>JAPWDM010000003.1:42946528-45346528 GCA_035578155.1 Brachynemurus nebulosus
TAAGAACGTAAAATCTCATCTCCATATTAGTTCTCATAGTAAAAATCTAACCACAAACCCTCCAAAAGAAGTAACTTCACGCAACTAGTAACAGAATTACAAGCTTAATACCTCGAATGGTGAATAGTGACGAAAAAATAATATATAAATATGCAAAACATTTTATTTTTTATTAAAGCTTTCGCGAACCTTTTTCATTTTTTTTTCTTTTTTGTTTTTCGTGCAGCTAAATTTTTAAAGTGACGCTGCCCTTCCAAAAATACTGACGAGCAAAAAAATCAACCCAATAGTGATTCATTTTGTAAATCTTTAATGCACAACATGAGTATTTTCTATAGTCAATTGTTTGTGAGACTCCCAAATATTTTTGGCTACCACCTCTTTAAAAATCACTCTCATAGTGGGTAATAAGGTTTATATTCAATTAACGGCTTTTAATAAAAAAAAATTCGTATATGGTGTCATCAAAATATTCTCAGTTGTTCTGGAACTATAAAGTTTCTAATTTACATGTATACTAGGGAGATAATTTTCAAAAGGAATTTGGTTCTTTTATAACAGGAATTGAAAATTTATACCAAAATAAGTTTAAAAATTCATAGTTAATATATGGAGCCGATAAGTCGTTTTTAAGTAACATGTCTATGCAGTTAAACTATACAACCTTATTACACGTATAACGTAATATAAAGTATTTGTGGAACATTTTGTACCAATCTAATAATTTTGTTTTTATATAACAAAACATCTTAACAAATTATTACTTTGTTATGTTATTTTATGAGAATTTACACCATTGTTTTTGACATTTTCAGTATATTTTGATATTCGCCAGTATTTAATAATACATGAAATTGTTCCATTTAATTTATTTCTGTTTTTTAATTAACAATTTTTGTAATAAACCCAACACGATTTTAATATTATTATATTCCGTTTCTTTTCATATGTTTATTGGAAATCGGAAATTAAAACATGGAAATTATATTTTGATTTTCCCCCTTTTTTATTAGTTGTACTTTTACAAAAAGATTATTTTGTTTTTGTCAAAAGCTTGTATACATGGACATCTGCCATTTTGCTGATTATAAGATTATAAATATTTTCATAATGAAAATAAATTTGAATATCATGTTTTTATGGCTGAGAAGATGTCGAAGGTAAAAACATTTTAATCCCTATCAAATGATTTCATGATTCTGTTGACATTAATAATGGCCCGAAATGACCAGCTGCCATATTCCGTGCCGAACAGTTATTGAACACTGATTACACGTATTAATTTTTGTTCTTTTCTTTTGAATATACTTTTTACAATTATGTATAGTTAACAATTTATAAAAAAAATGTCTACCTATTTAAAGCGTTTTATGAAATAATTGTGCATACATAAAAGTACCTAATTTTTTAAATATTAAAATTTGCAAAACGAATGAGACTGGAGTGGTGGGGCTACCTGCACATTAGTTAGCTCCCGCGGTCAGATAATCCTGAAGGGTCGTATACTAGTTCGCTCCCGTGACCGTATACTAGTTCGCTCCTGTGACCATATGCTAGTTCGCTCCCGTCTAGACCGTATATTAGTTCGCTCTCCTAACTATATGCTAATGCGATTAAGGTTCATTCTAAGAACTCAAAGAAAGAGAAATTACACAAATTGAACAGCAAAATAAGAATGTTTTTATTTGTGTTTTATAACTTAATATTAAATAGGTACATCATAAATTTGGCGTAAATTTATATGACATAAATTTTAAAAACTCGAATCTACTTATTACATTTTGTTTCAGTAATGATATTTTTCCTTCTATAAATTTTTTACGGAAATTAACTGTCTTGCGATACACTTTTTTCATGTTCTTATAAAAATTATATTTATAATTATGTACAGTTAACCTGGGTTTGACTTTTTCACTTACCATTTCGCACACTTAGATATCGATGACAAAGTTACACAGATTGGTTGTTAAACTAGTTTTACCTTCAACTGCTTGACCACAAGTAAATAACTAATGTGCGAATATTTGCTTTTCATCTTACTATATGGAACATCCCCTCTGTCATTTAGGTAATTAATTTTACCTGTCAGTAGATAATAAGTCGAGAGCGAACAAACCTACGACTCTTTTTCAAGATAAGATTAAAATCTGACCGCGGGAGCGAACTAGTATGCATCCAAAAATTTAGCATTCAACGTAACGACATTTAGAAGCTGTTGTAAAATATTAAATGATTATTTTAGAATCAGAATTTGAAAGATAAGTATCTTTGGATTTTACGATATCATAGTCGAAATCATATTTTTTGGACCTAAAATGAAATTTTGCAAGTATATATACTACTGGGAGAATAACAATACAAAATTTTTTCCTTAATTTTTAGAGGGTCATTTCTGCATTAAAAAGTGGGGATGAAGATTTTTTCTCCACGTACCATGTCAAAGATCATCAGAAAGGGTTCATTCCTTTTACTTCTCATTTTGTGAAATAATGACTTTTTTAAGTCCCGTTTATGAAATGCTCAGCTTCGAAGTGAGATTTTTCCTGTGACCCCGCTTGTAACTTTACGATTATGGGTCCGAAAAATTACGGATGTTAGAACTTGGTAAGCAGACGCAAGTAAAATTATTTTTACTATTGTGTGGCGGTAAATATAGGTAACCAGATTTTCGAAAATTCAAAAATAATTTAAGGCCGAAAAATGTTCTCAAATAAATAAAATTTGAAAAGTTAAAAAATTCAGTTCTAATTCATAATTTGACTCAGAGCCCTATAATATCAATCATACTGTTAAGGTAGTAATCTGGTAACTCGCGCTGTTTTTCATGCCTATTTTTGGGGGTATTTTCTTTTTTTTTTTGAGAAAGAACAAATTAAAAGTTTTGAATTTTTAATATATTTTTATTTACATCTTAAGGTAATAAAAAAATGTTTTTTGAATAGGTAGGGTAAAAGCCCCCTTTGTGGAACGGTATCTAATACTGGAACAGTTTTGACATTTACATATTTATTTCTTTAATTAAGTAAGGAAACTTTAAATGCTAGGTGAATTTAAATTGAAAAACAATCATTCTATTAATAATAATTTTTGTTATCAGACGTTTCTTTCAGAAATAACTTCATTAATATATAAATGTTCATAGATACCGTTCCACAAAGGGGGCTTTTACCCTAAATTAAATTATTATCACTTGAAATTTGCGTCTCAAAAAAAAGCAGGTGAATGGCCCGGGTAATTTTGACTCTTGGGGACATCTGAAATCAAAAATTCTTAATTAGTCTTAATCTATAGATTTTGAAAAACAATCATTCTATTAATAATAATTTTTATTATCAGACAGTTTCTTTCAGAAATAACTTCATTAATATATAGGGTAAGTACGGGAGAGATGCCGCGTCGGGAGAGATGCCGCAGTAGCCATAGTTCGTCCGCAGATTGATAGATAGCGCTATTGATGGATTATATGTTTAAAATAAGTTACTTATTTAAGCTGTATATGGTAACATTTATGATTAGTCCATCAGTTTAGTAATTATCCAACTTTTTATTATTGAAAAGTAAGTTTTTTAACATAATATTTTATCAACCATTTAATTCATTAGAATTTAAGAATATATATTTCATTGTTTTAATGAAAATGAGTTTTGTTATTAATTTAGATATATTTTAAAAGTACTGTATAAAATTTTAGGTTGGAATTCCGCACTATGCTTGCCATAGCAACATGCGGCATCTATCCCAACAAAAAGGAGAGACGCCGCATTTAAAGTTGGTATAGATGCCGCATCATATTACATATTAAAAACATCGACTTAGATACCTTAATTATGCAATTTTTTTTTTGGACTGTAAATTATGCCACGTAAATATAAAAGATCCATTAATGGATCAGGAAGAGCTCTCATATTAGTGAAGATAACGAAAATAATGATGACTGCCTGTGTATTGAATGTTTTGAAAGGTACTCAGAAACAAATAAAAATTTGACTAGTTAAGATGCATAAAGTGCCAAAAATGGTTATATGTGGCATGCATCATGTATGGAGATGTGTGTAAAATGCAAAATTTTTAATATGAACTATGCGGCGTCTCACTTTCTTTGATGCGGCATCTCTCCCATAGGTGTGGGAGAGACGCCGCTTTGCAGGCTCTACAAAAATGTTAATTATGAATCCTTTATGACTCAAAATTTAAAATTATTTATAAATAATTTTAAAGAACAATGTTTATATTTATTGTGTACCAAATTTCAAATCAATTAAATGCTTACTTTAAGAATTATCAAGTGTTTTCAAAATATGCGGCATCTCTCCCGCATTCACCCTAAATGTTCATAGATACCGTTCCACAAAGGGGGCTTTTACCCTTTCTGGTCGGAACCAGAATTCTGGTCATTCTGGTCGGAACCAGAATTATGAAATTTTATCGAAAAATAACAAAATGGCGGACTTCGAAAAAAAAAATCATTTTTTTGTTGCACAAAAAGAGTTGTAGAATGGAAAGTTGGGGGTGAAAAAAAATTAATTCTAGTTCCGACGAGACCTACAAGTGTGTCGAAAAACCAGTTTAAGTTTCAGAGCAATCGGTTGAATAGAAAAAAAGTAATGACCCGGGCCGACTATTCCTATTTCGAATTTCGGTCTAAAATTTTCACAGTATATTCCCAGTATATTGTACCTATACTTTCGAATTAAGCAAAAAGAAAAAAATTTTCGATTTCTTCAATCCAAGTTACCAGACTACTACCTTAAATTTGTTTGAAAGACTTTTAGTGTTTCCCATAAATTTTTTTATTACTCATGCGGGAGAAGTACTAATTTGGCGCACACATTTCTGTACACAAAATAGCTGTTTGCCCACTGTACTCTTCCCGCATACTTTTTTGCGTGTGGAAAGTTACTTTCCACACGCAAATTGACAATAGAACACGCAAAATTTAATCAAAACACGCAAAGCCGCCTCTTACTTTTCATTTAATAAATATTTCATAACTATTTCTATAGAAACCACCAGGGCCGGATGAACCCTGAGTCCGCCCCTAGACATCTTGAAAAATGCCGCCCCTACCTTTTATTTGAAAAAAGGAAATCTTAAAAAAAAACGTCCTTTTTTTAAAATTTGCCTTTCTCTCAAAAAAAAAAAAAAAATAAGTGACGAGCAAAAAAAAAAAACGTTAATTGCTCATTTTTCCGCCCTATTTTAAAAATTTACCACCCCTAGGCCATGGCCTAGGATGGCCTATTGGCTAAGCTGGCCCTGGAAACCACCAACAAAGTAATTTAAACAATAATTAATTCAGAAAAAAAGACGAACACTTAAAAATATTATTTTAAGAAGTAATAAAAATGTCAAAAATAGTGATAATATTAGAAAAAAAGTATGTGAAATTCGTAAAAAAAATTGTATGTGCAACTCGTGCGGGATTGTCGATTGCCCCACTCAAGCGAATGAGCGCACTCACTACGTTCGTGGACAGTCGACAATTTCCCGCACTTATTGCACAATATACTATTTTTAACTAGGAAATTTTAAAAATAAACATTTCCGTTTTTAAAGCTAGTAGATACAAACTGCTTATAAAGTTTTTATTTTTATGGATGATCAAAACTTCTGCAAAAATGGAATAAAGTTTACACTAAAATATTTGTAACAAAAAAAAGTTAATCTATTAAAACTTGTTTATCATATGACGGTGGCAGCGCTGAAACAATAAATAAATTCAACAAACACTCGGTATTGTCTCTGTCTAGTGTCACAAAAAACACTCTGTATTTATAACACATGCTAACATGTACGAATAAAACCACTTAGAAAATCTCTAATCAAAAATTCAGAATCATGATAATGTGAAAATGTAACCTGTTTTATAAAATGAATTATTACACGACAGTGGTCCGGTTGGGGCCGGGGGCCCGCCGACTCGGTCGTTCACGTTAATGAAGTGTCGTAAAAATTATCATAACCTCTACAGCACACACAGCACACGGCAGAATGGCACAGTAGTATACGAACGATATCGTTGGAACATAATAAATTAGTAAATGTCATTTATGTGGTAGCCGTTTTAATTAGGTTGAGTTATTGTGGCCGTAAATAATAATATTAGGCATTATAATATGGCCAGTTTATTATAATGTTATGATCATATCTCTGCTGCATAGATATAGTATGTATACACTGCCTATATATGTGTTTGAACTGACTGCCTACTAAAAGTTTACTACTGAAATTGACCATTAAAAAATTTAAATGGTCCGAATTAATTGGATATTAAAGTAATATTAATCATTATTACGATATTCGCCTAAAAATACGTGAAATATAATCTGCGTACATTTTGTGTTTTTATAATTTTTATTAAAAATTTTAAAACAACATTTTTGTCTCAAAAATAAACCGTATTATTACTTCTGTGGATAAATCATTTTCAAATGTTACGTCATCAATCAGCCATGAAAATTTTTCACCAATTTTTATTCTTATAGGTATTTATAGATACAATTTTAAAATATTTAGCATTAGGCCTATTAATTTGTTGCGTACGGTAAATCTGAGCGGGTTCTTGGTGTATGCCACACCTATGATAGGTACAAAATTTTAATCAAGCGACACAAATTTTATAGGTCAATGAATTAAAAAAGTAAAAAGTGTATAATAATTTTACATTTTGTCTACAGGGTTCAAACATTTTTGAACTGTAGTGTATACACACAGAAATATATTTAGGGAGATGGCGACAATTTAGGGAGCCAATGTATTCAAGCAATAAAAGTCAACAGGGTACCGCTGAAGGAGTTGGGAGCCAGTTTACCAATTCCTAAAAAAATTTCCCTCCCCTTTGTCCCATTTTTTCCCATCCTTCAGAATTTCTGTTCGAGAGCGAGGAACTTACTAAATCATCTGAAAAGGACTAAAAGATTCCTTCAAACAAGTGATCGAAATCTTTGACTCTTTTATTTTAGTTAGAATATATTATGTATTTAAATTTAATTTTCAAAAAAAAGAAATTCTTTTAAAATCAAACTTAGGCGTATTACATTTCAAAATAGAAAATAAGTTACATTTCTACCAGAATTTCCAGTTTTTCCTAAAAAGGTTCATACATATCTATAGTTTAATTCGCATCATATTAACACATTACTGGTTGACAACACACTCTGTGTGTGTGTGTGTGTTCTCATATGTTAAGGTACCATCATAGTGTGATTGACCAAAAAATAGTCAATTTTCGCGATTTTTTTTCGGATGAATAGGATGGGGGAATGGGGACGAATTTTTTTTACGATTAATATCACTATTTAGCAATACAAAAATATTTTTTTTATTCATGTTTATTTATTTTTTATAATTATTATAATTTTTTGAAAAAAGTGTCTTTAAAAAAGGGCGGAAATCGGTGCCCACGATTGCGGCCGCAGTTTTCTACGAAAAGAAAAAAAATCAAATAGATTATCAATCTGTAGATAAGCCGCTATGTATCTGTGGGAGCTTTTTCTTTTCTTCAAATTTAAACAAAATGGCAGCAGTTTGAATAAAAAGTATAAAATTTTTTATAGTTTTTCGTGTCGAAAAATAGGAAGATTTCAAAAAAAAGTTCCCATAGGTACATATCGGCTTTTAAAGACACTTTTTTCAAAAAATTATAATAATTATAAAAAATAAATAAAAATGAATAAAAACAATATTTTGGTATTGTTAAATAGTGGTGTTAATCGTAAAAAAAATTCATCCCTATTCCTCCATCCTATTCATCCGACTAAAAATCGCGAAAATTGGCTATTTTTCGGTCAATCACACTGTGATTGTACTTTAAACTATTTCGTGAATTTATTTATATAACTTTGGGGTTAACCTAACTTTTTTTTTTAAATTTGGTTCATTAAAAATATTGCAGGCCCCTAGAGAAGTTTACTACGTAAAAATCTGGACATGAAAGTGTTAATTTTTAAAAAAATATTACCTAATGTTATCAGTTGCTATTACATTGAAAATTTGTAATAAAATCTCTGTGTACTTAATCTACTGACACCTATCTATTAAATTGTTATTAATTCTGATATGAAATCAAAATTATACACAAAGCACATACATACTTATAAAATGTAATACCTAATTATCTATTTTTAATTAGCAATAAAGTTTTAAATAACATGATATAATGATATTCTTTTTGAAATGAGATATTTTTATTAGCTATTTACATAAAATACATATTTAATAAAATTGATATTCATGTAAAAATATTCAATTTTATAGTTGTAAAAATATATAAGTTTTATTGCATGCGATTACAATTGAATGGGTTTCAATATCAAAACAAAGCAAATAGTAAATGAAATTAAAACTGATTTATTTAATTTTCACTTACCATATTTAATTCTTTGTTAACCCTTTGAATGCTATGACGCTATGAGTGTCACCGGTGACCACAGTTAACTGCGTTTGTAGTATTGTGAAGGTATTGTTGGTGACGTCAATATTACTTATTACTGAGGACACATAATTTGAATATATTTAGAGACTTTATTATTAAATAGTATCGCGACAAAACGTATCACTTGAGTTTTCGCGTCACAAAATGTTATTTAGATTGAAACTAACTATGAAAAATATCGTTATCATTTAGTCGTACACATGACACGAAATCACCTTCATCAGTATAAAATTATATATATGGTATCAAAAAAAGAACACTTTACATATTACAAAATTTACAAAAGTATAAAGATAATTGGATAAATAATGTCAAATTTTACAAAAACAGCTGTAAAAGTATGTATGTATACAAATTCAGAAAATTTAATACAAATTAGGGGAAATCTTAAAAGGGGAAAAATATTTTTTTATGATACTTGACGAAGGTGTGGTACTTGGCAAGTAGAATTGGAGCATTTTTGAAAAATTGCAAAATATTGGGTAGTTTTTACAAAAATCAATTTTTTGGAAAAAGGTCGTTTTCGTAGAATTTGATCTGACCAGGTTTTGGACCACCTACAGATCACGTTTACGGACCTTAACTCTTTTAGTACCGCCGTATATTCCAATATTTTAGATAAAAAATTTAATATCTATAAAAGTATAATTGCAAGTTTGGTAGGTTTTGCTTAATTTATTTACAATATGTCCGCTCTTTACTGTACAGCCTCCAGTTACCGATATAAGACAATGCACACTCTTCAGTTGAATTTTTTCTAAAAATTAGTATGACGAGCTGAGCTCGTCATTAGTCCTAAAGGGGTTAAAGTTTTCTTAAAGACTTGTACTAACATATGCAGTAGGTGCGCGCATCGTTAAGTCATTCAAAGTATGTAAAAGAAATGATCCAAAGATTAATAATTTTTTTGAATCCAGCAAATTTCGATTGTATTTTTTGGTTTGTATTTTTTTGATTCTGTCTTTAGGAATCCTTAAGTCAGTGCTATAAGTAGGTTGGAAAGTATTATTAACGACTAGGTATCGGACATTTTTCGGATTAAACAGCATTCGTGTTTTTGTATGCAGGCATATCGCACTTGATGTGATTAATGTGAATAAAAACGAATAGATATTTTAGTCAAAAATACATAATATATTCAACTCACACATATATTATCTGTCTATCTGCCTGCATATACAAAACACGATGTTGTTTGATCCAAAAAATATCCGATACCTCGTAATGAATCTCCAACCCTATTTTTCGGGGTAGAGTGAATTTCGTTAGCTACAGTAAAAAGCTCGTAAGTCAATTTTTTTTTTCAATTTTGAGTTTTAATTTTATTTTTGTTTGCGGTAAATGTAAAACTGAATTTTTAGACTAGGGTTACGGTAACTCAGCCACCATCTTGAACAAAAAGTGAAATTAGTTTTTTGGTTGCCACAACAACCGACAAAAAATTATATCCAGTGCTTTTGAAAATTTTAGACAAGTTTGAGACATACCGTATAGAAACAAACCTCGTAAAATTAAAGTAACGCGCCACTCAGAAGATTATAAGTCATATGCATACAATCTAAGTTCGATCACCTAAGTGTCTTTTAATCTTGAGTACGTGTAGAGTAGTTTCAGTAACTCGACTGAGGATTCTATTTTAAAAAATACTGCGTAACTTTTTTGTATTAAAAAATAATAATATTTTACAGTTGAATATTCAAATACAAACAACACATCGATAACAATACAGATTGTAGCTAATTTTTTGATTTGAAAGTGGCAGCGCCGGGAAACAATTTAAGTAATTTACATAGATCGTTATCGATTTACACAACTGTTTTTTCACAAAAAATCAGTCAGTTTGTTTTTTAACGTTTATTACTGCAGTAATCTTAAAAGGTGAAAATTTGTTTTAAAATAGTATATTGTGCAATAAGTGCGGGAAATTGTCGATTGTCCACGAAAGCGAAGCTGAGCGCACGAACGTAGCGAGTGCGTTCATTCGCTTGAGTGGGGCAATCGGAAATCCCGCACGAGTTGTACATACTATTTTTTATTACGAATTTCACATACTTTTTTCTATTATTATCACTATTTTTGACATTTTTATTACTTTTTAAAATAATATTTTTAAGGGTTCGTCTTTTTTTTCTGAATTAATTATCGTTTAAATTACTTTGTTGGTGGTTTCTATAGAAATAATTTTTGCGTGAATAAATTTTGCGTGTTCTATTGTCAATTTGTGTGTGGAAAGTTACTTTCCACACGCAAAAAAGTATGCGGGAAGAGTACAGTGGGCAAACAGCTATTTTGCGTACAGAAATGTGTGCGCCAAGCTAGCACTTCTCCCGTATGAGTAATAGAAAAATAATTTTTAAACTATTAATGGCACTTACTGCGTTCAGTTATATTCCAGTATTTCGATTTATCTGAAGTTTTACTGTATTACTAATAAAAAGGAGAGTGATAAATCTACAACTGCCATTTGCATGGAGTAGTGTATTTTTGCATTCCAGTTTCAAGGTTACTATACATATGTGATATCTCTGACCGTCCGGGAACTCACGAACAAGTTGAACAACTCACGGTCGGCAAAATAGATACCAAATCGTGCAATGTGCATTAATCTTTCTGTCCAAACCAATGCTTTGGTTATAAAAGTACCTACATACAATATAGAGGAAACCTGTACAAAATCGTATAGTAGGTCTCCGGGTAAAACAGTATAGTAGGTCTATTTTTTTTATTAATTAAAATTTCCAAAACGCAAGCCGCTCAACAGGGTCCACCAATGAGAGCTATTTGTCAACAAGCACTTGTAGCGGTAAGCACGAACGTTTTCAAAATATTTCATTTTTGTGTTTTTTTGATAGACTTGATCTTATTATTGTGAAAATTCAAAAAAAAAAGTTAAGTTTATGTGTAGTACAAGTTAGTCTCCAATCAGTTATGTTAAAGTGTGTGTTTTTACTCGTAATTTAAAATATTTGTTTCGCAAAAATCGATTTGCATAGATGGTAATGAATTATTTGTTTACACATAGGTCTCCGGGTCAAAACCGTACGGGGTAAAACCGGCCTTTATATAATTTTGACTTGGTTGTATGAATTTGAACTGATTTTTTATTATTAGTTGCAAAAAAGATGCCACGTAATCGTAATATTACTATTACTAGTAAAAAAATGGGATTGGAATAACATGAGAAAAGCCGTTGAAGCTACTTTTGATGGGACCATGGGGTACTTCAAAACTGCTCGAACATGTCAGGTCAACAAAAATCAACATTATACAAGACTAAGTCAACAAATTCAAACAAAAAAATGATTTGGATTCTTCAACGCGCAAAGGCTTAAAATGATTTAAAGCGATTCTTCGGTGTTGAGTATATAGTATACGGTCTTGTCCATGTATCGGGATAAAATCGTAATAAATAATGGTTTGAATTTTTTGTGTTATTTTGACTGACTAATTATAAACGTTGGTTTCATACATTTACGTTTTAAAATGAATGATATACAATGCTAAATACTTAGCTATACGGTTTTGACCCGATCTCCTCTATATACTTGGCTGTATTACTGCAAAATGTATGATAATAATGGCAAAAAACAATAAAAGATGAAATAACAACTATTCATTGTCTGTAGGCAACGAAATATGTACTGTTGCAAAAGTGGTCGGTGCAGCCCAATCATTTGTTTCGGTCTGTCTTTCCATGTTTGCGAAATAATGACCAACAACACTGCATTAAGTTAGATCCAGTCCGGGACTGAGTGATTTAGTATGTTCAAGCAATTGGCTGCTTGCATTTTTTGTAAAAAGTATATTTTCTATAGCAAAAACAAGCATACATACGTGTTTGTGTGTATATATTTAATTCTTCGTCTTGTAAATAATTCTTGAACAAGTTTAACATTTTTGTATTTTATTTCGTTCGCCATATATTTATTTTATCGTACGTTGAAGATCGTATTTCTTCTGGTGCGCTTTGCTATTCCACGTTGTTGCTGCTATATTTGGAAAAGTCGTTTTTTCAAATAAATTTTATTTAATTAAATTTATTATCGGATTGAAGATTTTTTTATTTTTTGCCGTTATTGCTGTGTGTTGTCGGAGATTTATTATATTTATTTGAATGAAATATGGTCCCAATTCTTTTTGTTTTAATTATGAAAATGTAAGCGAATATGCGATATTTATTACATCTAATTTAATATCAGAACGTATTAGCATGTACATACACTTAAATCTTGATAAATTAAATCCTGCTTTATGTGACGGAGTAGTCGAACGTACTGTTCAGCGCGTCATGGTTTGTTCATATTTTTCTGGGACTTTTGTTCTTTCTGTCACAAACATTAAATAAAATGGGTTCCTCTTAGGGTTGCCAACCATACTTTATAATGAAGTATCCTACTTTATTTTTCACAAACATACTTTATACACGGAGAGAAATATCATATAATTTTTGTAGATAAAATTTCAGAAAAATTACCATGCTCTCTTATAATGCGTGCACGATCGACGACCATCGCGACATTATTCATAAAAATTGTTGTGCTAGCATGGTAAAATTTAATGTGCTAACACAACTTCTATCACACTCTTATGCATATATGTTATAGTTAAATTCTTGTTGTCGTACTCTTTCATTTGCGCATCTGACCCGCAACCTTATGTTGGTTGGGCTGTACGCACTGAGGAACAATATACGTATTCAAACCTGCTTCGAAAAACTTCGAAGATGCCCGGTCTTTTCCGACCTTCGATTCTTTATGATGCATACAAAAATGATTGGCAACAATATATTCTAATACTGAAGATAGTGAAGTAACAAAATGATGAATTAAACGGTGATAGTCCGTCCTGTAAGACAGTGTAATGAATACTGCTTGCTGCTTGTAAGATAGACTTGTAAGAAAAACAATTATAATTTTTATATTTTTACCGTACAAAATTGAATATATTCGCCTTTTACACGTCGATTGTAGTGCTGAGCACAGTAATTTTTCTATGAATTTTCTCTCCGTGTACTTTTGCATAAAAATAAGGATGTGGCTATTTATACATACAGTATGTATACGCAATTGGCTATTTATACATACAGTATGTATACGCAATTGGCTATTTATACATACAGTATGTATACGAAATTGGCTATTTATACATATATAGTATGTATATGAAACTGGCTGTTTATACATATGATAATTATGATATGTATGCTGGATTGGCTATTTAAACATGAAGTATATATACGCAGTTGGCTACTTATGCATAATGACTGAAAGCGTCATTATTACAATTAATATTTTTATAATAAGTACCCACACCATTATAATAATCTAATACCTCCGATTGAGCTGATTTTTATTGTTTTTACATAATCTATTTGGCTTAAGAAGTTATCCCCTAAACGGATTTTTGGCGACGCGGACCGGAAGTGTATTTTTCAACCGTTCGAATATCTAAGTTTAGGGGTTACTAAAAGTTTTCCGTTACCGTAGTAACAAAATTAAAAATAGATTCTTATGGAACCTGGTGAGTAGCACAAAAAGGAAAGAATGAAGTTTTTCGATATTTTGCTTAGTTTTCGTGATATTACGTGTCAAATTTGTAAAGCTTACTATATTGGATAGACAATTACGGTAAGTATAATATTACAGCATTTATTGATAGAAGTAAGTGGAAAATGGACCGGACGGCATCATTGGCACTTCATTTTCAGGCAAAGGGTAATTTTGAAGCAATTACACACCGAGGCCCATTTGTAAATAATTACTATTTGCCTAAGAATGACGTTTCATTGGTGATGTTCCGTTCATTTTTCACTTATTTCTGTGAATAAAAATAAAAATATTTTAATTAAATTCATAAAAATTGACCCTATGTATATGTGTATGTGTAAGTGTATGTGTATAATATACAATCAATTATCTCATTATAGTAAGTTTTAGAAATAAGACACGTATTATCTCGAAAATTAAACAGGGTATCGAAAAACTTTGTTCTTCTTTTTTGTTCCACTGATCAAATTCTATAAGAATCTGCCTCTAGTTTTTAACACCATAATAACGGAAACCTTTTTTTAGTTGCGTCTGTATTCAAAGGATTAAAAAATACACTTTCCATCAAAGTTTCTAAAAATTAATTTAGAAAATAATTTCTTATTGTTAAGTCAAAAAGAGTATATAAGAAAAACATTTAGTTAAGTCGGAGGTATCCGATAGTACATTGGCCTATTGATATCTTTTATGCTAATTTTTGCTAATTTAGACCCTCAGATATGCAACTTTCGGTTCGCGTCGCCAAAAATCCGTTTAGGGGATAATTTCTTAAGCTAAAAAGATTGTGCAAAATTCAATCAGTGGTACGCGAAAAATTAGTTATTATAATTTATTTTACTGTCACCAGTGTAAAAGTCCATTTTAATACGCGCACCACGAAATTTGTATAATAATTTTGGTACTCAAGGTGCACGTTATACCCCGCAAAATCCGGTAATTATGTATAAGTAGCCAACTGCATATACATATTGCATGTTTAAACAGAATATTTCCTATACATACTGTATGTATAAATAGCCAATTTCGTATACATACTGTATGTATAAATAGCCAATTGCGTATACATACTGTATGTATAAATAGCCAATTGCGTATACATACTGTATGTATAAATAGCCACATCCTAAAAATAAAGTATGCTAAAATACTTTATTTTGAATCTTGATTGTGATTACACTAAACAAAACTTTCTGATACGTAATTCCCAAACGATTTATTAAATATTAAGATGTATGATTTACCTATATTCTGAATCAATAACACTTAAAGAAATCCAGAAAAAAAATCTACTAATAATAACAAAAAATTTGCAAAGAAAAATACTGCTGAAAAACGGCAATATGTACTTAAAAAAATGCGTGTGATAACTTACCAAATGTAAAAAAGAATTATTTCTTACTTTTTCTTTGTTCCCGTAACTCTAGCATTCACTGAGAGAGTTTTTTCGGTGTTGAATGTAAAGTGGAGAGCAAAGAACCTTCAATAATTTTAATAGAAAATGAATTATTTATTTATTTAAAGTTAAACGTAGATTGTAAAACTAGCTATGAAACGTTCATAGATAACAAAAATTATTAGCATGTGCGGCATGTGCTATAAACAAAAAAAAAATTGTATTTAAGGCAATAAAAACTTAAATTTGGAAAATACTTTTTTTTCTGACAAATACTTTATTTTTCCTTATTCAAAAGATTAGATACTTTATTTTTCTCAAAAAAAGTTGGCAACCCTAGTTTCTCTTCATCCAAATTCAATGAGAATGTTACAGCGATTTAACTTTTAAGTTTTTTTCTTTTTAATTTATTAATTAAATTATCACAGTTGAGAAAAATGATAAAAAAAATCTACAAAATAAATAAAATATAGGTGGCGTTTATTTAATAAATTTAATCGATTAAAAAGTTAATTATTAAATTAATTAATCGATTAAACATCTAATTTATTAATGCCAACACTAGCAACGGTGTTTTTCCTCATGAATTTTTAACATATTGAAACAATACTAATAGGAAATAAATTATTAATTTTTTGTATTAATTATATTTATTGTTTTTTTTTTTATTGTTTGTTAAGTGCACAACAACTAAGGTCATATGCACCGTTTGTACTATTGATTTTAATGTTGGAATAATTATTAATAGATGAGTGGTATGGCAATATTGTTGACATATCTCCCCCCGTTTGGTTTTGAACTCAATATCGACCAGACAAGAGCGTAGTTGCTAAGCAATAGACCAACTCGGGGTCATTTATTGTTTTGATACTAAAAAAATGATGTTTTCCTACTACATACGGAAAATAAACGATTTTTTCCTCGTTAATAGAAGTCCTCGCCTTTTTTGGTTGAAAGTGTTTCAAGTTTTTAGTTGCAAAACTTAAATAAATAGGAAATTTATTTTATGTTATTAGTTCATTTTTTTTTTAATTTTCGTTAAAATGCAAAATGAAAACATTACAATTTTTCAAGTTGACACATCACGTTAAGTCATTTATGTAAAATGGACTAGAAATTATTTTGCATATCAAAAAGTAAATTGTTCTCAAAGTGGAAAATTTTTTGACTCTAACAACAACGACAGCAGAAAAAAGAAGGATTTTCTTTCATATTTAAATAATGACTAAATTATTCAAACATAATCCAATAATAAATTTCAGGAAAGCTCAATTTAAAATTACAAACAACTTGGGGATAATTTAAATATAAATTGCAATATTCTTTGTTGGAATTATTTAATAAGTAAGGGATGTACAAAATTACTGTGCTCCTCATCTACCCGAGTATGTATTATTCTTTACATATTTTTAACTCTTACACAAACAATGTTTGGCCACTACCGAGCGAAAAAAGAAGGGTTAACAGGAAAAAAAGGAATTAACCCTCGTTTTATCCAATAGGGAGATAGTGGCCATTTGTAAACTGCACATACAATGTCTCTATATTATACAATAAAAAAAAAGATGGATATTGTAATTTTATGTTAAACGAGGTGTGTCTGTCTTTGTTTATATAAAATAATATGTACCACAAAAATGATAATAATAATGGGCTTACAAGAGGATACGAAAAAAGGGTTGGTCAGCTGTATACGGTTCTCTCTTTTGTGATGTTATGGACATTATGGACGTTAAATATGTCTCGATTGACCATTCGCAAAAACACCGATGACCGTAGACAATCGACAGTTAACACGGAATTGGTACTTGGGGTATCATTCAAATTATGGTTTTTTTGTGATAACGAATTTTTTTCCGAGAGGGATAAAATGAGAGAGAGTTTTATGGAATGATCAGAGTACACTGATGTGTACATATATGATGTGTATGTACTTCTATTATAGTCGTAAATATGCTTATGGTCTTATACGTCATAAAAGTATAATAATAAAAATAATATTATGGTAATTTTAGATATTCGCAATTTTTTTTACTCACTCTGCAATATATAGAAAAAAAATTGATAATTTTTATTAAATTTTCAAATTACCAAACCGTACAGTTTCCAGAAATTTCATCGAAGAGATCGAATAATTCCAAAGTTATATACCTCTCTGTCTATGTGTCCGAGACACACAGACAAAGAGAGAGAGAGAGAGAGGGATATGACAATAGACAAACAGATATGAAACCAAAATTTTTAAGGAAGCTCTAAAAACGTAAAATTCGCGTGAAAACCTTCATTTTAAAAGGAAAAAAATTTTCATATTTCAAAAGTGATCACAATGTTTCGGCTATTGTAGTAGTCTAAATTTCTGAATGATTACCAAATATTTTTACATCTTACCATAATACGTAAACATATTCAATGATAATTCATAGAATTATTAAATATTTAACACAAATTTCAAATATAACCAAGTACACTTTGTTCAGTTTTACTTGGCGTGTTACAAAATCGGCGCAGAAACCTATTTGTGTAAGTAGTATTGGTGTACTTACACTCTGTACATATGCTGATACGCACTAACACATATACAGATATGCGTGAGCTTCAAAGTCTAGCCGCCAAGTAGAAATGACCAACCTATACGGTATTAGTAAATATGTCTTATAATATACAAGTGATCCTTTATCCTTAATTTACTGAAAAGAAAATACAGTAATAATTTTAGATTAAGGGTAAAAAACCAATCAAATTCTTGTTGTGTAGTAATGGAATACTTGTTAATTTTATTTTACGTGTCTCCATGTACAGTTCAGTATTGTCTATGAGCATCTAGCTGGCGATAATAACTTGCTTAATTAGAATACATGTTCCAGTATAAAGCTGTTCTAAACTATAAGACCGTTTCCGTTTTCCTAGCCTTAAATGAGAAAAGTTATTCCTTTCTGAATTTAAAAAAGTATATACTTATATTTCCTGTTTTAAAAAATTAATGTCAAAATGCAATTTTTAAAAATTTATACGTTTCTAATTGCTTTTTAAAAATGTTTTTAGCTGTAACCAAATTTTAAAAAAAATAAAATAATTTCAAGTTACATTCAAATTTTATAAAATATCCGCCAAAAAGTTAGCAAGTAAATTAGACAAAATAATTAAGTTCACTTATGACGTTTAAAAAAGTTAAGATCATTTATACTATATTTCTAAAAATATCAGTACATAGTCAACATAGATAGTTACCGCATATTGTTTGTTATGGACAGTACCATGTATCTGAAAGATCTCACTAAAAGATATACGCACCATCATCAGTACAAATGGTAAACAGGACACGATGTATTCCAGGATAATAATAGGGGTAGGTAAAATGAATGGTTAGTACCAATGTCAGTTCAAAATATAAACAGTAGGGGTATTTATTTATGATACTTCATGTTCATCCCTTAAATTATCATTGTCCTGTTCAAACTAAAGTTGATTTACATAATATAAAACACAGAATGGGCACTGAGAACATAACTAACATACAAATAACGTTTGAGGTTATTCTCTATCTTTATTGCACATACACGTATGTACGTCGGTATAAAAACAGAGCTACGTATGTATGTTGTTTTCGTCCGTAATAAAATCCACAGTTCCCCATGGACATCTAATTTATGTTAAATTTAAATGTATACACAAATATTTTACATTGATATTTACATTAATAGCAAAGTATATGAAAGATATTATTAGTAAATAGATTAAAAATAATTTCAATTTTCAACTCAGTTAAATTTGTCTCTATTTTGGCAAATTTTGTCGAAAAAATCGAATATCTCGCTCATACCGAAACGTGTTCTATGTCCTACTTACTAGTTATCACTTCGGTTTGACTGAGATACAATTTTTTTTTAAAGTAATTATATGGTGGGAGTACTGGGAGAAGTGAAAATACGCTGCCAATGGAGTGTGGCACACAGCTTCCCCTACTCGTGAAAAACTTTAAAACAGTATTCTACTAAATATATATACCGTGAAATTATATTTTCACCTTAAAGTTTATAAAAAATTTTTGTAATTTAAAATACTTAAAGACTATAAATTATAAAATAATAATAAAAATATTTTAAAAACTAACCCCCAGAATACTTTAAAAATTTGAGCGAAGTGGGACTAGCAATAAATAAGATATTGACATTTAATGGGATTTCATGGTAGCGCCGTGAATACTATTACTCCGAATGCATTGAAACAAGGGGCCAAACTTGATATTTTGCAGTTTTTCGTAAATTTCTACGGTTAGACTAAAAATTTTGCGATAAAAACTATCCGATTTTTTAAGTTGGACCAAATTATAGATAGTTACCAAATTTGATCAAAATCGATTTAGTAGTTTCGCAGTTTATCCTAGCCGTACATTGTGACATGAAATTTTTATATACATATATACATAGATAAACAGTTAGAAAACATTTAAGTAAAAGTATTTGGAGGTTATTTGAATAGTTGTAGTAGATATTAAAACAATCTTTGTTTTTATTTAATTTTTAATTTTTAAAAAATATTCATTAAAATTGTTTTGTAATTTTTTTTTTTGATATTTATAAAAACAATACGCAGTTCCAAAATTTTTGCAGTAAAAAATTCAAACCTGTTTGTTTGACTTTTCAAATAAAATTAATAGTTGAATTTGATGAATCACATTGAATTGATGCGAACGACAAATTACAATATTTTGATTCCAAAAAAAAATTGACTGGTTAACTATAATTCTATTAACTATATACATATACTTAATTATCATTTTGTAATTAAAATACTTAAGTTTTTTTTGCTTTTGAAAATTTATTTGTGGCATTTTAAAGTTGTTCACCTTGTTTTTTTATTTTTTTTTTTAAATACTTATCTTTTTCGTTTCATAAACCCTTCGTTGTAAAAACATCTGTTGAAAGTTTTGTTAGTCCACAATTCAGTTCAATAAAAGTATGATATTCAGAAAATGAAATTTGTTGCTTTATCTTTATGAAACTCATGCAGTCGTGACACCTAATTTATGTTTAGATTTTACCAGCAGGAGAAATGTGAACATAAGGGGAAAGTTTTCCTCTTCTTTAAGGAGAATACTTAAAACTTTTCAAGAAGCTACTTCCAAGAATTTTACATGTTACCTAACACAAATTACAAAAGTGAACTATTTTTCACATAAAGTGAGTATGACGTACTTCGGAATATTTAAGTAAAAGTAGACAGATTGCGTATAATCCCTGTGAAAGCCTACAACTAAAATTACATTGATAAAAAATTCATCATACAGTTATGAAAGGATGATTCAGAGAAATACAGAAGGGATATTTGTATACTTTGAACGGGATATAGTTGAACAAAAAATTTTTGTTGAATATGAGCAAAGGTAGGTGGTAGTGCGTTTTCAGCAACGATACGGTTGTGTTATTGTTGAAAATATTTGACTTACTTCGTTTTACCTTGTGGTTTTTTCTCTATTTTTTTATTCATGGAAATATAATGGACTTATTATTATTTAAAATACTTATTTAAATTTATCAAATTTTTCTGCTTTTGACGTAATTTTGTTTTGGCATTAGTAAAAAGGTAACAAAACTGTTTTATTATTCATTTTGGTTCTAATGGTTTTCGCTTGAAAAAACAGTTCTGTACTCAATTTTATAAAAAACAAATAAATCTATGAATAATAAGAGTGTCCCGACTGCTGATAACTTCCCTCGTTAAATATTAGTAATTCTACGATTGCAGAACTATCTTAAAGAACAAACAATTAGTCGTTAGTAAAAACAGTTATTATTCTTTATGACTGAAAATACTTTGTAAGAATTACCAATAGATTTTATATTATTACCTATTAACCCTTTGTCTCCAAGAAATCTGAATAAATTACAATATTTTAGAATACTTTTATGTTAAGAGGAGAACTACCTTCAGAGCAAAAGGATCTTTCTTGATACAAAAATAACTGAAAATTGCATGAAAGTTTTAAATTGTTTTAAAAATTTGTACAAATTTGTCAATTTTTTACTTTCTTGAATGTTTTTTTGTTTAGCGATATTCTATAATTATATAATATAGTATACGTAATTATGGCTGCTAGAACGTCTGCTATTTGGGAACTTGTGGGGTGACACATTCCAATAAAATATTTTTTCGCGAAACAAAAAAAATATGTTGTGACAATAAGATCGCAGTAAATAAAATGCCAGTCTTCAAAGCAGATCAGTTTTTCCTTGTGAAAAAATTCTCACATTTGCCTTTACTTTCATCTATCTAATTTAGTAATTTACTAATTATTTTGAGGGCAAAATCTCAAAATCTATGAAATGAGTAAATTTGTTTCAGGGATTTAGTTATTCTGCTATTATAATATCAGGCTTTGAGAGAATTTTGACAGAAAATTTTCGATGATTTTTAATAACAAAATATTAACAACGATAAGGGAAAATTGTTACTGGAGTGGCTTCGACAGCAAGTCCTAATCAGCCCGTATTTCGCATTTCTAACTTTTTAAATTATTACACCTGTGTGAGTATCGTATAGTACCTACATATAGATAAATTGTACGAAGTTGCTTTCGCGGAATACGTAAAGATATTGAAAAATGTGAATCAGATAACGACCAATTAAAAATTAAAATAAAATCATGTAAAAACAAATATAAATTCAATTATAGCTATAACCAATTCTACAATTAAGTTCCTAGCTAACTTTGTATATGCTAGTAATCTAAATATTTACAAAATATATAGCAATATAATTAACCATAAGACAGTATCATAGTAATATTAATATCATAATACGTTTTTCTAAATTGCTTATTTACTTTTCTGTGCATATCCTATTGGGGTTATAAATTGTCATTAATTCGCAGTCTAAACTTATAGTGAGTGCAAGTATACCTATATGTATTTAATTATCATAATAATAATTCATGTATCCACATAGTCTCGTTAATTTCCACAACATCACATTGTTTTTCTGACAACTGCATAAGAATATATTAACGTGTGCTAGTTTTGACATTTTAAATGCAATAAAAATTCGGATTAATACAGTTTTTCCTTTTTAAAGTGCATATTAATTTTATTTAAATAACCAGCTGTTAGTAAAGGTAATTCCTTTTAGGTAAACGACTCGAAAGTAACCATATTAATATATCACACTTTGAGATCTTTCCATAGATTCTCATATTGATGGTTTTAAAATTAATTCAATTTTAGATCCTTTTCAGGATGCGAGAACACTGGTGGACTTTTTAGAATTATGTTTAGTTCCTCCGTAATTAAATTTTACTACTATCCTTTTCGACATTTTAGTAAAAAACTTTTGAACTTAACATTTAAATTTTTAAATATTATTTTTATTGTAACCTAGGTAATCTTTTGTTTTTCTTTCTTTTGTTTCCGTTTATTGCTAAATTAGTATTTTTTATACATATATCAACTTTTGTCTGGAATATATCAACTCCCATAAAGAATATTGTGATAATTTTGACTAAGGATGAAACAGACAGACAGACAGACAGACAAACAATTTTTTAAAGTTATATTTGGTATAGGTATATGTCGAATTTGCTAACTGAAAAACATACTAATACCTAAAAATTCGAAATTCTATATATCGAAAATGTTAATTATTTCAAGTTTCCGTCAATTAGTGCCAGCGTTGGTTTCCCTTAGGGTGTCTACACAATCAATGAAATAAGGAATAAGAAATAAGGAATAAGAAGTATGCCATCTAGTGACGTTGAGTGGAACTTTAACGTAACTGCTCATAGATATGAATATGTAGGTACTTTTGTACGTCAAAATTCGTGATCTTTTCACTTTAGTGACAAAAAAAGTCATCATGAACGTTATTTTTTCATGAATTTTGATGTACAAAAATACCTAAATACATATACCTACGGGTAGTTACGTTAAAGTTCCATTCAACGTCACGCTTCTTATTCCTTATTTCTTATTTCTTATTCCTTATGTCATTGATTGTGTATGACCCATTATAGTTTCGAAGACAAGTTTTTTAAGATGTTACGTTACGTTTACTCGGACTCCTACCCCCCTCCACCACACACTTCATCGCGCTAGGCCACTACCCCCACCCCCTCACGCTGTTTGCCAACAAAATTAAACAACGAAATTTCATTTTTTTCTAATTTAACATAATATTAAATCTAATAATAATAACTATCAGACTATTTATTATGTAAAACAAGCTTTATTCGTATAGGTACATATAAAGTACGAAAAAGAAAGGGAATACTTAACGATTTTTCAAACAAAACTTCTCTAGACATTTATTTAATTCACTAGGTATCAATAATACGAATATATACCGAAAAAAAATTTACCGCCCCAAATTTGAGAAAAACGGTTTCAAAGTTTTCTAATTTTAACACGGACTCTTATGTGAAGTTGACATATTCACACGATTTTTTTTAATAAAATGATAACGTGTCAAAGGAATTTGATAAAAATTTAATATGTTATAAAATACAAAGTTACAAACCATATTTAATAACAAATAAAAATTATTAACCGCGCCGTTTCTGAAATATAATTTATAAACATCATTTTACAAAGTTTTTACAACGCTTTTTCAACAATGCTTTTATATTGGTACAACATAAGCACGCGGAAATTCAAAAAAACAAGTGATATACAAATATGATAACTGCAGAATATTAATACATTATTTAATTTTCGATAAAAGAAAATTTTTTCGCTGAGCTATACTTTTGTACCTGACTATCTCACACCAAATACCTTAAAATTTTTACCAAAAGTGTTAACATATTTTTTGTTTGGAGTGTAGTCCCGAGTTTTTAACGCATTGCAGAAATATGTACACATACATATTTTTTAGCTAGATTTAATTAATTAAATGTAACCAAATGGAATGGAAATTCTTTTTTCTTTTCATTTTATAAATTTTAGTACATATACCTGCAAACTGCATTTTTAAAAAAAGTACGGAAACGAAATCTTCACTTGCATATTTAAAAAAAAAGTCTAAAATACAAATTCGGTGAATGAAGCTGTGACCGTCTTAATTTTTTTTTATTTTCTAAGCTTCTGCTTTTTTCGGTAACCTATAGCATCCAAATAAATTACGATGGGAACACTGGGGAAAAACTTTTGTAGAAATACAGTTAATTATACATTAGATTGTACTATATAGGAAAAAAGAACTTGAGAATTTTTTCGTCCTCAGCACTCTATCTTCATCTCCTTACATGCCTTAAGTTCTTATCATGTTGGCGGTAACTTTAAAAATAAGTAATGGTCCTAAGAAATCGATTTCGGAAGAATAGGGAGCCAAATAAAGGACTGTTCATATATTATATTAGGTACATAATGCGCTAACATGGGGAAGGGTATTTAGAAAAGTGTGACCAGATGTGACAAGAAGGGCGGAGACATTATATGTTGTAATGTCACAATAGTAAATTTTTTAAGAAATAATTTTTCAATCAATAAATATTTCCTTTAATCAAGTTTTCTGTAAGTCTCATTAATTGAAATACTAGGTACTAATGCATTTTTAAATCAAGTATTGTATTCGTTTACAATACAGTTCTTTGCAGATCGTTGTTCCTGGTGAATTTCTACTACCATCGGTTTCTTTAAATATAATTACAGGGACTTCCAAACTTTTTAGAATTTTTTTCAACGGCGCCCTTCAGCCTCCAAAACTTGACTTATTTTTTTAAAATTTTCCACTAAAATATATAAGTAACCAGTAAAAAAAAATTTCAAACCAGTAGTATTAATTTTCTCATTTATTTTTTCCTTTTTCCTAAAGGAATGTAACTAACGAGCAAAAATAAAGGTACGCAGTTTTTTCGACCGCGGAAGTATATAGCCGGATAAGTATAGGTGAATCTGCCCCTCAATTTGTGGTGTAGTAGGCATTTTTAAGATGTAGAATATTAAAGAATGCCTACTACACCACATTTTTTGACAATTTTCTATTATATTTCTACAATGGTTTTGTTTTGATCTAGGGAAGTTACACATATGCAGTACCTGCAGTGTCACATAAACGACAATACAGTTACTATTGGGACTTTCTATCAGAGGCAGATAACCTATAACTTAATATACCTCTTTCGATTATTCTTGATTATCTCGAAAACTATAGGAGATAGGAAAAACACTTTATGAGACACAACACTTTATTTTTAAAGTGCTTTCGATTGATGTATATAATTCCAGGTCCGGACCCAAGGGAGGGGCGGTTCAACAGCTTAGAAACGAAAAATATTTTTCTTTACCATGTTACAGCCCTTGAATTTTAATGAGACTTGGTGCAGTAATTAAGTGCATTAGGGCGCAGTTACTGAATATTATCCTTGTTATTAACCTTAATAACGAGGACTGATACGATGATATGTCTAATATTCTTGAGAGTGTTTGCCTTCATGTGGATTTGGAATTATTTTCCTAAGTTGAGTAGTTACCAAGAAAAAAATTTTTGTAATTTTTTAAATTTTTTTAGTTATCTCCATAACTACACATTTTTGGCCGCCAAAATTGTAGATATCAATTACTTACACCTTACCATACCGGTAATATAGTTATCAAAATAATTCGCTTCCGGGGCAGATTCACCTATACTTATCCGGCTATATCCTTTCCTTTAAAGTATTTATTGGAAATTAACTGGTTATAAATGTGGAGTGAATATTCAAAACGTCTTTTGTAACAATTACCAAAATATTTGAAAATCACCAAAAACTATTCAACGTATTATTTAAGGGTTTGTATTATTCAGGTTGTGTTATTCTTAATAGAGATTTCATGATTTAGAGTACAGTTAAAATTGATTTTTCGTTAAAATGTTTTTCCTTTATATAAAAAAAAAAAAAATGCTGAGAGATCATTCCGACTAGGAATTACGGAGGTGTGACAGACGGACAGACAAAGAGACAAGTTCTATAATGCACTGAATAGTAGCAGTGATGTTCTTTACGCAGTTACTAATGATTTTTTGCAATCAACATCTGTGCAACAAAGTTGTAAAAAAGCAAATTCACCTTATCATTTTTTCGCGAGGTGCACCTGTAAACAATAATTTTCCATTTATTATTAGGTAACGATTAATGATAAATGCTTACCTTGTTCATTTCATTAGATAATTAGTATGCATTTTACGAATCAAAAGTAATTAATTATTTTAATTAATATGTTAATTGTGATATTTTATTCAACAAGCCAATTAGCGTAGGATATGTGTATGTAATAGTTGGTTCGTATATGTACGGCTGTAGGTACCTGTAGATAAGGCTGGTCGTCCATTGGTTGCAGACAACTGCGATATTTGATTCAGGCGATTACGTACGTTTGTCGTTCGTCCGAAATGATATGTCTACTGTCCGTCCACTAGCCCAATGTTCGCCAGTATTTTTCTTTTTAATTTTCTTTTTCTCAAGCTATATGTAGATGCTCTAAACATAGGTAAAAAACAATCTATGGCACGTAATATGCAAAGGTATTCGTCTGAATTAAATATCGCACGTTTCCGCTTCCAAAGGACGATCAGCCTAATATTTTAAGTGTAATAAGAAGCGGTGTGTCATTTCCAACATGTCATAATATCCGACGAAGGGCGGCGAACGGTGTCAGTTCCGACAATTTTATGTTTTCGTAGTATTAATTTTACCAACAAATATCGCAGTACACGGGCTCTATTAGATTAGAGCTCAAGCCGCAGACTTGAATAAGCTATAGTCTGGTATAATTTTATTGAATAATTTGTGGAAATTATGGTGGGAGCACAGAAAAATATTAAAAGAATTATTTTTAATTATTTCTTACATTTTTACATACTATTTCTTGTGAAATGAACCAATAATTTTCCTTTAAAAAACAGCTAAAATTTATTATATTTCTCAACTACAGAGAGCTTAATATTACTAAATGATATTTAATTCAGAAATTAATTAGTTTGTTGAAATCACTCTTTATAAATATTTATAAAAGATATATTTTATTAGTAACTGTTGGTGATTTTTCTCCAAAACTTTATCCTTCAATCTTCTTTATAAATATTAAAATTATGAGATATGTAAATGATTTTTTATATGAGTATTAATTTTGCGTAAATATGCCAATTATGCAAAATTATTTTATTCAAAGATATTTTTTAAGGTTCTAAAGAAACATTTTTGAAGCCCCACAGCATGTATTTAGCTATATAGGTACATGCTAAAAATATAAAGATACATATTTAATTAACTTACAACAACACAAATTTTTCTTAATTTCCTCACGTGATTTTCTCTATTGGAAAAGTAGGAATGAAAATTTTGTACATAACGATATCATACATCGTGTATGATATCGTTAGAAAGGGCTCGTAAATTTGAAGTACCCAGCTTGAGGTTCTTTTTTACCCTTTTCATTTTTAAATCCCGTTTACGAAATATTAAGCTTCAAAGCGGCGAATAATTTATTTCCTCGTCCATAATTTTTAAATAAATACCTATTATTACTTGGTAAGAGCACTTAATTATTTCGACTGACAAAATAATCTCCAAAAAATGAATTTTTACATCGATGTAGATATGTCTCAGTATTAGAAAATATTTCAAAAATTCAGGTTCAAATCTTAACTCTCCTATCGCGCGGGATATCGACATTGAAGTTCTTTTAATAAGTTTACATTTTTAAGCCTCATTTGCGAAATATTTAACTTCAAAGTGTACATCTATTCTACTATAAACACTTACGCGGGAGTGAGGCTATTTATTTCAAAAAATGTACCTAGATTAAATGTCCTATCTTTTGTTTCGAAACTTGTGAAAAATTAGCCACTGCGGAACCCTGATTTACTCCATACACAACACGCACTTGGCAATTTTTTTAAAATTCAGTAGCGACATTGGTGGCCATTATAAACCGTTGAATTTATTTAAAGAAGTATTTAACATTTGCTTTTGTAATTAAAATATTTATAAAAAGAACATCAATGCATAGAAGGTAGATTTTAACTGCATCTTATTTACTATTGATTCAATTATGGTAATGTTCAAATAATTATTATAACCTGTAATAAAATTCAAATTACGTAGGTAGGTACTGTAAAAAAATTGTGTTAATACTTCAAAAATCTCTACTAAATTTGATCGGTTTTTTATCCAAAGGCATGACAGTGAAGAGAAATCATGGGCTTCAGGAACAAATGGACCACCTTGTTGTAAATCCATTTTATTAGAGTAAAAATTAGTAGTTCGGGTTCAGTTAGGGACCCGGGTCCACTTACGAACCCGGATTTGGGTCTAAAGCCAAAAATAAGACCGATTGGGCCCCTTTAGAAACGCGGATCCGGGGCTGTATAGTCTCAGCTGCACTTTTCTTGCCAGACTTTTTCAAAAATTTGTCGTTTCTAATTGACTGTTGAGTTGGGAAAAAGGCACGAGTAGGTATCTAATGTAATATTAATGAATTAGCTCATAAAATCTGGTGATAACGGTCGTGCTTTTGTTGTTGGAATTGCGGTGCTGTCCACTTTGAGATCAAAATTAAAAAAAATGTAGGGAAGAAGTGGCATGAAAGGGACGTTTTTGTTTTAAGCGTTCTAGTAAATAAACGAGATAACAAATTAAATAGTTACGAACGGAATTAGAAACTTCAGTTACCTTGCTCTTGAAATAGAATCCAATAATAAACATTTCTTTGTTATTATTTGTAATTTTTCTCAGTTTTTAAAAAAAGTGCATTTTGTCCCTTTCATCAATAGACTGTATCGAAAGGGACATGATAATTTATGAAAGGGACAATACTAAATATCATTCATGTTGTTCAAATTTCCACCTTATGTACATAAAACATAAGGTGGAAATTTGAACAACATGAATGATATTTAGTATTGTCCCTTTCATAAATTATCATGTTCATACTATTGCGCATTATACGATTCATTTATTTATTAATTAAGTATCTTTATTTATATTTCTAATTAATCCATGGTATTAAAATTAACCAGTTAGACAATCCAAACGATATTAATTTATAGTCACTAAACAACTGTGTATTTATTTCATAGTGTACATATTTATTTACATACTATGTGAACGAAAGATACCAATAGGCTATAATGAAAAATGGTTATAGGGGAATAAAAACAATGGATAGTTAATTTTAACAGTCATAATCCTGCCAAAGTATGTACTGTGGAACAGAATCATTGCGCATAGTATCCGCACAGCATCACTTCTATGACCATTGTTTTATCTTTATCTAATAATTAACCGAAAGTTCATAAACATTATTATTTATGTATAATTTTGTATTTTAATTGTCATATGTGTATGTGCGCATACCCGAGTTTGCATATTCAAATAGGGGAATTAGGGGAGAGTCTCCTATATTGGACCACTTTTGCCATTTTTGTTTGCAACAAGGAAACGAATTAAGATACAGCTCTCATTTTTGGTTGTCTGATTAATCAATCTTCATGCTATAAAACGAAAATATTAATTTGTATCTAGTTGAATTTTAAAACGACTCTACCTTGGGGGAAAAAAAAATAATGTCATTTGGTCCAGTTTAGGAAACTAGTATGCTAAATTGGACTGATTGGTTCTTAAATTAGACCACCGTTGATAATAGTATGATCAAGCAAAAGCTGAAAAAAAGCTTAAAAATTTTGATTTTATTCTACTTTTATTATAATATATTGCAACAGAAATCAATATACATAGGAAAAAAAGTATATAGTTGAAATAAAAAGTACATCTTCATTCTCTCCGAAAAATTTGCACATTTTAAGTGATTTCATTCTTTGCACATCATGCACTGAATCATTGGCTCAATGCTATCTTATTTACAAATTCCACAGTACCAACTTCTTTCAGTTTGTTTGTTAGATTGACCACTAGTGCTATTAGGTACTATTTCAAAAATCATTTCTTCTCCTTTATTAAAAGCTTGAAGTGCTTGTCTAATTATTTTTACTTCCATTGGCCGTACTTTCCTCGTGATGTCATTTTAATTGTAATAAAAATTGTAAATGTTAAATGTTTCTTAAATTGAACTGGTCCATTTTAGGATCTTATACTAGGTCAAATTTAGGGGACCATAATGTTTTTCTACAAAATGCGTTATCTACATCTAATCCATGTATATATTTTTGAGATTATGTCGTTATAATAAATTACATATGGCATAAATAAAATATAAATATACAAAGAAAAAGTTGTACCTACCTGTTAAATGTTTAGTCGAACGGTAAGTAATGAAAATTTAACATCGACTTAACAATTTTTCATAAATTTGTGAGTTTTCAAAGACTGTTTACTTGACAATTACCTAAATTCGTACTAAGAAATAAATTCGAATGTTGTTTAATATTTTTATTGTTATATGGCTTTAAATGTCTTTTAATTGCTTCAAACTGACGCCGTCCAATATAGCAGACTCTCCCCTATATACCAATGAAATAACTATTGCATAGATATTAATGCAATGATTTATACGGAGTGTTCACTAAAATTTAAGTGTCGCGAAATAGATTTGTTCGATTTGTTTGACCTTGATGAAAATGTAAGAAACAGGAATGCATCCAATGTATTATTGTTCGTGCTCACACAAAACTTTAGTTCGTTTCGTATTGGTTTTTGTTCAAACAAAACAAAATTCTTGGCATTTATGAGTCTCTAAGCGATCATTCCAACATTAGTGAAATATTCGAAAGAGCTATCAAGATATTGATTCAACTGTTCATTGAAATGGGCTAGTGACTGAATAGCATTATGTATGTTTGTTTTTATCATTCGAGAAATTCTAAAGAAACGTTCTCGATCTCATTACGGAGGCCGTTTAAAATTTCGTTTTCGAAACGATACATTTTCGTTTGGAATTTCTTTTAATTGTTAGACACCAGTGCTTCAAGAAAGATAATTCTAAAACTATAAACACATTTTAAGTATATATACTTATTATACATTTCTTTCTACCATTATTTAATCCGAGTTTCGTCTCTCTCTCTCTCTTTCTCTCATGTTGACTGAATAACTCACGGACATAGCAGCATGGTCGGGTGCTTTTTAGTGGGAGGTATTGGAATGAAAATGGCACTATCATTGTGCTTCTAAAATTACGACACGTGGTTAACGAACCACAACGAACTATCGTCAACAGACAGAGACATTGGCAACCCGGGTGTGTTGAGGAACAAAGATAACGCATGCGACGAGGACGATAGATTGTTATGTACATTTGTTTTTGGCAGTTACCATTTTCTTCTATTAAGTATAATGGGTTGTAAGCAAAAACAAAAAAGAAAAATGTATTTTTTATTCTGTTTTGAATGAGTTCGCATTTTTTCTCCAGATACTGTCTGACATAAACGTTTTTTTTTTCCATTTCGATGGGCGTTTTGTCTTTAATTGATGACGCGAGTGTATTTCAGTGGATTTTTCTTATTCTTTTTCCTACATTTAGTTCGTTTCATTTTAATTTTGATTTTCTAAGTTTCCTTATAAGGTTCCCTTCACAACCCAAAAATTAAAACAAATTTTGAAACATCAGTAAATTGTAGATCTGATGTTCACGAGCCTGGAGACTTATGAGTGTATTCTGTAAAAAAAAATTATTACAGTTTCTAATTTTTGCAAAAAGTTTTCAACAGAATTCTATGAAATAAAAATTTAACAGAATATGAAAATTTTTCTATTTTAACACGTTCATTGCCGGTCATGCGATATCACGTGATACAGCTACTTGACTATGTATATGGCCAATCACGCGTAATCGCGTGACAAATATAAGAATCTACTTATTTAAGATAAAATATTTGGCCATCTCATAAAGTCTGTATTTTTAGCTTGGCAATGAAAGTGTTAAGAAAGACATACTATTAGGATGTTAGTTATGCATTTCATATAGGTACCTTACTCTAATGTTTTTGGACAATTTACAATATAAAATATATTACATATAAACTCCAATAATATAACGTAGTGACCGGTATAAAATAAGGGGAAATACGTTGTGTCGGACATACAGGGCCGCCAGTAATTTTTTTTTAGGGGGGTATAGATCTGCATCGTTGTATAGAAATATGAGAACACATATGCATTTGTCCATATTTAACAATCTTTCTTTTAAAAATTGCTTACAGAATAGTATTTTTTAACATTCTTTAATTTAACGGGTTGTCAAAAAAATATTTAGAGAATACCCACAGCTATTATTTTTTTCTGTAATGTAAAATTTCTTATTGAAAATTTTGCTAGATATCTGGAATACGTAGGTACAAGATAGCAAACAGATATCCCATACATTTGTAAATGGCTTTTTAAGATCTATTTTATGGTACAAAAATTAATGTTGAAAAGTAACTCCACCCCTTCCCAAATCCCAACTCATCTTTACATTGAGTATTTTTTACATAGGTACCAATAATTTATTTGTTTCTGTAGACCGGTTACTATAGTAACACCAGTATTTTTCAACAAAACCTATTCTAAACGGGTAATGTATATAGCTATTGCTTTGTTTAAGTAACTTATTGCCATTCATTTTGTTATAACAGATTCCAACTTCAATACAATAGAATTCAATTGGGAAATGACTTTAATAAAAATAATAAAAATTTATTTCTATTTTCGCAAGAATTTTCCTGCCTCCCACATTATCCCATCTAAAATATGTTTATAGCCGTGATGGTATTTCCAGGTTTTCCCGCATAACAAGACTAGATTAAAACGCATAACTTATATTTTATTTCACTACCTTTTTGTAGTGCGGGTGATGCCATTTCAGGGGTACGACTCTGCGAACGACTGACTATATATTATGTATCTCAGTGGAATAGAAAGTATAGGGGGTGATTAGCTTTTTCGGTCAAATATCGCGTTGATTTCAGTCAATAATTTTATTTGTATTTTTATTCTGTCTGAAATTCCTCAATTTTTTTTTTCTGACGGTTTTAGAACAAGTAAGGATCATTTAGAGTTTTGTTATATCAGCCTGGTCGTACGTCCGTCTGTTTCTCTGTCTGTCTGTATGTTCCAGCTCCATTACTCTCTCAGTTTTTGTACCGGAATTTGATATAGGGACAAACATTAGCAACTAAAAATTAGAATTCAAATGTATTAACCAATGAAATAAAAATTGAGGATGAATTTGTCTATATGCTAAGCCGATGTAAATGCTACAGACTGCTTCAGTTCCGTGAGTTTACCGAATGTCTTGATTCACGGTTAATTCAGTTTATAGATAGAAAATCGCCATTAAAATGTACTGTAATTATTTTTAAGAGACATTTCCTATCTTATTTTTATTATTATAAACTAGTTTTGAGAGGATATCAAACTATTCAGTTAGGAATCACGGTAAAATTACAGTGGGAAAAACTCTACTTCCTTTTAATTGTTGCGTATTTTATATATTATTACGTAATAAATTTTACTATAAATTAGTTTTAGTGCAAAATGTGATGCAAGGTTATTTGTACTGATACCTTTTTATAGATATTTAACGATAAGTATTTATCTTGACATATTATGTTACTTATAAATTTCCTTTTCTTTTCCAGAAGTTAGTTTTTGTCTAAGTAAACGAAAAACAAATAATATTCTAATAAATAAAAATTAACAGTTGTGTTCATAAATATTTCATCGGATATGTTGCCTTAAAATTGAATGGATTATGTAATATTTTGAGTAAAGCAAAAATTCAAACACCATTGAAAATAATGGTAAAGTAAATATTAATTTAATAGATATCTGATATTCTATTTTCTAAACACAGTAGAAAAGTACTTCTTAACATTTTAATGTCAAAAATTATCGGTAAGTGGCCATCCGTAAAATAAGTACACAAAACAAGGGGAAACGGAAGTTGTCTAGCTTGGCGTTTTTCAACCTTTTTTCAGTCACGGTACGGTAAAATCTCAGATAATTTTGTGCAGATCGATCACATATCGTCAGCTGAGTACCTATTTTGGCTTGTACCAAGTTAGTTTTGTAAATTTTTTTTCTGATAATGGTTTCGGCTTCCTCAATGCTTAAAACTAACAAATCAACTATCTAGAAAAAATGTTTAAAAAGTTAACTTGGTACAAACTAATATTCAGCCGAGAATATTGGTTTGTCAATCAGTTGCACTTGAACGCTTGTGTCGTTTAATGTCCTAGTTAAGCTTCATCAAATTTTTTTGTTGGTTTTGTTAAAAATTTTGACGATAAGTATTCTGTGACTAGTTACAAACCTTTTTATTTGTAATCTTTTTGGTATTACCATATTATGTTATCATCATTTGACTTTTAATGTAGAAAAAGGTAGACATGTATCGGCTTTCATTTTGAAATTATTCTAAGTTAACAAAATTAAGTCTTTTTGGGCAAAGCGGGTATGAGCAAAGCGGGTAGACAAAATAGAAGCATCTTAATGTAAAAAACTGTTGCAAGGGGAAAAAAAATAAACAGTCTTCTTTTTTACGACGGAATGAGGCAAAAAGCTTAAAAAAAATATTTCTGCCTTGTTTGTGGTGATTTTGATGTGGAATCACCTGAAGTAATATATTCCAATATGGAGGTTGTAAAGAAAGTTACAGTTAATTGTTATAAATTCATTATTTTTGTCTTTTTTCAATTTTTTTTTACTTAATTATTATTATTGTTAAGTTCTATATGATTAAGAAAGTTTATATTAAAAAATAATAACAGTATTTAAATACATAATGTACTTACCCGCTTTGCCCAAAGGGGATTACCCGCTTTAGGATACCTATATGGGCAAAGCGGGTTTTTGCAGAGGTTTTGTATTTTCTTTATTAAAAATAAATATCGTATAAATATTTCTTAAGCGAAGTTTCATTTTAAAGTTCGATAACTATTCTATCTGATAATATAAAAAAGATCTGCTTATCGAGATCAAAAGTAACTTTTTGGGCGTTTAATCTTAGCTTACCCGATTTGGGCGACCTTCCCCTACATTGATACACATCACACAAATACAAACACAAACAGTGTTTAGCCACATAACACATTTTCTATCCTTTTTTGGTTACACTGGTTTCAGTAGTATAGAGATGGCAGTGTTATCGACACTTTCTTAAGTATTAGAGAAATGTTTGAACGCAGTTTTTTAAATTTAAATAGAATTGTTGCAGTCTGAAATCATTTCCACCGTTAGTTGAAAAAACGTTAAGTTGTGTAATATGAAATGTCGTTTTCCGACCACTTCGTCAACCATGTAATTCACGTAAATATCGAATTAAGTATTAGAAAAATGTTTAAACGTAATTCTTTAATTTTAAATCTAATTCTTGTAGCCTGGAATCATTTCGCCCATTAGTTGGAATAATATTAATTAGGTCATGTAATATGAAATGTCGTTTTTTGACGATTTGGTCGACCATCTAACCGTAAAGTTAGCTGTTTTCTTTCTTTTAAAACAACTGTTGTGCTGTATTGTGCTAGATTTGTTCTATCATCATATGATATTTCTATAGCCAAAAACTAGTCTCGCTGTTTTTTTAAAACAAAAATAAAAATTATGACAATGCTTGTAATTCATTATAATTTACACATGTTTCTGCGGACTGGTGAAATATTTTGTAAGTAAGGAAACAAAATTAAATATTTGATAGTTTTTTGATATCCGTTTACTATCTTCGTAAAAGATTTATTGAACAAACTAAACATAACATTCTTTCGTCTTAAGCGGGTTCTACACGATGCTACGAACGTTCCTTCCAACATTCGATCGAACGTTTGAGGCAATTAAGTTCGATAGTTGGTGCGACGAATGTATCTGCTACACGGTGAGTCGAATGTTTGATCCAATACGAATGATGAAGTGTTGGTACTCAGTCGACAACGCTGTTATCTATCTGATGTTATCTCTAATGTTATACACTGATGTTGTCTCTCTTGTATAATGTGTTGGGACAAACGTGACGAAGATGTTATCTGTCTGATGTTATCTCTAATGTTATACACTGATGTTGTCTCTCTTCACATGAACGAGTCGTGCGCAACCAACGAACACAACCAACATTGACCTTCAAACGTTCGAAGCATCCCTTTGACTCGGTGCAAGAATACCGACATCGAACGGGACACGACCAAATGCGAATGTTTGACGCTCGACATTGGACACTCGTAGGTTCGAACAACGGCTACACGATGCTATGAACCATCCAACGTCGAATGTTGGAAGGTGTTCGTAGCATCGTGTAGCAGCGGCATTAAATGGTAATAGAAATAGTAAACAAATATAGATATAAAAATAATGTTTAATATCAAAATACAATTTCTTGCTCATTTTCAACACAACACTCTTCCCTCGATATTCTCCACTAGAATGTAAATATCAGTTTGATAAATGGTAATGTCATTTGAAAATGTGAAACAAAAGATAATAACCGAAATAAAAGTCGCATCTATCCATCTCTTATTATTATCGTACACAGAAATATGTAAGTGGGTTGATTTTGTATGGTATGTATATAATATCAAAAAACTTTCTTCCGTATAAAGTATAATGTGGTATAACCCTATATATATGACTACAACAGAAGCAATCTTCAACAAACCTCATAAAATGTGGTGAAGTTAGCTTTTGAAGATGAGAGCGAGAAACGTGAAACTTCACTTACAGTCACAACAATATTTTATGTTTATATTGCCACAACTAATATTTCAGGAAGTTGGTTAATGTTTTTTTTCTTTTGGATGTATGTTGTATACATATAAGCGCTGCTATCACCAACGAACTGGAGATGTTACAGTTGACTTGCGCGGCATTCCAGTGAATACAAAACTTTCGTATAAATGCTTAGGAATTCTTGATAACGAACAGGGATTCAAGAAGATACTGCGTGGTCGAATACTTGTCACTAATTAGGTACAAATATTCTAGTAAAAATTTTCAAAAGTATCCATTTGTGCTCTAAAAACGCAAGATACTGCTGTATCTTTGTTTTTAGGGAATCTCTTAGCATCTGATTTCAAATATTTAAGTTCTGAGCTACTAGGAAGCAATAACAATAATCATAATAATTCATAATAATTCATAATAAACCTCAAAAAAACAAAAAAATATAACTAATTTAAACCAAAATTACAGTAAAATTAAATTAGTGCTTACCTTACAAGGGGAGTATCAAACATCGGAATCACGGATTTGGGAAAAATTAATATATGTTGTGGAATATATTTCTCTGAGTACTGTAGTGATAATAATTTAGGCCAATGCGACTTTATTTAGAAATTAAACGTACGAAAAATTTCGAATAACATATCGTGTTTGATATGTATCAGTTAGTTGGTATTGTCTGCAACAAAGGACGCTGGCGGTATGGTTAGTGCATGCTCTCATGTATGTAACTTTTTTTAATATACAGACGGAAAGGTTCTATGTTCGAATCTATGCCTTTCCAACATAAATAATTCTTTTTTCAATTTTTTTTTAACTTTTTCAATATTGTACAATGGGTCAATTAATTACATTGAGGATGCTATAATTTTTTTTTAAAGGAGATATGGTATTCTTTTTTATGTCATTATTATAAAAAAATTTACAACTGCCATTACTTTAAATAAGGATAAAATGAAGAATGTCTAAAAATAGTATAAATAATTTATAATAAATATCGCTTTAATTTTATGTAAAAAAAATTCGGTAATTTAAAATTTACGATAAAATTACTGGTAAATATAATGACAACATGTACAAAAAATATTATATATCATCTTTTTCAGAAAATAATTATAGCATAATAATGACACAAAAAAGAATACCATATCTCCATTTAAAAAAAGAATTGTAGCATCGTCAATGTAATTGACCATTGTACAATATTGAAAAAATTAAAAAAAAATTGAAAAGAGAATTATTTATGTTGGAAAGGTATAGATTCGAACATAGAACCTTTCCGTCTGTATATTAAAAAAAGTTACATACATGAGAGCATGCACTAACCACACCACCAGCGGTCTTCGTTGCAGATAATACCAACTAACTGATACATACATATCAAACACGATATGTTATTCGAAATTTTTCGTGCATTTAATTTCTAAATAAAGTCGCATTGGCCTAAATTATTATCACTACAATACTCAGAGAAATATATTCCACAACATACATTAATTTCTCCCAAATTCGTGATTCCCATGTTTGATACTCCCCTTGTTAGCTAAAACTTAAGAGTTTTACTGAATATATGCAAATTCTACAAACACTAACTTTGAAATGAGTCGTTATTATATCTAGTACTAACTGAATTCTTACTAATTGAATGCTATTATAAATGGAATAACGGTTGGGCATACTTTCCAGAACGTGTAGAAAGAAACACAAAAAATATATGCTTGCTTAATATCTTAATATTTATCATTTTACTGAAACTTGATGGCGATTGGTGCTCTTACCTTATTTTATTTTTAACTATGAAACAGTTAAGAAACGGCTAAAGAAATTAATTCCCCCCTTTACAAAATTAGTTTTTTGGTACATTATTATTTAATTACTAATACCTAATTATTAATAGGTTCCTGTAATTTTTTACAAAATGAGTCAAAACGTTCAAAAGACCGTCCTCCTATAAATAGTACCCACAAGGATCCAAGTGTTCTACTTGATATTTTGATGATTTAAATCTCACATAAAGATATAAAAAAAGTCTAATTTAATGCTTTATTCATATGTGCATATTATATATATATGTACATCAATAAAAACATTTTTATGACTTATTAAAAGATACTAACTTACTTTTTATATGTAATTTAAATTAATTTGGTGAGTTGTTATGGTGCATTAATAGTGCCACTAACTGATTGATAAGGTCATAATTTAAATTAAATTTGATTGGACCACAAATTTCAAACAATTAATGATAACATCATTTCATTTTAAGGCACATTACTTAGTATTATATGAGACAAAGATAAAAAAAGTAAGAGTGTATACCTAAATTATTCAAATTTTGTACTGGTTGCTTTGAAGAAAATCATTTAAACGACAATTTGATTAAAAAAATCGAAATTACAATGAAACTGCTTGCGAGGCCACAAAGATCTCATGAACCCGCAGTTAAGTAACAAAATTTTCTTACCTTCAAAAAAATTAACTTTTATTTCATTTCCAAAAGTACTGCTATAAGGGCTTTGGGATAATAATCGTTCACTAAACGCAGTTAAAGCATCCTCGAGGTCAGTTAACAATCTCGATATCGACTAGTTTTCAGTGTTTTTCTGGATCGGGATTAGCAAATAAATACATAGATATAAAACCATCAAAAATAAGCAATCGATCATCAAAAAATTAATCGTTTTGTATTAGGGTACTATTGACCTCCATTAAGCTAGCCGTCCCACCAAAAAAAATTTGCGAAATTCCAAAAAAGTAGTAGATAAAAAATAGGTGTATTTTAGGTGTAAATTAGGTGTGCTAATAAAAAATTAGGTGTTCTTACCGTTTTCGAGAAGACGTGGAAAACAAAAGGGACGGCTAGGTTTACGTAAACCTAGCCGTCCCTTAGGTAAAAAAGTGTTTTAGGTAATTTAAAATACGGAGAATTAGATGTAAATTAGGTGTTTTTCGATCATGATGACAACAATTTTGTAAAATAAAAATTTTAAGAAAAATCATATAACATATTTTAAATCATGGGAGCGCTGTGAATAATGTTAAAACGTTATACACAGCGCTTCCGTTGTTTATTGACTGTTAAATATATTTTGTTATGTAATTGAATAGAAAAATGTCAAACGTTCTTAACGTTCCCAGCTCCCCACCAGCACTATAATAATAATGTTATGAATAGGATAATTTGTTATAAATTTAAATTACCATGTAAATATGTATAAACCGTAAACATTGAACTGTAGTTTTCAACTATAATTTTGTTAAATGAATGACCGTAAAAAACTCTAGAAAAATAATTTGTTTTTCTTCACAGCGCTCTCCTTCCTAGGAGTCCACAAAGTCGAAAGTTTATAAATTTGCTACAATTTAATTACCAAAAAATTTCTTATTTATTAATAAATAAGAAAATACTATTTATTCTAATAGTACTGGTAACATTTGTAAGACAGTACAAACATTTTGTTGCTTTTGGTAAAAGATCTTCATCTATCCTCTCAATTGTATTTTTTATCTGTTAACGATAAGATTACAATTTTTCACTGACAATTTTTGAAGTGAAAACTTTTATAGCGAGAGTAACTTTGCGTGAGTCTTTAATAAAATCTGTAATGTGGGATTGTAACAACATCTGTAAATAAGAGAGTGAAAGCGGAAATGATTTGGATGTAGTGAAATTTGTAATGGTTGTTAGGTGAAACCATACAGCACCAGAGATAACATACCGATCTCTATACTACTGGAACCAGTGTAACCAGTAAGAGGTAGAATATGTTATATACGTGCACGATGTTTACTTTGTATTTGTGCGGTAAACTGTGTTAGTAATCGGAGATCATGGTGGCCGTCACGTGACCCTGCTTCGCATACATATGTGTGATACCACAACGCTACGTGTGGGGGTTCTACAATGCTAACAACAATCAAATCCATTGTTGTTTGACTGACCTACACTCAGCGACTGCTACTGAGACAGTAACTATTTAGTAGCATAATGTGCACAGAAATGCACACTGCAGATTACACGATAGAGATAGTTGCTGTACCTCTGTACTCTGGGGGTGAAACAAATGCAAGTTGATCATTGCTTAGTTGTTAATATTTTGTATTTTCAAATGATTTACTTTATCCCAACATTCTTAATCTTACTAAGCTTTTAGGAGCTTCAAATTGGTATACCTATATAAATATAGTATGTAATTGTGTTATAGAAGTCACTGTTTATATAGAAACCTCATATTTAAGGATTTTTTTCCTTTAATAGATAATATTAAAAATAAATACACCAGATTTGATCTGTGGACTTTGTAATAATTTTAAAAAAGGGAATAGGTAGTTCTTCTTAAACAGTTTTTTTTTTTTTTTTTTTTTTATTTTATTTTATATTATTTTATATATTTTACATATTTGATTCATCTGTCCATATGAAAATAATTACCTGTGTTATCGAGATATCTGTGATTCTATGAACACAAAGAAAAATATGGCAAATAATGCGCCTTTTAATCAAATTTTTGACTTTAATTTATGGTTATCTATAATTAAATTATGATTTCTTGTGGAAACTTATTACATTATTTAAGATAGAAATACATGAAAGAAATTTGGAGTGGGGTGAGGGAGTGCTTGGTAACATTACGAAAATTTTTGACATTTTTCTTTTCAGTTACATAACAAAATACGTATACATATAACATTCAACAAACAATGGAAGCGCTGTGTATAACGTTTTTTAACATTATTCACACCACTCCCATGATTTAAAATATTTTATATGATTTTTCTTAAAATTTTCATTTTACAAAATTTTTGTCAGCATGGCCAAAAAACACCTAATTTACATCTAATTCACCATACTTTAAATTACCCAAAACACTTTTTTTTACCTAAGGGATGGCTAGGTTTACGTAAACCTCGCCGTCCCTTTTGTTTTTCACGTTTTCTCGAAAGCAGTAAGAACACCTAATTTTTTATTAGCACACCTAATTTACACCTAAAATACACCTATTTTTTATCTACTAGTTTTCTGGGATTTTTTAAATTTTTTTTGGTGGGATGGCTAGCTTTATGGAGATTTACTATTGTAAATCGAGTTTATTATTCAGATTTTATGCACTATTAATTATTGTTTTTTTTTCAAATTTATATCTTTACACGGCAGGGCGAATTTTATTTCATTAAAATGCATGTGTTAACTTATGATCAGTTTCAGTTTTATATTAATTAAAAAAAAAAACATTTTTATTTTCTTGTACAAATATCTATACCATATTGTATGAAAATCCCGACCCCCATTAATTCCCGATTTCATTATCGGGACTGCTATTCAGAAATCCCGAAATCTCGGGACTGAAATTTCAATACTTTTATTATTGTCCTAAATGTATATTGCCCCCTCTCCTCCTATGAGGTCAGACTTTGCACTGGTTTGATATGGATATAAGTTACGTTATATGAGGTCCACCAGGATTCTGGGGAACCCAAAAGTACAAAAAATTGACTATTCAACCAATTTTTAATTGTTAGAAAGCTAAACTATATTAGATGGATGCAGGTTTTATGTGAGACCAGCCAGTGCCCAATATTTGGAAATTCGCTTATTCGAAATTATGCAGATACTGCGACAGGGGTATTTAACTAGTCACCTGCCAACTGACTTACTTTGTCCGATAAAATTATCTAAACAATTACATTTTGATATGTATTAAAATAACTATTTTTTAATTTAATCCTCAACATATCCTCAACGAATCATTTTCATTAAAAAAAAAAGAAATTACTCGGTACCTTTTTTTTTATCTACAATAGAAGGAAACAAGCAAATTATTTGCAACTTTAAATCATTTTTTATATCGCCAGTATATAGAGGCAAGCAGAGGACGTAGACTATCATATCAAGTAATGAAATTATAATATGAACTGACTCTTGTTTAATTGTGGGACATATGAAAACGGAGGTGTCGATACATATAAGTATTAATAAATTATATTAAGCGAATACTGAAAACATTGAAACCAAGTGTTTCTAACACAGAGGCAGCATAGAATTGAATCACAAAAAACTATTTTTTTTATAGTTGGTAATACTAGACGGATAATTCAGTCAAAGTATTTTAAAATTTTACATTTTGTGAATTTTCTTTTGAGTTTCGTAGGAATACTTTCAGTAATTTTAGAACGTAGTCTTTGTAACTGGAAATGGAACTAAAATCATCATTTTGAGAAAAGTGTAAAATTCAAGTATTCCGTAACCGTGGATCTAACAAAAATTGCTAAAAACCTTTTCTTATAGCAAGTTGCATAAAATTGATAATAATAGGAACCATTAGAAACACTTGGCAATTCATAGTAGAACGACAAAAATTTTGATACCTTAAATAGTAGTCTCTTTTGACAAGCAGCTTAATCCATTTACTCGTATGTTTCCTACTAAAATTGGCAAAAGGAGGCACTTATAAAATCAGTTCCTGCCCCACCTGCCCTACCCTCTCGCCAGCCCTGATCCTTACGAATGAAGTGTAGAGCGTTCAGTTTCATTCGTTCAGCGAGTTTATTTTTTTTTTTATTTGGTTTAAAGCTACCGTACAATGTCACTAAACTTTCGCTAGGTGAGTATAGAAAACAAAAGTGATCTGACGTGATTTTGAGTAAACACACTTTTTTTTATATGTTCTCTAAACAATACTCGACTGCTAGTTAACCAAACGAGATACAGAAACCCTCTCTCAATTAAAATTTTTATTCGTACTAAAGTAAATCTCTATTCATTTGTGTTCATAAAACACCTGGTACTCAAGAATGTGCATTCATAGTTGTACATAATAAATTATGTAAGTTTATTTTGTGAAATTTTTACAATATGCAATTGCATATTAGCATATTACATATTATATTATGAATGACTCAATTACAAAAATGACTCATAACAACACAACAGAAACAATTAAATAAAACAATTTATGAATAAATTAGAGTTTTTTTTTTATTTTGAGTTAAATGGCGGGACATTTAAATAACATTTATGATTATTTATTACTAATTATTATTAATTTTTCATAAAATATTTGAATTTGTAAAGATTAAAAAATTGTTTATTGTGCGTTTAAAAAATAGATACATATATCGTCAGCTGAGTATTGATTTGTACCAAGTCCACTTTTTAAATTTTTTTTCTAGATTATTGATTTCCTAGTTTTGATTATTAAGGAAGTTGAAACCACTATCAGAAAAAATTTTAAAAAGGAACCTGGCACAAACCAATACTCAGCTGACGATATTCGGATATCTAATTTCCCAGAAGAGAGAATTTAAAAATAATTTTAGAAATGTATTCAGAGTGAAGTAATTTAAGTACTGTACAGTTGAATGATCACAAAAACCCCTATATGTATTCTAATTTTGCTGTTTTATATAACATCCAAACATACTACCTTATTTAGGGGTGGTTTTATTTAATATTAGCACATATAGGGGTGATTTATTTTTATATTTCGATAATACGGCCATATTGTACCATTTGTTTCAACAGTAAATGCCATCATATATATATATATATGGATAACCCTGATTTTACAATAATGTCACTTGTTTTACATTTTTGTTTATAAGGGGTGAACAAATTTTATGATCATTGAAGTCATCTAGACAGATTAGATTTATAAAAACAGTGAAACATGGGCGCTTATTTGAATTTTATTACATTTCAACGACACTTTTTGTGTTTCGGGGGATGAAATTGATTTAAAATTTTCGTATTTTAAAATTTCAATTATCTTTCGGAAGTATAGGTACAAGGGAGATTTATTGTTTGAAGCAGTTGTAATAGTTGTGGTGCATCCGGTACGTACAGCGATTAATTATTAATGATTTATTAAATTAAAACTTGATTAATTTTAATTTATATTCATTGATGATAATCGTTCACGGAGGATGCTCTTTGTCTCCGCACAGAGACGACTATGGCTCAAACAAAGCCGTACTAAGCTAAATATTTTGTACATTCATCGTAGTATGTACATAGATTGGTTATATGGTTATTGTATTCATAGGAATGCATGCATTGCATTCATAGTGTTGTCTAGACGCGACGTACATATAACGACGTGGTCTTGTTATGCATATGTGTTATGTATTTATAATATGTATGTATATATATACGAACAATATGGCGGCAAAACAAGTGACTAATGAACTAACATAGCATTATGTGCCGTTATCCTCTTTGGCGCTCTGTCTAACAAATAAATTATTGGATATTTTAACTTCCAGTCTTATGTTTTACTACTTTTTTTGTTGGTATACATATAAAATAGTTAACGTTGGGTATTCAGATCAATCCTTCATAGAAGATTAAGGATATGAGGATTGTGTGGTTAAGCAACTGTAGATTTTTTCCCGGCTATATTAAAAAGCTAAAAATTAGAGTAGGAAGTTTATTCAAAAGTAAAATTAAAATGCTTCAAATTATAGATACCTATGTCTTATCGCAGAAAACTTTAATGCTTTATTTTTAAATATCGTACATTAATTTTAGCTATTTAAAGAAGAATAAACAATTCACTTTAAATTTTATAAGTTCCTCTGAGTCAAACTATTGAGTCGCTAGAGAGCGAGAACTGTTTTCGGTGAAAGTGTTATAATTTCGGTAAAATATAGAAAAATATTATTTCCATAATGGGACAAAAATCAAAAAGTAGTATAATTTGGAAAGAATATTTCAGAATCCGTTAATTTTTGTAAAATATAAAATTTTACAATACCTACATTACAGGATTTTGCTACGCGTAATTTAGATAAAAGATGAAATTTGACGGTTTTGTAGAGGTATAAAGTTATCTATGTTCTGAATATCGAATACCACACGCAATATTTCTTCGCAATTTCATTGGTAACTTTTCAGCTTATTATTTTTTGTCATAATAGGACCAGAGTACCACAGACAACATATCTATCTCTATACGTGAAACCAGTGTAACCAGTAAAGGATAGAAAGGTTTACTTTGTGTTTGTGCGGTGATCTGTCTTTGTGTAAGTGATCGGCCATGCTGTCGCGTACATATGTATGATACTATAATGTGTGTATATGGCTACGTGTGGGGGTTATAATAATGCCAACAACAATCAACACAATTGACTTGTGATTGACCTACACTCATCCACTGCTACGGAGAGAGTAACTACTAAGCAACCTTACTTGCACAGAAATGCACACTGCAGATTACACGATAGAGATAGGTGTGTTACCTCTGTACTCTGGGGTAATAGGTAGGAGAGATGCGCAATGAAACGCACTTTTACGTTTGATGCAGATTTTTTATTAGAAAAATCTTTTAAGAAAAATCAACAATACTACCAATATTTCTATGTATTTTAGTCACATAAACTAAATCATTTTTTCTTAAAATAAAAACAGAAAATTCATGGAAATCATTTTAAAAAAAATTATTTTTGTCCCTTTCATGACACCTTACGCATTGAAAAGGACACTGGGTGTGATGAAACGGACAACCGTTACTAAATGAATATAATGTACTTAAATTAAATTAAAATCTTAATTAAATATATTTTGAGATCAACTTACAATAATTAGTTTTAAGTATTTTTAACACATTAGCTCCCGCCGTACACGCTTGTGTGCACTTTTTTTTTTATTCAAAACTTATTCCACTTAAAAATGTAACTTCAAAGTCTTATCAAATTAACATTCTGCGTGAAAAGATTGTGTTGAGGACAATTCCGCCCACCCTACGCGGCTCTGTGCTCGTGTAGAAGTCATAAAGGTAAAAAAATTTTTTTTGCATCATTTTATATATTTATATCATTTAAACGGACGTCCAATTCAATGCGTAACTAAACTTAAAATTAATTTGATGTAATGAGCTAGTTTAAAATTTTGAAAAGTAACTTAATGTTCATGTTTGACTGAAATATATGTATACAATATCATATAAATCATCCAAAATACAATTAGTCTAATACCTAACCTGTGGAAATTTATTCAAAAGATCTCTTTTTTTTTACAACAAAAACTTTTATGATGCATACAATTAAAACAAGTAGTTTCTGGTAGCTGTCATCTTTGTAGCATAGTCTATGGAGGTCAGTGCTACCAACATCAAAGTTTGAATTTATTCGTTCAGTAACTTTCGCTAAAACAGATACTGTCCGTTTCAGAACGCGTCCGTTTCATTGCGAATCTCCCCGACTTATACGTAATATACAGGTGGTCCAGAAGTATGTACCGTAATTGCTGGAGCTCATAGTATGTTAAAAAATAATGGTACCTTTTCATCTACACTATTTTCCAATAATAAGGGAGATAAAGCAGAGGGGTGAAATGTAGAGGGGCGGGACGAAACTGATTTCTTTTTTTTTAAATTTTTTAGGCGCTTTTGATTACTGGATTCATATTCTAGGGGCGCGTATGAACATTAAGATAGTTAAATTCATGGTATCGATTATTCGATCACCTATGATTAGGGGATAATTTGGAAATAGATACTTCTACTTTAAATTACTCGAAAACGGTAATATTTATCGAAATGTAACAAGTATACCTTTTTTGCGTGAAATTGTCTGAGGAATTATATTATCAGGGATTTTATTTAAATAATTGCAAATTAAAAAAGAAAAGATGTGATAACTCATACCTACCACCCAAAACCACCCCTTAGTCATGAGTGGTGGAATAATTGTTGACATAAATTTAATCCTTCTAACGCAAAATAAGTACCCCTAAAATATCAATTCGTTATTCAAAAGCGTTTGGAAAGTATTTAAGAAATAATGGTTTTCGTTTCACCCCTTTACAGAGTTGTATCTCCCTTATTATTGAGTTTTGCAAAAAAGTGTATATGAGAAGGTACCATTATTTTTGAACGTACTACGAGCTCTACCAATTACGGTACATAATTCTGGACCACCTTGTATATTCATTCATACATTTTGAAACAAATTTCATTACAAAGATTACAAATTTTTACGCACTACATCAAAATATCAGCATGAAACTGACACGTTTTCACAAATTGCAATATTGTATTTTAAGCAACAAATTACTTTATATATGGAAAAGAAATCCATAAACTCAGCAGTAGTGCAGTGGAACCAGGAGGCGCTCAATAAATAGCGTGGTCGTAATATGTAGGTACCATGTAAAACATCAAATCACCGCCGTTAAAACAATCCATTATACATCCAATTATGTCTCCATAAAAAAATTGTACTCAAACGATTATAAATCAAGTGACATGGTACCTAACCTACAACATATTATGTAACAAACTTCAGTATCGTTTGGGTGAATATGTAGCGGGCGGGTGTAGCGAGTCAGTCGACGGACTATTTTATCGTTTATCATAAATTATCGGAGCAGACAACATTGTACAAGCAACGCTACAAAACAAATTCGTGTATGTAACTCATATTGTGTATGGAAAAAAAATATTATATTACAAAATATAATATTCTAATAAATTATTTTTATTTATGAAATACAAAACAAGATAGAAACAAAACAATAACGCGCGCATATACATATACACATCCAGATAGGTACATGCACGACCAGAGATATCATAATTCATAAATTTTTGTGTTGGATATTATCTGACAATAATATATTACCAAATTTACACAACTAACTACAGTACTCGCTCTTAATATTGCCATCTACAGGAACAGCGGGTAATATATTAACGAAGAGTAATATCTCCAATTTTTTTCACTCTATATTTTATCCCTTTAACGGCCGGTTTTACATTCACATTTAAAACCGACTTTAACACTAAAGCCAACTTTAAAACTGATTTTATTTTTGGTACTGTTTTACAATCAAATTTAAAGCCCCGTTAGTGTAAAAGTCGACTTTAAACTAAAGTAAGAATTATCTCGATTTTTACTGCTTAAAGTTGGCTTTAACATACATATTTGTTATTGCTGATTATTATCATTGAATTTTGTTGATAAGCATAATTTTTCTATAAAATATTCGTACCTTAAATAAATAAAATAAAAATTTTATTTGTTTGCTTATTTTCAATAATATTTTTGATTATTTTTACGTCTTGGATTAATATCAAACATTCCTTTTGGGTTAAACTGGCTGAACGATTTCTGGGTTACCCGCGATTTCTTTTATGATTCATTGTATTTATAATAAATTTCTTTTAAAAAGAAATAATGTAGTTTTCTATTTGAATCTCACTACACGGAGAGAAAATTCCTATAAAAATTACTGTGCTCAGCACTACAATCGACGTGTAAAGGACGAACATATTAAATTCTGTAAGGTAAAAATATAAATATTATAATTAATCATAAAAAATTTAAAGGATGGAATGTTCTTTTCGTAATATTATCTCCGTAAAATTTGTAAAACAGCACAGTAAAAAGTTCCATTACCGACTAATAATTTTAAAACCGAATAATTTTTAATTGTGTTTATTAAAAAAATTTCCATGCTAACATGCTAATTATAGAAAAAAAAAAAACAGAAAGAAGGTTGGTTGTGTTGGGATCGCTCTAATGAAATGTACCTCAATCAGCGAGTTACATGGCTTACATGCGAACCATATAGGTGTGGACTGTGGAAGAAACTTTGTCAGACAGCTCGCACCAGGCACCTTGATGCAGCTAGTTGTCAGTTGCTTTTACACTCTCTTAGGATGATGTCATCGTTTAATTCATCTTTTTGTTATTTACCTATCTTTAGTATATGTATTAGAATTATATTGTTGGCAATAATTTTTGTATACATGTTTTTACAGGTACAGTGCAACCAATATAAGGTCGCGAGTCAGATGCGCAAATGAAAGAGTACGACAACAAGAATTAAACTATAATATACATGCATAAGAGTGTGATAAAAGTTGTGTTAGCACCACATTAAATTTTACCATGCTAGCACATATTTTTTATTTTGGTCGTCGATCGCACACGGATTATAGGGGAGCATAGTAATTTTTCTGAAATTTTCTCTACAAAAATTATAGGATTTTTCTCTCCGTGTAGCAGTAGCGAAATGAGTGAAATGCGTATTTTTTGAAATTCAATCATGTTGATATTTTCGTTTCTATAGTTATTTTCTTAAATGACTACGATCATTCATAGTTCGTTTTATCCATGCAACACTTAAAAATCCTTTAACAAAAGTAAGCAGACCTGATCATTGTAAAACAATGCTAAAAATAAAGTCGACCTTAAGTTAACAGTAGCTTTAGTTAAAGAACCTTTAAAATTATGAATGTAAAACCGGCCGTAGGTCTAAACGGATGCGCGCTTCGACTCGACTTCAATGCGCGCTTCTATTTTTAGCCCATGAAACTCTTCTTCCAGTAATGTTTTATGAACGGTCATACGGACTGAGTGAGTCCCATTCAGATTCTTACTTCACAGAAACGGGATCCTATGGCAATGACGAGAAATTGGAGTGCAACAGTATTGAGAGAGAGTACTGTTTTAAAAATTTTCTTCAAAAAATGATATTTTTGAACGTTTTTGAAATATCGTTGGCTGCACTTGCAGAGTTGTCTTATACAATAGACCCAATGGGTATACCCTAGTAAATATCCTAATATAACAAAAACAAGTTGAAAATACAATTTTCTGTTTTTCAATTTATTCTAATTTTAGTTGTTTTGATCCTGATTGTACTCATACTTTCAATAAAAAATCGAGTTGCAAATTTCTCACACAATCTGTCAAGTTAAAATTATCCATTAATTAAAAGAATTAATAAAGAATTCAATAAACAAGAAGTGATTTAGATTTTTTTTTAAATTAAATTTTCTGTTGAGTTTTGAGTAGTTTATTTTGTTGCTTTAATTTACAATAAATTTATTTTTCAATACAATTATGGGTCTAATACGGCCATCTATAGCTATTCTTTTTTACTAAAGTTATTTTAGGAATAAAATACGCGATGAGATTTAATTTTTAGCACGTTCATTGCCAAGCTAAAAGTATAGACTTTGTGAGATAGCCAAATATTTTATGTTAAATAAGTAGATTATTATATTTGTCACTCGATATCGCGTGATTGGCCATATACATATACCCTGTTTCAAATAAAATTGATCATGAGTCAAAGTTAAAAAATTAAATAATTCTTATACTCAAAGCAAATCAATCTTCTATTCTTTTCTAAAAACAAGCTGCAAATTTAAAATTTACGTAAGTGCAATAATGAAAAAGATATAGCCAAGAAAATGGAAATTATTTAAATTCATAAGTCATGAAACATGGTTAAATTTAAATGAAATAGACCATAGTAAAATAAGCCAATAAAAGTGTTAAATTAGGGATGATCGATATTCATCGATGGTAGAAAAACATCGATGTTTAGCGGGAAAACATCGATGTTATGTCCTCGATAACATCGACACATCGATGTTGCGAAAATAATATCGAAACATCGATATTACTCTAAACTATCCAGTATTTAAAAAATCCTGTAGCAGATTTAATACAAGATCCATTACTTTTATGGCAAGTTCTAGGATCCACTTACCCAAACTTGAAAAAAATTGCCATTAAATATTTGTGTTGCACAGCAACGTCAACAGCTTTAGAGAGATTTTTTTCAAAAGCTGGGCAGCATTTGTATCAATAAAGCAACAGATTAAAAGGAAAACTTCTAACAAAGTGACTTTTTTGCAAAGTGTACCAAATAAATACTGGCAATATTAATTTTTAATAAATAAAATAATAGATTATAATGGTTGTTTATTTTGTTACATAACCATCATTGTTTTCGAACATCGATGTTTTTCTTTCGATATATATCGTATATCGATACTCTTGAATCGATGTTAACATCGATGTCCACATCGATGTTTTTCTAATATCGATCATCCCTATGTTAAATAAAGTTTAGATATAAGAAAATATTTACTTACGTTTTTTTTTTTTTTTTAATTCAATTACTTCCTCTATCCCAAACCTCACTGCACGCTACTGATTATTATCCCCAGGAAGAATAAAAATTTTTATGAAAATTACCGGCATATAGTATAAATATAACTATAATATAAATTTAGAGCCACTAAAAGATTCACCCATACTTGACCGCAGTACTTTACTCTGATTCCAGTACAAAATCACACACAGTTGTGAATAAATATTTGTTTACAATATTTTTTCACAACAAAATATGAAAAATTTTTGAAATCACCTGTCAGAATATCTTCTCATAAATCGCGTCGATTACCTTGATACAAAATGTTATACCATGTTCAATATCTTTTCCATATTGGCGTTATTCATTGATTTATATCACATATTTTATAACTGTATACAATATATTGCTGCGATACCTTTGGTGAGATAGATACCACCAACGTAAAATACGGAATTCACTCACCACTGATGTTGGGTATTCACCGATATACCTCTGCAATAGGGTTGCCAACCATACTTTATAATAAAGTATCCTACTTTATTTTTTATAAACATAGGTACTTTATACTTTTGCATCAAAATGAAGTAGGGGAGACTGGGGTAAAGTGGCCACTCGAAGACAAAATGTTGTATAGTTTATTTATTTGAAAAGAAATACAGATTAATAAGTATTTAGCATATAGTTGCTTTAGTGCAGAACCAATAACCATCAATATATCAACATTATCTTGAAAGGTATTTTTGCAATTTTTGTTTTTCGCAACATGTGCAAAGTGACCGCTTTACCCCACTATGTTGGGTAAAGTGGCCAGGGGTACCCATTTTAACCCAAAAAGAAATCTTGAAGTAATAAACATGTTTATATACAAAATCGAACTATGTTTATATCATTAATTATTATATATCAACGGACGAAGAGAAGGACGGACATTGATATCTCATCATAAGGGTTTCTTTTTCACATTGTTTCTCGGAACCCTAAAAACTGATTTCAGGCAATTCTTTTGTTTATAAAGTATACAGAGCTAAATAGAAGTCTTAATATAATATGTTAACTTATTCTAAGAGTTCAATTTGAGCAGCGATCGGAGATACTGGCCACTTTGCGCCATTATAAGCCTGGCCACTTTACCCTTTTAGACGCCATTTCGGCAAACCACAACTAATTTCAAGAAATAATTTTCTGATTCATCGATAACTATATTATTTTAAAGGTAATTAGAGAGTTTTTAGCTATGCTAATTAAAAAATTGTATTCGTGATTAATAAAAAAATAATGAGAATACAACTTAAAACTTACTTTACATCAACACTCGAAAATTCAGAAAATTCGTTATAATTCATACAATCTAGGAAACTTATCATTGACGTTTTAATAGAATACTAATGGCTTGTCTACAAGCTAATATTCAACTTCGCCACAAGATTGGAGTGGTTTCCGATGAGTAAAGGCCAATGGCCACTTTACCTCCACTGACCACTTTATCCCAGTCTCCCTTATGTTAAAATACTTTATTTTGAATCTTGACTATGAGTACACTAAACAAAACTCTCCAATACGTAATTCCCAACCATTTATTAAATATTAAGATGGATCATTTACCTATATTCTAAATTAGTTTGAATTCTGAATTAATAACACTTAAAAAAATCCATAAAAAATCTATTAATAATAACAAATTTGCATTACTGCATTACAAAAATACTGTTGAAAAACGGCCATATATACTTAAAAATGCGTGTGATAACTTACGAAATATATAAAAATAAAAAAATTATTTCTTATTTGCACTCTGTTCCCGCAACCCCAACTTTCACTGAGAGTTTTTTCGGTAATCGAAGCGGCGAGCAGAGATATAAATTTAAATTTAAAGGAGTCTCCACATTTTCGCCGAGGTTGGACGAAACGAGAATGTAGAGGGTCATTTCGTTGTGTCTAGCGATTGGTGTTTTAATGCTATTTATATGGCTGAGCCAACCTCAGCGAGGAACTCGACGAGGAACCTCGTCCAACCTCGGCGAGAATGTGGAGACTCCTTAATAGAAAATGAATTATTTATTTATTTAAATCTAAACTTAGATTGTAAAATTAACTATGAAACGTTCCTAGATAACAAAAATTGTTAGCATGTGCTATAAACACAAGTATAGAGAATATTAAAAAATGTATAGGCAATAAAAACTTAAATTTGGAAAATACTTTTTTTTTGACAAATACATTATTAAATTTGGAAAATACTTTTCTTTCTGATAATACATACATATACTGATAGATACTTTATTTTTCTCAAAAAAGTTGGCAACCCTACTCTGCAAGTCTACTACACACAATATGTAGTACCTATATTCAAAATGGAAGGGAACACGCAGGCACCCCGAGTTCTGACTGTGTACCACATACACATACAGTGGTGGCAGACACATTGGTAAGCTGCAAACAACCATCACATAAAATACAAACTCAAAACGACGTACATACACAACGGCAACGGCAGGCAGAGAGAATAATTCTCTGCGCCCGCCGTTTGTGTTCCATCCAACAAAAGTCAAAGGATGAGAATGTGAACTGCACCCGCCTTGGACGGATGGATGGATATACATAGATGGTTGCCATGGAAACAATACGAATATTAAAACCAACCCCTTGGAATGAACAGAACCGCGTGTGTGTGTGTGTGTATTTGTGTGCAAGTAAGTATGTATGTGTTTGAATGAATAACTGAGCTCACTACCATATAACACCTAGAATGTCATCAGTTTACAGTGAAACTAGTTTTTGTCACGAGTAGATATCTTTTTGATTTTTTTAATGAAGAAAAAAATTTTTTTCTATTGGTTAGGTGCACGACAACTAAGATCATATGCATCATTGTAATGAAATACTATTGAATTTTAATATAGCAATGGCTATTGATATATGAGAGGCTCGTCAGGGCCGGATTAACCCTGAATCCGCCCCTAGGCACCTTGAAAAATGCCGCCCCTACCTTTTAAAAATTTGCCGCCCCTCTTCCTACCTTTTTTACAAACTTTCTCTTAAAAAAATAAGTAAGGAGCAAAAAAAAAAAAACGTTAATTATTCATTTTTCCGCCCTATTTTAAAAATTTGCCGCCCCTAAAAATCTCCCGCCCCTAAGCCATGACCTAGGGTGGCCTATTGGTTAAGCTGGCCCTGATGAGAGGTATTGTAATGAAGATGACGTATCTCTCCCGGTTGGTTTCGAATTAATGATCTACCAGAGAAGAAGCTGATTCGCTAAGCACTAGGCTAACTCGGGGTCGAAGAAAATTTTGTCTTGTTTATTATTATTGGCCTAAGTTTAATTGAGTAGCAAAACAAATAAAATTTGATAAAAAAAGGCTAATTGAACATCAATATATGTAGGTATGAGTAGTAGAATTAGTATAGATGGAGTCAGCCTTTTAATGCACATATGAGCATGATCAGCTTATAAACCATTTGAACATCAAATAAATACAGTAGCTACTTATATCAAGAAAATCCACCGACTGCATATTTTGTTTTGTTCAACTTTCAATATTTTTCTGGTCCGCTGTAAACTCATTTAAATATCACAAATATACGTATGACAAATATACATCACGCATTCGCTTTTTACGCAGTCGGATTTTTTAATTTACCTTTCTATTGGATTATTGTGTTTATATGACACCATTGCTGCTCTATCATACCAATCTCGTCACTGATCAAACGTAATATTAATAATGTTGTAAATGAACTAGCGCAATGTTATGAAAGGGAAGACTGTGCACGCTTGGAAAGCTCACACTATATCTCAGTTTTCAAACAATTAAACTGCGCCACTTTACTTGAATACTCTGTATCCATAAAAAACTGCCAATAACCGAATGATATATTTTTATGTCAATAAAAATAGTTACAAAATAGACCCGAATGAGTTGTGCACAATCTGTATAACCTAAACAAACTTGAAACACTATACCATATTTTATTGGAATGCCCCATCTACGAACACCTAATAAGAGACACTTTTTAAAAAAAATATTTAGTAGGTTCATGCCCAATAAGTGAAGAACGATTCTCTGAAGTATTGCTAAATGTGGCTAATATCTATCAATTGAATGATCTATTTTTTTATATAGATGGTGTAATGAAACTTAGATCATTTATTATTAATGAATAAGCAACTTATGTGATGTGCTTCGACGAACAACGTGTATCACTTGTATTACTTTGTTTTAATTGTGTTGCTCCACCATGTTAATTTTCTTCTATTATTTCAAATTTGCAATTAATATTACTATTATTTTACTAACCCATTATTACTATATTTATTAGTATTACATATTTATTTATTTATTTATTTTTATCTTTTACATTACTAACACAAAATGTTTCCAATTAAAATATTAATATAGTTATATATTTATTTACTCGCTAATTTAATAATTTATAACAATTTCAAAAATGTAAATTGCTAACCAATTGTAATAAGCCTTTCGGCTTGAGATACAATAAATCTATTCTATTCAGTTCTATTCTATTCTATCATACCAATCTAACATATCTCAGAAATGATAGTTTTGATGAATTTAAATTACCAGATTATCCCTAGAATCATACGTTGGTCTACGAGAAACGTTAATCATACATCGACGTCGTTTTGACGGATGGACTTTTTACTGAGAGTTTTAGAGTTTATTTGCAAAAAACATTTTTTTTTACATAACAATACTACAAAAGCGAACAAAATATTTAAAAAAATTGGATTTGGAAAAATTTCTTAATGTAAATATTTATTAATTTTTTTAATTTTTTTTATCAAAACATATTTTCATTATAAAAATTAAAAAATAGATAAATACATCAATTGTAATAATTAATTTATGAACTATTATGAGTCAGTGGACATGTGTGACTTTACAGAATGTGAAATTTCTCAGTCATAAATATTCCTATAGATATGTAGTTATTTCCCCATTAGGCACATTTGTAAATTTTCTAAAATTTGTTAGTAATTTTTCGAATAAGATCTCAAAAAATAATAAAAATTAAAATATTTTCGACAAAATAAATTGTTAATCTTTTATTAAGTCATTCGAAATGCATTCTTTAGTTTCCCATTCAATATAGGTATTAAAACTTCAGTATTATGTCGTCTCTATAAGTCAAACAATGTAATCATCTTTCACATTATCATAATCATTGATTAAATTAATTACAACATCCATATCTTTAATAAATTTAAAAAAAAATTAGGAAAACTTTTATATGTAGTGTACAAAATCTTCAAAAAAAAAAAAAATACGTTAATCATACATCGACGCCCTTTTGACGGACACTATTTCAATACAAACTAAACGACAATGACTATAAACAAAAAAAATATATGTGGTGTGTTATAATAACAAATAAATTAGATAACAGAAATCTCACAGCAAACAAGTAACAACAAGTCGTAGTATTGGAGCAGGTAGAGAAGTTCGTACGTCGTTTTGACGTGTACGTATGATTCTAGGGTTATAGTTAGATCAGAACAGCAGTCAGTCACGATTACAACTGACTAAAATTTCAGTCAGCTGATCTAAAAAACTAGTCTACTAAAAATCATACGTAGTTTTATGGCACCACCCCAGGAAGAAAGTGGAAGCGTTTCTACTCTCAAACATTTCTGTTCATCATTTTGAGTTGCTATATTTTAATTCTTACCAGTTTCACTATAAATGAAACTACAGTTTCCAACATTACCAAATACGTATATCTACATAAACGGAATACTATAACAGCTATTCTATGTAGTGCCTGTACGTAATGGTAATACATTTCAAGTAAATAACAGTAAAAAAGGATAACGTGATTGAACATCCTTTTAAATTGTTATTTTTGTTACAGTTATTTAAATTCCTTTTCAACTTAATGGCCAACCATTTTTCTCCAAAAAGCTTTTGTGTTTATTAATAATATGTAGATTACTTACTGTAGAACGATTATTATTCGATGTTGTTCTTTTCTAAGTACCAATTCAGATTAAAGTAGTTACTTCTAAAATACTCTTTTTATTTCGTGTCTATTCACTGTGATGAAGGTGCAAATATATCTAACAACGCTCAAATTCCATTGCCCGAATCAGACAAAAGTATAGTTAATTTATTTAAAAACTATAGAAACTAGCAAAGCCAGTACGCGAAATCGATTTATCTTAGACTACAGGATGCTATTTATTTTTTAATTAGTGGTACTATAATATGATGTAAATATATTACGTTGGTGTTAACAGAGGGAGGAAAGTATGACCAAATGTGGTAAGGAGAACTGAGGGATTGCTAATGTTTAGCAAGTTTAATGATTACTAACTGAGAGCGAGCTATGTTTAGATATGAGTAAACTTTTATACCGAAGTATTGACATCCTACAGCGTAGTGTAAAAATGTGAGAAAATGTAACAGAGGGTAGGGAGGGAGTTTTAATTCTAAAAACGACGAAAATCATGTGACACTTATGATCAGAGGCGTACTTACCGCCGTATCAGCCGTATCAATGATACTGGGGCCCCGGGTTACAGAGGCCCCTAACGTGTGTAAGCAAAAATTAGTAAAATGTTATCCATAATGTCACTAAATCTTGTGCTTCCCGGGAAAAAAACATGTAAAAAAACTGTCATACGTGCCTATAGAGTTTTCACTTCAGAAATGACAAAAGTCAAAAAAGCAATCTCTTTTTTTCCCGGGTCAATTGCTCTGAAAACATGCTAAAAATCTGAAATTAAAAATTCATTTCATTAAGGGCTCATGGAATCATTTCTGATAAAATTCAATAGCCTTGCATCCAATTTTCCGGAGGTAATAACAGCATGTTTTCTATTTTTGACCCTTCCAGTTATAACCACAACAGTTGAAAGAAGTTTTTCAAAATTAAAGCTGATAAAAAATTACCTAAGGACTTTGATGGGGCAAGAACGGCTCTCAGACTTGTTACTATTGTCTGTAGAGGCAGAAATTTTAGGAAAACTGAAACCGTCTTCAGCTACAGATGATTTAATAAATCAATTTGCCGAAAAAAGGCAAGAAAAGTGTATATTTAATTTGAATTGTTTGGCTAGCTCAAATTCTAGGCGGAAGCGATAACTTATTATCAATAAATATTTATTTTAATTTAATGCAAGCATTTTTGTTTCTTTTGTGAGAAATCTTTACCCTTCATTTGGGCCTCGCAACTAATTCTGATACAGGGCTCCTCCAAGGCACGCTACGCCACTGCGGCTATGATATATGAGTGGCCCCTAACGCCCTGTTATTTAGATATTGCACACAAAATTTAATAACGGTAAACACAATAGCTCATCGATTAAAAAATTAAATGTCTCAGTGACAACACTAAAGCAAATAATTAAAAATATTGCTAATTTAAATGAGAATTTCTATGAAATGTGTCAGAATTAAAAATAAAACTTAAAAAAATATTACTTATTGTTCCTTCAGATCGCTTATTAAAATAAACTTCTATTGAAATTATAATTAAAAATATTAAAATGTGTGTATTTTCCATTCATAGTTTTTAAACTGTATATTTACTTTGAATTTCTTTTCATCTCACCGTATTTACCATTGTGAGAGTACATAATACGATTTGCGTATAGCGTGTGTGGCCGGCCAACGTTGATTTAAGTTTGTGAATTAAACCGTTTGTGTTTACAGTTACATATCTATCTACATACATATATCCAAAACCACGTGTTTGTTCATTTACCTCTTTCTTTGAATATTTATCTGGTAATTTTACTAATTTATTAGCCATTTTTTTTCCTCTAATATAAATTATTATCATCTAATTAGTTGTAATGTTAATTATTTTACGCTATGAGAAATGTGTTTTTAAATATTATATTGTGTTTTACATATCTACCTTTAAATTTCCTATATGAAATCATCAACTTCGAGAATTCACTAGCATTTTAAAGACGGGACAATTTGGAAAATAGTCAACATAATATTTTTAGTAGAGAATATGAATTCTTTATAGATATGAAATAACAGCTTGAAAAGAATACTTATCAGCGGAAATTATTCATGTTTTAAAATAAATATCCACTAGAAATATGGAATAGTTTTGCATTAAATTAAATTTAGGAAACTATTTTAAAATACGCATATTTTATGAAATATGCATGTATATTTTTACATATTGTATATATATATTTTCTGTATATAATGTAGCATTTGTTCTTAAAATTTGCGCAAAAAAGTTCATTAACACTGAGTTATATCACATTCTGTAAAATTATCATTGCACTTTGTAATTTTTTTAGTTAAGTTTGATTAGAGTAGAGTAGTCGGTCAAAGTATAAAAGAATGTGACATCACAGACTGTTTTTAATCTTGTGAATAATAGTTTAAAAAATACTTTTTAAATTAATTTTATTAAGTTAAATAATAATAGTTAGGATGAATTAGCATAATAAATTGTTGCTTTTTATTATAATAATTGTATTCTGTAAAAACAATAATTACAGTCTGTTATTTTTGCAGTATTTTATAGCAAGAAAACTGTGTAAAATTGTTTTAACAGAATGTTAAAATTTGTTATTCTATAAGATATTCTGTTAAGATATCAATTTTCCCTTGATATACTCTCAAATACCCCATTATATGCGCCAGATAAATCTATTTAATTTTAATGTGTAACCTTGTTTGACCTTGAGAAGAATATTGGAAGTATTTATCTGCCAATTCCATTTTAATATAGGTATTTGTAGTCTATTTATTTTGACAATATGTGTTTCTAATATCCTATTAAATTTTATTCCAATTGCACTAAGTGGTGGAAGTTCTGGTAACTAAGGTGCTCGCAGGTGTTCTAAAATAATTAAAAGCAATTTTTTTTAATCTAGGAGTGTAATTTTACTTATTTACACGATTAAATTAAAACTAATTCCGACTTCTCGGCGCCTTCACCACCAAAATGTATTTGTTATAAAAACTGAAATTTAATGTTGAAGTTCTTACAATGGACATCATTAATAGGAACATCATCTACAGCACCTGTTTCACAGAAACTGGTATCTTGTCTGTAGTGATTGTAGTACCAAATAGCATGTTTTTTATTTGCTTTTAACAGCCTTTTTTTACGGAGTAGACACTTCCATTTGACTCAGCCTATATCGCTTACAATTTATTCTGTGTAAGCAAGGTTTAACTAATAATTGTGTAGGTATTTAATAAAACGATTTGTATGTGTCGACAGCATTCATAACATGACGTAAAGTAAAATGACTATTTATTTTCAAAATTCACCATAAAAAATATATTTTTGAATGTTTCAGTTTTTTTATATTAAAATCCTACACACGATTAATAGAAAATTTTCCAAAAATTAATATATATTCATACATGCCGCACCTCTTTAACGATTCACAGTTACATAATGTATTACTAGAACTACTACTAGGTATACTACTAGGTATAGATTATCGTTTTTAACCAACATATACATAATTCTAAAACACATAACACACACGAAAATGACACTCGATTCAACCAGGCGAGTAACGCGCGCTGTCTCTACCGCGTGAGTATCCTGGATAGACGAATGTACGGGCGGGCGGGCATAGGGGGCCATTGCATGTAACAGACAAATGAATAACCCATTTTTGTTGTCAATAATAAATCGTTCAGAGCCCACTTGATATCTAAACTTTTAATCTATGACATTTTCTGTATTTCGTCGTCGTTATTTTACTTTTTAAATTAAAATGAATTATTTTTACTACATTAACGTAGTAGTTAATGTGCTATTAGATGAAGTGAACACATTTTGATTACATGTTTTTGTATTTAAAATAAATTTTTAGATTAGATTAGAAAAATTGTTGAATTTTTAATTAGGACTGTTTTTTTCTGTATGTGTTTAAAAAGTGTGAAATATGGTCAAGAGGTTTTCAATGTAATTTGTAGTGGAATTTGAAAAATTTATTTTTTTTTTAAATCTTTTTTAAGTTTAAATATATATTTTTTATGGAAAATTTATAAGAATTTGTTTACAACACTTAATGATTTTTAAATATTTTTGGTCGCCAAAGCGCTACTATATACTCGGTATTTTTAAACTCAGGTAAATTGAAAACAGGGATCTTCTATGATCAAAATCAGTACTTTCCAGTTTATTTATTAATCGATTATCAATCAAGCGATTATAAAGGTAAAACATTGAAATTAATGTATCAGAAGGTTTTGTGACTGAAGACTGTATCTAAAAAAGGTAAAAAATTGGTAAAATTTACCATAAAAAGTAGTGATGAGAATAATCGAATGAATAGGAATCAATCATTTGGTTATAATAAACTTAAAATAAATTAAATTTTTTAGATTTAAATAATTAAATAAAATATAATTAATAGAAATAGCCGAATTTAATTCTGAACCTCAAGTAAACTCACAAATTTTATTGGTGCGATTTAAGTTAGTTATGTGAATGGAAAAGTGGCCATTTTGTAGCATTATTTTATTAATAAGAATTATTAATAAGAATTACAACATACATTCACATATATGTGGGTTCTTTCAATTATAAAACTAATGTTCGTATTTATATTTTATCAGTTAATTACCCAATTCAATTAAATCGGCCCGCATGTAACAATATATAAATACTTATCATAATTACTAATTGTTTATAATTATATTAGATAAAAATAGACCTAGAAAATAAATTCCTAGTTGCTCAAAAATAACAACTTTTATAATAAAGATTGTGATTTTTTTTTAAATACTCATCGATATATTTTATAATTAAAATGTGATGTAGATTAGATACCTTTAAATTTGCAGTGAAAACAAAAATATTGGTGAAGAATTCAGTATTTTTGTTGTATTGTTTGTATTTCAAAACTAACAGTTTTACATTTTGACAACTGAAAAAATGAATCGAATTTGTCGAATTTAATTTGAAAGATTTACCCTCAAACCAATTTTCTAGCAGTAGCAATTTTCTATCAATTTTCTAGCCTCGCCTGTACACGATCAGTAATACTGTCAGTATTTACTGACAAAAATAATGATTTATTATTTTTATAATATAAATTTTATATAGGAATACTTCAGTATTATCAATACACGGTCAATAATAATGTCAGTATTTCTAAATACTGACAGTATTAGTGATCGTGTACAGGCCACCTATCAGTATGATTAGATTTGAAATTTGAAAAGTTCCCATAAACGTTTTCAGCGTTAATTTTAGGGAAAATAAAACCAGTTTTAAATTGTACATATCTAAGAAATTCCCTTATAAAATAACAAATGAAAATCATTTACGGCTAACAACTAAAAAATTATTAATTATTATTTATAAAGAAATCTCATAAAACTTTTTTGTGTGTTTTAAATTAATAAAAAATTAATTAATTATATAAAATAAAAGCAAAAATTACAGAACAATATATTTTATTAGACATTTAGAATTCATTAACTAAGTAATAAAACTAACAATTTTGAATATTAAATTTTTATATGTATACCTCAATTAATATTAATTATTGAGTATAATTATTTTAAATAATAAAATCCTTATAAGTACACACATTTATGATTTTTGTGTATTTTAATTGACTATTTTCACCTACTAAGAATTCGAAAACTATCGATCTAACAGTAACATAATTGAACTTGAAGTATACTAAAGTGCTAAACAAAGATGAATATCTAATCATCACCCGCAAATTCAGTTGTCTTAAAATATTCTAAAAATTTTCGTATATTTGTAACCTACTGTTTTTGCTTATGTAACAGTGTAAAAAATTCAAATTTGTAAAAAAAGTAGTCAGTTAAAATTATCAAATTGGATCGGACGCGCAGATATTTTAATTCCAGTTTAAAATAACTATTTTTTATATTTTAAGAGAGTAATATATATGACTGATTTGTTATCAAAATTGAATGGTTCTTTGATTGTCAAGAATCTTGGGTTTGAGTCCCAGCCGATCCAGTATTATTATAATCACGATTTGGCCATATCTACTAAAATATACCGTATTAACGTATTAACGTATCCTTAAATACGAACAAGACTTCACCATACTTAATAATGTACACAGCATATCGATATTTTGGAATTAAAATTTATATAATATGTTGATTTAACACGTATTATAGCAAAATTAATATTAATTACACGCATAAGTGTTGCGTTAAAGAATAATTAGAAAAACACCTTTTTATGATGGAAACTGATAATAACTACACACGTAACTTTTTAAAATAGGATGTGTACCATAAAGGGCGACAAAATATGTACCCTTTATAACCTATAGCCCGAGAGCCCGCCGTATACAAGTCCTGTGTATAAGATACATGAATGACTTTGTACGTGAGTAGTACTACTAACAATAAGTACTGCAGATCTAAAAGGAGTCACCATTTATTTAAGTCAGTTTTGCCCGCATCACAGAATATAACGTCATTTCTGATTACGATTTTTAATTTTTACTTAATTCAAAAAATCACACGGATGAGATCTTTATCAAAATGTAGGTGTCATCGTATACAAGGAGTTGATACTGAGGTGCCAGGCTTAATTAACACGCAGCCTCATGGTATTCTCGATTAATTAACCTGCGAAGCTGCAGATTAATTGAGTCTGACATCCCACTACAACCTCATTGTACCTACATATGTGTTGAAATTTACATTTTGACGCAAATTTCTTCCATGCTTCCCAAGTAAACATTAAAAATCACATCCAGAAATGACGTCATACCAATGACGTCTTGGTGGCACCTTTTGAGTCCGTAGCAGTACTACTCATGCACAAAAAGTCGTTCATGTATCTTATACATAAGATTTGTATACGATAGGCTCTCGGACTATTGTTTCAGTTCACTTAGATTTGCAGAGTATTCACATAAAATTACTATAAAATGTTTTTATCTTTTTTATTGTAACATAAAATCCGTTTAAATAAAAAGTGTAATTATTTATTGCAGGTAATTACTACACTTTTTTTTTAACTTTTCCGTCAACCAATTCCGAAAGTTCAGTAAAATGTATTATGATATTGTTTTTATAATAGTCTCACCGAGATAATCCGATAATATTATCGAAGAAATAATACAAGTCGAGTGACCTTCGATATGAATACGATAGCCATGAGCCTCAATATTTTTCACTTTTCTGTTTGGAATTAATCTAGTTGACAATGATACGTTAAAAATTGCACAAAAATAAACATTTCACAAATAATAATATAAATTTAAAAATATCAAATGAAATTATATTTTATTAAGATAATGCTAATTAAAAGTTCTATTATGCGAATGTTTATCTATGTTCGCAGGTATATTAATTACTGCAATACATTAATTAATTAAAACTGATCTAAATATGTTATAAAAAAACATTAATTACAAATATTATTTATCTGAATATTATACCGTCAAACCTATGACGACTTCGCCTATGGTAGGTAAACATTGCCATACCACATTTTAGCCATTAAATAAAATTTCGTGGCTCATGATGCCTTTAGCATTATTTTAGTGACAGGAGTATTTCTAGAAAAAAATGTGGTGTAGTTTTCTTACATGTATAGTGATTTCTTTAAATTAATATAACAGTAACGTATTGACGTAAAAACCCCTATATTCGAACAACCTTGATATTTATCGATTTTTTTCAGAAATAACTTCATTAATATATAAAATATCAAAACTGTTCGAGTATTGAATCGCGTTTGAGTATAGGGGCTTTTACCCTATATGAACTAAAATATACCAATAATTTGAAGAAATCACAGTTATCATTTATCAATGTAGGAAAACTTTTTTAGAAATTCCCGTCACTAAAAGAAATGCTACAGGGATTATTAACCGTGAAAATTTAATTTATCTCGCATAAAATGTGGTTTGATTAAGGTACTTTCAATAGGCAAAGTTGTTAGGTTTGACGGTAACCGTTCTATTTACAAGTTGAAACTAAAGAAAAAAATTTCTACAGCAAAAGATGTATAAAACAAACTAAAGGACCGTTCCTCATAGTGTGACTGAATCACAGTTAAAAAAGATGTGTGAATGAAGTTTTACTGTAATGGTACATTTGTATAAATTACATATACATACTTATCTATAACTAACTATAATAATAAATTATCATAGGAAAAAATTAATTTATTTGTGTTCTTAATTAATTTTTCATCAGATTGGTAACTGATTGGGCTTAGAAGGACTCTACAACTGTCACTTATCATTTGATAAGGAAACTGAACTCGTTCTTCTTGTAATATTTTTCTACTACTTATGTAACTCAAAATTTAGAAAAAATTAAAAAGTAAAATATGAAAAAAAAACTGTTGTTTTATGTCTTCCGTTAAAATAACATACGTTTTGAATTTCCTGTTACTTTAAAATTGCAATTTCCATTAAAAAATGGATAAATTCTTACGAGAAAATTCTAGCAACAATTCTTGTAAGTACCTATTAACTTAAGTCCACATTTTTTAACTATCCATTTCAAAATATTTTCAGACGAATACCTTTTAAAATATTTTTTGAAACGAAATAAATAAAACTAGAGATTTTGTGTGAGTGCTTATTTACGTTACCTAAAGTAAAAAATAGAAAAAATGTAAACTAACATCTTCCTTTAATTTATAACGGTTATTTTATGGTTTATAAAAAAAAACATTGTTTCATTTTTTTTGAACCCTTCCATAAAAGGGTGAAAGTTAAAACTGTTAATAAATTCTATTTTTTTTATTTGTACCTTCAAGAAAACTTTCACCAAAATAATTACAAAGACGACATTTTGCTAATTCTATTGTTAAAGGGTTATAAATTATTTTTTATGTTTTCTGGAAAAAACATTTGTAAAGGTATTTAGAAAAAAAATATTTGCACAAAATTGTTTTATAAGTCTAGTTTTAAACAATAGAAAATAACTTTCTATTTTTGAAAAGAAGAGAGAAGTTAAAAAACCGTTTTGAATTTTGAAAGAATTTTGCTCATTGATTTGTTGTCACTACAAATTTCGTTTGGGGTTTTATACAAATTATAATCACTGACTGATACACCAAGTACTATATCAACATCAAAAAGAGACTTTGTCTGTAGATTTTTGTTTTTAAACTGCAAAAAATTCTAATATCACAAATGCAAAAAATTTTTCGCTATTATAACAAAAATAGAAAACCTACACATTGATAATCTGAATTCCATTCATAACCTAATCAAAATCGATAATATTTTTTACATCTGGAAACAAGAATTATACTTAAAGTACCAATTTTTTTGCTACAAAAAATTGCTAGCAAAAACATTTCTTTTCCCAGTTTACTTTTTATTTCGTTTTTCCGATTTTATTTAATTTTTTTTGGTGATTTAATGATATATTAATTTTAAATATTAAATGACAAATATATTGTTCCAGGTCCAAATGGTTGTCCACGACGAAGAGGTCGTCAAACGTACACCCGTTTTCAAACGCTTGAATTAGAAAAAGAATTCCATTTCAATCATTATTTAACAAGACGACGAAGAATTGAAATCGCGCACGCATTATGTCTGACCGAGCGACAGATAAAAATATGGTTTCAAAATCGGCGAATGAAATTGAAAAAAGAATTACGTGCCGTAAAAGAGATTAACGAACAGGCGCGAAGGGAGCGCGAAGAACAGGATCGACTGAAGCAACAACAGCAAGAGAAACAGGCAAAACTAGAACAACAACATCACAATAGTCATCATCCGCACCACCACGACCCAATGAAAGGTATGAGTTTGGACAAAACTGGCGGTGCATCCGATCTATTAAAAGCCGTTTCAAAAGTCCCTACATAAATATAAATATACAAATAAAAGCCATAAATCTAAAACAAGATCCGTCTAAAAATTATTAATTTTTAATTTAGTTTTTTTTTTTCTAAACGGACAATTTAAGCCGCATTTAATTTAGACAAAAGAAAAACGTGAATTTTTGTACTGATTTATGTTTAGCCCCGCCTCCAATTCAATTAAATCATTAATACAAAAAAATAAAATAAAATACAAACCCCACTCATAAAATACGTACTAGATGATAAGTAAGTTTAATATCGTATTTGTAAATAACTATTATAATTATTAAATAAAAAATTTTAAAAAAAAATATATTAATAATTAATTAAATTGTGAAAAAAATTAACAAAAAATTCTTAAAAAAAGAAATAGAAAGTGTCGTTCAAATTTTCTAACGTCCTACAACTTAAAAAGTCACACATGACAAAAACTTAATTATTGTCAAAAAGCAAAAAGTATTAAAAATAAATAAAAAACTAATTGTGATATGAAAATGGACATTAATGTTTTGTTTTGTTTTTTTTTTAAACAAAAAGTGTTTTTCAAATGAGATAATAAGATTAATTTGAGACGCTATTTAATAGTGTTTTTTTGTATACAAAAAAGTTTGAAAATGGTTTCTTTTTTGTATACTCCGTCGACGAAATCAAAATGGATTATGCACGCCATGGCAGCTCTTTAATTATTTAATAATATTTTTAAAAAAATTAGTTATGTTTGTATTGAAAAAAACTGTAAAAATTACAGGAAGTTTGCAATCGAACATTTATTTTGTTTTAGAAATTTTATTTGTTGAAATTTTGAGTTGAATTTCTGATTTTATTTTGTCTTCTTCGCTGTTTTTTCTAATGTTTTTCGTATATATGGATTGTTTTACGTAAAGTATTAGCTTAAATGCTATTTTTGAATCTCTCAATATTCGAGTAGAATAATTAAAATAATTTCGTGTTCCATAAAATCCTGAAATTTTTCATCTAATGATTACACAATCGTAAAAGTGTTTTCAACTTTGAATTCTGCAAAAATACTTTGATGGGTTGATTTTATATACTCTGTTTGTAGGAATAGATAATTTTTAAATTTCATAAGAATTATTTTCCCGCACACTGTGGTGGAAGCTTCAGGAAGAAAATTTGACGCTGAAAACTTATAAGTTAAATTTTTTTTTTGTATTAGTAACCCAAATAGTTTGACCAAATTTAAAAATTTAACATAATCTCTGCATATGGTTAAAGTTGTATGGAAAATTATTCTATTTCTAAAAATGAAGATCACAGCTTCATTCTTATCAATGGAAAGCATAATTTAACAAATGTAGGCTGACTTAAAATTTTAATACACGGTAGTTAAAAACCTCCCACCAAACTCTTTGTTGTATCGTACTTATGGAATACTAGCATTTACTCACAGCTTCGGACGCGTGGTGTTCGAGATTATAACATCATGTGAATATGGAAAAATATGCTTACTTAATTTTCGTACTGGAATGGGATGTTTTCCCCGGAGTAAAAAGCAGCATTTCCCAAACTATCTCTTTAGGATTTTGAAAAAATTTACCTACGTATCCCCGGTCTCATTTTACGTTTTTCAAATTGTAGGTCTTTTGAAAATCCTTATCTTTCGCGTTGTTTTTAGAAAATCAAAAGAGCTAACGATTTGACGTCTGGTTTTTATACAATAACTACTCACGCATCTTTAATATTATTCTTTATATTTACGTATAATAATCCATAAATACTTATATGTTTATTTAAATTTTATTTAAAAAATTTGTGTAAATAAAAAAATAGATACAATATTTGAATTTGATTCTGTCAGTAAAACTCGATTTTACTTATTACTATTATTATTATTAATTATATTAATTTTTATATTTTGTGCAAAAAACGCAAATGTTAAAAATGTTTTTTTTTATTCAGTTGAAGACTGTATGTATAAATTTTTTATGTTTTTATTAAAATGTATATATTAATCAAATATATAGTCATTTTTTGAGGAAAAGTTCATTACAGTATTATTTCAAAAATTTCATCAAACTAAAAAATATCACTTTAGATTTAGAGCAGACTATTATATTATTAAATGAAGAAAATTTGAAATTTTACTGTAAACGAATTTATGAATAATATTTTTATTTTAAAAATATTTTTTTAACATGTACAAAAATATTGAGTTTTGTTTAATTTTTAAACACACGATTATGTTATAAAAAGCGCGAAATACCTAAGTAGACGTTTTTCCTTTTTTCTAATATTAGTTGTTCCATTTAATTTTTTTAATTTTAAATCACTGTTATTGCGTCACTATTCGCGTAGTTTTGTTTTATTAATATTTATGTAATTCGGTTTTGAAATGATAAAGATTATTATTTTTTTTTCTTTAGTCGTACTTACAGAATTATTTTCATTCGCAATTATCAGTGTTTCTTTTGCTGATCGTTTAAAATGCCAGTTTTTTGGGGGATTTTTCACTATAAAACTCTTTCAATATCAAGACAGTATAATTTTTGTCAGCTAAAAACCAAACTTTTACTGTTTTTATTTAGTGATTAAGACGGGTTACAACAGTTTGCCAACCTAAATTACTTGGAACGTATGTCTGTAGACTATAAATATGTAGATTATTTTCGGTGGTTCTGTTAAGGTAAACTGGCTCCCTTGAAAGTTCTAAGTGATCTGCTTCTCGGGTTTCTTAATCATCAGAATAAACTGACTCCTGACTTTGCAGTGGTTTTACATGTTTTTGTTTGTTGAAATAGTCAAAAACAAAGGATCATATTAACATATATACATATACACTACTCTACAAAAATCTAAGATAAGAATTATGAATAATAATTTAATTTATAGATACATATATACCTACTTATACATGTATATATTTTCTGAAATTGAAAATAGTGTGACTAAAATATGTGTGAATTTCCATATTTTCCCTACATCTAAAAAACTGAAACATCAATAAAAAGTTGTTTTAATTTTTGATTTTAAAAAATAACAAGAAAATAAAAACTTGTAGTTTTATGTCATACTAGAAACAGTGAGATCTGAATAAGGGAGAGTTTCAGATACTAAAACTTTTTGTACAGAAGCAGGGTAAGAATGGCTTTTACTTATGGAGGTATAAAAATAGCGAAATAGAATCAAGAAAAGAGAACTCGAAAATGCAGATTCTCGGTAACACGTTCGCGTAAGAAGTGTAGGATAAGGCGATCTCAATTATAAAGTCGTAGGCAAAAATTGCTGTAAACATTTAACAAATTCAGTAATAATAGAACTTTCTTAATAGTAATAAAAATCAACGGGATGCCGTTAAAGGATCTGAGAGCCAATTTACCTACTCCAACTATAATAACTGACATACCTAATATTTTCTGATGGATAAAAGTGTCATTTTATTTTTTGTTTCTAATAAAGTATGTATAAATCTGTGACCACAAGCCAAAGAATCTTAAGTCTAAAATTTTTATTTTACAGAAGCCGAGTTTTTACGCCCGATAGGGCCTATAAAAAATAACTTAGACTACTGTTTTCCTGCTATAAATTTTTTCCTATTTAAGTTGAGTAAGACGTAGGTCAACTGGTCATTATTACGTAATGTTCTAATGAACAGTACCTATGCAATAATAAATAGAAATCTGTCTTACTTAAATTGACTTAAGATACTTTGGCTTGTGACCACAGAAATAGTTGCATATGTGTTGCTACGAATATTAAAGATTATTAATTTTGACTTTGGTACCTATTAATAATTTTTAACCGAAGATTACGTTTCTTAATCTGGGGAAACAAATGTTTTTTATGCGTCATCTAAGCAGTTAAAATGAACTCTGCAAATTGACCATATATTGATATTTTACTTATTAACGTACGAATACTTTTCACAGTCTCATTACAAACGACACAGATTTCATGCAGACAACGTATATCAAGTAATTTAATACATTTAATAAGAAGAAAACAGATTTACTTTGTAAAAATCGATATTAGAAAATGTGGAAATGTTATTTCTCATCGAAGATTTACAATATTACGAGCTGACTTCCAAGTTTAACCTCATCATTAGGAAAATACAACTAAAGATTTTACTTTGGGTAACAATTATTTAGTATTTTATAGTCAATTATAACACCCCGCTGATAACCACCTTAGAAGTAGATGAAATCTCTTTCCACTTTAATGAAAAAAACGACAAAAATACTAAAGTGATTTCACAATATGTCTAGTTCCAAATTATATGATTGTGAATAGTAAATCAATATTATTATTTTAGTGAATTTTAACGTCAAAGACCGGTTGAAGCAAAATTGTCTAATTTGCGGAATATCGAAATTCCCGCGATCTTAAATAGAAAAGTTACTTTTCACTGTCTTTTAAATTTATCCCTGTAAATTAATTCTTCTATCATTATCGGAAACGATGAATGTTCAAGAACAGATTAATATCAACAAAAGATGTAGTAAAATTAAAATAATAGGATAAACCACCATATAATGTGAAAAGACATGAAAATTAAAAGTCTTTTTGTGTAATTTGAAAAAATATTAGCGGGAAAAAAAATTAGCACTACTTCTAGTAAACACTATAAATAACTTTCATTATTTGGCAAAATGAAATCTTCAGTTGCATTTGTCCTGGTCATGAAAACTTGAACGTCTTTGCTCATTTGGTAATGAAAGAGTTTAAAGCAGTTTTTATTTTGCAAAAACAAAAGTTCCGCTTTTTTCCTAACAGTTTCATAAACACAGTTTTAATCAATATATTGTGCCAACAAATATTTAAAAATATTTTTTTCTGATCAGTTAATAAATAAAAAACCAAAATGCGAACCTGAATTTGTTTCAGTTCTAAAAGCAATAAAAAAAAATAAACTCATGCTGAAACAAATACGCAGTTGTGTATTTTTCATCCTACAAAACAATATTTGTAGGAAAATGTATCCATTATAACGGCCGAGTAACCATAAAAAAACTCTTAGTACATTATACGTAATTTGGTGTCAGGGTAGATAAACCTTTACAATATTTAGAAATTTTAATCAAAAAAGAAAAAGAAAATGAAAAATTTGAAAATTATTAAAAATATATTTTAGGAACAGAATATTTAAAAAAAATACTACTCATATTGTACTAATATTTAATTACATACAAAATATTTTTGATTTTTTTTTGTGGACCTATTTTTTAAATGTCAAATTAAATTGTGAAAAAAAAATTGTTGAATGGAAAATTCACAGTGAAAATTTATAATGTAAACATTATTATAAATAATAAAAAGTATTTTAACAAAAAAAAAAAAAAAAAAGAATAAAACGTAGTATTTAAGTGAAAAATTTATTCTGTCGTTTTACAAAAAATTTTTTGCTGTATAAACAAAAAAACCTTTTTAGAATAATATTATGTAATGATAAACAAAAAAATGTCGATGTTGTCTGAGTCTTATGTAAACGTAGTAAGTACATATAATATGTGAATGTTGCCTAATTAATATTATTAATTACCTAATTAATTAATAGACTTACTGTATTATATTATTCTATATATGAAAAAGTTTGTAATAATTAGAATTTTTGGCTAATGCTTTTCTAATATCCTAATTTATTTTTAACAACCATTGATATAAAAAATGTTTTGAAAATCTTAAGTAATTTATTTTGAAATAATAAGTACTTTAACAAAAATACATTGCTAAGCTCCGGTGTAGTTTTACCAAATTATTTACAAGTTTGACTGCTGTCCTCCTCAAACAGTCCGAAGTGATATAGTAAAATTGTTTCTCAAAAATTTCACAGGACTCTTTTTTGTTTTCTGGAAAAGTGTCAATTAGTTAGGTACTGCAAATAATGCAATGGATAGAAACGACACCTATCTAACCAAAATGTTGTTCAGATATGTTTACTTAATTATTGCTGAATTACGATTAGAAAAACCTGTAAGTATTTTTCTTTTAATCCATTTTGTTTTTCCTTTGGAATATTTCTTACATTTTTCTTAGGGTTCATCCAATCTATTGGGTATATTTTTGGTAAATTAATAATAATTAATCTTTATTTAATAAAGTACAAAGCACATTGAATACGTCATTCAACTTAATCTATGAATTTTCTAATATTAAAAAAAAAGTTCTTTTCTAGTTCTTTTTTAAGTTAGTAGCTGCTTATTATTTAATTTCTTTTAGGTATATGTGCTCAAATGTTATTAAAAATTTTAATTTATAAACGATGTCCGATATTTATATACGTCTTAGTTAATTGAATAATTACCAGTTTATCTGCACCTGCCGTAAGTATCTATAGATCTCTACAAATTGAGCGAGTATATTCCGTAACACTTTCCATAACATGTTTTCTAATATTACTGAATTTTCACCAAAAGAGAAGGGGAATAGGTATCTTTATTTTATATTAGAATATATCTCTGCATAATAGGTTTGCAATATTGTAACAAAATATCAAATGACACTAGATCTACTAACATAAGTTATGTAGTGTAAACCTAATTCAGTATGTTTTTTCAATCTAATTTATCATCAAGCTAAATACCAAAAAGTTTATCTATGCAGTCAGATGCTTTGCTTAATAGATCGATGATATATTACTATGTAATTTGTGATAGTATATTACATTCAAACCTACTGCGAAAGATACATACTTGAATATCTCAATCCACATAAGGATTTATCCAAATTTATCGCATTTTTTCATTGGATACAGGTATGACTCGAAGTACTCGCTTATAGTTGTTTCCGTGTGAGCTGAACCCGTATAAGTCGAGGCTCACATTTAATAAAAAAAAAATAATAAATTAAATAGGTTTCATGTAGCAGAAAACCGTGCAGCTAAAAACTCAAAAATTTACTCTACCGCTGTTTCTTACATGATAGAGATAGTAGTGAAGGTTCTGCATTCTGTGCTTACAACGTATTAAGAGCTCTCTAATTAGAATAATTTATTAGTAAAGCATAATGTCATCTCTTACGATCGTTCGATCCGTCAGTACCTCGTAAATGGCCTCTTTGATTTTTATAATACCAAAAAGAGCCTTCAAATTTTACTAACACTAAGCGGAAGAAAGAAATACCTAATTATAGTGTTTCTTCCCCCGAATATCAGTATTATATTTTATTTTCGACCATCATATTTTATTTCAACGGCCGAAATACAATACAAACTACAATTGATATTCATTAAAAAAAAATTATCATGTTCCATTGAAGATTTTAAAACTGGTGTATTTAACCGCTCATCGGAAATAAAATTCAAGTACAAAAAAAATTTGCATGAGCCACCTGAGTGTAGCAAATTCCAGTTTTATCCTGTAAGCTCCTTCCGAAATATTACCACCGTGAGACGCCCTGTATATACCTAACTAATTTTCTGTATCGCCTAAATTTTCTTGTTCTGGGTCCGAACACATAAGGTCTATGCTTAAGTTCGATGATGGGTATAAACTCTACTGACTAAAACTATTTTTCAATCGTTTTTTATGGGGCTTGGTTCTATATTTCAAAATATATTACTTCAGATTTTGCTGACATTTTTCCAAAAATTTATAATTTTCACTCCTATATCAAACTAGGAAAAATTTCAAAAATTCTTTTAACAAATCAATTTATTTTCGGCTGGGATAATTGCAATAGTTTCAACTTATTTGTAATTCTTACAGAGATTTACTTGTTGATATTAATTTTATAAAATTTGTTACATGAAGTACAATAAGGCCACAAATATTGCCGTTATTTTCAAACAAAAAAATTTTTTTGTTTATTTTTTAAGCCTGTGATAACAACTCAAATTTTAATTTCTGTTAATTACCTAACAATACATTACAAGTGAAGCTATTAGCCCTGTATACGCTAAATTATTAAAAAAAAAATGTAAATATAAATGGCATCAAGGGAAAAAAGTAAATGTGAAAAAATTACAAAAAAATACCTATTTGTAATATTTTTAATTGCAAAATGTAAATATTTTTAAATTTAGTTTTTAATTCTATAATAATTTGTTCGAAATGTTACGTTTTATTTTGTATTTTGTGATCTTTAACACTTGCGGAGCATCAAAATTTTTAGTGCAATCAAAAAAATTATTATTTTATGTAAAAAAAAAAGTTTTTATAAAATGCTTTTTTGAAAAAAAATCTTTTTAATTGTTTTAGGTTTTTCAAATTATATACATATACATAAGGCTGTTTGATTGTATGATTGAGTGCGTATTAGATTTAGTTTGTAGGTGATTATGCGGTCATTCAAACGGATCATAAGAATAATCAGTAACATCGGGAAGTCTGGCTCGAAGGACCAATCATAATTGTATACGTTACTCATTGTACTTGGATTCATTTGGATTGACCAAAACTAATGTAGTAGTTTTTCTTTTCGAATTAGCTTTAAAAATTTGAGGAAAAAATAATTACATTTATCTTCTCAATGCCGAATTATTAGTTTAGACAAAAAATGGATATCATCGCCTATTATTTTAAATTAATATTTTGATATTAGTACCATATTGTCATTCTACTGCAAAAAATTTCATCCATTTAATGAAAGTACAAATTTTCTGGACTTCATGGACTGATATCGAACTATTGATTTTTAAATAATGTATGTATCCAAAACATAATAATTAAGCATGTGTTTAAAAGAAATTTGTAAACAGCAGACATGGTTACAATGAAATCAAGCCTGTGAGTGCATCATCAAACTAAATTCTGCTTAATTTATTATTACCTATACTAATTATTTAAAAATAATATCATCGCCATATTTAATAAAACTTCGAATTTCCGTATACATTTTCAATCGTCCACATTATCGTAAGATTGCAAATGTATTCGGAAATAAAGCGTACTTTATTTAATTTATAATTTTACGAATTACTTTTGATGAAAATGAAGTCAAAACAACACATAACCAGTGCTGCCCTCTTGTAATAATGTTTCATATTACCTACATATTAAGTAATGATGAATAATTATTAAAATTAATCTAATTATTAATTACTGTAATTGTAATAATATTCTTCTCATCTTAATATTATTATTAATTAATTATTATATGTACAGATGTCACTGATAAATAAAAAACATTTTCTTTCGAAATTAAAATTGGTTGTTTTTCATTTATATGTACATTGGTGTACAACCTTATTAAAACGATTTTCATAATTATGGGTAACTTCAAAAATGTAAACTTTACCGCATCGATGCAGCATCATGACTTTTCTGTTGCGTCTAATACTACATGGTGCGCTGCTGATGCTTTTTTGAAATTTGATGCACATTAAATGTTTTTGAACGGGATATTGGCATCATTTAGCCTCTGATTTGGCAATAGATAAGACAGATAATGTAGCATGATAGACTATAGATAATATAGCAATACAGTCCTTGTATAGGTATATTATCTTTGAATTTCAACTTGAACTTACTTGAAATTGAAAATATTGAAATTATTTGAATAAAAAATATTACAAACCTATTTTGAGTGCAAGATGTATTCAAATAGTTTAAACAATTTTAATGAAAGGTACATACATCAATCCTTTTCAACAATTTGTTTTTCGGAATTATTCCTGTTGGTGCTAATACCTACATAATATGGCAAGTAGTTATAATTCTACATTATACACATTACATGCATCTTGGACACGCATCACCAAATTTCTTGATGCATTGTTTTGACGTATCAAATGGAAAAATGAACTTTTGATTTTTCGCTGTGATGCGTCTGATGCGTTTTTGAACTTTTGAATCTGCCTCATGCAAGCAGTGATGCATTTTTGAAGTTAGCCTATTAAAACAGTTTCGTGAACTGTGTTCCGTCTGTGATGAATTTTTAGAACTGAGAGATTCTTTTGAGTCAGATCGTTATGTTTGAGTAGCTCAGAAAAAATGTCCGGAAATGTAGGTACTTTTGCAAAAAATATAAAAAATGCAAAAAAAATTTGTAATATGCTTGTTGCATTAAATTCAAATGCTCTTCGTGCATGTATGTATGTATGTACCTACGTTATTTGAACATTCATGTACATAGAACCACATACAACATAATATGTAAGGTTCGCTACTCTGGCTTCTCTCCACTAGCTGCCTGCGTCTGATGTTAATATTCTGATAGTGTGTCCCCGTTGCCATAACAACAATAATGAACATGTCAACAGTTTTAATCTGATTTCGCATTAAATATGTATATTTAAATTAAATATATAAACATTGCACTTATATGCACATTGCACATGCATGGCATGCACATTCAATTCCATTTTAATAATTTTATTTAAGACTACATTACATCAAGTTTAATTGTCTATAATTGTCTGTAATTTATGATTTGTATAAAATATGGCATTAAAAGAGAAAAAAAAGTTGCTCATAGGTTCCGACCAAAGAGCTAACCGTAAATCACAAATGAAGACATAAAAATTTATTTATATATGTATAAATTATAATAAATTCAAGAAGTCAACCCACATATGTATATAAAGGCTAGTAAGATGGTCCCTGCAATTTAATGCAGGTAAGTATAAAATATTTAATATTAGTCTAGTGTTCTAGTCAAGCATGATAAAGTCCAGGGCCAGATCATCACGCAGACAAGTGTCTACGATCCGATTTTTTGGAGGGCCCGGTCAAGCTGTCTATTTTGAGTATCTGAATCAATATTTAAGATTTGTTTTATTTTTCACATTATTTAGTTTTAAATATGGTGTCGTTGCTTTGTCACTTTTCACAGCAAAATAACAGAAAAACACGAGTCGACTTTCGGCTTTTACACCATCATCAGGTGAAAAACTTAACTAAAAATTGCTCTTTTTGGCGAAAACTATTTATAATATAGATCGGAGCAAATAATGCATTGGTGGGGGATGCTAGAGACAGAGACAGAGACAGATACAATCACAGTATACAATAAAATTAAAAATTTTTGTATTGTTTGCAAAGGTAATTTACAGCGAAATTTATTTTTAAAAACTGGTTAGGTCCAATATTATTAAATTGACCGGAGCACACTGGGGAAAACCAGACACGTGAAAACAGCGGCGAACGACAATTACCAGAAACAAAGGAAATCATACAGACATCTGTCTGTTGATATGCACGAGGGGTTACACCCAGCAGGTAGCTGCTTTTGTTAAACTAAAAGGTTTGTTAAATGAAGTAAAATCAAAAATATTGTAAAAAGACTATTTAAATATCAATTACCAGGAATGGATAAAATTTTTTTTAAAATGGGTCCTATCAACTAAACTATTCGAAAACAAAACGTGAGATGCATCGTGTTATAGATTTAATAAAGGCGATTTGTTTAAATCAATTTGGTCATTCAAGATGACATGGTTTGGATCTTTGTTCAATTTGTTGATTTCCAGGGCTTCCAAAATGTTGAGTTTGCGGCCTTTTTTACAAATATGTAATATTTTGGGTTGTTGATCGGGTTTTACCGAATGACCTGTTTCTAGTAGATGTAAACCAAAGTTGGAAATGTGTTTCTGGGTAGTGATATGTTCCTTATATCTGGTTTCGAACGTTCGACCAGTCTGACCTATGTAAGACGCGTTACACTCCGAACAATCTAGACGATAAACTCCACATTTCTTCATGGGGTCGGATTTTTCTTTAGCGTTATAAAGGAAACGGCCAATAGTATGTGTGGAATGATAAGCGGGATATAGATCAAATTGTAAGAACATGTTGCCTATTTTTTGAGAGATGTTTCCTAGATATGGGAGGGAAATATAATGTTTAGAGTCCGAATTAGTTAGAATAGTTGGATAGATTTGTTCTATGGCTAGACTTCTTTGTTTTTTACGGATTAGTTTTTGGATAATGTGTGGAGCAAAACCATTGTTAACTGCTATTTGTTGTATGATCGATAATTCCTTTTCACGGTCTTTTGGAGATAGCGGGATAGCGAAAGCTCTATGTAGCATAGATCGGTAAGCTGCTATTTTTTGAGAAAATGGAGTGAGTGAATCAGCGGGGATTGTAGTGTCTGAGAATGTGGGTTTGCGAAAGATTTTATATGAGAATTTTGTGTCTGATCTATTAATAGTTATATCTAGGAAATTGATGGAATTGTTCGATTCTATTTCTTTGGTAAATTTAATTTGTTTATGAAGACTATTGAGGTATTTTAAATAGTTGTCCAACTGTCTGTCTGTACCTTTGAAACCGACCAGGATGTCATCAACATATCGAAACCAGAAAATGATATGATTTTTTGAAAGTGGATTATTTATAATAGAATGTTCTAAGTTATCCATGAAGATGTCTGCCAGAAGGGGGCTGAGGGGGGAGCCCATAGGTAAACCAGAATTTTGTAAATAAACTTGGTTATTAAACATGAAATAATTTTGTTGAAGACAAATTTTAAATGAGCTTAAAAGTTCTTTTTGGATATGTGAAGAAATATTTTTGTTGTTTAGAATGTTTTGAATAATCGGGATGCATTCATCAGAAGGAACGCTTGGAAACATATTAGACACGTCGAAAGAAAATAATCTGAAAGAACTATGTGAAAGGTGAAGACTATTTAATTTGTTGCAGAGATCGACAGAATTTTTTATGGAATATTTGGGTTGAAATTGTGTAATGTTTTTGAAGGATGTATTGAGGTATTCTGAGAGTTTTTTGCAGGGAGCATTTGAGTATGAGACCACTGGTCTGATAGGATTGTTTTCTTTGTGGAGTTTGATAAGCCCGTATAACTTTGGTGGTTCTGAGTTCATCGGTATGAGGTGGTATTTATCAGTTGATGACAATGGTAGGAATTTCAAATTTTCAACGTGGCGTTTAATATCTTTAGAAAAGGAATTTGTTGGATCTTTATTTAGTATTTGGACATCGGAACTATTTAAGAAAGATAAAATTTTATTGTTATAATCAGTTCTGGATAAAATAACAGAAGTATTACCTTTATCAGCTTTGGTGATGATGAGATTATCTTGATCAATTTTTTGTTTGATTGTTTTTAAAGTATGGTTAAAATTTAACTTTGGAAAACGAGTAACTGTGTCAGAGATAAGTTTAGCGATCTGATGTTTCAAACTGTCTGGATTTTCGATTAAAGACTGATTTCTCAGAATACCAAGTTCTGAAAAGATAGCGAGGTTTTCTTTACTGATTAACTGGTTGGATGGAGTAAAAGAAAATTTGTTACCTTTGTTAAGTAGAGCCATTTCATTTTCTGAAAATTCACTATTAGAAAGATTTACAACCCGTGGGGAAAACTGAATATTTGATATTGGTGTAGCACTATTTCTGAATGGTTTTAGTTGGTTTTGTTTAAGTTTTGTTAGTTTCTTGACTTGTTGAGTGTATTTTTTATAAATTATGTCACTAACTGCACTATAAATTTTGTCTTCTAGTAAGTCAAATTCTATCGGATGAAGTTTAAACGAAAGTTCGGAATGTAAAAGTTTTAAATATGTACGAAAACTATCACGCTGAAGGAACCACTTTTTATTTTCTTCTTTTAACCACAACACTTTTGCTTTATCTATTGTCTTTTGCGCAGTTACACTAGAATTATTTGATTTTATATTAACGTATTTTGGAGTGAGTTTATATTTTAAGCACTGATTGTTAAACCAAATGTTTTGTGAGAAAACTTTTTGTTTTAGATGAAAACGGTAGAAATATTTAATTTGTACTGCTTGACTAGCACTTTTCAAATAATTAATACTAGACAGGTTTACTTTGTGAAAATCCATATTAAATATGGTGTCGTTGCTTTGTCACTTTTCACAGCAAAATAACAGAAAAACACGAGTCGACTTTCGGCTTTTACACCATCATCAGGTGAAAAACTTAACTAAAAATTGCTCTTTTTGGCGAAAACTATTTATAATATAGATCGGAGCAAATAATGCATTGGTGGGGGATGCTAGAGACAGAGACAGAGACAGATACAATCACAGTATACAATAATTCACATATCCAAAAGGAACTTTTAAGCTCATTTAAAATTTGTCTTCAACAAAATTATTTCATGTTTAATAACCAAGTTTATTTACAAAATTCTGGTTTACCTATGGGCTCCCCCCTCAGCCCCCTTCTGGCAGACATCTTCATGGATAACTTAGAACATTCTATTATAAATAATCCACTTTCAAAAAATCATATCATTTTCTGGTTTCGATATGTTGATGACATCCTGGTCGGTTTCAAAGGTACAGACAGACAGTTGGACAACTATTTAAAATACCTCAATAGTCTTCATAAACAAATTAAATTTACCAAAGAAATAGAATCGAACAATTCCATCAATTTCCTAGATATAACTATTAATAGATCAGACACAAAATTCTCATATAAAATCTTTCGCAAACCCACATTCTCAGACACTACAATCCCCGCTGATTCACTCACTCCATTTTCTCAAAAAATAGCAGCTTACCGATCTATGCTACATAGAGCTTTCGCTATCCCGCTATCTCCAAAAGACCGTGAAAAGGAATTATCGATCATACAACAAATAGCAGTTAACAATGGTTTTGCTCCACACATTATCCAAAAACTAATCCGTAAAAAACAAAGAAGTCTAGCCATAGAACAAATCTATCCAACTATTCTAACTAATTCGGACTCTAAACATTATATTTCCCTCCCATATCTAGGAAACATCTCTCAAAAAATAGGCAACATGTTCTTACAATTTGATCTATATCCCGCTTATCATTCCACACATACTATTGGCCGTTTCCTTTATAACGCTAAAGAAAAATCCGACCCCATGAAGAAATGTGGAGTTTATCGTCTAGATTGTTCGGAGTGTAACGCGTCTTACATAGGTCAGACTGGTCGAACGTTCGAAACCAGATATAAGGAACATATCACTACCCAGAAACACATTTCCAACTTTGGTTTACATCTACTAGAAACAGGTCATTCGGTAAAACCCGATCAACAACCCAAAATATTACATATTTGTAAAAAAGGCCGCAAACTCAACATTTTGGAAGCCCTGGAAATCAACAAATTGAACAAAGATCCAAACCATGTCATCTTGAATGACCAAATTGATTTAAACAAATCGCCTTTATTAAATCTATAACACGATGCATCTCACGTTTTGTTTTCGAATAGTTTAGTTGATAGGACCCATTTTAAAAAAAATTTTATCCATTCCTGGTAATTGATATTTAAATAGTCTTTTTACAATATTTTTGATTTTACTTCATTTAACAAACCTTTTAGTTTAACAAAAGCAGCTACCTGCTGGGTGTAACCCCTCGTGCATATCAACAGACAGATGTCTGTATGATTTCCTTTGTTTCTGGTAATTGTCGTTCGCCGCTGTTTTCACGTGTCTGGTTTTCCCCAGTGTGCTCCGGTCAATTTAATAATATTGGACCTAACCAGTTTTTAAAAATAAATTTCGCTGTAAATTACCTTTGCAAACAATACAAAAATTTTTAATTTTATTGTATACTGTGATTGTATCTGTCTCTGTCTCTGTCTCTAGCATCCCCCACCAATGCATTATTTGCTCCGATCTATATTATAAATAGTTTTCGCCAAAAAGAGCAATTTTTAGTTAAGTTTTTCACCTGATGATGGTGTAAAAGCCGAAAGTCGACTCGTGTTTTTCTGTTATTTTGCTGTGAAAAGTGACAAAGCAACGACACCATATTTAATATGGATTTTCACAAAGTAAACCTGTCTAGTATTAATTATTTAGTTTTGTTTTTTTTATTGTTTTATATTTTTTGTGTGCTTTATTTCTTGGAGCAGACGCAGGGACGCTAAGAAGAAAATTTCTAGGGTCTCAAAGTGGGTGGGTTAAGCGGACTCTGATTAAGTCGTTAATTATTTTTCCAGTTTCATAACAATTATTTTTTGCTTATCACCAAAAAAAATTTATAAACCAATTTGATAAAACTTTTAGTGGAATTTTTACGGATTATTTTAGTTATGCTGAAGTTAGTAGAAAATTCTCAAAGAAAATCAGAGTTTATACATATAGTATAACTTATTTTCTTTAATAAAAGACATTTGTCAAATTACTTGGATTGTCTAAGACAGCGGTCTCCAAACATTGTGCACTAACGCCCCCCTATAAAAAATCTTACCACTGTCGCTCCCCTCTTGAAAAAATTTATAAACAATTCATAAATTATTTTTTACTGAAAAAACTCGAATATATTCTTGACGGACAACAGGTCTATACGACACTTAAGAGGAAACCGTTGATCAGACACGTTATCGATACCCCTACGCGCTAACGTGACAGACCGCTTGAGAATTGTTATTATTAAAATACTACGTACAGTAGCGAGCAGAAAAATCAGTGTTAAGGGGTTACCTGGCTTTTTTTAGTAAAAAAACCTAATTTATTCCAACTTTTGGCAATTTTTTTCTATTAGTAAATGCTTATGGCGTGTACTTGAACAAATGAATTTAAAAAAAATGAAATTTCAACTTTTGATAGTGTTCTAAATAAAAAATTTTGATTTTTGGTAAAAATTTTCGTGTTTTTCGTTGATTTTCTACTTGTAAGATGAGATATAATGAACGAAAACAGTAACTTTTCGTTCAAGTACCTACAAACCAAAAGCCATGTCTATTATTTGGTAATTACGTTTGAAAGCTTATTCTTAAAACCATGATTTTATCAAAACGACAACGATATTTGCAATTAACCTGTGCCCTCCTGGTGAACATTACGCGCCTCCCTACGGGAGCGCGCCCCCCAGTTTGGAAACCGCTGGTCTAAGAATAATATATCCATATCTTATTAATGTAACAGTCGATCTTCTCGATTATATTAGCCCGATTTGTGTTTCAACTTCCAGTGTTTTTTTATATTTTATTTGAATCAGTTAAAATATACAATTTATTTCAGTAATACTAAACTTTGTAGTAATCCCCGTACCTTTAATGTATTAAAAGAATTTTCCGGAAAGCTAAAATCTGAAAATGTATTAGAAATTAATAATTTTCCATTATTGTGGAAAAATATAAAATATTTTCCATCATTTTCATTAGATAATTCATTCAACTTCAACATATAAATTTTAACATAGTAAAATAACTTTGTTAACTAGATTTTATTTCAAATTAAAATTGCATGACTCGTGATGTTTGTAATCCTATTTAGGACTCTGAACAAGCATCATGTTCGGAAGACTAATAATTTCATATTAATTTTTTATGACAGGGGTATTTTATAAACTTTTTCCTTGGATTTCTAAAAAATATTTCCTGTTTTCATTAGTTATCATTTGAAGAAATGGCGATTGCCAATACCAGAGAGTCATATAATCTCACCAATTTATTATAAAAGTATAAGTAGCCCTCTGTAATTCAGTAAAGTTACCTTTAAAAAAGAAAAGTTGCGTGGTTGGCGTTACTTAATCTAATTACACTTTAATAGGGTTGACCGGGGTAATTGTGAATGGATTTTCATAAATTGAGATAAAAGCGTTATTTTAGGTATTTTTTATTTTATATATCACATTATGGTTGATTTATTTTTAATTCTACATTATTCAGGATGCACCACACAAATTTTGAGCAAATTCGTATGAAAAACAAAAATTTTATAAGCGAATTCACATTTCCCCGGCGCGGTTTTGCAAATCTTATGAATTTCGGGGTAAAAGTGAATGCCATCAGAAAAATTATTTAGAATGGATTACAAGAGAAGTGTGGTACGTCAGAGTAAAGCCCAACTCAAATTCTTCAAACTTACTCCACTTTCAAATTTTTTATCATACTTTAGCGGTCACAATTTCTCTTTGTTTAATGCAAGTTACGCATACCTCAAATTTCTACAAAAAATCAAGGTTAAAGAAAAATAACAAAAATTGTAGCAACAAATTTATTACAAGCTAAAAATGATATTTTGATGATATTTTGTCATTTTATCATATAAAAAATCAAAAAATTACATGTAACATATTCACACAAAAACAATAAAAATAAGACTTTCAAGGAAATACATTTAGTTTACATGAATAAAAAACAATTTTTTTTTTTGTAGGTGTTGTTTGTACCACGGAAACTTGTACAATAAGGTCACCAGCTCCTTCATCAACATTTTCAACTCTGACAAGGACACTACTGAAATTTTTGACCGAATGGGGGCATTTGTGAATAACATTCACAATTACTCCACAATTTTAAAATCATCGGGTAATTGTGAATTGGTAATAAATTGTCCAATTTCTTTAGCAATTAATGAGGAACGAACCCTCTCAGAGTTTAGATCACTTCTTTCGAAGTACTTTTAACCATTTCTTACCTTTTAAAAAAAGAAAATGTATTTAAAAAAAATTTTTTTTTTGAGGATTGGTCGAAGTAAGATACATAAAATTTTGCAAGGGTTTTTTCAAAATAAAAAAAAAAGATACTAATACTTGGAGAATTGTTATGAAATTTTAATAGCATATTAAGAAAGGACAGAAAAAAATATTAGGAGTTGATTTTTAACAATATTAATGTTATTTTAGAAATTAAAGGCGCCGTTCACAATTGCCCCAATTCACAATTACCCCGGTCAACCCTACAATAATTTATACTGAAATGTAATTTTATGAACTTTGTAAAAGCCTCCAATAAAATATCTCTTTTGACTAGTACCAAGTTACCTTCATTATTTTATTGAATTCAGAAATATATGAACACTCAAATTTTCAATTGAACAATTAACATTCAGACGCCAAACGAAACTTCGCACGTGTTCACTAAATGCTAGAACCAATTTCGTCGGTTATTCCACCATTTTTATCACCCTAACAACGCCAGAGACTTATGTTTACATCAAAAACCTATAATTACACTCATAAAATCGATAACAACAATTTTTATTCTAGTTTATTAAAGATAATTACAAAAAGAAAAAAATTTTAAGACCCATAAAAATCACATCCAGACTGTCATTTTTAATATTCATAAATTTTCCAAACGACCATTTCAAAAATGATTTTATTTTGATCAACAGTTCAAAATGGACGATTATTATGGACAATAGATGAACCGAAAAAAAAAAACAAAGTGCACCGACTTTCTTCTACAACGAATATGTATTTTGGATATATTTACAGGTGAAATGAAAAAGATACCTTCGCAGCGGGGCATTAAGCATAATGTCTGCTCATAATTTTTGAAAAATTGAAGAAGAAAAAAAATCATCTTGAAACAGGTACATGTGGGAGGGACAACAAATAATTGAAAAAACCTTTTTCTTGATTTATTATTTGATTTTTTTTGAATTCCAGTTAGATGTGTGACCATAGCTGTTCAGGTCGTTCGGATACATACCAAGTACCTATGAAACAGATAAGAACTCAAGGGAGACGAAAAAAATTTCAAAAATATTCTTTTTATACATAATATAAAAAAGTTTGGGCTGATTGTGTTGACAGATTTATTAACTTTTTTTGGTGGTGTTTGATACAAAAAATATTTTCATATATTTGGGTTCAAAAAATTATGTTATGAATTCTAATTTTAGATTTTGTTAAGACCACACAATACCATAAACAGATTACTGAACATAATCAAAAGTGTATTATGTGTAACAATAAATCAAACTCACTTTAGATTACGGTAGAACCTAGACACACATAACTTTACCATAATTTTCAATTTAAATTTAAATAAAATAAAAACGAAATTAATTTAGTTATATTAAACTGATTTAATCAAATCAACTGATAAAAATCTTTGATTTCACTCATAAATAAATTTTCTAGAAACTACGTCAACGATGTCAACGAATTTCTAACCTTACCAGCCCATCTTTTTTCGTGAAATGTGGAAGATACTGTAAAATTATTGAATATTCCAATATAATTGACACTTTGTTGTTAATTCCAAGTAATATCTAACAACAATACGTAAATAAGAGATTTCAAATTTTTGACAGGCGCTCCAATTATTGTATATTAATGTTAAAATGCAGACGATTTTATCGTTTGCAGTAAATGTCCATTGGTAATGTTAGTAATTGTTAATGGATCCTAACTTTACCGAACTTATAGTAACCATTATTTAAACAAATTATTCGAAAAATTATTTCTAAGCATTTAGGAGATTATGTAATTTTTTATATGATAAAATTATTTATGGGAAATTCGCTTTGTTATGTAGGTTGCTGCGATAAGGGCTAGCCATAGTCCCTTGATTCAGTGTTAATACAATAATTGTTAAAGGAATTTAAAATATATGAAAACTATCTTATCGTAGAGGCACTAAGAATAATTGTTCTAAAGCTATTTTTTGTCCTAGCAAGTTTGAATAACTGAATTGAAGTAACAAAGTATAGAATTCACATTATAATAAATTACAGTTGATCCGTTTTTTGTGCGGTGGATAGGGACCGCATAAAAACATCGCACAAAAAAAATATGTTCGAAAATATCATAAATACAGCAATGATTCTTTTTATAATGCACGTGCGAGCAAGAAAGAAACATATTTCGTAATCTTTTTAAGAAAGAAAGAAATATATTTTTTATTCATTTAAACATGTACTACGAATATATAATTTGTATACAGGATGTTTCATGTATTAAATTTGAAATGCATTTTTAATACGAAATATACTTAAAATTTCATGTATAATTTCACTCTTATATAAAAGTATAAATTTTTAACTGATTGTTAAATATTTTGCACTAAAATGTATTGCAAACAATTATCATATACATTTGTATTCTATACACATCGAAATCGCAAGTCATAGTTTTCAACCTGTATATTCTGAATTTGTATTTAAAAAAAGATAGCAATATAATTGCATTTCTATCTGATCGGAGTGTATTATAAAAAGAATCTTTGCTATAGCTATAAAAAGTATAGTTCGATCCAGATTGTACAAAAAACTTTTTTATGCGGTTGGTCGGGACTGCATAAAAAACGTTTCATCGAAAAAACATCACTCAAAACGCTCAAAACGCTCAATTTCCTTAGAAGTTGCTTCTATAAACAAGATAAAGCATTAATTTACACGTAGAAATATTTTATTTCAATTTTATATTATGAAAATTTTGAAAAATATAGGTATTTGTAAAAAAATTAAATGATGCAATAACTTATGTTCTTATGCAATGTATTGATTAAATGCTTAAAAGCCGTTAAAAAGTATTTTTATTAAAGAAAGTTAAATGCTTAAGTTTCTTACTGTCTCTTGATTTTGATTCATATTATACATTTTAATGGCTATTTTTTACAAACCGCATAAAAAAAATCGCACAAAAAAGGATCGCATAAAAAAGAGTTCAGTCGTATAATGATTCATCATTATTTTTTTCTTTAATTTCTGACCGTACTGCTGTGGAGACTACCTCAGTAACTTCGAGTAAGCTCAGTAATTTACTAAATTATTCAACATCAACACAATGACGTGTAAACCTAAAGGAAAATTTTTCACCATCCATATCAGAACACTATATAGAAGAATGTATTTCTTACACACAACGCAATGTCTAAAACGTTATTTTCTGTCTTTGAATAGTCGAGCTATCCGGGTAGGTACATGTATCTACGCTAGCGACCGGTGGGTGGTAGTGTCAGACCGTGAAATTAGACGAGCTTGGCGTGCAGATAACGGCCTCGTAAGAGCTCAATAGGAAACGGAATATTTATTGCTAGTTTGTGGATGGGTAGTGATGGTGGTGAAACGTTGGGTAAACTAAGAGAGCAAATATGTATGTAGCTAGCTGTCTTTTTCTATCTTCCGTACGAACGGGAATTGTGAGGTGCGCATAAATGCGCATTAACGCTATATAGAAGATCTATGTTTCTTAATATTATATTTTAGACGGTTAACAGTAGTGCGACTACAATAGGGGTCGGTTTTTTCCTCTCGAACAGAGAGCAGCCCGTACCTATGTACATTGCTAATTTATGATCAAAAAACGCACACTTGAATTAACGAAATAACGTAGAAAATTTGGCACTGACGTAGACATAGTTATTTGAATATGTGATCAAAACAGAATTGATAATTGATAGCAAGCAGTTAGTAAAATTGCTTATGGCTGAAATTTCTAGAAATAAATGTTCATCGTCTTTTTTTTTGGATAATAGAAAAATAGTTTTTTACTATGCAAGGATAGTAGCAGAGTTATAAAATTTCATGTTTTATAAATGTTGAAAAAAAAATGTGACTGAACAGACAAATAGGTACTTATTCTAGTCGACAATAGATAAATTTTAAGCATTTTCTGTTATCAGTATTATCTTAAATACTTATACTCTGTGTGAAATGGATATCCAGACTAAAGGATTCTCAAAAATATAATTTGCCAAAAATCTTTGAATCAAATAAATTAGTACTATATATTATATACGTATGTATATAACTTCTTTTTTAATTGGGCTTTTGATAGCGATACCTTATGTGAATAAAATAAAAGAAATTTAATCTTGATATTCCTATTTATCTAGTATGGGCTGACAAATTTTCGTAATAAGATTAATTAACATCATTACAATGTTTACAAATTGTGAAAATTTATAAAAATATATTAAACCTGATAAAAAAAAAAAATGTAAAAAAATAAATAAATAAAAATTAAAAAAAAGCTTGGAGAGTGATCCTATGAGTCTGTCGTCACAATCCATGATTTGATGCCACTGAAGTATTTTCTTTGAGGATATGTAAAGTCTCTGCTTTATATTGATAAATCAACAACAATTAAACACATTGAAAGCCAAAATAACTCATGTTAGAAGCCATTCATAAAATATATAAAATGCATACATTTTTGACCACTTCGTATCATAAAATATAGTTTAATTTTTGCTTTTCGTAAATCTACATACATTTATTTATTATGTCCTGTCTTAACTTTTTTTTAAAGATATTTAATCCGTATGACTTGCTGCGACCATTTTATATATGGTTCAGATAATGTTGGTACACAACACCCATAAATTGGATGGATTTGTTTTAAAATTTAAATTATTTCTAAATACAATATTAAATTCTTTGTTCTGGTGGAGATTTACATTTTATTGATGTGAAATGTAAATGGATCTTTTACAAATAAAACAACTAGCATCACACAATGATAACGAACGAAGACAGTGAAATAAAAAGAAAACGAAATCAAAAAACGAAATCCCTCCACACATTTAACAGGTTTAACGTAATTTATTTACGCCAATCAAATGTAAATTAGTTGTTCTTTTGTTGAATGTAACATTGAATCCTTTCTATGTGTACTATGTAAATTGGTAAAACAGGATTTTTAAGTGAGAAGTTTTTTTTTTGAGGCAAAATCTAAATAAAAATGGATGGTTAGATAGCAGACAATGTTGTTAGATGAATAGATAATCTCATCATCGTGATACTGGTTAGTCTTACGGCCGTTAGTCTGTACCGATTTTTCTCGCTCTTGTAAAAATTATTCATAATAATCTGTGTTTGTCAGTATTACCCACTTAATTTCAAATATTACCGAGTTTTTATGAAACATTACTACGTATAGCGAACTTTTGTTCGTATTTAAACATACGTCAGTATTCATTTAACGCTCACTAAACTGAAACTTGAACTCGGTTTGTATGGTATGTATGACCCAATGTTAATGACCCATATGTTAATTGAAAATTACATATAGTGATTGAAAAATTATCAAACTGGGTCAGCTACGATTCGAATCCAGGATCTGTTGGTAACTAGTAAAGTGCCTTGTCTCCTAGGTTCAAGAGCCACTCCAGTTCAATAACCATTTATTGAATCGCATATCTACATAGTTATTACTATACTCTCTTTTCATGTGAAAACTTGTTTTCTTGCAGCGGTGTTCTTAGAGAAACTATGTTGATATTCATTTGAAATTATGAAGAAAAGTTTCAGAAAACTTTCACGCGTGTAGGCTGTACTCTGTTAACCTACAAGTCCAAAATGCCAGTGCCTAGTGCTCGATTCACTAAGCTGATTTAAAAAATAATACTTTTTATCTAAAGATTCTGGTTCACATATTACGCTCTTATTTTTCATAAAATTAAAAAACGGTAGCAGAAAGTCTTGTGAAAAGCACACTAAACCGATTTTCTTTTTTTTTTCTTCCGAATCTGTTGGTAGTTCTTGTAATACGGTTATGCAATTTTATTTAAAATTTTTGTCGTTTCGTAACATTTGCACTTACCACAGGGTAATACAAATCATATTCAAACAAAGAACGAATAGAATGCTTCTTTCTTTTTTGCTCCTGCAAGCGTCAGTGCTACAAAAAACCTACTAGAATTTTTAAATTAACCTAATTCAATTATAACACCGTTCTGTAACGTCTAACTTTTTTTATTCTGCTTTACTTAATATACATTTCTGTACTAGAGAGAAAAACTTTAATATCACCCTCTTTCCTCAACCCCAAGACAAAGTCTAACTGCTCGAAACTATTATATTATTCATTTTGTGAAGTAATGAAATTTTCTGATGCGATATTTATAATTTAATTAATTGCTTTTATAAATGCACCTATTCGCATTATTTTTTTTTTAATTGGTGCTTGTTTTAATTTATAAATTAATAAAAATTGGAATATAGCTGAAAGTATAATAAGGCTGAAAAAGGAAAAATTAACTTCAAATTGTCGAGGTAAAACCTACATTACGCCAATTATTTCACAATATACCTATTTTTATTGATCACACAAGTGCAAAGAGTCATGCACAATGAAAATAACAGATTATCTTGATTCACAAATTTATTTGTAATCAAAAAATCGTTACCAGCTATATGGTTGAGGTTAAAATAAGCATTGCGCCTGTTTACGAGTCGTCCATAATCGGAAGACTTCCATTTCGAATACATAAAAGAATTCTTATATTCTTATTTAATTTTCATTGCAATTTAGGCTTTTCGCAAAAAGAGACAATTACAAAATAATCCTAATTTATGTAATAAGGTAATAACGTATGAAATTAGATCTAAATTCACAACTAAAATCGAAATTAATGTCTTTGATTTTAAGAATCGCAATCAATTCATATGAATATGGGCACAATATTAAAACATCTATAGGTAATACTAGAAGATATAGAACATTCTCATTCCTATATATATATACATATATGCTCGTTCATAGTCTCATAACGTCAGGAACTTGGATCGTTATACGCTAATAACAAATTCGATGTATTTAAACGTACACTAACTAGACTTATTCACCAAGTAAATGGTTCAATTGAGGCGAAAATATAGAGTGCCGCGAGGAACTGATTGTTTCATTTACTGCGTCCATTGCCTCGGGAAATAGGTTTTGGTTCATATATGTACACATGAACGCCCATTTTAACAAAATATATATGGATATTAAAGGTAGGAAGACAATGTGCTATCACAGATAACAGAAACTGACTTTGCAATGTAATTTACTATAATTACAAAACAGTAATGCCAACCTACTGACAATATACATACATACATATATACACCTCACCGTGCCGCACTATGCCGCACTTCGGCACCTCGATGGTTTGTGTTCGTTGTAGACCACGTTCGGTGGTTTTGGTTGTTCGATGATAGCGACATGCCGATAGCAATGGGTTTCACTTACAAGTAAAGGGCCCGAGGCCGGACCTATCGATTTTGATGAAACTTAGATATATTGTAGGACACTAAAAAATAAGCGACACGTATTTTTTTCATCAGCGGAAAAACTGTTTGAAGGGGTGAAATCGCCCTCCAAAAATTGGGGTAAAAATTTAATTTTTTAAGTATCTCGAAAACGGTAAGAGATAGAGCAAAAGTTTAAATTGGCAGCATTGCACTTTTTCAAAGACCCATCTATCGGTATGCAACTCGTTCAAATTGTGCAACAGGGGTGGCTGCGGGTTAAAATTTAGGGGTTAATTTTGCAAAAAGGGGATGAAAATTAAACAATATAAAAATTCTGTTTACAGATTTGAAATCTACGTCAGAAAATCTAATTGACCTGTTTTTGCTCAATGTCCTAGTATTAAGTCTAGGGGTAGTTAACTAGGGGGTGACTGTGCCGAATAGTCGTACTACTGGGGTAGTTCAAGAAATTCTTCTTGATGGAAAACAGTTTAAGACATTTAGAATAACGTAGAAATGAAATTTTTGATTTCAAAATTCAGTTTGAGCAACATTGGAGACGGGGTGAGTCACCCTCTTAAATTACATACTAGTTAATAATTCAGCACATAATTCATTTTTAATATTAACACATTGACAATGGGTAAAAATGTCACAATAAGTGGTTCTGAAGTTGGACTATCGTATGTAAGGTTCTTATTAGGTTTCCATTAATTTTGAAAAGATCGTTATTTTCGGTATCGATAATTTTCGATAAGGAAAACTATAACATCCATTAAAAAACAAACCTTATTAAAACCTTACATACGACAGTCCAACTTCAGAACCACTTATTGTGAGATTATTGCCCACTGTCAGTGTGTTAATATTAAAAATGTGTGTATGTTAACTAGTATGTAATTTAAGAGGGTGGCTCACCCCCTCTCCAATGTTGCTCAAACTGAATCTTGAAATCGAAAATTTCATTTCTACGATATTCTAAATGTCTTAAACTATTTTCCATGAAGAAAAACTTCTTGAACTACCCAAGTAGTACGACTACTCGACACAGTCACCCCTTAGTTAACTACCCCTAGACTTAATATTAGGACATTGACCAAAAACAGGTCAATTATATTTTCTGACGTAGATTTCAAATCTGTAAATAGAATTTTTATATTGTTTAATTTTCATCGCCTTTTTGAAAAATTAACCCCTAAATTTTAACCCCCAGCCACCCCTGTTGACACAATTTAAACGAATTGTGTACCAATAGATAGCTCTTTAAAAAGGAGCAATATTGCCAATTTAAACTTTTACTCTATCTCTTACCGTTTTCGAGATATTTAAAAAATTAAACTTTTACCCCAATTTTTGGAGGGCGATTTCACCCCTTCAAACCGTTTTTCCGCCGATAAAAAAAATACGTGTCGCTTATTTTTTAGTGTTCTACAACATATCTAAGTTTCATCAAAATCGATAGATCCGGTCTCGGGCCCTTTACTTGTTAGATGTGCTAGGCACTTTGGACGATTTTCCACATTGTGTAATGTACAACATATTGTGTCGAGTTGTACTTGTGTTTTTCAGATTCAGAAGATGAAAACTGTAATACATATATATCTAATTCATTGTAACATGTTATTAGGTATTTCCTATAGGCTTGTGAGTACCATCAGGCCATATTGTTACCGAAGATCGATAAAAGTGATGTGGATGTATATTTTTCGGTTTTTGTGAAAGGAGTTTAATTAAAAAAGCTTTTTGTATAAAAACCATTGCTGTTACAGGGAGTTAAAGCTATGGTACCATCAGAAAATTAATCTGTTTCCTAATACACATAATGTCTTGAAACCTGAACCAATTGCCCAAATTAACTTTAATTATTTTTTACCATCTAAAAGTATATTAACAAGTTATTTTTGTCACCGAGCTTGTCTAATGGCTTACAACTCCGAGTTTTGTGTAATAAGTCGTGAATTCGAAATTCATTATCCAAAATGTACAACCATACCGCATATTTAATGGTAAAAGGCAAGTAGGTAACGATGGGCTGTAACAATGACAATGAAATATTTGAAAGTATCAAGGATGAATTATTCGAACAGTTTTTAATTAAACTTACAATTAGTGTGTGTGACACTGAACTGTAAAAAACAAATTATAAAAATTGAATTACTGATAACGTGTTAGGTAATGAACTACTAATTTAAAATAATAAACAAATTCAAAGAATTAATTAAAGACAAAAATTATCCTATTTGTTTGTTATCCATAATACCTTTACTTCATGTTTTGTATTATTCCTCAAAATTTAAGGGGGACCACTAGCGTGACCGTCTGAAAAAAGGTGATTTTTGGAAATTTTTTTAAAGAAAACTACTGTGTGGAATGTTTTAATATTTTAAGAATATATTCGTTGATATATTCTAATAAATTCATGATAAAATTTTTGGACCAAAAAATTGAAAATTCAGTGAGTTATTCGCAATCTCCCAAGGCTCCAAATAAAAGTCCCCCACTTTACCAGTGATAGCAACCTACCCAGTGCCTGAAATCAAAAAAACCAAAAAGCCTATTAAACTAGACGTATCATCCGTGCCATAAACCTCAATCGAAAAAAAAAAGTTGAAATTTAACAAAATGGCGGAGTTTTTTAAAAAAAAAGTTTCGAATGTTGCGCGGAAATTTGATGATTTTTGGCCTGTAAAAATTACATTTTTTATTCGATCGGAAAACTGGAGGTTCATGGCACGCGAAGACCTGTAAAAATTACATTTTTTATTCGATCGGAAAACTGGAGGTTCATGGCACGCGAAGAAATATATATATATATATATATATATATATATATATATATATATATATATATATATATATATATATATATATATATAAAAGAAGCTGCAGTAAGAATCACATCGATCGGATGATTTGTCTTCGAGTTATAACTGCAGCAAATTTGAAAAATGTAGTTTTTCTTTACCTTACCCTTCAGTTTTAATCACAGAGAATTTTTACTAAAATTATTTACGAAGTACTCACTATAATGCTCATAGTAAAACTAGATGAGTCGTTTAAATGTGCCAGGGTCTAGCTGTTCCACGACATGTGACTGGCAGCCACGTCCAGAAACTCCCGAACTATCAACCTTCATACATTTCTCAATACCTCAAAATTAACAATGCAAATCAGAATCCGCTTTTCAGATGGCTGTAACTCATAAACTATTTGAGATATGCACTTGAAATTTTGGTATGTTATTTTTAAAGGTGTAAAATGGAAAAAAAATTTTTCCAATTTTTTCAAAATGTCACACTAGTGGTCCCCCTTAAATAGCAAGTTTTCTAACTTTTTTAGCAATTTTTGGCATTATTTATTATAAAAACGAAAAATATTATATTGTATATGCATAATACATAAATACCTATATTTATTTTAAAGTAGTTCCCCAAAATTAGTCAAAAAAAAAATTTAATTTGGAAAGCATTCTAATGATTTGCAAAATTTACGTTATATATTGTACAGTACACCTATATTACATCTGTTGTACCTACAGAGAGAGCGAGCGAAGTTTCTTCATGCATTTTATACTGGAAATCTTGTCTATTCAAGTAAATAAACAATATGAATATAGGTACATATTTCTATCAGAATTACATCAAAATGGAATCAGCAAGCGATATGATGCTTAAGTATTTGTGTAAAGTTATTACATAATATATTGTACCGACAGAATATTTAGTCGTAAATATTTGTGAAGTCGTAAATTTCGTCTTATATGGTTTATCAAGAATGACAATTTTGCTCTCTTAACAGCAGCTTACATACTGGTATATAGATATACAACTCGCTGTGATACAGAAACGATTAAAATTAACAAATAAACCACGAATTTTACGATAATTTTTCAATAATCGGTTAATAATGTTAATATCAGACGAAATTTATTGAGTATGTAATAGTCAACGAAAAAATTAGTGCCAGTAACCAACCAAAATCTTCCTTCAAGTCGCCAAAAGATACCAAACAGATTAATTTAACCAACAGTGTACAATACATTCAGTTTTTCAAACGTAAATAAAAAATGCATAAAAAACAAAGACAACCTATAACCAGTTGTATGCATAATACTATTACTGATCTCTATTTACCATTGACCATTGTATGGATTAACATTTTGCACATTGAAAATATGACATTAAATAAAAAATGAACAGTTAAAGCACATGTATAAAATATATTGATTCAATCTGTCTGTCTCTATACTATCTAAATATCCGAGTACATGTAAGTAACAAAGATGTAAAATACATCTTCCATTTCGTCTGATTTAACTGAGCGAATCTTTCATATTGCTAGGAACGAACTGAGAGAGAGTATTTGTAGCAAAAAAAAAAAGAAATACAGAAAGAACGGAAATTTATTCTGTTTGATCGGCATTCTTTAAGCTTATCCGTTTAACACTGGACAGGTCAGTTTGAACCAGAGTACATATAAAGGTTCAGCTACACCATTCGAAGGGTAGTGTAAAAATTATGAGTCCATATTGAAATGCACGTTCAAGTGGTTCAAGTGGATATAATTTGATTTTATTTTTGAGAGTAATTGTCGGAGAGAGGAGTTTATGCTTGTCCGTTTGAAAGGACTAGAAATTTGTTTAGTCTCCGAGAAATATTGCATAAACTGTCGAATTATACACTGATATCTCGTTGTAAGCAACTTGAAATAGAATCATATATCTTACTCTTTTTAGATAATAAAATTCGCATATACATAAAAAGGGTAAGGCATATGATTCTACTTCAATTTTGATGTTGCTTACATCGAGAAACCAGTGTATATGATTAATTGTGTGCCCACTTCTAATTACGACTCTCGAGCGCAATTCTCGATAGTTTTTTTCTCAGCTAGACACTTAGCGTAAGATTATAGCATGGGTGGAAACCACGTACTATAGTAGCACCAGCAGTGTTCATTCAGATCAAACATTTTTAGTATATATTACCCTCAATATTAAGAAAAAAACTTACTGGTTGATATATATGTACATATAACGGGGAGTGAAAAGAACAGAGAAGAACTTGGCATCGGCATCTAACGTTGGCGGAAATTTGTGAAGTCATCAAAGATTGCAGGAAAAAGCTGGACATAAAATATTTGATAGGAGGTTAAAGGTTGTATTAAAGAAGATGACGAGAAAAAGTGGTAGGTGTGGGTGGAATGGTTGGGGTTAGTTTGGGATCGGGAAGATGAAATGAAATATACGTTACATGTACTTGTTCGCCGGTGGGTGACTACAGAGATGGTTTGTTCGTTCGTTCGTTGGTGATTTTCCTTGTAAAATATTACTGATGAAAACATTAAACATTATAAAATAATGACTACGCCATAGTTCGTATTCTTTTAACTAATTTATGAACGTTACCAAATTTATTATAATTAATTTTATCGTTTGGAACAGAAAAGTTTTTTTTTTTTGCTAAAATGTTTTTTTCCTTATTTTTATGAAAAATCTTCTCTTTTCTTAATTTGTGATTTTTCGGAGATCATTTATCCCAAATGGGTTTTTAATTAGTTCATGGAGAGAATTTATTTTGTGGTAAGGAATAAATACTAATATTTTTACTATTAAACCCATGGCACAGAACATATCAGATTCTCCAAGACATGAAATTAAATAACATTCAAAACGTTAAATTTAGAGGTAAGTGGGGTAAAGTGGGAAATAGGGTAAAGTGGGAAATGACACTTTCCGGGTAAACTGTCAAATTATAGATGTCATGCGCTACTGACATCTGTTAGTAATGACCACAAACTAATCCTTATGGTATACCCACACATCCATACTCGTATGTGTTCACGTGCTCTTTGACACTTGTCAAAGTTTTGAAGCGAATCGTAAATTTCATTTGCCATCGTTCCAATATCGTTTTTGTCACTCGTTTTAGAGATAAAGAGATTGTAAGTACACTCAAAGTATTCTTTGTAGTCTTGATTTTGATAATGCATACGCGTTTCGTGTAATTTATACATTATCAAAAAATGACGCTTACATTTTTGCAAAATGTGGTGTTGGGGTAAAGTGGGAAATTTTGTATGGGGTAAAATGGGAAATGTCAAAAATCACTACTGAGGCGTCGTTTTGCATTCAAATGTTGTAGATTCATTGTTTATGATTTAAAAGAGTGTTGTGAATGTATTTATGTCCCTCTAACCTCAAAATTTCGACTTCATCTCGGTTTTTTCGGTTACCGGAATATAAAATATCGTACGCACGGCGTGAAAACCAGATTTTTTAACAATTCGCAAATCTAAATCAAGTTGCAAGAAGCAGCTGAAAAACTTTTGGCAAATAAACGCATCGAAGATCGAAAATCAATTAAGTCATTTTTGCATTCTTTTTTCATCAAAAAAAATTTTTTTTTCTATATTTACTATGTATTCTGTATTTTTTTGAACCTTTTTTGCCTTGAAATATAGATATAACAATTTTGCTACAAGATTTGCGTTGAATTTGTACAGTTTTTTAAAGTTTCCCACTTTACCCCACGATTTTCAATTTTGCTAACTATTAAGGAGTCTCCACATTCTCGACGAGGTTGAACGAGTCGAGAATGTAGAGGGTTGTTTCGTTGTGCCTCGCGATTGGTGTCATAATGCTATTTATATGCCACAGCCAACCTCAGCGAGGAACTCTGCGAGGAACCTCGTCCAACCTCGGCGAGAATGTGGAGGGCCCTTTATACAGTACATAGTTTGGCCCCTTGATTAGAGCACTCTTCGTATTTATTTGAAGCTGTCCTATAGCATAACATATCGCATTCCCTTTCCATCATTTTATATGTATTTGTTGAATTGTATTCACGCCACTGTCTACTGATGTATGCAATCTATCAAAATGTCACTGGTGGAGGTATGACATGTTGAGTTTATTGAGCTGTGTAGTCGTACAAAGCACTGCACAGCAAATATTAAACATTAATAATGGAGAAAGCTAAATAGTAATCCTAATCACTATAGTCCGGATAAAATAATTTTTCACAGGACCGGCTTAACGATTTCAGTGTAATACTGTTAGACTGTTTGTATTTATGTATGAGACTGCTAGAGCAAATAATGTTCCTTTACATACATACATACATAAACTGATTAACTTAAATCGAATTAACATAATATGTTTTAGAAAATATTACTTAATTTTTCCTTAAAAAATGTTCATACAAAACTAGTATATCTTGCCAACAAACTATACACAAATAAAAGTATACATATTAAGAAAAAAAAATGTAACGTTAATAATGTGTTATCTAATAAAATATTATGTAGGTATTTATTTCATTTTTGCTAATATTTTTTTGTATATACTTTTGAGCATTGAATAAATAGTGGGAATACACTTATATACACAATCTATATGAAAATGAAAAGTGACTAAAAGTGTTGACGAATATGGATGGTTAAACAAGAGGGGATTTAAAATTTTTCTAGATTAACTGATGTTATATTTGTTAGTATAAATATTTTTAGAACATTTATTAATAAATACTCTCCAATTACAACAAAAATCACATAAAAATTAAAAAATATTCATTACCATCGATAGTTTGTAGGTATTCTGTGTTTGTAGATCATAAAAAGGTGTTAATCAATATGACGATTTTGCTTCAAAAAAATAATATCTAAAAAACTTCTATTGTATGGTCCATACAAATATTCTAATATCAATAGTATCTGTGGTTAAATACAAATAATGCATACGTACATATTTATACGTACGACACGTACGATGTCATCAAAATGATGTTTTGTTTATGTGTTTGAATGAAATGTACAACTAGATTAAATATTGCTTGATTTACATTGAATGTGTATGTACCTATGTAGAAAACTAAAAATTTTAAAAAATTGTAAACAAGGTACATATATTAAATTTTAAAAAGTTAAAAAGAGATAAGGAGTTTGTTTGTCAATTGATACTCAAAGAAAGCTGTCGGTGAGAACGGAAGTAATAAATTTTGTTTTATATGTAACTGCGAGCTAGTTAGACAAATAAATATTGCAAAACTTTAATTCAATAAAATTTGGGGCCCCTTTATATTTTTGATATAAATCTCACATAATAAAATTTTTCTAAAAAGTTTTTGCTTCTCTATGTTGAATTTCAATAAATTTTCAGGATTCTGTTATTTCTGTTGCAGCAGACTCATATATAAATACAAACAGTCTAACAGTATTACACTGAAATCGTTAAGCCGGTCCTGTGAAAAATTATTTCATCCGGTCTATACTAATCACTAATGAGACATTAACAAACTGTAAAGAGACATACGACAGATTTATGTCATAACACTCATAATTTATTTACAAAAATGTTTTCACTCTAAACTATTTATTGGTGAAGTGTCCGAAGTAACAAAGTTGCAGTTGCTTTAAACACAAAATATGTATTAAAATAAATTTTGTAATGTCTACTATGATTAAGCATGCATTATACTGTACTTGAGAAGGACCTGAAGTTGGCTGAGCATTACAGTGTAGAAGGCTACCTCGCGCTTCCTCGCTCACGTCGGTCAACTTCCACTCCGTGTCGATTTTTTAATCGAGGCAACGCACCGAAGTCCGAGCACGAAGTGACTCACTACCACAGATGAGACAGATGAAGCCTACATATAAAGTGTGGTCCGAAAGTTGTAATAAGCTGCATTTTATACTGCTTACTGACTAGTCGTCCATCGGCTTTACAAGAGTACACAACCATTGTTAAGTGGTGGCCACAATAGTGGCTGTTGATTGTTACATCATTAATATCAGCTATATACATATAGTTGTACATACATACCGAATATAATACACATAATAACATACACTATACTACACAAACAAACACAAACTCTAAATATGTATATAACCATAGAAAGTGGGGATGCCAAGTTTGATGACGTAAAATTCTGGCGACAGCCGGAATGCTGACTATCATAACAGTTTGGCCCTTTGATCACTACACTACTCAGCCTACTTCACCTATGTTGTACTTTGTAAAATGCTTTGTTCACCAGTCCTTACCTTATTCGGTGTCGCGAACCGATTTTGAAAATAATAAATTTTAGGGCCCCTTTACCCATCAAACGAAAAACTAAAATGAAGTTGACCAAATTGATCTTACATATAGTACAACGAAGTAAATTTGATCAGACGCATACCATCTTGTCCGGTGTCGAAGGCCGACCTCAAAAAGTGATCAATTTTTCGAAACCTTCATACTGATCGATCTTTAATTTCATTCAAATATCTCCGATACAACAATACAATGCGCCTTGATATGAAAATATAAATATCTCCGAAATTATGACCCTTATGTAAATAGTCAAAAGAACCTTTTTTGTACAAAATTAGTTAGTTTACAAATTTTGTTATTATATTAATTGTTGGACGACCAATAGAAAACGAGATATTAGCAATAAAAGCATATTCAGGGTCGTCCATCTCGTCGCCGAAAAAAACTTAGAAATGGATATTTAGATTAAAATAAAAGTTTAAGAAACAGATCACTTTCTTCACAGAATCACAGAAAATTCGTTACATCTTTATCAGATTTTAAATTCCTACTGAAAATAAAATTTAATTACGCACACCCAATAATTATTTAGAAAGGGTCAATATCAAAGAGTATGATCTTTATGAGCTCGTGTATATTATCAGATAAGAGATAGTTTTACATTTTGCCCCAAATAATTCACATCAAACATGAAATAAAATAAAAATAATAATATACAAAAATTTAAATATTTATTATTCATAGAAATTTATAAATATATCTAAATGCAATAGTGTAACAACTACAAATTTACAATGCTATTTTATAAATTTAGGAAATTATAAAATTACACTAAAATTAATTTTTTGAAAATCGTTGATAAAAACTCATATTTGGCTACTTTTGCAAATGTGACTTTATTGAATATCAACATATTTTTAACATGCAATCTTGGTTCGTTTGATATAAAATTATTAATATGTACATAATTCATGAGTAATTTAAAAAAAAAAAGAAATAGTTACAAGCACTTCATTATAAGTCCATAATATTTTTTTTTTTTAAAACATCTGCATACGCATATTTCATTTTTGAATAACTTACTACACTACAAATACAAGTGCTACATACAAGTAATTGTTTATTATTTGTAATTACGTTAATTAAAAAATGCCTATTTTAATTTTAAATAAGCTAATAAACAATTCGATCGCCTTTTAAATAATGTGTAATCTCAAGTATATGCGGATATGTATATGCAAAATTTCATTTAATAAAATGTGATATCGGATTTAAATAATATTTTTAAAAAATTCGCTGTAGAAAGATCATGTATTGTCTGTTGTCTTAATATTTTATGTACATATTATGTAAATAATACTTGGAAAACATTAAAAATTCAAAAACAGTTGCAATTACCACAAACCATATTTTAATTTTAAAATTGTTATCCGGGAAAATTTTTGCCCGAATTCTCGATAACAACTGACAGGATTTTTATTTTAAAAGTATCTACATATTAGAGGAATTCTACTTTATTGATTAAAACATATTACTTTAGATATTTTTAGAAACCAAGCTTTAAAATGCGAATACTTACGACTACGGTAAAGTGACCAGATTTTCATTGAGACAAAACGGGACAAATGGGATGAAAGGCACCGTGAAAAATGCCGTCCCTACCTTTTGGCTTGAAAAAAGAAAAAATCTTAATTTTTCCTATTTTTTTCGAACTTTCTCTTAAAAAATAACTAACGACCCAAAAAAAAACGTCAATTACATTAAAATAAGAAATGCAGATACTTTTTAAAAAAGCGGGACATTTTTAAAAATCCGCGGGACGCGGGACAGTCTTCCAAAAAGCGGAACTGTCCCGCAAAAATCGGGACGTCCGGTCACTTTAGACTACGGGCATTTGCATACAACGGATATATGTGTAGATTATAAGGGCCCGTCCACACGCTCAAGCTTTACCACCGACTTACTTGCGCAAACCAGGTTTGTGCAAGTAAACATGTACGTATGGACGGGAAAATTCGTACATGTTTACTTGCACAAACCTGGTTTGCGCAAGTAAGTCGGTGGTAAAGCTTGAGCCGTGTGGACGGACCTTAAGGGATGTTACTACCCAAAACCGGCTTGACAATAAGATTGGACAGATAATATTTGATCAGCGAAAATTTCAAGGTATTATTTACTTAAAATTTGGCAAAATAAGATGAATGACATTTTTTGGCTTGTGTAAAAATTAAAAATATAAACAGTAAAAATTCCGTATTTTGCTTTGTTTTCGAGATATTAACTTTTAAACTTAGGATGGATATACTTTGCAGATTAAGACAATATGTAGATATATGATTATGAAACTTTTGTAGCAAGACCGAATGCCAAATTCTTGACGGTATTCGTCTCGTAAACTCGATTCGTGTTGTGATTTCATCTTCGTGAATAATAACCATCATTACCAGCTCACTGAATAATAAACTAATAATTTTTTGAATACCTACGTGTGTTAGTTGCTCATCTGATATAGGATAACCTAACTCTAACTATAGATTTCCTATAGATTTTATAATTCAAATTCGCAATAATATCTTTAACTATTTTCACAACTTAATTTCTTATAAGTTCATTGCATAACACATTTATATTATTTTTGTTACCTGGTAATGTACAGTCTGTTATTGTCGGGGCACATAAATAAAATAAATTAGGTATATTTCGATAGTTTATTTGTTGTATCTCTATGTACGTTTAAATTTATTTATATTATGGAGATATCGTGTCGATAATATTCGATGTATGTGCATGGTTGTTTGTATTTTCTAGCTTGCTGTAGGTAGAGTAGACGAGGCGTAGGGACACAGTCAGGGAACATGGATAAAAAAATATCATGCCATGTGAACGAAGGCTGTTTGTAGTAGTATTCATATGAATGCACGAAAATGCATATATGTATGTATGTAGGGATACAGTCTTTGACAAAAGTTTAACATCACCTTATGTTCTTATTTAGATTGGTTGTAATAACTTTACCTGACCGACCGATTTCAATACCAGAAAAGCATCATCGTCAGCAATAGCAAAAGACACAGATTGTACAGTCTCTAAAAATTTTAAAATTCTTTTACTAGACATCAAAAAATAAAATATATCAAAAAATTATGAAAGACTTTAACAAATCCAAACAAATTAGGTAGCAAAAGTTAACAATTAGAAACGAAAGTGGAAAAATCATCTTAGGAAAATAAAAACAAAAGCAAATCTTTTCAAGAACTAACAGGTTCATTTTTGTATCAAAGAAGAAACTTAAAATTATTTAAAAAATTGTTTTTATTATAGAAAAATTTACTACACTTTAAATTTAAACAGGAATTTATTCATTATAAAGTTGCATAAGTTATAAAATTTGTCACATTTTGTAAATTTTCATCTTATATTTCTTGAATTTGATCAAAATTATTACCTAAAGCGTGGGAATTTTGTAGATATAATATGTATTATCGTGCAGCTAAAATTATCCAATCTCTCCTTTTAAATGCTATTTATTGACAGCAAATTACGCAACTTGCGTAGAAACTAATAATAATTAACTAAAAGTCCAAAACACATCAGCCAATACCAACTGGTAAAGTTTATAATGTTTTAGCAGCAGAAAGGGTTTCTACCCGGCGCTCCTATCATATTTTTACTTTTATTCTGATTTTAAGTAATGTATAAATTTGTCAGTGCCACTTTTTTTAAATACCTCGTGCATAAATCGACACTATATAATCTCATATCTTATGAGAATTATTAAAATTCAGAAACAAACAACAAAACAAAATAGTAATTATTTAACCCTTTACAGTCCATCAATATTTCTAACAATTTTACAAGTCTGATTTTTGGTACCTAATTTAGAAATATCGTAAATATTGAAATTCTGTCATGTATTTACCAAAAAAATGCGTGGAAATTGGTTTGTCTTTTCGTCTCCATATGGGTAAATTGGCCTTTATCTGTAAATGTTATTTATATGTAAAATGTTGCCATATGGCTACACTGGCTTTTGAATAAAACCAGCGTTGCAACAAAAAAATAATATTTATCTATTTCTGCAAAGCAGTTTTATTCATTTACAAGCAGAAATAATATTACAACTTATTACTGATAAAATGAAATAAAATATTTCTTTGTTTTAGTGAGACGAAGTCGTGTATCACATTTTACACATTTTAATTTCGTGAATGATTTTTTACAATGTTATCATCGACATTTGTTGGTCTAAACTAGCCAATGATGTAAAAAGTTATTCTTTTGTGACAATAAGCTGGATTACGAACATTTGTGACTTTTATTTAAATGAGGTTCTTCAAAATCTGACATCAGCATTTCTTTGTCCTTATTATCTGACTCGAATAATCTGATACATCGGATACATCTGGTGGTAAAATAGCCACATCACAAAGTTTACAATCTGCTATAGCCGGTATAACTGCACGTCTCATATTCCAAAACTGAAAAATGTTATTAAAGGCCAATGTATCCATATGGCTACGAATTGTTCATAACGGTTATATTTAAAAATTATTTATCTAAGCCAATGTATCCAATTGGCAACAGAAAGTTTTTAGTAAATTTATAAAGGTTTCTAGCCACAAATAAAATAAAATAATGTTAGCATATTAAAATTAAGTATATAATTAAACTAGTAACTAACATACATAAAAACATTTTTTAAAATGTATTAATCACCGAAGAAATGTAATTATTTTAAATACTTTGAACAATCAGCCAAACAAGCAACTTCCATGACAGTTTTAATGTATATTTTTGTTCAGTAGTGAACAGCACTGTCCAACACGATATTAAATAAGGACCATTTTATGTCTGTATGCTAGTTTAAATGTATAATTCTTAATAATACAAGAAAAAATGACAATTAAAGTTCACGTAGCCATTTGGTTACCGTGGACCATAAAGGGTTAAAGAGAGAAATTAATTAACTATTTAATTTTTTTGTGTTTGCTGAAAAGTTGTCTGTCAATTCTGAGATACAAAATTGTGTTAAAAGCCATCACTATGTACCTACCTAGTGTTTGTTAGATTGCAACAAAATTTTGTCACGAACTTTACATGTACGATACAGTGGGGAATATAAAGTAACATATATTTATATTTTGTGAGTGAATGACTATTCTATTATATCTGTATGTATGTATACATCACATACAACCGCACATACACAATATCCTCGTGTAAATTGAACGCAACTAATCTAAAACGTTCTTTAATATTCTGTTTATATTCAATGGTTATCAGTAAAATGGTTTGAAGTGGTTTTTCTGACATCATCCCAAAACGAAAAAACTAACGTACACTCATGTTTTCTTAACATAACCCATACTGACACTTACATTGTATATTATTACTTAGTCTAGTCTGTACCTAACAAATTATAGTAATTCAGTAATATTTTATTTCCCTAAATAATTGTTATTTACATCATAAAATGTAATAAAGATATTAGAACAATTTAAAAAAAATGTTTAAATGCCCTTTGTAATTAAAAATTGTTAGACGTGCATTACTATTTTATTTTGTATACAATCCGCCACTGAATAGATCAAAAAGAAATAAATAATTAAAAATCATATGCTAAAAAGTAAGGAAATCGATTGATGACAGTTGTGAATTCAGCAGAACGTACTAAACGAAACTGTTGTTACTTTTTTTTTTAAATTTTATTATTGACATATAAAAAATTTTATGTTCCATAAAAATTTTTTATTTCCTATTTTAATTATCTTATTTATGTAATAATTTGTCTTTTTTTGTGTGTAAGTGTGGATTTGTACTTTGTTGTATTCGTGTTTAAGTATTCGGCGTATCTTTTGATTTTTTTTTTAAATTTTATTAAAGTGATGAATTCATGATTTGGAAATTTGACTTTTATTTTTTGCTTGAATAAATCTATATTTATAATTTTTTGTTTAAATAAAAAAAATAGACTACGTGCTTTTTTGTATGCAATTCAAAAGATGTAGGTAAGTATACGAATTTTTTTTCTTTAACTGAATTTTTGTTCAATTGAATTCAAAATGTTAATAAAACTGAAGTAGGTATATTTTAAGCGGCATGGCATCTAATTTACTTTATAAAAAAATAGCGGTCATTGACACTGTAAAACATCAAGTGATACCTGATTAACTGCGACACTACGCTGTACCACGTCAACGATTCCACATAAAATGTATTAGTTATCAAAACAGTGTATTAGTTTATCATTTCGTCATAATTTGCTTTACAAGCTAGAATAATAGATTACAATAATGTTTGAAAGAAAATTGGAATACTGAAACTTAATTTTTAAACTAAATTTTATTTCAAACATTTTAGGCCTCATTCAGATATTCGATAAGTATATTTAAGGTCTTCTAACAGAAGAATAGTACCTACACGGAAAAGCTCCTACTCGAAACGTTTTCCGCACAATTGTTTGAAAAGATCAAAGGAAAAACTACATAACTATGAACTAGAAGTTTTGAATTTTAAATAGTTTCAAATAAATTCAATATGTGAAAAATACCCTCATAGAGGAAACTTTTTGCTTAAAGAAAAATCCAAAAAGGTTCAAGTATAGTTACACTTATTATAAGTAAAATTATAGTTTCAAGTAAAATTATAATTTTTGCCTGCTATGAATATATCAATCCGTATTTCGGATACATTTTTTGCAATTCTTTAAATGCTTATCAAACTTGAAGAAATTACAAATTTCGATTTTTGGATAAAAAAAAAGTGTCGAAATATTTCATCGATAAATATCTAAGTACTTGGAGTATTACAAAAAATACATATATACCAAGTAAGTAAACTACGGATTGCTTATATTGAATATTTCCAGCACACGCTACAATGTTGAAAGTTTGTAAAAATGCGTCGGAAAGTGATTAAAGCCAACAATAGACTTGATTGTTGACATTTTTCTTCCAAACTTTTGGTGAATTTAATCAAACAGTAATGTTTTTCTATTTTTTCTTTTTTTTTTTATTAAAAAAATTTTATAGCTTAATTTTCAATTAAAGAAAAAAAGGAAGAATTTTGATTTAAAATTTAACATACCTTTTTAGGCTTTATTTCTAAAAACGACCCTAAATTCTTTTATAAAATACCTACAATATTACTTTTCATGTTCAAGGATTGATTTGCTTCAATCCAAAAAGAAAAACATTTTTTTTTCTTTTTGTAAAACTTGTTTTGAATTTGAAAATATTTTCTTACTGAAAATTCAAGGATCTGATCCATAAATTATTTTGAGAAATTTTGAAAAATATGAAAATGTATTAATAAATAAAGAACTACTAAGAAAGGTTTTCATAAAGGTAAAACAAAACCTCAAAACAATCAGTATCCTCAATATTTACGGCAGCTTCTTGCACAAACCAAAAATATTTGATTATATGTAATCACTCAGAATGTACCCAGTTTACACACATTCACACCAAAAATACACACACACACACACCTATAAATATCGACAATTATACACAACATTTAGCAGTAAGTTTAAAAACGAACAGCTATACATACATGTACACCATACCTAAACATAGTAGGGAGACCATTAAGGGGAATTCAAAGACGTCACATACATGAGGAACGCCTATTCATACTAAATGGGCGGGAAATAAATAAAATTTATGATGTGCTATTTAAGTGCTATCTCGTGGCAGTATAAGTAACTATGGGGAGGCCATTACGTTGCTGCTATTGGCTCAAATACCTTCACAATTGTTTACTAAAACTTTAGTGAATTGTTGCCATCTTCGTTTATTGCATAATATTAAATAGTGATGGTGATAATGTTGATTGTCGGTTGTTAACGTTTGTGGATTTTGTGTTTTTTTTTACTACTAGAATACAAGTGTTTGTCAATCAAGTTACGACTTACGATTTTATTGCTATTCTATACTATGTGAGGCTGTTAAAGTGAGTAAAGTATAATGATTATGGGGCAAATGTTGAATCGTATTATAGATTGTTGTGGGTATCAGATACAGGGATATACAAACTCAAAATTATTATCTAAATATTTTTTTAAAATTTTTATTTATTTATTTATTTTTTTTAAATAGTAAAATGATATTACTATGTGATGAAGTTAAAAACAATTTGTACTTTTATATAGCAAGTTTCAAAAAGCTACTCTAAATTGTCTTTCTATTTTTGTAGTTACTGTTTAAATCTATAATATCTAAAATAAGAAATTTGAAGTGGGTATTACACTTTGGATCCGATATATGGTACATAAACAAACGTGGCTCTCTCTCTGTGTATTTTATATCAAGCAGTAGTATACAGGGTGTGACCAATGGAATATAACATACGATTTTCAAAAATGATATCAAAAAATAAATTAATTTCTACGTATTAAATACAAAACTTGCCAAAAAACAACTAAAATCGCAATATAAAAAATATTCTAAGCAAAATAAGGGTCGAACAAGTTGAAAAATGATTGTGCATCAATATGTATTGCGTATTATGTCTGCAGTTATCATACACGCTAAGTAGGTATTGTCATCGGTAACGCACTCTTGATACATACATATTGTATCTTAATATTAAATTGACATTGCAAGTTAAATAAAATAATGAATAAATCTCATCTCATATCTTGTTTATATTACTAATAATAAAAATCATACTGGACAATAAATATGTCAATTTTTTTTGAATAAAAAGAATTAGAACACTATTTTTTATCTCCTTTCCGCAACGCGGTGTATTTTATATCAGTTGTATTATATACCAGACTTCATGTGTACATTTTGCATAACTGATTTGAAACTATATTTTTTCTCATTGGTTTTGAACATCTTATACTTTTGACTCGTTATAAGCAATATAAAAAATGAAATAGAATCTGAATGTCTTACTGTTTTTACGTATTTGCGAATTTAATTAAGTATCTAAAAAGAGTAAGGCATGTGATTTTATTTCAATCTTTTTTATTGTTACTTACAACGAGTCACTAGTGTATATTTAAATACTGAGCCTGAGTGAGAATGTTTTTTTAACAATATAAATTACATTAAATAAATTTTTGTTACATGTACGAATCCGTAAAATAATGCAAAGTTTTATCATGTCCTTCGTCCAAGGTGTGGTTCCATGATTTCGTAATTTTGTACAACCCTTGGAGAAATAACGAAATGTCACGATACGACAACGGCGTATACGTACATGTAGTTTACGAATCTATAACTGTGCACATATATTGTGGCCGTAACCATCAACCGAATAGGAGCTGTTGTCGTTTGTTCTTCACTGCTGGCGGCACATTTAAGATTATTTTGCCAATTTAAGCATATAAAATTAGTTATGCCTAAGGCCAATGTGCTATTTGTGAAACACTTTGACAACAATTTTATATATTAAAATAAACAATTTTTGTAATTTATTTAAAATAAAAATAATAATACAATTCATTTGGAATTGATTCTTTTTTTCGTGTATACGTATACGATAAAAGTACGATACAAGGTGATACAAAAAGATTGTACTATCAGACTTTTTTGTTGGGCTTATATTTGCTATGAATTGTCAAATAGTATATTACATTTTTTGGTTATGTCTCGGGGAAATTTTATACAATGAATACTTATATAAAAATAAACCTCAAAAAATTCCATAATAGGTAGACAGAATGATTTTGAAGAAAAACAATTAGTGCTACTGTGTAACATTCTGTACAAAGAATTGCCGGTTAAAAATCTATATTGTCCAGGAGATGCGCAGTTTGAAATTTTATTACACTGCTACACAACACACACACATAGACTCACCAGCGATCTGTTCCATGTTTCGCATTTATGTGCATGTATGTGACACATATATGTATTTCGAAACAATTCAGCACTCGTAACTGTTCGTCTCACCACCCCTCCCACCCCCACTTTCTACTTACCCCTTCCACACGAAATCGCGCATTATGTGATATAGTTTATAGGTATTCGGTAGATGAATGTAAACTGTGCTATTTCACGTATATGCTCGTATGGTATAGATGTATATTATGTATGCCATTGAGATAGTAAAATTATTTTCAGTTTTATGCTCATATTTTCCGGAAAAACATTTATTAGATGGAAATAAATGTACGATGGAAAAAAATGTTTGTTTTTTTTTTGTCTCTCACACAATAGTTCGACATTTTTTTTCGTATGTAATAAAAATAAATTTTTTTTGTTATTTTCTCAATTAATTCCAAAATGTCCGATAGAGTGTGTTTATCGATGCCATAAAATGTAAATGGGGTTTTAATGAAATGTTTGTTTTCATATAAATTCAACGGGAAATGTACAAAAAGATATTGTGGTGGAGACGCCAATGAATGTGTAGGAGAAGGTATTTTTCCATATAAATATTGGGTTTTCTATCATATCTTAGACTGAAAATATTAATACTTAATGGTTTTATGGCATAAAAATTCATATCAGAAAGAGTGAGCAATCTTAGTGGGTTAATACAGAAGTAAAAAATGTACAAAATAATCTAGTGAGCTAAAAATAATATTTCGTTCATTGGGATGAAAGGAAGATTTAATAATAGATTATGTAAGATTATAAAATAATCACCTTAACAATATCGACTTCCAAACAAAAAATAGTAATACTATTTAAAAATTACAATAAACATAAGTCTGAAAATCATTACATAACCTAACAAGATAAACACCAAAATAAAAAAAATGAGATTCGTATCTTAATAAATCAATGACGTTTAATTATCCTTTTTATTTGCCATAATTTTTCAAAACATCTCATAAAAACGACGACCCGGCTATTATATAGGTACATACATATTATATCAATGGGAAAAGAAAACAGAACTACAGAAGTATTCCTATACACTATAAAAACCTGTATTCCATTCACATTTCATCATAATACATAATATTTGTATGTTTAGAAGTGATTGTGATAGATACACTAGTAGCGGGACGAGGCATCAGCAAGCAAGTTGTGTGTTTATAAGGATCGCAATAAAAAAATCGTTAAAAATTTTACTACTTTTTAAAAACTCTAAAATTGAAAGAACTCAACCAAATAAAACACGAATAAAACTGATTAACACAGTTGTGGATGGGCTAATGCCACGCGCCAAAATATATTTATATACAAAATAAAAATGTCTAAACAGTTGTTGATGGTTCTTTGTCAGACAGATAAGAACGGATTGTTTTTTGAAATAAAATTGTCACCCCTTGTTGTGATCTAGTCAAGTACATTAACAAGGAATCATTAAAAATAATATAAGAATAAAACATTTATGGATTTTATCATAAAACTAAATATATTGTTGTTATTTTTTATTTTCAGAAACAATTTTATTCAAATAATTTGGATTACCTTTTCTAATATATGTTTTTTATTAATAAAACACAATAAAATCAATGTCCATCTGTTGTGCACTGAATGAATTTGTAGTTGTATTTACCAACCACGTTTCAGTTAGAGTTTGTATTTACCTACTTGCTAAACAAACCGGTTTATTTTACGTATCGCGTGTGTAGTATAATGAGACTGCACGAGATGACGCCAGTATATTATTATGTTAACCGAAAAGATATTTTTAAATTTTTTTAAAAGAAGTTTTTTGTATTTTTATGTTTGTTTTTCTTTTGTCTTTCTTATAAGAATACATTATAACTTATTTTGTTGATATATGTGAAATTTCAGTATAATACGTAAGCAAGAATGTGAAACGGACTAAGTTTTCGGTTTATTAGGTTATGTAAGATCTATTAAAAGTAGGAAAACTGAAAAAAATTGAACGTCTATAGGAAAATAATAAAAATTTACTAATTCTTTTTCATCACCAGTTTGGTGGTGGTGCAGGGAAATGGTGTGAACACTACTGTTCATAAGTTTAATCACACTATCATAATGTTAAATTTTGTAACGAGGTATTTTTTGTATACCTAAGTAATAATAGATACAGAATATATCTTATATTATTTATTAAGAATTTCATTGCTAAGCTAAAAATATAGACTTTGTGAGATGGCCAAATATTTTATGTTAACTAAAAAGCTTCTGATATTTATCACGTGATATCGCGTGATTGGTCATATAGTAAAGTAGCCGTATTACGCGATATCGCGTGATTGGCAGTGAAAGTGTTAAAGAATTTTTGTATGGTTTTAATAAAATTGGATATAGACGGGTTTTTAAACCTTAGAAAGGAGTTTAGTTAGATTTTATGAAAAAGTTTATTTAAAAGATCAATCTGGGCCGCCTTTTTTTTTTAAAGGAAAGTTAATTTTTCGTATGCTAGCGGGGAAATCTTTTTTTTTAAGTTTGTTTATGAATTAAATATAAATTTTACAATAATTTTAAAATATTGTAGGTAACTACATAGCTTATAAATTTAAATTTCATTTCCTTTATCGAAAAAAGGTCGGTCATCCACATACTTATGAAAAAATTGAATAACGACTGCAAAACTATTCTCTTATGTCAAGAGAAACTGGCAGTCTTGTTTTAAATTCTTTGAAAAATATTAACTGTTTCACAAAAAAAAGTTACTATCAAATAATTACATAGTTTATTAAATTTACTAATAGTTGTTAAGAGATTTGCACAAAGCTGGTTTCTATCCTTTTAAGGCTTTTGAGGTCAAAGTATTTCTGTAGATGACCTTTGCCAAGTGTAAGGCCTACAGTTTTTTTTTTCAGTCTCTTTGCAGTTTGTTAAAAATAATTTTTGGATTTCATAAATCTGTGATTAGCTCTCTTTTTTTTTCCTTTAGGTTGGAAGAAGAGGAAAATTTCTAACATTATATTTTTAAGATTTTCTGAATACAATTTGTACATGTTCACTGAAAAATTTTTCTTTTAAATCTGACTAACGAAACAGTAGACGCATGGATAAGAAGTAATTAATTCAAATTTGGCCAAATTTTCTTACCCTGATATCGTATCAACGGTCAACTTATTGGTTACATATAAATTAATAAAAAATATTAATAGAAGGATATTACCCGCATTGCTGGTAGATTTATATTAATTTCTGGACAATATTTCACTCAAGCACAAATTAACAAATACGTGTATTTCATAAATACATATTTAAATAGACTGCACACTTCAACCAATTTTTTATCATCTATACATTTTTGATATATAAATAATAATCAGAATTTTTCGTTCACTAAAACTAAAATCTGTTTAACAAAATTTGATCATTTCACCCACAAGACAAGATGAATACTAACCTGAATACAAATTCAAAAAAATGTTGGAAAATATTTAATATTTCAATACCAGGAAAATGGCTATTTTATTGTTTTCTATTGGTAAGTAAAGCTTTCTATTTTATTAACAAAATATTTTGTAAACAACTAAAGGATCATAAAAAATCCTTTCAATATTTTTATTGTATTTAGAAGAGGAAGATTTCACTTTGTGTCCGGTGCAATAAAGTAATTGAATGCAAAAAGGGTTTAATAAAAACATAAAAATTACATTTTTTTGACATTTTTTTTTTGTCAGTCTAGGTAATAAAAAAATAGAAAGTTGTCTTAATTGTTAAATGTTTCGAAAAAATATAAACTAGAGGAAAAGAATTAGATTACAGCTGTCTGTCTTGTGGAATTCTCTGAACTGAATAGTAGTTATTTTAACCCTTAAGTGGTGACGTGTTGCTTAATGTCCCCTTATAGGTAATTTTAACTAGTTAACTTTAAAGAAAGTAATGCCTTAAAAAAATATCCATAGTTTTTCTTTTGAATGCTGGCCAAAAAATTCACTGTCTCTTCTCGTATTCTTAAACTTGCGAAATTTCGAAAGTATAAGTTCTTAGGAATACGTCCATTAAAAATGCAGGACGCGATGGAAACCGGGTGTAAACTGTAAAAACTAGTATCATAATATAAAAGCAATATCGTTTGATATTGAATGATTCTATTAAAAACCAAATTCGTTAAATGTGTGCTAAGCAATATTATACCTACCTACGACATTTAAGTATATAAAAGTAGATTAATACATTCGACAGTGTTACTCGCATTGAAGTGATCACAATTATAACAATTATCTATTTTTATGATCAATCACAAGATATGTACTAAATGTCTTATACTCGTATTTTATTCCGAAAGTTCTGAAAAACTTTGGCCACTGAAGAACCCTGAAGGATCAAATGGGTGTCCAGTACGCAATTGACGAATTTTCGGATTTTGATTTGGTTACACATTTATTACTTTGTGCTACTTTGTAATATTACTAAAATTTCTTAAAATTTTAGCAATTAATTTTAATTTTAGTAATTGTTAGAATTCTATAGGTACAAGTCTAAAGTAAAATTAAGTTTTATTTAAATTAATTTACATATTTCCTATTTCCTTATTTCCTTATTAACTAATTTAGTTAGCTACAGGTACTAGAAATACAAAAAAATAAAAGCAGTGATCAGGAATTGAACCCAGTTACCCTAATTTTCTAGTCTATGTATAAATAAAAACCTGATGTGTTTTTACAATAGTAATTTAATTGCAACATAATTTTATGTGTTTAAACGAATATATGACAATCGCCACCACTGACAATCGCCCCCAACTGAAAAAGTGCGACAATCGCCCCCAACGCATAGATTTCTTTATGCCTGGCTCTATGACTCATTATATTTGACCAAATGTTAATCACCACCAGTGACAATCGCCCCCAGTATATTAGCTTGTTTATACTTGGCCGTGTGACTCACTGTGTTTACATCCAACAGGTAGATGGAAAATAGTCAACTTAGATGGTAATATTGTGTATCGGTACGTAAGAAAAGCAAATATAAAGATTCCAATAAATTAATTTTTATCTAATTGACTTCATTTAAAAAGTTATATAGACACATGTAAAAAGAAATGCGGCTTCCTGGATCCGACAGTTAAAGCTGCAACATTTTTGAACTTATAATATTTGTTCCTTATTTGTAAGTAATTCCATGTTGTAAGTAATTTCACATTTTGTTTTTCATTTTCGTAACTTCTAAAGTTATCCGAAATAATTTTAATTGGACGTTTTTAATAAATCCTAGTAGTTAGTTTTTTTTAGATTTTTGGGTAAATATCTTACAGATTACGAAACGGCTATTTTGCAGCTTAATACTTCGCAAATGAAGCTTTAAAGTGAAAAATGCTAAAAGGTACCTCAACGGTATTTTAAGAGAATATTTTTCGAGTTTTCAATTCAGGAAAGTATGGCAAGATTTGTTTTTACCTGTTAATAATTGAACATAAAAGTTTGTCGGGCATTAATTAACAAAAAAGGTCAGACAGACTTATTCCTCAGTAAAATGGATATAATTTGCAATAAAATATGTAAATTTCAACGAGGTGTTAGATAATATACGATAACTGCTTTTATATCCAATTTAAAAAAATTCATAAAAAAAAAAAATTTAACAAAAATTCAATTGTCTGGCTGGTTTTGCGTATTTTCGTCATTATTTACTATCGATTTAACTTTTTTTTTAAGTTAAGGTATTTTATCTGGTATTAGTTTGTACTATGAGAGCTTGGACTAATATGAAATCCACATTGGTTGGTACATTATTAGATTTGGTAAACTTTTTACATTAAAAAAAATAAAAAAAAATTTTGCTTAATTTTGAACGCACAAAAAATAGAATTAGATCAAAATCACCTATTGAAAATAATATAAAAGTACATAAGTATTTGAATACATAATCGATTTTATTAATTAAAATTATTAGCATTATTATCATAAAACAATAATTTAATAATGCTGTTGTTAACTTTCATCTCAATAATGAGTACCTCCCCGTCTCATATTTACAGTCGCTCACTATGTTAATATACACACACCTCTATAGTAGTACCTGCAGTCTACAAAACGCTAAACACTGACTGTGGAAAATACATATAAAGTGTATCGGGTAAATGTATAGTTTGACTGGTAAATGTGCGTGTAACACTATAGAAATTTTATTTTTTATTTTTATTGGTTTTAATGTTATTAGAAAAAATTATTTCAGGTTCTTTCAAACGATGTGAATCATTTTACTTTCTTATCGGATTTAATCTGCGCCCCCACCATCACTTTAAAATCTGTTGTAAGTCGAATTATTGAATGAATATTGGGTATTTTATGTCGAAAATTTATTATTTACCTAATTTTGGTTTCCATATGTGTGTGGTTGTTGTTATTTTCCCTTTGAAACTTTAGTTTTATGTAGCATCTTTAGAAACTTTTTATTTCCTGAAACTTCTCAATATTGACTCAAATGTTTATTTAAGGTGAATCGATTACAAGAAATTTTCCAAATTCAGAATTTGAAATTTTAGTATATTATAGAGAAAGATATGACGCATTCAACGACACTATTTTGAATAATTTCTGACGTGTAGTTTAGAAGAAATAAATTTTCAAAGTTAGAATTTTTAACGTACCAGTAAATGCAAAAGTATGATTAGAGGTGAATTAGAGGTATATATATAAGTAAGTTGTGTCATTAAGAACCAACTTTAAGATTTAAAAACTGAAAATTATTTTCATTTATGTTTTTGAATCATTAAAAAACTATTTTGTTTAATATTGGACGTTTAATTATTGTGATAAATAGAAAAAAAAACTACAAAATTATCAAATTTTTATAAATGACACGAACACACGCCTAATATATGTTTGTCTATGTATTAGTTATTATGTGTGCGTACACGTCAACTACCGGAATCAAATTCATTACTTTTAAAATTATTAAAATTAGAAGATTGAACAATAATCAAATATTAATACTGTTACATGTATTATAACATTTAACTTAATTTTCTACACATAAATTATATTTATTTATAGAGAAAAAAACAGACTTTGTAATTTAAGTAATCGATTCACCTTAAGTAGTTACATAGGATGTTATAGTTGATGGATTTGTCCCAATAATAGGGTACTTGGCTGTTTTAGAAATTTCTGTTAAATAATTCTGTGAGTTATCATTAACTATGTTTGATCTTAATAGTGAGATCGAAAAATATTTTATAATTATCTAGATATTTTATTTTATTTTATTTTTTTATGGTTTAGATGCACTACAACTGAGGTGATATGCATCGATATTTTATTTTGCAAATCGATAATTTTAAATAACAATTCGAATGACTGAAAACATACAAAATCATTCTTAAAACGATGTCACAATTTGTAAATAAACATGTCGATTCTGATATCTTTCATCTGGAAAGTTAAAATATTATGTTTTATTTTCAATATTGATTTAGCCTGAGCAATAGTCGACTAAAATTTAAGTAAATACGCGCTTTGACATTGACATGTTATGAATATAATCAAAGTCTTGAGGTTATGAAAATTGACACTGACGTTTGTTGACTTTCAAAATGAGCCGTTTTTCGCGTCAATTTTTTGTTTTATTTAAAACTAACAAGTAATTTTTTGACGATTTTTGCCAAATTTATCAAAAATAACTTAATTAAAATAAAAAAAAAAAAAAACAAGATAATTAAAATAGTTTATTAATTTCAGTCAAGTACCGTATTGGTCCTTTAGATGTCAGGTAGGAAGGGTTTATTCGTTAAAGATAAAATGATAATTACTGTATTCGAAAACTCTTTATTAGTTAGAAAATATTATAAGTAAGTATGCGTAAGTAGGTAAGCTATAAGCCAAATTAACTAAAGTTGGTGTTAAATAACAAAATAACTAAAAAAAAAAATAACCAATAGGAAAAGTGACAGTAAACTAGGATCGTTTAATTTTCCTTCATTTGTTGCATTTGTTTGACATCAGACCGTTTTTAGTTTATTTGGCCTACATATTACAAATGATAATTCATTAAGTACAGCTGAAGCTCTTTTTATGCAGTTTTTTGTGCGATTTTTTTATGCGATTTCAGCAAAATCTGAACTTCTAACACTACAATTATTTTCTTTTTTAAACGGCTTTCTACCTTTTCTATTTTATCAAATTACAATGATTTCATCAAGGTAAAAACTCAGTCGAGATATTTTATATTGTGTGTTATTCAGTAAATTCATCTAAAGTTCATTAATATTCTTCGTAATTTGTTAGATAAGCATTTACCATAGAAAATATTCACTTTAGCGTAATTATACACATAGTATGTATATAATATTTCTGCATACATATATAGATATTTGTTTTAATATAATTACAGTATATTATGTTAATTAAAACTGAGGTAACAAATATTGGTGTTTACAATCATTTTATATTGATATACCTACATACACAGATCTGTAAGTATAGGTAGAGTTCCATAATAATCCATATGTACAAAACTATAGAGCAGGACCGGAACCAGTCCTTAAATTAGAAGGGGGTCGTATTTTTTTACTGGTTTTATAATACTTTAAAGTCAGCATTAGAAAAAAGGCTTCGAAAACGTATAATTCGTTTCATTATTCTGTCATTTCATTTACGATTTTTATGGTATTTAAATTTGATGACGTCACAAAATAATCTTTTTTTTTTTTCTCAAATGAAGTCTTATTCGAGTGATTTTAGTTAGGATGAAGAGTCGGATTAAGGATAACGTTGGTGTGAACATTTTATTTTTGTCGTCAGAATGACGCACTTCCTTCTATAAATGCAGGGGGTCAAACTAGTATGTCTACCAAACTGTGCCCACTGTAATGAACGAGTGACGTAACACAGCATACATACGATCAAAACACATGATGTGTGGACACGAATATACCAATGTGTTAGTATGACATGTTGATGATGATATATGCAGTACCAGAGGCAGTACGCATACATATATGTACTATATGCTACATATCATGGCCACCGTATCTTACCACCAGTCAACAATTAAAAATAAATTTATTTATTTTAAGAAAAATATCCCTTTATTTTGAGAAATTGTTTATTCAATAGAATTTTTACACTTAAATACGACACACTTCATATTTTTTTCTGTTTAAATTTCATCAATTGGTTAAAAACATAATATTTATTTTGACGTGAACACCACGACGGTCAGTAATAGACTAAATTAGTAGTGGTGTAAATTGCTACTGATTGCAACTTTCGGGTTACACGTTTTTATATGTAGGCTTGATCTGTCTCATCTGTGTATAAATGGAACTGATTGTATGAAATATATATACATATATTTTTTTTAAATAGTCTTAACGTAAAAGCCCCCGTTATGGAACGGGATCTAATACTGGAACAGTTTTGAGATTTACATATTTATTTCTTTAATTAAGTAAGGAAACATTAAATGCGAGGTGACTTTAAATTGAAAAACAATCATTCTATTAATAATTTTTGGTATCAGACGTTTCTTTCAGAAATAACTTCATTAATATGTAAATGTCAAAACTGTTCCAGTATTAGATACCGTTGCATAATCGGGGCTTTTACGTTAAGCTGTTTATTTAATTATTTATTTATTTTTTTTTTTGATTTTCTAAATGAAAAGAACAACTTCGAGAATTTATAGATCGCCCCTTTTATGGGTATATCATTTTATTTACAATCTTTAAGATATTGAAAGATTCTAGTAAATCTGATGACGTCACCAATTAAAAAATTTTCGTCTTTCTCAACTCAAGTTGAATTGAATTAAAATAATTTGTGTACGAACTTCTCATTTTTACTATAAAAATGACGCAATTTCTTTTAAAAATGTGACGTTTTCGACTGAAATCTTTTTTCTAATAGGGTAAGAGACCCGATGACCGATCACTATTTTTATCTGTATCATTAAATTAGCTTAAAAAAATTAAAAAATAAACAAAACACCCATTTTTTTTTTTTTTAATAAGTATGAAACCAAGTTTTTTTAATCCATTTATGTTTTTAAGAAAATATAACCCAAAAATTTTGATTTATTAATGTTTTTGTTTTATAATTTGTTGACGTCCATGAAAAAGCGGACAGAAAATATTAACCTCCTTTGAAAGATCAATACACTGACCCCTATGAAAAATCGCGCATTAATGTACATGAAGTACCTTCTACTATCGAATATTTGAACCATTCTCTTCCAGCCACTTTGACACTCTATCCACTACTAGGTGAGGCTATATGTCATAGAGTATTATCATAGAGTGACATCTAGTGAAACATAGAACGTCAAAGCAAAAGCCAAGAACGGTTTAAATATTCGATAAAATAAACCATTAAAATCACAATTTCGTTTCGCTCTCTGCTGATCTTTTAAAAAAACATTGTGTAAGATCTGACTTAGCCGTTAACCATTGTGAATTTTTAAACAGTTAAATTTAGTTTATATTGTATCTGTATGTGTCGTTTTAGATGTAATACATACATATCATACATATTATGTTTGACGTTTTTATTTGAAAATACCTATATAAATAACAATTTGGAAGTTTTAATTCAATATTAATTATTTTTCAACTAATTTTACGTTCTGAAATAAATAAAATATTAAAGTAAAATTATAAAAACGGTTAGTTAAGTGTTTTAAACCCAAAAATTAATTAAAAATGTTTATAAAATAGGTATGCAATATATAATTCTCAAAATGCGGTACCTAACTGTAAAACTCAGATCCCAAGAAGAATCAGTCATACAAATAATATTTAACGCATATAAAATTTAATTTAGCTATCCTAATCTCTTAAGTGGACTAATAACAATTATTTGTATACTTTTATTATGCTAATAACTTTAAAAATTCGGTGAAAAATGTTACAATTTATAACTCATGTGTTTTGAATAATGATCATCCATCATACTAAAAATTCACGAATTCAACAAAAATTTTTCGATATATATATGTATTTCTTAAATTAAGTGAGGAGGCATTAAATGTGAGGTGAATTTAAATTGAAAAATAATCATTCTATTAATAATAATTTTTTTTATCAAAGGTTTCTTTCAGAAATAACTTCATTAAGATATAAATGTCAAAACTGATCGGACTTATAACCCCGATCGACAATGGGGTCTTTTACCCTAGTTTTACTTTTTAATTTGAAATTATTTCGACTCTGGAGGAGGAACGGTCATGACCCTCATGACCCCACCCCCTTTATCCGTGCCTGTTTCTGAGTAAGTACACAATATGGGCACGAGTATGTAATTTGCTATGGTAGTTTATTAATATGTGGTTATTTGCATTCATATATTTCAACATTGGAACACAACATGTCCCCGATTTGTGGGTTCATAAATTTTCTGATCGAAATTGTAAAAAGTAAATAAAAAGTAAATGATTGTAGAACAATATTTTATATATACTCCATTTCAAATACAATTAAGCATGAGTCATTGTTAAAAAATTAATTAATTATTTTATTCGAAACAAATCAATCTTCTATTCTTCCCTAAAAACAAACTGCAAATTTAAAATTTACCTACGTAAGTGCAATAATGAAAGAGATAAAGTCAAGAAAACGGTAATTATTTAAATTCATAAGTGATGTATGATGGTTAAATTTAACTGAAATGGACCATAATTTGTAAATTTTTGTCTCGATTTAAAAACTTAATTTTTTTTGTCAAGTGTATTTGACAAATTTTGATATAACGTAAAAGCCCCTATACCGAAACACGTTCAATACTCGAACAGTTTTAATATTTATCGGTTTTTTCAGAAATAACGTCATTAATATATAAAATATTAAAACTGTTCGAGTATTGAACGCGTTCTAGTATAGGGGCTTTTATGCTACCTGTTTATGGTAATTTGAAAGATATATCATTTTTGAAATTCCATTACTAAAATACCTACATACTGTAGTACCTATATTATTTAGCAAGGACCGTAAGTGCTAATTTGCAACCTCGAATATAGAAAATCCGAGCTTGATTACAAGGTAAAAAACTGGTAGCCAATTAGTAAAGCGGCCAACTTTTTTACTACTCAATGCGGGACAATATAAGAGTCTTAGACCTTAGACCTTATTTTAATAGAATTACATTTTTGCAAAAAAATTCAATTGATGAGCAAAACAAAAAAACACTGACAAGTAAAGTCCCCGAGGCCGGCCCACAATACGACACAACTTTTTTTGTCTGAGAAAAAGAAAATAGCGTGGCTAACTTGGTGGGGTTATATGGTCAACCAAATAATGGGAGATCGTAACACTACCTTATGTTGTACCAACTAATGACGGAAATGCTTCCAGGCTATCAGAATTTAGTGTAAAATTAAAGACTTGCTTTTAAATAATTGGCTAATGCTTAAGAAAATGTCGATATTTATCTAACTTATATGATTGGCCAAATGGTCGGAAAACGACATTTCATATTACACGATCAAATGTTATTCCAACTTAGGGTGCAAATGATTTCAGAATACAATAATACTATTTAAAATTAAAGAATGGCTTTTAAATACTTCTCTAATGCTCAAGAAAGTGTCGATATTTATCTGAATTATACGGTAGACGCAGTGGTCGGAAAACGACATTTCATATTACACGATCAAATGTTATTCCAACTAATGGCGGGAATGATTCCATGATATAATAATACTATGTACTTAAAATTAAAGAACGGCTTTTAAATACTTTTCTGACGTTTAAGAAAGTGAATTACTTACATGGTAGACAAAATGGTCGAAAAAATATGTAATTTAAAAAACTGATAATTGTCATATGTGATTATAGGGTAAATGCGGGAGAGATGCCGCACATTTTGAAAACACTGGATAATTCTTAAAGTATGCATTTAATTGATTTGAAATTTGGTACACAATAAATGTAAACATTGTGCTTTAAAATTATTTATAAATAATTTTAAATTTTGAGTCATAAAGGATTCATAATTAACATTTTTGTAGAGCCTGCAAAGCGGCGTCTCTCCCACACCTATGGGAGAGATGCCGCATCAAAGAAGGTGAGACGCCGCATAGTTCATATTAAGAATTTTGCATTTTACATAGATCTCCCTCCATACATGATGCATGCCATATGTAACCATTTTTGGCACTTTATACATCTTAACCAGTCAACTATATTTTTGTTTCTAAGTACTTTTGAAAACATTCAATACACAGGCAATCATCATTATTTTCGTTATCTTCACTAATATAAGGCCTCTTCCTGATCCATTAATGGATCTTTTATATTTACGTGGCATAATTTACAGTCCGAAAAAATTGCATAATTAAGGTATAAGTCTATGTTTTTAACATGTAATATGATGCGGCATCTATACCAACTTTAAATGCGACATCTCTCCTTTTTGTTGGGATAGATGCCGCATGTTGCTATAGCAAGCATAGTGCGAAATTCTAATCTAAAATTTTATACAGTATTTTTAAAATATACCTAAATTAATAACAAAACTCATTTTCATTAAAACAATGAAATATACATTCTTCAATTCTAATGAATTAAATGCTTGATAAAATATTATGTTAAAAAACTTACTTTTCCATAACAAAAAGTTTGATAATTACTAAACTGATGGACTAATCATAAATGTTACCATATACAGCTTAAATAAGTAACTTATTTTAAACATATAATCCATTAATAGCGCTATCTATCCATCAACGGACGAACTATGGCTACTGCGGCATCTCTACCGACGCGGCATCTCTCCCGCACTTACCCTATATGTGACCGGTCCACACAAAATTATATGAGATTTTACCGGGCAGTGGCTGAAGAAAAGTTGAGAAACACTGTTCAAAGTAAATTTGAAACAACATATTCAAAATTCATCAGAACCGTTACGTCCGGTGCGACATCGGGACCTTCACTTGTCAATTAATTTTTTTTGTTATTTTCAATTTACTGAATGCGGGACTTCCGGGACGCATTAGACTTACTGCGGGCCTATTTTAACAAAAATTTCAATGCGGAACGGCAGTCGCTTTTCCGGGACTGTTCTGCAGAATCCGGGACGGTTGGGTTCCTTATCAGTCAGTAATGTCAGCGCTTAAAAAACATCTTACTCCAGCAATTTACAAAATATTGTAAATTAGCGATATAAATTATAAACTATGTTGATAAAATTGAACATTATTAAATTTATACTGGGTTGGCACAAAAGTAATGAGACATCCAGCCAACTTCTTCGACTTACGGTCCGCTAAGTTCTGGACAACAAGCATTCGGTGGTTTCGATGCTATTTCATCACCATTATTAGGAAAAATCACAAAGATCCATTATAAGGTCTCAAAAAACCGCAAAAAATATATCAAATTATCAGATTTGAGAAATTATCGCCTCAAAAGGTAAAAACTAAAAATTGAGGAGAATGGAAAACAAAATTTGACATAAAACATCATATAAACTCAATGGATTACAAGTTAATAAGTTAAATGAGTGCGACTGTAGAGTACAAAACATTGAAAAATTTTTGATAGGATAATACCGAATTTTTTTACTATTTTCACTTTGCCCGTCCTTCCCCTACTAAAAAGAAACATATTGAAAAATAATTTACTAATCTAATTTAAAATGTTCGAATGGCCCAACTACCTTATTCTTTTAGTTTCAAAAGTAAATGATTGGTTTCAATGTACTTTCCAGCACCGACACCACCATCACATTTAAAAATAAAAAAAATTTCCTTTTAAATTATAAATACCGTCAAACGAGACTATTTGAAAACGGTGGGGCTATTTGAAACAAAAAAAAGATTTAAACTCTTAAAGAAGAGTTTTAACAAAGATTTAAACTCTTAAAGAACATCCCCTGTTAAAGACGCATTAACGTTATGAATCGTTCAGAAATCAAACAGATATAAGAGCTTAAATCTTTTTCCTTTTTTTTGTACCAAATAGCCCCACCGTTTTAAAATAACTCCGTTTGACGGTACCATTTTTTTGTGTACCTATATAATTTATTTGTTATACTTTTTTAAGCTTTGATTAAATTTGTTAATAGTGCTTTATCTTTAATCTTACGTTTGCCACTTCAATAAAAACAAATTAACACCTTTCTTTATAGAAAACTAAAACGATATCAAGTTAGTGTATTTGTATTTTGATAAAAATTTACATGTAATGATTTCGGAAATTTATTAGAAAGTGAAAGTAACTTACATTTGATTGAAATAAAAGAATTCGAGAAGTTAATTTAAACATTTTGGTACACTTGATTATGTGATTATAATACAATTTTTATTAAGCATTGCAAAATTATTTCTCTATTTTTGGAACTGTTCAGTAATACTGACAAAGCATTTTCATCTCTGACTGTTGTAAATATAAATTTTTAGATTTATTTAGTAATTTATTTGAAACAATTCCTGAATTTTTATCGAGTTCTTCTGTTTTCTGCTCTTGAAATTGATGGATTTCATGGTGACCTGGAATAAAAATAGAAGTTTTTATACAAATTTACTCCAACTTATAAAGAAAAAATTAAAGCATTAATTCCTTAAAGCAATTAGACCCTTAATTAGTCTACTTGAAACTAGCCTATTTTTTGAAACCTAAGTATAGTCCACTGGAGTACAGAACTTATTTTCTTAAATTATTAGTTAATTTGCTTAGAAAAACGTAAAGTACCTGTCTATTATTCAAAAGATATTAAAATATATGAGATCATAAGATATTTTATTTCCACTGATATTTTTCATGAAAATATTTAAGCTTGTGAAATTAAAATTTAAATAGTAATAGATTAAAAAAAATTTAAAATTTAATCGTAAAAATAACCTGCAAGCCTATTCCATTAATTCAATTTAATTTGATTAATTATTATTTTAAGTAAGGCTACAAGTTTACAGGGGTACAAAAAAAGCAAATCGTTAATAATCAAAATGAAAAGTTTGTAGCAAGGGTAATCACACATCAAATGAAAATACTTAATCTCACAAGGGGCGGCACAGCCTTAGAGCCTCGATTTAGCAGAAATTTTTTTTGGTGATAGAGTACACTTAAGGTACCATCACACTGTGATTTGCCGAAAAATAGTTAATTTTCGCGATTTTTTTTCGGAACGGGGATGGATTTTTTTTACGATTAATACCACTATTTACCAATACAAAAATATTTTTTTTATTCATTTTTATTTATTTTTTATAATTATTAAAATTTTTTGAAAAAAGTATGTTTAAAACCTATGGGAGCTTTTTTTTTGAAATCTTCCTATTTCTCCACACGAAAAACTATAAAAAATTTTGTACATTTTATTTAAACGGCCCCCATTTTTTTAAATTTCAAGAAAAAAATAAAAGCTTCCATAGGTACATAACGGCTTACTTACAGATTGATAATCTATTTGATTTTTTTTTCGGATGAAAACTGCGGCCGAAATCGTGTATACCGATTTCCACCCCTTTTTTAAAAACACTTTTTTTAAAGAATTATAATAATTATAAAAATAAATAAAAATGAATAAAAAAAATATTTTTGTGTTGTTAAATAGTGGTATTAATTGTAAAAAAAAAAATTAATCCCCATTCCCCCATCCTATCCATCCGAAAAAAATTGTGAAAATTGACTATTTTTCGGCAAATCACACTGTGATGGTACTATTAACATGTTAATATCCTAAAATAATAGCGCCCACTATTCAAAAAAACCTGTAAAAAATAATTTAAAAATTTTCTAGACTAGAACTAGATCAGAGGTAAGCTATAGAATGGTCCTGCGTTCGAAACCGACTCTCTTCTGTATTGATTTTTTTTTTTATTTACAAAATCTTATTTATTTATAAAACAGTTTATTTCAAATATGTATTTGTAACAAATCTTTAAATACAAAATCATTATAACTTCAGTTTTTTCAATACTTTTTATTTACAATTTACGGATATACAGGGTGTAAAATAAATAACTCTCGTCCTTTTGAGGGGTGACTCATAGCACTCTACAGACACTAAAACCACAGAAATTTTTTCGATATTAACAGTTTGAAAAAATCGTAAATTGACCGGCTACATGATGTCTCAAAATTTTTCTAAGTACGGCCCTGATTCAATTATGTATAAATACCTTCTTAATATCAAAGGTACAAAATAATTTTATCGATTAAAATTCAATAAATTTTTGTAAACATGTTTTTTAGGTCGTAAATGTGTTTCCCAGATTTTTTTTAAAAACCGATTATTTATCTTAAAAACATGAGATGATCAGAGCCGGATTAAAAAGAACTTTTTAAAGGGCTCCTTTTTTGACCCATATTTAGTATCAAATTTTTTCTGTTAAAAAACAGTTTTTGTTCAAATTTATTGGTAAATATTAATTACACGGCTGAGATCTACCCACTGTTTTCGTAGCGAGCTTTATATACTTTACACCCTGTATATTTTTATATAAAATCTTTCATAATAATATTATATTTTTACTAGAAAAAAATTTTAATGTTTTATATAAATAAGATTTTTGTTGACAATTTAACTCCTGCATATCAAGTCTCAAAAATTTGTCAACCCAAAAACGTTTCTGCTTCGCTGTTGTGGTTTTGTTAGTTGACAGTTCTACTCGTTAAATTGCTAGGCAACAAATTTTCGTTAGACAGACCCAAATTTATTCGAAAAAATACATACCTCTCATGTAATAATAAGTGATAAAAAAAAATTAATACAGAAAAAGTTCTAATTGAGCAGAGTCAGTTTCGAACGTAGGACCATTCTATTGTGAGGCAAGAATCTTACCTCGGATCTACTTCGCATCTTACGGACAACAATCTTTTTAAGCTTATTAAGTACACTAGCTGCATTAAAATATTAATTTTTTTTTACAGGTTAATACAGGATATTAACATATTAGTGTACTCTGTCACCAAAAAAAATTTCAGCTAAATTGGCGACCCCAAGGCTGTGTCCCCTTGTCAGTTGCGAATACATGGTGGTTACAGTTTAGTAGTAGCAATTATAAAAAAAATTTAAAAAAATTAAGGTTGAATTTGTATCCCAGTAGACTAACTAGGGGCTATGAATTCTCTGTTAAAACTGTTTTTAGGAAAATATGTGAAGAATTTCTGGAGGCAAAATTATCGAAATAATTAAAAGAAAGAACGTGTGGATTGAGATTATATCGTTTATGCCGATAAGAAAATGCATTTTCATGGGTCTTTCAAATTACAGCTCTTAAAGAGGAGTGACCAATTATGAATCCTGTAGCCTATTCAAGCCATTTTGATCTTTTTTTTTTTCACGTAGTTTACCATAGTCAGGGGGGAGAGGGAGAGCGAAGATTTTTCTTTTTCTCTTAAAATGCCATTTTGATTGTTTTTTGTTTAATTCTTAATATTTTTGACCTAGATATGAACTGCTTTTATCTAGAGTTTTAGACTAACAAGGAAAGGTATGATCCATTTCACTTAAATTTAACTATGCTTCATCACTGATTTTAAATAATTTCAAAAAAGGAGGCTGTTATGTGTAAATAAAAGAATTTTTAATTAATATATTTTACATCACACCAGTTTATTTCTTTTTGCATAAATACACCCTTTGCTAATATGAACTTGGGAAAAATTTTAGCTTTTTGATTTAGTAATGAGCAAAAATATGATTAAAAAATCTCGTATTTTAGTAATGAATTGTTACAAACTTACGATATACTTTAAGGTACCTATAGGTATAATAAAGATCTTAAAGTGCCATTTACAAACGTATATATAGTTTCCCTACCAAAGCTCTTACCATTTCCAAGATATTTAAGAAAATTGAAAAAAAACCCAAATTTTCAGGGGTGAGTTTCACTCCCTTAAATCGCTTATGGGCACGAACGAAATATGGCTCATGATTAGTTTTAATAAGATCTACAATCTACCAAAGTTTCAAAAATTTTTGAGAGACACTCAGGTGGATACCTTTCCTTCTAAGCTTCGCAAATTTAATTACCCCTTAACCAGTAGGGTCTCATTCTAAATAGGTAAAGTAGGTTAATGTCTAATAGGGACCCACCAGCACTGAAGTGCCTCGCGAACTGAAAAAACTGGAATACAATGAAAATTAAAGCAAAACGTAAAACTACAGAAAACTGAGCACCGTGAAATGGGATGAATTGGATTATTTTTAATCTTTACATTCGATTTTCATGAATTTTCTTAAATATTAGATGATAAAGTAAGGATTAGTTTTTGGATCCGAGAAAGATTTTTAAAACCCTCTTTTTCCATCGTTTTAGTCGAAAAATTCTAAAATATGATTAATTTCTACTCACACGGCTGTCAAGATTAATAAGAACGAATGGGGATTTAATAGAAAATATGCACAAGGTTCTAAAATTTGTTCACCAAATGCATATTATACTAGTCGAAAAAAACATTAAGAGATTTTACCACGGATGAGACAGACCTACATATAAAAAAGTGTGATCCGAAAGTTGCAATAAGTAGCAATTTATACTGCTTACTGGCCACAGTGGTGGTTGTTCATTTCACATCATTAGTAACAGGTACATACATACGGTTGTTCGAGTATACGTATCCCTTCCCACCTTGGACCACTCACTACATACATACCGAATATCATACACACTAACATCCACTACCCTACACATACCAACACAAACCCTAAATATGTATATAACCATACAAAGTGGGGATACTCCCTGCCACCTCTCTGCCAAGTTTGATGACGAAAAATTCTGATTACAGTCGGAATGCTAACTATCATAATTATAGTAGTTTGGCCCCTTGGATTTTACCTTATTCTAAATGTTTCATATTTTCAGGTTCACGTCTACATTGAGCCCGATGATTCATAAATAGATCCACTGGACTTCTTGTTTAGGGTCGAGTAGGTTCGATCGAAATTTCCCACAAGCAGTTAAAACAGAAACTATTTACTGACGTCGGACTGTGACAAAAGAACGTTATAATCTATTTTTCTTATGGAACAAAAGGCGGAAGTATTAGCACACCGTGAAAAATGAAGAAAATATAAATTTTTAATTAATTTTTTTTTTTGAAAACTATAATTTTCTTTTGTTGGCGGTACAACTGCAGAACCAGCACACGGTGTATATTCTATGTATTTATTATATCGCATAGCATCTTCTCCATATGTACCATTTGGTGCCGTAACATATACCATTGTGCTTTTTTTTTGTTCATCGCGTTCTCTTCTCTTATCTTGGCGTTCTTGGCGAGTGTGATGAAGATGATGGCTGTGCTGTTGTTGTGTCGGTCGATCCTCCGGCTCTCCTGTTCGTTTTCTTCAAATACATCTTTCGTTTGTCCTAGGTAGGTACCTACTACATCGTCCAACATCGCGCTACGCTGTAGTCGCTCGCTAGCTCTGTACAGAGAACAAAACAGAAGCACCACCGCGGCCCGCTGCATCGTCGGACGGACAGATAGACTCTCACAACACATTTCACGTTACCATGGTAACAATAAGCAAGCAACGCGCAACCAATCGGCTTGAATGGAGGGCGGTCGTTTTCGGTTATTTATTTAAAACTATTAAAAGAGAAAAGAATTGTACATACTTAGGTTATATTTTGCTGCATTTTTCTTATTTATTTTTACTTAAAATTTATTTTTATTAAGTATTTTGTATATGGGTTTTTTTCTGGTGGCCATAAGTCAGAGTCGTGGCTGTTTTCTTCTCTTGCTTGCTTACGTTCTTTCCACTATATTTATTTCCAAGTTTTTCTTGTACTGAGACGTTTAGAGTCATAATTCAGTTTTAATGGTTTCTCTATTTTTAATTAATTATGGTCTTCAGTTTTCTCAAAGAATACAGTTAAAGGTATTTAACTGTTTCGAAGTTGAAAAGAGTTATTAAACAGTCATAGTTAATTGATGTTTTTCCGCACCCAGATATATTCATATCTACTGTTATGAAGGTATATAGATGAAAGTTTATTGTAGGATTTAATAAGAGTTCCAATTTTGACATTCTATGCTTCTCCTTTTATACTTTTCACAAAGTTCAAATTTAACGTTTTCATCATCGGCAAAATTCCAGAGCTCTTTGCTGAAAAAAGTCACATTAAAATTTTTTTAGAGTAAATAGGTACCTAAAACTAAGGACTTTATAATACAGAGTGGAAACAGATCTATTGAAAGCAAGATAAATACAATGGGAAAATTTTTAAATAGTCCAAGTTTTTTTCCAAGTGCCAAGGAGATTTTGCCTGGTGTAGTATAATAGTACATAATTTGTAATTTTAGTAATTTATAGGAACAAATAAATTCCTAATTAATTTACATTTTAATTGATAACTATCAAAAAATTTGTATCTTGAGAATATGATTTAAAAACGAAATATAATTGATTAGAAAATATTAGAGATCACAACGACCTTTTCCTGTATTACCCTATGTTCCATACATTTGTTTCCATCCTGTATATCGCGGCGTTCTTAGCATCCCTAAATGAGTTGATGCGATTGGTTAAATCGCATTAACTCATTTAGGGTTTCAACTAAGTTGAACTAAACTTTAAACTTTCACTAAACTTTAATTAAATAACTCGCAGCTATTTAATTAAAGTTTAGCGAAAGTCGTAAGACTTTCTTTACTCTTTACCGTGCACTAGCTCTCAAGAATTAATATTACAAATGTTAAAAAACAAACCTCTGATGTTAAGTATTTTTTATGTAGACAGAAATTTAAGAAATCTGGAAGGGAGAAACTGGTTCGAGGATTGTTCTTCTAGGGCAGTCAACTTCTTAAATTTTCTCTCCAGCTCTTTTCATTTTTTTTTTTAGATTTTAGTTCTTTCTATTATGCATAGTCAAAATCCTTCAAAATTAATCATTTCACTCAGGAATTTCTACTTAGTCACATTGTTTTCAACTGTCGTTAATTAAAGGTGTTACTCCTGGAGAAATTTATTCCCATAAAAGCTTTGTTATCGCTTCCGTTTTAATCCCGCTCATCCCTTGTGGTCGATTGGACTTATTCAGCTGCAAAACATAGACCCATTAAATTAATAAATTTATATCTAACAATGAGATAAAATATTAGGGTAACTTCATAATAAAAATTAAGATCATTGCTATTTTAAAATCACCTTCAAAGAATCCCGTGCAAAAAAATTGAAACAACATTATAAAACATTTTGTGGTTAAAATTTACATTCAACCGAGAGTTTTGATTAGATTAAGAGGAAAGGGGGAAACTTTTTTTTGATATCGTCTTATTCATTTCACTGCGGTGGTCTCAATTACAATACAGCAGGATACCCCATTCTGTATGATGTGGAGAAGACATTTTTATTAAATATACAACTTGATACAATAAATTAAACGGTGCGTTCTAGAGAGAAAAGAGTCATCTCATTGCTATGCACCCGGCACTGGCTGGAGAGAAGCAACATGGGGAACAGAGTATGGAATTTTTTAGAATGAACGTCATTTAAATTGTTTTGTATAAGAGATTACAAAGAAGTGATATTAAAAATTGAAAATTTAGGTTTCGTTTATAATTAGGGTATTGTGATGTTTGAATAAGATTTATTTATTTTGCGGTGTGAGTAACATCATACGACACAATAAGAGCTTTCTGGTAGAATCTTTTCAAATATAGTTCTTCCGTAAATTCATATAATAGTTACTGAGACTGTTCTACATGTGCTAAAAAGTACCTATATTAAAAACGATTCCATGATATAAGATTTATCTTCTTAGGTTAGATAAAATCAGATTGTATAATTTTTTAGTTTGTCTAACGTCTGATTAAAAATTCTAACTGCGATATTCTATTCTTTGTTTGTCTGCGTTCAGTCAATGAGACAAAAAGGTATACTTATGCACAGTAAACCTATACCATGGTAATTTATATTGCAAATTTAATTTAAGCTAAAAGTGGGAGAATAGTTTTTATCTACTCCTGTTGAAGAACACACTCATTACATATCCGTTAATTGTTGAGAAAGTTATTCAAAGGTGTGGAGGAATTTTCATTACTCACTACCTTTTTGACCAATGAAATCACCGTATTAACCACTATTCAATGGGATGGCTTTTGTTTTGTATATAATATACGTATAAATTTTTGATTTCAAATATGTTGCGTAGTAACATCTAAGTAAACAAAGTAGCTTGTATTTTGTTTTCATCGTTTGTACATATATAAACATTTAATGAAATTAGAGATAGATTAAAAATTGTATTCTTTTGATTTAAAAATATTCAATTTTATTTAAATCAAAAAAGAAGTCGTAGAAAAAACATCGTATTCTACTCGCTTGCAATGGCTATTACTCACTCAGATGCATTACGACACTCGCCTCGCAAGCTCGGCTCGTGTCGCAATTTCATCTTCGTGAGTAATAGCTATCATTACCAGCTTGTTGAATAATATACTATTATTTAAAACCGTGACGGTCATAACCTATGATGACAAAACGCCTAACTGATACACTATTTTGATGGCTAATACACTTTATATGGAACTGTGGAAGTCGTATGACGTAATGTGTGAGTTTGCCAGGTTTCAATCGACGTTTTATGACGTCAGTGACTGTCAAGGTGTTGAAAAAACCGCTTCTTTTAATCTAAAAACTGCTCAGCTAACGGATTATTAACAATTCATATGACGCAATGATTGTTTTCAGCACTCCCACCATATATTTTGTAACCATACTGTTATATGAAATTATTCAGAATTTCGTATTAATAGTGTTGTATTTTAAGCTCGTTCAAATTAGATTAATGACTTATGTATTTGGTAAACTCATTTCTTACTTTTACAAACCTTTTTAGGTACCTAATTACTTTAATCTTTTTTTACTCTGTAATTTAAAGAATTCTAAAAAAAAAATATTTATCAGTCATCTTTTCTTTCTAAATAATTGCTTGAATCATGTCATTTTACAAATATTTTAATAAATACTTTTTTAATCAAAAAAAATCTTAAGAACTTAAAAACAACAAAAATAGTTATTAAATAAGAATTTGGATAATTTTAAATTATTCATAATAAAAATATTAGGTATAATTTAAAAAAAATTATAAACATTAATTAAAGAAAAAGTCATTACGATATAGTAAAAAAACGAAAAAAAGACATGGAACGAATCCAAATTTATCTAAATGGATTATTGGCCTGTTAAAACACTACATAATAGACAATTAGACAAGTTTTTAAGCAGACATTCATCTAATTGATGTGTTTTTTGGAAATTATTACTAACATTCAAACAGACAAAAAAAAACTCGTTTTTAATTGGTAAAAATTCCATTTATTAGAAAAGTACATGTGATGTCATAATCTAGACAAATAAATAAAATTTTTTTTGGAAAATAAGAAGTATTATTATTATTTGAGTGAGTTATGGCCGCCGTTTCGAATAACATATGTTACAAAAAAATATTCTCGTTTTTAAAATTACAAGATAATTAAGGTAATTCATCTTGGCTCTTTTTTCCATTTGGTAGAGAACCAACACGATAGGTATGTTAATATGAAATATTATATCTATTCCTTTGTGTAATGTGTTGCAACAAGGACCTCCCCCTTTTTGTTGTTTGAGAATCAAAAAATATTAATAATAATAATGCATGTCTGAAGAATCTATTATAACTCAATCAAGAGTCGTTCTACCTATTGTTCTATTATAAAAAAAAATGTTTTATGTTTGAAAAATGAATTTAGTTCCAACACGACATTTGGTATACGGACACAAATAATGTCGATAGTAGAAATCCATCCTGACAGGCTAGAATTTCAGAAGATAAAATCTCAACAATATCATAATCCTAATAACTTTAGATGCCCAGAGGATAGAAATCCCAACATAAGTTTGGAATCTCAATAACCCAAAATCTCGAATAGGACGGAAATACCGACAGACCAAAATCGTAACTGATCAAAAAAGGGTGTGATACGATAAAACGCTAATCGATATTTGCACCTGGAGAGAAAATACATCTCTAATCTTAATTATATGTAGCGACAAAACTACTTAAGGATGCAATTTTTAGCAGTTAGTAGATAACATTTCAATTTTTTAACATTACACGGTCAAGAAATTTTAACATTACACGGTATATTTCCTTATGTTCTACAATGAAATTGAAAATATATTAAAACAAAACAAATAAATAAATAAAACACAAAAAAAAGAAAAAACATTAATTAAAGTAACCACAAATTTCAACGGCGATTATTTTAAAAATTCTTTGTGACGAATTCTATGTGATATGCGACGAAGCTACTTGCAAGCGGCGGTACTGACATCTTCTTGTTTATGTTTTAAACAAGCATCTTTTGGATGGCATGTACAGTTTATTAAAAATAAAAAAATATTTTTGTAAATCCGGGGAAAAGGAGTATTACGAATACCATGAAACTTCTGTATTTAAGAATACTTTATCATTTCATGAAATTTTGCAATCAGTAAGATGTTTTAAAACGGTACCATCAGATGTCAGAACAGGCAGAAATAAAGCCACTTAAAATCCGCTTCGTTGTAGGTACAAGACCAAGTTTATTCTCATAAAAATACTTACAATATGTGCTTACTAAAAACCGGCGAAAACCCTGCGGCGAAGTGGTAAAATAGCAGCTTCAAAACTAAATAGATTATAATTTACAGAAGTTCCCACAGGTGTCGTCAGTTGTAAAGGTTTTTAAAAAGAACTCAAATGACTGGTAGTTATATTCGTATCTCCAATGTAACACACATAATTCTGAAGTTGATCGTATGAAATTAACCATATTTCTTGTGTTCGAATGTAAATGTATGTGAATATAATTGATGAATTTTCTCTCTTTTTTCCCATTCTTATTTTATCCTTAATTTGTTGTCTTTTTCATAGGAATCCAAAGGTTTGAAATTTCTAAAACAGAAAACAAGCTTAAACGGAATTGTTTAAAATATTTAGAATCTATATCTCCACGAAATAAATAATTATTTTCCATTACCTATCAATAAATTCTTGAACAACTCTTTTGGTTTTTGTATTTTCAGTAACCCTTGAAAATTCTTCAAAAGCCTATGTGTATTTCTGAAACATAAAAGGATAAAATTTGAGTGAATTATTGAGTAAATTTTTCAGAGAAATTCAAAGGTGGGAAATTCTCTTAATAATAGTTTTTTCTTCAGTAAAATTCTGAGAACAGTGAAGGCAAAGAAGAGAGACAACAGATGTCTTTTCAGTTGATTTACGATTTCCAATAACCCTGAAAAATCTCATTTTAATTGCATTTTCTACTTCATAATATTAACAAAGCGGCAAGGGACAGCAGGTTCAGTGTTTAATTTTGAGGGGGTCAAAATTTTTACCTGATCTAGATTTTCTGATTTTTTATCAAATTATTTAGTCAATTTAAACATTATTTTTATCTTTAATTTTTTAGGCACAAATATGTGTCATTCAGTAACTCTACACAAATTTTCAATATGAGTTTCAAAAATGCGTATAGATAAGTGTGAAAAACTTTATTATTTGATCCGTGATCGTGAGTGAATGTGAAAAAATAATTTTTCTCGTTCGTAACAAGCCGTGAGTATAAAACTAAGTTCGTGTTTATGCGTGACCATAAATAAAAGGTCACTCACCGACATACATTTCAAGTTCAAACAAAATTATTTAACAAATATTCCAATAAAATTTAAAAACAAAATTCTCCATTCAGAAATGGAAATCAATTTCTTACAATAATCTAATGACGTGTAGGATCTTAACACATTTTTTAGAATCAAATTCATATTGAAAATAACAGCGGGAGTTTTTTTCTTTAAAGATATTCGTGGATGAACTTTAATATCAAAAGGACAAAATGTAATGTAATATCATATATCACAACACCATAACACATAACCTTTACATTCAATTTTAATATTATCCTGAAGAGTTACTGAAGTGTACGTATTTTGGTGTAACATTTGTATATTAAAAAGGAAGGGAACACAATAGGTCTTACTGGAATGTATTTCTTCGTAAATATAAATATATTATATATTTTCAGAAGAGTTTAAAGAATTTTGTAACAGATAATAAATGGTTGGCAAAACTAAAATACCCCTGTCGCAGCATCCTACATAACATAGCGAATTTCCGTTTACAAAAGTAAGTTTTTCTTGGAAACTAGTTGACATAGATTAATAGTTTAAAGACCTGTTTTATGTGATTTTTTCTCCTCTTTCCAATGGTGTAAAAAGGGAAATTTTGGCAAAAAACTAATTTTTTTCACGAAAATTGCAAAAAAAACCATGTTCCGAGCATCGGACGTGTCTGGTTAACGAACTCGTTCAACGGTTTGGGACTTCCAATATTTTCACCAAATTTCACAAAAGTAAGACATTTCGTTCGAGAGTTATTGCGCGGACACACATCTATCAATCTATCTATCTATCTATCTATCTATCTATCTATATATATATATATATATATATATATATATATATATATATATATATATATATACATATATATATATATATATATATATATATATATATATATATATATATATATATATATATATATAAATTTTAGCGAATATTATTTTCGGTTACTAGGGACCTCAAAAAAATTTCTGCCATAGTCTCGGGCTCAAGTCACGTCGTGACAGTGGCTGTAATAGCTGAATTCCATTCTGGCAATTCGCTAAAAAAAAATGTGTTTCAGTTTCATTTATCACTACTGTAAGTTATAATAATTAAATTTTCAGTTTATAAAAGCATTACAAACTTTAAAACTATTGTTCCAGATCCCTTAATTATTCATTAAGATATAAAAAAAATGATAAAATTTTGTATTCGAGCACAAAAGCCTTTTTTTGCAACACAAAAAAAGATCACCATATTATTTGGTTAAATACATTTTCGTCTCTTTCTTTCATTAACTCTCCATTTTCCCCATTTCGTCGTCCCTTTTCGTGCGTTACCCACACACAGCACGGATCGCTCGAAGACGAGGGAAACACTTAAATTTAATGTTTTAGCTTTTTTAAATTAGCTTTTATATATATTGTAGTAATACGCAGTTAAAAGCTATTTAAAGATACTTTATGTGAAACTTTTGTGTGCAAACAAAAAAAAGTCCTTATATGAATTATCCATTTTTTCGTAGTGGGTAAAAGTTAAAGAGTGATAGCAGTATGAAATTTTATGGGCACTTAATTTTCTGTCTTTATATTTTAGCTCGATACATTGTGTAATGTAGATGTTTATTTTAAAATATTTAAACATGCTGAAAAGGAAAAGTGTTGGTATAACTTTGTTTCCGTGTGTACCGTGAGGCACTCTACTGTACCGTGGTTGTAGTTCGGTACGGACGGTTTCAACCGTTTCAACAAAGATGATGTTATTTAATTAAATGTTATTGTTATTAATGTTATTATATGCGATAATATTTTTTATTTAATTCATCGGCTTTTTTGGTATTGTTAATGAAATTTTAAATTAAAAATTATACTTGAAGGGAATGGTCTTATGATATTTATTAATATTTTTTTCTTTTCGTAATCTATGGACGCTAGAAATAAAAGACGGAGGTTGTTTTTTTCAGCTTACAAATGGAAATGTAACGTATTTGTAAAATACTGATCTGATATGACCAAATGGCTACCTAAGAGCATTGCTATTTTACATATTACGTACTAGCAACTTTAACAAATTTATAAAAGAAAATTTTTTTTCTTTTATAAATTGGTAAAGCAAGTCAAATATTGAATGAATTGGAGTTACGAGGTTTGCTAATTACAATGACAGTATGTAGATAGGATATATAGCTAGTAAGTATACACATGTAGTATCATTAAGTACCTCCATGAAAATTTGGAACATTGTCCTGTAAAAGTTATACTTTTCAAAAATTAATAATTAACGTGGTAGCGTCAGGAATAGCTCAGAATTAGGGCTTGGAATACCGGTGTCTTTTTATAATATCGTATTTATTCGGTATTAGCATTTAAAATTCCGTAATTCCGGTATTTCGGTATTTTTTCAGTACTGAATGAAGATAGTATAGAAAAAAGGAAAAAACATTGAAAATCATTTAATAAAATTAATTAGGAACAGTAATAATAACTAGCTACATCATCTTTGGATTTTAAAAATCTAAATAAATAATTTTGTATTTTTTCTTATAGAAAAATATTTAAAAATATTCCAGAATTATGAAAAAATATGAATAAGATATCTGGTCATCTGCACATATGGAAAACATTAAGCAAAATTAATACACATTGTAATAAAATTTATGTTGTAAATCTAACGTAAAAAAATATTAAAAATATGTAATACCTATATAAAGTATTTGATTTTGTTAATACCGAAACCGAAATACCGGTATTTGAAATTTTAATACCGGTTTTACAAAACGTTTAAAAATTTCCGGTATTTCGGTTTTTCGGTAGTACCGGAATACCGGTATCCAAGCTCTACTCAGAATAGCTTTCGACTTCACTATGTAAATTTTAATTAACATAATGAATTGATCATATACATACCAAAGAAAAGCGTAGTCGTCCCCCTCCAAAAAAAAAAAAAAAATTGCAAAATCCCAAAAAATTAGTAGATAAAAAATAGGTGTATTTTAGGCGTAAATTAGGTGTGCTAATAAATTTTCTTTCATTTTTAGCAAATCTTGATACGGAAGAAGCCTAAGTTTCACGGAAAGAAAAATGTGCTTAAAATGTTATTTAAAAAAAAAAAAAAAATCTTCACACTTTTAAACCAGTAACAAGAAAAAGATAACACTTAAGTGGGACTGTTTAAATACACAGAAGCCATGTCAATAAAAGTAATGACGCAATAAAACTAATTTTTCATATCGTTAAATATAATTTACGATATATCGTAGTATAGGACGATTATTAACACAACACAAAAAAAAACAGCTACAAAACTAGCTATGCAGTATGTAGCTATAAAACAAGACCACTCCACCGCATACTATACAATACACATAATAAAATCATAGAAAAAAATTGAAGTTGCCGTATATGTATATATGCCGTATTTGTATAATAAAAATAATTTACCATTTTTAATAGTTTCAAACATAAATATAATATTTATATATGTTTTTTGTTTGTTTCGGGTGGTTTATGGCCAGAAACGTGTCAACACTAATCAATTTTGCAGTTAGAGAGTCGTTAATAGTTATGATTATTTTATGACTGTTGTAAAAATAACATTTTCTAAAATAAATAAAAACAAATTGACTTCATTCACAGTTCACAGTATGTATCTGTCCATAGTAGTTGAGCTGGTGGTGAATTTTTTGTATAATAAAACTAAAAACTTTGTTCAAGTGGTTTAATATTAACGGAATTTATGACTGGAAACAACTTTTTTCTCTGCTGAATTTAATCTTATAGATTTTGTGATTTTAGGGAATTTTTTTTTTAAAAGTATGATTTTACACTTATTTAAATAACTATATGTTTATTTTGAAGCCCAGTATGAATTAATAAGTACAAACCTTTTTTTGTGCGGTGAACAAAATCTCACAAAATATATATATATATATATATATATATATATATATATATATATATATATATATATATATATATATATATAATCAAACACTTCATAAGTAGCTATAAAAAGTATAGTTGCATCGCGGCGGCATAAAAAAAGTTTTATCGAAAATACATAACTCAGAATACTCAAAACCTTACGATTTGCATAGCAGTTGCTTTTCTAAATAAGATAAAGTATTAATTTACACATGAGAGTGTTTTATTTCATTATTATATTATTATGAAAATTCTAAAAAATACATTTGTAAAAAAAAAACTTAATGATTAGGTATATAACTAACTTAATAATTTACCTATATTCTTATGCAATGTATTGATTAAATACTTAAAAACCATTAGAAATTAATTTTTTCAAAGAAAGTTATTATACGAAGAATTTTTTCAACCTTCTCCCAAATTGCGTGGACTAGCTTTATAGAAGGATGGACATAATGAAACCAATATCTTCTATTTCATAGCTTTTCTTTATTAAAATTGCCAAAATATTTTCGATATGTTTAATATCATCTTCAGTGGCTAAACATCAAAAAAAAAAAAAAATTTTTTTACAACGTAATAATAAACAATAACATCATTTTTATATATTTACAATTCTTCGTTAACTTATACTATTATTTTTTAGGTTATAAGCTACATATTGGATAGGAGGATTATTTATTTATTTTTGTAAAAACAACAAGAATTTGTGATTTAGTTGATATATAGGAAATTTTATGTTTGGAAGAATATCTATTTGTGTTAACGAAACAAACAAAACCTATTTTTTAATATTAGCGGATTTGAGACAGGACAAACTGAAACAGTATGTATATTAAAATGTTAAAAAATTTTTTTTACAATCTTACTCACCAGAAATTATCTAAATTTCAGATTGTCATTCTTGGATAACAACCAACCATACCAACAATCCATTAGAAATTTAACTAGTTTTTTTGCATTTCACATGGAAATTTGTCAATCGAAAAAATTTTTTATAAAATAATTACTTTAATTTAAAACAATTAAAAAAGTCAAACATATTTAAAATGTAAAATCAAAAAATATCAAGAGAATTTTTTAAATTATCACAGTTTGTACAATGTACTCCTCAAGTACATTGTTATTGGTATGGTAGCACAGTGATCAACTGAACTAAATTTGTAAATTTTTTGTTTAAAGATAAATTTCTCGAAAATTCTAGACAAAATTAGTCCGGTCTCAATTTACATATTGGTATGTGTTTATTGTTTATGTTTTTTGATTACAATGTATTATATAAGCATCTTTTGGAAATATTGTTTATTGATTTCTATTATTATTATTATTTTATTTTTTTAATAATCGGTAAATAGGCATTATCTAGAGCTAATGATTCTATCTGCTTGTTGCAATTTTTTGATTCATTCAGTTTTATGTAAAAACCTTCACTTAATAATCTTTTTTGGTATTTATTTTCTCTGTCTAATATTTCGACTTGGTCGAAATTAAACCTGTGATCATTATTTATCGAATGTTCAGATAATCCAGTTGCCTCTTTGCCCCTTTTTATGTCATATTTGTGTTGGGCTAATCTATTATTCAACGACTGTGACGTTTGTCCAAAAAATAATTACTAAACTGATGGACTAATCATAAATGTTACCATATACAGCTTAAATAAGTAACTTATTTTAAACATATAATCCATTAATGGCGCTATCTATCAATCAACGGACGAATTGTGGCTACTGCGGATCTCTCTCGACGCGGCATCTCTCCCGCATTTACCCTACATATAGGTACGTGGAATAAAAAGAAGAAAATGTTTACGGTCAAAAAATATTCACAAGTTATTGCGATCGTACAATCTGATTGTACAAAGTATTTTTCCCAGTGCTTCCATCATAGTTTATTTAAGTTTTAAAGATTTAATATTTGGAGAACAAAATATGAAATATGAATACCAATAGTAAAACTATTTGTGATCGACCATGGCTGTTTTCCTTACCAATAAATTTTTGGGTAGTGTAAAAATTATGAGTCCATGTTCAAGTGGTTCAAGTGTATAAAATTTGATTTGATTTTTGAGTTCTATACAGAGCTAATTGTATCTTTATTGAAAATATAAATAGGTATTACGTGTAAATATTGCTAACCAGCGGAGTGGCCGAACGTGCTTGTGCACTAGCGCTTACCGACTGGTAGGTCGAGGATTTAAATCCCGCGGTCGGCTATGCTTGTGAAAGCTTTCTGCAATTTCTCTTCACAATTCCAGATGAATATCGGCATAGTTCCTTAAGAAGACGGCTGCAGACGTATACCTACCAAATCCTAGCCCTCACACCACTTTCCTTGTCCCCCACCCACATCATAATTGTATAATGTAAGGAATATTGTAAATGTTAAAATAATAAAATAAAAGATACAAATAATGATGTGGGTGGCGTCTGTTATAGACTAAAAATATCTCAAAACGGACGTTAAACACATTATTATTATTATAAATATTACTAAATTATTATAAAATAAAGTGGAATAATTAAATGTTATATACCGACTTCTACATAATATTTATAATTTTCATCTAATATACATATTTAAAAATATATTTAAATGTAGCTACTGTAACTAAATTTCTTCTTCATTTTTTTCAAATTTTAATCGAAAACTATGGTAAAGTTACGTGTTTGTACAATATTTGTTGTAATATGGCACCAGTTTCCTGGTAATGATAAACAATTTTTTTGTTATACACAAAAAACCCTCTTTGACTCGGATATATATGAAGATACAATTAGCTCTGTATAGAACTCAAAAATCAAATCAAATTAGATACACTTGAACCCCTTGAACGTGCAATTGAACATGGACTCATAATTTTTACACTACCCAAATTTTCTAATCGAGAATACTCATTTTGGATGAATCATTGCTAGTAACATCGTTCAGAAATTTAATATCATGTAAGCTTTTAATAAATTTCCCGAGCCAATCCACCAAAAAAACACTTTCCGTCAAAATTTATTACACAAAATATTTAACCATTCGCCTGTCTTTAACGCCATGGGGTGTTGGTCATCACCATCCATACAAAAGAATTTGCAATAATACTAAATGAAATAATAATTAAGTTAACGTACATATATAAATGTAAGAATTTATGAGTGTGATCATCTCCCCTTTCCTCCCACTGATCATTCCTACTCACCCGCGTGATTGATAGACCTACATTTATTTCTAGTTCACACATAATAACAGTCAGTGTTGCTATACGGGTTCGTCCGTCTGTCTGTCCCCTCGATATAATATAATCATTGATAATAACGCAGTTACTAGTGGACAGCGGCCATTTTTCATCCCTTAATGCTTGCTACATGGGGGTGCTTTGGATTGTTGTTGAGGGTGGATTGAATTCTAAACAGTATACTTTGAATTATTCATGTTTGTCCATTTATTTTTCTATCAAGGGTTGTTCTATTTTAAATACATATACATTGGATATAATGTAGAATAATATGATTAAGTGTATGAATTTCAAAATTAGATATGTGTATTATTGTTACTTTTATATTTAAACACTAAAATGTATATAATTTATGTTGGTACCTAAATAATAGATGATATATACAAAAAAATTTTGTAATTTTATTTTTTCTTAAATAAATAAATAGTCAGTTTGGAATAAAAATTTCAGTAAATACAGAAAAGATCGCCAGTATTGTAAAAGTATCTTTTTTTCCAAGATTTTGAAAACGTTAGCTATTTTTATAGTATTTTATACGACATTCCAGCCAGGGCCAGCTTAACCCTAAGTGTCTTTTGCTTAAAAAGAAGGAAATCTTAACTTTTCCTACCATTTTTCGAACTTTCTCTTAAAAAAATAAATGACGCCCTATTTTTAAAATCTTCCGCCCTTAAAAACTTGCCGCTATCGTCTAGATAGGTCTAGTGTGTAATCCGGCCCTGAGTCCAGTATCACAAGAACACTTATTGTGACATTATTACCCACCGCTAGTGTGTTAATAGTAAAAATGAGTATATGCAAAACTAATATGTAATTTAAGGGGGTGACTCACCCCTATCTGTAGTGTTTCTCAAACTGAATTTTGAATTCGAGAATTTCATTTCTACGTTACTGTAATTGTCTTAAACTATTTTCCGGAACGAAGTTTTTTAATTACTCAAACAGTACGATTATATCGACACAGTCACCCCCCTAGTTAAGTAGCCGTAGACTTAATATTAGGACATTGGGCAAAAACAGGTCAATTAGATTTTTTTGCCAAGATTTAAAATCCGTAAACGAAATTTTAATGTTTTACTTTTTAACCTCTTTTTGCAAAATTAACCTTCAAATTTTAACTCTCAGCCACCTCTGTTGATGTAATTTGAACAAACTGCATATCAGTAGATAGCTTTTTAAAAAAGGACAATATCGCCAATTGAAAGTTTTTTTCTATCTCTGACCGTTTTCGAGATATTTGAGAAATTAAATTTTTATCCCAATTTTTGAAGGGCGATTTCACCCTTTAACCCTTTGACTACCAACGGGATAATGCATTCTACAGAAAATATTTGGTACCAATGGGACAAAAGTTGCTTTAAACAGCCTTGCGGTGCATATCAGTGGTAGCGAAAGGTATATTTAATGACGTCAAGTCAGCTTTTGACCTTGGTCGAGCATATTATTATTATGATTCTTTTGGCCATAAATAATTGGCCAAATAAATTATTATTATATTTCGGAAGAAAAAAAGGTTTGGTAGTGTAAGGGTTAAAAACGTTTTTTAGCAGCAACTGATATTTTTTATGTTATTAGGTAGTCATATCCTCTACATACTGACAAGGATTCAGATTTTTTTGAATTTTCAACTTCTTGCCCTTTCTATGTCAGTGATACAGATAGATGGAATTATATCTAGATCTACCTAAATTTCAACTATGATGTTTAGCGAAGTGAGCAGTATTTCTACTTACACTCTCAAAACAATTTCTTTTTCAATTTCTTAAAAATTTCATTAATTCAAATAAATTGTTTTTTTGATTTAAAGAAAATTATTAAAGAAATTTTTAGTCTTTGAACAATGAAAACGTTTTGAGAGTGTAGTTATCTTTAAAAATTTTAATATTTACTGCAACAAAAACTCATTTAATTTTTTTTTACTTTCTTTAATTACATGATACCAGCGTTCAAAAATATAAAACACTAGAATTATCATATACACTTGCAAATATAAGCCATCCATAACTACATACATATACGTATATCTTTTCGTATATATATTATATATAAATGCCCTGCAGTAAATAGCAAACAAAACAATGTAAATATATACATATGTATGTATATATAATTTAGATATATGGCGTGGTAATACGGAAAAGGAGCGTCTACACAACTAAACCCTTTCCATCATTAGCTATGGAGCTGGTGGAGTGTCGGTTTTGCCGTTCGTTGTTTGTTTATCCTCTCTGACATTTGATATCGAAATGAAATGAATCCTATGGGAGTCATTTAGAAATTATCCAAGCGCGTCTATGTCCATTTGCAAAGTACCGAAACTAATACCCGACACCATGTATGCATACAACAAGCATATATATGTGTACATATATCTCGTTGGTGGTACGTATGTATATGTCGATGTGGCAGGAGGCAGCAAGCTATCCAGGCAGACAAACAGGAATTATATCCATTCTAACCAACTGATATATGTGCCCAAACAACGGGATATGGGATATGGGTGAGTATCGTTTTGAATGAATCTACATTTAGTATTTAAATTACAGTCTAAATCAGAAATGTTTGTTTTAATTAGAATTTCATGTCTTTCTTTTCTTTTGTAACCCGTCAGTTTCCATCGTCCGGTTTTTAAGACACTGTGTTTCATTTTATAAAAATCTCATAAATGCTTTAGTTTGATTTTTTTCATATAAAGTCAAATTTATATCTTTCGAATTTCAAATATTATCAAGTGCTTGTGAAACATTACTACGTATGACAAACTTTTGTATGTATTCAAACACATGCAGTATTCATATGTTCACTTATCTTTCAGCTATACTGAAACTTTAAGCACTCGATTTCTTTGGTTAGTATGACCAAAATTCAAATATAAATTAAAAATCACAAAGTGGCGAAGACATCTGGCTAGCTACCCGGAGATGCTGGGTTCAATTCCCGGACGATCCGAATAATTTTTTCAATTACTTTGTGATTTTTAATTTACATTTGGATTTTGGTCATACTAACCAAAGAAATCGAGCGCTTAAAGTTTCAGTTTAGCTGAATGATAAGTGAACATATGAATAGGTACTACGTGTGTTTAAATGCAAACAAAAGTTTGTCATACGTAGTAATGTTTCACAAGCACTCGATAATATTTGAATACCGTTTCTCTCATTAGAGAGAGTACCAATACACATAGGTGGTTGAATGATTGTCTGGCTCGGGTGGCTGTTGAACACAAGATCGTTGGTCTAATGGCGAAGACACCTGGCTAGTTACCGGGAGATCCTGGGTTAGATTTCCGACCGGGAATCTTTTCATAATTTTTTCTATCACTTTGTGATTTTTAATTTTCAAATTTACATATAAAGAAAATGACTCATTTCAAAAATAAAGTTTTGTCACATATAAAAGATATTATAATTTTTACTATCCTTTTTCAATATATTAGATAGTAGATCTTGTGAGAGATAGTTATATTGTCTAAAAGATAAATTTATGAGAATGAGTCATTTCCATTTGTCCTTGTTTTCTTTATACTTATCTGTATGTAACATTTGTGGCTTAAACTGGCAATATAAAAGATAAAATTCCAAATTTGTTCTAGGAATAGCTTCGAATTGATGAACAAAGCCACTGAGTTTAAGATTTCATGTAAAATATTCCTTAAATTATTATCTGCGCATTTAGAAAGAGCAGAGATTACGTTAACTCACATGATACATTAAAAGTGGCTTCGAAAACGATATCGAGGAAGCTAAATTTTAGTAAATAAAGTCAACAGTCCATAATTCCTAAAATATGCTATGGTATCCCAAGGGTGGTTTCTTCAAAATTCACTTCTGGATGACAGGAGATGCAGTGTAATATTTTACACCAAATAATTGAATTATACCTCGAAGATATAATTTATTATAAACGACACTTGGCATTAAAAACTCTCGTATCTTAAATTGCAAGTTTTTAAATATGTTAGGAATATAAACCCCGGTACCACCAGACTGGGCGCTTAGGTTTTTGTTATGCAATGGTTATAAACTACAAAGAAATTGTATTGTGGTACTTCTTATAGGAGGGAAAAATCTTAGCAAATTAACCAAAACGCGTATAAAATACTTTTTGAACAATACCAAAATTCTGTCTCTCTCGAGTGTAGGTTTGGGCTAAATCTTATAATTAAATTTTACAATCATTCCGGACAATGGAACGGTGGTCGGTACTAACAGAATGGCGGTCTTTTGAATCGAAACTATTGTATTTAACATTCAATGATATGGTGATGGTGGCGGCGCCGTGTATAATGTTGTTTTTTTTAAATTTTTTTTATATTTCAAGATTTTTGTGGGCTGCGCTTTAACATTTGCATAACTATAATATGTATATTTTATAATTTTAATCAAAATAATGCTTATTTCATAGAGCGCATAATATATACGCATTTAATGGAGATAGGGTAAGTTACTGGGCAACATCAGTAAAGACAAGAGCAGCATGAGAGGGTTTTTATATATGCCCTTATACACTGCACTGGATTTACACTATGGGGGCACCAGGGGCTAGTGCACAGAGCGGCAAAATTTTGAACATAAGTACGTAAAGGGGGTAGAAAGCTCTTTTTTGGCTTGTGACTTATTTTTTTTAGGGAAACGTTAAATGGGATTAAGAAGCTTAAAAAAAGTAAAAAAAAACTTTTTTTCTCGTCATTAACATTTTTAGGGAAATATCAGAACCCTGATATTTCTCTTGGCCTTGGCCTTAAATATTAGAGCGGCAATTTTCTGCGACCAGAGTAAATCTGGTCCTGCTTACAATAACAATTAACCATCTGTGGTAATAACCATTGTATGAAATTTGACGTTTAAAAAGAATATGAGTATTTACTATATTCAATTGACTTACGAATAAAAAGTTATTTCAGTATCCTTCTTCATCATATGTAAACTTATTGCAATGTTACAGCAAAACATTATTTAACAAAAAAATTATGTTTTGTACCAAAAAAAAACTGATTTTTTCACACTGATGCAAACTAAAATGATAGTAAATGGTAAGCTACTCGTAAATGTCAACCAATTAAGCTTGTGTCACATTTGATACTTTAGAAAATGAACACATGGCTAACTTTGATCATGCTATGTTTATATTATATTACGTACTCGATGGTTTTTTCTAAATTTCGGACTTTGTTAATTATGAATTTACATTGAAATATATAGTGTATTTATATACACATAATATTATCAGGGACAGTATAGAATTTGAATGTACTAGTCATAGTGGTCACAGTTATGTGTTTAATCCCTCTATATTTAAATAACAAAACTAAAATAAAGAATTATTTATTGTTTTATCATAAATGAAACAGATATACATATACTACATAGGCATGTTGTATGTACGAATATTCTTGTTTTAATCCTAGTAATGTGGAATAGAGTTTGTAAAATATTTTCGATCTCGTAACATTTAATGGAATTTTAGTTGAAAACTTCCCAAAATTAATCACAAGATTATTTATACTTTTTCCGGCTTCTAGATTCAAAAACTATTTAGGTATTTTTTCGTTGAATTTTAAAATTTGAAACAAAAAAAAAAAATACTTTTTCAAAATATATTTAACTCTTTTGAAGCAATATTATTTCTTCGTCTTTACAAACCATTATGGCTATGTGGCCTGTTCCGTTTCTTACTATGTTTGCCTGAGTTTGCAATTTTTTGCTTCGCGGCAGAGATTAATTTGTCTTGAAACTCACTTATGTAAAAAGGTTAATTTTGTAATGTTGACGACATTAAATTCGTGTTTTATTGCTTCATTTTTCTTCTAGTCATTTATTTTTAAAGTCTCAGCGTTGCTCTTTTTTTTTATCTTTTCTAAGTGTCCATAGTTGGAACCTACAAGTAAAAATTGAAAGAACCATAGTAGTATATAAAGAGTTTGCCATACTTCGCTTCATAAGTATTCGCCTTATGGCGCTTACAAAGTTTTAAAATACGCTTTTTTTTTTTAATTACAAGTTATTAACTTGCTACATTTCACTGTTAATTATAATTTTTGTTCGCAATGGTTATTCTCACGGTAAACGTTTCCTTTTCAATAAAAATTAAGTTAGTTGGTTAAATTAAGTAAGTTTATGGAATATACATAGTTCTTTGTATCTTAAATAAGTAAAACAAAAATGCGTGTACAATTCTCGCTTATTATTATAGTATTTACTTTTCTATTAATAATCATTTTAATTACATTAATATGTGCGAATATTGGTTCTGCATAATTCACATGCTTAAATCAAATCCACATAGTACTTTTCCAATGGTAATAGTCCAAGCGCCAGTGTCCAATTCGGCCAATTGAAATTTTGTATCAATATATTAGCAGTATTGGCTGTATAAATATGCTAGCAGTCTGGCTGAGCAAACCTGGCACCTTAAGGAATTATCATTTGTTTAGAATTTCCAGAAGCCGTTTTGAAAATATACCTCGAAAAATATCGACTTTTCAATAAAAAGAGCTATTATGAAATTTGTCGCTAATACGTTTTGCTACAGAACATATTCTGTTAGATACTTTTCTTTGTAAAATTAATCATTTCTGAGATATTCTTAGGATAACAACGTGAGAGATACAGTTAGATTGCCAGTATATATGTACTTACAGTGTCTGTATTAACAGTGTAGGAAATAAAAAACTTTTTTAATGATGTGAACACTGGTTCTTGGTCTATAACTGTTTTGTAATTTATATCAATAAAATCACTTATTAGCTGTGCCTACATATAAAACACAGTTTATACCGCCAATAATTATAATTACCAAGCAATGTTAATACCTAACAACTTTTCGTTGAAAATAAGATAATATTTTATAGTACGGCTATGTTCAATTGATTGCAATCTATGCGGTTAATAAATATCCACTACATACAATATTATATATAGTGAACAGTATTTGGTCAAACAACAAGGCATATTGCATGTAGTGTAATATATTATAAACCAATGTTCAGTTAGCCATGTTACATCGAATTGAGTCTATGAATTAATATATTGCTGCCCAGAATATGTGTGCACTAGCCTAGGCGAGTACAGTATGTAGAACGGGCGCAATTTATGAATTTGCTGAAACCGCAATTTATGGCATATTGTTCTTGTTCGATGTATTGTACATACATATGTCCATAGTATGTATGACTCGGTCCGTGGTTCTGCAATGGCCCCCTGGCAGGATGAACGGTAATGAGTGAAATAAATTTTAGTGGATGCATATTGTATGTTTAGTCATCCAATATTTGTTTGTATCGGTCGAGCAAGCGAGCTACATATTTCGAGCTATCGCTGTTTATCGCTCTACACATATATATTTGATATCGATAGATTCGATTTTCACAGAAGCGAGTTGTTATTGTGGTTATGGAATGGAATTTTGGTGTTCGCTATTATGTATTTTGTATGGGCGATATTTATGTGTTATATAAATATTTTGAAAAAATAAATAAATAAATAAAATAATTTTTTTTACCATGAGCAGAGAAAAATTATCAGGGTAGAGTTAAATATTTTTTTGCACGATCGTGTATTTTCATGCATTTACCGATGCTGTTGACAATGCTGGTAAGTTACATTTCCCGAACATTTGCTTATATCCATGGAAACCAAAAAATAACAGTGCGGTAAGTGAAATAGATGCGTGGTAAGTAAATAGGAGTGCGGTAAGTGAAATTAGCTCAAAAATTATTGTAATTATTTATTTATATTGAAATTAAAAGTACAATTTAAACAATTAGGAAAATAAATCGATTAATATGAAAATTTTCACTAGTCTGCATATTATTACTATTATTGTTGCCATTAGTCTTCATATTTTATTGACATTTTAAAAGGTCGTTCAATCATTAAAATTTTCTGTGGTTTTTATAATGTTCCTTTCATTTTACGAGAATAAATTTGCAGCCAAAAATAAAATGCTTCATCAATTTCATTATTCTCACTAATATTATAGTTTAACAAACTATTTTCCTCAATTTTTTTAATAGAAAATTCAAAAAAAATATTCACACCAGTGAAATATTGACACTTAATTTTTTATTTACAAATATAGTTGTCAATTGTCATTATAAAGATTCGTATAAAGTTGCTATAAATATTTATAATATTTATTCATGGCATTCTATGTCATAACATAGAAATATAAATTTCACCTATATTATCCGAATTTTATTTTTTATTTAACATATTTTTATTCTTTAATTATTTTAAATGGATCGTGCAAAAAATATTATACAATACACGATGCGTTAAGTGCATTTACTGATCTCGAAAATTGCAAAAACTCGACCCTGCGGGTCTCGTTTTCGCAACATTTTCTCGATCAGTAAAAGCAACTTACCGAACTTATATTGTAAAATACTATTTCAAGAGCCTGTTTAAAGACTATTTGCCTTTTTCTAATACCTAGAATCGTAGAGAACACATTGTAGATTCAGTTAGAAAGCAGTTTTAAGGTACAGTATGTAAAATACTTTCTTTTGGGAAATTCTTGAAAATTTACCTTTCAAGAGCAACAGAGAAATGGGCTGTTATTTGAAGATGTTTTAACAGTGATGCTCTATTGCTTATAATAGTGAAGAAAAAAATTTCCCACGGAGAGCTTTGTTTTCCAGTACACCTGGGTAGTATAAACCTTTAAGTACAGCTATATAGCATTTGTATTAATAGTTTTTAATCTAATAAATATGAATTAAATCACATTTTTATTACTCAAGCGGGCGAAGTACTAACTTGGTGTACACATTTCTGTACGCAAAATAGCTGTTTGCCCACTGTACTCTTCCTGCATACTTTTTAAAGTTACTTTCCACACGCAAATTGACAATAAAACACGCAAATCCGCCTCATAATTTTTCATTTTAAAATTTTTCATAATTATTTCTATAGAAACCACCAACAAAGTAATTTAATCGATAATTAATTCAGAAAAAAAACGAACACTTAAAAATATTATTTTAAAAAGTAATAAAAATGTCAAAAATAGTGATAATATTATAAAAAAGTATGTGAAATTCGTAATAAAAAATAGTATGTGCAACTCGTGCGGGATTGTCGATTGCCCCACTCAAGCGAATGAGCGCACTCACTATGTTCGTGCGCTCAGCTTGGCTTTCGTGGGCAATCGACAATTTCCCGCACTTATTGCACAACTAACTATTTTTTGTAACTGAGTCGACGCCTTAAACAAAACTGAAGAATTATTAGTTGATGATAGAACCGAAAAATTTAATCACTAGCAGTATATTAGCAAAGTTGATTTAAAATATTTACAAAAGACTAATTAAAAAGAATCTATTGGTTATTTGAAATTTCGAGTGGCCACTAAGGATAAAACGGGTTGATAACCGAAATAATAAAAAAATTGTATTTTAATTTAAATTTAAAATCAATCAATCAATAAAATGTGAATCATCAAGAAACGATAATCAGCATAATGTCATTTGACCAACATTTTTCAACGGTGCATTTTATGATAACATTGTTGTTGTCTAGAAACGAAGATAGATGGTGGCACATTAGTTCGATATCAAAATCGGTCGCCAAATAACGAAAAGCAGTAAAGTGATGAACTTGCAGTTACCCTCCGGCAACATCCACATATTTAGTTGGTACTTGATTTGCAATCATTACTAACAGCCAATAGGTGAAATAGAAGCTTTTATAACCTACATGGAGCTGTAAGTGTACTTCATTCGGAAAATGTTGACCACTTTGATATCTGTATCACCTATACTTAAGTAGATATTTGCAATACTTGGAATTTGTATTTTGTATAATTTTCAGAATTTACCTATTACGCAATATAGCTTCAGTTTTCCAAATTTTTCCTCCTTTATGTACAAAAGTCCACAATTAACTTAGGGTACCATCAGAGTGAGATTGGCCGAAAAATAGTCAATTTTCGTGATTTTTTCTCGGATGGATAGGATGGGGGATTGGGGATGAATTTTTTTTTACGATTAATACCACTATTTAACAATACAAAAATATTTTTTTTATTCATGTTTATTTATTTTTTATAATTATTATAATTTTTTGAAAAAAGTGTCTTTAAGAAAGGGCGGAAATCGGTATACACGATTGCGACCGCAGTTCTCATACGAAAAAAAATCAAATAGAATATATTAATCTGTAGGTAAACCGCTATGTAGTTATAGGACCTTTTTTTCTTGAAATTTAAAAAAATGGCGGCGGTTTGAATAAAAGTACACAATTTTTTATAGCTTTTCGTGTGGAAAAATAGTAACATTTCAAAAAAAAAGCTGTACATAGCGGCTTACCTATAGATTGATAATCTATTTGATTTTTTTTCCGATCAGAACTGCGGCCGCAATCGTGTGTACCGATTTCCGCCCTTTTTTAAAAACACTTTTTTCAAAAAATTATAATAATTATAAAAAAATAAAAATGAATAAAAAAAATATTTTTGTATTGTTAAATAGTGGTATTAATCGTCAAAAAAAAATTCAACCCCATTCCTCCATCCTATCCGTCCGAAAAAAAATCGCGAAAATTGACTATTTTCGGCCAATGACACTGTAATGGTACCTTAATACATTTGAGCGTTACTTTATGCTAGTGATGGGCTAGTAACTAACTAACTGTTAAAAAATACCAGTTACTTGTAAAGTAACTAACTAACTAGCGATGCCATTTGAATACCCTTAGTTACTTAGGTAGTTACCATGGATGTATTATACAATAAATTATGTATATACATATCTGACTTACCTCCACAATAGTTAGTTACTTATAGTCCTTATAGCACAGTATGTATAAGTTACTTATAGCACCTTCTAGCCTGTGTACGTATTTCCAATATGTATGTATGGCATGTTTGTTCATTTTCATAAGGATTCTAGACAAGATTGACTTGAACGATTTATCAGTTTATGATGAGTCCAGATGTTTCACATCTGAGGTAAAAGAGTTTACAATTTTAAGAAAAAATAAATTTTAAGAAAAAAAATACTTAACAAAAGCATGGCAAATAAATTATATTTTTGTCCCTGAGTTGTGGATTTTTTATTATTTTATGTTGTCCTGCCTACTCATTACACTACTTATTATATATACTACGGTTACATATTGAGTATTTATTTCATTGTAACCGACAATCCTTGTAACTGGTAAACGATCTTCAGAAAACATAAGATAGTTACATAGTATCAGGATGTTTGTATTTAGGTAGTATTTTAGATACGTATAGGTACAATGTAAAAGTAACTAACTAACTAACTACATAAAATAACTAGTATTTATACTGAAAGTAACTAATAGTTACTGGTACCTAAAAGTAACTATAAAGCCCATCACTACTTTATGCCATTCCATATTTGTTGTTAATAAAACACTTTATCGAAACATGTCATGTTTCATTTATTAATAGCAAAGTTCACAATATTCATTTTATAAACTATTCCTGAATGGAGTAGAATATAATATGTACATTGTGAATAGTGTCCCTCGTAGTATCTGTTCAAATCATCATTATCAAACCTTGCCAAATACCCACAGCACGGCCAATAATGTAGCCAAGTGATGACCGAGGCCAAAAGTGATATTAACAAACAATCTTTCACAGTTATTGTTGTTAGTTCTCTGGCGTGTTCGGGACTGGTTCTGAACAACTACCACTACTACCAATGTTTGTTTACTCCGTGATCTCGATAAAGTCACATTTCCTTGCATTAATGGGTTGCATCTACATATAGAAATAAATTGTCTAGAAAGCATATTGTGCTTTATAGAAGTTTATACAGGTAGAATAGAAATTATCCATTTTAAGTGTAGAATATGAATAAAATAAATCATAAGTTTTTGACTGTTTAAAACGTTAATATTCAGGATCGGTGCAAGGTTATTTGGCGCCCTAGGCGAAATATCTATCTTTTGGCGTCCCCTAGCTTGATAAACACCTATTTAGACATAATTGTAGTTAAAAATCTTATAATGAATCTTCAACTTTTAACGTGTAAAACTTTTTCACCAAGTACCTATATTAACACAATTACATCAGTACTTAATACTACTTACTTTACAATAAATTATTTATAAATAATTAATAGAAAAAGATAAGAAAATAAAAGAATAGAGAAAACAAAATATAACAAAATAGAAAACAAAAAGCTCAAGATTATATTTTACTTTTCCTAGTCTTGAGCCTAGAAAAAATAAGAACTAGTTCATTAACGACGATAGTTTGCACTAATTCTTGTACAGTTGATATTGTCGTCAAGCTTACCAGTCTTTCCTGCGTCATGGACTATATTATTCTTCAAGCTTATTCCGTCATTAACTGGAATAACATTAGATCGTGTAATATGAAATGTCGTTTTCCGACCACTTAACCAATCATGTACCTATTGCAGATAAACATGGACACTTTTTTAAGCATTAGAGAAGTATTTAGAATCAATTCTTTAAATCTGAATAGATTTTTTGTAGCCTGGAACCATTTTCATCATTAATTGAATGAAGTAACATTAGGTCGTGTAATATGAAATGTCGTTTTCCGACCACTTGGCCGACCATGTAATTCAGATAAATATCGACACTTTTTAAGCATTAGAGAAATGTTTAAAAGCAATTCCCTAACTGTGAATCGATTTCTTGTAGCCTGGAATCATTTCCGTCATTAATTGAAATAACATTAGGTCGTGTAATATGAAATGTCGTTCTCCGGCCACTTGGCCAGTCATGTAATGCAGATAAACATCAACACTTTTTTGAGCATTAAAAAATATTTTAATAAAAAATGATGTTTTTCATAATGTTTCTTGGTTTCTTATATTTCTTAAAGGGACGTAGATATAAACTTTGAAGTTATATATTTTGCGAACAAGACTCAAAAGTGAAATGTAATAAAAAGATCCTGGCTTCATTTTAGTAGATTTTTGTAACGATTTCCCGCACAATAAGGCCGAGGTCGAAAAAATTCCCCACCGTTGAAAAAATCAGTTGTAAAAAGAACCTCAAGACAACATTTTGCGAACTTTTCTAACAATACTCCACACAGAAAAACAATTACCATCCCTACTTCCTTCCTCTTAATCTCTTAAAGATAAGTAGGTACCTCAAGAATTTAACAATTTTAATTAATTTAAAATTAATTAAGATTTCTATCTGTAACATATACGTGCAAAATTTCATATTTATGCCTCCAAATATATAGAAATTCTGAAAATATGGCAACGGACCAACATAATAAAATTTTTTTCAGACTCTGTTTTTGTCTTAAAAAATTAGAACAAAAATCATAAAGTACCTATATAAAATTACAAGAGTGGTAGCATTCTGAAGAACTTCCCATTATCAACTTTTCTAATTATTGTAATTTTCAGCTTGTAGGCTTCTAGTTAGGATAAATGCAAAACTCAAAATTTTTCTATTATTCGCTTGTAGTTTCTACCTATCTAAAATTACAATCCGTCAACCTTCTGGAGCAAATAGCTCATAACTACCGCGAAGATATTTTGATAGAAATTCTTTTGATCAGTTCAGTTGGTAATTCACTGTAAATAAAAGTTAAACCCTTTTTCAAAATAGAGTTATTATCCAAAAACTGATAATGACAATAATTCCCGTTTAATCCAAACAGAAAATAAATCTACACTTTATCCTATATTCGCGTAGATCTATATACCGCCTAGATAAATACTCTAAACAACCCAGAGCCCCTATAAAAACAATGTATACAATTAGTATAAATGATCGTTAACGCTAACTAATGAGTTAATTCATGATTATGTAACAATTTCTAACTGGAGCTATACATGTTCATATACCCTGTGGCTCATCAAAAAATTCCCGGTACAGGTTCTGTGCAACGAACAGAGAACTAATGAAAAAGTATAGTGCGTTGAATAATATTAGGTAGATTTTTTATTATCACAGTATAGTAACAATAACTAACTTTAGGAAAGACTGTAGCAATTGTTCTCTGTTCGTTGCATTTGACTGGATCAGAAATGTTTTGCTGAGCCGCAGTGTATATGGATATGTAACATATTCTATGTATTTGGTTGGGTACAAGCGTATCATTCGGAATGGTGTCGTATGATGTTCTATGTACTATTCCGCACGATTGAACCCTTCGCTATGATAATCAAATATTTTACGCTATATTTATTTGAATTATTTTAAGTAAACAGACGCCCGTACTTACCTATGATATTTGGTACGTATCCAGTGGCCATTAACAAGGGTCCACTGATTATTGGTGCTAGCTCCACTGTTAATTTCGAAAATGGAGATAAGCGATAATTTATGTGTCGTTAATACATATTCGATACGACCGTAATATCTGGCTTCAATAGAGACGTAAGTGTAAATTATCAGTTTTTGTTTTATAGTAGTTTATGTATTAGATACGTAACTGCTATCTATCTACGTATACTAGAAATAAAAAATTTGGCTGGTTCTTAGAATTTTGAACTACGGACATAAAATCTGTAACAAATATTTAACAGTGTTAACATAAAAGCCTTTCCAAAATGTACGTTTGCTTTAATTCTTTTTTTTGTGTAAACTGGAACCACTAAGAAATAGGGTATAGGTCAAATCAACTAAAATTGGTCTGACATCATGAAAACCAATGTAACAAAGCAAAGTTAGACGTATCAAGTTCTCTGTATCTTTTCATTTTTGTTATTTTCATATTAGAATAATTATAGTAACTTAAAACTACGCGTCTAATTGTCTGTCTTTTGTTATTTATAGTCTGTTCAAGTTAAATATAAGCCTGAATAATTAAAAAATTTTAATGATTTTAATGAGAACCATTGACAGTTTTACTGTGGTTACAGGTTAAGTTTAATTTGAACGGATTGTACAAAAATAACCTTACTTTATTTTCGTTATTAACTATCAATTAATTTCTGTCGTTTTTAGACTACTAAAATGTACCAAACCTATGGAAACCAAAAGACTTTAGGGTTTAAAGGAGTTAAAAGGCTTTATTACTAAGACCACCACCTAATTAGTTTTTCAACATGTGCCTCTGACTTATACTAATTTTACTTTTTCATTCTATTGAATACCCCTTTCCCCCGCTGATCATCGATATATTTTGTACGTATGTATAACTTAGCCCAACTGCTTTGCATATAAAACTTACTCGTATTTTTAAATTAATTCACCTATTGAAATTATTTGCATATAAACACCATCTATGTTTGCATAAAAATAATAAAAAAAACAACGAAAAAAGAAAACAAAAGCACATGAACGTGAAACGGAAGTTCTTTGTAAATAATCTCACAACGCTACCATACACCTACCAAAAAAGCTATACGATAGGATTTAAGTTACTATGGAAAGCTTTATTTTCAAATCCTAGTTAAAACTTCCACTCCAGAAAGATATGTTTGTATTGTGTGTTATGCTATGCTACTGCTACATTTATATCTTCTTTATACCGTGTATATATATATACGTTGTGTCTGCTAGAGTGAGATACATGATACGAATGGTATGAATGGTATGAGAAAGATAACTAATGCACAAACATAACCTGTTCTAGTTCATTTAGCAAAGATAACGACATTTATGTTCGCATCGCTTGCCCGTTTGCTTCTTCTTTCGCATTTCGCATACATATATCTGTCTATGCTATGTAACGTTCAGCATTACGGGCGGCTCTGACTGACTGAATACGGTTACAACTAACATTTATGTAATATACATAGTTTGAAAAGTACACAAGTTGCAATAAAATATGAAATTATATAATAGAAAAGTATTGTAGAATTAAATTTATCGAATAGACCTGTAAATAAAAGGAATGAGAATTCTAGAAAATTTTGTTAGAATTGTTGGAATCGATTTTAACACTATACAGTTCGCGCGTCTATGCAGTGAACTTCTTCAGGGACCGACAATATTATGTTTTTAATACACTGACGCAACCATAGAATATATCAGAAGGAACACTACTATCTCTTTTCTGTAATGTAGTGGATGAGCGTAGGTCAATTCTTTTGATCACGTTTTGATTGTTATGGTCATTATTACCACCACCGCACAAAGCCACATACATGCGTATGTAGTATTATATATATGTATATGATACCACGCAACACACCGCAGACCACTCACACACGCAAGACAGATCATACAAATACAAACTAAACCCAGTGCACATATACAAAATATTGGTGGGATAGTTTCCATCTTTGTTTCGTTACATTGGTTTCAGTAGTATAGAGATAGCAGTGTTACCTCTGTACTCTGTGGACGAAACGTTGTAGCACGTATAAAATGTGCGTCAAGCTAGCGGTTTGATGTGACACTGAGAGCGGTGTTCGCTACATTGAGAGTGTATTCCCAATGTTGCCTATCTGCGTTAGCATCACACTCATATGTGATTACTGATCGCGGTTGGCCTCTGCGCTTATTCTTACACTGCCCTGTTGTGGTACTGATTCACTCTTAACCTCTGCTGTCCATGGCTGCTTTCTCCATACCAACGTTTTTTTAGCCTGTCTCGTTTTTGACATTGCTCTGATTTCCGCAATGAAAAACTTTCATCTGCCATACAACTGACGTGACCAAGCCAAATTAGCTGCTTCCTCTGAATCCTGTTAATGATGTCTCTATAATCATCTACGGTCATAGTCTTTTCCACTTATCCCTTGCGTATGTGACCCACCTTGGATATATTACCTAGTCGTATATATTTTAGATAATCAATTTCCAAAGCTTTTAATTTGTTTTTATGGATTTCTGTCATTACCTAAATTTCGCTGCCGTAAGTTATAATAATTTGTACTACTGAAGTGCCACAGAAGTCTTAAACTTAAAATGAAAAACTGTATTTTTATTTTTCAGATACTATTTCATTTCAGTTCAATTAATCCACGTTAGTCATTTTTTTAAGATTGATCGAAAAAACGCATTGATGAGTCAAGAAGAAATTAAAATAATATTAAATGGCATTGAAATTATATAACTACATAAAATTTGGTACCTCTACTTCAAATAGCTTAAGTTTGTGTAGTGATAATGTTACTGGTTCGCTTACGTTTCCCATTTCTTCTACACCACCCTTCCTCTTCACCTATTTCGTTCCACTTTAACCTCATTCTTCTTATTCATTCTATTGTAAATGTCTAAGTACGTATCCGATGTGCGGGGTATGAGACTGGAACGATGCGATCCATTTTCAAAATGGATTGTTTGCCCAAAAACTTTTGTATTTATTTGCCATTCGTCGAAGTTTTCCTCCGTCGCATCGCCGGCACATTAAGATAGCGAACGGGAGTGACACAGCACTAACAAAAGGTTTATTAGATATCTTCACAGTCATTTACAATATATATTGCACAAGCAAAAGTTGTCGAAGAGATTTAAATGGCTAGATATCCAACATTAAGTTTAAAACTAGACAGATCAGGAAAAGGAGGTGGACATAGTGAGTAGGTTAGACGAAGACAGTTGAGATGGTACATTAAAAATAAATTTAAAAACAATTTTTATAGTGATATTTTCCCGTCAGTTTGGTTATCTGGTTTCCGGATAATATTTAAAAAGATTATTAACTAATTTTTTCAAAGTAATGCACACGAGTTTTAAACATAATTTCGGTGTAACTTAAAAAGACATTAACAGTGAAATTAGTTTATTCTTTTTTTACTAATGTCTGTTAATTTTTCAATGGTTACAATCAACAATTTTTTTTTATTCAAACTAATTCACACGCCGGATATTACAATGATCATTTATGTGTGACTACGAATCTGAAGGCACGTTGTGTTAGAATTAATTTTTAGTTCTCAGTTGTTATGCTTTTGTGGCTTCCGTCGGTGACGGTTTCAAATGATGGTAGTATTAATCGGTATCCCTAATATTAATAAAAACTAATCTAACCTTTTTGTCAAATATACTCACGTCAGAGAAAATATCAAATAATTTTCCGTTGAGGAAAATATTAGAAAGCTAGTAGAAGGCTTAGTAGAGATATCGAGCAAACAAGATTTCCTTTTTCTAAAAAGAAATTACTGAATACCACACATCTAGGGTAGTTGCTAAACAGGAAACACTGAAGGAGACAATTATGAGCGTGTAATAAATACATCTACAAAAAATTCAAAGTTATTTACGATTGTATAATTTGATTAAGTGGTTATTCAGGATTACAGAAAAAGTATAACTTTTCCCCGATATTTCTGTAAAGTCTTCGTTTTCAAATTCTAACTGGCGATTCTTGAGATTTAAGAGGAAAACGTTACTTTTTCCCCTTATATTTCAAGGATCGTCAGTTAGAATTTGAAAACGAAACACTTATCAATTGTTGAGTTATATAAAATATTATGCATACATTAATAGATATATGCGATATAAAATTTCAAACTTGTTTTACTCAAAACTACGTTTTCAAAATCCTAGCTTCAGGTTGTAGTTTTTTGTTGATTATTACGTATGAGGACGCGTTGGAAGCGCTACAATTTTTCTGGGTCTTAAAAAAATTCTTTTCGATTTGCTAATTTTTACCCCCTTTCGTTAAAGCTGTGTGCTGTGTACCATAAAAGTATTTTTTAGGTCTCGGCTTTTATACTATGCATAAAATGCATCGTCATCGTAAAAAATAAAAATAAAATTTTTCTTGATACTCAAACGAATACCGGATAATGTATAAACGTGTCAGATTGATTGCATATAAAGTTTTATAAGAAAAAAATTATTGAATGTTCTTTTTTTCTCTAACTCGGAATAACTCCTTAAAAGTACGGCCAAATAATTTTCATTACTTTGGACAGCTATACCATTAGTAACAGTAACAACAAAAATTGATTTTTCGACCAGTATACCAATTTCTTTTAAAATGTATGCTTACTTTTGCAACACTTTGTATAAAAACCTACCTACGTATGTGTACGTTTTTCGTATGTAACCTATACATATAACGTAAAATAGAAAATGCCATTACAAACGCCATTAACCTTAACTCCCACTAATCTTGAACCTCGAAACCTTTATGTTGTCGGTTGCTGCTACGAAAGGTATGAAGAAAATATTTTGTCGTTCACGCATTTAATATTTATTTTGTAAGTTCACATAGAAAATGTACTTTTAACGTGCCTAGGTATAGGTATACCGCATACGGAGAGAGTTATGGGGTGGTCCGTATTTTTTTGTAGTTGTCTATCAATTACTGGGAAAGAAAAATGATATTCAACCAAACTGTGTTGTTTTCATAGCAAAAAGATCGATAGTGAAAAAAAAAAACATTTTACATTTTCAAATTTTGTTAAATTCTATAAAATTATAGAAATTAGTTAGATCCAAAATAAAATTTCCTATCCAACCATACCATCCAAATGGTAGCCATTCCAATCAAATTCAGTGATATTAAGAAAAATAATGCGCTTTTTACGAATAACTATATAGTTTACTTCATTTTACCTTGATCTAAGGATCTGAAAGATTTATGTTTATCATGTTACCATGTCAGAAATTCTTCAAACGTTCTAATTTCTTTTTTTATTCTTACCTTTTTATTATTCGTACCTAATAAGAAAACAAACAAAGATCTATCACATGCTTGATTAATGCTTTTATATAACGGATCTGGATAGGTATTGATTTATCCAGAATACCTGAAACTTAAGAGTGAGTAATATCCTCATCACATGCTGTAAGATTGTCTGTTAAAACTAGTGATGAGCAAAATTAGTCTTGGTCTTGCAGTCTTGTCTTGGTCTTGCATTTTTTGCAAGACCAAGACCAAGACCAAGACTATGTATACCAAGAGCAAGACCAATACCAAGACTCAAGTGAGCAAGACTAAGACAAAAGCAAGAAAAAAGCAAGACTCTTGCTAAACTATTTAAATAGTTTGAAAGTATAATAATTAATACCGTAAAGAGAGAAAATTCTGATTTTAGAAGGAAAAAATCCGGTAATAAAAAATGCAAGAAAGTGCAAGATTTTTTAGCAATACCAAGACCAAGATCAAGACCAAGACCAAGACTCAAGCTGCTCTAGCAAGACCAAGACCAAGATTCTTAATGCAAGAACAAGACCAAGACCAAGACTTGGCAGTCTTGGTGTTGGTCTTGCATTTGCTCATCACTAGTTAAAACTAGTGCTAGCAACCGCGATAGGGGGCTCTGCTGTCTGTAGTGATGGAAAAACGTCACTGTTGGCACTCTTGCTAGATTTTAAACTTGCGTCTCTGCTATGTTTAACTGTTTACCAATAAGAAAGTCATATTTCTAACACAGAGGAGCGATTACAGTATCCAGCACTGTAGAGCTCGCTTGGAGAACAGAATCGAAATCAGGCAGTCAATCTAGCAGCGAAGCAAGCTTCGTGTGATGCAGGCTTAATACAGGTCTTTTACAAGTCTACTTGGTTCTAATGTCAAGGTAGGATGTTACGTGTCCAGCTACAGCATTTTTGTTAAAATGTCTGAGTTTTGTTTGGATATTCTATCGGGCAAAGTGGCATATTTTAGCTTTCCGATCTAAAAATTATTAGTCAGTGAATACCTACTTACTAGTGATTTAGTTTTTCAGACAGAAACTTTCAAGTCCGCTGACTATATAAATGCATCCAAATTCTTTTGATTAAAAATATCCAACGAAAATCTTTCGATTTTCATAATTAGATGCCACGAAAAACAAACGTAGTAATAGCATGTATATCTATATTTGCGAAGAAAGGGTTGTTTTGAAGGTGTCTTCATTATTACACTTATTTTGTTTGAATGTGTATGTAATGTACATGCTACATGTATATATATATATATGTATATGATTTTGAATATATATTTATATGGATACGTTTAATAGTACATTGAGCACTTGAGTCAATGAAGTGTTAATCCGGATTAAAATGAGTATTCTATGTGTATACTTTAAAACTTGGATTTTCTAACTAATAAATTTACAGCTTTGTGTTAAGCTTTCAAAATATTCTTATACATGCATACATACGTAAATGTACTTTTATAATGTTTTATGTGTATGTGTGATGTTTTGAACATTACAGAATAAATTTTCTGGTTTGCGCAAAACGAAATTTTATTAACTGTGGAAACTTTTCAAGTATCAAAAGAATTTTCATAGAGAAATGATGCAGAATTTGTCTTTCAAATTTTTATTAATAAGTAATATATAAGTATACGAAACTTTCAAAAACCGTTATTTTGAGTTCTTTGAAATACACTTTAAAAATTTAGAAATGTAGCACAAAACGTTTTATAGATCCAAAAATAGTCCTGCTGTTGTAATTTCCGTATAGATAGTCAGCGTGTAAAATTACTGCTCAGAAGCTGTGAGGGAAATAAAATCCAAGAAAATATTCCTATCGAAGGGTGGCATCACCTGTGATCTTAGAATTTCAAGCTTAAAGGAAATAACTACGTTCCGGCTTTCAGATTTCGTACCTATATTAATTAAATAAACATTTTAAACACGCTTTTCACCAATTAGCATTTTTAGAAGTAGTTGTCAAGGTATTCTAGTTTTTAACAGATGCACTTAAAGCTCCGAAAATTAAATTTTCTACAAGAGTACATAGGATTATTGTGCAAGTTAAAGACTGACTGATTTATTATTATAAAACCGCCATTCTGTCAAAAATCAATATTTCCCAAAACGGCTATAATATTATATTGTGAAGAAAATGCAAATTTTTGTTATTCTAGGTTCTAGTTAAAAAATTATGATACTTATAATGCCAGCCAAGGACTATTTTGTTGGATCGATTCCCATCTTTTGCTAATCACAGCGTCGTCATTTTGAATATTTTTTAAATAAAAATAATATTTATTAATTATTTTTTTATTGAAGATAATTAAGGCGGACCACTAGTGTAACCGTCTGAAAAAAGGTGATTTTGGGAATTTTTTTAAAGAAAACTACTGTATGGAATGTTTTAATATTTTAAGGATATATTCGCTGATATATAGTAAATAAAAATGCTGCAGTGATAGCGACCTACACAGTACCTGAAATCAAAAAAACCAAAAAGCCTATTAAACTAGAAGGTATTGCGCGTGCCATGAACCTCAATCAAAAAAAAAAAAGTTAAAATTTAACAAAATGGCGAAGTTTTTAAAAAAAAGTTTCAAATTTTGCGTGAAAATTTGATGATTTGTGGCCTGCAAAAATTACATTTTTTGTTCGATCGGAAAACTGGAGGTTCATGGCACGAACCTCCAAACATATATAAAAGAGTCTTCGAGTTACAACTGCAGCAAATTTGAAAAATGTAGTTTTTCTTTACCTTACCTTTTAGTTTTAATCACTGAGAATTTTTATTAAAATTATTTACGATGCACTCACTATAACGGTCATAGTAAAACTAGATGAGCCATTTGAATGTGCCAGGGTCTAGCTGCTCCACAACATGTGACTGGCAGCCACGTGCAGAAACTCCCGAACTATCAACCTTCCTACATTTCTCAATACCTCAAAGTTAACAATGAAAATCCGAATCCGCTCTTCAGTTGGCTGCAACTCAAAAACTATTTGAGTTATGCACTTGAAATTTGAGTATGTTATTTTTAAAGGTACAGACTATCGAAACATGCAAAAAAAAATTTTCCAATTTTTTCAAGATGTCACACTAGTGGTCCCCCTTAAGTCCCCCTATTTGATCTGTTGACTCCATATAAATGATTTATATTTGGATAAATAAATTCAATCATAAATATCCAGAAATTACGACGATTCAGTCCTTTAATTGCTCTTTCTAGAAATTATTATATTTGTTATTATATTTGTTGTAAGTTTTGACAATAAAAAGCATATTTTCATCTTTCAACATTACCAAAATATTAATTTTAATGCATATGTCGCGTAATGTATGTACAGCTAAACCGCATGTATTCGCTCGCATACACAATATGAAAGATCCTGTCAGTCACCCATCCAGACAGTCACCACCCGAACCCCCGTGACTTTCAGTATAATCATCCAGCACAGCGTCACCTCATTGCATGGCACAATACAATACGCTTGACTCACCACACTATCTTCCATAATATAACAACGAAGAAAGTTTAATATTATCCATGTTTCGACACATATATGTATATAAAGTATGGTGTGGCGAGACTGCGGGGATGAGTTGTGGGGGATTTTTATAAGAATGAATGTTACGTGGTGTATGTGTTGTATATATGAGAGCCCATATGGCGCAATAAGGAACTAATAAAGCTAAGACAACATGATACCTAGCCCGGCATTCATATAAGAAGATACTATAGAAGAAGAATAGGCGCACATTGTGCTGCTCCAAGACTGCCGCTGCTTTTCTAACGATGAGCAAACTTCTTGTTTAAGCCCCTGCTGCAGTGAATGAGTGTGTGTGTGTGTGTTACCCCTATTCGATTCACAAACGTTTTCACCCAAACCCTTTTCATGACGACGGCGAACACTAGAAGACGATGCTGGCTGGCTGGATATGGTAGTGTCGGAGTCCACCTGAAGTGTTTTACGACCATTATAATCATAGAATACCATTATTTTCATTAATAAAATTTTCATTTTTTCTCTCGTCCGTTTTTTTTTTGTGTTTTTTGTTTACTTTAAAGCACTTTTCATAATCAAAGAAGAACAAACACTTTTGAAGTTTTCCTTGAGTTTTCGGCAGAAGTGGTTTCTTTAAAATTTTTGCTAATTGCGCATTCTTTTAATAAGTTTACTCGAAATGTAAAAGAAGTTTCTTATACTATGTATTTTGTGGTAACAATTTTTTGATACATATATTCCCCCCTGTGTTTGTGAAATGAGTGCGGGAGAGTATTTCATCGCTAATTACATTTACATAAGAAGGATATGAACATAATTGTGCTGGATGCTCGTTGTATGTAACTTCAAACAAACTTCTTGCGGTTGATTTTAATTACATATCTTATTTTCCGTATCTATTTGAAGTTCTTATATATAGGTACCTTTGTCTGTAGTACAAACAAATATAGTATAACAGAGAAGTACACCAGTGCACATATTTTTCGAACTTGTATTAGTAATTTAATAAGGAAGGGTAGAAAAGCTTTTCCTATATGTAAAATTTGCTACTGTAGCTTTTTTTTTATTTTCCTGGTATTGAATATATAAAATTTTTACTTGTAATTCGACAACAAACTAAAACTTCAGTGAAGCTTACTGAATTATTGAAACAATGTCAAATAACATTATAACAATGTCAAATAACATTTTCTAATTACTTTCCCATTTATATAAATTATCGACTATAGTAAACGTAACATGCGAGGCACTGTCCTCTCTGACTGTGAGATGCAGGTGTCTAGGATCTCCTTCAGTGAGTTCCGAGGAGATCAGAATAGTGATGAGCAAATGCAAGACCAAGACCAAGACTTGGCAGTCTTGGTCTTGGTCTTGGTCTTGGTCTTGTTCTTGCATTAAGAATCTTGGTCTTGGTCTTGCTAGAGCAGTTTGAGTCTTGGTCTTGGTCTTGCAAAATGCAGTCTTGGTATTGGTCTTGGTCTTGGTATTGCTAAAAAATCTTGCACTTTCTTGCATTTTTTATTAGCGAATTTTTTCCTTCTAAAATCAGAATTTTCTCTCTTTACGGTATTAATTATACTTCTAAACTATTTAAATAACTTAGCAAGAGTCTTGCTTTTTTCTTGCTATGGTCTTGGTCTTGCTCACTTTAGTCTTGATATTGGTCTTGCAGTCATACTTATAGTCTTGGTCTTGGTCTTGCTCTTGCTGTACATAGTATTGGTCTTGCCAAAAATGCAAGACTAAGGCAAGACTGCAAGACCAAGACTAATTTTGCTCATCACTAGATCCAAAGAGCAAATTTCAGAGCATTCCTGATATTCTACCAGGCACTGAATTCCTCGAATATCAGGTGGGACCTGAGGCCTGTTTGGTGGCTTTCGTGTGACGGTACTTCGAATCCGACCCACGTCTAGTATGGTTATTATTATTATTATAGCAAAGGCAAGCTATAAAAAGGGCGATCACGGTTCACTGAATCTAGAAAATCAACAAACCTGATGAAAATTTTACAGATTCTAATATTGTTATGTACATACATATATTGGCATTTAAATTAATAGGGTAATATAAATAGCATATCTTTAGTAGGGGTATCAGCTTTTTTTTAAAATGACATCACGCTAGGCGACTAGGGGAAGGGATGGCTTGAAATATGAATCTAATTTTACCTAGTTTCAACATCAACTGGGAGTAAAATTTGCAACAATTTTTAAAATTTTAATTTCCATCATTCCTTAATAATACTTCATCAAAAAATTTTGATTTTTTGTAACTACCCAGCATTATAAATAATTCATACAACATACAGAACTTTATTGGTTCCGCAATTCATACTACATACAAAAAATAACGAAACGCGACGTTAGCGGGGAGACAGGAGAAGCCTTACAATTGTTCCCAATAAACAATTACACGTTACGATAGACGTAATATAGCTCGGGCCTTTTAACTTGGCAGTAAATCGCGCATGATACAGATAGTTATATTTGAAAATACATTACAAGCAAGAGACAATAACATCTGAAAAATATCTAGGTTTAAGTCATATTAAAAAGAGACACCTTTTTAACACTATGAGGCCCGAGCACTTTCATAGTGAATTTCCCCGGAAGCCGGCAATATTTAAAAAAAAAACTATATAAACAAATACATAAAATAAAATGATTCAAACACACAACACAGTTCCACACGTATGTATGTGTAAAACTGTAAACAGACGTTCTACGTGATACGTACATACATACTACATAAACACTGGCATTCAAATCAATTTTATTTAAAAATATAAATTATATTTTTTATGTATTTTTTGTTTATCTTAAAATTTTTTTATACATGGAAACCAAGAGAGTAGTGTTTGTTGGTATGTATGTGTTTGTGTGAATGGGAACACATTCGTGTGATGAAGAATGATAAACATCGCACACATAATGAGTAATCAACTAATCAATTAATCATTGATCGCGGTCGGCCTCTGGGGAAGTTTTGTTTGGTTTCGGATGCCGAAGCCGTGGGACTGAAAGTGTTAACAAACATATTGTTTTCTTTCGTTCCATCTTTTATTACCTACTATTAGATGTATGTGTTAAATTCGTTTTCTGCGCACTGATAAGTTAAAAGGCCCGAACTATATCTGACTTCAGTTAGTACTCCATCTGAATTTTATCATGCGTTTCCATATTGAAACAATCACTGCAGAGCAATCGTTTTGTTACTGTCATTCGGTAACAAAATGGTATCTCTGAGTTGGCTCGCATAATTAAAGATCTTCAAAAAGTACACTGGTTGAAATCATTTGAACGTTAGTGTACCTCTAAAGTCGTATACTCAATATAGTAAACAGTAGCGTGAATGCTAAAATAAACTTTCTTTACTATCATGAGAGACGCAAACATTTTCTCATTAACAAACATTGGTTTTTCACGAAACGATGCAATGAATATTCAAATGTAAATAACACTAATTAAATATTTTATTTAATTAAATTGAAGCACCATAAAAGATTTTAAATTTAGTTGTCGCGGTAAGGGGGAGGGGGATGAGCAAGCGATTCTTCGAGGAACACGAAACGAATAGCAAATACATAATTCATTTGTTATCAGTCAGACATCATTTTTAAGTACTTGAATTTTCCAGGAAAAAAAGTTGTTTCGTACACTGTCTTCGAATTTTTGATGTTATGTCTGGTAAATTTATTCTATACAACAATTCGCACTTATATCAATTTTATTTTTGTTTTCTTTGCGTGTACACGAGTACCAAGTAAAATATAATACTAATTTCTTACACAAATGGCTCAAAGGTGCGGGCGACTGAGGGGGATGCGCGGGACCGAGTACCCCGTTAAAAGTATTTTTCTCCATTTTTACGTTATACCCATCAGTATGTGAAAATTGTAATTTGAATTCTGAAAGACACATTTAACATAAGTCTTGTGTTTCTTCCTATCGAACGTTGGGCAAAATTCCTCCATTCATTTTGTTGCTGTGCCGTATACCGTGCCGTGTTGTTTTTCTTCATTTTAAATCGAAAATAGAAATTCAGAACATGTTCGAAGTAGTTCAGTTGTGTGTACAGCACGGTTTGATCGGGGCCCCTAGCGAGTACGTCGAGTTATGAGAACAGTATTACGTGTACATATATCGTTGTTATGTTTTCTACACAATATTTTAGTAAGAATTTAATTCGGCATGGTAGTATTGTATTGAATGATGTTTTCTATTGAATGAAAAATTTCATTTTAGTTTCTTTGTAAGCCATTTAGTGCTCTAAAGCGATAGTAATTTAGTAATACAGCACATTTTCTATGTTCTTAAGGTTCCGAAGAAAAATCTCCGAGTCCTTATACCACACCACCATAATTCCAACACCTATCGGCCTATGGATGATGAAGATTTCAATCTTATTAAGTTATTATGCGTAAATTGCAATTAATATGATGCAAAGAAAAATTTCTTAATAATTTGACGTACTCTCCCATCTTCACAATGTTTTAAATTGGACATATTTGACATTGTAAGCATGTAATATACACTTTTTACTGGTTGCAAGCAACTTGAAGTAGAATCATATACCGTAAAACCGTCTAGACTTTGCACCAATCTTCAAATTAAATAATTTCTACATTAACCTGCAACAATAAACATTTGTTCTTCACGTCATTAGAGAGAGAAAAACACCCTCTAAACAGCTCTATCAATAAAAACTACGGATTTCAACATTTACTATCTCATTTTACAGGATTACTATCCTACAGTTTTTCAAAGAAATAAAATGTGTGTCTAACTTAGGCATGTAATTTTCGTCATAATTGTTATATTGTTTTAGTTTTGACATGTATGTGTTCAGTATTTTATCGCGCATCATTTAATGATATTTGAAGTTATATTCGACGTATACCTATATATAAAAAAATACATGCTATATATGTATCTCCGTTTAGATCCGAACACATCAGTTTATTATACTATGGCCGCGATTCGCACCAGTTGTAACTCCTACTGTCCATACGTTAATATTCCCCCCAGAATTACGCGGTTTATGCCTCCTTCTGGTGTCATATCGTATGTTTACTTTATAGAGAGGCATACTATGCATTGGCCCCTCTCCCTTGCCACAAAATATTTTGAAGTCTTTGACAGGTTCAAAGACATCAGACGATATATAACACTGTCTTAAACCCGACGGCAGAGGTTAGTTTGCATGTTATTACATTATTTAAGTAAGTATCCGGGTCAAGAGGGATTTGGGGTGTAGACCCGGACACATACTAATTATTTTTAATTTTTATTTTTTTATTTTTACTTATAATGAAACAAATGGGTCAGGGATATAAGAAATAATATACGCTCTTTCTAATGGTAATACTTTTGTTGGTGATATCTATGAAGGAAACACGTATAAACATAAAACTATACCAAAAAATGTAAAAAAGTGTTCGGGTCTAGACGGTTTTACGGTATCTTACTCTTCTTAGATAATAAAATTTGCCTATACGTAAAAAGAGTAAGGCATATGATTCTATTTCAATTTTTGAGTTGCTTACAACGAGTAAAAGGTGTACCTATTTGAAAAAGGATTTCCCTTCCTCATATCATTCATTTTAAAAATATCGTTATTTTCGATATCGATAACTTTTGATAAAGAATATTACATTCCGATAGTACCGCAATTACAAACCAACACAATAAAAATCTCACATAAATGACAGTCTAACTTCAGAAGTATTTATTGTGACATTATTACTCATCGTCAATGTGTTACTTGTAATAATGAATACAAGAAAAGGTGATTCACCTCTCTCTTCAACGTTGCTCAAACTACGTTTTGAATTTGAGAATTTTGTTTCTACGTTATTTTAATAGTTGTCTTAAACTATTTGACATGAAGAACTTCTTGAACTACTCAAATAGGACGATAATCTCGACCCAGTCACTCCCTAGTATTAAATACACCTATATAGACTTAATATTAGAAAATTGAACAAAAACAGGTCAATTACCTATACTTTTTTATGTAGATTGGAAATCTGTAAACAAAATTTTAATGTTATTTATATTTCACGTAAGTTAGTAAGTGAGTAAGTTAAACAAATTGAATATTAATTTATTTCTTAAATGAAAAGGCACTATCCTAAATTATTGTTGCTTGAGTAGTAAGAAGTAAAGGTCTCGAGGTCGAACCTATCGATTTTGATGGAACTTAAATATCTTATAGAACACTAAAAACTAAGGGACACGTATTTTTTTTATTTGCGGAAAAATGATTTGGAGGGGTGAAATCGCCCTTCAAAAATTGGGGTAAAAATTTAATTTTACAAATATCTCGAAAGCAGTAAGAGACAGAACAAAAGTTTAAAGTGGCGATATTACTCTTTTTTAAAGAGCTATCTATTGATATGCAATTTGTTCAGTTTACATCAACAGTTGGGGGTTAATCTTGCAAGAAGGGGGTGAAAAATAAACAATATAAAAAAATTTGTTTTAATAGGTTTAAAATCTACGTCAAAAGTCTAATTGACCTGTTTTTGCTCAATGTCTTAATAAGTCTAGGGGTAGTTAATTAAGGGACGACTGTGTCTAATAATCGTACTACTTGGGGAGTTCAAGAAGTTCTTCTTCAAGTCGTAAACTTTTCATCCATAACGAATAAAAACTATCTATTGTTAACTTCCATTAAAATATTTTTTTTTATCTTGAGAGTATCCTTTTTAAAATAGAATCATGGAAATACGTAAACAGAAATTTAATTCCCATTTATAGATATAAAATTAATCTTTTGGCTCCCGTTGAAATATTCACGGTTCATCGCACACCGTACATTGTGCCTACCGCCCCCTGCTGGATACCGTATAGACAACGAGTGAAGATCTTATTGTATAATGTGCGCAAGTGGTATCTTTATCCCATCCTCGCGCGGGTAAGGAAATATTGTGTCGTAGGCACTATCTACGTACCTACTGCGTTCCCTATTCTCTCGCCTCACCCTTCTTAACAGCGTATAATCTATATGAATGTATACAGGGTGTTAAATAAATTTCCTACTGAACATCGCTGTTATAGTCGAGGTGTAGTAGTGGGAGTAGTGGTATGGTGGGGTTCGCCATATTTATTCACAGCCGTTAGATACTGAAGTTAGTTACTCTCAAAGTATGTGATTTATGTATGCAATTTCCTCCTGTTAGATTTTACCTAGTATGACGCTCTACTAAGATGATATGATGTGAGACGAGGTTTCCTGATCCCAATATATGTTCGGAGCAATTTTTTCTCTTGTTTAAATAAATAATACTTGGATATAGTTGAAAATACTATATAGATTGCAATGTAATAGAAAAATTCAAGTATTCAAGTATTTTAAAATATTTTTGTAGTATCTATTAAAAAATTGAGGCAAGTTCCTAATCATTTCATATGTAAGTCTCTCAAATAAATCAGAAGTTCTTTCTTTCTTAATTGCAAAATATAAGTTACCTATTTTCTTTTAACTTTTTAATAGAAATTTGTTTTTCAGGGTATTCTACTAATTGTAAGATTCTAAGACAATATCAGAGGCATAAATATAAATTTTGCGCCCTAGAGCGATTTTGCCTTAAGCACCCCCTTCGAAAAAACCTTTTTTTCTCCAAAAATGCGAATAGCGAGTAAAAAAAGCGGTTTATCTGTTTCTTATTTCATTTAAAAATTGCCGTAAAGAACAAAAAAAAGAACAGTTTTTTCAATTTTTCAAAATTCTTGCACCCATACTTTTCCTTGTGTTTTTTTTTTTTTTTTTTTTTTTTTTTGGCTATGCGCTTTGGAGCGACTGCATCCCTTGCTCCATGTAGTTACACCTCTGGACAATATTGTTTCGAACATTCAGTTGTTCATTTTCAAAAAGAGTTTGAAACTCTATTACAAATATGGAATACCATAAAGTAACGTTCAAACCTATTAATGTTAATTATAAACATACCTTTTGAAATCATCGTTTTTAGATTTTATTGGAAAAATTAATTAAATATTGTAATATAAATGATTATTGATTCGTCAATAAATTCAATTAACTATACACCATGAGTATAAAGAATAATTTCTTTTGAGATCGTATCGTAAGTCTGTGTCGAAATTTATTGCTAATGTGAGTTTTAATAAAAATTTATCTACTGTAACAAAAATAAATAAATTGGAAATTGTACTCGTTGTACAATATTTTGGTTTTGCGCTATATTTGTAATCGTATATACTTACGGTAATAAACATGTCTTTAAATATAGTGTTATATACCATATTAAGGTAGTTTGCCGTGAAAATCCCACGCTCGTAACGTAATAACGTTATATAGATAGTAAGTTACACACATAGATATGTGTACGTATGAACTTTACTCGAAAAGCTATCGTAACGACTTACTTCCCTATATTTTCGTGCCCAATCTTTTCAAGTAAGCAGCACTTATGAGTATAATTTAATACGATAAACATGGGTAATGAATGCCATATTATTAGATTTTCTCATTTTTTTCTTTTTATTGAAATTTAACTAAAATTAAATCAAGTGTGATTCGTCGTAATCGTAAAAATTTTCTAAAGATCATTAATATCGTCGATGTAATTTTTTCCGTGAGTAATGAACTACTGAGGTGAATGAATTAAAATTTTACTGCTTGAAATTATCTTTATTGTAGAAGCAACGACCAAACCGGTACGATAGACCCTAACATGATCGCAGTTTGACCGGATTGTAGCGCGTGGCGTCAAATTGAACATTCACACCAATTCGATCAAATCATAAAACTATTTAGATAAAAATACAACACAAACGAAAAATGACTGTTGATCGCAGTCCGAATCTAATTCGAGGTTGGCAGTTCTAGCTTTTCGGAAATTTCCCTTCCCTAGTCTAGCTAAGGAAGCGTCCATGAACTACGTAGTTCCATTTTGGACAATTTTAAACCCCTCCTTCTCTCCATGTGACTACAGGTGGCTTTTGCCTTGAAACTCGCCCCCTCCCACCAAAGTGGAACCTAGTTTCTTTTCTTACTAATTGTAAGTGCAAAAAAAATTCATTTAAAATAATATAGCCTTTTTATTATAAAATATGAAAATTAAGGCACTTTTTTACTGTTTACCAAAATATTTCCTCAAAAATCACGTCCCCTGACAGCAAGAATTTTAATTTAAAGACTGTGTGACCGTATGGTTGGATAATTCGCTTAGGGAAGTTTTATGAAATTTCCACATATTCAAAATATTTAGCACCTCATAAGTAATTCAAGATTATTCATGAATTTTCAAATTCGTTCATTCAAATTCATGTTTGTATAATTGTTCTAATAAATAAAACTACGTAACTCGACTCTGTCTCCCCTCTGCTCCCATGCAGTCCAGCGAAACTTTTTGATATAGTCCAGTGAAGTTTTAATATATTGAATCGAAAAGTAAAGGATGCGTTTCAAGTGACTTAATAAAAGATTAATAATTTATTTTGTGGAAAATATTTTAATTTTTATTATTTTTTGACATTTTATTCGAAAAATTACTAACAAATTTTAGAAAATTTATAAATGTGCCTAATGAGGAAATAACTAGATATCTACGGGAATATTTGTGACCGAGAAATTTCACATTCTGTAAAGTCACACATGCCCACCGACTCATAATAGTTCATAAATTAATTATTTGAAAGACATGTTTTATGATACAATTAATTGATGTATTTATCTATTTTTTAATTTTTATAATGAAAATATGCTTTGATAAAAAGATAAAAAAATTAATACTATTTATATCAAAAAATTTTTCCAAATGCAATTTTTTTAAATATTTTGTAGTTTTGTTATGTAAGAAAAATGTATTTTACAAATAAAGTCCAAAACTCTCCGTAAAAAGTCCATTCGTCAAATTGACGCTGATGTATTATTAACGTTTCTCGTAGACCAACGTATGATTCAAGGGTTAATTGAGCTGCATTCATTTACCAAAAAAAGTATAGTCCTGAACTCGAGTTTAAACTCAGAATCAAAAAAATATTATCCGTCTTTCAGTTCAGCCCTAAAATTAGTTCTTATAGACCAGAAACGCCTAAAAGAACGCATAAGTATAGTGTATACGCATATACATATATGTTTCCGTTCTACTTACTACTTATGATTTCGGTGTAAATAAGTCATGGTTCAAACTTTTTACTAATAGCAATGTTTATATGTATCTTAGTTCCCGTGTTATCTTTATCTGTATAGATTTTCAATTATTCGATTCGGTACTTAACACTCATCACTAATTTCATCAATTAACTTAAAATACGTGTAATATCAATATTACCCGGTATGAATGTATTACTTTACTGAACACTGTAGCATATATGTATGTAGTGTGCGGTTCTACACACAGAGTACACTACTATGTACGTACACTATTCTCGCACAGTTGGTGTGTGGTGGTGGGTAATAGTAGGTACACTGTTATACCGACAATAATTCTAAGCCACAGTGCATGTTTCATTCTAATTAAACACTCGTTTTAATTAATATTGTAAATTATATGTTAAATGAAAACCGTTTGTTATCGTTGTTCTGTTGTTAAAAACCTACCTACGTTCAGTTACAGTGCGTTCAGCTTCTACATCTTCTTATCTGCCTCCAAATAATAATGTTCCTATTATTAATAATATGTAATATTACATTACATACATCTATTGTATAGTTTGTAAGAAGATGGTAGTACGAAGTAAAGGATGGCAGATGGAAGAGAATGTGAGAGACGTATATCTGCTATTTGCAATATGATCTTATATTACATACTCGTACATTTAATTTATTCATTATTACATAATAATAAATTATCATAAAAATACATTAACACTTGCAAAATACTTGATGTATTTCATAGTTCTAACAATGGAATCCTTATATGAATTCACGTTTTCTCTCATCGCAGTAGATGGTCAATTCGCACTTGTTTCTAATTATTAATACAAAAAATAAATTATAATAACATAAATTGACTCGACGGAGATAATGGTGGCGGTGTTGAGAAATCAGAACTCACAACAAATTACAGCAGAAGAAAACTCTGTTGTAGGACTTCCCCGTCGCAAAAATATAAAATTTTTTATTTGAAACCTGTTGAGGGATGGAGGATGAGGTTGCGTAGCTGAAAAAGGACTAATATACCTATTATAATCATTTATAAATAATAAGTAACCAAAAAACAATTCAATAGTAATGACCATTTTGTTCAAAGGTAACAAAAAAAAATAAAAAAATTATTGTTCTTTAGGGCTTTGAAGATGTACAATTCGGTCTGCATGTCTGTCTGTTTGCTTGTCTTTCTGCCCGTTTGTCACACCACACTTCCAAAACTCCTCCATTTTTCGGCCTATGAAATTGTAATTTTACATGTAGGTATATGCTACAAATGTAAGTCTCAGTTAATACACGGAGAGAAAATTCTTATAAAAATTACTGTGCTCATACTACAATCGACGTGTAACAGGCGAACATATCCAATTTTACCGTACAAGAAGTGGATATGTTCGCCTGTTACACGTCGATTGTAGTATGAGCACAGTAATTTTTATAGGAATTTTCTTCTCTCCGTGTATTAGGCACATAAAATTTTTTCTCAACACCTTGAGGTACTTTTCCGGATTGGAAAGTAGAGCTAAACTTCCTCAGTTTTAATTCATGTGACCTTTACTTTATGTTATTCCATATTTATTTTATTATTTCAGGAAACATTTTGAGAAAACCTGATGCCGATTAAATAAACGTCAGCTACCTTCAAAAAACAAGGAATGTATGAATTTTTAAAAAAAATAAGAAAAATCATAAAAATTTTAAATTTTCTTGTTACGTGATTTAGGTATGAAAAATAATAGTATTTAAATGTGGACACTCTATACAAGGGGTGGCCAACCCAAATGATTTTGCGGGGCACTTTGGAAGCACATTATAACCCCGCGGGCCTCATAAAAAATGATGTGTTCCCTTAGTATATGTAGATATATATACATTGGTTTTCACTACCTTGGCCATTATAAAATAAATAGGTATATTTTGTATAAGTGTGATGAATCTTGCGGCCCAAAAAAAGTTCAAAGCGGGCCGCGGGTTGGTCACTCCTGCTCTATATCATTCAGATTTCATCAGTCTTTAGAATCGAATAAAAACTTTCGAATTTTTCATAATGTCGGTCGGATATTAGGGAGTCTCAAATTTGTAATCTAGTGGGATATTGATTCACTTCTAAACTTTCGAAGTCTCGATTTAAAAAAAAAAATTATTCATCAGTTAAGGAAATATTTATGTTAAGGCGTTCGCATTTAGACCACATAATTACAACGTGAAAAAAACTAGGTAAAAAGAAACCGATATATTTCTACTTCATTAAATTTTTCTGCTATAAAAACAGGACTGTTAGTCTCATCTGTATATTCTCGACGGATATCACAAAACCGTGCCAATGAGAATATATTAATTCCCGGCAATTTATTTTATTGTTACGAAGATTAAAAACACCCACGTCTCGCAGAGAAAACTTCGGGGAAAATCATCAAATAAGAAGATGGTGCATTAATTCTGTTTCGTTTCGTTATTAGGACACGAATGTCTTTAATGGTTGTGTGTCGTCACATAACTGTCACCCATCGTGGCCCACCAGTGGCGGCACAGTACACAGATGTATGTGTAAGTTGTAACGCGGCTTGTTTTTCTATCACCCTATTTACTTAACTTGTAGGTATCTAGTAGTTGTGTTTTGTGAAGGCCACATGTTACTTATACACGCTACAAATGAAACTTCATCCCTCAATTTTATTTCTTTAATTCGCAAATGTTTGTTTTCCGTCGGTCTCGCTTCGAAAATATTCAGCACATACACAATTCAATGTGTATTTGAAAACTTGTTTGTACGAATAAATTAGCATTTTCAGAGATTTTATTGCTTGCTCTGTGAATTTAACTCAATGGCTGCCAAACAATTTTTGTTTGTAAAAGACAGGTTTAAAAACATTGATAAAGAGAGAAAATTGTTTACATATTATCTGCGTACTTCTGGAAATATTTTATTTTAATTGTAAGATTTTTGTTTCCTTCATAAAATATAAACATTGTTATGTTAGTTATGTATGTTTTGTAAAGTCGGTATTAAACTAATATTTGGAACATGTAATAATTTTTTTAAAATTATTTCAGATGTCATTATGATATTCATTTTAAGTAAAATACATTCTACAAAACATAAGTAAAAAGAATGAAGAAAACATTATCTACCATTCTTATAATTTGACATTCCCACTTTATCTTGCGTACACAGTATCTTGCGTACTTTTAATTTTATTAAATTATAATATATAACACTGACTTTATAAGAAGTCTACGTTGTTTTTATAGTTGACAACGTTGATTTGGACAAAGGATAATTTATTGATTTTTGGTATTGGTACATATGTATGCAGTATGTGTATGAGTATTCACTATTCACTAGTATTAGTCAAACCTTCGAAAATTTTTTTGCTGACAATAATAAACAAATTTTTTTTATGTTCTTATAGTACACTATAAATTCAATTACAGATTCCGCTCAAAATAGGGAATAGTAAACAAGTCACTTTCCCTATTTTAAGCGTAACATACAGGATGAACTAAATGTCTATGTATATGCATATACATATATTTACTAGGTCACTGATACGCCGTAACCAAAAGCTAAGACATGCTGCGATGCCCAGTTCTCCAAATATTTCTAGTTTATTTTCTCACGTTAAATGTTTTCTTTTCTTAATAACCCCTGTCATATTAAAAATACAGTTTATTTAGTTATATACTTATATAAAATAAGTACATAACTTTACTATATACATTAAATAATTAACTTTTTCTATTTAAAATAACAACTGTACACAATAAATACATATAATAAATTGATAACAATTACTATTATTAATAAGAAAATACGTTTGTATGTTCCGAATGAGACCATTTTAAGAATAATCTTTGCTAATGTTTAAGTACAGAACAAAAAGTAAATACGTACAGATACATATTGTGGAGTGAATGTCAAAGAAGCTATTAAATTTTAATTTATCACCACTTCATAATGTCCCAACGTTCCCAACAACACATTCACAAGCATTATATGCATGTATGCCTACTACCTGATACTATTAAATAATCAAATCATGGATATGTTTATATATGCATAATTATATAGAATAGACAATTGTAGGGTTTTGGACGTTTTAAACATTTCATTTCAAACTCATAAGTAAATGTACAAATTGCAAAATTTTTAATTTTTCTGAATAAATGATTAAAAAGTTCATGAACACTTTATTATTTGTCACACCATTTATACAATTATTTTTTATTTTTTTGACAAAATTTTTATTACTTTTTAATATAAACATGTTTGAATGTGTGTGTGTTTGTTTACAATATTTCCTTATTTTAGGTTTGCTTATTTTAAGAGAACGGTGTATGTTAAAACATTCAATAAAAATTATTAGAAGCAAATTTTATATATTTCTGTAAATATCTATACCTATATATAAAATTATCCACAGTATTATCTTTTTATTATTATTTCATTTTAAAACAAGCCGGACAACTAGAGAGGTATCAATTTAATTCATTTTTTGGGAAAAATTTTTATTAGAAAATTAACCCAGTGTAGATTTGTAGTGTACTTGTAATTTATTTTTATTATTTATTTATTTATAAATTATAAAACTGAGAAACAATATTTTTCAATTTAAAACATTTCAGTGCGGCTTAAAAATGTCAAATTGATTAATGACTTTAAAAATACATATAGTCTTGTCTTTTATTGCAAGATATATTTCTCTCTTTGTTTCCTTTGGCATGTTAACATGCCAATGGCACTGAATCGGTTAAAATGATAATAGATTATTTCTTCAAAATGTAATTTATTGAGAAATAAGTCTATACATATAATAAAATTGTAACGAGACCATTTCTGTACATGGAATATTTTTTCAAAATTGTACTGGTACTGTAAATAGTTATCGATGTAGATACCAAAACAGCGTTTTTTAGAATTTTTGTCTGTCTGTCTGTCTGTCTGTCTGTCTTTTCACGCATCACGCCAAAAACTATTGGACGGATTTTAATGAAATTTCGTGTGATGATAACTTATTACCTGGGTCAACATCTAAAATACTTTTTACTCCGGGAAAATTTCTCATTCCCACGAGAAAATGGAAAAACCATTTTGAGTATGTGCACACATTAGGCAAAAACTATTAGACGGAATTTAATAAAATTTGGTGTGGTGATAACTTATTACCCAGGGTAACATTTAAGGTACTTTTTACTCCGGGAAAATTCCTCATACCCACGGGAAAATAGAAAAACCATTTTGAGAATGTGCATGCATTACACAAAAATTATTATTCTTTGCAAATTCTGTAATAATTATTACACTTACATACTTCTCATTGAGTTTATAACAATTCTTTGCGCGAACGACGTCGCGGGTACGATTAGTTTCTAATAAAATGTATCTGTTTATGTAATTTATAAGAAGAAAATGAAGTTCTAATAGGTACTTCTTATTTTTCTTATCAATAACCAACATAAATAAAAATAAATTATTCTAATTAGCTATAATTACCTATATAAAGGAAGTAAGAGCAGTAGTTTAATGAATAGAGGCTTATGTACCACTGTGTGAAAAAATCAAAATTGCAAATCCAATACTATTTTTAGATTATTGATTCAATTAAGCTACATCATTAAGAGTCCATGATACATAAGAAATGAGCTACCACTGACGGAAAGTGCTTTAAGAGTACAAATTTAAATACTCCTGTAGGAGCGTCTGCATAACATAGAGAATTTCCAAATATTGGGCACTGGCGGATCTCATATAACAAGCTGTATCCAAATAACAAGCTCTCATATATAACATATAACAAGCTGTAGGCCAAATTTTGGTAGTAGAGTAGTTAAATTCTAGCGAAACTCATATAATGAGCATATAACCGTTTAAAATGTTTTAACTTTTTAATGGTGAAAAAAAAACAATGGTTAAGCTTATGTAATCTTTTCACTCTTTTCGATGGTATCAAAAAAAAAAATTTTAAGTTTTTTTAATTCTGATCAATTTTTGCGAAAAACCACTAGGTAAAAATAGCGAAAAATAGTCAAAATTTTGAACTACTAAATAATGACACAGAATGAAAGTTTTTAATTTTTCTTTTCCGAAATAACTTTTATCCCTTAACATTATTATTGATTTACGACACTTCTATGGTCATGTAGACTACGACATCATCCTTAATATTTTCAATAATAATGGAGTGAAACACAAATAACACATGTGTAAATAATTGATTTTAATTGATACTTTTCAATAATTTCAATCAATAAGGATTAACAAGTATTTGCTACTCGGAAACCGAGATTAATTAGGACTCGGTGAGACTACGTTTTTAAAGATTAAAGATTATTATGTAAAATGTAGATTACATCTAACATTTTTGCTGATATTTTAAAATATTAAAACTTTCATACAGAAGAGGTCTTTTCCTGTAGGAAGGCTGTGAATTTTTTTTTTCACATAATAGTAGAAAATATTTCATCTTTATTGGGTACGTAATTTTATTCAAAGGCAGGATTTTCATTAGCGTACTACATGGTAACATACAACATTGTCTACTCATCTTGCGCATTAACATAATGTTCTATCAGAAATTAAATCTTTCTAAATTACCAACCGCGTCGTAAAACAATGTAATCGTTAAATAAGAAAAGTCTACCAATGTTTACCATTTTACTTACACAGAAAAAAAAATGTAATTTCAGAACAGCTTTTGTGTGTATAATATTACATAGATATGAACCGCACATATTACAATTTATCAGTAATAAAAATCTATTAATAAAAGTTTAAGTACAAATTTTGTTACAATGTAGCAAAATTTAACATGTGTAAAAGAATAAAAATACATATCATCGTACTCTTTGCAGCTCATATTACGTATGTGCTCATTTATATACATATATCGAATTTATGTTTATGTAATCTTATTTCAATCAGGTTCAGATCGATGTTTAGTGGTCAAAACCATTCGCTATTATAAAAGTTCATGTGGCCAGGTTATTCTTCTTTCTCTATCAGCGCACATAAACATATAATTTTCGTATTATAATATTTCGGAATACACTGTTTATCTATAGAAGAAATTTCTAGTTTCTATCTAATATTAACGTTATTCACAATTCATTATGCGTGAGAGGGAAAGAAACAACAATACTTTTGTTACCGTAATTACAAAATTGGAATTTTTAGTGAGACATTTCAATAAGATATCAACGTATATCGAAAAAATTTCTTTGTATAATTTTTCATATTTTTTAATATATAGTTACAGCGATTTGAAATCAAGCAATATCGCGATTTCTAACTTCGGGAATATCAATTTTATGGCAACAGGATGAAGAGACTTTAATTGTTTATATTGTACCAAAGAATACGAAAAAATTTTATTCGTATAAATAATTTTAGTTTGAACAAAACCTCCTAACCAGGTTGTCAACATGAATTTTTATAATAAGTACTATTAGAGTAGGAACTTAACCCTAATTTTTAACAAAAAGCGAACACGAGCGTTCTAGTGGCTGATCGTTCTTTTAATCGATTCAAAATTTAAAAAGGAATAAAAAATTCCAATACTATTTTTTTATCAAATACCGACGTCACTGTGAAAAATTGAAGTTAATGAAAATAATAGGTAAAATGTATGTATAAATTTTGTATTAGTAGTATTCTATATGCACAATTGATATATAAAAAAAAATTTTTTTAAACAGAGAAAAAATTATTGACAAATATGATATTTTAGAATGAATACGTAGACTAAAACCAAACATTTATAGGAATACTTGTCAAATTATTTATTTTTATCAGTTTTTAGCATTGAAACCGTGGTTTACCTAATTAAAAAATAGTAGTTGAATTTTATATTTTATTTTAATTTCTGCATCGATTAAAAAAAAAATCAGCCATTAGAACGCTCGTGGTCACTTTTCCAATTTCTTTTTTCAAATGCTTATTGAAGTTAAAACTGAAAAGTTGTAGTATTTCATCCACAAAAAGTAAGAAAAATATAAAAAAATTATATTCCATTGCTATTTTATAATTGACAATTCTGTGGAATAAGTATACCACTTACAAATATGATTTTTCCAACGGATTACATATTTCTTTATCTTTTTTGGTTACATAATAAAAAATTAAACAAATTTTTGTGTTCAAAAATTACTTTTTTATTTTAGAAACACCAAAAAATTTGCAGAAAATTAAAATTAATAATTTAGTACCACAGAGAATATAAATATTATTAAAAACTTTCTTTTTTCTGATTAATATTTAATTTAATTATGAGCTCATTTTTATCGTACCTCAACGCGTTTACATTTTTTTGAGAAATGTTTCCCCTAAGATTGAACTGTGTAACTAAAGTAATTTTGAAAAATCCAGTTAGATTTTCATTTGGATGTTTCCTTGCCCATTCTTATATTTTTGTGTATATTTTTCCTTCCGCTTTTCAATAAATATCTGACATCTATATCAATTTTGGCTACAACTTAATACTAGATTGTCCACATTTTGATACAGTAAAACCAGGACACAAGCTTAAAGAGAAAGTAAAGCAGGCTTTTTAAATACATCAGAATCACGATCACAAACTCAAAAAAGATTGCGTTTTTTGTAGAATTAATCAAGTTAAATTATTTGGCTTTTTTATTCGTTGATTTTTCGTCCTCTTTGGCTTCCTAATTTAGTTAATATTGATTGCGTCAAGAAGTTATTAGTAAAGATTGTAGATAGGCAAATTATTTACAGAAGGTCTACAAAATTTTCATTAGACTCACAACTTCAGAGATAGTCTAAAAATTAATTTCAACTTTACTCTCAAAAGTGTGACCAACTTACAACACCACCAGTCTCGAAAACTGTGTGTTACACTCATGAAAGACTTCCCTACGAAAAAGGGACAAATCCGGGAAAACCCGGGACGTATGGGTTATTTAATGATACTTAAATGTATTGTCATTGTCATTTATAAGTAACATAGTTAAACTAACGATAAGTATTACAAATTCTGAAAAAGGGTAAGTAATATAATACTTACGTACCCACATTGGAAATAAATTTAAAAAATGTTTATAAGTAATTTTTTCATTAAAATCTCATAATAGATTATAAGGTTTATAACATAATAGTTACAAATGTTAAAACTCTTGAAATGATTTACTAAAAAATAAATTATTGTAACATTCAAAAAAATTATCACAACAAAAAATAAAAATTTATTTTATTAGGCATTTTAAAATAAAATAAAAATTTTCAAAATTGTTCAATGATTCAAATAAAGCCGCACTGTGGGAAAATAAAACCTTATTTAATATCCATTCAGCAGATTATAAAAATTTTTTAACTTCATAAAATACCTATATTATTTCTCCACACATAACAAAAAAAAAAATTGCATCAAAATAAGTCATTCTGCTACAGGTAAACACTTCACACAGTAGAGGGGAACCCTTACCAAAAAATTTGTACCTAATTTTAAGAGAACGATCCAAAAAATCACCTCTCTCTGTGTTGTCGGATATAATTTAAAGTTCAATTTGACATTTGAATTTTAATATAATCCAAAAATTAAAAAAAGATAGAAAGCATTTTTTTTACTTTGGTCAGTAGGTACCTTGTAATAAACATATCGTAGAGTTAAATTATTATAAAAGATATAATAATAATAATACCTGTCGGTAATTCAGGTAACATAATATATCAATTGAAGACAATGCCTACTGCGGAGCGAGACCAACGAGTCCTTTTGTCTGATACTCATGACAAGTTAATCTACTTTAGAGACACATTAATTACAGGCAAAATGTTTATCTTGATTTAAAATACCAAGTTATGTTTGTTTGTGTAGATAGCGTGTATACTACGTGTTTTTCTGTTGGGCAAGTTGAACAGGGCCGCATTTGGATCAGTAAGAAAGTATTTAGTTAGGTTTGTAATTTCTGGAGTTCATTTAGTTATTAATAAAAAAAAAAACGACATGTTGATTCTTAGTTCATTTATGAACTTCAGAATATCGGAGTCTACCCGTAAACACTAACAAGTAAACGTCCCGAGGCCGGACCTATCGATTTTGATGAAACTTAGATATGTTGTAGAACACTAAAAAATAAGCGACACATATGTTTCTTTATCGGCGGAAAAACGGTTTGAAGGGGTGCAATCGCCCTCCAAAAATTGGGGTAAAAATTTAATTTTTTAAATATCTCGAAAACGATAAGAGATAGATCAAAAGTTTAAATTGGCGATATTGCTCTTTTTTAAAGCTATCTATTGGTATGCAATTTGTTCAAATTGTGTCAACAGGGGTGGCTGGGGGTTAAAATTTAGGGGTTAATTTTGCAAAAAGGGGGTGAAAATTAAACAATATAAAAATTTTGTTTACAGATTTGAAATCTACGTCAAAAAATCTAATTGACCTGCTTTTGCTCAATGTCCTAATATTAAGTCTAGGGGTAGTTAACTAGGGGGTGACTGTGTCGAATAGTCGTACTACTTGGGTAGTTTAAGAAGTTTTTCTTCATGGAAAATAGTTTAAGACATTTAGAATAACGTAGAAATGAAATTTTCGATTTCAAAATGCAGTTTGAGCAACATTGGCGAAGGGGTGAGTCACCCTCTTAAGTTACATATTAGTTAACATACACTCATTTTTAATATTAACACACTGACAGTGGGTAATAATGTCACAATAAGTGGTTCTGCAGTTGGACTATCGTATGTAAGGTTTTTATTAGGTTTCCATTCATTTTCAAAATATTGTTATTTTCGGTATCGATAACTTTCGATAACGAAAACTACAACATTTCTAAGTTTCATCAAAATCGATAGGTCCGGCCTCGGGACGTTTACTTGTAAGTACTACCTGATTCGGCCATTGAAAAAATATCGATTGGCCGAATCGAACATATGGTATGTTATTTGGACTGGTATAGATTGCGAGGTTCAATCAGTTCTTGCACTCTCGAATGTATTCGCAAAGACCTAGCCTCCTGCCTTTAAGGGCCTCGCATCGCTGCCAGAGGTAGGAAAACTGACAATGAAATGAAAACGAATAATGAGAGGAGCTTTTTTTTTGCTCGTCGTCTATATTTTAGGGAGAAATCCTGGAAGGGGCCGTCGTAAAAACTCTTAAAAAGTCTTTTTTTGTTGCCAGTTATCTATATTTTGGAAAGATGTTTTTGAAAACTTAAAGAAGAGGGCCTCTTGTCCCTCTATCTTGCCCACTTTTAACTCTGATTTGCCTTCACAATTCCAAATGCATTTCAGCTAAGTTTCTATACAAAGCAGCTGCATATAAGTAACTTACTCAATTTTTTTTTAATAAAATAAAAAGTAAAAGAAAGAAATCTACTGAGAATAGGAAAGCTACTTTCTACTGACTCAGAGCTATTAAAAGAAATCATTTATTATCTTATTTTGTCAACTAACCCGTTATGCCTACCATTTTTACACAGTCGACATATTATATCAAACACATGCATAAATGCATCATTAAATTGAAACTAAAATTAAAAATTCATTGGGTTTAAAGAATATTCACATATTTTTATCTGCTATCTGCCTTTTTGAGGCAGATTGTTGATTCCAAAGAGTTTTAAAGTAAATATTTTTCTGACGCTTCCACCATAACAACTCTTGCTTCCGATGACTAGATTTGAAACATGATTAAAAAGCTAAGTTGTAAAGCTAATGCTATGCTTTTTGACTTTTTTGCCAAGGTTTTCTCATTTTACGATTTGAACCATTCAGTTAAGATATCTCAAACCTAATCCCCTTCTGGATTAGTAAAACCTACAAAATATTAAGCAAGTTATTCTATCTGTATAGTCTATTATATAAGATGAACGAAGTACAAAATTCAGGATTAGTCCTGCGGATTCAAATAAGGTTAACAGCACAAAATAATATAGTTATTAGATATACCCATTCTTTTTCAATAAACGTCTTCAACGAGATCGAGCGAATATAGTATATCTATACAATACAAACATCTATATAAATATTAGAAACTTACTGTAATAATTCACGAAAACGGCCATTATAAAGTTGTCGGTACGAACCAATCCCTGCCAGTAAACAAGGACAACGCGATCGTTTCTCCGTCCTTTTTTCGTTTTCGTTTTTTTCTACGTGTGTTGTGTTACCTGTAGGTACCAACATGTAGGATATCTCGCGCGGGTTATGGAACGGCTGGCAGCCTGACTAGGGCAGGGGCTTACTTGCACGTTTTAAGAATTATTGCTTATTGCTTTTTCCACGTTTAACAAAAATATATGTATTTATCCATATCGTGTGGTATGCGTTGTGTTTCTTAGGTTTCTTATAATGCTCCTTCTATTTTCTATTTCATCTTAATATTTTTTTTCCCATTTTAGATTATATTAATATATCTTCGAATGTGCCGTGTGTAAGATTATACGGCTATAAATATAATTTATGGATTTTTCTTTGGAAATTGTACTAAAAAAAAAAATGTTCAGTAAAAAAAATGTATTAAGTTCTGATTTAGTCGTCAGTATGTTGATACTGGAGTCAAGTGAACTTTTTACATGGTATCTGTAACTTTCAGTTCTCGATCTTGTATCTCCCAAAAATTATACCTCAGAAAACTTAGTACCCATTCAAATGTAATAGATCAGGAGGCGGTAATATGAAAGTGTTGATCCATCGATCTAAAGAAAATTTCATTTACATTGTAAAAGTTTACCATTAGAAGTTACGAAAATGCTTTGTCGACCAGTCTTTATCTTATCCAAATTTGAGCAGAAGTTGATCTAATTGATCTTACGTTGTAAAGCGAAGTAAACTTCATCGGTTGCGTGACATCTTGTCCGGTGTCGCGGGCCGACCTTGATAGTAGTCAACGTAGTAAATATTAAAAATTTCGTTTCTTAATATAAGTAGCATGAAAAATGCGACAGTTTAAAGTTTATTTCTTTTTTCTTTTTGACTGCATCACTAAAAGATTTACCTTAGTAAAACTGATCTGATACAGAACGCAAAACTGATCTGATACATACATATATAAATATGCAAGGTATTTTAGGCATTATTAGTTGTTTCTAGTGATGATCAAAATTAGTCTTGGTCTTGCAGTCTTGTCTTGGTCTTGCATTTTTTGCAAGACCAAGACCAAGACCAAGACAATGTATACCAAGAGCAAGACCAAGACCAAGACTCAAACTGCTCTAGCAAGACCAAGACCAAGATTCTGAATACAAGAGCAAGACCAAGACCAAGACTGCCAAGTCTTGGTCTTGCTCTTGTATTCAGAATCTTGGTCTTGGTCTTGCTAGAGCAGTTTGAGTCTTGGTCTTGGTCTTGCTCTTGGTATACATTGTCTTGGTCTTGGTCTTGGTCTTGCAAAAAATGCAAGACCAAGACAAGACTGCAAGACCAAGACTAATTTTGATCATCACTAGAAACAACTAATAATGCCTAAAATACCTTGCATATTTATATATGTATGTATCAGCGTTTATGCATTCAAAATATCTGTATCGCGAAATTTTATAAAATTAATATACTACTACAAAAAATTAGGGGAATAAAAAAAAAAAATTGTTAATTTTCTAGTGATTTTTGAAGGGCTGTATTTACGTGAAAAATGGTCGTATCGAGATGATAAAAAAAAGCATTTTCAAGCTCCAAAATTCTAGTTTTAGGATCTTTCGCCCAAAAAATTTTAGGAGTGACAGTTATTGAGTAATCCTAAGGAATAACACAAAAATTGAAAATTGAAAATTTTTTGCTCTTTTTTTCGGTCTACGGGCTTGAAAAATTATTTTACAGTAAAGCCATGGTATTGACTTGATAGCCATGGATAAAAAATGCCGAACTGTGAAAAAAGTTGAAAAAAAAAATTGAATTTTTCATTCAGTTTTGTTCATTTAATTTTGTTCATTCAATTTTGCTCCTTTAATTTTTTTTTCTGACATTTTAAACAAACAGTGACGTATAAAATTTCGTACAAATATTAAACTCCCCATCAATACTCGCAAGGATGCGGACAATTTTTCACAATAAGGAAAATAGTCCCTATTTTTCACATTTTTCAGATTAAAATTAAAGATGAAAAAAATTTTTTTCTAAAGTACACAGCATAGCCTTGTAGGAAATTTATTCCAAATTCCAAAACTGCCCTTCAATTTTCCGTCCGATCACTGGTTACTGAGATATCGATGGTTAAAGCAAAAAGGATCTTTTTGCATTCAAAGTTGGATATCTCCGGAACAATTCAACGTAGGGAAAAATTTTAAAAAGAAAGTTGAAGCTGGATAAACAGGCTATCCAGCCAATACCATAGCTTTACTGTAAGAAAGTTGTTCAAGCCCGTAGACCGAAGAAAAAAGAGCAAAAAATTTTCTATTTTCAATTTTTTTGTTATTCCTTAGGATTGCTCGATAACTGTCACTCCTAAAATTTTTTGGACGAAAGATCTCAAAACTAGAATCTTGGAGCTTCAAAATGCTTTTTTATCACCTCGATACGACCATTTTTCACGTAAATACTGCCCTTCAAAAATCACTAAAAAATTAACAATTTTTTTTTGTTCCCTTAATTTTTTGTAAGTAGTAGTATATGTAGTCATTTTTCATACAAATTTATCGAAAGTCAGTGGGTTAATTTGCATCTAAATTATGTTTAAATGTAATATTTATGTCATTAAGAAGATCATATTCAATTATTTTATTATTTTTTAATACATTATGTAAATAATAACAATAACGGTCATTATTAATTTAGTGGACTGTACACTAAGGTCATCATTAATATGAATATATTATAAACTATTTAACTTGTGACCATTAAACAAACAGTTTAGAATCATTAACAATTAAACAATAGTTACTTTTTATTAAATGATTTGAAAAAGAAGTCTTTTCAAATTAATTGTAGGCAGTACCCATGATGTTGTTAGATTTTATGGTTTTAATTGATTTTTAAATTCTACTTTTTAAATAATTTATACATAGAATTTCAACTATTTAAGGATATATGTTACTTACCAAAGCATCATCTGTTTAATGTTGAACAATTAAATAATTGTTATCCTGCGATAATAATTGTTTTGGTCTGAAAAAAGAGAAGTAAACTTACTAAATGTTGTCCAAAATTTCTAAGCTTCACTTCAATTAATTTAAATATTCAGTAGAATTTTTTAACCGTATCAAACACTACAAACTTAAGTGTGTTTTAATATAATACATAATTACTATTACTATGATAGTAATAAAAAAGTACTACTAATGACCGAATGTTTGTGTAGAACAGTCTCCATGATTTTGTTTAGTTAATCAATATTTACTTAGATAAACAGTAGGTACCGTCAGTTGGGGCGAATGTAGACAATTTTTTCAGTTTTTTGGCAATAAACTGTTTAAAGTTTATCTAAAAAATTCTAAAAAAATAATTTAAATGCTTTAATATCACGAGCATACAGGACAGTAATAAAAATATCAAAATTGGTACTGCAACGTTTTTTTTTTTGGTTATATAGTGTCTAGATTCGCCCCTATGTGTGGGGCGAATCGAGACAGTGCTTTATTTGCAATATAAATCACATTCAGTCATGCATATGGGTAAAATCGGACATAAAAAGATAAAAACAGCTGAATTTCCAATCTGAAAATTCGCCAAACTAAATAACTGCATCAGCGAATGACTTTTGATGGATGGAATCAAACAATTGGGATTTAAATGAATTTTATTTCGATTTGCCTTTGAGTCTACCATGCAAGGTCGATTTGGGAACATGGAAATATTCAGCAGCTTGTCTAAGCGATTTTCTTTTATTTTTAATATCGGAAAGCAGGGGCGCAACAACTACATATCTACAGGGGGTCCAACAAAAATTTAAATTATCAAATTTTTTGATAACGCAGTTCTCCGATAACAATGGAAAATGTTGTAATAAAATGTGGTCTCCGAAAATTTGATTTTCAAATAAAAAATATTAGTAAACCACTAAAAATTTTACTTTTTAATATAAATAAAATAAATTGACGGAAAATTTCTAGGTAATTTTAGGGGGTCCGGACCCCTTGGACCTCCCTGGTTGTTGCGCCTCTATCGAAAAGAGCCCATTTTATGTTATCTAGACTACAATTTATGTAGTTTATACCCACTTTCTTTTTATACTAACGCAACATGGTGTATGAATTCGCCTCAACTATAGACAATTTTTTGTTAATCAATTTATAAGAAAAAAATTAAGCACAATACAGCTTTCATTTTTGGTACATATATTATCAAAAAAACGCCAAACATTTTGTTGCCAGTCCCTACTTTATATAAACTGCTAACTGTAGAAAGGAAACATGTCCAAAATTTTTAAAATTTTTTTGTTGTTTTAAATTCAAGATGGTGTATAGACTTTATCTGCAGTAAACACATAAATGAACTACTTACTATGGCCATAACAGATGATAGAAAAGTTCCCTTTCTGTTGTAAATCATCCGTCTATACATCATCTTTAGTTTGACACAAAAAAACGCATTTGAAAAATTTTGGATTTGTTCCCTTTCTGCAGTTAGCAGTTCATATATATAACTGTTTTTTTTGTACAGTAGTTTTTTTACAAGATTTCAAAACGCGCGTTATTTTTAAAAATTATAAACAATGCGCCTGTAAAATAACAAAATACAAAGATGTTACGTTCACCGCTTTTCATTGATGACTAACTCATAACTCACAAAATTCAGTAGCATAAATTGATCTATGACCTTGTACAGTCATAACACTGACGAAGAAATATCGAGAGGCAGCTCTGTCTGGATTCGCCCCTACTATCTCGATTCGCCCCAACTGATGGTACTTATAAAAATTTGTAATTGCCAAGTCGTCTAAAGTCATGCTTGCAATACATGTTTGAATAAAAATAATGTTTAATTTTTTAATAATGTTTTAACACACTGGGATTTACAGTGAATAAATTACATTTACCTACATAAAAATTTACAGTCCAATTAATAAATATCTTTAACTTTAATGTAAACTTTTTGTTTGAATATTAAATTTATATGCAAAAAGAAAAATAAAAAGATCCATTTTTTATCAAAAAGACATTATTAAAAATACTTTTTTGTTACTTAAATAAAAATAATAATTTATTCAGAAAAAGTATCTAATTACCGTAAAACCATTTACATGTATACAGTAGCGTTCATTAACGTCAAAAATCGATTGCTAATCGCTCGTTAAGTGTATCAGAATATTGTAGGTATAACATACCATATTAATACCCACAAGTACAGTAACGTTCATCTATTTACGTACGTCTTTACAAGTGAAAGTTTAAAAGTAACTAAATTTTATTTATACATAATAAAAAATGTTTATAAAAATTGTAGAAAGTGAAGTAAAAATAAAAAAAAATTTGGGGTGATAGGTCTACCCACACTGTCAACTTCCCATTGGGTCTCCTTAAAGACTAGAGACTATTGTACATAAATAATACTTTTTTCAATTCAGGTGGCTCTTTCCCGCGAACCTCCGGACAAGGGCTTTGCCCCTTGCGCTTTACTGGGGGGAGGGCTTCGCTCCTTGAATCTCGTGGGGGACTCCACCCCTCATTAAAAAAATGATATCATCCTTTATTCTCGAGATATGAGAGACGATAAATATTTTACAGTGTTTGTAATTTCATTGTTTTATTGTAAAAAACGATAATCCGAATTTGCTGAAAACTTTATCCAGTCCTTAATTACGCATCTAATGAAATTATTCCGGAGTTGGTATCATCATTTGTTCTCGAGATATGCGAGACGAAAAAAAGTCACGAACGAACGAACGAACTAACGAACGGACACACAGGCATCACGCTAAAAACGATGGAATCGGATTCGAAGTCCAAATTAGCGATTCGTAAAATCGGCCCATTACAATAACTTCCAATGGGAAGTTAAAAAGATGTCTTAGAAAGTGTAAAAAAGAATTTTTTACGCTTATTCGTTTAAAAAATAGTTAAAACTTCAATAAAATTGAATATTTAGGATTTATATTCACATGGTAATTTAAATTTATAAAAAGTTATCACATTCATAACATCATTATTATTAGCGCTGGTGGGGGCGCTGGGGACGCTAAGAAAATTTCTGGCATTTTTCTATTCAGTTACATAACAAAATGTATAATATTTAACAAACAGTGAAGTGCGGTGTATAATGTTATTATCGTTAAACACAGCGCTACCATAGTTTGAAATATTTTTTAAGATTTTTCTTAAAATTTGAATTTTACAAAATTTTTGTCAGGATGGTCAAAAAACACCTAACTGACACCTAACTCTCCATACTTTGAGTTACCAAAAACATTATTTTTTACCTATGGGACGGCTATGTTTATGTAAACCTAGCCGTCCCTTTTGTTTTTCACATTTTCTCGAAAACGGTAAGAAATTTTTTATTAGCACACCTAATTTACACCTAAAATACACCTATTTTTTATCTAGTAGCTTTTTTGGATTTCGCAATTTTTTCTTTTTGGGACAACTTGCTTTATGGAGGTGAGACCAGAAAAAAAAAACGTCATAAACTTCTCATGGCAAGCAAATAAAAGTATCTGTTGCGCTATAGGTTTACTCTACTGTTATAGACCCCTATTTATAGCACATGGACCCCGATTTTTTTTATGCCTCTATGTGAACCCTTTACAAATCGTTATCGACCCCTGGGAGTCGATATAGACCACTTTGGGAACCAATGGTTTACAGAAATAATAGGATATAAGTTTATTTAAATATTTTATTAATTATATCCAATTCTAGTTACATTCTGTGATAAACTTTTTGCTTCAAAACTTTATCAAAGCAAACGGTATTTTATTAAATTCGTAAACGTGTACGTATTTATATTCCACAGAGATATAATACCACAGAGATAGTGCTGTTCAAGATGCTGTTTTGATTTCTATAAAGTTGTGCGGTAAATTTCTGAATACTATAATTATTGTTTAGCATTCATTTATGTAGTTGTTTGCAAATATATGATTCAACTTGTATCTAGAACTGTGTGTATTGTAAAGACGCACTATCTAGAGACATGTACCTAGTCTAGTATCTACATTATAGTCTGTTACAAATGTATTATAGTCTGTTTCATTTAGTAGGCGCAATTTTATCGCTCATCGTCTTTTCCATTTAAGTTGAAATCTACTTATTTTTTTTTTAATTCAAATGTGATCTCTGCGATGTTTCACATTTACATAAAATAACAATATACTTTTATTATGGAAATAAATTTCTTGATTACACATTCATATGGGACGCGGGACACGACACCACTGACTTTTTAACATTTAAAAATATAATAAATTTTGAAAAATAATAATACAGATTCCGCTCAAAATAGGGAATAGTAAACAAGTCACTTTCCCTATTTTAAGCGTAACATACAGGATGAACTAAATGTCTATGTATATGCATATACATATATTTACTAGGTCACTGATACGCCGTAACCAAAAGCTAAGACATGCTGCGATGCCCAGTTCTCCAAATATTTCTAGTTTATTTTCTCACGTTAAATGTTTTCTTTTCTTAATAACCCCTGTCATATTAAAAATACAGTTTATTTAGTTATATACTTATATAAAATAAGTACATAACTTTACTATATACATTAAATAATTAACTTTTTCTATTTAAAATAACAACTGTACACAATAAATACATATAATAAATTGATAACAATTACTATTATTAATAAGAAAATACGTTTGTATGTTCCGAATGAGACCATTTTAAGAATAATCTTTGCTAATGTTTAAGTACAGAACAAAAAGTAAATACGTACAGATACATATTGTGGAGTGAATGTCAAAGAAGCTATTAAATTTTAATTTATCACCACTTCATAATGTCCCAACGTTCCCAACAACACATTCACAAGCATTATATGCATGTATGCCTACTACCTGATACTATTAAATAATCAAATCATGGATATGTTTATATATGCATAATTATATAGATAGACAATTGTAGGGTTTTGGACGTTTTAAACATTTCATTTCAAACTCATAAGTAAATGTACAAATTGCAAAATTTTTAATTTTTCTGAATAAATGATTAAAAAGTTCATGAACACTTTATTATTTGTCACACCCATTTATACAATTATTTTTTATTTTTTTGACAAAATTTTTATTACTTTTTAATATAAACATGTTTGAATGTGTGTGTGTTTGTTTACAATATTTCCTTATTTTAGGTTTGCTTATTTTAAGAGAACGGTGTAATACAATCCATAATACATATCTCCAATACATAGTACTTACATATTTATTTATTTTATTTTATGTAAATTATTGCTTTATCAAAACATATAAATGAAATAAATAATTAACCTTATATGGATTTTTATTGCGGCAAAAAAATAATATGAAATATTTTAAAAGTCTGCCGAAAGGAATTATGAATATATGAAACATTTTATTCATTAAATATGAATAATGATGAATACAGACGAATCTTGATAGTGTGCATTTTGTTTTATAGTAAATTACATTATTTTATCTACTCGGTATTGTAGTTTCGTTATATTTGGATTTGAAATTGTGAACGAACGAACTATTTGCAAATCCATCTTCGAAATATCTTTCTAACCGGACCTTATCCACAGATATTTACTTTTAAAAATATATAGAAATCATTATTTAAGCATGGGTAGTGTTTTAAAATTTACTAGATGAATGTTTTCATCCAAACAAATAATGACAGAAGTTTCTCATCAAAGAATAACATTTTTAGTCGAATTTTCTCCGAAAAATTAGACTTATACAGTCTATACGATAAGAGCTGCGAGAGGCGAGACCAGGGGCGCTATCCGTTTTCGGACCCGTAGAACACGATTATGTAAAAAAAAAAGATGTCTGATATATATATATATATATATATATATATATATATATATATATATATATATATATATATATATATATATATATATTTTTTTTTTTCCCGCAACCTTTTAATATGTGTAGGGCCCCCCCTATGGAAGTTAAGAGATGAAATTTGGTAAGTGGGGGCTTATTCCGATGCACAACAATACTATCAAAGTGGGGTCAAATTTTGGGCAAATTTTTTTTCGGACCCGACCTTTAAGGGGTTGGTGGGGGGCGGAAAGCAATAAAACTTTTCCAAATCGGTTTAAATAATGTTTCGGTCAATTATCTACAACATATCCAAAATTCAGCTTCCTAGGATGATATGGTGGGAGTAGAGGGGGGAAAAACGAATTTTCGCTGGATCTAACAGGCCCCCAGCCCCCCAGAATTAACGTAGAGGGTTGAAATTTGGTGTGTTGATAAAGTTCGTACCTAGGTTGTGCTTTTTGGAGGTTTTAATATTTTACCCCCACCCCCCTCATTTTTAAGCTACAATTTCATGCATTTTCGACGTTTTCGAAGTTTGTACCACTCGCACAGGTCACCCGAATAAACCTAGAGGGCTGAAATTTTGTATTCGGATTGAGTTAGTATCAAGGGGGTGCCTTTTGGGGGTCCTCGACTTTTAACCCCCTACCCCCACCATTTTTATACCCAAAAGAACATGATTTTTCTTGTTTTTTAACAGTTTCGTTCGGGTCAAAATCTCCCCAAATAAACCTAGAGGGCTGAAATTTGGTGTACAGGTTAAGCTAATAGCCAGACACTGTTTTTTGGAGGTTTCAACTTTTAACCCTTACCCCCACGATTTTTTACGCCAATATTTCCTTAATTTTTTTGCTTGTTTTCTAACACGTCTAGAGACTCCATAAGGAAACCTAGAGGGCTGAAATTTTGTACGTGTATTCAGTTAGTATCCAGCTAGTACCTTTTAGGGAGTCCACATCACTTTTCCCCCCACTTCTCCCCATTTTTACATCGGAATTGAATGCTATTGTTAAATGTGTTTTAAAAGCATTATGTTTATTCTAAATACAAGTAGGCGAATAGTAATTTTCAAAAATTTAAAAAAAAGTGAACTTACTTTTATGACAAATGAAATACGTACATATTAAGTAATTTAAAAAATGTTATTAAAGTCACTGTTTATTTATAAATTAGGAATTTTGAATTTTTAGTATTTATAAAATAGAAATTTTGGATTTTTTTGGAAAGAAAAAATATCTTTATAAAGGCCTTCCAGTTTACTATTTAAGGTCCTTTTTTAATATTTAAAACTAAAACATAAAGGCAATTAGCGGATAAACATGGGCAGGAATGTCCTCGTACGAATTGTGTTGGCTTTTTTTTCTGCTACCTGTTTTCGGCACAAAATTGAAATTTACTGAGATACAGCCCTTAAATACTTAAAACCTTTTTTTAAAGCCTCGATCAGCCGAACACTCATCACCAGTTTTGAAACCAACAAAATGACAATTCGGTTGTAGACTTTCAATCACATTTCGCTTGTAGACATTCAATACCGAAGATGAAGGGGAAAATTCGACTACCGTGATGGGGCCCCGCTGCTCACGGCGTTTTTAATTAAAATAAAGATACATATATTAACAATATTTATGAGTACGGTATTTCTAAGCATTGAGATAATTAGAAGGCAATTTAAATGATAGATTTTTACCATTTAAATAAATTTAAAAATTGAAAACAAGTTTCTTACTTTTAAATTGTTTGACTAATTGATTTTTTTTGTTTGTTGTTAAAATAGAAAACATTTTAATGAGATGTGCCATAAAATATGTTTGCTTTTATTAATTAATCTTTATACAGTAATTTTAATTATTACAGTTAATGAAGTCTTTTTCGGCGAACAATTAAGATAATATTTGTAATTGAGTTTTTTTGCTAATTTGATATTACGTAAACCAAAATTTAATTACCAACAATGATAAAGTTTTCGTCGAAATTGCTTGAAACAAATATTATTTAAACAATAAAAATTGGTAATTTATAGTTTTATTATTGAAACTTTCGATATAAACAAATAATCAAATAATATTTTAAAAGAAAACTTAATTATCCTGAAATTTATTCTATAATCGTTATTTAAAATGTCATGTATGAACATATCTACATATAACCAACGGAAATTCAAACAACTCCACCATCCCCAAACCGTTTGCCGCCCCCCCCCCCCAATTGTAACAGCGCCATAACAATAACAATGAAAATAAAATATGTAAGTTTTGCAGTTTGTAAAATAATTTCTTTTCAAAAAACAATTGAAACTTTATTTTTGAAGCAAAATTAATGTTTGTTGAAACTTTTTTTTTGAAAAAAAGTCCGCTCGAAAATTTATTATTATTCCATTTTTCCTCGATCATTCAAATGAAAAACAAATAAATGGAAAAACACACACACACATACATATACACGTATAAATGTACGTTTGCATGTGTGCCTGCCCATGCTCTGTTTCTAACCGAGTTGATTTTTTCCAGTATATTATTATCTTTGAAGCGAAAACAGTTTTCCCATCAGGATCGTTAACAACGGACCATTTAATCGTAACGACCAGTGTAGATGTATGTACGCTACTAACAAAAACATATATCCCGAGGAGAAAATATACTGCGCTGCAATGTGAAACAAAAATAAAAAAAAATAACATACTAACGTTTCAATCAGTCACAATGTACGGATAGGGTTGTCTCTGTCTAACATTTTGTACACTGTCAAACAAAAATAAAGTCTATTCACAAATTAGATCGGAGCAGGATTGCCACCCGCCCCGATTATGTCCCAACATTTTGTCTCAGTTTTTTTTTTTTTTTAAATAACACGCGTAATATCAAGATGTAGCCCTCCCCGTCTTTTGTAAATAAAGAAAAGCCATGGATTCATTCGTTAAGCCATAGAGATAGTCAGTCAATTAGTCTTATTTTAGTGCCATTACACTATCTGTGTAAAGGTACGAATGGCACTTATTGTAAGAGCGAATGTTACAGAGCGTAGACTTGTACTGTTTTGTTCATTTGAAAGTGTTAGCTTAATATCTTATTCTTTATTTCTTAAAATACTTGTAGTTACTTAAATAATTTATTTTACTAATTATTTATTGTAAAATGTAATAGTGTGCTGCACTACAATTTTTTTTCAACAGCCAAATTTTTATGAAGCCTCTTAGATTGGATTTGCTTTTTAGCGAATTTCCAGAATGGAATTTAGCTATTACAGCCACTGTCATAACGCGACCTGAGCCCGGGACCATGGCAGAAATTTGTTTTGAGGTCCCTAGAAACTGAAAATAATATTCGCTAAAATTTATATATATATATATATATATATATATATATATATATATATATATATATATATATATATATATATATATATATATATATATATATATATATATATATATATGTCCGCACGATAACTCTCGAACGGAATGTCCTTGGTTTACGAAATTTGGTGAAAATATTGGAAGTTCCAAACCGTTGGACGAGTTCGTTAACCAGACACATCGGATGCCAGAAACATGGTTTTTGTTCTTGCAAAAAATTAGTTTTTTGCCAAAATTGCCACTTAATCAACAATTTTTGCGAAATTTTTTTACACCATTTGAAAGGGGAGGAAAAATTACATAAAAAAGGTCTTTAAACTATTGTTCTATGTCAACTAGTTCCCGAGAAAAACTAACTTTTATAAACGGAAATTCGCTATGTTATGCAGGATGCTGCGACAGGGGTATTTTTAGCTTAAATAGTAGCTCGGATGCAGTAAATTTTTTTTTTTACCTCGAAAGCAGTAAAATATGTTTACCTAGGTATATATTAATTACATACATGTTTTTGTGAAAAGATATCTGCTGAAATTCAAATAACACTCAAATGATGCTCTGTTGCACAAAACTTATCTTTTTCCTTTAGATTATCCCGATTTTATTTTGTTTAACCCTTAACCGGTAAGGTGAATTTTTATAATACTCACGGTAAAGTGATGTCTGAGAGACATCAACAAATTAACATACCGCGGGCTGGTAACATAGATAGGTAAAACTGGAGACCACACGTATATGCATGTATCAAACACTCCCCTTACGCTAGCAGGGTAAAATTTGCCCTAAACCATAAAAGAATACACAAACGTTCAGTTAACAAAAACAAGAAGGGAGGAAGAAAACTGAAAGAATATATTTGTATACGACTCACAGACATCACCTTACCGGTTAAAGGGTAAAGATAGCAACCCTAGATTGGATTGTTAAGTAATAAGCCTAGGTATTTTAATTTATAGAAAAGTTACATAAAATATTATTTCCAAAATGTTAGAAATATTGATGTTATTTTTATTTCTTATGTTCTAATTATTCGGTTAGTAGGTTTACACATGGCGCACCTTGCCCATTATTATGTGTTCTATATAGAAGCAAGTGAATACTTCATTACTTGTAGCTCAGTACAATTACAACATTGTGAATTTTTCGAATGGCTCCCGAATGTTCTTCAAAAATATAAGGAAACAGCAAAATAATATGGTACAATTTGAGTTGCATCTTTCTCATAACTTATTTTTTCGCATTTGTTTTGTTAATGTTAATGTCATTCTGTATTTTTGCATCAGTTCGCTAGACCATTGAAAACAATACCTACCCATATTTTCAGTTATTAGGAAACTTGCACGGTGACCAGACTGGGTCAGAAAAATAATGTGCCCCCGACCGCACAGCAAAAAATGTTCATTTTATTCCTCTCCACCTATAGTTAACGAGTAACCTGCGGGCCCCCGTTTTAGCAGAAAATAAGCATAGTTGAACCGATAATTTCAGATATATATCCCGTTTCAAATACAATTAAGCATGAGTCATTGCTAAAATTTAAATAATTCTTTTATTCGACACAAATCAATCTTCAATTGTTTTCTAAAAACAAACTGCAAATTTAAAATTTACACAAGTACAATAATGAAAGAAATAAAGGCAAGAAAACGGAAATTCTTTAATTCATAAGCGATTAATTATGGGTAAGTTTAAGTGAAATAGATTATAGAATTGTAGACAGTTGTATACAGGTATTTCGTTATGACTGAAACAATAGCAATATGTACCAAATTTTATGATTGACAGCGTACATTCGTAAAAATTCGTATACACGTATGTCTTTGTTAACAACGAATATCGAAAAAAAACTTGGAGTAAATATCAAAAACATACAGTAACACATTCACAACGGTACGATATCGCAAACAATGTGAAAAAGAGATAAATAAATATGTATTAATATAGAACAAACTAAAATAGATGATAAAATAATTTGTAAAACGTATTAATGAACAATCGCTCATATACTTCGTTACGATATGATGTGACTGTTTCGAGAAGACTGAAATGATCACAAAGTTATAAATAAAACATTTCTTTCGGTTTTATGTTTCCATTTTTTCTTTTTTTGCTATCCGTCCGTCCTTATCTTCTTCCATTCACTAGATACTATCAGTCTATCACTCTTTTGATCGGTCAATCAATTTTATTTGATAGTTTATTAACAAGTAATTTATTGTCTGACAAAAAATTTAATCCAAGTAACGTACTTATTTATTTGATACTTATTTTTATTGTAAAATTTGCAAAAAAGATATACAAGTACGTTGTTCGGTTGAAAAATGTTTAACCACTATCAACGGGCGCATGCAATTTCCGCATTTTTTTTTAAATGCATCAACTGTTTGTTACTTTATGTGGTAAATTCCGCACTTTCGTCAGAAAATTAACGTAAGTATGTACACGAAAAACCTATATACCGGGTGAGCTTTTTGATAATTGCTATTCTATTTATTCCTAAAATATTCACAAAAAAACGAAACTACTTTTTTAGAAATTTGGACGAAAGGAAATGCTAATTATGAATGTGATTAATATTCAGCTAGCTTCTTATTATTATGAAAATTTACGCAAAAAAAAATGCTAAAATGCTAATCAGACAGGTGACGTATTTTCAATTAACTGCTTTTATTTCATAAGAATTTGGGCAAAGGGAAACTAAACTAACCAAACCTTAAATAACCTCACCACTTAGTTTTATATCAAAGTAGAAGTATATTATCAAAACTAACTAAACTAACCTAACCTTAATTAAACTCACCATCTAATTTTATATAAAGTCGAAGTATGTTATCAAAACTAACTGAACTACTCTAACCTAAACTAACCTCACCGCACCTAGTTTTTATATCAAAGTCGAAATATATTGTCAAAACTAAACTAAACTAACCTAACCTTGACTAACCTTACCACTTAGCTTTATATCAAAGTCGAAGTATATTGTCAAAACTAATTAAACTAACCTAACCTATCTTCAAAAATATTCCATAATTTACCTATCTTCAAAAATATTCCATAATGTACTAATGAACAGCATTTTTAAAGAACTTTCTAATGATATACCATAAGTGGGGTCTTAAATTAAAAAAAAAAATGGTATTGAGGTGGCTGAAGTCTAAGGAGTTGGTTGTAAAAGTTTCCCATGCCGGTCATAATGGTTCCCCTTTCATGTTCTAGGGCTTGTTTTTAAATTGACACCCTGTTTACGTATCATATACATACACCAGTTAAATATAATTTTATCAGAAAATAATTAGTTTTATTTTCAATTGTTTAGTGCGGAAAATACACATAGGATTATGATAGTTTCAAAAGATGAGTGCGGAATTTACCTATAATAGTTTGTTTGGTGCGGAAATTACTACCGCCCCTATCAACAGACTTTTTTTCCAAGAATGAAATTTCAAAATTTGGTTGTTATAGTAATATTGAAAGTTTTTTTTCCAAAATGAATATTTCTTTATTTGTACCAACTTAAAAAAGCAAAAAAAAAAGTGATAGTACAAAAATAAAAGCAAGAACGGCGATGATTACCCAAGGGGCTCCCTAAGGAAGAATAACTGAGATCAGTATAACTACTGCATACAAGAGACAAACAAGAACTGAGACAATAATCAACCACTTATCAAACTAGCGTTATTCTTCTCTTTATCCATACGTAAGAATGAGTACGATTGAAGCGTATGGTATTAGAGATGTGCCACATAAAACAAAAGGATTTTTTTTTTCAAAAAAAAAAAAAAAAAAAAAATAGATAACAAATTTTCTATTTTTTATAAGAAAATTTTTATTGTTTTCGAATTGAACATTCCACCTATATTCATCCCAGTTTTTTGAATTCTATTTATATCCAGTTAAATAAAACGTCTTGTCCTTCAAAATGATAAAAAAGCATCATTATGTTAATGATAATACCGCACTCACACAAAATGTGTAATAAAAACCTCACAATATTTCTTTCGTGAAACTTCTTAATGTAACAAACGAATACGAACGAATCTTACGACCGAAAACTAAGTATTCGTCCTAATAAATAGATTTCGTTTCCGGATGGAAGGAATGGTTACACACACAAAAAAAATCGTTCCTATTGTTGTATCGCACAAAAAGGATGGATATTTTCATCCCTTGGATAAAATTATTCAAACGTAATAACTATAAGATAAATTTCCATTTAATATGGCCCATTAACGAAAGTAAAGTCCATTATAAAACTCTCGAATGGAAAATATCGTTAAGAGGAAAAATATACATACTTTCTGGTGGTATTATATGTTTTTTGTTGATTACCGTGTGTTGTCTGAAAAATACGAGTACCAAAATTGCTTTATTTAAACTAAATTGTTCAATAATAAATCAAGTGTAACTGATTATATAGAAACCAAAATCAGGAATTTAAGATGTCAATAATCTGACAAATACTCCAAATAGGTATCTTCCTCATTCCCTAAATCTTTATAATGGATGTAAGTACAGTAGAGTTCGATTAACCGTCATCGTCGGTATTGAGATTTGACGGATAATAGAAAGGACCCTTCGGGATAAAGAGGGATAAAAGTGCCTAAACGCGAAATTAAAAAACTAATAGTAGCATTAAGTGCGCTCTGTGATAATAAGTCTTATATACCAATATTAGGGCTTTAAACGTAATCGTCTTCGGGTAAAACTACTTTAAGTGAAATTCGAATATTTCCAAGTTTTTCCTCAACGCGTGCTCGGATCTTTTTCAAAATCGACATGCATATAGAGCAGAGGGAGAGCTAATTTTTGGTGTATATTGAAGGTCATTCGTCCATTTAATTTTTTAATTTTTTAACTTTTCATCCTTCAGATTATATTCAAGATTTGAGCTACAGTTCAATGTCTTGTCAATTCTACCGAAGAGTCCTTTCTTAATAAATTGATTTTACTACAAGTTTTGGGACGAAAATGAAAATGAAAATGCTGTTTACAAATTGACAATACATTATTTTACAAAGTTATTCATCTAAACTCCAGGTTACAATGTTACAATAAGGAAAAATCTTTATGTTACAAAAGTGTAAACCCGTATCAATATTATAAATATGAAAGTGAGCTTGTTTGTTTGTCTGACATTCTTTCACGCGTCAACCGCTTAACAAATCAACATTACATTTTGCACAGGGATAACTTGGGAACTACTTTTTACCCAGAGAAAATGTTTTATATCTGTGGAAAAATTCTGAAGAAAACAATAGTAGCTCTCATAGTGACATGAAATATTCTATAGTACTTCAGCATAGAATCTCTTGATTTTTTAAGATCATTTGTTTGATTCACTTTAATATTTGAATATTCGGGACATTTTTTCCCATTCTAAGTAATAATAATTATTTTTAAAATTGAATATTCATTTTCACTGAAATTTTGTTTGATCAGTTTAAATTTCAGAGAGTTACAAGCGCTTTTCTATGCTAGGAAACATTTTGAGTTTTATTTTCTCCTGCATAGCATCTACTATACGATTATAGTTTAATCAAAACTTCCACAACCTTGATACTGCTACTTTTTATCAAATGTCAAAAAAAAAAAATATATAGGGTGAATGCGGGAGAGATGCCGCACATTTTGAAAACACTTGATAATTCTTAAAGTAAGCATTTAATTGATTTGAAATTTGGTACACAATAAATCTAAACATTGTTCTTTACAATTATTTATAAATAATTGTAAATTTTGAGTCATAAAGGATTCATAATTAACATTTTTGTAGAGCCTGCAAAGCGGCGTCTCTCCCACACCTATGGGAGAGATACCGCATCAAAGAAGGTGAGACGCGGCATAGTTCATATTAAAAATTTTGCATTTTACACACATCTCCATACATGATGCATGCCATATGTAACCATTTTTGGCACTTAATGCATCTTAACCAGTCAAATTTTTATTTGTTTCTGAGTACCTTTCAAAACATTCAATACACAGGCAGTCATCATTATTTTCGTTATCTTCACTAATATGAGGGCTCTTCCTGATCCATTAATGGATCTTTTATATTTACGTGGCATAATTTACAGTCCAAAAAAAAAATTGCATAATTAAGGTATATAGGTCTATGTTTTTAACATGTAATATGATGCGGCATCTATACCAACTTTAAATGCGGCGTCTCTCCTTTTTGTTGGGATAGATGCCGCATGTTGCTATAGCAAGCATAGTGCGGAATTTCAACCGAAAATTTTATACAGTACTTTTAAAATATACCTAAATTAATAACAAAACTCATTTTCATTAAAACAATGAAGTATACATTCTTAAATTCTAATGAATTAAATGGCTGATAAAATATTATGTTAAAAAACGTACTTTTCAATAATAAAAGGTTGGATAATTACTAAACTGATGGACTAATCATAAATATTACCATATACAGCTTAAATAAGTAACTTATTTTAAACATATAATCCATCAATAGCGCTATCTGTCAATCAACCGACGAACTATGGCTACTGCGGCATCACTCCCGACGCGGCATCTCTCCCGTACTTACCCTATATAGAAAATTCCCAAAAAAAATGAAAATACAATAATTATTATGTTATTAATAATTTTTATGCTATTTTAATGTTGTAAACGACGTTTTTATTAAGTATTAAATATAATAAAATACCCACTGTGTATCGAATTTAATAGAGTCTATGTAATAGTATTTGGTCAACGAATGTGTACAGCGTACCAACCTAAATAATATAATAATTTAAAAGTTATTCCAATAATATTGTTTATAGATATTGTACACAGAGAAAATATTGGTTTAAAATATATTTGTTTTCTTTTATTACCAATAGGTATTCTATTTTCCATATATGAACAAATATATACAAAATGTGTTTTGTCCATATTCCAAGTTTTATATGTAAGTAGTCAGTATAAATTGAAAGAGGAAATAGATAAAGTACGAATTAAAAGCGCTGAAGCAACTTTAGTATACTTCTAAGGGGCATCCATAAAACATGACACGCAAAAATCACGCGTTTTTGACCCCATTCCCTTGTCACACTCCATCACATTTTTTCCAACTCGCTTCAGAAAAAAAAAACGTCACAAAACCTGAACCCTCTAAATAAATTAGTATTCTTGGGAGTATTAGTAACATACAAAAAGAGGTTTAAGCAATTTCATTAGTTCCGAGAATTTTAGTGTAATACAAAATTCATGTAAATTTTTGGTGTTTTGCTGCTCTGGTGTTATCATACTAAAGTACAATTGATGTAGTAACTTCAAACCTGATGCCTCATCACATTTGTACGAAGCGCAATCCCTCCTTGTCAGACATTATACATACCAGTATTTTATGCATGGCCCTTAAAAATATACAAATTAACAAATATAATTTTTTATATTTTCAAAACTCCATCAATATTGGTCTTAATTATCAAGAAACACATAAATATAAAAAAATTTAATTTTTTTTTTTCAAAATACTGATGTAATACATTAATGAATGTACTGGACTGACAAATGAAACGAAGCATACTTCCCTATATCAGTACATATCATGCCTAGCTCGATCTCCAATCGAATTCTCTTTAAGATAAACCGGTGTCAGACCGTGATAGTATTGGGACTGAACTGAACAGGTGTTGATATTATTGTAAAGACACTGAATAAGAATATTTTTCCAGATCAAAAATAGACCTAATGTAGAACGACCCTTTGAAAATGATGGTTTTCTCCTAATTTTTGAGTGTTCCGTACCAAAACTAGCAAAACGGGACACTTATGCAATCAGTTCTGTGTCTGTCCGAGATTCACATTCACTTTCCTCTGAAGCCACTCAAGACGAAAATTTCAAACCTAGTACGGAGATAGGGTGTGATGGCCTAATTCCAGATGTGAAGTTGAGTTTCGATTTTGGCGATTAATTTTAGGGGATAACCTGAAAAGTGAATACGAACTTTTTCCCAAGAGCACTGAGTAGGGTATCAAACGAAGGCCTATTAAAAGCCGAATCCAGTAATATATATAACTACATACTTTTGTCCATTTTTTTTTTTTTTTTTTAGGAAAACATGATAAAAATTACTGTAGCCGGCCCTTATTACCAGAAGGATGATTGAGAAAAATCTGAAAAAATTCACGAACAGTAAGAATGAGATGTGATGAAATATCTTTCCTATAGGAAAGATATTTCATCCACTTTCAGATTCCGTTACAAAAACTTCATAGAAACAATTCATTGTACGGAACACTGTTAGCGCAAGTGCAACTTGCACTTTACGATTTATTTAATATTAAAATACATGGTGCCTAGATTAATTTCGACCGTATACTAAACATTTTAAGATTAGGTGCGAATGTTTAGCAATACATTTTAGACTCATAAAGTCACTAGTAAAAACAAGGATTAATCAAAGGAGACGAAAAAAATCTTATATTGGAATGGGTCATTGATCGGAGTCCTTAAATCACCAATCACCATTTGGTAGAATTCAGTACGTATAAGAATGACTCTTAACCCTAGAATCATACATACTCGTCAAAACGACGAACGAACTTCTCTACCTGCTCCAATATTGTGACTTGTCGGTACCTGCTCGCTGTGAAACTTCTGTTATCTAATTTATTTGTTATTATAACACATAAGACATATAAATTTTTTTTATAGCTATTGTCGTTTTTTTTTATACTGAAATAGTGTGCGTCAAAAAGACGACGATGTATGATTAACCTATATTTTTTTTAAAGATTTTGTACTCCACATATAAAAGTTTTCCTAATTTTTCTAAAATTTATTAAAGATATGGATGTTATAATTAATTTATTCAATGATTATGATAATGTAAAAGATGATTACAGCTGTTTGACTTATAGAGACGACATAATACTGAAGTTTGAATATATTGAATCGAAAACTAAAGAATGCGTTTCGAATGACTTAATAAAAGATTAACAATTTATTTTGTGGAAAATATTTTAATTTTTATTATTTTTTGAGATTTTATTCGAAAAATTACTAACAAATTTTAGAAAATTTACAAATGTGCCTAATAGGGAAATAACTACATATCTATAGGAATATTTATGACTGACAAATTTCACATTCTGTAAAGTCACACGTGTCCACTGATTCATAATAGTTCATAAATTAATTATTACAATTGATGTATTTATATATTTTTTAATTTTTATAATGAAAATATGCTTTGATAAAAAGATTAAAAAAAATTAATAAATATTTACATTAAGAAATTTTTCCAAATCCAATTTTTTTAAATATTTTGTTCGTTTTTGTAGTATTGTTATGTAAAAAAATGTTTTTTGCAAATAAACTCTAAAACTCCCCGTAAAAAGTCCATTCGTCGAAACGACACCGATGTATGATTAACTTGACTCGTAGACCAACGTATGATTCTAGGGTTAAAATGCTAAAAACCTATTGACATCGTTAATACTTGATATTAAAATGTTACTAGTACATTACAAGACACGAGACATTGACACCATAACAACATTTACCCTTTTTATTTTTACTGGTCATAAAACAAAACGAAAAAAATTAGAACATCTATCAAACGATCTACTAACCGATATTTTTATGGCTGTTAGTGTATGTAAAAAATAACTAGTATAGTATACATATATTTATACGATTATATACTACATCTACTGTACGAGATACTGAATACGTATTACGTACTAAAAGAAAATAGATGGAATGTATTTTAAGAAATGTATTCATAGGATTTTCTTCATTCCTTGAAGACACATTGTTATGTGACAACGCGGCAAATTCAACGATACCCCAGCGTGCCATTACAAAGTGTATTTTCATTTTAGTTTTTTTAAACTTTTCACAAAAACCCATTTTCATCGTAACTCGTTCTCGAAGTTCCCTTGTTCGTCTCACCAACCCTTCTAACTTTTCTACTTTTTTTTTTTAGCCGTACGTGGAAAAATGTCTGTGAAAATAATTTTTCATTGCTAAAAAAATTATTGCTGTAAATGTTTTGTTTGTAATTTTCGATAAAAAGTTTTACCATTTTTTTAAATATTTTTTTTTTCCTTTTTGTTGCCAATATTGTGAACTTTTTGTTTTACGAAGGGAAAATGGTTTGTCTTTAGTGTTTTTTAATTTGTCTTTATTGATTTTATGGTATCGTTTAAAAGTTTTTAAAAAGTCTAAATATTATTATTAGCTTCTTTTACAATCAATAAATTATTTTCACTTATTTACAGCTTCTGAAACTATTACTGTTTCATAATAGTTATACAGTTATCACATAACACATTTTAGATAGAAAAAATGTAGTGATACGTATCCCTCCAAAATCAGTAGTTTTGGAGGTCTCATATCTGAACTAGGTGTAGGAAAATAGAGAAACATACACCATTTTTCTTTTGTTGTTGATAAACTCACTACATTACCCAATAATAAAGAAAACATAGATTTATTGTTTTGACTTTAATAAAACGTAACAAAAAGTTTATCTGCCCAAGTAGGGTGAATGCGGGAGAGATGCCGCACATTTTGAAAACACCTGATAATTGTTAAAGTATGCATTTAATTGATTTGAAATTTGGTACACAATAAATATGAACATTGTTCTTTAAAATTATTTATAAATAATTTTAAATTTTGAGTTATAAAAGATTCATAATTAAAATTTTTGTAGAGCCTGCAAAGCGGCGTCTCTCCCACACCTATGGGAGAGATGCCGCATCAAACAAGGTGAGACGCCGCATGGTTCATATTAAAAATTTTACATTTCACACACATCTCCATACATGATGCATGCCATATGTAACCATTTTTGGCACTTTATACATCTTAACCAGTCAACTTTTTTTTTTGTTTCTGAGTACCTTCCAAAACATTCAATACACAGGCAATCTACATTATTTTCGTTATCTTCACTAATATGAGGGCTCTTCCTGATCCATTAATGGATCTTTTGTATTTACGTGGCATAATTTACAGTCCAAAAAAATTCCATAATTAAGGTATATATAAGTCTATGTTTTTAACATGTAATATGATGCGGCATCTATACCAACTTTAAGTGCGGCATCTCGTCTTTTTGTTGGAATAGATGCCGCATGTTGCTATAGCAAGCATAGTGCGGAATTCCAACCTAAAATTTTATACAGTACTTTTAAAATATACCTAAATTAATAACAAAACTCATTTTCATTAAAACAATGAAATATACATTCTTAAATTTTAATGAATTAAATGCTTGGTAAAATATTATGTTAAAAAACTTACTTTTCAATAATAAAAAGTTGGATAATTACTAAACTGATGGACTAATCATAAATGTTACCATATTCAGTTTAAATAAGTTTAAACATATAATCCCTTAATAGCGCGATCTATCAATCAACGGACGAACTATGGCTACTGCCGCATCTCTCCCGCACTTACCCTATCTAATTTTTTTTATAGAAACTGTGTATCTGTACATCTGTCCCTTTCGCCTGGGATTAAATGCAGCAGGGACTCGTTTTCCAATTTCAGTTCTTTTCTTTTTCTTTTACATATATTGCTTGGTTAAATCTCCAGTTGTTCCTACAAATTAAGTCAGCATTAAATATCACATTCACTTATATCAGATATGACTAAACACACCTGGCCAAATTATTCCAGAAAAAATTCTTACAAAACTACATTTTTTTTTTAAAAAAGTTTCAAAATTTATTTTTAAACTCATTAATAATAGTCAATAACTGCCAATTCAACAATTTAAAATTATCCATAAAAGATATAAAAGTAATAATCATAATCATAATCTTAAAATTAAATCTCACAGCGAGAAAAAAAAAATACATTTGATAGGCTCATAAACATTGTAATTCAATTAAAATTCAGTCCCGTGTAAAGTCAAGCTCTACGAACCTACGTATTCATTTGTTTTGTGTTTGTGAAGATACCATTCACTAATAATAGATGTCACTCGGTATAACTTAATTTAAAATGTCAAGTAAGATGTAGAGATGTTCGAGAGAATATTTTAAGCAAGAGATTTTTTTTTTTGACTTTACTTATCTCTATCTCCGTATGTCAGAATACATAGTTAAATAACTAAAACTTAATCTACATATGGATGGGTGTACAAGTTTGAACCGAGAACCTTTTTCTTAGAGCCAGATAAATCTATTCCGTATACCTACATATTTCGTTCCGATATTCCCTCATTTATAGATTCGAGAATGGAACCTTTTGTTATGTGTGTAAATACAATAAATCGAAAAACAGGGTTGTACATTTTATACCATAGTATTAATGTATGATTCTAGTAAGGAGATCTACTTAAGAACGCTGTGGTGGAAACGCTGTGTAAAGATGAGTGACTTATAATAATAATTTACTCAAATAAACTTTTTAGTAAAAAATTAAGGACAAACAACAGTATTTTGTGATAAGGTACTGATTATTCAATTGGCCAATTTTTTCCTCTTATTATTACACGAGAAATTTATGTTTTTCAAATTTTGTGTTTATCTAACAAAAATTTCTTACTTAGAAGTTTAACGAGAAGAACTATCAACTATCACCTAAAAACACCACTGCAGAGCTGAAGTATTTTTGGGATGACAGTTCTTCGAGTTTAACTGCTTTTAAGCAACAAATTTGCCTTGTAGTAAACATAAATTTATTCCAAAAAAGATATAAAATTCGAGTGTAATATAATGAGAAAATATAACGGATAAAACAAGTTAGTAGAATAAATATTAATATTATTATTAATTATTTCGTTGCTATTGTTTTCAAGACTTTTAAATTTTCCAGTAAAAGTTTTTCTTTCATTTTTGTCACGTTTATAATTACAATGAAATGTCAAATAAAAAGTTTCTTACCATATTTTTTCCTGTAAATGTACATATGGGCTAATTTTTTTTTTTCACGGTAAAAGTGAAAAAGCTATAATACTCTTATGGAATTTAACACATGTGAGCAGGGTAAAATTAACCTCTGCGGAGGCCCCGGGGCACTTCCCTTGACGTGACCTCTGAGTACTTCAAATGTGGGGACACCGGAGTAGTTTTGTGGAGGCACCCCTGAGGAAATTTCGAAATTTTTCCGAAAAATATAGTTGACGAGCAAAAAAAGGTTATTCTCTTTTGAGAGATTTTGTGAAGGCCCTGGGGTACGTGCCCCAAGTGTCCTTATGTAAATCCAACTCTGCACGTACGTTAAATTATCCTTTTTAAAAATGACATAAATCAAAATATTTCCAAAAATTGAATACAAAAAAAAATTAATTACTATTTTTTTTAACGAATTTAAATTATGAATTAATTTTATGAGAGAACTCCTCCTATTACTGGATTATAATTAATTTAAAAAATTAATTGTTTGTTTTATTCAATTACTGCTTAAATAATTCATCCGCTTTTAAATCCACCTAGTAATAATTAATTAAACGATGATGAAATTGATGTGAAGTAGGTATTGCTTATATTACATTGTTAGAATTGCAGGCTAGCTAATGGGCACACTTCCCCTCTAGTGCTTTCATGTATTGTATCGATACAGTCTGTAGGTACACTTCTCTTTAACCGGACGATAATGCACAAACGTCGTCCCCTTAGACAATTCATATAAAGGGGTGCATAGAACACTAGAAGCCAACTAATATCAAAAAAGTGTAGCTCGCTTGGTGTCATTTATTGGTCAGTCACGGCTTAAGGCATGTAGTCAGTCGGTGTCAGTCACCGAACGCACAATGCATTGTAATGTATTGTTAGACATTGTTACTTGAATTGGACAGGTTGGTCTGTCCCATAATAGGTGTGTTGTAGTAGTGTGTGTGAATACGCACACAGAAGCAAACACCAAACCAACGCTATTGCAAACAGTGTGTACCTACCAAACATAGTGGGGAGATTTTACGTCACCCACTGGCGAGAAGTGGAACAGTTCGATAGACACTCTAGTTTGGTCCCTTGAAGGGGTGTTTCTTTACATAATTTATTTTTATATAAAAGTTAAAGTAGTTTTGTTAAAATAACTTTCTAAAGAATATTTTCTAACTTTCTAAAGAATATATTTACTAACTGTAACCTAGGAAATTATACATTCATATGTGTATTAATAATTTTTATTATTGTTATTATCATATACTTATGTTAACTTCCAAAATAATCGCCTGTATATGTTAAATTTGCAATATTTGTTTACATAAGATAGTGTTTGTTAAAAAAATATTTTTGTGTATATAAACACAAATACATAGAAACCGTCCCCTTAATGATAGTCCGCATAGACAATAAACGCTGTACTAGAATTAGTCGTTTCCAGCATTATAAAAGCAATTCCCTGCACTGCCACCATAAAGTTTAACTCTCTTGGAATCGAATGTATTTATTTATATTTATAGTTTCTCTGCGCTAACACCACGTAATTTAATTGTAGTAGATAACGTATAAAAAGTAATATTTTTAAACAGTACATCTTCTGGCCAGTACAACCAGTAACAAAGTGAATAAATGATATTTGTAGATTTTTATATAGTTAATTTTGTTCAACCATTGTGTAGAATTTAAATTGAAAGGAATATTCAACTTATTCAAAACCTAATCTAAAACTTGAATACAACACATATACTGGTTTCAATACCATAGTCTTGTCTACGAAGTCCGCATTAAAAAGAAGGGAATCCCATTAAACTGGTTCCTTTCTTCTACACAATACCTCATACTATCATCTCAAAATATCTCATGTATTGTATGTATATAGTAATAGTAATCTATCTAAAACATTGAGCTATCTTTCAAACCGGCAGCACCATGCAACATCTCAAACAGGCCCATCCCAACCACGTAACATCTATCGGCGGCCATTACTTCACAACATCACATTAGACCATACTTATACCCGACGTAAAATAAATATCATAAATTCACATTCTCAACATCTACCTATCTTATCCCCTACCGCGATGTTCATTTTGTTTCCGTTCAGTTGTTATGACTGTGAATGCACCTATTATTAATAATTATACAAATAATCACAGTCTCATGTTTTGTTATACATATGTATGGTATGCTAGATGGTTATAATGGTGTAATACAAACTACTGAAATCAATAAAAGAGACGGTTATGGTATGAGCATGCGTACAAAATGGATGTTTTCGAAAAAAAATTGTGGAACCAGTTAACAGAATTATCATTGTATCGTTTTTATGCACTTTTTATAGGCAATGAAAAATTAAAAAGCCATCTGTTTGATTGCAGTTTTGTGGGTTAAACTGGTTAAATCTTATGAGTTTTTTTTTCGTATATCCAACTCTTACTTTTATGTTTATTTTATTATTATTTTATCTTTATCGTACGTATATACAAAATATATTTAGAGCACTAAATGTGACACAATGCTCAGATTTGTAGATTTTTATGTCGTCTTATATTTCTTATTTGGTTAGTTTATAGGATTTTTATGTGCTGTTAATTTTTTCCTTTTAAAAATAATTGCTCATGCACGTGCCTTTTTAATTTTTTCCCAACATGTTTTATATATTTTTATCACTTAACTTTCTTTTATCACCTATAACAACTGAACCTATCTAGAATTTCAAAGCCGGTGAAGTACAAATTAAATCTTCCTAATATTTTATCTTTCTATACAATAATTCTCAGACCTCTTTAATAGGACTTTTATAAGGGAATCTCCACATTCTCGCCGAGGTTGGACGAGGTTCCTCGTCAAGTTCCTCGCTGAGGTTGGCTCAGCCATATGAATAGCATTAAAACGCCAACCGCGAGACACAACGAAATGACCCTCTGCATTCTCGTTTCGTCCAACCTCGGCGAGAATGTGGAGACTCCTTAATATTTCTTTTTGGCTAATGAAATTTTAGTGCAAATTTTGCTCATATTTCTTCTAAACTTGAAGACTGTCAAGTGTTCAAGTTACGGTTTGTGGACTTGAAAAATATATAAGGCAGTTCTTGTGGTACTTTACTGATAAATTTTTAAAATATTTTTCTTAACTCAAAATCTACTAGTTTACCAAGAATTTTAAATAAAAAATAAAAAATATTAGTTATATCAAAGATGAACGATCTCTTATGCGACATTTTGATGAAATTTACGACCGTAACGTTACTTCTTTATCAGTCAAATACAATGAGAATCTATTGAAATACCTTTACCTTTACCTAGAGCATCCGAGAGCAAATACCTATATACGTATGTGTATACTTGGAATTAAATAATAATATAAGGCTTTATCCAGACTATCTAGTATAGGTATGTACATGACAATTATATGTAGAATCATGACATACTACCCTAGTTTATTATCAAACCTCTTGCAGTCTGCTAAATTTTTTTATATTTTGTTGCCATCAAGGGACCAAACTAGAATGTCTATCAAACTGTTCCACATGTCGCCAGTGGGTGACGTAAAATCTCCCCACTATGTTTGTACGTACACACTGTTTGCAATGGTGTTGGTTTGGTGTTTTGTAGTTGTTGGAAACAATGTTCCAACATATTTTTGATTGGAAACCATTCCAGAAATAATTTTTATTTTTTAAACAAAAATTTGTTATTAATTTAATAATAATTTAATTTTGTAGGAACCTTTGTAAAAAACATAAAAATATGTAATTTATTTATAAAAAATTAAAAACAATTATTATTAAATTACAATTCAACCAGAACGCACGTCTATATACATGCGCTTCATTTTTTAATAACCATTATTATGGTGAATTGTAATAATTTTTATATCAATTTAAAAATATTTAAACTTTAACAATGTTTTTCTAGTTTTCATATAATTATTAAATAAAGTGCTTTATTATGTAAAATTTTGTGTTTGTTAATAACTTAACAAATTTAATTCTTCATGCGATAACAGTAGTAGTTTGCGTATTCACACACACACTACTACAAAACACCTATTATGGGATAGACTAACCTGTTCAATTCACGTAACAATGTCTAACAATGTATTACAATGCACTGTGTGTTCGGCGACGGACACCGACTGACTACATGTCTTAAGTCGTGTCGGGCACACTCTGGGCTCACCACTGGTTACAATTTTCTACACTTACGCTGAGGACTTGGTTGCCATGGTGTCTGATAATAAACTACTAGTACACTGATTTCTCGTTGTAAGCAACTTGAAATAGAATCATATGTCTTCCTCTTTTTAGATAATAAAATTCGCATATACATAAAAAGAGTAAGGCATATGATTCTATTTCTATTTTGATGTTGCTTATAACGAGAAACTAGAGTACTTAAGCATATCTGATGACCTGGATGAAACCTAGAATAATAGTATCTGGAGTCAACTGCCTTTATATTCACGGTAAAGTTAAATTCGTTTGATACATTATAAGCTAACATCTGGCCCAAGATATAATTATCTTGGGTTAAATCAAGTTTTCCTGACAAAATTATGGTACAATTTTAGGAGCACTTTTGGTTGAAAAACCTCTTTCATTAGAACTCATTTAAGGTAAATTTTGCCATTCAGTAATATCTTCAGGACAGTAGGTATTCAGTATATTTTGGAATATTTCCAAATATTTCGTAAACAACAATGTCTTTTTATGAAAATTTATCTCAAATATGTACATGGAAGAAAAAATGTATATAATAGGTCTACTACGTTTGTATCTCTTTGTATGTACAAACAAATATCGTAATTTTAATTTTCGAAAATTAACACAAAATTTAATATAATAGAAAATGGATAATAAATATTCGTACACAATGAATATAAAGAACGGTATTACATTTATTTGAAAACGATGCTATACAATGCTCGCTCTATACATAGTTACAACGAACTTGAAGTTGTGTGAAAAGTACTTTTCAGTTCTGACTAATGTTTTTTGTATACATATGTATTACTACATACAAAACTATAGAATTTCCATTTGCTGTGCTCGGCTACGGCAGGCTTTAGTCGGCGGCCTGCTGACAAACGGTATGAGTTTTCCGAGAGCGGTATGGTGAAAACGAGGAGGGCACAATACATATATCTGTCCCGGTTTTATTCAAACACACAGTTGAAAATAAACATACATTGCTCTACCAGTGAGTTTCCAGTTCTGTTTTTCTCTTTTGCATAGAAATATACACATTCAAAGTGGGAATTCTCGTTGACTTTTATGGCCCATTACAGAGATATATGTAGATTAAAAGTTGCAACTGTAATTGCGATTTAAAACTTGCGAGCACATCCATATATACGTACACCGAGAGAGAGCTATGTGTGCTCCTCATCGTGCTCGGTTACGTATTTGTATTATTCACTCTCATACTCTCTCTTTTGCTTTTGAGTTGAGCCGCTGAAATGTTGGTTGTCGCCCATCTCATTTCTTTCCATTCGTACACCCGTTATACCCAACTTTTTCTTATTTTATCAACGAACGCGAAGCTTTTGAGGTTATGTTTGTATTGATGCAGTAAATTGTGTATATGTATGAGAGAATGTGTTTATGTATTATGATTTGTAAATAGAGAATTTTTTTGCGAAAATTTTTTTAATTTTATTATTTGTTTTAAGATATGAAAATACGATAACATGCCACGTTTTATTTACATGTTAATGTATCACAGAAAAATATTGTATATTTTGTATAAAAAGTTCATTTTTTTTTTTAACCCTTTAATGGTTAATTACATAATCGAAATTGATAAAATCATAAAGTTTGTCAACATATTTTGCTTGTTTTCTTGGCCTAGGTTGACCATAGAGGATTAAACTTGTTTAATATTTTTACATTTTGTCTGTCGAATGTAGTCAATCAATTGCTTGTAAGTCTCAAAAATATCATGTTCTTATCTTTTTAATCTGTTATGTCTCTGTGAGCTAAACTTTCAGAATCCAAACTTCGGTTACGTCTTTTCACTTTATATATCAAGTGATTTAAAGTGCAGCGGCAGAGAGAGATCAGTCCAGTGAGGTTGAAAAATTTTGTCCAAAATATATGAAAATAAAATACTCAGTTCCAGACACTGATATTAGCATTTATTATCACGGTTTTCACCTTTGAATAAAATAAAATGGGGATAATTCAAGCGAAAAATTATAAATAGGTAGATTTTGTGATTATTTATTTATTTATTTTAGGCGACTTTCGAAATCGGGACTTCTGCGATAGAGCCGGGACTAGTTCATTTTAGATAAAAACTAAAAACGTAAGTGGAGTTATATATGAATAAAATACTAGGACAGAAAGAAGTAACTAAGTAATGCTATTATGGTATAAAGCAAGTGTAGAGTACATACTGCTTTCTTCTTTACTGAATATCAGTTACAGTCATTTACTTTAGTATTCGTCCTGCTCCAATGTAGATATTCTTGTCAGCTTTTCTATATCTCCAAAACTATTGCATATATGACTTTTCCACGTAGTTTTATATTTTTCGAGTTCCAACATAGTGAAAAAATTTATGTACTGCGTAAAAAAAAACTAGTGGTTAAAATTTTTGTGTTAAATAAGTAACCCAACCTTGAGTTAATGTAACATTTCGTGTTTGTGTTAAATGAAAATATTAACAAAAATTTTGATTTAACAGAATTAAAATGTTATCTGTTTTGAACAACACACAAATAACATAATGTTTGTGTAAAATGCGAAATAATGTCATCAATATACTTATTTGTGTATTACAACACCAATAAACTGGTTTCGCTCGCATCTATTGCTTTAGTTATAAGAGCGCGGGTAGTGGTAACTGATACCATCGGTCCCATCGGTATAGCATCATTGCCATAATCGTTGCAATATTGGACACTGTGCGACGTGCGTTCAACAGAAACATATCTATGTATAGAAGCAGACGGAATACTTCAAAATCAAAAGCGTAGGTATTCCTAAGGTTAAATTGGTTTTAATCATTTAGATATTAAATATTGGTAAGTTAATTAAAAATATTATAGATTGAATTTTTTTCTTTGTTTGCAGAATTTACTTCAATTAATTAAAAAATTATCGAATATTCGGCGTTCCAGAACACATTCAAAGGGCAAAGAAAAACAGGTAAAGAAGGAAGAGTAGTCGTTCCATTTTGCTTTCCACGATCAATTTGACAACGATCTTCACAATTTTTGGGTATTACTTCAACATTATTTTCATAAGAACACAACTTTGTAGAAATATTCAATAAAAAAGTTTAAGTATTGAAAAATTATTTTTTACTAATTCCTTCCATTTATATAATAAATAAATAAAAAAAAATACTAACTAAAAAAATAATATACCAACACATTTACTGGGTAAACTTCTACATTCTAAATCAGTTAATTTTACACATAATTGTGGTAAAATTATAACTAAGTAATTGTGTAAAATTAACACAAAATGTATGTCCTTTTGTGTATTAAATCATTGACACAAATCTTGTGTAAAGTTTTGACACATATGCTTTGTGTTAAAATAACACAAAAAATTGAGTGGACCGTTCTGGACATGTGACATGTGTTAATTTTAACACAAATTTTTTCACTGTGAAAACATGGAAACTCAAAATCTCCGATTTTATTAGTTACGCCTTTCTGACCCAGCAGGGCAGTTTAACAGTGTTAAATTTTTGTCGCTTAACAAGTGGGACATCTCAAATTGTCAAGCATTAAATTCTTTAAGCAAAACGTCCAATTTGAATTTTTCTTAAAACTTCAAAGTGCCTTTGATGGAAAACCTTCTTTCAAGACTTACATGACAATAAAAATTTAAATATTCAAACTTTCAAAGATTTCTCACACAAATCTCCGTTTAATTAATTGTAAATTAATGAACTCTCCAATAATAATCAACTAACATTATCGGCTGAATATTGATCGTTAATTATCATACTTATTAATTTTAAGTACACTGAGCGTGTATATACGGCTACTAGAGAGTATGGCGGTACCACTGGTGCGGTACCTAGGTATATTGAAACGTCTTAAATAATGATCATTAAGTACACAGAACAAGCGAATGCCACAAAGAAAACAAAACATAAACGAACCAGTTAACTAAATAACTATTTCGTTAACTCCAGCTCCAACAACTCACAGTGCAATGCTTTGCTCTAGCTGGCTACACACAAGCTACAGGTATTTTATGAGGTTCGTTAAGATCCTAACAAGTTAGCGATTGTACATATACGACAAGCTGACGGACTGATAAACGAACAGACGAACAGACGGAATCGTAAAGAAGAAACAAAAACATGTTTGTATTCGTTTGTGTCATATGTACGTAGTAGCGGCAGTGAGTGAATGAAGTTAATTAAAACAGACCACAATATGTTCTGAAAATGCTATAATATTATTTTCTTAAATTCCAATTTCCAACTTGCTCTGTTTTGTTCGGGCACCCTATTATGTTACGACCGATACAGACATATGGTTGTTATTTATGTTTTTTGAGAAACATTTATAGTCAAAAATAGAATTTTCATTTTATACTAAAATTTTGTTGAAATTTTTTTATTTATTGTGGCAGTGTCTTCCAGTCGTCAGTGTGCTGTAATTTTTAATACAGCATAATTAAAATTTTTGATCAACAGTCTCTGCAAACAAAAAAACTCGTAGCAGTAAGATTAAGACTGAAGTAAATAAAAATTGTCGACATTGTTAATATTTTTACAGTAAAAAGACCGTATACTGAAATAGCGCCAGTAATTTTTAGATTAGATACTGAGTTTTTAATAAAATTAATTTCAAAACTGTTATTTTAGGCCTCTCCCAATTTTTGAAATATTTGTCGTAGGACGTATAAATTATTTTATTGTTGCTTGCGTGTTAATGGTATATTTAAATTTGATAAAAATAATTATTCTAATAAGGTAAAGAAATTTTTCTCAAAATTATACAAAAAAGAAAAAACAAAACATTTGTTTAATGGACCACACACGTGGTTAACAATTCACAGATGGTCATTAAACTTGTCACAGGTGAAATAAGGCCAATTTTAAACATCAATAAAAACAATTTTGAATAAAACAAAAAGAAAAATATATTTTTTCTATATATATTTCATTTTAAAACTTTTTTTTTATTCAATTAATTAAGAAATATTATTTTTGACTTTAATGGTGTAATAAAAATTATAAATATCGTAATTTAAATATTAAATATTAAAATAAATTAATATATAAATAATAATTTTAATGTGTCCAACCAAATGATTCTGTATAATTAAATAAAATTATTTTCTTCTGAAAGTGTAAGTTTAATGTTTGGAAAACTTGTATGGCTTTTTTGTGACTACGGAAGTCATTTTTTTTATCAATATATAATTTATTAACCTATTTGCGTAGTTTTTTTTTCTTTTCACAGATAATGTGTGTTTATTGAACGGTAATTTTTTAGTTTCTTAATACAAATATTTAAATTATACAGTGACAATACAGGTATGATAAAATTAACAGCTATTATGTAATATGGTTAAATATTTTATGTTTATTTTTAAAACTGTATTTATTAAAATTCAAGATTAGGTTTTTTTATTTTTATAAAATATGAAAATTAAAACACATTTTACTTATTTTAAAAATTACTTACGAAATCACTTATAAACTGTTTATATGTAAATATTTTTGGGTCAGGCTAGTTCAACGGACTCAAATTTGTTCCAAAAAATTGAGAGTCGTCAAACTATTTTTAAAATTCAAAAATACTTAAATTTATTTTTTCGGAGTTTTGCCAAAAAATAAATATAAAATTTGAAAACTAGAATCTATCTATTAGGTATATTTTCAAATAAGGGTCAACTTATTTTATGTTCATACGCACCCTTGTTAAGAAAACTTCAGCCGTCGGAAAGAGAAAAATATCACATTCTAAACGACACTCCTCTATAGGTATACATAGTTGGTTTAATACGTTATATATTCGTTACTCTGATCGTTAGCATCACCTTCAGAAAGTAAGAGATACAAAATATTTATACTAAGCAGTTTTGTAACTAACAAAAATTACTAATATTCTAAATTTGTTAATTTTTAAACTACCAAATACTTATATTTTCATAAGGATTATTGTGACCGTTATTACTAATTTGAGTTATAGATAGTTAGATATATATATTCCTAAATTTTGGAATCTCACACTAAAATTTAACTAAATTTTGGTAGAAAATATAAATTAAAAACAATTTTTTATTTTGTTTCTGCATCTTATTATATTTACTTTCTTAAACTTACTGGGAGGCTTTCAAGTTAACCTCCATAATGCTAGCCGTCCCAAAAACAAATATTTGTAAAATCCCCAAAAATTACTAGATAAAAAATAGGTGTATTTTAGGTGTAAATTAGGTTTGCTAATAAAAAATTAGGTGTTCTTACCGTTTTCGTGAAAACATGAAAAATAAAAGGGACGGCTATAGGTTTACGTAATCCTAGCCGTCCCTTAGGTATAAAAGAAAGTTCTGGGTAATTTAAAGTATAGAGAATTAGGTGTAAATTAGGTGTTCTTCGACCATGCTGACAAAAATTTTGTAAAATGAAAATTTTAAGAAAAATATTTTGAATAATCGGAGCGCTGTGAACAACGTTAAAAACGTTACACAACGCTTCCACTGGTTGTTGAATATTATATACTTTGTTATGTAACTGAATAGAAAAATGTCAAAAATTTTATTAACGTTCCCAGCGATCCCACCAGCACTATAATAATGATGTTATGAATATAATAACTTGTTATAAATTTAAATTACCGTGTAAATATATACCATACACATTCAACTGTTTGAAATGTTTCACGGGTATGTTAGGTTCCCTGATTATATGCTGTAAATATGAAAGTCATAAGTCAAATGAATTTTTTAAATCTATTTCTGTCTTAAATTATATAATAAGTTTTCACAAGGAATCTTAATTTAATTATAAATAACCATTTTATAAGTTAAAAATATTTCCTCTTATTTCGTAATTTTCCCTTGTAATCTTACAATCATACATATCTCGATAACACTGGTAGGTACTTATTTTAATGTGAACAGATTCTATTCTATTTTTCAAATTTTCTTAGTGACATCAATTGATTTGTCACACCTAATTTTTCTTAAGGAGATTATCTTTGATATATACCATAATTTTCTTCAAAATCTATGATTCCAGAAAAAACTTTCATGAGAATTATTAATTTAATTAAATTAGGTACTTTCCAGCAGGATTTTCCCCGTCTTATCGAACTCAATTTGTTTGTATTCTGTTAAACTACTAACTGATACACAACTTTTTTAAATCCGTGATAATGGTATATTTGATATCATTTAGTTCTTAAAGGTATTCCTTCTCTTAAACGCTCTCCTGTAAATATTTCGAAAAAGCTTACATTTTTTACTTTATACATGATAGGGAATTCCTTTTTGACTTGCTAATTTTGTTTCAGTTGTACAAGCATAGAAAATCCACAAAATTTAATATTATTCTTCATTTTATCATTTTTTGTCGTTGTATAAACATTTTTTACGCGTACATAACGCATCAGTGAGAAGTAAGTCAGTAATATGTATTTTCAATATCGTAGGAACCGTAAAAAGTGTGTATTATGTTTCGATATTACAATATTTACTATCGACTGTATAAAATATTATGAAACACTCTACATACATCATACATAAAATACACATAAATATGTAAAGATGTGTAGGGGAAGGTTACTCAAAGCGGGTACCCCTCTTAAATCGGGTAAGCGCTTGTATATCGTTGTATCGAATGTCCTAGTTAAGCGTCATCAAATTTTTTTGTTGGTTTTGTTAACAATTTTGATGATAAATATTCTGTGACTAGCCACAAACGTTTTTATTTGTAATTTTTTTGGTATTTTCGTATTAACTTATTATCATTTGACTTTTCTAAGTTAACAAATTTAAGTCTTCTTGGGTAAAGCGGGTAGACAAAATAGAAGCATCTTATTGGAAAAAACTGTTGGAAGGGGGAAAAAAATAAAAAACTTTCTTTTTACGTCGGAATGAGGGAAAAAGCTTAAAAAAAATATGCCTGCCTTGTTTGTAGTGATTTTGATGTCAAACCACCTTAAGTAATGTACTCCAATGTGGAGGTTGTAAAGAAAGTTACAGTTAATTGTTAAAAATTGATTACTTTTGTCTTTTTTCAATTTTTTTTTACTTAATTATTACTATTGTTAAGTTCTATATGATTAAGAAAGTTTATATTAAAAAAAATGATAATAGTATTTAAAAACATAATGTACTTCCCTGCCTTGCCCACACAGGATTATCCGTTTTAAGATACCTATACGGGCAAAGCGGGTGTTGCAGAGGTTTTGTATTTTCTTTATTAAAAATAAATATCGTAAAAATTTCTTAAGCGAAGTTAACTAACATATCAGATAACATAATATAGTTCTGCTTATCGAAGTCAAAAGCCACTTTTTTGGGCGCTTTGGGTTACCTTCCCCTATGTATTATGTTGGATTTTTTGATGACACACACAATGGTATAGTGCCTTAAATAAGGACATTATGTGAAGTCTCATACAAGAGTGCCAAAATTTTTCGTGTAGCGAATAAAATCAAATAGAAGCGAGCATTTTAAAAAGTCTATGAGACTTTTTTGCTGACAACTAAAAAGAGACTAGAGAGACAACTTTAAGAGACTACAACTCAAGAGCATGCCACAAACATTTCATTTAATGTTAGTTAATTTATATGAAAAAATTTTGACACTTGTGTAAATATTGATCTCAAAAAGGAGCCCATTTTAAGAGACGTGTTATACTTCTATTCCATAAAATAAGTTTATATTTGTGGTGTTATTTTCGAGAAAAATGTTTAGTAGTGTTATAAAAGCGATTGAGGAAATGTATGAGTTTTACATGCACACACAGTGACGGCCGCCTTTACCGCGTTCATGATTTCTTTTAGTAACTGATAATATTTCCATAGATTACGAAAATATGGAAATTCTCTCAATTTCCTTCTCATTTCTATACGTACCTACTGGCTTTTATATTTCCTCGTATAGGTACTTATCGTATGTTCTGTTATTGTGTATATTTTGTTTTTTTTTTTTTTTTTTTTTTTGGAATAAAGTATATAAATAAAATCACGTGATAAATATTATCGGAAATGGGTAAAATATAAATTTTAAACGTGTATAATAGAAAGCCGAAAAAAATTTTGAAACATCAATTCCGAAATAGAAACAAAAAACAAAATATAATCAGTCTACTAAAAATACAATAACGACTTTTTTCAATTTCCTGCCATGTGTCTATAGAAAATTGGCCTACGCGGCTACGCGACCCAATTACCAAATGTATATTCCAATTATTTGTTGAATAGGTATGGTAATTAATTAAATTATAAATTGCTGAACATAAAGTTTTTTGTCAATTTATGTATCCCCGACATAAAAAAATCATAATTTCTTACAAGAAATTGAAGGTTAAGGTTTTGGAGAAAAGCACCAACAGTTACTAATAAAAATTAAGTATTTATTTGCGACACGTTTCGAAAACATTAAATTTTCATCATCAAGCAAGTATTTTGTTTTGAAAAAAAAATGTGCTAGAGATTGTCATAATTACACATAGAAAATACACATGAATCAAAATGATAAAATTAAAAACAAAAAATTATAATGTCGTCAGTATAAAAATTATAATTTTTAACAAATTAACTTTTGTTTTTATACTGACGGCATTATAATTTTTTGTTTTTAATTTTATCATTTTGATTTATGTGTATTTTCTGTGTGTAATTATGACAATCTCTAGCACATTTTTTTCAAAACAAAATACTTGCCTGATGATGAAAATTTAATGTTTTCGAAACGTCGCAAATAAATACTAAATTTTTATTAGTAACTGTTGGTGATTTTTCTACAAAACCTTAACCTTCAATTATCTAACCGAATCACCTAATCCCCCTTTTGACATTACAAGAAATTGGTTTCACAGCGTTTCCACCATCGTGGTTTAAAATGTCACGAATTAAAAGTAGTATTACTTCTTTTGGTCTATCAGTTCTTTTTCGGCTTTTGATAAAACTTGAACTAAAATTTTTGTATTGAAAATTAATTGTAGACCAGGGCTGACGCAAGGTTATTTTGTACCACCCTAGGCGAAATATCTTTTGGCGCCTCCGAACTTGATAAACAGTTATTTGAGTCGTACAATGAATCTTTAACTTTAAATATCTAAAAGATTTTCACAAAGTATATTAACACAATTAAATCAGTACTTAATGCTCATTTATTTACAATAAATTATTTATTTATTGATAAATAATAAAAAAAAAGATAAGAAAAAGAGAATAGAGGATACAAAGCATAAAAAAAAGAAAACAAAAAGCTTGGGAAATATAAGGACTAGTTCACTAAAGACTGGTTTACGATAATTTTTGCTCAATTGATATCGCCGCCAAGCCTACCAGTCTTTCCTGCGCCATTCTTGTAATCTGGGATCATTTCCATCATTAACTGAAATAACGTTAGATCATTTAATACGAAATGTCGTTTTCCGACGACTTGTCCGACCATGTAATGCAGATAGATATCGACATTTTTTTGAGCATTAAAAAATATTTTAATAAAAAATCATAAAAACGGTTGATTAACCCCTTTCTTAATATACTTCCTTAAAGAAACGTCACTCAATTTGTATGTCACTATATTATGATCTAGATACAATATATCCGATCAACTTTTCTGACATAAAAATACATAGATATTAAAATCATTTGGAAAGTGAATTTAGTTTACAAAAATATACGTACAGTGCTTGAAAAATTTATAATTTTTACGTCTCCAGATTTTTGGTGCCCGTCAATTTTTGACGCCCAAGATGGTCACCTAGGCTCTGTTATAAACCAAAATTGGCAGTAATGAACAAATGTTAATTTTCCTCAGTTTTTATAAAGTTCAAAATATAGAATTAATCTTTAATGCGCGTATTTATTAAATTTGTTTGGCGAGGGTAAGGTAGAACGGTTCAATTTTACACACCCCAGTAAAAAAGAAAGGGTAAGATTAGAAAAAAATCACTCTCCTGCCTTGGATCGCATGGCTTTCAACTATTAAGACTGATAATAATAAATACACACATCTTGACGCACAGGGGTACCATTAAGTAAATTACTAAAGACAAGATATACAGTGAACCGGCATAAGAATAAGAAAACAAACGGTTGGCGACTGGGTGGCTGGGAGCGGTTGTTCGGGGGTGGAGAAAAAACACTGAAGGATTGTAGATTTTCTTTTCCCATTCGACCAATCGTAACAAAGTTATAAATTATTTGGTGTTAGAAACAAAAGAATGAGGGTGAACGGCACGCGGGGAAATGGGGTTGTAAGAAAGTTCAGTGTTGTATATGTTTGTGTAGGTACCTTTTACGTGGCTGTTGTAGGTATATTCAAATGCATTATTTAAATTGATAACTGTATTAGAAAAGATCACAGGTGCTTTGATACGAAATAAAAGTCACATAAAAGTGATTTGTGTTGATTTTCAATATAAATTATTGGGGATATTACTTTGAAAATAGAACAAAAAAAAAATGTTGGAGAACACTTTTGTGTTTAATTTTTAAAATTTTAATCGGAGTTTCACTGAGATTTTTATTTATATTAAGCGGTATTAATTGGAATAAAATAGTATATTATAGGTACACTAAAGACTTGTGGGATCAAAAGAAATATTTTAATCCTGTGGTGTATAAATTACGATTAATGCTAGAATTGTGGGCAAACCAAAGTTTACACCGATAAAACTAACAAGGAGAGGGCACGACCTGGGAAATTGACTTCGGGATGGGATTTCGCAGGATTATAGTCCGTCTAAAGATGAATTAATTGTTAAAATATAAAGACCGATTGGCCAGTAAATTTCGAGAAAAACGCTTTCAAAATTCTAGCTTCATTTACTGAATGTTTATATATAAGTTGGTGTGTCAAATCAACGAAGAGGTAGCGCAGTCGGTAGCAATGCTACACTGGCGACTAGAGTGCACGGGTTCGATTCCGAATGACTGCAAGTTTTATTACATATTTTTTTTTTTTTGTTAATTAACTATTAAAATTAATAAATTTCAAAAATAAATAATTATTTCTAGCAATAATTATCATAAATTAAAATATAATTGTATTTTTCTTTTAATTCGTAACCATTTACTGAATACTTTTTTAATAAGTAATTTTCTAAACAGGTAAATAATAAAATTACCAAAACCATTATTAAATTAAAAAAATTAAGAATTTTATTTATTATTATAAATCTACTTATAATTATATACAAGAACCGGAATGATAATTTTTATAAAAGTATTCAAAACAGAAAATATTTTCGCATCTTGCACAGTTGATAAAAGACGATTTTGTACACGAACATAAAAATTATCATTCCGGTTCTTGCATATAATTATAAGTAAATTTATAATCAATAAAATTCTTAATTTTTTTAATTTAAAAATGGTTTTGGTAATTTTGTTATTTACTTGTTTTAAAAAAAAAACCAAATTACGTATTAAAAAAGTATTCAGTAAATGGTTACGAATTAAAAGGAAAATACAATAATATTTTAATTTGTGATAACTATTGTTAGAAATAGTTACTTATTTTTGAAATTTATTAATTTTAATAGTTAATTAACAAAATAAAAAAAAATATGTAATAATACTTGCAGTCAGTTGGAATCGAACTGCAGTCGCCAGTCTAGCATCGCTACCGACTGCGCTACCTCTTCGTTGATTAGACACACCAGTAACTTATATATAAACATTCAGTAAATGAAGCTAAAATTTTGAAAGCGTTTTTCTTGAAATTGACTGGCCAATGGGTCTTTATATTTTAACAATCAATTCATCTTTAGAAGTCAATTTCCCAGGTCGTGCCCTCTCCTTGTAAGATTATCCAATATATTTGGAAATAAGTTGTTATTCTGACTTGACTTATGTATAAACCGAATTTTTCTCAACGTTGCGTTGGTTGTGTAATGTTTGGTAAATAACATAAATGTACCTATATTATTAAATACTGATTTTATCCAAAAAATTTTATTTTTCTAATTAAAAGAAATTTTGTTACCTGTACCACTAGAAAAATAGAACGTATAAATTATTTTAGTTTTACTGTAAATTTCATTCAAATATTTAAAAAAATAATATTGATTTTTTAATTTTTTGGTTCATCGACTTTTAGTTAGACTGGTCTCTAAAAGATTCAATTAGAAATGGTTTATTGTATTGTATTTCATATTTTATGGAGAAAATACTGAAAAATTTTAATAGTTTCTTAAATAAAAGATTTCAGTATTGTTAAGATTAAATTTTTAGTATCGACCAATATTCACATAACATTACTTACAATTAGTCAACATTGCTTAAATCTAGATGTATACGTGTAAGTGTGAGGACAGACCGTGACGAGCGCCCGGAAGGTAATTAAGCAATTATATTGCACACTTGACATAAGAGCTAAAACGTGTCAAATTGACTAAAACACGTATTACATTTTCTTTGTCGAAATTTAAATCCACTTGACTTTAATTGTGTCCAGAAATTATTACCTACTTGAATGTTTGGGTATAAGTCAAGTAGTACAATATAATTATATGACATCCACTTAGCCCGCAAGAGGACCGTTTTGATCTGACCGGTCCTTAATTATATTTTGGACATTACTCAGACATCCGGGATAATTTCAATTTTCCTCGGGTAAATTTTGGTTTACTCACACTCCTAATATTGTCCCGTAACATATACATACTATTTTTTATAATTATGTCCGCGTTTAGTGGTTTCGTACTGTTTGGATATTTAATCAAAAACTTGGAAATTTATTGAGAAAATGTTTGCCTCAATTGCCTCTAAAAGTTCAAATTTCTAACGCATAATGTAAGTTTACTCAAAAATAAAAGAATTGGTTTGAAAGATGGAGTGTTGAGATTCCCTATTTAAAATTTTTTATATTCATATAAAAATCTTATAAAAATTATTCATAATATGATCCTGGTACGTAAGATAATCTAAAATGGTACTTAGTATAATTTTCTTTTAAAAATCTTTTAAAGCCATACCAACCATACCCGCTCGAGAAGTGAACAATGTACAGGAAAAAGAGGGTGCAACAAAAGAAAAAAGATAGACAAACATCCGTACCATGTACGACATATAAACTTTTGTATTAAACTGGCTACGGAAAATATATATAGTAATGGGTATGAGTGGAAATGAACACGATATGGGCACTTTCACCAACTGATTGCCCATTCACAAGGTCTTCAACGGAAGTCTTACATTGCCCATTCAAGTGAACAGTATGGCCTATTCAACTAACATATAAAATGTTTCTTTCTGTATCATCAGTATATTTCTTATTCTTCCATTCCTCTCTTACCCCCCCCCCCCTTTTACCGCGTATCCTCACCCTTCCCGTCCCGTACTTACATTCATTTCCGACAACATAACGATTTCTATATAATATACATGTAGATATTCTTTTATATACATATATAGAACGTTGTATATAGAAAATTATCTCAGTTACGAAATATATATTGAATTTAGTTTTTCCGACAGAAATAAGGCCATAGATTCTATTTGTGCAATATTGTTTCTCATAAGTGTTATGCCGAGTTACGAATACAATGATGAAATTTTGGTTACATTTCGAAAATCAAAATGTGCAAACCTCAGAGAGACAATTAACCCTGGATAACTAAGCCTATTTTATAGTCACGTTGTTAGTAAACCTTCGTAAATTTGACGATGATACATGTTTTTTGTTTTTTGTTTTTTCAAATCGAGACGGTTCGTGGTAAGCGCACGAGATCTCGTTGTGTATGTATCAGTCCCTTAGGCTCGTGATCAATTTAAGCCTACTCGAATACCTCAATTTACACATACGTATCGAAAATAATTATTATAGTTCTGTAACTTAAAGAAAAATCACTGAAATTATACAATATACAATCTAAAACAATAACACTATCCACTTCATTGGCCAAAGTATCAAAATATACTTTGGGTTAAAAGAAAAAATTCGTTAAGTGCGTGTTTTTGACACGCACTAAGTAATGTCACCTCAATGAAAGTGTTAATTTATGATTTTTTGTTAACTCTATAGTTGTTAACTCTAGAGCCCTCTTGCGTTTATTCAATATGGATGTACAACTCTATAATTATTCAATATAGATATACAACTCTATAATAATGTTTCCCCCACTATGATCACACAACGATATTAATATGTCATCCTTCGATGACATAAAAAAAGACAAAAACCATGGTGTCGTCGTCAAAACGAAGATTTAGTAACCGCGTGACTTATAAAATGTTGCGTCGTCACAATGACGAAGGTTTAGTTACCCAGGGTTAAGGGCATAAAACTTATGTTTTTAAAAACTGTGACTTTTGCGAATATGTTAAAACTATAGTTTTAAAGTTTTCAAAAATTTAGGCTAGTAAAAAAAATCGGGCAAGTCTACGATTAAAAATAAAAAAAAAAAGGAAGCGAGAATCATTATCATCACTCTTTGATTATTCATTCACAAATTTCAAATCTTCATTCAAAACTGACTCGCTGACTCATTAAACTACATAAGTACCATGTTTATGCCAATTTCAGCGCTTTATTATCATCACATATTATTATGGAAATTACGAAAATTAGTTACGTGGGCAATTTGGAACTCCTATGATCGCTCAAGAGACCCAGAGGACTTATGTACTTTTATAGGAGCTATATCACGAAAAATATTTGCCAATTTTAAAAAAGATTATTAAAACCAGAGCAACTCTACGCTGGAGCTCCAAATCCTTTCTTGTGTTTATCACATTTAACAGAGTATTGTCCGAAACATTTTGGTCCGAAGTGACTATGAATGAAATTTTAAACTTAATTCAGCATGTGCTGTTTCAAATGGGAAAAAAAGTTCTGGCCTATTTATGGTACGTGTTTTATATCGTAAAATTATATAACCAACCATCAGAGGTAACCAAAGCACGAACGTGTACACAACTTTAGTGTTGTGATGTGATACACACACTCTAAGAAAAAAGGGTCAAAAACGTGTAAAATAACTTAAATTTAGAGCAAAATTACTCCTTGCTCTGAAAATATGCACTATTATTTGTGTAATATGAAAAAATTCGTGTATTTTTATATAATTTGTGTATAATTACTGTTTTTTTTTAATATTACACAAATAAAGGTGTAACTTTGGATTTTTACAACGTTTTTGGTTTATTTTTACACCACTAAATAGCAAAACCCATGCGCGCGCAAATGAGTTTATGTATTTTAATATTATCTGTTATTGAATTGCTGTATTATTTATACGTACATAAGTAATACTCTTAAAGGTTAAAAGTTATGTTTTCAAATTAGCTGAATTAAACAAAAGTATTTTTTGATAAGATATATAGTTAATATGATTATAACGTGTATGATAAATTAATCTTTAAATATGCTACAAAAACAGTGTTATAGTGGTGTACTGGTGTTTTGTTTTTATATGCATTGTGCAAATGGCTTCTGGAATAATGTGCAAAGAATACTGTAATATAAATTTGTTTGTTTCCAAAATGCTGTCCTGATGATATATTTAAAATATTTCAGGTAAGTTAATTTTTTTAATTTTGCTTCATACAAATAGTTATGTAATTTGATAAAAGTTTATTTTACAATTTGACTAATAATTTATTTTGGGGGGTTGTCAATTTCTGTGAAAATTAAAACATTATCTACAATTCAGATATCTTTTAACACACTGACAGGGGGTAATAATGTCACAATAGATCGTTCTGAAGTTAGACTATCGTATGTAAGGTTTTTATTAGGTTTCGTTATTTTAGGTTAAGTTATGTAATTTTCGGTATCGATAATTTTCGATAAGGAAAACTATAATATCCATTAAAAAACAAACCTAATAAAGACCTTACATATGATAGTCCAACTTCAGAACCACTTATTGTGACATTATTTTACCCACTATCAGTGTGTTAATAGCAAAAATTAGTGTATATAAACTAGTATGTAATTTAAGAGGGTGACTCACCCCCTCTCCAATGTTGCTCAAACTCAATTTTGAATTCGAGAATTTCATTTCTACGTTATTCTAATTGTCTTAAGCTATTTTCCATGAAGAACTCCTTGAAATACCCAAATTGTACGACTATTCGACAGAGTCACCCTCTAGTTAACTACCCCTAGACTTAATATTAGGGCATTGAGCAAAAACAGGTCAATTAGATTTTTTGACGTAGATTTCAAATCTGTAAACAAAAAATTTATATTGTTTATTTTTCACCCCCTTTTTGCAAAATTAACCCCCAAATTTTAACCCCCAACCACTCCTGTTGATGTAATATGAACAAATTACATATCAATAGATAGCTCTTTAAAAAAGAGCAATATCGCCAATTTAAACTTTTTCTCTATCTCTTACTGTTTTCGAGATATTTGAAAAATTAAATTTTTACCCCAATTTTTGGAGGGCGATTTCACCCCTTCAAACCGTTTTTCCGCAGATAAAAAAAATACGTGTCCCTTAGTCTTTAGTGTTCTACAATTTTCATCGAAATCGATAGGTCCGGCCTCGGGACCTTTACTTGTTAGTGCGTGTCAAGAACACGCACTTAACGAATTTTTTTTTTTTTTTTGCTTTACAGTAATATAAATTCATAACAGGTTTAAATTGAAACGACGCGACGTATGGAAATCGAGTTTTTTAAGTAATAATAACAATGGTAATAATAATAATGGAATTTAACGTTCGTTTTTTAGACAATGGTATGTAACGGACGTCACTCACATCATTATTTCTCAACTTTTTCATGATGATATGGGCGGAGAACAAGAAAAGCGGTATAAAGATTTGGCAGGTGTCTGTTTGCAACCATCTTCTTAAGGACGATGTCGATATTCATCTGGAATTACGATGCGAAGTAGCAGAAAACTTTCACCAGCATATAACCGGTTACGGAATTCAAACCCTCAGTCTACCAGTTCGGAAGTGCCAGTGCCTAAGCACGCCGGGTTACTTTGCTGGTGAGTTTTTTAATCAAAAATTTAATATCTGTACATTCATTAAAATAACCTAAAAGTAATTGTGTAGCAAAAACGAAATTTTCTTAATTTTGAATTGCTGTGAAATAGTTATTGAAAAAAGAAAAAATAAATAAGCAAAAATGGTTATAAAATTAAGTAACCCTTATTTTCTGATTTGTTTAGAAATCGAAATTGGTGAAGACATCTGTGAAACCGTAGCATACATTTTCCCTGAAGTTCTAGTAATTGCAAGAGTCAGCAGAATATTGGGCGGAGGACAGGAAAAGCGGTATAAGGATTTGGTAGGTGTGTGTTTGCAACCATCTTTTTAAGGACGATGTCGATATTCATCTGGAATTGCGATGGGAAATAGCAGAAAACTTTCACCAGCATATAACCGGTAACGGAATTCAAACCCTCAGTCTACCAGTTCGGAAGTGCCAGTGCCTAAGCACGCCGGGTTACTTTGCTGGTGAGTTTTTTAATCGAAAATCTAATATCTGTACATTCATTAAAATAACCTAGAAGTAATTGTGTAGCAAAAACGAAATTTTCTTAATTTTAAATTGCTGTGAAATATTTATTTAAAAAAGATAAATAAAATAAATAAACAAAAATGGTTATAAAATTAAGTAATCCTTATTTTTTGATTTGTTTAGAAAAAGGAATTGGTGAAGACATATGTGAAACCGCAGCCTACATTTTCCCTGAAGTTCTAGTAATGGCAAGAGTCAGCAGGATATTGGGCGGAGGACAAGAAAAGCGGTATAAGGATTTGGTAGGTGTCTGTTTGCAACCATCTTCTTGAGGATAATGTCGATATTCATCTGGAATTATGATGGGAAATAGCAGAAAACTTTCGCCAGCATATAACCGGCTACGGAATTCAAACCCTCCGTCTACCAGTTCGGAAGTGCCAGTGCCATAAGCACGCCGGGTCACTTTGCTGGTGAGTTTTTTAATCAAAAATCTAATATCTGTACATTCATTAAAATAGCCCAGAAGTAATTTTGTAGCGAAAGCGAAATTTTTTTAATTTTAAATTGCTGTGAAATAGTTATTAAAAAAAGAAAAAAATAATAATCAAAAATGGTTATAAAATTAAGTAACCCTTATTTTCTGATTTGTTTAGAAACTGGAATTGGTGAAGACATCTATGAAAGCACAGCATGCATTTTCTGCGAAGTTCTAAGAATGGCAAGAGTCAGCAGAATATTGTTTTTCTTATATTTAAGTATTGTTTAGTTAATTTTCTTAAACTATATTTTTGATATGATGTAACTACAATTTTAATCCATAAGTTTTTAATATTATCATTCTAATCTAATTACAATTAAATTTTTTATAAGATATTGCTTAAATAATTGTGTCTGCAAAACGTAAGCATTGTAAAAAAAAGTCATATCTCAAAATTTTGACCAGTTTAATTGGCAGTTACACTGCAAAATAAAGATTACCTATGTTCATGAAAGCAAGTAAACGTTCATAATAAAACTTTTATAATCTTACTTTTTTGGAGTGTTTATTTTAAAATTTACCAAAAAAATTATTATTTTATCATACGACACACTTATATAGAAATTTAGACATAATAAGCAAAATATTTAACATCTCGAATCTTTTTGTATATAATTCCAAATTATTCTATACGTCATATTATTATAAATATTTATGTAAAAAAACCATCAATAATCTTTTTTGATTCGTTATTTTCAATTAAGTTGAATCAGTTTATTTTTTTCAGCACAATTGAATCACTCATACTGATTCAGTTGAATTGAATCAGAATGAGTGATTCAGTTGGATTAATATTACACTTTTCTGGGTGTAAACATTACTATATAAGTGTGTAAAATTACAATTTCAGGTGTACAGGCGTGGTTTAAAAATACATTAATATGATGTAATTTTACGTTTAACTGCGCACTATTGCGAACTGAATGTGTAAAATTACATCTTGTTGTGTAGTTAATACACAAATAAAACGTAATCTATTACACACCTGGACCGTAATTTTACGTACGATATGTGTAAAACTACACATATGAGTGAGTAATAATTACACCATGATGGTGTATTTTTCACCTTCGTACATTACGGTTTGTAATGTTACTGTCATTATAGAAGGCATTTAATTGCCTCCTATAATAGTAGTAAAACGGTACATTTTTTTCTTAGAGTGCATAGATAAAAAAAAAAATTGAATTAAGATTGACTTTCGTGTTAACATCTATCCATCTCCATCACACATATATTGCACATCCGTACGGTGGCGACAGAGAGAGGAAATACATGAATTTTATAGACACTTAAATTATCAAGGTTTCGATTTTATGACGTTGTTAAAATTAATTTTACTATCAACATATAATTCCTAATTTTATGGCTACTTGAATTATAATTTTATTGAATTATAAAACAGACTATTCTGCTACCAACAAGTACCTACATATAACCCCCAGCATCGCATATCGCATTCCACACGCTCATTATGCTTATAAATGAACTAATTTTTTTTTTTGTTTTCCGTTAATAATAATAATGTTGATTGTATAATCAGTAATCACCTTTTTTCATTTTTTATATAATGATTTTGTTAAACTATAGATATTCTGTATTGTGATTTTTGAAGTGAAAAGTTCTGTAGCGTGAAAGTACAATGAAATATATGTATATGTATTGTGAGAGCGTAATGAAATCTGTAATGGTCGAGAGCGTGAGTAGAAAGGTAATGGTTAGTTGACCATTGCTAAGTGGTAAATATTTTATATTGTTCAAATTATTTTATTTATACACAACATTCTTGATTTCATATTTTGTATTATTTAAACTTATTATTAGGTTCAACCGAGTACTATGGCTACAGTAGCATGTCACTGCCGAGAAATTTTATTTTTAATGAATTGTTTCTTTAGTAATAACAGTAAGAATACGTACATTTTACATATACTAAGATCATTCTTACGATCAAATTAATATTACGATATATTCATAAAATTTGGATAAAATCATCTGTTAAAGAAAAATTAGATAAAAATAACTTATTGATTTTATTTCAGAAGTTATTAGTAAATTTCTAGAAGCTTTTCTAGATTCCTGATTATTTTTGTGAGTAGTTCTGTTGCAGTTTCGGATGCTGTTTTCCATTTACTGAAATTCCACTATGCTTTAACTACACACACCGGCATAATTAGCGGATCATAAAAAAAATATTAAAACCTATTTATTAAACGAAGTTGGCGGTTTTTTTTTTCATTTTTAGTTAAAATAATATTGAAGTAACGAATCAATCGACTTTCCATAGAATTGTTTTTATTTATTATTGATGCAATTCTTTTTAAGAGGTCTGTCACTTTCGAATTCAAATGCCGTTTCTTCTCCGAGCTTCAAACTGCCGTAATTGAAGAATGGCAAAGACTGTCCCAGGAAACTCTAGATAACATCATGCTGAGTATAGAAAAACAAATGAAAGCTTTGATAAGAGCACGGGAGGAACCAGGCGGGATTAAAACGCTGTGTTTTTAGCGAATTTCGAAAACTCGAAATTCAGCTATTTTCTATTTGTTAAATAATCTTTAACTTAAATTATTCTTAGACGACATAAGATTCCAAAAATTTGCCATTTTATATGGTTACTTGCTTTGCTATCGAAAATAAAGGTATATCGACTTGTGAACATGTAATTTTAAGTGAATAATTAAATAAGATTACTTAATATTTTCTTGAAATTAAATGGTTTGTTTGATTTTTACAGATATTTTGTATGTTCTGCTAATTCTGCCGGTGTGTGTAGTTTAAGTTACGTTATCCTAAAGCCCTGAAATTTAGTTTTCTTTTCATTATGAATCTCATTTTTCTTAATCTTGTCTAGGTACTGTTTTTCCTTAATCAATTCCGCAGTAAAATCAGTAATTCTATAGAATTCTCCGTTCACAAAATTAATCATTAATCTTGATTAGATGGTTCGAATGTTTCAGGACACAGTGGACTGAGTTGAATGGCAAAAAATCGAATTATGTTTCCAACTTGCATTTATCAAATAAATGAACAAATTTAAAAGGGTTCGACGAAATAACTGTCCAACAGTAAAGTTATCTACCATTTCCCATATAACATATAGATAATTGGATCGTACGGATCAAAGCCGGCTTAGATAACTAACCAACCATTCCTCTATCATTTCTATCGCTCACCAATTCCTCTACTGCTACCAAGCTCTCTATCTGTTTCGTTTCATACCGTTTCACAATATCGTGTGTGCTATGAATGTAATCGGAGCGGTACTGAACATGTGTTGTATGGTCACAGTCTAAACATAATTCTGTTTCATTTCCATGGAAAACTGTGTACGTACTAATACCGTACAGTGGTATTGTTGTAAGGACAAATGTATGTGTGGAAAAAGTGACTTTCAATTATGAATGGCTTGACGTTGTTTTTGAAAATTTTTCGAGTTCTGATGTCCTATCTTTAGTATCTAACTGAATTTTTTCTTGTTTAAAATAATATGTTGATTAAAGCATTACCATAAGTAAAAATATTATGATTTTTCTTGTCTATTTTTTCAATATTAAAACGAATGTAAAGGAATTTTTAAAGAACCACTTGTAACCCTAAGTTCACATTTTTGACTTGCGAAATTATCAAAATTTTGGAAAAGAACTTGAAACTTTGAAATAGAGCTAAAAAGATTCTTCTGGCTACAGATGTGTTTAATAGTTCTGTTTATGCGATTGTACAACAAAAAAATATGTTGTGTTCTGAATTCGTGACCTACGATTCTGATAAGTGAACCCGCGTCGAAATATTGAACCTGCATTAAACCTACATTATTCCTTTTAATTGAATTAAATAGGGTTAAAGTAGTTTCAGAATTACATGTAAAAAAAGCCTACATTAAGCCTACATGTTGTCGCAAAATGACAGATTCTCCACTTATAGTGTCAAAGTAGTATCTCTACTGACCCTACAATACTGCTCCTTGACCCTTAAAATCAGATGTTGTGAGGCTGAAAAGAGCTTCTTAATCGTATACATACAATACACTAATACATATACGCATACGTACATACATACATCCATACATACATATATGTGTACATTCGTACGCGTATGGATGTATGCATGCACGCATACGTATAGATATGGTTTTAAAATGAAAACAAAAGTATTTTATTATTTTACGTTTATTAATTTTAAGTATATACATTAAGTACAATTCAAATTAAAATCATTTAACCCATGTTTTACATATTTTAAACACCATTTAAATGGTAATAATTTCTTTTTAATATTATTTTTTAATAATAATAATTCTATGTATATTTGACAATTAATTTAACTATTTGATTCTTATTATTCAAATATAAACAATTAAAATGTAATGGTTTTTCAGTTCTTTCACAATTATCATTTTTAGTTCATCTCAGTTTTTTCATATAAACACAAAATTTTAATTTTTCATCTCACCCCAGGGCTTGTTTACCGCTTACAAGCCACTTCTGTTTAGGGCGTCACCACAACAAGCCAACAATTATTTTAAATGCACCTCAATTTTTAACAATTAAAATGTAACGTTTTTTTTAATTTTTTCACAGTTTTCACTTCTAGTTCATCTCAGTTTCTTCATATAAACACAAAATTTTAATTTTTCCCCTTATGAATTGTAGAGTTCATTTACCCGGTTCAAATTAAAATTTACACTTAACATTGATTCAATTTTAATTATCAGATGATTTACGTAATACTTTGTGAGGTTGTTTACATTTAAATTGATACAAAATAAACAAAAAATTACTACACATATTTGACAATAAATTTGATACACTTTATTAAATTCGTTTTAAAGAAAACTAGTTCATTTCTTCAAATAGCTGAAACATATTCACACGCCTTATCGGCCATTTCCGTCGTCTGTGTCGTAAAGTTTCGTTTATGTCTATTGTTCATCTTTGTCAATCATTCCGGTATATAATGTATATGCATACATATATACAGTGTCTTTTATAAAGTTCGCACAGTATGGCAAACTTTTTACTAATAAAATTTTTTGAAAAATATTCTAGCAGGGTTAGTTATTGCATCAATTAAAATGAAAAAATAGCTAAACTTATCTTATCCCAGTTTGCAATTTGACAGGAAATCGGAAATTTCATATCTGTGATATATAAACAATAACATTGTGTCCTTTGAAATATTAAGGAAATTTTGACATCGTATCAAAATTTGGTATGATAAACGTATTTACAGTCTGCAAAAATAAAGGTCAAAAATCTGCTTTTCCAAAATACGACTTTAAGTGGCCCTAAATACAAAAAAGTTCATTAATTCTAGCAAAATAAAAATTATGCCGTTCTTTGAGATCTGTTTATTCATAAAATCACAATTGTCATCAATGAAATGAGATTTACGTAACGAGTATTTTGACTACTAACTGCAAAGAAAATAAAGAAATAACAATTATTCATGCTTGTTAAAATTCCAATATTACAGAGCGTGTCTTTTTGTGACCAAGTTAAATTTTTCTATTGAAACACCGATGTCTGTAGCAATATTTTGATGATAATTGTGATTTTATGAATACGCAGATCTCAACGAATGGTGTAAGTTTTATTTTGCTAGAATTCGTACAATTATTTTGAATTTAGGGTCAGTTAAATTCGTATTTTGGAAAAGCAGATTTTTGGGCTTTATTTTTGCAAACTGTGATATTTAGCTTTCGGAATATATTTACTATGCTTAATTTTGATACGATGCCAAAATTTCATCAGGAGGTAATCAATAACTTTCAAAGGATTATCATTTTTCATAATTCACAAATTTGAAATTTTTGGTTTCCTGTCAAATATTAAGCGGGCGCCGGGCGGTAAGACGTGTTTAGCTAGTATCTCATTTAAACTGATGCACCAACTAAGCCCACTAGGATATTTTTCAAGGAATCAATAATAAAATTGTTTCCCATCATGCGTACTTTATGAGAGACACTGTATATATGTATATTATTTTTTCCCATATATTTTTTTAAACTAATAAAATGTTTTGAGACTACATCGAACCTGCTCAGACCTACTATTTAATTGTTTATAAAGTGTTAAATAGCATTAAGATAGGTTTATGGACGGTTAAGTAGCTTCAATGTAGGGTTATTATTTGTAAACATTGTGTTTGTAGGTTCATTAAGAGTCGATATAGGTTCACTTAGGGTGAATGTAGGCTCATTTAGATGTTAGAAGGGTCACTGCAGTGTTAAAATCATGACTCGGGAAGTATCTGTATAATTCCTATGTTCTGTAGAATGTTTTATGCAACAAAGTATTTGACATCACTGAAAAGGCAACACAATTGGCATAAAATATTATATTGTAAAACTCAACAGATAAAATTTTAATCAATTAGAAAATCGTATGCGATACAAAGTCAAAAAGCATAAACCAGTAATAGAAGAAGAAGAAAACTATAACTGAGTAATTCTCTGGCAAAATGAGATGTCCAAAAACTCATAGTTTTAAATTTTGACGGTAAATAAATTTAAATGCGTATTTCGAAAATTTTTCAAGAGATTAAACAATGTATTAAGCAGTAGTTATTTCGATAATTTTTGGTGTCGTGCTTGTAGCGTACGTGCTTGAAGCGTACAACTAAAATTCGTGCTTGAAACGTACATAAATTTAAATCGCGTGCTTCAAGCATACACATTCCCAATAAATCATTTCAGCTGGAGATATTTTATTAAATAATCAAACAATAGAAATATGGTATAAATATTTTACATTTTAGTATTATGTAATACGATTAACAGTACCTAATGTCTACCTGTTAATCAGGGGGACATTATATTTATTGAAAACAAACAGATGACAGTTAATTATGTAATATATGTTTATATAATCCTTATGACTTTGCCCTGGGACTGGGCAAAGTCATATAAGAGTGAAGGGAAGTGTAATATTAAACTAATGAAATATATTTTAAAATAAAGCATACTCTTTGTTTTTGGGCCGTTTATTATATTGTCTTGAAAAATCTATTTTTACGAAATTTTATATATGTACATATATCATTAATTGGTTATCTGTTATCAATTGTGGGTTTTCCCATTTTAATTCTCGGCTTACTAACTTCAAAGAGGAGCGTCCTGGGGATGTGTTGACCATCTTTTGCAAAATATCATTAAGTCTTTTTCGTAGTTTTCATAAGATTTGGGTTTTTTCATCTAAACTCCAAACTGTCATCTGTTTGTTTTCAATAAGTATTATGTCCCCCTGATTGACCGGTAGGCATTACTGTTAAAAGTATTACATAATAATAAAATGTAAAATACTGATTTATATTTCTATTGTTTGATTTTTTAATAAAAAGTCTCCAGCTGAAATGATGTCATTTATATAGAATGTGTACGCTTGAAGCACGCGACTTAAATTTATATGCGCTTCAAAGACGAATTTTAGTTGTACGCTTCAAGCATGCACGCTACAAGCACGTAATCTAATTTTTCGTGAAAAAGAATTTTAATTTGGCAATAAAATTTTATAGGGTTAATTCCACACTGATTTCTTTTCAATTCTAAAAATCCACTTGCATTGTTAGCTTATATTTTCTAAATTATTTTTAAAAATGAGTAGATATGTAAAGTTAATTTGAAAATAAGAAATAAAGATCTTGGTTAGAATACAATTACAATGTTGCCTTCAGCCGAAAATAAAAGTGAATGATGGTGGAGGCGTTGAAAAGTACTTATATATGTAAGTTTAGCTCTGAACTATACTTGTTTTAAGATAACGGGTTTTTCTCGTTTATCAAACTTTAGATTTTTGCCTATAATTAAAAAATTTTTTCTAATTTTACAAAAGGGTTTCTCTCGATGAAAACTACTACATATTATTTCTGTAAGCTCACAAACATGTAAAGCTGTATATATGCTTCCAGATACAGAGACTCTACCCGTATCAATAGTTTGTTTGTTTGTGCAATGCTAGCTGGCATGAGTCTAGTGTCCTCTATACGTACCACAACATACAGAGAAATGTATATAGTAAACGCGGGTAATTCAAATGGCTATTAACACGTGAATTATTGTCAAGTGCCGACAGCAACCCATATCTGCTTCACGTATGATACGGAACAGGCCAAAAGAGATATGAATACATATAGTACGAATATATGTAGCCAGCTACTGGCTACACACATAGTTTATATGTATAATACATGCTAGAACTATGTTACATATATGTATATGTACATGTCCAAAGGCTATATTAATGAATCTACGTGGATTAGCTATTGTTTTCGCAAAACTAAATGAACAGTGGCCATTTTATTATTTGAAACAAAACATGAGCCCCTTTCGTGTTGTATTTATCGGGCGCTTTGCCATTTATTTAAAACCATCATTGTTAAATTTATATATTTTTTTTTATCTTAAAATTAAACTTATTTGTAAGATTTCGCAACAACTTGTTATTGTGGGATTAATTGATACCCGACAGTGTCTGACAAACGAGACAAGACTTTCGTTAAGGGGGACTACTAGTGTGACATTTTTAAAAAATTGGCAAAAATTTTTTTGCATGTTTCGATAGTCTATACCTTTAAAAATAACATACTAAAATTTCAAGTGCATATCTTAAATAGTTTTTGAGTTACAGCCATTTGAAGAGCGGATTATGATTTTCATTGTTTACTTTGAGGTATTGAGATATGTATGAAAGTTGATAGTTCGGGAGTTTCTGGACGTGGTTGCCAGTCACATGTTGTGGACCCTGGCACATTTAAACGACTCATCTAGTTTAACTAAAACCGTCATAGTGAGTACATCGTAAATAATTTTAGTAAAAATTCTCCGTGATTAAAACTAAAAGGTAAGGTAAAAAAAAAAACTATATTTTTCCAATTTGCTGCAGTTGTAACTCAAAGACGAATCATCCGATCGATTTGATTCTTATTACAGCTTCTTTTCTATATGTTTCTTCGTGCCATGAACCTCCAGTTTTCCGATCGAATAAAAAGTGTAATTTTTGTAGGCCAAAAATCATCAAAGTTTCGCGCAAAATTTGAAACATTTTTTTTTAAAACTCCGCCATTTTTTTAAATTTCAACTTTTTTTCGATTTGTGGTTCATGGCACGGGCAATACCTTCTAGTTTAATAGGCGTTTTGGATCTTTTGATTTCGGGCACTGTGAACGTCGCTGTCACTGCAGCAGTGGGAGGACTTTTTTTGGAGTCTTGGGAGATCGCGAATAACTCACTGAATTTTCAATTTTTTGGTCCATAAATTTTATTATGAATGTATTATATATCAACGAATATATCCTTAAAATATTAAAACATTCCATACAGTAGTTTTCTTTAAAAAAATTCCCAAAAATCACCTTTTTTCAGGCGGTTACACTAGTGGGGGAAATATTTAGCGGTACCAATTTAGATAACTCTAGCGATGCTGTAAGATAGGACTGAATATCTAAAATTGGATAGCGTATTGTTCCAGCGCTTCCGCCGTAGTGCTTAAGTTTTCGAACGCCACTTAAACTACAAATTTAATTAAATATTACTTAAAAATCTGTGATTAGTGTTACCTTACTCTAAGTTTAAAAAACATTACTTTTAAGGTACACCTGTACATAGAAGTATCTATTATTATTAACGAAAAATTGAAATGAAATATTGGCCATTTTAGTTTTCAAAATCCAATCAACTTGAAATAAGCAATCAAACATCTATCACCATCTCACTTACATCATTTCGATCACCTACATTCTATCCTCTATTTAATATTCTTGTTACACGCCACAGCAAAAAAAAAGAATAGAAAGAATTTATGTATCTGTAGACAATTAAAATGAAACAGCAAAATAGTGTGACCGAACTGAAGTGAGATGGAACATGTAGCCATTATCAAAATTTATATATCAAGTACATGTAGGTATGTGTTCTATATGTAATATAGTTAGTCCCTTTATATTTGATTTACACAGGTGTTTTATTTGATAACTCAATAACCATATATTCTCCTTAGTGTCGGCTCTTATAATGACTTTTCGAATGAAATTACTCCGACTATTTCACTCTAACCGAACAAGGATGTAAGATAAAATATTAGTTTGAATTCACTATATACATATATGTGTGTATGTAAGTCGAATACATGTATGATATACTTTGAAAATTTTTTTCTGATAGAAGCCCGACAAAAATTTGATTTAATTTTTCTTTTGTTGCAGGCGGAACTGTATTGAAATGGCGGCTACTTTAGCAAAACAGAAAGGTATGTTTGTACATTTAATTGTATTTTAATTATAAGTGATGTTTTTTTTACAAATTTATTAACCACTAATTACCGAGTCAGTACCAGTGTTTCCAATGTCGTAATAACGCCCTCAAAAATGACTGTCAGAGTACATTTTTTTGGTGAAACAACTTTTAATCTAGTGTTTTTTCAAATTTGAAAATGATATACCATTAGACTAGTTTTCGTAACAATAATTTTTTATATAGGACAAACGTAATGTGTGGGGTAAGTGAAACGTATTCGGTATCAAATTAAATTTCTGTTGGGGTCTACCCAAAAAATAATTCACAATTAGTGCCATTCAAAGTATATTTTTATACAAAACATTAATATGGTAAGATGGACCAAATTAGAAAGAGCTAAATTGGATAGAATGTACGGGACCCAGTTGTGCCGAGAGTTGTTCAGCACTGAGTTTTTTTTTTTTAAATCCCTTCAGCAAATAAGTAGTTGGGAACTCTTGGGGCAACGTAGATACTTTAAAGAAAATTTCAATTTAAGCACATTAACTTCCCATAGGAAGTTATTGTAATGGGTCCGATTTTACGAATCGCTAATTTTGACATATCTCCACGTTTCAAGGTCACTAGAATCCGAATCCATCGTTTTTAGCGTGATGTCTGTGTGTGCGTTCGTTATTTCGTTCGTTCGTTCGTTCGTGAATTTTTTTTCGTCTCGCATATCTCGAGAACAAATAATGATATCAACTCCGGACTAATTTCATTAGATGCGTAATCAAAAAATGAAGACCGGATAAGGTTTTCTGCAAATTCGGATTAGCGATTTGTTTTTTGTGGTAAACGAACGGAATTAACCTTATTAACATAACATAGATTATATGGATTTTTTACCATAACATTTTTATATAATGGACTAAGAACCTTCCTTGATGTTTTAAAAACGCCAGTATTTTATTACAAAAATTAAAAAAAAAAAAAAAAAAAAAAAAAAAAAAAAAAAAAAAAACGAAGAAACTTGAAAAAATTAGTTTTTGTCAAAATATATTTTGTCTCGCATATCTTGAGAACAAATAATGTTATCATTTGTTTGATAAGGGTGGAGCCCCCACCTTTAGGTACAGAAAGCAAGGCCCTCGGTATATGGTGCAAGGAGCAAAGCCTCTACTGGGGGTCCAGGGGAGGAGTCGTCTGAAATGAAAAAAGAATTATTTATGTACAGTAGTCTCTAGTCTTTAAGGGCACCCAATGGGAGGTTGACAGTGTGGGTAGACCTGTCCCCCGAATTTTTTTTTTAAATAAGAAAAACTTATTAATATTAATAGATTTGAGCGTTACTTTATGGTATTCCATATTTGTAAATAATAAACAAATACTTTACTTTGCAAAATACCACGTTTATTTTTGAAACTGTGACAATATTGTTTCGAACCGATAGTTCATTTTCAAACAGAAACATATGCATTCTGTTTGAAAATGAACTATCGGTTCGAAACAATATTGTCACAGTTTCAAAAATAAACGTGGTATTTTGCAAAGTAAAGTATTTGTTTATTATTTACAAGAAAAACTTATATTAATTAATGTTTTATAGAGACTCTAAATATTGAATTTGAACAGAAACTATAGTTAAGCTGTAGGTACACGAAAAAAAATTTCTAGTAACTTAAAATTTGTTTACTATGTTTACAACTACATGAAATGTTTCTTATGGGTTCAGCGCCCTTAAGCTTAAACATGACTTACAAAAAATACTTTTAATTTTGTCATAAGACAAATAGTAAACTGCATATACGAGTATGTATCTCAGAATCATTTCCAAATCAATGGAATATATAAAAAAAATTCTAGATAATTTATCATTTTTTATGCAAAACGATATTTTAATTTTTCTCTGCAGTACCTATATAACAAAAAAAAATACGAATCCATTATTGCATCTGTGTTGACTTGTTTATTGACTTACAAAAACCACTGGTGGTCTTTTATTCAAACATTGAAACTATCCCCGATGTCCAGAACGGGAGACAGGAGGAAATAATGTTGAAGCGGACACTATATGTAGACACTACATGTATCCATGTTGATAGTAGTCACATTTAGTCAGTAGATGTAATAATCCTGATATAAATGCACAAAAACTCACTAAGCTTCTGTATAACTATTTTGTGGTTTTATTTTACTGTCCAGTTATTGCTATACATACGAGTATTGGTATTACTTGTAGCAAAGCAAAAAAAATATTTTATTTCAAGCTTATTTTTTTTTATGCTTTGTATATGTCTTTTATTTAACCAAAAATATTCTGGTTGGCGAATTATTCATCTTTTCAACTATGTAATAAATAATTATCGTTTTACTGTATTAAAGAAGTCTCTGTTATTATATGACTTTCTTAATTATGTTAAAAATCTTTGGTTACTAAATAAAACTTTGAAATGTCTTCCAATCAAATGTATTTTTATCTTACTTAAGTAATAGATCCGTAAATATTTAAATTTATTGAAAAATTCAATGATCAGTTCCGATGATTTGAATTAAATTACACAGTAACAGTGACGTAGCTAGGCGTAGGCGGTGTGGGCCCACGCCCACGGCCTCGCACTTCGCACAAAGGAGTGAGTGACTGTTTTTCCTTTTTTTTCGCTTGTCGCCTAATTTTTAAGACATAAATTTCAAAAAGAAAATTAAAGGGGGCCCTGGCAAAAATTATCTTGCCCACTCCCCATTTTTGTCTTGCGACGCCACTGCACAAAAAAAATCTGTAAAGCAGGTTTAAGGAATTTAAAAAAAAAACATAGCATATAGCATCATATAAAATATTGGCCAAAATTCACTGATCAATTTATATCGTTAAGGGGTATCAATTTGTGCCGTTGTAAAAGGGGTATCTCAAATTCATTTATTATGGTACAGAATAGGTTTACCTTAATGAGAAAATATGATTTTGATTTTGATAATATGGAATAATTTTTGAAATTTTTTGAATCAAAGATTAAACTGAAACTGCTTACGAGTAGGGGACAAGTGTGTCAGTAGCAATAAGAAAAATATACAGGCTAGTAACTTTGTATTTATTCGTCATAGGGAATTAAATTTTTGGCCCAGGATACAGACATCTTTTAGGTTTTGAATGAGCTGCACAAAAATATTCTATGTTGGTCTACAACTGAATTAACTGCATTTATATGGACTAAAGTGTAATGTTACAATCGTCAATCGTCAGAGGATCAATTGTTACAGGACTTAGGTTCAATTGTAACACTCATTATTTAGTGGAATTTACATGTTAGTTATTATAGTTAATTTGGTTTCCAAAATTCTTCCTTACATATTGAGTGAGTAAAGTGACAAATATCACACTATCACAGTCTCTGACAACATAGGTCTGATTTTTTTCCTTCTATTACTCTTCTAACGACATTCAGGTTATACATTATCGAATACGGTTCCTATCCTAGTTTTTGTTTTGTTTTATATAGCATTATTTTTTTGTAAAACAGCGTGAATTAGATTAAAGACTGATCCAACAGGCAAAACTAATCGTAGTGGCTTTGAATCTAACGATAACCGTAACCGAAAACCGATATAAAAAACAAACGGACTTTGCCAAAGTGTAACCATTAATGGACCATTAATGGAAGGTAATTTTTTTTTAAATTATTAATCGGAACCGTTTACCTTTATCATTCGATTCATACCTGAAAAATAAAGTTTAATTTTGTTGAACATAAATTTTTAACACAATACAAAGGATTATTTTGAAAAATAATTATGTAAACTCAAAAATATTTTATACCCTTAAAATTTAATATTAATCCCCAAAAATTAGAATTCTGAAAAACCTTAACAGTTTTTAAACATTTAAAACCCTATACTCACTCTCGGCTCTATGTACTCAGTTGCTTAAATTTAAAATACTAAAAAGAAAAATTCTGGATATATAAAACTACTGGAATGTCAGTTGTAACATGTTACAATTGATACTACTAAATTTGTTACAATTGTTGCAGTGCTGTTTAATTTTATAAAAAAATTCGTAAAATTTTAACTATGATTAAAAAAGCGAAATTACTTATTTGATAATATTATTTGTCTGCCTGTGTTTCCAATAAAATCATTTTACTTCCAAGTGATGGGGTATTTACTGCAAAAATCAAAAAATTGTCAATCAACTCAAAATTTACGATTAGCTTATATTAACACATTTGACATTGCTGAGAGAAAACTGCCACATGGTATTAACTGAAAGCTTTGTCAGTAAAGCACAACTTCAGGAGCCACCTTATGATACGCAATACTTCTCAATAGGATTGATAGATGTCTCGCAAATTTCAAAGTTACAATTGACCCACTGTTACTACTGACACACCTCTCCCCTACTCTGCGCAAAAGAATGAAAACTAAGTCATTACTCTAGGAAAACTCTTAGATGTTTACACGTAAATACCATAAATTTTCAATATATTTAATAGATATAATATTCCTACACACATTAAAGGGCAATATTATAATTTCATTAGCTCTAATGCGTACCAACATACATATATCCGATAATATATAACTATGATTATTATTCAGGGGTATTATGTATATCCCATTTCGGTACGTATCCACTAAACACATACTAAATACATATACATATATTAATATAAACATTCCGTCACGAGTTATGATGCAATAATGGACACAATATAATCCCTCGGATGCCCATTGATAGGTCAGTTAATATATTCGATAGCAAAATGTCCCTTTTAAATGTGGCCGAACATATAGATATCAATATTAACCCATCAGCAACAACATCATCCGTGAGATAGTAAATTATAAAATATTTTCAACTATATTTCCATACACTGTTACGGTTACAGTAAAACCGTTTCTACGCGGTACGAAAATGTAGTAAAATCTGTTGATATAAGTGTAAGCTGTATTATCGGGCATTAAAATTGTATCTATAAATCGTCAAAAACCAATCAAAGTAAAAAAGAAACGAACAGTTTTCGAAAAGATTTTGGTAATTCCAAACTACTTACTGAAAATTTGAATGTAAATTCCATATCTTTTTTGTGCCTACCAAGAGATGTCTCAGTACTAGAGTAAAACTGGATTTGTAAAGTTTTAAATTGGGGGAAGATCCTAACTATAATATTGAGCTTATGAATCGGAATAATAGACAAACAAATTGATATGATTGGAGAAATTCTAAAATATTCGTTGCCTATAGAACAGGAAGAGGTATGCTATATAGTCTGACAATCAGTTAAAATATGCAGAAGCACTAAACAAACTAAGCAAAAGATTAAAAAGTTTTACTTTGAAATATTTTTTCCAAGTTTAGGTCGAGAAATGAACAAATTCGCATTAGGTACTTAAGTATAAACTCTAATGTCATACAATAACTAACTCTGAAAAAAAATGAAAAATATTTTTTTAAAAATTTTTTTGAGATTACCCGATTGAACTTTAATTTTTCTTACGGAAAAGGAAGAAAACATGCCATCTAAGTGTGCCAAAATCTACTTAACTAAACAAAATTTCGAGGTTATGTTTCGAAAAAGAGCAGTCATAGAAAGATTCTAAGGAAATGTTTAAATTTAATGTAAAAAAATTGTAACAACGTGAAGATAAAAGTTACATAATTTTTACCAATAAGAAGTTAATGGAAAAAAATAGAAATTGAGTTTATGGGCTATTTAGCTATAGCTCCTAAACTATGTGGAATTTAGAAAGTTTTGAAATGGTATCCAAAGTTCTCTATAATTCATCTAATTTAATCTAAAGTGTATCTTCAACCATTTATAGATACCAATTCTGACAATTTTATAAGGGACACTCTGTATATTCATATACAAGGTATGTAAAAAAATATTTATGGTGGGAGAGTTGGGGATAATATTCAGAAAATTCAACTAGAGATTTCTGTTAGTAAGATTACAGAAAAATACCCACAGCCATTTTAACAGTATCATCAAATATTCGAGATAATCTGTTGTTCACACTGTGAAGTCCACACATAACTTACAAAAATTATTTACAAAGTTTACTTAATCTCTCTTGAAAATTTTGGTAAATATACGTTTAAGAATTATGTTTTGAATTTGGAAATTGCAACTCACCTAATAATTATAGTAACACACAACCAATTTTACTTTGAATTTCTCTAACTTAAAATCACAAAATTTACAAAATCACACATCTTTCCTATTTTAAAACAAACTTAAAACTGAATTTGTGTCCCAAAAATCTTGTCAATCTCACATAAAAATTTGAAAATACAATGAACCCTTTATTTTTTTGTCACCTGCCCTAAAATGACCATAAAACTGATTTATACCTTTTCTTTGGTAACGGTCAATGTTATCTGTAAGTACAATATACTATTTCCGTAATAATATCTTGCAAAAATATATTTATGGTTTTTTATTAAATTGACTTTATTGCTAAAAAACACATTCCAAGAAATGTATAGGGTAGTGACCTTAAAAAATGTAATTGTTAAAAAAGGATTGATTGTGTTTATTTTTTGAAGAAAAAGAATAATTTTGTTGTGGCCTTGAATGTTTCTTATTTTTTATGGTCGCATAAAAAAAGCCAAAATATTTTTAAGAACAAAAATATTTATTCTAAAAAATAAAATAAAATAAATTATTTGCTCAAGTTATAATATTTTCTGTTTTTCATTTTGAAGAAATTTTCATATTTTTTTTTTTGTGGTATAAAGATGTCAAAAAGTCCCAACAAACTCATCCAAATACATATTTAGGTATTGTAACATAGCAAATGAAATTGGATGATATCAATATTATAAATAACAATTGTATGAAAAGCGCGTGTGAAAAACAAAGCCGAAAAAAAGTGGAGATAATATACAGAATGGAAAAATGGACAATAATAACCGAAGTAAAAAACAACAAAAACAGTAACGAACACCGAACACAAATTCGTCAGTCAATTTAATTTGAAAAACGACCAACGAGTTTCTCGCACATATCCAATAAAGAACAATTCTAATATCATACAAGAATATTATAAATTTACTGTATTATATTTGTAGTGGTAGTCGCCTGTTGGCTAATGAAAAATTTTGATTAATTCGCACTGAATTAACTACCAATCTTTTTAATAACTGAGTAACGTAAAAGCCCCTATACCGAAACACTATTTCTAGATGGGTAATTAAACTGGCTTATAAAAATTGACAAATAAATTAAACATTAATTTTTTTCTTCTTAATAAGCATGAAAAAAGGTTTTTTTTAATGTTTAATGCTTGAGACACCGATATATAGATGCAGCATAGATGGGATTTGGGTAGAGGTGAATTAGGTACTGGCTTAGCACAACATGCACATAATTTCCATTACGTCTTTGATTTCAACAACATTAAGGTACTACAGTATGAGAAAAACTACAAGAAAAGACTAAACCTGGAGACCCTGCGGATATTTTTTACAAAAAATGTTAATAACTATAGACCGGATGAAATAATTTTTCACAGGACCGGCTTAACGATTTCAGTGTAATACTGTTAGACTGTTTGTATTTATGTATGAGTCTGCTACAACAGAAATAACAGAATTCTGAAAATTTACTGAAATTCAACATAGAGAAGCAAAAACTTTTTAGAAAAATTTTATTATGTGAGATTTATATCAAAAATAAAATGGGGCCCCAAATTTTGTTGAATTAAAGTTTTGCAATATTTATTTGTCTAACTAGCTGGCAGGTACATATAAAACAAAATTTATTGTTATAGTCCGGATAAAATAATTTTTCACAGGACCGGCTTAACGATTTCAGTGTAATACTGTTAGACTGTTTGTATTTATGTATGAGTCTGCTACAACAGAAATAACAGAATTCTGAAAATTTACTGAAATTCAACATAGAGAAGCAAAAACTTTTTAGAAAAATTTTATTATGTGAGATTTATATCAAAAATAAAATGGGGCCCCAAATTTTGTTGAATTAAAGTTTTGCAATATTTATTTGTCTAACTAGCTGGCAGGTACATATAAAACAAAATTTATTGTTATAGTCCGGATAAAATAATTTTTCACAGGACCGGCTTAACGATTTCAGTGTAATACTGTTAGACTGTTTGTATTTATGTATGAGACTGCTAGAGCAAATAATGTTCCTTTACATACATACATACATAAACTGATTAACTTAAATCGAATTAACATAATATGTTTTAGAAAATATTACTTAATTTTTCCTTAAAAAATGTTCATACAAAACTAGTATATCTTGCCAACAAACTATACACAAATAAAAGTATACATATTAAGAAAAAAAAATGTAACGTTAATAATGTGTTATCTAATAAAATATTATGTAGGTATTTATTTCATTTTTGCTAATATTTTTTTTGTATATACTTTTGAGCATTGAATAAATAGTGGGAATACACTTATATACACAATCTATATGAAAATGAAAAGTGACTAAAAGTGTTGACGAATATGGATGGTTAAACAAGAGGGGATTTAAAATTTTGCTAGATTAACTGATGTTATATTTGTTAGTATAAATATTTTTAGAACATTTATTAATAAATACTCTCCAATTACAACAAAAATCACATACGCATGGTAATTAGAAAGTTAAATTAAAAAATATTCATTACCATCGATAGTTTGTAGGTATTCTGTGTTTGTAGATTATAAAAAGGTGTTAATCAATATGACGATTTTGCTTCAAAAAAATAATATCTAAAAAACTTCTATTGTATGGTCCATACAAATATTCTAATATCAATAGTATCTGTGGTTAAATACAAATAATGCATACGTACATATTTATACGTACGACACGTACGATGTCATCAAAATGATGTTTTGTTTATGTGTTTGAATGAAATGTACAACTAGATTAAATATTGCTTGATTTACATTGCATGTGTATGTACCTATGTAGAAAACTAAAAATTTTAAAAAATTGTAAACAAGGTACATATATTAAATTTTAAAAAGTTAAAAAGAGATAAGGAGTTTGTTTGTCAATTGATACTCAAAGAAAGCTGTCGGTGAGAACGGAAGTAATAAATTTTGTTTTATATGTAACTGCGAGCTAGTTAGACAAATAAATATTGCAAAACTTTAATTCAATAAAATTTGGGGCCCCTTTATATTTTTGATATAAATCTCACATAATAAAATTTTTCTAAAAAGTTTTTGCTTCTCTATGTTGAATTTCAATAAATTTTCAGGATTCTGTTATTTCTGTTGCAGCAGACTCATACATAAATACAAACAGTCTAACAGTATTACACTGAAATCGTTAAGCCGGTCCTGTGAAAAATTATTTCATCCGGTCTATAGTTATTAATATAGTCCGGATAAAATAATTTTTCACAGGACCGGCTTAACGATTTCAGTGTAATACTGTTAAACTGCTTGTATTTATGTATGAGTCTGCTAGAGCAAATAATGTTCCTTTACATACATACATACATAAACTGATTAAATTAAATCGAATTAACATATGTTTTAGAAAATATTACTAATTTTTCCTTAAAAAATGTTCATACAAAACTAGTATATCTTGCCAACAAACTATACACAAATAAAAGTATACATATTAAGAAAAGAAGATGTAACGTTAATCATGTGTTATCTAATAATTAATAAAATATTATAGAGGTATTTATTTCATTTTTGCTAACTAATATTTTTTTTTTGTATATACTTTTGAGCATTGAATAAATAGTGGGAATACACTTATATACACAATCTATATTATGAAAATGAAAAGTGACTGAAGTGTTGACGAATATGGATGGTTAAACAAGAGGGGATTTAAAATTTTTCTAGATTAACTGATGTTATATTTGTTAGTATAAATATTTTTAGAACATTTATTAATAAATACTCTCAAATTACAACAAAAATCACATAAAAATTAAAAAATATTCATTACCATCGATAGTTTGTAGGTATTCTGTGTTTGTAGATTATAAAAAGGTGTTAATCAATATGACGATTTTGCTTCAAAAAAATAATATCTAAAAAAAATTGTATGGTCCATACAAATATTCTAATATCAATAGTATCTGTGGTTAAAAATACAAATAATACATACGTACATATTTATACGTACAACACGTACGATGTCATCAAAATGATGTTTTGTTTATGGGTTTGAATGAAATGTACAACTAGATTAAATATTGCTTGATTTACATTGCATGTGTATGTACCTATGAAGAAAACTAAAAATTTTAAAAAATTGTAAACAAGGTACATATATAAAATTTTAAAAAGTTAAAAAGAGATAAGGAGTTTGTTTATCAATTGATGCTGAAAGACAGCCGCAAGACAATAAATAATAACTAGAGTTGGGAGAACAGTGGTCCCGAACAGAATCGCCATATAAAATATTTTGAATTGGGGGGCTATAAATTTTATTAGAAGGCTGAGGATTTTCCCCTGGATTTGATGACTAGCCTAAGGAAGCTTTAAAGAACAAATCAGTAAAAATTAAAAATTACCCATTTTTCATAATATAATATATAATTTTAATTTTAAAAATAATTTAAAAAAATTAATGTTGAATAAATAAGTGGTCGACTGTAATAGAATATAATTGAAACGAATTCAAAACATTTATATTGTAAACAATATCTCTATTTCCGTTGTGATTATTTTAATAATATGTACATGTCACCTTCTTTATACCTGCTTTAACGTAAACAAAATTGATTTTATTAGTAGATTGTATCACTCTAGTAGGTCGCTCACAAGACTGAACATGGTTTTGTTTTTTCATTAGAAAAATATAAAGATATGTATGTACATATAACAAGCAAAATGATTCATAATATTGGCAATTAAAAAACACAGACAGACACAAAATAACATTAACGATGTGGTATTAATAGTAAAACGTCGTAAAACTGATTTTTAAAAAGATTGATAATATTTTTACGTTTTATGACAGCCCTCCAGTTCTATTCGTAGCCCCCCAGTACAAAATATTTTATATGGCGACTCTGTTAGGGACCTTTTGTTCCCATCTCTGATAATAACCAAGTCGAAAATGATAACCTGACATTTTATAAATCATTATGTCAAAACATTCAAAAAACAAACAAACACTGGTGTTCTATAAACAATATTCTTTCTGCAGCTACTTGTTTATTTTCTATAAAAATAAATAGATATAAAATCTCTTTCTGAAATACATCTGTATTCTGTTTTTGTCTCTAAAAAATTTTTATAATTTTCCGTTTTAATTCATTTACCATTTTGATATGATACTATTAAAAAATTATTTTATTTTATTTTATTACTTTAAAATATTGTCTGCTTTTATTAATTTTTATTTTATTTTATTCTAATTGATTTAAAATTAAGTGTCTAGTTTTTTTAAAAGAAATTGTAAGTATTTTGTTGTTGTTCAAAAATGTATTTTCCTGTTTTTTAAAAAATTTTTAATATTTTTAAGAATATGGCCTGAAGAAGACTTTTTCACTCGAAACGTACGTAGCCAAATAAAACAGAAAAATTTTTTAATACAATACGGTGATCATTTATTCCAAAATTTCCTATTTTAATAATCCAAAATCACCAAAACTCTCCCTACCTTTAGTTTATTTAATGGGTTTAGAGTTTATACCTTTAGATACGATTGCTGTTAATTTCGTTTTTTTATGTTTACTATAAAGTTCAGTTCGCTACAAAATGTTTAACTGGTGTTTTATACAATGTCTGTATTGACGGGGACGCTACTTATTAGATCACAAGACAAAATTCTACTCGGTGACTGGCTCAGCTATAGTTCTGTATGGGAAATAGTAAAAAAAAATACCACTATCACGAAATCTATAGCCACAATCAAGCGAGCTTGCATCAATAACTATCTAGCAACCTAATCTACAGAACTGTCATCAAAACTTCCATCAAGCTTAAGACAAAATACGCATTCGTTAATCTCGAGCACAACTGTACACGCTGTATGTATAGTGTATACTAAAAATGTGTTATAAACACAAATATGAAAACTGTAATAATGTCTCATTTCTATTTTCACATTGTAATATTATATATTTTCTCGTGGAAAACGGTATGTATTAATGTCATAGATGTACTTACATACATTTGTGTATATATTGTTATATACCAAACATAAAGCACTTTATGAAAACTGACAAACTGTTCTCGCTAGTGCCTAGTGTGCAAAATAGAATGGAAAATGCACAACCTTTTTATTTAAAATTTAATAGAACCAGTGAGGAATGTATTTTGAAGCCAATCTTAAAAGAAACTCGTTCGTGATCTTCAATTTTGGAACTAAAATTTTTCGTTTTTTTTCTTATCCTTTCAATTACGTTTGGATAAATGTATACATTTCAAATCAACTTGTTTCCGTCGTTTTATTTCAATCCCTCTTTTCTATAACTTCTACTCTTTTTCCTGTTCAAAATACAATAAATTTCCATTTCCTCTATGCCCCCACTTCATCGCCGCATTCACCCACAACAGAATGAACATGTAATAACTAACGGAATATAAATCACATTGAATTATTCACAATTATTTTGCTCTGATGCCGAAATGGTGGTTCAATGCGAACGAATGCGGGTACGAGTGCGTGAGCTGCGTAAGTGAGTGAGTGAGTGAGTGACAGAGTACGCACGAGGGAGTGCGTAGCTGGCAAACAAACAAACGCACGCTCAAAATTCTGGGATGAGGCTCGGGTTGAATACGTTATTTATATGATTCGTTTGTTACACAGAGTCAGGCAGGCAGTCACTGCACGTTCGGTTTTCGAATCATGTTTTGAATTCCGTTCAAAATTAATTAGAAAATAAATTTTATTGAAAAGGTTTTTTGGTAGATATTTATTGTTTAATTAAAAATTTTTTTCTCTCTCACAAATTTAATTCAAATAATTTCTCGTGTTTGGTCGGATTTTTTTTTTAATTTGTAAATAATTACTTTCAAGTTTAATGAGTTTCGAAAATTTATATGAATGTTAAAATTAAAACCGTTCTCAGTTTAAATAAATGCTGTCTTATGCAAAAAGGAAATTACTCCAAAAATTTCGCATAGTTGAACAAATCTTTTAGGTACTAACATTAAGTAAATCTTCATAAAATCAAAATAATACTTAAGTCAAAACCAAAATTTAAGTATAATTCAACAAGAAAGAGTTAACAGAGACCTAGCGATAAAACGAAAAATTCTGATTGATTGCAAGTAATACGGATATGGACCGAAACTATTCCGATATTCATCTGCAACTGTGAAGTGAAACTGCACAATCATACAACTTTATCAACACACTCAACCGCAGGTTTGAACCCTCGTCCTGCCAGTCTGCATTACCAGTATCAAAGTGTGCTCGACCACTTAACTCCTGCAGCATCGAGTAAAAATTATAAGTTTATCTTTTCGTAACAGGTATTATAAATCAGCCACAAGGTATACAGGTACTTATAGACGTAGGTAATTTTTCTTAAAGAGATAAAGCTAGTAAATAAATTTCTAGATCCTTCTAGTCGTTGAATAACAAAATTTGAAATTAACCATTTTTTGCCAAGACTTTTCTCTGAATTTGGTGGATGGTTTCTGAAATTGGAGGCTAGATATCTTTAGACAGTTGAATCTTTTTTAAGAGTTTTAATAAGAGTTTTTAGATTAAAAACATATTTTTTGCCATCGACAATGGTAAACAATTTTCTAGCAGATAATAATAACGGATAAATTATTTATCCTTAATAAACAAATTTATCGAAATCGTAAGTTTGTCACCGAATTTATGAAAATGTTCAGGAACGAAAGTAAAACGAATAAAAAAAAACTCTTAATCACTAATTTATTACCCAATATAAATAAAAGGATACACATATACAATACATATATTGAAATTATGTGACATTCCTTGGAAGAAAGGATCATAATATATTTAATGTAGTTAAGACAATAATAGAACAATACATTAGAAAGCTTTTTCCATTAGCGTTATGTATGTATGCTGTACGTTTGAAAAGCTTGGAGCTTGGAGCTTGTTTTCCCGGTATTATATGTAACTGCATGACAATAGATGACAAATTTATTATACTTGATACAATTTTCTTGAAAGGTTTTTGAATCTCTTTGTATTTTGTTTTTACGAAACAGAGAAACGGAAAATTTAGTAAGATAATATTTTATTTGAACAATTAAGGAAATTAGAAATTACTATGCACTGTTTTCTTAAAAAAAAAAGTAAATAACTCGTCGGAAACGAGATACATTGCTATAATCAGGGCCGATGCAAGATTATTCGGTGTCCTAGGTGAAATATCTTTTGGTGCTCCCGAACTTGATAAACACTTATTTAGACATAATAACAGTTAAAAGTCATACAGTGAATCTGAATACTATAAAACAGAGGTTTCCAACAATTTTTTTCCACGGACCCCTCCATTCGATCGTCATTTTGACAGAAACACTTGTATAAACATAATATAATCCTTAGTTTTTACTAATTAACGATTAGGAAAGGTTTTAAAATGTAACAGTGCCCTTATTGCGCCAATTTTGTTATGGATATTATTCGCTGACTCGTTATTTGCAGTAACTTATTTGTAAATATTTAATAAAAAAAAAAAAAAATAAAAAAAATAAAAGAATAGAAAAAATGAAGTATAACAAAACAGAAAACAAAAACTAAAGATTATATTTTACTTTTCCTAGTCTTAAGCTTAGAACTGGTTCATTAAAGAAGATGGTTTAGCATTAGAGAAATGTTTAAAAGCAATTATTTAATTGTAAACAGAATTCTTGTAGCCCGAAATTATTTTCGCCATTATCTCGAATAATAATTATTAGGTCGCGTAATATGAAATGTCGTTTCCCGACCACTTCCCCGACCACCAAGGTAATTCAGATAAATATCGACACTTTTTTAAGCATTAGAGAAATATTTAAAAGCAATTCTTTAACTCTTACATCATTCTTTGACTCAATTCTTGTAACATAAATAAACTTGACACTTTCCACATTTGGCGAATGAACGGAATTTTGAGCAGTTTTGACATAATTGTCAATTTAGTTTTGTCCATTCGGGGAAATGGTCACCCTATCTGATCGCATAGACTTCAAAGGGGGGTCTTAATGCCTAGCTGGAGTTTTTCTAGGAGTATAGGTGAGCCGGGTAAGCTAGATGAAGTACCTTTCCGGCTTGTTGCAGTACGTTTTCTGGCCACCGAAGTTGATGGACTGCCTTGGCTGGTGGGAGTACTAGGGAATCAGAAGCAAAATCATCGTCACTCACGAAGCCATCACCAGGAATGGAATTGATATGCTGGGATGTACCATAAAAGCGATACGAAGCCATGTATGCCCAATAATAATTTAGATTAAACGCATACAAAGCCAACTATGGCAACTTCACAATAAGCCCCAAAAATCGAAGAAAACAAGAAAACACACACGAATCACAACTATTCCATGTTCTTGAATATATAAAGAATGTGTTTTGAAAATTTTTGATTTTAGTGCTTACCGTTTTATTGTTTAGTTTTCACAAATAAAATTAGCACCAATTAATTGCACTGTAACGGTCGGACACTCTGAACATAACTTCAAATAATTTGACAACCCGCACTTACCAAAGATAACAAAAATTACGTTCCGTTACTCGAAAGAGTATAAAGTGAGGATTTAACATTAGTTTCAAAAAAAAAAAAAAAATTCAATATGTTGAAAAAAAATAGTAAAACTTAAAATATATATATGGCTTTGTATGCGATAAGGGGTTAAGATATTGTAAAAGCTTCGGTGATGAATCTAAACCAGCAATATAATGCTAAGAAGTCTGTAGTATACGTACCTATAACAAAAACAGCAGAAATGTTATAAGCACCAGTAGTGCTCAAATTTATAATATAAATATACAGCAAAATATTTCATTGAAATATTAAATTATACTTTGATTGATTAACAATTTCAAGTTCTTTGCTACAGTTTGTGGGGACTCACAATCACTCAGACAGTCTTTAAATATCTATTACAGAAAATTTTGTATATGTGGGAAGGTTATACCGTAAAAATACCTATGGTTAGAATATCGAAAAATCTTCGGTAAACTTGTTACATACTTGAAAGTTCATCATATCAACACATTCATGAATTTTGATAATAAATGTTATTTTATGCTATATAGTACTCGGATCATGTGTGCTGGAGAGTCTCATCAGCGCGATTTACATTCCTCCACGGAGCAATTTATTAATGCAAAAATGTCAGAATGTGAATCAACTTTTGAAAACTAACAAATTGTACAATCACATTCTAAAAATGACCGAAATGTTGGTAGATATCTATTTTGGACAGTGAACATTTTCCAGACTTGACTGTGTTCCTGTACTTGTGACTGATACGGTAGGTGTACATATGAAGTGTATGTATGTAACATTGCGATATAATTGTAAAATTGTTCCCTATTGCATTATATTCATACACGTGGAATGGCCCGTGAAACTATTATTGGTCTTGTTTTTTGATGTTATTCTGAAGAGGTTATGTTTGAACAATTGTGTTTATTGACAACGTATTCGTATCACTCATAATAACATTTAAACTATAAACTGTACGTATTTGTTTATTAATTTTGTAAAAATGGACTAAAAAATATATTGTATAGGAAATTACAATTAATTTTTAAACGTATAACTCGCAGGGCCGTAACTAGATCTTCAGGGGCCCCGGGACAAGAAAGTACATTCGGAGCCCCTACGCCGCCCCGGGCAAGACAAAAAATTCCTCCCCCTGGCAAAAAAAGCGGCGACCTTTTCTTTTTTTTTGTCAGTCGTTTGCTCGTAAATACCGCCCTTAAAATTTGCGAAGAAATTTATAAATTAAGAATGTCTTGTATTTTACTAGGGGCCCCTCTTTGGCTGGGACCCCGGGGCAATACCGCGGCTGCTCCAACCTAGTTACGGCTCTGATAACTCGAACTTTTTTAGCTAGAAAATATGAAATTTGAGCTTAAGTTTGTTCAAAACGTTCCCATACTTTGTTGCCTGTTGTTATATTGGAGTTAATAAAATTTGTCTTGATTCTATAAGAGCAAAACTATAACTTCAACCTTCCTAAGAAAATTTAATCCTGTAACGTAACTACCCTCGAAGATTACGAGGGTTGAAAATTGGGTTACTGTTTAAATATACATAAATGAAAATAGTTTAATTTGGTTTATCGCTCATTTTTACGGAACCCTAACTGTGCTAGTCCGATTCGTTCTTGACCGACTTTTATCCTAAATATTTAGCTTTTTAGCGCCATTTTCCATTTCAACGTAATAAAATTTCCCCTTTTTATACAGGGTGTTAGTGAATAAGTGCGAAAGATTTTAACAGGTGAGATTCTTTTATGTAAAAAAGTTCACATACACATAGATCCGAAAACGGTTAGTTTCCAAGATACACAGTAGATGGGCTACTATAGATAGCCCATACCGGTTTTGTGATAACAGTAACTGGAAAATTATTTATGGCAATAATTTACTAAAAATATTATTTTTTCTGTTGAAAACGACTACATGAGCGACAAAATAGTAAGAAGTCATTTTTGCCAAAACATTTTCGAATTGGTAAAAATCATTGGCCTGTTTTTTTTTTTTCAAAAATATGTCATCACATGGTCGTACGGATACCCCTGGTTTGACTTGAAATATTTTGTCTACTACAGAGTATGGGTATTTATCCTGTCATAGAGTGTCCCAAATTTTGTATCAATATCTCAAAACGTTTTTGAAATATTTAAGAAAATTTAAGACGAGCATTTGAACACCCTGTATCTTGGAAACTAAGCGTTTTCGGACCTGGGGTTATATGAACTTTTTTACAAAAAAGAGCCTCAGCACTTATTCACTAACACCCTGTATAATACGTGTCATTTGGCTACATATAACAATGCTTTTTTCAACTAAACATCCGAAGTTTCAACGGAATGTTTTTATTCTGAAATTTGTCCAGTTTTGTTGATTACAACTGGCGTTTATCTTTTTTATTACAATAACCAAAAGCTTCTTAAGAATCTTTTCCTTGATTTAGCAATTTTAAACATAAGCTTGACTGACTAGCAAACTCTGATGGACCAATATTATGGATTTAGTTAATTTTGCTGGAAAAAATGTACCTACATATTCTAATGAATATTTATGCGTACGGTAAACTCTGCTATTACTTGGAATTTTTCGTTAATTAATTGATTTATTTTAGTTAATTAGGGTGAATGCGGGAGAGATGCCGCACATTTTGAAAACACTTGATAATTCTTAAAGTATGCATTTAAATGATTTGAAATTTGATACACAATAAATGTAAATATTGTTCTTTAAAATTATTTATAAATAATTTTAAATTTTGAGTCATAAAGGATTCATAATTAACAGTTTTGTAGAGCCTGCAAAGCGGCGTCTCTCCCACACCTATGGGAGAGATGCCACATCAAAGAAAGAGAGACGCTTTATAATTCATATTAAAAATTTTGCATTTTACACAAATCTCCATACATGATGCATGTCATATGTAACCATTTTTGGCACTTTATACATCTTAACCAGTCGACTTTTTTTTTGTTTCTGAGTAGGTACTTTTAAAACATTCAATACACAGGCAATCATCATTATTTTCGTTATCTTCACTAGTATGAGGGCTCTTCCTGATCCATTAATATGGATCTTTTATATTTGCGTGGCATAATTTACAGTCCAAAAAAAATTGCATAATTAAGGTATATAAGTCTATGTTTTTAATATGTAATATGATGCGGCATCTATACCAACTTTAAATGCGGCATCTCTCCTTTTTGTTGTGATAGATGCCGCATGTTGCTATAGCAAGCATAGTGCGGAATTCTAACCTAAAATTTTTTTATAGTACTTTTAAAATATATCTAAATTAATAACAAAACTCATTTTCATTAAAACAATGAAATATACATTCTTCAATTCTAATGAATTAAATGCTTGATAAAATATTATGTTAAAAAACTTAGTTTTCAATAATAAAAAGTTGGATAATTACTAAACTGATGGACTAATCATAAATGTTACCATATACAGCTTAAATAAGTAACTTATTTTAAACATATAATTCATTAATAGCGCTATCAATCAACGGACGAACTATGGCTACTGCGGCATCTCTCCCGCACTTACCCTAAACCAAAAAGGAGTAAAATGGAAAACAAAAGAAAGACGACATTAAAAACGAAACGAAATTATCTACGTACAAAAAAACCAGGCCATTATGCTATTTATTTTAGGAAAAGTTGATGATGTTAGTGGGAATCAAAAGGTTATAATAACATGTCGAGCTGTTGTCGGTAGGTTAGATACCTACTTCCCCTGCGAACAACTAACGCAAACAAACATTCTCGCACTACACGTAGCGAGTAATATAAATGCACTTTTCATTAACACAACAGTTATGAGGAACATGAAAATGTGCTTTGAATATCTAATTAAATTATGCGCCAACCGACACGACATACGTACGTATCTACATACATACGTAAGTCGTAGCTATATTCACCACATTTATAAGCTTTCAGTGCCTGTTTTTTTTCCTCTAACTGACAAACGTAATATTTACTAACACTTATCATATTTATATAATGTATTCCACCTCCTGTTTCGGTCGGCAGCTGGCAAAAAAGGCGAGAAAAAACATCTCACTCTTTTTAATATTAGAGAACAAACAAACTTTTGTTATTTGTACAGTGCGGTTTTATCAACATTTTTTGTTCTATTTATTTAAATATGACTCGCTGAAAAGATGGTAGGTGTTTCTAACGGTGTTCATCTCGTATTTAGTTTTCATAATTAGCATTTTTTAAATTAAATTTTTGTGTAAACATTTTTATTCTAAGTAAAAAGTTGTGTACATAGTTAATATTAGTTTCATAAATTAATAAATTAGAAAACTACCGAGTTGGTGTATTCAATAAAAGTCACTATTGAAATAACGGTAAAAGGTTTTGGTAGAATGGTAGGTACAATTCTTGTTTGCAGGGCCGGCACAAAATAACTTGATGCCCCAGACCAGGGCTTCTTAAATTTTTTTCATTCGCGACCCCAAATAGAGATACATACATAAGTATTTTATAAGGATTTATTGATTAAGTAAGAATATATAATAATATATATTATATACATATAAAAAATTTTTCGCTATGACCCCAAGTTTTCGTTAAGCGACCCCAAATGGGGCCGCGATCCATAGTTTAAGAAGCCCTGCCCTAGATGAAATGTCTTTAAGCGCCCTTTCGTTATAACAATTCAAGGCTTCGAAAAATTACTAAAAATTGTCAATTTGTTACTTGTCAGTTTACATTTTTATAAAAACGCGGTTAATATTATTGTAACTACAGTTGAAAGGCATTTACATATTTAATATGGTGATCGGTGTTTGATATCTTGAGAACGAGCAAAAACTGGTATACTTTATTTTTCTTACATAGATTCCATTTTTTCCGAAATTTTACCACCAAGTTATAACGGTAACAAAAACCTATAATTTTCAGAAAAGAATACGAAACCCTAGCACCGAAACCCAATTTTTTATATAAAAAAAATGTTAACTATATGACTTATTGGCCGATGGTTTTACAAGTAAAATTTTCCATTCGAAAATTAGGTTTCTAAATTTGATAATTACTTACAAAATCCTCAATTTCTACGTACAATGTTGTAGTCAGTTAGAGACTTTAATTAGATAGATATATTTAAATTTAAAAAGAACCTGTACCTAGTCAAGAAAAAGCAAAGCTCTGTCATAATCGCGCATATTTCACAAAAGATGTAACAGAAGTAACTCACAATCAGTAAAATTACAGATACATATTTATACAGACAATTTATAAGTATATGTACTTAAAATTAGTAAGATTAAATTAAAATTGGTGTTGTGTTTAATACGGTTGAAATAAAATTAAATACCTTTAATAAATAACCTAATTACAAGCTCGTAAAATTTAAACAATAAAACATTTTGTTAATGTTATATATCTATTGTACTTGTATGTATATACGTATGTACAAATAGTTTATTTTAATTAGGTATTTTATATATATACATCTACATATATACTACACAGAGTATATACAATGAGTATATTAAGTACTGTAATAAGTACTGTAGGGTTAATTAATATTATTTTAATAGAACTATTAACAATAAAACAGATTGTTACTGTGCGTTAAAAGATTTTATTCACATGGCAAGGGAATTGTCAATATGTATAATGTAATACGTACACATATTTATCGTGTCTATGTATATGTAGATATCCTTTTAAATACGTTAATAAGGATTATCCCTCTTTTTCGATGTCTTATTTATAACGTCTTTATTGTTTAATTAAACGTAGAAATTGACCAAAGATTTCCTAAATTCTATGTTAGGTTAAAATACTAATTAAATGTTAGTTAAGACTCCATTTTATTGCAACAAGCAATTACCTGCACATTCTGGAAACTCTTTTATCCTGGAAAAGCTTATCGTTAGTCGCTATAATTTCAAAATTCACTCTTTAGTAGAGAATTTTAAATTGAAACTAAGGACCAAAATAATTATTTATTTATTTTAATAAATTTTTATTTAATTTAACCGTTCAAAAAAGACCTCTAGTGTACAATTCAACCCGAGAGATGTAAAATTAAATTTTGATAAGTTATTAAATATTAACTAACTAATTATAGTTTCATATGCACAAACTAGATGACTAAAAGTATTTAAAATCACTTTCCGTACCGTAAATGGCAGCCAAATTTACGGATTGGATACAATTTTGTCATACCACACTTTGGGTTAACCTTTAACCGGTAAGGTGATGTCTGTGAATCGTTTACAAATATATTCCTTCAGTTTTCTTCCTCCCTGCTTGTTTTTGTTAACTGAACGTTTGTGTATTCTTTTTTGGTTTAGAGCAAATTTTACCCTGCTGGCGTAAGGGGAGTGTTTGATACATGCATATACGTGTGGTTTTGGCTATCTATATGTTACCAGCCCGAGGTATGTTAATTTGTTGATGTCTCTCAGACATCATTTTACCGTGAGTATTATAAAAATTCACCTTACTGGTTAAGGGTTAAAAAATAAAATTTAGTGTCGCATAACGCTTGAAGCATTTTGTTTTGATGGTTGTGGTTTTCTGTCGTTGGTAACTCTTTTTTGGTAACTCAATTCATGTATGGTATATAAAAAAGTGTTTTTAATAAGTTTAAACTTTAGTTGGTATTTCAGATTCAGGTAAAACTTAGGTGGCTTTTTATTACTGTGAATTTGAAAATTTATCAAAAAATCATAATGGTATTCCTTAACCATGTTCTAGCCACACTGCCTTCACTGTCCCTTGTCATTCCCATGTGGCTTGACAAAATCTTTTTCAAATTCAAAACCATTATGATTATATGTACACACTACATATATGTAAGCGAACATCCTGGGGGAACACTCGGTCATTTCCTACTTTTCTCATCTACCCATTCTACTTACATTTCTGCTGGAATTGTACACGAGCTAGTAGGCAGCTTGCAGCTTACTACTGCCTCTGGTATACTAGACTAATACAAATATTATGTGTTTATTGTGTATTGGTTTGTCATAGACGTGTGTACGCTTCTCAGTTATTCTCGGAACCCTCGGAACATGTTCGTAAATACACATAGATATTTCTAACGATCGGCCATTATTTCTTGTTAATGGAGTCTAGACTGTCGAGAAATAGCGCTGACTTGTTTACGTTAAATTTCTTTTTCCAATTTTTTTTCGATTGAAATTATTTTTATTGTCGTTTTTTTCCGATTATTTATTTTCCGTTTCATTTACGGATAGTTTTATTTATTTTTGATACATTTTCTATCAAGCTGAAAACTGTTTTAGCCATCTTATTGTATTTACTTTTTATTTGGATAGATCAAACATAGGGAAGTATGCCGTCAGGTTAAAAAACTTGTAAATCACTGTTAAAGAATTTTGTCAGCCAATTTCATGTTTTCGAGATTTAAAAAAATCATGGGGGACTGCGGTTACTATCTTTATCAAAATTCGAATCTGATCCCATTTGTAATGTTTTCATTTATATATTTTGGTATATAAGGACGTTCGTGCGTCAGACTTAATAGTAGATAAAAATTTTAATTTTAGAGAATTGACAAGTTGAATTACATAGTTATCTTCCCTCAAAAATTTTAAGGCCTTCATTGATAATTTCTTAAAGTAATTGACGATTAAAAATCAAATTTTTAACACAGACACATTAGGGAAAACCATTCTAAACAGCATTTTTTTGTGTTAAAAATTATAATACGTATATTATAGAGTATACAAAATAAAAAATGTTTAAAAATATTCTTTGAAATATGGAATTTATATAATTTAGTTAAAATGAAATATTAATTATTAAAATTAAAAAAATTAAAATTTTCTGGTAGATTTTGATGTGTAAGCGTACATAGTATGCATACAAGGTTAAATAAACTGCGGTAATTTTCAATCAACAACTATGTATGCATTGATACCATAGACAAGTACATAGGTGGTACATATAGCAATAACCTATAATACACGATACATCATATGAGGATATGACACATGAACAAGTACAAGCTCTATATGCATAACATATTATAGGGTATTATGTTCTGTAGTTATTTTTGGTAGCTACATCACCCTATTCTATAGAGTTTTGTCTTCTTATCGAAAAGAATTGCACAATCAGTACAATAAACACGACTTTATGTAGGCACCTTTTAAATTTGTCAATTAACCGAACAATTTTAGTTCGGGGACATTTCAGTTTTGCAAAAATTGCACAGGCGAAATATACGCTGTTGCGTTTGTAAAAATTAGAAGAAGCATTGCTAACCCGTCCAACCATCTTCAAAAATTCGCCCAACGTTTCGATTAAGATGAATTGCTCTGAGGTTTCATAGTCAATCGAATAGTTCTGGGATTATGTTTTTGGAAAGTTTGACGAATACATAAACGAACAGACTAACAAACACAGAATTAAAAAAATTATTCAAGAAGTTCGTTCAATTCTATGCTACCGTTAAATGGGCTGGAATTCATAAAAAAAAAAACATATTTTGGTCTTTATTTTACAGAAATAAAAAACAATCAAAACAAAATGGGTTTATATATACAGAGTATGGTAATACGGACCTTGACACAAAATATTGTGACCTTACATGCCAAAACATAGTCTAGAGGAAGCAAATAAGCCATGAACAATCTCATACTGGTTTTGGGATGAGATTGTTCACACGAATTCGCAGCCCTGAAAACGCAGTTTCTTCATTAAGAGTAGGCTCGACGAGAGGGTGATGTAGCCGGGGTTACAGCCTCGCGGCCCGGGCGTAAGGAGGGAGTCCGTAGCTTTCCGTAGAAGGCCAGAAAAAAGTTAAGGGCTTTTTTTTGTCCATCGCCTATTTTTGTGGGAGAAAAATTTTTAAAAAATAGGTACGGTTTTAGTCCCAGGGCCCGTCACGGCCCTAATTAAGAGTATCAAAACTGTTTGACCACCACTTTTTTTTAAATTTTCAAAGAACTTCTTATTGTAAAAATGTTTGTTTGATGCTTATAATAAATTTTAACTGTTTTAAAGAGTATAAAACATGGTCAGATACACCGTATACGGCTATACGCATATAATCCTTCAATACAATGATTAAACAATCTCACCCCATGTATATGATTAATCTCACCCCACGCAATAATATGTCCAATATGACTGAAAAAATACTGTACAGCCAAGCACGTGATGGTTACAAAGCATCAACAATTATGTGTATTTTATTAAAGTATAAAAAAAACAGTGTTTAGATTTTAACTTATCAGATAAAGTTTTAAAAGTTCACTTTCACCCAAAAATACGACTTCTTTTAATATACTATATTTTTTTTAAATATATGGAACTGCTGAACTTGACGTGTATAGGGTATTGTCAGCCATCTTATTTCTTCCATTATCGGTCGGGAAAATCGCATTCTAAACTATAGTTCTGACGCTATATTCAATTTAAGAAAATATGATTTAGTAAACAATCTCACCCCGATTATCAATTCCATCCCATTTGACGGTACCTTGGTAGAATTGGAAGCAAGATAAGACTGCTAAGGGGCTTTTACATGCATAATTCCGGCTGTATAGTCTAGGATTATTACCGACATATTACTAGACTTATATCACATAAGTGGAAAGAAACAGAATGCTAAAGATTAAAATAAAATTTTCAAGTTATTGCTATAATTATTATATGGTATAATTATACAATTTGTCTTTTCTCAGTGCTCCCACCATAATTTATGTGAAGGCTTAGAATTGAATACAAAAATGACTAAAATGAAAAATATTTCTTACCACTTCTAAAATATTATGGAATATTATCATTTTTATTAGTAAAATGTTAATACTTTTAATTTTAATAAAAAAATTTGACAAATATTTCTCGATAAAAATAATTTTCTGTAAATCGTTACCGATTTTACAGTACAGTTTACAAAGGTTTGTAGTTCAGCCACCGCGGTATAGATGCAGTTACCGACCAACGATGAAACAAAACAAGAACCCGTTCGTTGAAATCAACGGCGAATCGAGTGGGCCGTACACCTGACGTGCGGTTCACGACATCAACACTAGATGGTACAGGTAACTAAATATTTTCAAAGAATATTAAATAGATATTTTGTCCATAAAAGCTTCCATAAAAAATTATTCTAACAAACTTTGGACAGTAGAATTATGTTGTTTTTTGTTCTGTATATAGAAGTGTTTTTGGCATTTAAATCTTGACATTACGCATAAAGATTTAAAATGGCTTATTTTCTTTAAAAGCACAATTTAAATGTTACAAACTATATACACATGTCTCTAATGACATATTACTATACTGATTTTGAAAAAGTAGAATAGTATAGATCTATCTGAAACTAACGCAATGATACACAAAGAATTTTTTTTAATAATGGAAATTTTTTGACACAATAACAAAAGAAGAAATATTCTTACCTGTTCTATAATTGTATAATACTCCATTAAGACTCCTTTTCTGTTTAATAAAAAATCCTTTTTTTGCTTTACCAAATTTTTTGATCGAGTTACTATGCTGTACAAATTTTTCACTATAATTTGAAGATCAAGATTTGAATTTATAATTACAGAACTAAACTGAATTTTTAATGATGCTGTAATAGAATTTGGCACAATGGGTTTCGGAGCAAAATCGAACATAGCTTTTTCGCAGGACACAGAAAACTACGTCGATGAGCCTTATAACATTGATTCCTTTATAGCAAGGATTCCCAAACTGTGTGTTGCCAAAAATCAGCCAGGGAGCCGTGGTTGCTTCGTTAAAAAAAAGGGAAATAATCTTAACAGCTTCAAAAAGAAAGACGGATTTGCAATTGTGGTCAGTCATCAAAAAAAAAAAAAAAAAAAAAAAAATAGAGAAATTTTTTTTGCTGGTCATTTATATTATAGGAGAAAATTTTTAAGAAATTCAGTTTTTAAGCACCAAAGGGCATCGCCGGAAATGATAGGTGCTTTAAGGATGCCGCAGGTCTAAAAAGTTTGGGAACGCCTGCTTTAATCCCTCCAAATATTACCTATCACTTGAAGCACACGTGCAAACCTTGTAATTATTATTTTTGTTAGTGCTTTATGTAGGTACTTCTTATCGTGACAATTTTTAAAAAATTTAAATATACTTCCTGAAACCTAATTTATTTATGCCTAATAAAATACACTACGACAATCATCCTCGATTTCCCTTCATATGATTTGCATCCCCAATATTCATCGTACCATAAAATTTTGTACGAATAAATAAAAAAAAAAGTTCCGCCATTACGATAGCGGAAGACCGGAACCAGTATTATTTATTTATTGTAAATATCAAAACCCTCAGCAAGTATGTTTATATTTTTTGACTTCGACTTCTTCGACTTTGCGTCTTCTTTTGTGTACCAAAAGTAAATTTGTAAAGAACGGAAGTTTGTCCATTAGTGTGTCGGGCGTCTCTGACGACGAGTAACAAGCGACGTCATTCATGGATGTTCATCTTTTGCTGCCGTCGTCATCGACCATTGCGCGTCGTCACGGTACACTGCCCAAAAACGACGCCTGCTATATGCTTGTATATATGTACGGTAGTTCGCTACAGTGGCAATATAATACATATATATTTTTTTTTGCTTGTCTTCTTCCAACGACGAATTGTACGTCGAAATGGAAAGAGATATGGCTGTCGTCTTCATATGGAACATATACACGTAGATATGTCGTTTCAAGTGAAAACAAAAAAAAATTTATCTCTACACGCACTATAATTCAAGCGATTTTGATTCGCAAAATTAATTATTTAAAAAAAAAAAAAAGTAAGAAAACTTTCTCCAGTGCACGAAAAACCATTGAATTGTAAATATATTTTATAGGCGTAGAGCCCAACAACGAACATTAGCTATTTATCTAAATAGTTTATTTACTACGATCATCCCATCCCAAATGCATATCCATGTTAAAATTTGGAAAAAAATTTGAAATCCTATTTAAACTATGTTTCCGAATAAAATGACACGAGGAAGAAATTTTAAACCCTATTTAAACTGTACTGTGTTGCGGAATAAAATGATATCAATTATACTTTGAACAAATTAAACAAACTGAGCAATATAGGGGAGACTGGGGTTAAGTGGCCAGTGGAGGTAAAGTGACCATTGGCCTTTACTTACCGGAAACTACTCCAATCTTGTGGCGAAGTTGAATACTAGCTTGTAAAAAAGCCATTAGTATTCTATTAAAACGTCAATGATCAGTTCACTAGAAACTAGATTGTATGAATTATAGCGAATTTTCTTAATTTTCAAGTGTTGATGTAAAGTAAGTTTTAAGTTGTATTCTCATTATTTTTTATTAATTACGAATGCAATTTTTTTTTTAATTGGGATAGCTAAAAACTCTGTCATGAATCAGAAAATTCTTTCTTGAAATTAGTTGTGGTTTGCCGAAATGGGATACAATGGAGTAAAGTGGCCAGACTTATAATGGGGCAAAGTGATCAGTGTCTCCGATCGCTGCTCAAGTTGAATTATTAGAATATTTTAACATATATTAAATTCAGAACTTTTATTTAGTTCTTTATATTTTATAAACAAAAGAATTGCCTGAAATCAGTTTCTAGGGTTCCGAGAAAAAATGTGAAAAAGGAACCCTTATGATGAGACTTCAATGGCTGTTCGTCCGTCCGTCCGTCCGTTGATATATAATAGTTAATGAAACAAACATAGTTTGATTTTGTATATGAACATGTTTATTACTTCAAGATTTCTTTTTAGGTTAAAATGGGTACCTCTGGCCACTTTACTCAACGCGAAAAACAAAAATTGCAAGAATACCTTTCAACTTTCAAGATATTATTGACATATTGATGGTTATTGGTTCTGCACTAAAGCAGCTCTATGCTAAATACTTATTAATCTGTATTTCTTTTCAAATAAATAAACGAAACAACATTTTGTCTTAGAGTGGCCACTTTACCCCAGTCTCCCCTACCTAATTGTTTGTATTTATCTGTTGGAATTTGTTTATTATTTAAAATCAGTAGTTTATTACCTAGCAACTTTAACAAACTTTTTTATAATTTGCTTTTAATAGTTCAATTATACCTACTGTACAATAATTATATCAAATACGTATTTCATTTATTTGTGTTAATGGACATGAGAAAGCGGGGGTTACTCGTTATTTGTAGTCGTTTTTCAGTGACAAATTTTTTTAACAGATTATATTTGGATATTAATTGTAGCTTAAATTTGCCATTAATAAGTTGGTAAAATGCTATATAAGTATAAAATAATTTTTTTTTTTAATTTCAAATATTTTCAAGTATTTAAAATTCGCTGTAACTTATGAAATAGAAAAAAAATATGCATTTAGTCGAAAGAAGATCAAATAAAAATTTTTCAATAGCGAGTAATCTGGAATCATTAAAGTAGAATAACATTATGTCGTGTAATATGAAATGTCGTTTTCCGACTACCTGATTTAGATAAACATCGGTACTTTTTTAAGCATTAGAGAAATGTTGCAAAGTAATTTTTTCATTTCAAATTGTATTCTTCTAACCCGGAATCATTTTCATTAACGTGCAACAATCAACGTGCCAATCGAATCAAACAAACAAATACTAAAATGTTTAATATCAAATTTTAAATCTGATGAATTTTCATTCATGTGAATTCTAACGCAAAGAAACGAATTGAACAAAAAAACATATTACATTGGCGTCAGTAGATTGGGCGTCTTTCTATTTCTTTTCAACAAAGAGTCGTCGTATAATAGTATTCTAGAAGTGGGTGGCTGATTCGAGTGAAAAAAATTTTTCCCAAACTCATTTCTACTCGTTGTCACTCACTCGTACATACCACTCGCAACATACTCACGGACCGAATGTGATACACCGAAACACACTGACATGACTAACGATCAAATCGTATATATCGTTAATGTACCGCCCTCGAGCAAAGTAGGGAAAAAAATGCGATAAGATAAAAGCGAAAAAAAACGTCGAACATACATACATCGACCGGGGAAATGGGACGGGAACGTGCACTGTCGGACAAAAGCAAATGTCATTTACGAAGGAAGCTTCGAGCAAAGTTAATGTTGTGGAAACAGATGATCCATGCATGTATGTTTGAATAGCTACACAGGGGGCGATATTTCACAACGAGGAAAAAAAGTTTTCTTTGAGTATTTTTCTTATCGCAAACGGGTTCTGAGTATTATACTCACCGAAGTGATATATACAACGAATGGTAATGTCCTATGTTTGAAGAGATATTCTGTTGGATTAAACTTTGTTTATACCAAATCGATAAATTTCGCTGAAAGAAATAAAATTTTTGACATTCGAAATCCTAAATTTATTTCTGTGTACCTACATAACCTTTCAAATCTCTTACTAACGGCTACCAAAACTGGCTAATAAAGAGTAAGTGTACAATTAGATACTTTGAAATATCTATAAAAACTCATGCAAAATAAGAATACTGTTAAAATTTTAAAATAAATTCACATAATTTCGTATTTACGCAAAATAAAAATAATACTGAAAATTAAGTTTATGGAATACCTATATTGGTAGGTACTGAAATTCATTCGATAATATATTCTCCACAAAATTTTTAACAATCAAAATTTTTTGTCTTGCTAACAATTAGCATAGCTATAAGGTTTTTCTTAAAAAATTGCGTTTTAAGTATATACGAATTCTCCAATAAAAACACATTTTCTTCTATAAGCTCAACCATTTTTGTTTTTAAATTGTCAAAACGTTGTCGCAATGCAACTTCTGATGCAATGTACGCATTGTGACTGTGAGTTCTGAAGATTCAATTTTGCCCGGTATGTGGGAACCAAAGTTTTATAACTTTCGTCTTATAGTTAAAATCGACCTTCGATTCTTCATTCAGACGCAAATTATATTTTTTGATGGGTGCATACTAGTTCGCTCCCGCGGTCAAATTTTAATCTTATCTTGAAAAAGGGTCGTAGGTTAGTTCGCTTCCGGGTTGTATACTAGTTCGCTCCCACGGTCAGATTTTAATTTTATCTTGAAAAAGGATCGTAGGTTAGTTCGCTCCCGACTTATTATCTACTGACAGGTAAAATTAATTACCTGTGGGTATATTCCATATAGTAAGATGAAAAGCAAATATTCGCACATTAGTTATTATTTGTGGTCAATCAGTTGAAGATAAAACTAGTTTAACAACCAATCTGTATAATTTTGTCATCGATATGGAAGTGTGCGAAATGGTAAGTGAAAAAGTCAAACCCATGTTAACTGTAAATAATTATAAATATAATATTCACAAGAACATAAAAACATTTAAATTAAGGTATAAAAAAGTGTATCGCAAGGTAATTAATTTGCGCAAGGAATTTGTAGAAGGAAAAATATCATTATTGAAACAAAATGTAATAAGTAGATTCGACTTTGTAAAATTTATGTAATATAAATTTACAGCAAATTTATAATGTATTTAATATTAAGTTAAAAAACACAAAAACATTCTTACTTTGTTGTTCAATTTGTGTAATTTCTCTATCTTTGGGGTCTTAGAATGAACCTTAATCGCATTACTATTTAGTTACGCGAGCGAACTAGTATACGACCCTTCAGGATTACCTGACCGCGGGAGCGAATTAGTATACGGTCACAGGAGCGAAATAGTATACGACCTTTCAGGGTTATCTGACCGCGGGAGCAAACTAGTGTGCGCCGTTTTTGATGAATAACTTTCAAGGATATCACATTTTCATCCACCAATAAATTGTTTTTGTTCTGAGAACGCATTTTTTATCTTCAATATATCGTTCAATCAGATAAGACACATTAAAAATCAACACAACATCCCATCTTAAATACATCATTAATATTTCATAACTAAACCGAAGCGGAGAACAAATAGCGCGACCGAAGCAATTCACTCCATTGCAATGTGCATTTTTTCCGCTATAAATCAAACCCACATGAAACTATAGTATAAAAACACAAAGCTACTTTCTTTATAAAGCAATCGTTTTCAGCATCGCTTTTTTTCTTCCGTTTATTTGTTTGTTAAATTATGTACATAATACAGAATGGACATGTAATATCAATGTAATGTCGGTCCGTCTAAGTCGCTTACTCGCGCATTGTAAAGTCGGTAATATAGAAGACAAACATAACCAGTTCGATCAATTCAAACACTTTTTATAACCGCACGTGACAAGGTAGTTGATGAAAAGTGCATATCACATTGCACATGTCTACAGAAAAAAGTATCGTATAAAATAATATTAAGTTATAAAAAAATTGTCTAGATTATTTTATAATTCTGTGTGTAGAATTGAATTTAAAAAATATTTTGAATTTCTTGTTGTAATTTATTTGTTGCAAACTCTGTTCTATGTCGGTATATAAAATTATTGATACGTTTTTTGATAAATTTAAAATTTAACTTCTAAAATAATATTCGTTATAACAACCAAAAACTCGTTGACTTATATATCTATGCTCTCGAATTTTCTAGAAGTAGGTACCTATCTACCGTGGCATATTAAAGTTTTCTATTCCGGAATAGATTTTCTATGTAGCGAAATAATGGTGCACAAATGAATCATGGTCAGCAACACAACACTTAGATACTTTTAGGATTAGTGGGCTACTTGTATTTATTGTAACTATTTATGTTATAAAGTTATAATAGATTCCCCAACTCCTTTACTTTGATAAAAGATTAAAGTTTGAAAAAAGGGAAATCTCAGGTCAACTATAAATATACTTTTCGGTCCAATCAAGATAACTCATTGTCAGTCAAATAGCTGAAAACATACAGAATTTCCTAACCTATATTCTAAAAGTAAAAATTTATTACTGTACTTTAACTGAATAAAAAGACCTTCACTTTTGGATCAAAATATTAAAAATAAAACGTTATATGATGATTTAAGACCATTTTGCGTTTTAAAACAAAGAATAAAAATTACTTTTTTTTAAACAAAAAAACTGCTTTTTATGGCCTATATATACATAAAACACATTGATAAAGTAAATAATAAAAAAAAAAGTTGGCACAAAAGCATCTTCTCGTAAGTACACACACTTTACAAGTTTCGTTTGGTGCTGTGAAATTTCATTTTTTAATAACAGCAAAAACGGGAACCATTACACAAAGTTAAATAAAGTAAAAATATTATTATTATCTTAGAACCATTTTCGTACGGTATCGTATATTATAATAATGCTCGGGTACCAGTACTACATATAGCTCGGCGCCATTTTGGCTGATTTATATATTTTGCCTCCAAAGAACATTTTCTCATTTCAAATGATAAAGTATTTTGGTAGTTAAAAGTTGTATTTTCTTATATAGCTATATACATATCATATTCAATTACAGTGTGACACAGTTTTTGTCTGCATTTCAACAAAATTCAAAGGTAGGAAAGCTACCAATAATCGTATCTACGTTATTCTAACTGTCTTAAGCTACTTATTTACCATTTTCAAATAGTATGATTATGCCAATATTGTCACCCCTACTTAACTATTCCTAGATTTTATATAACGAAATTGGGTATAAATGTGGGTCCATTAGACTTTTCAACCTAAATTTGAGATCTGCAAATAATATTTTTACATTTTCTTTTTCACTCCCTTTTCGCAAAATTAATCTCTAAATTTTAACATTTGTTAAAGTAATTTGAGCAAATTATATATATGTCAATAAGACGTAATTTCGCTCCTTCAAATTTTTTTTTGCAGATAAAAAAAGTACATTTCTTTTAGTTTTTAACAAAGAATCAACATATCACAGTAGGTATAATAAGAATCCGACAGGGACATCAGAAAATATTTCCTTGTCAGTTGCTATTTTCTCTGCAAATGTCATACCTATATGAAACAATGGCGTAGCGAAGGGGGTGCAAGGGCGCCTGGGCACCACTTTGAGAGGGGCGCCAAAAGCTAATAGGAGGGACGCTATTACTTTAAATTTTTTTGTGCTTCTCATTAGAATTTTGTTAGGTGAAAATGTAGGGAAATTACGAAATTACTTCCAGCTTATGACTTCAAAATATATAGACACACAAGCAAAGCATTGGCGAGCAAAAAAAGGTCGTTAAGGCAAATTTTAGGAAAAAATTTAAAATACAAATTTACAAGAAAGCATTTTTTCCGAAATTTTAAATACATCGTTCCGCTATTTGAAATTTTTAAAATTTTAGAAGTGAAAGGGGGCGCAAATAAAGTGTCACGCACCGGGCACCTGAGATGGCTTGTTGCGCACTTAAATTATGATATAAATATTTCAGAGATGCAAGAAGCTTGTGTGTGTGTGTATTACAATCTGTCTACAATACGAAGGGTCTCAAGTTCGACCACCACCAATGAATTTTAATAAATTGCTCAATTGAATGTTCACCTTGTGGTCCATTAAGACTATAGCTTAGAAATGCTCAATCATTTGTAGTCGTCAAACATAATGACTTTCTCTGGAATATTCTGTACAGCGATACACTACTTTTACACTATAGGTATAGTATAGCATGTAGTCTCTGTGTCTGTGTGTGTGTGTGTGTATGCCGAGTAAGAAAATTGGATTCTCGCTCCAAGATTTATATTAGATTAGCATGGAAATTAGTTTCTCTGATAGAGGAAATTGCACTTCTACCTACTCGCTGTTCCTCGCTCCGCAGCTGAGTGTATAGATATATATGTACATATATTCGAAATATCTTGTATGTTCTTACTTCTATCACCGTTCGTGGTCCATGCTTTTCTAGTTCATTCTCAGTGCCTATGTGTATGTATAGTTAGTTTTCGTATACTTGCTTATTCAAGCAAAAAGTTAAAATTCAATTTAATATTATCTTACCAATGTCTTTGTTACCATATTATGGCAACTAAAACATATATATTTATCAGTCGCGAATATGATTTCGGTTAGAAGTTTTGTACCGTTACATCAAAATTTATTTAAACATTAGTCCAGAATCGGGAGCCTAAGAAACTACCAATTTTTTTTTTTTTAATTTGATGTTGCCAGAAATACATAAAAATCTTTGAGATACTTAAATCACACAACTTGTTATGAGTACAGATCGGAGTGGAAGTTTAGTACCTATGTAAAAAGCCCAAGTTATTGTATGAATGCTATTGTATTCTTCTGTCCTACTTATGAATTATACTTACTATACTTGCCGCTTCCGTGTGAATGAGATCTAAATTCTTTGTTATTTAAATAAATCAATTTTTACGGTTTTTAAATAACTAGATAGGTAGAGTTTTCATAATTTTATATCCGAATAAAATTGTAGAACAAACGAAGAGCTTCTCCATAGACCCCGTTTTACAGTTAAAGCAGTAAACGGAACATCAGAAAAGACTGCTTTTACAGTTATCGTAAAAAGGCTTAAAAAAGTGTCCTAAATTGTCATTCTTTTTAGAAATTTATCAAAATATGTCTAAGAAGAAATTTTGCAAGAAACGTTAATCTAATTTAGTATTAAGTTAAATGTACCAGTTATAGTCAGTGACGCTAATTTTTCTTTCATTATTATTTATGAAGATAGTTACGACGCATTTCGTCCGTGGTGTGCTTCGTCTGAGATGCATTTTGTCCGAATTCCACGAATAGGTAGCCTAAAATTTGATTTGTTAGCTGACCGAATATCATTTCTTTCTAGGGCTACCATTCCTACAGTGATACAGGTATTTTTTGAAGAAAATGGAAGAAACAAAAAGCTACCACTAAGGGAATTGTTTTTCAACAAGATTTTCTATAATATTCCTTGCCAGCAAAATATAATAAAAATTCTTGTGGTTCATATCAATTTTACTGGATTAAAATAAAACTTAGTGCTAATGCGTCAAAAGTTGGTACGTTTACCTTACCTTTGTCTTCTAAGAACTCATTTTTTGTTTAAAATAAAAAAATTCAAAATGTAACCATTTTAAATCAGATTTTTTTCGTAACAAAGAAACATCTGAATAACAATTTTAACCCTATTCATAATTTTAGTAGGTTAGTAAAATAATTCAGGGTCAAAAAACAGTTAAGCAACCCTATTTTTATAGAAACAATGATTCTCGGTCAATGTCAGTTCCATTTTTTTAATGGTTTTATTGGCTTGTTGTGTATTGTACGAGCAAGGTTTGCAGTAAATCTTTTGGTCCACAGCAGATGTGAAATACTTAGCAAATTTTATGTTTAAATAAAGACATTGTTTAATAAAGTAGCAAACTTAACATTAAGTTTTTAAGAGCAATTTTTGATTTGAAGTAACAAAACGGAATTTATTATTAGCATTAACTAAATAATAATATGTAGGTACTATATTTAAAGTAAGAGTATATACTATAAATTTTGTTTTTATTTTGATAATATTTTTACAAATAACAATTTAAAAACCGAAAGCTATTTCTATATACCATTTTCAAACACCATTTGGATTGTCACATAAATACCTAAATAATTTCGAATAATTTTTATAAAATATACTTTTCAAATTTCATTTCAATCTCGATTATCATTTATTAAATGGCTTTATAATGGTTATATTCTTATTAATTGGATGGACTTTTATCTATTAGACTGGAGGGTAAATTATATTATATATTTCTACAATTTAGGGGATGCTTTGGTAATATTACGCAACCGTCAAACTACAAAATAAAGATTATATCTCTCTTGATTTTTTATTTTATAACTTTTTTAATTTTAAATGTCTAGAATTTTAAAAAATTTTAGATAAAAAAATTGTAAAGATTTAATCAGAATTTAAATATTCTAAAAATGAATTTTTGCTTGGCGTACCTGAAATATATTTCTCAATCAAAGTAATTTTGGAATTTTATTAACTTCCTTAAATTACAAAGTTCAGGCCACTCTAAGAGTACGTATATAGATTGCGAGCAGGTATTTAAAATATTCCGGAAAAAATCGTAAAGTGAAAGCTGTACTTAAGTACATACAATTCCTTATGATCAATGGTTTTTATTGTAACATGCAGCATATGAAAACAGAGAAATTATTTTCATTATTTTTTCTGACCAATAACGTTTGCTGCCTGTTTTTCTTTCAATAATTTCAAGTTAACAAAATTACTTAGATCTTATTGTTAATTTCTTTGAATATTTTAAATCTATAATTTCCATAGATACATGGGCTACTAATAAAATTTTACACAGATGAAACAACAATTAGGTGCAGAAATTTTAATATATTTTTCGTGTGTAGATTTATCAGTAATTTCTTCCTTAATTTCTAGACATCATTTTCTAGGTACATAACATACATATAATTATAGAATAACAATGTTTTGATCCAAGCAAAACCTGTTATAAAGTTTTCTCTTTATGTACCAAGAAAATTGCGTATAGGAAAACTCAGTCCTGATAATTTTCGTTCAATCTACATACCTTTCAACACACTCTATCTCTATGCTACACAGTGAAAAAATTTGTGTTAAAATTAACAGATTTCACATGTCCCAGAACGGTCCACTCAATTTTTTGTGTTATTTTAACACAAAGCATAGGTGTCAAATCTTTACACAAGATTTGTGCCAATGAGCTAACACACAAGAGGACATACATTTTGTGTTAATTTTTCAGATTTATCAAGAGTTTAGTTATTAAATTTTTTTATTCAATATTTTACTTTCACTGCAGCTTAAGATATTTGAAAATCATTAAAATTTATAACGATTTTGTTGATATATTATTATAAATGAGACTCAAAGAACACAAAGTAAATTAGTCCTTTATAAAAGTTCTTATTTGTTTCCAGATATATGAGTAGTAGTCTTAGTTAGTAGTTCTTATTATTAAACAAAACCGAAAAATTATAAATTTTTTCAGTTATTGCCGAATATAGCTTTATTAAACGTTTAAAAATGAAGCAATTTTCTTACATTTTAAGGTTATTTGGTTACAGATTCAGTTAAAAAAATCATATGAGCTTACGAGATTGTTTCATTTTTAAACGTTTAATAAAGCTATATTCGTCAATAACTGAAAAAATTTATAATTTTTCGGTTTTGTTTAATAATAAGAACTACTAACTAAGACTACTACTCATATATCTGGAATATATAAGTCTATAATAAAATGGAATATATAAGAATATATATCTAGTTTAATAATAAGAACTACCCTCATCTTTTTAGCGAATTTCCAGAATGGAAGCTCGCTATTACAGCCACTGTCATGACGCGACTTGAACCCGGGACCATGGCAGAAATTTGTTTTGAGGTCCCTAGAAACCGAAAATAATATTCACCAAAATTTATATATATATATATATATATATATATATATATATATATATATATATATATGTATATATGTATATATATATATATATATATATATATATATATATATATATATATATATATATATATGTGTCCGCACGATAACTCTCAAACGAAATGTCCTAGGTTTACGAAATTTGGTGAAAATGTTGGAAATCCCAAACCGTTGGACAAGTTCGTTAGCCAGACACGTCGGATGCCAGGAACATGATGTTTGTTCTTGCAAAAAATTAGTTTTTTGCCAAAATTTCCACTTATTCAAAAATTTTTGTGAAATTTTTTTACATCATTTAAAAGAGGAGAAAAAATTACATAAAAAAGGTCCTTAAATTATTTTTCTATGTCAACTAGTTTCCGAGAAAAACTATGCTGTTTAGACTGTGATACTTTTATCGTAAAAAGTGTGAAGCTATTCACAATCTAAGCACATATTCGATACAATATGTATCGTACACATAGGTAATATACCAGGTGGCCCATTTGGATGTATACATACGATTTACATGTTAATTTTTAACACTGGATTCCTATAAGGAAAAAGTTATGTCACAACAGTGCTTTGAATAAACTAATAATACTAATTTAATATTATAACTACTACTGTTACTATCGCTTTAACAACAATAGTGCAGTAAAATAAAGAAATGAATGTCGCAATTTCCAAGCAATTCACTTTTACATAATAAATATTTGTGTCATCTGCTGTAAATTCAAAAAGGCATTTTTGTATTTTCTTGAAAATAAATATTAAAATAATAATACCCCTGTCGCAGCATCCTGCATAACATAGCGAATTTCCATTTACAAAAGTACGTTTTTCTCGGAAACTAGTTGATATAGAGAATTGTAAATAAAAATACCCCTGTCGCAGCATCCTGCATAACATAGCGAATTTGCATTTACATAAGTACGTTTTTCTCGGAAACTAGTTGATATAGAGTAATTGTAAATAAAAAAAACCTTTTTTATGTGAATTTTCCGCCTCATTCCGCCAAATCTTTTTCACGAAAAATGTCCAAAACACCGTAAACGTTTTCACGAAATTTCTTAAAAATAAGATGTTTCGTTCTTGAGTTATCGTGCGGACACATTTATATATATGTTTACTAAATGTCCGCACGATAACTCAAGAACGAAACATCTTATTTTTAAGAAATTTCGTGAAAACGCTTACGGTGTTTTGGACATTTTTCGTGAAAAAGATTTGGCGGAATGAGGCGGAAAATTCACATAAAGAAGGTTTTTTTTATTTACAATTACTCTATATCAACTATAGTTTCCGAGAAAAACGTACTTTTGTAAATGGAAATTCGCTATGTTATGCAGGATGCTGCGACAGGGGTATTTATTATATATATTTTGGTAGATTTACTTATATTCTAATGTAAGTTAGGTACTTATAGCATTCTTTTGCTCTGCACAAATATGGTGTTACTTTTTTGTTGTTCAAAACAGGTTAACATTTTTATTCTGTTAAATCGAAATTTGTGTTAATATTTTCATTTAACACAAACACGAAATGTTACATTAACGCAGGATTGTGTTACTTATTTAACACAAAAATTTTAACCACTGTTTTTTTTTTTACGCAGAACACAATTTTTTTACTGTGTAAATTGTAAATATTCGCGTCGAATTGATTTGAAGAAAATCTCCTGTGACAGACGAACTGATACAGAGGTGATTGTATGAGAGTTCCTTTTTATCAATTTTGGTACAGAACACTAAAAAATTGTAGTAGTTGTTATTGTATAATGTAAAATTTCTTATAATGAATACAAAATATGTACCCCCTTTTTCGACCCTAAACTTAAATAATATAGTCATTTTATAAAATGGTTTAGTTAGAATAAGGGGGATTCCCTAACGCTCTCCTTCAAATCGTTATATTTATCTATGTATAAAATAATATCCTTGATGGCGTTTATGTATTTAATGCAAATTCATATTAAGTAATTCTTGTCTATTCGTGTAGTTAATTTACACTTTAAATATATATTTACAAATTTGCAAATAATAATCATTGCAGTTATCAATTATAAAAATTTATTTCGATAAAATTGAATCACAGTGGAATGGATTTGCTAAGGATAATTCTAGAGAATTGTCGTGGAAAAAATTAATTTAATGTCGATGCTTTTCAACCAATAAATAAAATGTGGAGGCAATAAATCGTTTCCCGTCGTTAATGTCCGTCGATATATCACTGTACGGAAAATTTGTTCGTAGAAGGAAGAAATTTTTTTATTGCTTTTTGGTTTATTGATGCGAATATTCTTGAATGTCTTTTACGAAATTGTGAAGATAATAGTTTTAGAAAGTCATTTCCGTTAAAGACTATAAAAGTAATTCAAACTAGATTAAAAGTATAAACGTTATGGTAAATTCATTGTAGAGTTAACATTAAATTTCTATTTTAAAAATACCAGAATTCTTCAGAAAATATTATTTCCAGGATATGATACCCAGCGATTCAGTCATATCGTTTTTTCTATTGATTATGTAATTTTGAATTTCAAAAAATGTAAAAAGGTTCAAACAAAACGGATTAGAAGCTTAAGGGGAGGTTTACTTGAGCGTCGTTAAAAAAAATCGATAGCTAATTGGTAGCTAATTATGTGTAGAATATGTTCCCAAAGTTATTTTGTTAAAAGTAATTTAAGGGAAAGTTTACTTGAGATTTGATCAAAACATCGATTTTTTTTGCCGAAATTGATAGCAAATTATGTGTAGAATATGTCTCCAAGGTGATTTAGCTGAAAATAATTTAAAAAAAGATTTTCGCACATTAACCGAATCCAGCTTTCTATAAAAAAAAAAAAAACTCAAAAAACGTAGCTCACGCAATAATGAGTATTAAATATAAAATTTTGGAAATACGTTTCTTTATATATATATATATATATATATATATATATATATATATATATATATATATATATATATATATATATATATATATATATTTTATAATATGTCGGAACCACATTTTTGGAACTGGTTGACACGATAACTCAAAAACTATTCGATGGATGTTCTTTTTAAATTTTTTATTTTAAATATAATTCTTTTCTCTGGCGCCTATACCTAAGTCCGATACACCTTCAATATTTCTTATTTTTTTATTTTACTTTAAAGAGCGAAAAATAAGACAAAAATCGTAATCAAAAGTTCACACATCCGCCATTTTTTTTTCTTTCAGCAATTTATTGATGTTCTAGGTATAGGTGCCGGTACTCTTCATATATTTTATAAATCTTTGTTGTTTTCGGATTTCAGTGGTTTATTACCGGCGCTATGATGTCAACCAACAAGGCATCGGATTTTCGGATCGTCACACTGCACTATTTATAAAATGGACAATTTTTTATATTTTTCTTTGAAAAATTTTTTTTGTGTAGTTTAATATTTAATAAATGTGTGTACAAAATTTGAAACTGATATTTACTTCCGTCCTTGAGAAAAAAATTCCAGAAAAATACATAATTTTTAAGGACTCTAAAGTAAACCTCCCCTTAAACAAATACTTTTCTCTTTTTTTGTAAACTATCATCAATGATTATGTTTCATATTACCTACTACTTATAAGTTAATGTACTATATTTTAAAAATTCAGAAAAAATAAAATTTTTTAATTATCGGAGATTTACTTTAGCTTGTAACTTGCAACCCTTGCGAAGAGACACTTGAAAATATTTGCACAGATTTCATTTTCGTATTAGATATCGAATATTAATAAGATCATGACTCGTTGGTGAGTGTTAGTGGCCAAAAATAAACTTAAGAGAGGAGTAGAAGAAATTTTTTCTTCAACTTTCTTCAATAAATAAAATTAAAATTTTTTTGTTGCCTATTCTGTTTTTCAGTTACGTAGCTACCGATTAAAAAATTTTATTTAGCGTTCTATGCACGTAAATAATTACTTACGGTTTATTTATGTTCTCTCTTTTGTTTTTGATTTGTATAAAAATACTAAATAGTCATGGACTATGCTTTCTACTAAAGTTACTTTTTCAATAAATTTTAAAATACAAGTATTGAAAAATAAATATACTTGTATTTTTCAATATTTGTATTATATTATTTTTATTTATTTAACTTTGATGAACAAAAAATTTGCTTGTACTCGACCCTGATACTAAGAATCATCAAAGCTCACTACATTTATGGGTACACCTTGGTAATTAATATTTAGCACCTAGAAGATGGAAGCTTTACAAGTACCTTCAAGTGATTTTTCGCAAAATTGGGGGACACTAGACTAACTGAAATTTAATCTCCGGTGGCGGTGACTTGAAAATATATGTGTTAATTCTGAGAATTACTAGACAAATAGTTTATATACTATTACGTATTAACTTCATCTGATACTACAAGCCTGTCTCGGTTTTTTCTAATAAGTCGGAAGTTCCTCCAAAATCCGATTTGGTGTTTGATTAGGGGTTCTGAACAATTTTAATAAATTAGTAAATAGCATGGTGAATATTTTGTATTAGTGATGTCGGATGATTAATCGATTAGTCGGTTTAGTCGACTAATTTTGTTTACATCTAGTCATATTTTAGTCGACTATTTTACCTTCGACTAAATGATTAAAATGATTAATTTTTTTTCAAATGACTAAAAACAACTAATTTAACAATTTTTTGTATTTTTTATTGGACTTCAAAAAATGGAAACTAAAAAATTATCTATCTATATGATTTTTCACTTTAATGTGATCAATATATTGTGATATTTCATATCTTTCTTTTTCTTAAAAGAAAAATATTAAAAGTTCATAATTAAATTCGAAAAAAATCTTGTTTTTGAAAAAGTTACATAGGTTACCTTACCATGAATTCGACTAAAAATTTAGTCGATTAGTCGACTACTCTGTGCTCGATATTTTCGATTAATGACTAAATTTATCTGAAAAACAATTTTAGTCGATTAATCGATTAACTGCTTCTCTGCCCGACGTCACTATTTTGTATCTTGTCCACTCTGACACTCGACCAAAAATTTCTAGAATTGACACAAGTTCTTTTTTAGAATGTAATAAGCTAATTATTGGGAAAATTTCACATAAGTATAGGTACCTATTACATGTAATTTTGAGTTCTGAAGTCAAAAATTCTGCACTACGTTTACAATAACAATTACCTCTACGTAGTAGGTACTTTGTATATGGCATAATGCTACATGATATAGAGACTGTATCTATAAAATTCAAACTATCATTTCCGTACCAAATTTTATACATATTTTGAGATTAAAAACTGCACCCGAGTTTCTTATATTTGCCCTCTGACGGTAAAACGTCAATAACTAGCTGAGGCTTACCTAATCAAAATAATTACATAATTTTATTCAATAGATATATAAATATTTCACAGTTAATTTTGTAACGATCAGAGATGATTGTCTCAATAATAAATCAATATTTCAATAACGTTCTATTGAACAATTCCGCTTGTTCTACATTTCCTATACGCCTGGACTATTACACATACACACATATATAAAACTACACGTAGAAGGCTTTGTGAGCAGTAGGCTGACTATATTGGTCTGTTCCACTGGATGATATCCAATTGTCGTTTATAATTTAGTTAAGCCGCTCCATTATATATGGAAATTGTCTGGAAAATATCCATGAACTAGTAGAATTACAATGCCATTATAAATATTTATTTTTCATTCACACACACACACAAATATAGACAAACGAAAAACAATGAACGAAATCACCCGCTTGGCCCACTACACCCTTGGTCAATGTTTCTGTTGTTTTAAATGTACTAGAAATAGAAATTGACAACAAATTTGAAAAATAAAATACATTAATTGGTTTTATTTTGCGGAAAAAAGTTGTAGTTTAGACAAATACCATGTTAATTCTCAGTTCTCAAAAAAAAGTGGACTAAAAAACAGTAATTGATTGAATAAATTTGGAAAATAATGGGACTAAAATGCTTGTGTGCTTGACTAAAAGCCAGATTTTTTGTGAATCAGAAGAAAACTATTTCTTCAATACTCTGTAGCTCCATTTAAATTTTTGGAATGCAATCGAGTTACGTGCTGTCAGTTTTCTTTTGTGTTACAACCCGTTTATTAAATCCAATCATTTTAATAAGACTCAAAACTGACTAAAATAAGAAAATTTGTTATCAAACCTTTCTCAAATAACACTATCAAAATTGAAGAAAACCTGGTGTCAGAATATTCTTAAATTATATTATTCTTGTAAGATCAACAGTTTAAATCAGACATGTGCAACTTATTTAAGACCGCGGGTCGAGAAATATATATCACAGCGGATCACAGTCTTAAAGTCAACACCTGAAAAAAAATGTTGTTCAACATGGCTGAGTGATCTCTAATGGATTTTTTTTTTCTTTCAAGTACGAAGACTTTTAATTCATTGTAATGGCTTCCTGTAAAATTACTGAGAACTTATGAGTATTTTTTCATTTATGTATTAACAAACAAATATCTACTTGGGGCGTTTCTTTTCCTCTGAACAGGTGTAAGACAGAAATCATATTACAGTAGTTATTCCCAAATGGAAACAATCCCTTCTCTCACTCACTCTTAATGTATCTATATATAAGAGTAAGAGAGAGAAAGGGGTTTCCATTTGGGAATAATTACTGTAAATTATTATAATAATATTCAAGTAGTAGCTACAGTCCACAAATATATCAATTCATAACTCAAGTTTTTCGGAATTTGATTCAGCTAACTCAACTTCTTAATTTACATATTATCCACGCACATTTATATAGATATTTTCAAACAATTTTTGTAGCAGGTACCGACCTACATGCCATATTTCATAATGATAATTATCTCAATTCATTAATAATACTTTTTTAATTAAAAAAAAAAATGTTATAGTAACCTTCGTAATAAAAATGAAATTATAATTTTAATTCTGTATTTTACGCAATTCGTTTACCGGTTGCCCGCGTGCCGTGCCACCAGGACCCACCTCGGCACACACGTTTGATTTATGTGTCGCCGTGCTGCTGCTCTGTGCGAGTAGATACATGTCTAACATTTTCGTTTTTTTTTCTGCTGCCTTAGCAAAGGAAAAATAGCGTGATTATTCCCTGAAAAAAAACACGATATTCACGTTTGCATGTCTACATTTTTCCCCAGCTATGTATAGGTATACTATACGCCTCTAGGTGAGGTGAGGGGAGAGGGAAAAATTTAATATTTTATAACATTAAAAAGTTTACAATTGAAGATAAAATTGTTTCAAGTACTTTACGATATTAATTACATTAAAGTTTTATGTAAATTTCCTTTTTTGGAATCTGTGCCATAACTGTATAAGAAAAATTTTGCGGTATTTTGAGTATGTGGTATGTGTTTTAATGCTGTGCGGCAGGATCGGATTAAACCATTTCGAAGCCCTAGACATTTTCTTCTTACCAAGCCTCCTCTTATCTTATTTATAAACCTACAAATCGGGCCTTAGACATTTGTTTCATTTATCTATACCATAGATTCCCAACGGGGACGATGTCGCTCCCCAGTGGGCGTTGGAGCCTTCCAGGAGGGCGGTAGCGGATAAGGTTGTCAAGAGTTGTGGTCAAATAAGCAAGGCATTTTACAGCCGACGAGCCAAAAAAAAGGTCGCCGGTTGTGAAAAATAAAAAAAGGGCGGCCTGTGTACAATTGACGGGTAAAAGAAAAGTCCGCGGCGTTGCTAGGGGGCGTTGAAATTTCTGTTCTATACTAAAGGGGGCGGTGGTCCAGAAAAGGTTGGGAATCTATGATCTATACGATGATCTGACCCTGCTGTGCAGTATGTGTTTTGATTCTGCTACAACTTGATTGAAAACAAGTACTTTTGAAGGCGAAACTTTCCTTCTTTAATACTTCGATGAAATTTAGTGATATTCAGTTCCATACACGTGAAAATACAAGTCTTAAGGTACAAAACAGGTACAATTAGTTTTTGATATAAAATTTTAGCTAGTCAGGTTCTGGGGACTTTAGATTTTTAATACTATTAAATAATAAATTTCGCTAGTGGACATCGTAGAATTTTTTCAATTAACTAATTGTAAGTTTTCACACAATAGTGTCAACAGTGTCAGTCGTTTTCCGAAAAATCCGTGGAAAATCTGTTACAAAAATTAGCAAATTTTAATTATGTGAATACATCGTACAACATTCACTAGGAAAGGTCATTATTAAGTAACTGTTGAAATTTGAAGCTCATCGGACGGAAACAAAGATTTGGTGTAGGAAAAATAATTTTTGCGAAAGCTGCTGAGCCGCCATTTTGTTTTAAAAAATATATACAAGAAATTTTGTACCTTAAAATCTGTGTTTTCGGGTACACAAATAAAATATCAATAAAACTTTTCATTTCTTAATTAAGTAGGTACTTTGAGAAATATGACTGTAAATTTGTGAACATAGGATTATATCAGGCCTTATGATAAATATAATCCTACGACTGAAAAAAGTTCTATAAGATTAAAATTTCCTGCAAAAGTAAAACAACTGTGTCTTTTAAAAAAATTCATTCCTTGATCTCAAAGAATAACCGGCAGGCGCTTTAGAAAAATATAAAATTAAAAAATATAATAAATGTATTCTTCTAACAACATCACTCAGCGCTCCCACCATGATACTTGTATACAAATAATTTAAACGATTTTTGATACTGTGTTTTCTTAAATATTTTTTAACAAACTAATGAACTATGTCTTTTAAAAGTGACTGGGAAAAGAAACCAAAAAGTGTACCATTCAATCCAAAATTAATAATCAGCAAAAATTTAGTAATCGAAGATTAAATATTTTCAAAATGAACGTAACACCCCAATCACTGCCGATCATCTATTAATTACTGACGTACAAAATATCAACTCCATAGAATCAAATATCAGCTGCCGACTAACCTAAGAGGAATACTCTCAGACGACAGCAACATCTTAGAAAAACTGGAACAATATCTACTAGATACTAGAATCATAAAACTAATATAGATGATAACCAAATTTCACCCATAAACACATAAAATATTAGTCCCTAAATTACATAATAATTATAAAAATACTGTATATATTTATTGTAAAACTAATTTGTACTTATATAATACTGCGCGCATGACCATAGTAGTTAAGCGCAGTATAATGACAATAACAAAAAAAATAAAATGAACGTATGATTTCATAAATTTGTATATATGTACATACTTTTTAAAATTCAAATATCATATGATAAATAAAGATCAATATAATTTATCAAATATTCCTCACTAATAATCCAGACAATCTACTTACAAGGACAAAATATAGCTTCTCGTTACCACTAATAAATTCTTATTTATCTTCGAATATAATAACAAAAACATACAATACACATGCGCATTCCATATCTGATTTTTGTTTTATTTAAAATATTCATTTTCATTCATTCTCTTACACATTGCACCTGTACTATTTGATCCCTATTTAAAATATTTAATAAGATTTTGATATTATTATGAATTGTAGACGTTATACTGGAAACATTTTTCAATTCGAATTGAATACATTTAAAAGTTACAGATAATATAATATCTATCTGTTATATGCAGCACTAGCAAGCGTGTTTTACTTCTCATGAACATGCTAGATATAATGTTCCATTGGTATTGTGTTCGAATACTTTGGATCTCGGCGTATGTCTTTTACAGTTACGGAAGAAAATAATACCAAATACCAAATTCTTTAAAATCACGACAAATTGTCTGATCATTATTTGTCGCTTACAGTCTAGAAAATCCGCCAAAAAGTTTTTGGGAAAATTTCTATAAATAGACGTAGATATTAATAGATACATTTATTGAAAATTTCACCAGTTGTTTAAAGTTTTATGGCCACTACTGTTTCTGTACGTGTATGAATTCTTTGTAAAGTGTTCCCTGTAAAGTTGATACATAAATAAAACATGGTTTAAATCATTTACAAGATTTTGTATCGCCTTTGAATGTAACAAATGTGTATTATAATTAAAACAGGGATATACTCAGTTATAATTTTCTGGGTATTGTACTAAGGCATTCAATCTTGAAAAATTTGGATCCTGACGAATTTATGGGGTGTTTCGGGATTGAGACAGAATTTTTGAAATTATGGTACTGATATCAAAATCGGAATTGGAAAATAAAGAGGTCTAAAATTACAAAAAAATAATTATAGATATAATATTAATAGGTACCTATTACTATTTGAGGCCGAGTCGTTATTCAAATTTTATACTAATTTTTATTAACTTAGTTAATTGATGCAGAAAAAATATTTCCATTTAATTAAAATGTAGATGCCAAACGTATTTACAGTTTCAATTTCAATTAAAGACAAAAAATAAAAAATAAAGGTAATTTTTTATTCAAATATGTACATTAGAATTTCTCAAACTTCCGCCCACTTCGAAAATCAATTATTTTCTACCGCCCCCCCCCACCCCCTAAATTTTTAACTTTACCATATTTTAAAATTCACAATCGCAATCATTAATTATAGCGTGCTATATCAATCTTATCCTGTTTCTAATTGTAAGTTCAAACTTACATTTTAAAGGAGGCTTTCTGAACCTCCAGAGCCCAAAAAGGGGTTTTGAGAAAGAATAAAATACACCATTTTCCATGACAATCCTGTACCTATACCTGCGATCGCCATTGTTTCTTAAAAATTTTGAAATCTTCGAACTGAAATTTCAATATCCGGACTATTGTCTTTAAAAATATCGAGGTCTTCTTTATACGAATATTACGAATGCATTTCAGAAAGATGGCTCCGCTCCTGTTATGTAGAAGGGTCCAATGTCCTTTACAATTTATTCCACAAACACATGCACCCATAGATGCGGTCATATGCGTTGTATTTTAAATACAAAGATGTTTCTATCCTTTAATATGTGACTTATAAATTTATATTAAGTACATATTTCTGTCCCTTTTTATTATTGATATAATAAATTGTATTTAAAATACTTTTTTGCTTTTCTTTCTGATTTTTAACTTTTTTTCCGCTGAAAATATATTTTGTAATATAAAATGAATAAATATATTTATTTCTGCCTATTTCAATTCACGCTATACTCTATAAAATTATATGTTTTCGTTTAACCTTTAACATTGCATGCGTTCACATGTAATTGATATAATTAGTAATAATATTTAAACATTCATCAAATGTAAATGGAGATTCAGAAAAAGTATACGAAACAACTTTAATGTTCTTGTATGTTTGCATACTATATACCTATTTACAAGGAGGGGTCCAGATGCACCCTTCACCGATTTCGATCGGATTTCGTCTACCAGCGGAGACGACATAGTAAACACACCTCCCAAAAAACCAAGAGCTTTTGGTTAATCACTATATTGGGCTTATACTGTGGGCTGGATTATATATAATAATCCAGTAATAAGTTTTTTTCCCTTCAGGACGCACAAACTAGTATATTGTGCAATAAGTGCGGGAAATTGTCGATTGCCCACGAAAGCAAAGTTGAGCGCACTCGCTACGTTCGTGCGCTCATTCACTTGAGTGGGGCAATCGACAATCCCGCACGAGTTGCACATACTATTTTTTATTACGAATTTCACATACTTTTTTCTATTATTATCTCTATTTTTGACATTTTTATTACTTTTTAAAATAATATTTTTAAGCGTTCGTCTTTTTTTTCTGAATTAATTATCGTTTAAATTACTTTGTTGGTGGTTTCTATAGAAATAATTATGAAATATTTATTAAATGAAAAATTAAGAGGCGGCTTTGCGTGTTTTGATTAAATTTTGCGTGTTTAATTGTCAATTTGCGTGTGGAAAGTAACTTTCCACACGCAAAAAAGTATGCGGGAAGAGTACAGTGGGAAAACAGCTATTTTGCGTACAGAAATGTGAGCGCCAAGTTAGTACTTCTCCCGCATGAGTAATAAAAAAATATAAAATATAAAATATTCGCTATTTATAGCCCTCTTCAGTAGCATAAAATATAATAAATATAAAAACCTTATGTTATTATATTTTTTGCACGATCGTGTATTTTCATGCATTTACCGAGGCTGTTGACAATACTGGTAAGTTACATTTCCCGAACGTTTGTTTATATCCATGGAAACGAAAAAATAACAGTGCGGTAAGTGAAATAGATGCGTGGTAAGTTAATAGGAGTGTGGTAAGTGAAACTGGCTCAAAAATGATTGTAATTATTTATTTATATTGAAATTAAAAGTACAATTTGAACAATTAGTAAAATAAATCGATTAATATGAAAATTTTCACTACTTTGCACATTATTATTATTATTGTTGGCATTAGTCTTCATCTTTTATTGACATTTCAAAAGGTCGTTCAATCATTAAAATTTTCTGTGGTTTTCATAATCTTCCCTTCATTTTATGAGAATAAATTTGCAGCCAAAATTAAAATTCTTCATCAATTTCATTATTTTCACTAATATTATAGTTTAACAAACTATTTTTCTCAATTTTTTTAATAGAAAATTCAAAATATATTCACAACAATTAAATATTGACACTTAATTTTTTATTTACAAATATAGTTGTCAGTTGTCACTACAAAGGTTCGTATAGTTGCTAACGTTGCTAATATAAAAATTTATAATATTTATTCATGGCATTCTATGTCATAACATAGAAATATAAATTTCATCTATATTATCCGAATTTTATTTTTTATTTAATATATTTTTATTCATTAATTATTTTAAATCCATCGTGCAAAAAATATTATACAATACACGATGCGTTAAGTGTCTTTACTGATCTCGAAAATTGCAAAAACTCGACCCTGCGGGTCTCGTTTTCGCAACATTTTCTCGATCAGTAAAAGCAACTTACCGAACTTATATTGTAAAATACTATTATGCTAATGAAGAGGGCTACAAAAGTAGCCGAAACTAGCCAGTATTTTGTATTTTATATACATAATACATATATATTTTTTTTTTGTGGATCCTTAAGGTGAAAAACTTTTATTATGAAAAATATAGATAACATATATGTAAGTTGTTCAGGGTCTTGTTCTGGCCCTGCGCGTAGGCCGGTGATTAGGATAACAAGTACTACCCATACGTACACTCTAAGAAAAAAATGTACCGTTTTACTACTATTATAGGAGGCAATTAAATGCCTTCTATAATGACAGTAACATTACAAACCGTAATGTACGAAGGTGAAAATTACACCATCATGGTGTAATTATTACTCACTCATATGTGTAGTTTTACACATGTCGTACGTAAAATTACGGTCCAGGTGTGTAATAGATTACGTTTTATTTGTGTATTAACTACACAACAAGATGTAATTTTACACATTCAGTTCGCAATAGTGCGCAGTTAAACGTAAAATTACATCATATTAATGTATTTTTAAACCACGCCTGTACACCTGAAAATGTAATTTTACACACTTATATAGTAATGTTTACACCCAGAAAAGTGTAATATTAATCCAACTGAATCACTCATTCTGATTCAATTCAACTGAATCAGTATGAGTGATTCAATTGTGCTGAAAAAAATAAACTGATTCAACTTAATTGAAAATAACGAATCAAAAAAGATTATTGATGGTTTTTTTACATAAATATTTATAATAATATGACGTATAGAATAATTTGGAATTATATACAAAAAGATTCGAGATGTTAAATATTTTGCTTATTATGTCTAAATTTCTATATAAGTGTGTCGTATGATAAAATAATAATTCTTTTGGTAAATTTTAAAATAAACACTCCAAAAAAGTAAGATTATAAAAGTTTTATTATGAACGTTTACTTGCTTTCATGAACATAAGTAATCTTTATTTTGCAGTGTAACTGCCAATTAAACTGGTCAAAATTTTGAGATATGACTTTTTTTTACAATGCTTACGTTTTGCAGACACAATTATTTAAGCAATATCTTATAAAAAATTTAATTGTAATTAGATTACAATGATAATATTAAAAACTTATGGATTAAAATTGTAGTTACATCATATCAAAAATATAGTTTAAGAAAATTAACTAAACAATACTTAAATACAAGAAAAACAATATTCTGCTGACTCTTGCCATTCTTAGAACTTCGCAGAAAATGCATGCTGTGCTTTCATAGATGTCTTCACCAATTCCAGTTTCTAAACAAATCAGAAAATAAGGGTTACTTAATTTTATAACCATTTTTGATTATTATTTTTTTCTTTTTTTAATAACTATTTCACAGCAATTTAAAATTAAGAAAATTTCGCTTTCGCTACAAAATTACTTCTAGGCTATTTTAATGAATGTACAGATATTAGATTTTTGATTAAAAAACTCACCAGCAAAGTGACCCGGCGTGCTTATGGCACTGGCACTTCCGAACTGGTAGACGGAGGGTTTGAATTCCGTAGCCGGTTATATGCTGGCGAAAGTTTTCTGCTATTTCCCATCATAATTCCAGATGAATATCGACATTATCCTCAAGAAGATGGTTGCAAACAGACACCTACCAAATCCTTATACCGCTTTTCTTGTCCTCCGCCCAATATTCTGCTGACTCTTGCCATTACTAGAACTTCAGGGAAAATGTAGGCTGCGGTTTCACATATGTCTTCACCAATTCCTTTTTCTAAACAAATCAAAAAATAAGGATTACTTAATTTTATAACCATTTTTGTTTATTTATTTTATTTATCTTTTTTCAATAAATATTTCACAGCAATTTAAAATTAAGAAAATTTCGTTTTTGCTACACAATTACTTATAGGTTATTTTAATGAATGTACAGATATTAGATTTTCGATTAAAAAACTCACCAGCAAAGTAACCCGGCGTGCTTAGGCACTGGCACTTCCGAACTGGTAGACTCAGGGTTTGAATTCCGTTACCGGTTATATGCTGGTAAAAGTTTTCTGCTATTTCCCATCGCAATTCCAGATGAATATCGACATCGTCCTTAAAAAGATGGTTGCAAACAGACACCTACCAAATCCTTATACCGCTTTTCCTGTCCTCCGCCCAATATTCTGCTGACTCTTGCAATTACTAGAACTTCAGGGAAAATGTATGCTACGGTTTCACAGATGTCTTCACCAATTTCGATTTCTAAACAAATCAGAAAATAAGGGTTACTTAATTTTATAACCATTTTTGCTTATTTATTTTTTCTTTTTTCAATAACTATTTCACAGCAATTTAAAATTAAAAAAATTTCGTTTTTGCTACACAATTACTTTTAGGTTATTTTAATGAATGTACAGATATTAAATTTTTGATTAAAAAACTCACCAGCAAAGTAACCCGGCGTGCTTAGGCACTGGCACTTCCGAACTGGTAGACTGAGGGTTTGAATTCCGTAACCGGTTATATGCTGGTGAAAGTTTTCTGCTATTTCGCATCGTAATTCCAGATGAATATCGACATCGTCCTTAAGAAGATGGTTGCAAACAGACACCTGCCAAATCTTTATACCGCTTTTCTTGTTCTCCGCCCATATCATCATGAAAAAGTTGAGAAATAATGATGTGAGTGACGTCCGTTACATACCATTGTCTAAAAAACGAACGTTAAATTCCATTATTATTATTACCATTGTTATTATTACTTAAAAAACTCGATTTCCATACGTCGCGTCGTTTCAATTTTAACCTGTTATGAATTTATATTACTGTAAAGCAAAAAAAAAAAAAAAAATTCGTTAAGTGCGTGTTCTTGACACGCACTAACAAGTAAAGGTCCCGAGGCCGGACCTATCGATTTCGATGAAACTTAAATATATTGTAGAATACTAAAAACTAAGGGACACGTATTTTTTTTTATCTGCGGAAAAACGGTTTGAAGGGGTGAAATCGCCCTCCAAAAATTGGGGTAAAAATTTAATTTTTCAAATATCTCGAAAACAGTAAGAGATAGAGAAAAAGTTTAAATTGGCGATATTGCTCTTTTTTAAAGAGCTATCTATTGCTATGCAGTTTGTTCATATTACATCAACAGGAGTGGTTGGGGGTTAAAATTTGGGGGTTAATTTTGCAAAAAGGGGGTGAAAAATAAACAATATAAAAATTTTGTTTACAGATTTGAAATCTACGTCAAAAAATCTAATTGACCTGTTTTTGCTCAATGCCCTAATATTAAGTCTAGGGGTAGTTAACTAGAGGGTGACTCTGTCGAATAGTCGTACAATTTGGGTATTTCAAGGAGTTCTTCATGGAAAATAGCTTAAGACAATTAGAATAACGTAGAAATGAAATTCTCGAATTCAAAATTGAGTTTGAGCAACATTGGAGAGGGGGTGAGTCACCCTCTTAAATTACATACTAGTTTATATACACTAATTTTTGCTATTAACACACTGATAGTGGGTAAAATAATGTCACAATAAGTGGTTCTGAAGTTGGACTATCATATGTAAGGTCTTTATTAGGTTTGTTTTTTAATGGATATTATAGTTTTCCTTATCGAAAATTATCGATACCGAAAATTACATAACCTCAGCTAAAATAACGAAACCTAATAAAAACCTTACATACGATAGTCTAACTTCAGAACGATCTATTGTGACATTATTACCCCCTGTCAGTGTGTTAAAAGATATCTGAATTGTAGATAATGTTTTAATTTTCACAGAAATTGAGAGCCCCACAAAATAAATTATTAGTCAAATTGTAAAATAAACTTTTATCAAATTACATAACTATTTGTATGAAGCAAAATTAAAAAAATTAACTTACCTGAAATATTTTAAATGTATCATCAGGACAGCATTTTGGAAACAAACAAATTTATATTACAGTATTCTTTGCACATTATTCCAGAATCCATTTTACACAATGCATATAAAAAAAACAAAACATCAGTACACCGCTATAACACTGTTTTTGTAACATATTTAAAGATTAATTTATCATACACGTTGTAATTATATTAACTATATATTATATCCTATCAAAAAATACTTTTGTTTAATTCAGCTAATTTGAACACATAATTTTTAACCTTTAAGAATATTACTTATGTACGTATAAATATTACAGCCATTCAATAACAGATAATTTTAAAATACACAAAATCATATGCGCGCGCATGGGTTTTGCTATTTAGTGGTGTAAAAGTAAACCAAAAGCGTTGTAAAAATCCAAAGTTACACCTTTATTTGTGTAATGTTAAAAAAAAACAGTAATTATACACAAATTATATAAAAATACACCAATTTTTTCATATTACACAAATAATAGTGCATATTTTCAGAGCGAGGAGTAATTTTGCTCTAAATTTAAGTTATTTTACACGTTTTTGACCCTTTTTTCTTAGAGTGTAGGGATAGTCGATGCTAAGCTTCATAATGATTTTTTACGTTGAAAGTCTTAAAAAAGTGTACTTAAGTTTGAATTAATTAAAAGGACGACTTCGAAAACTAATAATTCCCTTCCAGTTTGACCACCCTGTCATTTCATTAACAATTTTTAAGGCAAGACAAAATTTTAATAAATTTCATAACGTCATCAATTTAAACAATTTGTTTTTTCTCAAACCAAGCTGTATGGGAGTGACTGAACTAGCATAATTCGAGGTAAGCTTTTCATTTTTGCTATAAAAATGCGCCAATTCCTTTTATAAATATGATTAGTCCAACAGAAGTTTGATTAATCATATTTATAAAAGTGATTTCCTAGTGATCCTGTGTACGTAATTTTGGTAAAAATGAAAAAACGACTTCAAAAAACTTAATTCGTTTCCAGTTTCATTAATCTATTATTTTATTTTTGATTTTTAAATCACTGAATATTTTAATAAATTTGATGATGATCAGATGAACCACGATAAAATTTGAATTATTTTCTGTCCAAAGAGTGGTGTGTCATTATCCTTATGACTATCCCTGGTATAGCGGCGTCTTTGACAATATAGTCAAAGAAATCAATTTTACAATTTTTTTTTGTTCCAATTTGTGCACAAAACGTCAAGAATGATACAATATTTCCTAACTTTTAGTAGTTTTACTCATTACAATACACTCAAATTTTTGACAAAAGGTGTGGCCGTAATTGAAATTGTCGCATAAACACACCATTATGTGATTAACTATAAATCTAAGCCACTCAGGTCATTCATCACATTCAGAAAAAGACACCATGCAAAGTATCCAAATATCTTTTTAAAAACCTCTTACAAAATAAATACATTATTCATTGCTTTATCACATCTATCCATGCACAAAAGAGGGCAATGTTGGTACCGAGACTCGGGAGGGTAAATTGACAAATCTTGATGCGATGCAGACCAAGTGGATAGACCGACCACAAAGCGAGTGTGATTGGTGATTAAAAATAACGCCATCATTGTCTTTGCTTTTTGTTTTTACTTATATTTAACACTTAATAAATTTACAAATATCATACATTAACCCAACAAACACGAGACTCAAGACCCAAGATGGAATATCACTTGAAAAATTATTATACAATTTAGAAAATTTATTGCATGTAAAAATATTGTCGAGATAAAGTTACATGTCAGTTAATTTTGTTTTTTAAAAAAATCTCTTTTTTTGTTAAGGATTTTTTTTTTTGAAATTTAATAAATCGTTCTTAATGGCTTTGTTTACTGTTAATGGTGGTTTTTAATTTTTTTTTTTTTTTTTTTTTGAAGCTGATTAAGAAATACTTAATAGCATGTGTTAAATAAATTTGATTGTTTGGTTTTAAGAGGATTTGAATTTTAAATACATCCACTAAAAATCAAGCAGTAGAGTTCTGATTAAAAAACTGAATTAATTTTAACGGTTTGCAAATATCTTATATAAGTTAATTAGTGTTCAAATTAATCAAATATACACAATCCAAAAATTACAAGGAAATTCTGAGAACTTAAAAAATATTCCTTTTACTGAATATAGGTATATTCCAGCAAAATATATCCCGGATATTTGAAATTGTTGCCTATACGTCTAATACTCTTTCCAGCTCCCCCACTACACAGGTTTTTCATATATGTAAGTGAATTAGAAGGGCGGCCAGAGACAAAAATAAGTATAAAATAAATGTCGCTGTAAGTACCTTTGCAAATAATACAAAAAAATTTTAGTCTTATCAAAAATTGGTCAACTTGGGTGTTCCCTTACATTTGTTTACTGTGATTATATCTGCCTCTATCTCTAACATCCCCCACCAATACATTATTTACTCCAATTTATATTATAAATAGTTTTCGCCTAAAAGAACAATTTTTAGTTATGTTTTTCACCTGAGGATGGTGTAAAAGCCGAAAGTCGATTCGTGTTTTTCTATGATTTTGCTGTGAAAAGTGACAAAGCAACGATCCCATGTTTTAATATGGATTTTCACAAAGTAAACCTGTCTAGTATTAATTATTACAAAAATAAGTTTTTGTTAAATAATAATTACGAAAATGATAATAGAACATTCCATATTTGTTACTCTTTTATTAGAACGATTCAGAAAAGCTTCTAGTAGGTTTATATTATTGTAAATACGGCCATGGTTGCTAGCATAATTAAAAACAATTTGACTTATCTATATCTATTATAATTTTATGATCAACCTGTACTCTATATAAGATACTTATACATAATGAAAATGAGAAAAATGTATAGGCAAGTTTACCTACCTATGTGCAGTTTATTTATGTACAGTATAATAAATCTGACATGGATATAAATAAATATGATTTATACAGTTAAACGAATGTACATGCACATAAATTTAGGTGTTCTTTTCGTTTTTCACTCCACGTTAAATAACTAGCAAGCATTGGGCTGAATATGGTGTGCTTAACTCGACTTAACGTGGTGCGCGCAATAAGTATTGTATTTCTTGAACAAATGAGAGTTATTGCATGTAACCGTACATAATATGAACGCGTCGTTTACGGACGATTTTCTCTTTTTAAAAATTATGCTTAAGCACCAATGTAAGTGACATTCAGAATAAACAGAGGCGGCTGTTTCCGTTCCATTAGTATTTTTCACACAGGTATATTCAATAGTACATATCACTTGAAGCACTGTGTCGATCAAAGATTTGGTACCGTAAATATCGCCAACATTGTCTAAATTTTTTTGATTTAATTTTAAGGGAGTATTCTAGTCTAGAAATTCGACAAAATCGATTTTTCTTTTTCTTTATATTTTTAAAGTTTGATGTTTAAGAGTAAGCTTGTAAAACGAATTATGGAAATTCGAATTTTTTCCTGTGTACTGTGCATCTTTTCTGTGTTAAATTTAAATTTTTAATATAAATTATTCGAAACTACATTTTTCGATACGATTGGCGTGATATCTCAAGTTCTAATGCACCGATTTACTTGAAATTTGGTACAGACCTTCCTAATACTATCAAAATTAGTCCGATGTAGGGGTTCTTTGATTTATTTTTATTTTTTACAATTTTTAAAAAATTTCTGAAGTTGAAAAAAGGGGGTGAAAAAATGATTTTTTTTTAAATGGACACCATTTTGTGAAAAAATGTATTTTTTCAAATCGGCTACGTCTAACTAATTCTACACTCTTCTTTGTTAGGAATGAATTAAAATTTTATGTTTCAGATCACCAGGAGGATTGGAATTACGTCAACTAGGAGAAACCTTTTTTTCTGAATCTCCACTTTGCCGGCCTGTACCGATTCCAATTTTGAATTTTTTAATATTCTTATACATTTTTATACATTTCAAATATCAGTAAAAAACTGTTTAAAAAATGGATACTAAATATATTTTTACTGTTTTTTTTTTTTTTTTTTTTTTTTTTTTATTACGCCCGTAAAATCACCTCAAAATCGAGCCTCTAGACTAGAATATCCCCTTAAGTAAAATAAAGACGAAATTGATCTAACTGCAACTAAAAAATGTAATAGGTTAAGATATTAATGAATCAATAATTTTGTCTTGTTTGTTTAAAACATTGTTTCTACTACGTCATTAGTTTTACTCAAACACTTTTGAATATAAAATTTACTTAACAAGTATAATAAATTTTAGCTAGCAGTTTTTTCGTTTCCTATTAAGTAAATAAAATTCGTAGGATTGTTTGAATTTGAAATTCTAAAGTAAAAATATGTAAAAAAGAAATTTTAACATTTTTACAACAGAAAATTGGTCCCAATTTACTAAACTGCTAATAATCATCTAAATAATAGAAAATCATTTGAAATTAGAAAATAGAAAATCATTTTCCTCAATTAAAATTTTCGAAACTATTGGAAGAGTCATGAAAACTCTTACCGAAAATATTTCAAGAACTACAACAAATAATGAATTATTGTAATACAGTCGTTTGAGAAATTCGGTAGAAAAAAATTGCGCATTTGTAGCTGATTGCATAATAAATATAATAATTACAACTCTTTGTATTTTAAGTGTCGCCTAATTTATCTTATTGTCATCAAAAATAAGATTATATTATATCTTTAAATCTGGAAATAATAAATTATGTATTTACCATTAACCACAAACAGTATAAAATATTTGTTTACATATTTCAAAAATTAAACAAAACGTAATAAAAACCTACACAATATTTTAGTTAATTGAGTAACAATTTTCTATACAAATAACACGGTAAAAAAAATTATATTACCGTCCTAAATTACAATTTTGTCTACCGTCATTGGTCTGTTCTGATGCGTTTTTTTTTTTTTTAATCCATAGCTCTCTACAATATTTTATTTCCAAAGTCTCACTGATTTTGTAACAGATTGCATGAATCTTGATTTATGCGATTCTATATTAGTATTTAACACGAAGTTTCATGTATGTATACCTACATAGAAACAAGTCAGTACCAAAGTCGCAGTGAATCGAACCTGAACTTTTACCTACCTATAGCCGAATGGAATGGCGGGCATTAGAGGGCCTCTGTATGTTTGTTGTGCGTCGTTAACAGCCACACCTGCGACAAACACCTCCGTCACCTTCATACGAACAACGCCAGGTAACTTACTATTTTAATGTGTGTGTATGATTGCCACCTCCAGACCCTACACAAATACACACTTACACATAGGAAATGATGTATATGGAGTGCTGTATTAGAGGTAAGAAGAATATACGTGTGTGTGGGGCTTACAACAAATTTTACAATAAAGGAAGCACCATTCATCACATAGATAAGTTAGAAGTTTCAAAACTAACTTGTTCATTATTTCGGTCGTCGTTAGCGATGGGACGTAAGAATATTTCGATTTTTCACAATCGAGCTTCTTATATTTAACAATTTCAAAAATGATGTATAATTCTTCCATATTTCTTTTCCTTCCATAAATTTACACAATACCAATCGTTAAGTCAGTAGAATTATTTTTATTCAAAGTAATCTCTAATCACAAAGAGAAAATGCACACGGTTAATAAGTACTTAAATATTAAGAAGACTTAAATATCTTTAAATGATTTTTACTTTACTGTGATTTCTTTCAATCAAGTCGTCAGAATCGGCATAAAATAGTTTAGGAATTATTTGTTTTATCTATACGTATAATAAAACTGTAACGAGGCTGTTTCTGGAATATTTTTTGAAAACTGTACTGGTACTTTAAATTTTAATCGATGTAGATATCAAAACAGCGATTTTTAAAATTTTTGTCTGTCTGTCTATCTATCTGTCGGTCAGATGCTGACCTGGGTCAACATCTAAGATACATTTTACTCCGGGAAAATGTCTCATTCCCACGGGAAAATAGGAAAACCATTTTGAGCATGTGCACACATTACGCAGAAACTATTGAACGGATTTTGATGAAGTTTGGTGTGGTAGTAACTTATTACTTGGATCAACATTTAAGATACATTTTTGCGCCGGGAAAATGTCTCATTTCTACAGGAAGATAGAAAAACCATTTTGAGAATGTGCATGAATTACGGAAAAATTATTGTTCTATGCAAGTTCTGTATAATTATTACACTTATATACTTCTCATTGAGTTTATAACAATGCGTTGCGTAAACGACGTCGCGAGTACAGCTAGTTTATAATAAATATAGTTGCGTTAATTAAATTTATTTTAAAAAAATAATCACAAAATAAATATTATCCCTCTCTCTGATTAAATTACAAATTAAACCCAGAAAATTAGGATTAATTTTTATTTTTTGTCTGAACAAAACTTCATTTCCACTCTGTGGTTTTTTAGATACTACATGTGTATCAATGTATCGTACCCAAAATGTTAATCTATACATATAATAAAACTGTAACGGGACCGTGTCTGTACATGGAACATTTTTTGATAATTGTATTGGTACTGTAAACAGTTATCGATTTAGATATCGAAACAGTAATTTCTAATTTTTTTTATCTGTCTGTCTGTTTGTCTTGTCACACATCACGCAAAAATTACTAGACGGATTTTGATGAAATTTGGTGTGGTTATTACTTATTACCTGGGTCAACATCTAGGATACTTCTTACTTCGGGAAAGTGTCTCATTCCCACGGAAAAATACAAAAACCATTTTGAGCATGTACACACGTCATGCGAAAACTACCAAACGAGTTTTAATGAAATTTGGTATGGTGATAACTTATTACGTCTGTAGTTTAAAGATGACAACCCTGGTATTTTTCGATTGGTAGGATCTTGTTAAATTTCAACATTCTTTTTGTACTAAACTCAGGACCCATATTTAATTCCAAAAAACAAACTTATTCATTACGTTACGGTTTGTATTTAATCAACTTGTACTTATCATTATACATAGCTGATATTTTGGAATGTTGGAAACCGCAGCCTAGAGAACTGCCTTCGCCTACCATCCTACCACTACCAATACCACTGACTGTCCTCCTAAATACATTATTTTAAACTTTACAATATATACATAAACTTTTCAGATACATACACACGAAGTAAAGTACGTAGAAATAAATTTTCAAAAACACGAACTTAGTTACATTATAATATCATAAATTAGATAGATATTGTTTTCATTCAAACATAAATTATTTTGGTACTGACTGTACCTACACGTACGTACAGTACAGCAGTACTAGATTGTTGTAAACAAAAATAATTCACTCATAAATTACGGCCAACGAACGAAAACCGAAGAAACGAAATGAGAGCTAGCTGTATGCGTCTATTATTTGAATTAAAGTTATATTAAAGCCATTAAATTATCTACATCATACATGCCTATACACAATAGAAAAAAATGGTGGGCGCCGTTCAAATAGGATCAAAAGGAATTGAACTATTATTTAGTAGTTTGTAACAAAATATATATTAAATTTAAAAAAAAAAAAAAATTATAAGTCGTCATGAACAAACATGCATGATTCGATATGAACAACTCCAAAAGATAATAGTGAAAGTATATATAAATTGTAAGCCATGTGTTTGAAAATGATTTTTAGCAGTCACGATATCGCCTAGAGTAGATGGGAGAATGGGACCCACAAAATTTTTTTTTTTGGGTATACTAAAAGATGTACAGCAACCCTCATTTGAATTCCACTAAAATCACTTTTTGCAGTTAACGTAAAAGCCCCCATTATGGAACGGTATCTAATACTGGAAAGTTTTGACATATTTACATATTTATTTCTTTAATTAAGTAAGGAAACATTAAATGCGTGGTGAATTTAAATTGAAAAAAATCATTCTATTAATAATAATTTTTGTTATCAGACGTTTCTTTCAGAAATAACTTCATTAATATGTAAATGTCAAAACTGTTCCAGTATTAGATACCGTTCCATAATGGGGGCTTTTACGTTACCATAAAAAATAAGTAAATAAGTATTGCAGAAAAGGAAACAGAATAGGATCACAGTAGAATATTTCCTTAGTAGAACAAGGTAGGGAGGGAAAGGTAGCGAGGTTAAATTGGGATATCCACATTATCACGTTAAACGGGGACTAAACTGCAATTGATTATTTTTCAATAATTTATTTATTTATTAAAGAGTCTGGAATTTAATCTAATATATGAGGGGCAAAATCGGGTCTAATTAATACATATATGTACCTCATCTTGCCCCTCATATATCAGACTGAATTTCAACTGGTTATTTTTTAAATAAATTATTTAAGTATTTATTTGTTTATTTACGAACGAGATGTGTTTTTTTGTGCAGAATAGTTAGAAATTGAACTTGTAACATGAACTTATCACCAAACTTTGACTACATCGTTTCGTTCGTTTAATATAGAGTAAGAGCCCCTAAACCCGAACGCGTTCAGTACTGGAACAGTTTTGATATTTTATATATATTAATGAAGTTATTTCTGAAAAAAACAAATAAATATTAAAACTGTTCAAGTATTGAACGCGTTTCGGTTTAGAGGCTTTTATACGTTAGATGAACTTTACAAGATTTAAAAATAAAATTTGACCATTGAAATTTTTTGGTTGTACAAGGTAAAATCAAGCAGCCTTAAGTCTGCTGGCATCCTCGACTCGTTTGCCCTGTATAAAGTGCTCGCACGTAAACCCAGTTAAATCTATGAGTTACTAGCCTCTTTTTAATTAAATAGCTCTGTTACTTATTTTTCATTAATAACAAAAAATGATTTTAAATTAGGTAATTTTCGTTTTACAGAAGCCGTTTACACCTGTTTGTCAGGTAATATTAGTAATTCTTATTATGAGTACTTTTTATTATAATATTTTTGTAAAAATAATGACTTCAAATATTTTATCTTTATTAAGTAAAGCTAATATTATACTTCTAAAATTATTTTATAAATAAATTCCTGAATAAAACAAATCCCAAGAAAAGGAAAAAAATTGAACAACAGTTTGGATGTTTCAGTGAACTAGTATTTTAGAGGTGCAAACAGTTGAAAAAGTCTTTTTCATTTTAGTTAACATTTTATTGTCCAATCACACAATATAACTGTGATATGTACATACTACAACTATAAAAGCCGATTACACATCCTACCGCGGACAGGTATTGACCGGTAATACGCTCTCTGTATGATAATTTATCTAAACGTTGTAGACGGATAACATAATACACATAATATAATTTTTGTTTTGTTAAACTTTGTTTTGTCGGTTTTATTTTTATTTTTATTTTTATTAAATTATGTGTGTTCGCACATGATTAATAATTTTGTGAATTTATTATCATATTTTTTGTTCGAAATTTAAACGCTCCGAAACAGAATCCATTATTACATATAGTTACTGAATTTCCAAAATAGAAATTCGCTAAAAATTTATATTTCTTTGTGAACTTATGCGTTCTTGTACCATTCATCTGATCGCAATGGGACTTTGTTAATTTATTTACAATAGAGAAACTATAGGCAAATTCATTGACAAATTTTTATTAGTATTTATATGGAATTACGCATTTTCTTATACAGTTTACCATTATAGTTTGTTTATCGTCATTGTATAATCTTATTTTTAAAAACTGAAAATGACTCATTTCAAAAATAAAATTTTGTCACATATAAAAGTTATTATAATTTCTACGATCCTTTTTCAATATATTAGATAGCAGATCCTGTGAGAGATAGCTATACCTCATTTCAGATACTATTAATCATGAGTTTTCGTTAAAAAATTAAGTAATTCTTATATTCGAAACAAATAAATCTTCCATTATTTTCTAAAAAAAAAAAAACTGAAAATCTAAAATTTACGTAAATGCAATAATGAAAGAGATAAAGCCAAGAAAACGGAAATTATTTAAATTCAAAGTGACAAAGCATGGTTAAATTTAACTGAAATGAACCATATACTACGAGTTTGTCCAAAACATAAATTGATGTGAATGAGTCATTTCCAGTTGTCGTTCTTTTCACTATAACTAAGTTTCACTGTACCTAATATTTTTGAAATCTGTAAGAAAATAATGCTACGGTATTGTATCTTAACAAATTTCCCCGTCGCTTCCACCATAACATTATTAAAGTTAGATGCGCAATGAACTTTTCTAAACCATCACAAAACATTTGCCTTTGATGTGAATTGAAATGAAGTAAACGCGTTGGTTGTACATCATCGTCACTTGATTTCTTCGTCGTGGCTGGTTACATGGATGAGGAGGACCGGTTTGACAAGATTTGTGGACTGTTTTTTGAAAAAAAAGGAAGTTAACCATTTACGAAACCATTTCTTATTTTTTTCAAAAACGAAAAAAATTAATCCATTCCAGAATTAAATAGATGGTGTAATATTAAATATGACTATAAATTTATAAATTTTTTTTTTAGAAATTGTTTAGCTACCTATTTATGCTAACTACTTGAATATTTCAGTTCAAAATTGTTAAATTTTATTTGTTTTAATTAAAAATTTTTTAGAAAATTTTTGGCAAAGTGTATTCTCGTGAGTATTACCTACCTTTAAAAATTTAATATTTTGAAAACAAAATTTTTACTTCCGGGTCACATAAAGTTTTATATTTTCGTGCGTGGAACAGAAAATAATAAACACCTAACAAAATAACAAAAAAATAAGTTAAAAAATAACCTAAAAAAAAATCGATTACACAGGAAAAAAGGAGAAAAAAATTGTAACGATATTCCATTCTTGCTCACTGTTTATTTTCTTGTAACCATTTATCTTGTAAAATTACTTTTTTGCACCAAAAGGGCATTAAGTGTTTCTTCCAACGGCAGCCAACTAATATAATATCCAACATTTATGGCAAACAATTTTGAACTTTACATATGATTTAAATAAGAATGATTTTCGAAATGTTCGAAATGTCGAGAATATACATATATGCCTCTCTGTATGTATATATGATACCATTTTATATGAATCCCAGTTGGTTTTCTTGGCCCGGGCAGCACGGCCGACTACAACAGCCACCATCAAATTGCGGCAATAAATTAAACTATATAGCATTTCCCGTTGCTTTCTCGCGCTCCTATCGCACAAGCACACACACATCCGCATACGCCGACACACATATAATTCTGATAAATGTATTTTTATCTTTGTTTTGTTGATATCAAATCAATAAATCTTCTTTTTCCTTCTTTTTGTACTCGACCTCGATGTTCTACTTTCTGTTTTCGAAAAAAAATATGTTTCGAGGAACATGGTTGAATTATTAAATTATCATTTTAATTAATAGTGCAAAAAAAAGATTTGAAAAAAAAATAATTTAATCGGTTTGAAACGTGTATTCTAAATTTTAATCCTAGAAAAAGTTAACCTTAGTTGCAACTCCAGTTAAATACATTATGCTACACTTTTGGTAGTTCCATATGAAATCATTATCGATATCTACATTCAAAATGTATATGGCGGTTTTATAGATATCCGCATCCGTATCCGCATTATGTCAACGCGAATGTTATGTGAATGCGAAATTTTACAAACTGGAAAATAAATTCGATGAAGCATAAATGGATATCGGTACAAAACCGTTTCAGCGGACGCCGAAAATTTCTTCTATCAGCTCCACCAGTTGATGTTGAGTATCTATTTCCAATGACCAATATTGTTTAGAAGAGTTAACCTTCAAAGACGACACCTTTGTCAATTTAAGGCACAGAAGCACATGGATATGGCGCGCCCTGTATTTAAGTTTATCCCAACATTAAAGAAAGCAACTCTAAGAAATTTAGAAATGCTGCGCATTAGTTCTAAATTAATAAATTATATAGGGTATACTATGGTTCACCTGAAGACAGAGAGCCATTACGTAGCAATTTGTTGTTGATAAAACACCAAAGCCCTCGTTCTGTAAGCCCCCCCCCCCACCAAAGTGTAGGTAAATACAATTAAGCTTTTTTAAAATATTTACTCGTCTGTCTTTTAGTAAATTTCCAAATGGTAAATTCAACTATTACAGCCACTGTCATGATGAATTTCTAATGGTAGTAATGACTTCCTCAAACGATATTCATGCTCTAATCTTGATAGGGTTCAGTTTCTATCAAAGTTTCCGTTGTTTAACAATTTTCTTGTGTCCAGTTCAAGGAATTCCTTGCTTCAATTTAGCTTCTGTTTAATTGACGTTAAAATTTGAGAAGCTTTTTTTAATACATGATAGTGACTAGTTAAGTATTTAATGAGTAAACTAAATATGAATAAACTTAAATGTAGGTACTTTCATTCTCATTAAATAATCGATATTCTAATGAGATGAAAATATGCTTTTTTTAACAATTCAACTACAATTACTTAATGATTATAATTAGATATCAAATTTATTAATGATGCTTAATACCTAATATACCTAATTAATTTTAATTGCTCCATTACAGTATATTTAATTCAGGTTTAGGTCGTAATTGTTAATTGAAATAGGTATACATTGTTTTGAAATTTACTTGGAAAACATAAAAATCAAAATACCTAAGTAATAATCCTAACGCGACAGACTTTTTACTCCTTTCCCCATAATCAGCCTTCAAAAATTTATAAGAATCGCCGCCCAGACATTAGGGAGGGAATTCATTGTAGATCTGTGTCTGTATACCAACAACTTTGTTCCCGATTTTGTATTTGAAACCTCTCACCGGTTAATTCACATAGTTAAAATCTTTACAGTTATAGTTCTACATGGAGTATCTAGTAATTTTTTCTTTAAGATACGTTAGGTAGGGTAAAAGCCCCCTTTGTGGAACAGTATCTAATTATGAAAATTTACATATTAATGAAGTTATTTCTGAAAGAAACGTCTCATAACAAAAATTATTATTAATAGTATGATTGTTTTTCAATTTAAATTCACCTCGCATTTAAAGTTTCCTTACTTAATTAAAGAAATAAATATGTGAAAGGCAAAACTGTTCCGGTATTAGATACCGTTCCACAAAGGGGGCTTTTACCCTATACCTGGACTTTTATTAAATTTAATTTGATACAAAGATCTGATTAACTTTTTTATGACGATTTTGATATTACCGCTATCTGGATGACATTTCCTTTGAAAATAAAAATTTAAAAAAACGCTTATCTTCAACTAACTAATTGAAAACTAATGGCGGTTTATCAATCACAACAAAATTCCGGATATTAATAATTTTGTAATCTGTTTAGAAAAAGCAAAATTGGTATGTCATATCATTTGATCATCCTGTATACAGTTTTTTCTTCTTTTTTTTTTGAAAGTTCATTCATTCTTTCATGTTGTATTTTGGAACATTTTATCACGCACTATAATCTTTACTTACATGTAGTACGATCGTAACATATCGATTAAAACATGTAAGAAAATTTTTATAGGTAATCATAGGTGGTGTATGTATTTATAATAACACACCATAAAGTCAAGATAAGAGAATTTCGTTGGTTGGTTCCATGTTTATCAAAAAATACGTATAGTGTAAACATATTCATACAGTTAAAGTCAAAATTATAGAGCACACGATGTAAAAAAGATCTTTATTTGGTAGCGGAATGAAAGATGTGATTTATATTTTTGTCCAGAGTTGTGCGTATATGTATAATATTATGTAAGCAATAACATTGCTTTATTTTTTATTACAAATAACAGTCAACACCTTTTTGTAATTCTTATAATCTTCCTTAATTATTTTAAAAATAAATTTTTTAATTAACTGTTTAATTGTTGATAAAAAAAAGTCTATGCTCAGACAATATTTTTATTTTTTTATTTTTCTAATTAATTATAACGAAACAAGATTTTTATGAATTTTTTGAAATAAATTATTGAGACGAATATCATTGACAGTAGCGTAGGAACTTTATTTTTTCAAATAAATAGGGATTTGGGTTATGTATAAAAACTCTTTTAGTATCTTTGAACTCTGCATAGAGCCATTAGCTTCAACTTATTTAAAATCATACGAGAGTTTATACCCATATGAAAACTTGACCAATTGTAAGATAACTTCTATATCGGTTAAATTTCAAAAAAAGGCGGCTTATTTTGAATTATTTACTAAATTACATAACGTAAAAGCCTTTATACCGGAACGCGATCATATGTCCGAACAGTTTTGACATTTATATATTAATGAAGTTATTTCGGAAAGAAACCTCTTATAACAAAAATTATTATTAATAGAATGATTATTTTTCAATTTAAATTCACCTCGCATTTAATGTTTCCTTACTTAATTAAGGAAATACATATATATATATATATATATATATATATATATATATATATATATATATATATATATATATATATATATATATATATATATATATATATATATACATATATATACATATACATATATTAAACAATTTTTATTGAATACAATATTTTGATCCTTTATTTACGTTTGATACTTAAACCATTCTGTTTCCTACTTTGACGTCTAGGTGTGACACTAAGTTTCATTTTACTCATATTACACGTCTGTTTGTATATCGGTTCCCAACTTCTAGTGTCATTAATATTTCTTTGTTTGGATATAGATGTCGACATTTTGTAAAAGAAAAACATTAATCAATAAAAATTTTTTGGTTGTATTTTTTTAAAAACATATTCATTGGATTAAAAACACTTTCTTTCATGCTTATTAAGAAAAAAAAATGGGTGTTTAACTTATTTGTCAATTTTTACAAGCCATTTAAATTACACACCTAAAAATAGTGTTCCGGTATAGGGGCTTTTACGTTATATGTATTTAGATATCCACAACTGGATATTTGGTTAAAAAAATATTTTTCGTCAAAAAGATATTAATGAATAAAGGATATTCGAAAGTAATAATTATCACAGTTAACTTAATAAATAGCTTTTTCCATTTGAATAATAACAGTACAGTTAATACGAGTTAAAATGCGAACTCCGTTAGGACACTTCAGGGATCATTTTCAATTAATAGACACCTCACTTGTCGAAATCCGTTAAGTAACTTTAACTAAGTGCTTTTCACGCAATGTTACCTTATTTATACTTATAGTATATGTATACATATTACTTATACATATACATTCTCATGTGCAAAATAAATTATGAGCTTTTAACCGGAAATTCATCCAAAATTGCAAGTAATTTAACAACCAATTACAAATTTTTATTGAAATAATTTGTAAATTTTGAAAAATTATTATACCAATTCGTGCTATATTTAATACTTATTTCTATAATTTTTGTTAGAAATTGTTCAAAATAAAAACTACAACTATTAATTTTTTTTTAACACAAACCTATAATTAATAATATAACTTTGTTTTTAATTTAGTGTATAAATATATGTAGTTGAACTCATTGTATTCACCTCATTTAATTTTCGTGACAAATTTTGTACTAGAACAAAAAGAACAAAAAGAATGGGAGCCGATTATTATAAGAATTTATGAAATAAAATTATAATATACACGCTCAAAAAGAAATTTTTGAATCAAAGAAAATTTTTTTTAATTAAAGAAGTAATTTCTTTCAATACGCACAAAGAAACTATTTCTTTAGTGGTAGAAAGAAATTTCTTTAATTTTATTTCTTTGGACTAAATAAGTTTAATCTTCAGATTGAAAAAAGTGAATTTCTTTGATGACAGAAACAGATTTCTTTAAAATTAGTTTCTTTGAATTAATAAATTTATTTCTTCAAATTTAGAAAAAAAGTGAATTTTTTTAAGAGCAAATTCTAAATTCAAAAAAATTGATTTCTTTAAAATAAAATATTTTTAAGGTTTCAAATAAAAACTTTTTTTGCTTTAAATAACTTTTTATTTGGTTCAATAAAAATAAATTTTTTAGACAAATAATAATTCTTTTTTCTCTTTTACTTTTTTATTTTTTACTTAAAAAATTACTACTAGAATAATAATTAAATGAAAGAAAAATTTTAGTACACTATTACATTTCGTATAATTGTCTGAACAAAAAAAAAAAAATAAGTAGGGATATAAAATAAAAAAAAACAAACAACGAAAATTATTTATTTGTTGAAATTACATCGCAGTTTTAAAAAGTATATATCAAAATTATAAAAATACATAATTATTAGGTATGCTGAGTAGAAAAGGACCACGCAGGCCAAAAATTAACTAGAGTAAAAAAAATAACTTATCAGAAAATATTTATTTTGAAAATTGAATTTTAGGAGCAGTAGCCTGTAACTTTTTTTTATTTTGGTAGCTAAGCCATTGACTTTAGAAGTTTAATAGAACAATTTGTCCATGTAACAAGACCAAGACTAGATTTTGGATATAAGCTACCAACTTCCAAGTTTCAATAAAATCAGTTTCAAGTTTCCGCGTAATTCTTGCTCGAACCGGTTTTTGTATGTGATAGATAAAAAATTCAAAAATTGTTGTTTTGACAACGAAATCAGTACCTATTGGTGATAATTAAATGTGGATTTATAGCCCCAGGGCCGGATTTACCTCTGCGGAGACCCCGGGACACTTCCCATGTGGAGGCCCCCTTGGAAAATTTCTAATATTTTTCCAAAAAATGAGGTTGACAAGTAAAAAATAATTCTATTTTATTCATTATTTTTGAATTTGTGGAGACCCCTATTGTGTGAAAGCCCCGGAGAACGTGCCCCAAGTGCCCTTATGTAAATCTGGCTCTGGATAGCCCTGGATCAAAAGATGATTGGGCACTAGCAGTCGAAACCGAAACAGTAAAAGGTGATGTACATCTAGTCCATGTGCGTTTATTTTTTATAAAAATTCCTACAAAAATAAAAAAAAGGTAAGAGGAGTACCAAACAGAAAAATTTTAAGTCATAGATATGTCTTATAGTGAGTGCAATACACTTACAGACAACAACAAAGTAGTAAATAGTAAGTAAACTAGCTATTTTTTGGTTTAGTCAATTATGATCATTTGCACCCAGTCAAAAAACAGATCCATGTTTATACAATCGTTTTTACTCGAAATCTTCAAAATCATTATTTATACTTTCAGAAAAAACTTTTAAAGTAACCAAAAAATCCTTTCAGCCACTTACTGATTATATATTAGAGTTTAGAAAAGCTTTATTTTTTGTAATTTTAAAAACCAAATGGCTATGTACAGCACTTCAAACCAAGATTACTTTTTTCGAAGGTACTAATTAGCCCGCAGTAGAACTGACGAACGTCGGTATGTAGAACAAAATAAAATTTTTCTCACTGTCAGCATGTGTTTTGTCACAAAAGCACACATGGACATTAAAAAATATCGATTTTTTCAAATTTGACTTTGTTTTGAAACAATAAAATGGACTTTTGACGAAAAAACGGACCTTAAATGAAAATTGTTGAGTTCTACTGCGTACGAATTTTAGAAACACGATTTTGAGAAAAACGCTTTTTAAAATTAAAAATCATTTTTCTATATGAATTTTTAAAGATATCGACTTTTACCATTAGCCAGTTATCCCAGCACCATATAACTGTCCTTCCGAATTGAGATAGTTTGTTTCGAGTTATTTTCGGACGATTTAGTGTTGCGCCTCGCGGTTTTTGCTACATCCGAGTTTGAATTCTCGACCACTTTGATACACAGTGCATTATCATTTCCGCACAAAAATCGTAAATATTCTAACTCACAGTTAAACCGAGTGTATCCAGAGCCTAAAAAGGCTTGATCTAAAATTTCAACAAAAAATTTTCAAACAGTTAATACTCCTTAAAGTAAAATAAAATTACTTAGAAACTTAAAAGAAATAATACTTACATGTATTTAATTTGTACTGATTTTTGCACGTATTGCTCGTGAATGTTCCTTTGTTTGCGCTCATTTTCACAATTTGAAAAGAATTATGGGAATCACTCCATTTTATTTCAAATTTTTTATTCCACTCTAACAATGTGCGTATGTAAGTACATTAACTAAAATAAATAAAAAATGTCAAATTAACTAGAATCAATATAGCAATACTAAAATAAACTTCACTGTAATGAAATATGGCTCTGAATTACTTTAAAAACATCATTATTTTAACGATTTACATGATTATTCTGGTTAATTTACTCTACTGTATATTGCAGCCATTTTAACTGTTTCGCACAGATAAACGTAACTGCGCATGCTCGTAAGAACAAAAAATTCTTTGTTTCAAAGCAGTAATTTTTTTTGTTTCAAAGAAAACGAATTGTTCATTTGTCAGTCTATATACCTATAATGTTTTTAATTGTATTTAAGCAAAAAACACATTTGTTAAACTGTTGAAATAAATAACAATATAGAGTGCACATAATTATGATATAATTAGTAGGTTAACTAAAATATGACACGTATATATAATCCTATTTTCATAAAAAAATTTAAAATTATTAACATAGTTAACCTATACTTATTTAGAAAAATTTCAAATTGTACCAACCTTTTTAATGACTAATATCTAAAATTATTTCCATATAGTGAAATACTTTCTCCCAACACTTTTCAACTTAAAATGTTGTTTTTATCTTTCTAAAATCAGTTCTGATTTATTTTAAAAACAAATCACCATTTCAATAAATTGTTTGGTTATTTCGCTTCAATCACATGTAGCTATGTAGCCATCTTAAAATGTGCTACTCGTATGTGTATAACAGTAGGTATTCTGGACATATTTATGTGACTACGCATGCTCAGAAAATAATTTCAAAGAACGCAATTGATTAGTTTTAAAAAAATTGATTCTTCAAAACATCATACAAAGAAACTTTTTCTTTAAATTGAAAAAAAACTTCTTTGGATCAAAAAAATTTCTTTTTATTCTAAAAATTTTGTTTTTTTTCAATTTAAAAAAATTAGTTTTTTCCACTTAAAACTATTTTTTTCTTAAATTAGGAAATTTATTAAAATTAAAGAAAAAATTTCATTGAAGTAAAACAATAATTCAAAAAAATATGAATTTTTTCGTAATGAAATCACGGTATTATTTCAAAGAAACCTTTTTTGATTTAAAGAAAGAAAAATTAAAGAAATTTTCAATTTTTGCACAAAGAAATCGTTTTGAGAGTGTAAAAAAAACTAAAAAAAAAAAAAATGATACAGATCTATTTTTTGTATTTTAGCTAAATTAATGAATGGTTTTCATATAATATTTTGTTTCTGTGAAGGTTAGGTATATACACATACACTCTCAAAACGATTTCTTTGTGCAAAAATTGAAAATTTCTTTAATTTTTCTTTCTTTAAATCAAAAAAGGTTTCTTTGAAATAATACCGTGATTTCATTACGAAAAAATTCATATTTTTTTGAATTATTGTTTTACTTCAATGAAATTTTTTCTTTAATTTTAATAAATTTCCTAATTTAAGAAAAAAATAGTTTTAAGTGGAAAAAACTAATTTTTTTAAATTGAAAAAAAACAAAATTTTTAGAATAAAAAGAAATTTTTTTGATCCAAAGAAGTTTTTTTTCAATTTAAAGAAAAAATTTCTTTGTATGATGTTTTGAAGAATCAATTTTTTTAAAACTAGTCAATTGCGTTCTTTGAAATTATTTTCTGAGCATGCGTAGTCACATAAATATGTGCAGAATACTGTACATACGTGTTGCACATTTAAAGATGGCTACATAGCTACATGTGATTGAAGCGAAATAACCAAACAATTTATTGAAATGGTGATTTGTTTTTAAAATAAATCAGAACTGATTTTTGAAAGATAAAAACAACATTTTAAGTTGAAAAGTGTTGGGAGAAAGTATTTCACTATATGGAAATAATTTTAGATATTAGTCATTAAAAAGGTTGGTACAATTTGAAATTTTTCTAAATAAGTATAGGTTAACTATGTTAATAATTTTAAATTTTTTTATGAAAATAGGATTATATATACGTGTCATATTTTAGTTAACCTACTAATTATGTCATAATTATGTGCACTCTATATTGTTATTTATTTCAACAGTTTAACAAATGTGTTTTTTGCTTAAATACAATTAAAAACATTATAGGTATATAGACTGACAAATGAACAATTCGTTTTCTTTGAAACAAAAAAAATTATTGTTTTGAAACAAAGAATTTTTTGTTCTTACGAGCATGCGCAGTTACGTTTATCTGTGCGAAACAGTTAAAATGGCTGCAATATACAGTTGAGTAAATTAACCAGAATAATCATGTAAATCGTTAAAATAATGATGTTTTTAAAGTAATTCAGAGCCATATTTCATTACAGTGAAGTTTATTTTAGTATTGCTATATTGATTCTAGTTAATTTGACATTTTTTATTTATTTTAGTTAATGTACTTACATACGCACATTGTTAGAGTGGAATAAAAAATTTGAAATAAAATGGAGTGATTCCCATAATTCTTTTCAAATTGTGAAAATGAGCGCAAACAAAGGGACATTCACGAGCAATACGTGCAAAAATCAGTACAAATTAAATACATGTAAGTATTATTTCTTTTAAGTTTCTAAGTAATTTTATTTTACTTTAAGGAGTATTATCTGTTTGAAAATTTTTTGTTGAAATTTTAGATCAAGCCTTTTTAGGCTCTGGATACACTCGGTTTAACTGTGAGTTAGAATATTTACGATTTTTGTGCGGAAATGATAATGCACTGTGTATCAAAGTGGTCGAGAATTCAAACTCGGATGTAGCAAAAACCGCGAGGCGCAACACTAAATCGTCCGAAAATAACTCGAAACAAACTATCTCAATTCGGAAGGACAGTTATATGGTTCTGGGATAACTGGCTAATGGTAAAAGTCGATATCTTTAAAAATTCATATAGAAAAATGATTTTTAATTTTAAAAAGCGTTTTTCTCAAAATCGTGTTTCTAAAATTCGTACGCAGTAGAACTCAACAATTTTCATTTAAGGTCCGTTTTTTCGTCAAAAGTCCATTTTATTGTTTCAAAACAAAGTCAAATTTGAAAAAATCGATATTTTTTAATGTCCATGTGTGCTTTTGTGACAAAACACATGCTGACAGTGAGAAAAATTTTATTTTGTTCTACATACCGACGTTCGTCAGTTCTACTGCGGGCTAATTAGTACCTTCGAAAAAAGTAATCTTGGTTTGAAGTGCTGTACATAGCCATTTTGTTTTTAAAATTACAAAAAATAAAGCTTTTCTAAACTCTAATATATAATCAGTAAGTGGCCGAAAGGATTTTTTGGTTACTTTTATAGTTTTTTCTGAAAGTATAAATAATGATTTTGAAGATTTCGAGTAAAAACGATTGTATAAACATGGATCTGTTTTTTGACTGGGTGCAAATGATCATAATTGACTAAACCAAAAAATAGCTAGTTTACTTACTATTTACTACTTTGTTGTTGTCTGTAAGTGTATTGCACTCACTATAAGACATATCTATGACTTAAAATTTTTCTGTTTGGTACTCCTCTTACCTTTTTTTTATTTTTGTAGGAATTTTTATAAAAAATAAACGCACATGGACTAGATGTACATCACCTTTTACTGTTTCGGTTTCGACTGCTAGTGCCCAATCATCTTTTGATCCAGGGCTATCCAGAGCCAGATTTACATAAGAGCACTTGGGGCACGTTCCCCGGGGCTTTCACACAATAGGGGTCTCCACAAATTCAAAAATAATGAATAAAATAGAATTATTTTTTACTTGTCAACCTCACTTTTTGGAAAAATATTACAAATTTTCCAAGGGGGCCTCCACATGGGAAGTGTCCCGGGGTCTCCGCAGAGGTAAATCCGGCCCTGGGGCTATAAATGCACATTTAATTATCACCAATAGGTACTGATTTCGTTGTCAAAACAACAATTTTTGAATTTTTTATCTATCACATACAAAAACCGGTTCGAGCAAGAATTACGCGGAAACTTGAAACTGATTTTATTGAAACTTGGAAGTTGGTAGCTTATATCCAAAATCTAGTCTTGGTCTTGTTACATGGACAAATTGTTCTATTAAACTTCTAAAGTCAATGGCTTAGCTACCAAAATAAAAAAAGTTACAGGCTACTGCTCCTAAAATTCAATTTTCAAAATAAATTTTTTCTGATAAGTTATTTTTTTTACTCTAGTTAATTTTTGGCCTGCGTGGTCCTTTTCTACTCAGCATACCTAATAATTATGTATTTTTATAATTTTGATATATACTTTTTAAAACTGCGATGTAATTTCAACAAATAAATAATTTTCGTTGTTTGTTTTTTTTTATTTTATATCCCTACTTATTTTTTCTTTTTGTTCACACAATTATACGAAATGTAATAGTGTACTAAAATTTTTCTTTCATTTAATTATTATTCTAGTAGTAATTTTTTAAGTAAAAAATAAAAAAGTAAAAGAGAAAAAAGAATTATTATTTGTCTAAAAAATTTATTTTTATTGAACCAAATAAAAAGTTATTTAAAGCAAAAAAAGTTTTTATTTGAAACCTTAAAAATATTTTATTTTAAAGAAATCAATTTTTTTGAATTTAGAATTTGCTCTTAAAAAAATTCACTTTTTTTCTAAATTTGAAGAAATAAATTTATTAATTCAAAGAAACTAATCTGTTTCTGTCATCAAAGAAATTCACTTTTTTCAATCTGAAGATTAAACTTATTTAGTCCAAAGAAATAAAATTAAAGAAATTTCTTTCTACCACTAAAGAAATAGTTTCTTTGTGCGTATTGAAAGAAATTACTTCTTTAATTAAAAAAAATTTTCTTTGATTCAAAAATTTCTTTTTGAGCGTGTAAGACTTTTTGATTTTAATATTGAGTGTTTCAAATTTCGTATTTTCTCAAAAATCAACATTTTATTTTTTCTATAATCAGACTGCTATTGTATATTGTGAGCTATTTAAATTTAATAATATAATTCCGCACATGTATCATCCAATGCTTTACCTACTCCCACTTTCAAATTTCGTAAAGACAAAGTGGCAACTATCATTATTTTTAAATCAAATTGTCACACTACTAAAAATTATTTGAAAGTTAAGGTAATATTGCCTAAATGTTACCCTTAATATCGGCTTAACAGGAAAAAATGAGTGTATTTTTACCTACTTTAGTATATTTATTGCTTCTGTTTACTTTATATTTCGCTAATTTACGGTGCAGTTTTGTATAATTGTCTAAAAAGTGCGGATATTTATATTGCAGACATGAAACAAAAACATCATTAGAATCCGGATCTCTGCATTTTTCATACAGTTCGGTAATTTAAACGTTTTAGCTCAATATTTATTAGACTAAATTTTAGAGATATTAGAGATTATGCCTACACACAGTATCGTTGATAAAATGTGCACTACAACTTCTATCAAAAAGTAATGTCCACCACTAAAAAAACGTTATTGTCACATTAACATTTGCGAAATTGCAGAAAGGATTGAAGGAAAAATAAAAGCCTATTAGACAGTGCACACTTTTTAACTGGAGCACTCTATATTCACTTCTAAATTGATATTGACTCTACTTTTCATATTGTTCAACCAAAAATAAAATTACGTACCAAAAAAAAAAAAACTTATAAACCACTTTTCAAAAATTAATTTTCCTCCATCAATTTTTATTTAATATTTTTCCAAAAATGGATGTAACCTTTGTGAAAATCGCGGTTTCATGAGTGGACCCACCTATTTAAATACAGGTATATATATTTAATTGCCCTATTTGAATAAAAATATATAAACAATGTTAATAATAGTTTTGTTGTACGTTTTAAAATTATGTAATGTAAAACGAATTATCCTAGCGTGCATTCATTCTTTTAGGTCCGATTAAGGCAAAAATAATTATAGGTATTATTTTAATTATTTTTTAATAAATATATAATCAATTTGATTGAATAAGAATCAAGTTTATGTTCACTGTTTTAAAATTAATAACTCGTAGCTATATACAACAAATATGGAAGAAACCATGGTATGGAATTTAATATATTCAAAAAAAATTATCTACAGCGGGATTCATAAATTTATTGTACCTACTTTTTGATGAAAAATCAATTGGGAAGAATAACTTGCGAAAAACTTAACAATTAAAGATAGCATTATTAAGTAGAACAGAAAAGCAAACTTTGTTTTTCAACATTTGTTCCTCCTAGTATTCTTTTAGACATTAACAAATAAAATTAAGTAGTAAAGCAGTTTTCTCGGAATTTCTTTCTTTGTACATATTGCACATAGGTACGTATCTAAAGAAAATTTAACTAAAATCAATTTTTTTTTTAAATTCCGTATTTATAATATTTTTTTTCTTTATTTATTTTTTTAAAGCAATAATGAAATATCATCTGACTTTAAAAAATTTCCACCAACCAACGATTATCAAGATATTTCTGTCAAAATCTTCGATATGATATTTTGGTCAAAACATACATTTTGACAAATTTTGTAGGTGTACATATTATATGGAAATAGGGACTTTAAAGCAATATTTTATATGAATAAACCGCTGAGAAAATCAAAAAAATTTAACATCTGGTATCTTTTAATTTTTGATATTTATTTTTTCCTTTTTAGCATCGTTATACATTTTGAGTAGATATAAAAATGCTTAACTTCCAAACTTACAATATTACCTTCTTAACTGCTATTACGACGACGAAGCGACCTGTTCTCTGATTTAGAATACTTGAGATACTTGTACAGAAGATAATTATTTTCCATATATTTAGCAAAAGTGATATTATATTACAACTCTAAGAAAAAAGTAAAGGTAATAAAATTTTGAAAAAAATATGATTGGTTAAAAAAGATGACAAGAATAAAAAAGTAGCTTGTACAGTGACAATTTAATTTATTTATCTCTCTCACACAAAAATGTGACAAACTAAGTCGGATTTACATAGCTAAAAAAAACTTCATAATTCAAAAAGTTAAATGAATGTATATAACTCTTAAAACTATTGATTTAGATTATAATTTAACATTTCTAAATCGTATTTTGTATTGCCATATTCTCTTTTGAATTGAAAAGTAATATTTTTATGAATGTTGCTGCAACAGGGCAGTTTCGTACTGAAAATAATTTATTTCATTTTTTGCTATAGTGTAAATCCAACTTGTAAAATTTTATTACGTTTACTTTTTTCTTAGAGTTGTAATATAATACGAATTATGCCATATGAGTTAAGGGAACTAATTTGGTATGTAGGACAATGGACATCTAATCCAGTCATTGTAGATGATTATGTAAGTCAATTAAAGGATCATCTTATATATAAGTTATGTATCTCTCGCCTGGTTTGATATGTAACATATTATCTACTAATTTACATAATAATATCTATTACATACAAATTTATATATGCTTAACTCACTACATTATAATTATCATTCTTGATTCTTAACTTTGAACAATGTCTGCTGTACCTGTACAGATAGAACAAGAACCGATTCGTGATATTGCATAAAAAATGTATTAACCAATCAAAAAAGGTGAATAAAAAAAATTATAGTGTCTTATTTGCACCACGTTATTCAAAAGGTTTAGGTCTGTTAAATTAGGTTAAAACAAGTGAATGTATGATTATAAAATTATGGAAAAAGCTGATAATATACTTTCAGGACTTTTCCACCCCAATGAAAATTTATTTTGTTTTTTTTTTTTTTTTTTTTGGAGGGGGAGTATTTAGGCACACTTTTAAAGAATTTTCAAATTAAATTTTGAGAAGACACAACCAGTAACGGGTAACGTTTCAATTTTTGAATAACATTGCATTTTATGTAAATATATTGTAGTTTGGTCTTTAAAAAATGATCTAATCCTTCCAAACCTGCATTCTTTCTTAAGCATTAACGAAAACTTGTCTCAGAATACTTAGTCTTTAAAACCCCAAACATTTTTCCAAAAATAAATTACCATTAATTGGCTAGAGCAACATTTCCTACTTTTAGTTACATATTTAATATTTACATAAGCTCGACCATTCACATTTTTAGATCGGGGGATGTTGTGGATGAGATACATACACACTCTTCCTTAATCTCTTCGCCATAGTTACTTACACTGCTTGCTTGCTCTTGCATCACGTCGTTATAAATAACGATCAAGTTGTTGAAAGGGGTGTAGAGTGACGTCACATCAATAACAATAATAATAATAATAATGGTGACAGTTGAGTATAATCTTCAAATTCGTTACTCCCGTATGAATTATGAGTTGAACATAATAAAGAGTTTTAGATGTTTATTCATATGTATGGAAACAGTGGTGTATGTTTTTGTTGGTTTGTTAGTTTTTAAATTTTAATACCGTAATATGTGTTGTGCGTGTTTCGTTTTAGGAGATTAAATTTAAATAACGCCCCTATGTATGTATGTATCGCTTCTTAAAATAATGAGGAGACGATAAATCAAAATATTACCACGGCGACATCTCTTTTTCTACGTCATTTAATTAGTGGATGTTGTTATTCTTAGTTTTATTGGTTGGTACCATGTGAATAAACAATGAAATTCGTCTATATTTATGTCTATTTGTTTTAGTACTACTGATTATAATGGGTAAATGGAAGCGTACAATGGCGGTTCATTGAACATGGTATATTTTTAATTTGAAAACTTAAATAAATTAACAATTATGAAGTCAAAAATTTTCATATTATGTCTTTCGACAACTTTCTCAAATAAATATCTAGTGCTAATTAACGCTTGAGAAAATTTCAAACTACAGATTTTCAATGAAGTTCGAGATTCTGATTTTTTATCAATAATAATTGGAGTAGTGATTCATATTGGGAAATTAATGTTTGCAGATATGCTTCGGATAATTCAAACAACTGCCACTGGACAACTGAATTTAAATTAAAGAAAGTCTTCGTTTAAATTAAAGAAAGTCGTCGCTTTCATGTCTGGCGTTTACTTTTTTCGGTGCATTTTCCCCGTTCCTCTAAAAGAAAGTTCACTAACGTAAATTATTCATAACCGTAGGCGTATCCGAAGCATTATTACAGATCCATAACCGAAACTGAAACCGAAAACCGTTTTTAGATATCCCTGCCTGAGAATTCATATTTGCAACATCCCTAGGAGTGAACATGCTACTAACTTGAAGACTTATAAAAATAAAACGTCAACTATAAAATATTTTTAATTAATATACATACCTTCTTGTGAATAATATACTTTAAGAGCATAATAAAATCAACAGTAATTCGATCAATTTAGCCCTAAAAATAGTAGTAAAGATACAAAAATTAGGGGAGAGCTGAAAATTGGTACGAATGTTCGGAACACCATTATAAATAAGTGTTGAAAAGTCCTCATCGATCCTGTACGTGGAAAAAATTTTATTCGAGATCAAAGTTTTCAAAAATAGGTTTTTCGCGTTTTTCAGCAAAGCGGTAAGTTTTATCATAAAATTAGGTCAGGCAAAGATTGTGGATCATGTAACTATTTATAAAAAATGTCTCAATACTTTTTTTCCTAAGAGCCACCGTTTCTGAGATATAACTATTATAAAAAATCTCCCACCTGCGCCGGAAAAATTCCTTAACGCAATTTTTTGTAATCGTAAAAAGGGATGTAGTGTAAAATGCAGCTGCAAAAAAGTTGGATTATTTTGTTCTCTTGCATGTACCAGTTGTCAAGGCCAGTCGTGCTCTGATGTTGAATCACCAACAGAAGAGGATTCGTATGATACCAACGAGGAGACATGTGATGCATCGCTATTGAGGCAATTTACTTGCACCCAGCAAGAAGAACAAGAACAAGAACAAGAACAAAAACCAGAAGGAGAAGAACAAGAAGAAGAGGAAACTGAAATATTAGACGACTATGAATCTGACGAATAATTTCCCTCACTTTTTTAAAATCTATACGGCTTTCATCATTCCCAATACTAATATTTTTTATTATTCAATAGTTTTCAATTAAACAGGATCACTATAGACCGTGGAATAGGCCTACCGGGGAAACACTTTAAAAAAACGCGCTAAGTACACTACCTCACAGCTGGCGTGGAAACGTGTGCATATTATGAAGATTACAACTTTTGTAATAGTTATATCTCAGAAACGGTGGCTCTTAGAAAAAGAGTATTCAGACATTTTTTACAGATAATTATATGATCTATAATTTTTGTCTAGCCTAATTTTATGATAAAACTTACCGCTTTGCTGAAAAACGCGAAAAACCCATTTTTGACACTTTTGACCTTGAATAAAATTTTTTCCACGTATAGGATCGATGAGGACTTTTCTACACTTATTTATAATAGTGTCCCGAACATTCATACCAATTTTCAGCTCTCCCCTAATTTTTGTACCCTTGCATGTTTAAATTGATCGGTGTACAGCCGAAGTAACTAAAAGCCAAATCGGCACCTAATTACTGAATAAAATCAGTTAATGATTTTTTAGTTTTTCAATAATTAATAATTAATTTAATTCGTCAAATTATCCAGGCAACTTGTTGAACCATATTTCAGCTGAATTTGATCCAGAATTTTTAGTAATTTTAGCAATCTTAAGCAAAAACCTTTTTGGTAATAACATAACTACAAACAAAGACTAACTTTAACTTCATAAAAACAGATTCGAAAGTCTGAATGAAATGATAAAATTTAAAAAAAATAATGTAAAGAAAAAATCCCTTTAAAGAAAGTATACCTATCCTTAATTAACCCGACTCACCAAAAGTGAATACTAGGAAAATATAATAATTTGTCAGTATGGAAGCTTGAAATTAAATAAAAAAATTTTTTTTTTCATTTGGTTGGAAACCAGAATTGTTTACTACTGGATGTACCTAATAAATACTAAAATATTATGAAAAATTGAAGATATGTAGGTACTTTCTATAATCTAAAATATCATATACCTACTATATTCTACTCTGAGACACGCGAAGGAAAATCTTAAGGTTAAAGACCTTTTTCTAAATCCAGTCTTAGATTTTATTTGTCTAATTTACAATACTAAAACAAATTGTTTACCGTCTAATGTTACTGTAACATTGTTTGAATGTTATATAGGTGGGCACACTTTTCATAAATCACACTGTACACGGAAAAAAAGAATTATTTCAATCAAATAAATTTTATTCAAACCAAATAAAATTCTTGTTTGTATACCGTCAAATAAGTTTCATATTTCCATGAATTATATTTTTCGTTTGAGATTTAAATAAATTTTTAATTTGCACCAAATAAAAATGTTATTTACGTGAACTTGAACGTTATTCTGATGGAACTTCCTACTTTATTTCAGTAGAAACAAAATATATTGTATTGCAAATAATAATTTTATTTGTATTAAACACTTTATTATTTAGGGCACTCAGTTTTCTTATTTAAATCAAATAATTTTTCACTCTGTTGAATTTTATTTCTATTTGAATTGAGTTTTATTTTTATTTACCTGAAAAATAAATATATATTGGATATAATAAACGAAAATCAATTTATCAGCACACTGATTATTATTTATTGTTAATACGTAATCCATATTATTATTATTATTATTATTAATATTAATTATTACAATCAAATAATAAAACATACAAGTTCAAAATGTAGTATAATTTATGCATTTTCCAGTACATAAACAGCAAACTATCATACATTCAAACAGGTAACGTAAACAACCATATAAAAACATTTCAAAAATAAATTTTAAACAATGAAATTCTTCAAATTTACAAATACTTTAATAAAACTTCGGTTGTTTGTTTTTTTTAATACTTTTTGAATCACATATTTTTAGTATTACATAAATAAACGCTAAATTAACGTTAACTTATCAGTATCACTTATCAGTATCACATAACACAAGGACACAACCCAATTAACACAAACACAAACATAAATATCCAAGGCCTTCAAATATGTCATTTGTTGCGGCAGTGCTATTTTCAATGTTGTATATTGTCTGAAAAAAAGCAATACAATTTATTATGGACAATATGGGCGCTTAGTATATCTACTGTTTATTAAAATAATTAATGTGTTACTTAAACTTACCAACAAATATAAGTTATTTTCTTCAAACATCAGCTTTTAGAATCTCTTTCAGTTTTTTTTATCCGTCGTATCAACAATTATTACATAATATATTAAAACAAAAGCTAAATACGTCTAAAACAATTTATACAATGTAGGTATACATAGTGAAATTTAATTTCGAATTAAAAGTTTTCAACCAAGATCCAAGATGTCGGTTAATAAATATTTTTATGTACTGTAAGTCGTATAACTAGGCCTACGTATAACATTGCTTGGCTTGGCTTCTACACGTGACCACATTTCCGCGCATGCGTTGTAATTATTTTGTTTTTGTCGTAACTGTTTTGTTTGAATCAAACAAACTAATTGTTTGAGCCAAATAAACTTTGGTGTGCATGAAGCTAAATATGATACACAGAAATAAAATATAAACAAATAAACAATATATAAAACTGAAATAATATGTTTGTTTGAAATTTATCAAAAAACACAAACAAAATAATTGATTCCTGGAAATAAGAGAAATATTTTAGTGATCAAAATTTTATTTGGACGAAATAATATTTCCCAAACACGCAGTTTCGTTTCACTGAACTAAACTCTTTTTTTCCGTGTACAGCGTCCAACAAAACAATGCGTACAATACGTTTATAAATTCGACTTGACCCAAATACTTGATTTTGTCATTTTGATTGTAGGTGGTTGTTCTTTCCAAAAATTTTCAATTGAAAAAATCGTATTAACGCCATCATGTTCGGTTATTTCCTTATTTAATTTACGTAATAAATTAAGTATTTTTGTTAAAAAAAACACACACACACACAAAATTAGATATAGAATTTCGTAAAAAAAAAATTTAAAAAAAAATGTATTTAGATATACAGAAACATAGAAAAAACATTTTAATGTTTAAATTATACTCTTGTGGTTATTGATAAAATTTATTTATTGTATTAAAAATAATAATTCTCGCACAGTGTGGTGTTTTTTGTATTTTATTTTTGTACAACGTACATAAAATATCTGAACCTTTTAAATTTAAATCTATATATGTAAGTATAGGCTGTTACATTACAACATGTCTCCAGTGTGTGTACATGTAACCAACGAAAAGCCCAAGCCACGAGAAAAGTATGTAATGTAATGCAACTCTGTACACATAATATTTCCATACCAGAATTGTTACATGAAAAATAACGTATGATATTAACATATATGCGGGTACAACAACAGCCATGTATACATATAGATATACCTATAGTAGGGATGTTATGGATATGATATTTCGGATACGGATACGGACATTTCAAAACATTTTTTTCGGTTTCGGTTTCGGTTACGGATATGTAAATAATATCGGATAATGTTTCGGTTACGGTTACGGATAATTGTTGCTTTTAGAAAAAAAATTTTTTTCAGTAAAAAGGAGGAAATTTTACTCTAAAAAGTGAACGTCGAGCACGATTTAACGGAAATCTGTCAAAAGAAATACTTGCAACAAAAACTTGCTTCGATTTAAACTCAGTTTTCCAACAGCAGTTGTTATTATTATCTGAAACAAATCCGAAACTTTTATTTTCGGATACGGTTTCGGTTTCGGATATTTAATTATTTCGGATATCCGGTAGTTTCGGTTACGGATACGGATATCCATAACATCCCTAATATATAGACAAAGATAACAAAATAGTTACACTAACGGGGTGATTTTGTACCAGCAATACATCGAAACAATTCAGTGGATTTCACTATGAAAACGATAAACTAATAAATAATATAATGATTATTATTTTACGCGTGTATTTTTAAAAATTTATCTACATTTACCATGAAATTGCTTATGTATTCCACGAAATACTAATTAGGTAAGCTATGGTTTATACATACCTGTACGAAGTTTTGTACTTTACCCACGACTGTGTATAAAGGAACGCAGTTTATTATATTAAAACCTATACAAAATTTTTATCTAACAACTAAATATTGATACTTATTTGTTCTTGACAAATTTCAAGTTTTATATAATTTTAGTACACATACTGTATTCATACCAAATTTGTATTATTTATTGTGAATTTCAGATTGCATTTTTACCTCGAACTTTTGATGTGTGTGATGACTCTGTTCAAATAGTACTTGTTTATTTGACCGTTAATGTACATTGATTTCAAATTGTTGTATACTTCATCCATTGAAAATTGAATAAAAAAAATTGGTTATTTATAACCTCTAAAAGTAAGATTTAATGCCCATTGTAACAGTCAAGTAAGTAAAGAAGGAAGAATGAACCCACACACATGGTGTATTTGTTTAAAAACACCATTACACGTATCTCCTCACGATAATATGTACTGTGCAGCTCCGTACAAAACATCCCAGCCACCATATTATACTTATCATATTATAAAATATAAAACTCAAAGTATACGTATATTACGTAGTCGATCAAACCAAGTCTTATGATAATGTGTTGTATTATAACCTCCACATACACCAAATTTGGTTAACTATATAAATAACAATTCAAAATGGCTTCATTTACTGCTTACGTGTTACACGCATGCGTTTATTTTATTATATTAATATACATAATACAATATTTTCTACATAATATAAAATACTTAGGTAATGTAATGAAAATCAAGGCGGCTTTGAAGACAATTTACTATCGGCGAATACTAGGTAACATATAAGTATGTGGAACGGTAGCTTTTATAGTAAACAATTGTTTATTGTTTGTTATTATTATTTTAATAACATCACATTTTGCATCTAATTTTTCATTTAAAATTTTGCCCGGGGATCTATGCAATATACCAGATGCGAAAAACGATTTATAAATATACCTATATATCCGTATTTCTTGAAATTGTTATACATATATTTACTACTTACAAGCTTACTTGAAGAATAGGAAGAAGTGTGTCAAATTTTTAAAATATATTTTATCAATTTGATTGCCAGTTTCACTCTATGTCTCCTTTAACTGAGTAATTAGCTATTTTAATTTCATAAAATTATCCAGAAGATAAATACATATACACATCGTTAATTGGAGTCCCAATCAGGACACTTTAAGATAAAAAAACTTAATACTTTCATATGTCTACTAAATTATTAATTAACCCCATTTAAAATTTTCCCCTATAAATAGTGATATTTTTTCAAAACATATGTTTTTAAAAATCTAAACAAATGGCAATAAGCATAAATTATATTCAGAAATATAAAAAAATAATATTTTATAAATTATTTAAAATATTAATTTTAAATAAAATTTTATTAACACAGGGAAAAAAGGGATAAAATAATTAATTGTAATTATCGGCAAACTATTAAAATAATAAAGTTTAATTAACAAAATTATTATTATTATAAAATAAAAGGTAATTAAAATAAACATAAATAAATATTTTAACTAAATATTAGCTAAACCTAAATGTACAACAGCTAACATATTAACCTAATGGGATACAAAATTATTAATGTTTACAATATTGTTTGGAATAAACAAATTTTACATTATTTCACCCGTGCTAATAGCACAGGTATGGACAGAATATTATCAATACATATTAAGTATGTGAAAATTATGAAAATCCACTCTTAAATATGTCTAAATTAAAATCCGAAATAGGTAGGTGTAAGGGAGAAGTGGAATGAAAAGGACGTTTTTGTTTTAAGCGTTCTAGTACCTAAACTAGATAAGAAATTAAATAGTTACGAACGGAATTAGAAACTTCAGTTATCTTACTCTTGAAATAAAATCCAATAATAAACACTTCTTTGTTATCAGTTTTAAATTAATTTTTTCTTAATTTTTCTCAGTTTTTAAAAAAGCACATTTTGTCCCTTTTATCAATAGACTGTATTGAAAGGGATATGACAATTTATGAAAGGGCCAATACTAAATATGATTCATGTTATTCAAATTTCAGCCGTATGTACATAAGACATACAGTTCATACTATTGCGCAGGTCATCTTACTGAACTTACATATATTAATAAATTTGATTTAATAATGGGAATAACCAAATGATTTCAGTAATCGATGAATATTAATTGGGTGGTTTTAGTAATCGATAATTAAAATCATTAATGTTTTTCATTTGATTATTTTTGTTTGAAAATTTTAAACAAGAAGAAAATTAATTATTAACACTAAGAAAACATGATAATAAAACTAATTCGAAATCACTAGTCTCAGATAGTCCCTTTCATAACTGTTTGCACTGTCCCTTTCATAAATATCATACCCAAATTAAAAATTTAACCTCTAAATCTACAATTTTATTTAAAAGATATCTAATCTGTTGTTTTCTTCTAGTTTAAAGAATTACTAACTGTATATAATTACAAACATTTCCAAAAATACTTACAGTGTATCAGAAAACGTTCCGAAAAATTTTTAAAAAAATTACTTTGGAACGTAAAAAAATTTACAAGCACAGCATTACCATGTTTGAAATGATAGTAGTTTGGAGTCAGGAACAAACATATCTGCATTGGTGCTGCCACACAACACAAATACGTTTGATTTGGCGGGATGTGTCTTTAGCGCGTAATTTGAATTGTCCCTTTCAATACGTGTCCCTCTCATACCACTTCTCCCCTACTTACTCAAGTTTATTTCTAAATTTGAAACTGAATATAATTCAAGTAGCATTTTTTTTTTTTTATTTAGTTCAAAAGTTGAATACCCTACTTTAAAAATTACGTTAAGGCACAGTTGATTTTAAATTTGTTTAATAAACAAAGATAACTATACAAATAGTATATTTAATAATAATATTTTATCTTTATCGTACAAATTATTAACACATAATTATTACAATATATTCAATTATTTATGTGGATTTAATGATCTGACAATGGAGTATTAAATCATAGTTTTAACTATGATCCTACACAAATGTACACATAAATACGGATAATTACATATAAAGGCTTATTCATATTAATGTGTGATTAACAGAACAGTGTATTTATAGTAAGTACAAAATAAATGTTACTGGGAATATAGTCTGTTCAATGTAGTCTATCCAGGAATATTAGAATACAATGAATTTTCTGTTGTTTTTATCTTATTATGAATCGTTTTAGTATGCTTACGTAATTATATTTATTACGTAGGTATGAATGGATAAGTTAGTTTCTAATAAAATCAAATGTGGAAAAATTCTGCCCCGCACCTACATTCTTCAAATTCTTCGGTGTAGACGTATCAATTTTTATAACAAAGCCGAATAAAGATTATAGATAGCTTAACTTTTGTCGAAAAACGTTGTTTCTTTTATAGTTAGGTTAGGCAACATACATTTCTGTGCTGACAGTACTGGAAAACATAATTAAAAGCGACACATGTTTTTTTTGCTTTTTCTCAAAAACCAGTTTACATAGTACAGTTGATCCTTTTTTGTGCGGTGGACGGGACCGCATAAAAAAAATCGCACAAAAAAAATATATTCAAAAATATCATAAATAGCTATAAAAAGTATAGTTCAATCCAGATTGTACAAAAAATGCGGTTGGTCAGGACCGCATAAAAAAAGTTTCATCGAAAAAACATCACTCAAAACGCTCAAAACTTAGAAATTTCCTTAGGAGTTGCTTCTATAAACAAGATAAAGCATTAATTTACACGTAGAAACATTTTATATCAATTTTATATTATGAAAATTTTGAAAAATACATCTTTAACAAAATTAAATGATGCAATAACTTATGTTCTTATAAAATGTATTGATTAAATGCTTAAAAGCCGTTAAAAAGTATTTTTATCAAAGAAAGTTATTATAGTAATTGTTTAAGTTTCTTAGTGTCTCGTGATTTTGATTCACGTTATGCATTTTAATGGCCAGTTTTTACAAACCGCATAAAAAAATCGCATAAAAAAACCGCACAAAAAAATCGCACAAAAAACACCGCACAAAAAAGACTTCAGCTGTATAATGAATCGGGAAACCTGTTGTATTTAAATTTTTTGCTCTTTACGATGGTCTAATAAACAGACTTTCAAAAATTTTAAAATTTTAACAGAATAGTGGATAATTTGACGTGTCTGGCTGAAGAACTTAACCTAAGATTTGGTATACTTTCAATTCTTTTAAAATATGAACGAAAGCATTTTAGGTTTTTCGAAGCTTCAAAACAAATTTCCATTAGAGTCCCGTTCTCAAGCCTTACCATACACTCGCTATAACAGATGGATTTTTTCTGCAGGAAATTTCTTAAAACATATTTCCGAAAAGTGGGTTACCTTTTCAAATAAAGTTTTTTATTTTGTAGCAAGCGAAACTTTTTCACTCCAGTTAAATCTTTGAAAAATGAATTCAATTATATAAGGAAAATGTAAACTAAAAACATTTTGACCTTACTGACTGATATTGAGTGATGTAGGTAAATACAAAGAATTTCAGACGATACAATTCGAAACACAAACGACACTTAAAAAACCAAGGTTAAGGTATTATTTTTTTAAAATGACTATATCCTAATATATAAATAAAAAAGTCACAAAAAATTGCAAGGGTAGAAAACAAATAAAATTTATTGAAATATTTCTTACCAGGAAACATTTTTACAAGAGTAAAGGTATTTTTATTGCACATTGTGTTTTTTATTATACTTTTTTAAGAAATAAAATCAGGTATATTACCCTTTAAAACTATTTTGAAGGATAATTACATTTTATTAACCATAGCAAATCACTTAAAAAATATACTTTTAAAAAAACATTTCTTACTAAACTCATTTTAAAAATTGTGTACGGTTTATTCAAAAATAATCTGGAAATTTATCAACTAAAATAAAAGTTGATATTAGAAAAGTACTGTATTATTTGACAATTTTTCCTAAAGTTTTTTAAATTAGCCACATGCATCGAATATAACAAAAAAATAATTTTTTTGGAAAATTTATTGATAATCCAAAGAATAAAAATACCTTTTATAAATTAGTTTAAAATTTTCCTCCAAAACACACATTTTCCGTCAGTATTATTACATCGCATACCAATATTGTCAAAAATTATAAACAAGAGATTTTTAGTAACATCGTAAAACATTTGTAACTTCATATTTAGTAAATTTTTATTTTTTGAGTATATTGTTATAATAAAATGATTATTAAAGAAAAAAAGAGAGAAATTCTACATTCAATTTTTGTGATCAAATTTTAACAAATAGGGTAAGAGACCCGATGACCGAACACTATTTTTAGCTATATCATTATGGTAGCTTAAAAAATTAAAAAATAAACAAAACACCCATTTTTTTTTTCTTAATAAGTATGAAACCAAGTTTTTTTAATCCAATGAATATGTTTTTAAGAAAATATAACCCAAAAATTTTGATTTATTAATGTTTTTGTTTTATAATTTGTTGACGTCTATGAAAAAACGGACAGAATATATTAACCTCCTTTAAAAAAACAACACACTGACCCGTAAGAAAAAACACGCATTTAATGTACATGACATGCAATACATACCATACATACCATCTTCTCCTATCGAATATTTAAATCATTATCTTGCAGCCACTTTGACACTCTATCCACTACAAGGGGTCAGTCTGTGTCATAGAGTATCACAGGATGACACCTTGTGAAACATAGCAGCAATGACAGAAGGGCTTAAATATTCGATAAAATAAACCACTAAAATACTGTATTTTCTTTCGCCATTTAATTATCTTTTAAAAAACATTGTGTACATTCTAACATGATTCTAACCTACCTATACGCCATTGTGAATTTTTAAACAGTTAAATTAAGTATATGACGTATATATTTATATGTTGTTTCAAATCTAAATGTCTGACGTTTTTATTTCAATTTCGAAGTTTTAATTCATTATTAATTATTTTTCAATTGATTTTACGTTCTGAAATAAATAAAATATTAAAGTGAAATTATAAAAACGGTTAGTTAAGTGTTTTAAACCCAAAAATTAATTAAAAATGTTTATAAAATAGATATGTAATATATAATTCTCAAAATGGGGTACCAACCTTAAAACTTGGATCCCAAGAAGGAACACTTCTAGAAATAATATTTAACGCGTATAAAATATAATTTAGCTATCCTAATCTCTTAAGTGGACTAATAACAATTATTTGTATACTTTTATTATGCTAATAACTTTAAAGTTCGGTGAAAAATGTTTAAATTTATAACTCATGTGTTTTGAATAATGATCATCCATCATATTAAAAATTCACGAATTCAACAAAAATTGTTCGATATATATATATATATATATATATATATATATATATATATATATATATATATATATATATATATATATATTTCTTAAATTAAGTGAGGAGGCATTAAATGTGAGGTGAATTTAAATTGAAAAATAATCATTCTATTAATAATAATTTTTTTATCAAAGGTTTCTTTCAGAAATAACTTCATTAATATATAAATGTCAAAACTGTTCGGACTTATAACCCCGTTCGACAATCGGGTCTTTTACCCTAGTCTCAAATAATGGTTACATTTTAATTTTCAGTTTTCAGAATTTTTTAAATATAGATTTCGTATGTTAATTTTTATTCTACTGGCCTGTGACGTAAACTATTTCTGATTGATGTTTTTGATTAGGTCATTAGTAGCGCAAATTCTGTAACTTTATTTAATTAAAATTTAGTAGATCTTTTTACAACTACTATCGGGGGCGTAACTAGGTTTTCAGGGGCCCCGTGGCAGATATTACATTCGGAAAAAAAGCGGCGGTTTGCTCGTTTCCTGCCTTAATTTTACAGAAACACCGCCCTTAGAATTTGTCAAGAAATTTAGAAATTTAAAATTTCTTGTATTCTCTTGGGAGCCTCCTTTGGCTGGGGGCTCCGGGGCAATGGCCCGGCTGCCCCAGCCTAGTTACGACCCTGACTACTGTCAGATATCCTATTTGCAATGTCAAATCTAAAAAATATGAAATACAAGTCTTTTTTTTTAAATAATAAAAATATTTTAAACATTAATAATAATCATATTATTATAAGTACTCATAAGCTCAAACGATAAGTTTGAATTTTAGAATAAAATTTCGTAGTTCATTAACGTACCAAGGTAGTAACGCATTTATTTTTCAACTGATTTGAAAATTTAAATGCGTTAAAAGAAAATTAAGCTTTTTTAAACAGAAAAACCTAAGACATAAATATATGAATGACTCAAACAATGCTCTATTAAATACGACCACAATGTAAAGATCCGGAAAAACATGAAAACCTCTTTATAACTACAGTTGTCTCTGTGTATACTAATGAAACAAGCATATATAGGTACCGAAGACAAAATAATATTTATAATACTAGATGGAATATTAAACATGGAAAACCATGTTTGTGATAAACTGTTAGCGGTTTTAGCGGACGGTATACCAGCCGTATATGCTTCAATATTGGACACTCTACCAACCATACGGAACTATTCGATAGTGTGAGGTGTCGATCCAATATTGTGCGGGAATGTATGTATATATTTGACCACCAGTAATAATATGTACAGACGGAAATAACATGACCCTTAAATATCATAAAAATTACACCCCCTGATGTCCTGTTATTATTTCATTGTAAGGGTTAGTTTAGTTGTTTTTTTTTTGTAGTTGTTAAAAAATGTTATGGTCATATTTTTTGTTTGTTTGAATCGAGGTCATTTTTTAATGATTAAAAAAAAATTTTTGTGTCGGTTTGAACGCTGGAATACCTACATTTTTAGTTCTAAATTTATTTTTTACAAGGAAAGGTATCAATAATCAGTAAAATATTAGTTGAAGAAAAACGTTTTAGTGATCACATCTCTTTGATTGTTTATGTGTAGCAGTTAATATTTGTTACTTCAAACTGGAATAAGATTGTTTGTGTGCTTTCAAAAATAGTTGAAAAAATATCATTGCTTATAATTAAATTTTAATTTGTACAAGACTAATAAGGTACGTAATGCTTTCGATTTCTTTTTTCATTTGTATTGTAAGGCATATGCTGTACACGGAGAGAAAATTCCTATAAAAATTACTGTGCTCAACACTACAATCGACGTGTAACAGGCGAACATATTCAATTTTGTACGGAAAAAATTATAAAAATAACAATCATACTATTTTTTCTAAATTTTTGAAAACGGAAAGTTTTTGAAAGAGAAGCACTTTAATAGTCTGTTCTACCTATTTGTGACGCTTTCTCCCCCATTAATTAAAATAATACTTTTTTTAGTTAATTGGTTAAACGGAGCTCCAAATAAATTTTGTTAGAAATAACTTATTTATGATTAGGTTGAGGAGGCTTAATAGTATTTCATATAAGTACATACACGCGTAGATAAAAACTCCAAAGATTAGAAACTGTTCCCGAATTAAATAAATTAAAAACTTTTTGTATCAATAATTTACTGTTTTTGTTACTGGCAAATGAGAGAAATGTTCTATATGATAAAATTAGGTTATTGGTTACATTGAAAACACATTTCTCTATACTGTAGTAGGTAGGTACTCGACTGTTCTAGGCCTTCTTCTTTCGACCTCGTCGTATGTTCGTTCGGTTGATACTATGTAGCGACAACAGATGACGTTAGTGCGTCGTCGTCGGCTGCTAAAAATTATTATGCTAGTGTGAATAACAATCATAAATCTTGCCCAAAATATATTCAGTTTTTTGTAGTATGAGAGGCGGTTGGTGTAGAGTACAGTGGTTCCTAAATATATTAGGTACCCTTTTTTCTCCACTAAATGCGTACCGAAAAATATTAGTCACTGGACGGGAATAATAAAAACTGGCAAGTTTATCTATCTACCAAGTTGACATTTTTATTGTCATATATCTACATATAATTACAGTCTGTGTATACAGTGAAAATCTAATGTAAAAAATAACTCTGAAAATTCCAGATTTGAGAAAGTTTTATTTTTTGGCGAATTTACATTCTGGAAATTTCCATTCGGGAAACCCGATTCTTGTTGGAACGTTGATGTGACTATTGTCTTTTCTTACTTACGTCATTTTAAAATCTCAGTTCAGTTAAAAATTCTACAAAAATAATACCTATTATTCTTTTCCGCATTCGCATTCGCTACTTAACCCTAGAATCATACGTTGGTCTACGACAAACGTTAATCATACATCGACGTCGTTTTGACGGATGGACTTTTTACGGAGAGTTTTAGAATTTATTTGCAAAAAACATTTTTTTTACATAACAATACTACAAAAGCGAACAAAATATTTTAAAAAATTGGATTTGGAAAAATTTTTTAATGTAAATATTTATTAATTTTTTTAATCTTTTTATCAAAGCATATTTTCATTATAAAAATTAAAAAATAGATAAATACACGGAGAGAAAATTCCTATAAAAATTACTGTGCTCATACTACAATCGACGTGTAACAGGCGAACATATCCAATTTTTGTACGGTAAAATTGGATATGTTCGCCTGTTACACGTCGATTGTAATATGAGCACAGTAATTTTTATAGGAATTTTCTCTCCGTGTACATCAATTGTATCATAAAACATGTGTTTCAAATAATTAATTTATGAACTATTATGAGTCAGTGGACATGTGTGACTTTACAGAATATGAAATTTCTCAGTCATAAATATTCCTATAGATATGTAGTTATTTCCCCATTAGGCACATTTGTAAATTTTTTTAAAATTTGTTAGTAATTTTTCGAATAAGATCTCAAAAAATAATAAAAATTAAAATATTTTCCACAAAATAAATTGTTAATCTTTTATTAAGTCACTTGAAACGCATTCTTTAGTTTTCGATTCAACATATTAAAACTTCAGTATTATGTCGTATCTATAAGTCAAACAGCTGTAATCATCTTTCACATTATCATAATCATTGAATAAATTAATTATAACATGCATATCTTTAATAAATTTTAGAAAAATTAGGAAAACTTTTATATGTGGAGTACAAAATCTTTAAAAAAGAACCATCGCGTAATCATACATCGACGTCCTTTTGACGCACACTATGTCAATACAAACAAAACGCAATGACTATAAACAAAATAAATACGTCTTATGTGTTATAACAACAAATAAATTAGATAACAGAAATCTCACAGCAAGCAGGTACCGATAAGTTGTAGTATTGGAACAGGTAGAGAAGTTCGTTCGTCTTTTTGACGTGTACGTATGATTCTAGGGTTAAAATCATTTGTTCTTTTCATTCATTTTAAGTAATACCTGGTCTACGTATTCTTGACTACCTGTGTGTGTTCAACTTACTGTGGTAATTGTATAGTGTTTTGTTTCCCCCAGCACGAATTTTACCTTTGAAAAACGCCAAGAATATGTATGTAGAAGCGGTGTACATTCGCTACAACCCTGGTCCATAATCCATAATGTTTGTGATATTTCTTAATGTTACACAACTGTAATACATCTTTACGATCGCAGCGAACACAACAACAACAACACCACGCACAGGGCCGGATCTAGAGGGGGGGCAGGTCTTGGAAGGCGCCAAAAAGTGATTTAAGAGGGCGCTCAAATGAGGTATGTGACGTTTTTTTTGCTTGTTACTTGTTTTTTGAGAGGAAAAAATTAATATTTTTTTCTACAGGTGCGCCATTTTTAAACCCTGCCCCGGGCGCTACTTACGCTCGGTCCGGTCCTGACCACGCACACACAGAAACGTAACCGTATCTTGAAAATGCGTCAAAACTTTGTCTTAAAACATTCCTTCCAACCATTATTATTATCTATTTCAAATACGTGCTCATATTCTCTAGTATGTTAAACAAAGCTAGGCATATCTACTTGGAATACATATAGTTTTATCTAATAATACTTTATGAAATTCAAATGGCAAATAAATTCCTTAGATACCAGAAAATGAAACGTTTACATGGTTGCGAAAATTACGTAAATTTATATCGTCTGGAGTGTTGACCTCCAAATGGTCCAAAAATGTCAAATTATATGATGAAGAAAATTATCGAATTTTTTTTCGACAAAACTCAAATTTACAATGGTTTTGTTAGCAATAAGCTAATAATCTTTAAATAACGAAAATTTAAAAATGAAATGCCTGGAATATTTGCAAGGCAGGTAGTAACAATTATTTGAACATTCATATCACTTGGTTTCCCAATTTTCATTGGACGTGTAGCATTAAAACCTACATACAAGTGTCTCTCTGAATGAGTACTTAAAAAAATTTATATGATAAAAATATTCTGGGTTTGGAATTCGTTCAACAAGAGCAAGCACTATTTATTAGGTATAGATAAATGAAAAATTATCATGCAATCGTTATTAGAGAGTATTACTGGAGAGGAATTTTTTAACTATTTTCTTCATTACCAGAATCCCCAGCTGGGGACAGCCTCGGATCCACGATTTTTTAGAACCGGGGTAGAAACTTGAAAATGGCGCTCCCCTCTCCAACGTTTGACATAAATTGTCAAAAGAAACTCATAAGTATATAAATCCTTTATAAAAATTCAAATTTTTGCCTGTTGCGGCAATTATAAAAATTGAGGATTTTGTAAAGGATCAGTATAGAGATACAAGCTGATTTTTTATTTTAATAAATCTACTGCGAAAGCACTACAAGTTTCGCAAATTTCAAATTTTTATCGCCAGCTCCATCAGAGATACAAGGACGCAAAATTCCAAAATTTGGAAAAAAGTCAGTTTTCGGAAGTTTGTAAAAATTAAGGGATACAAGTTTGACAATTGAAATAGCGTGTATTTGTTTCATAATGGGTAGTTGTACCCGTATAGCTATTCTCATAAAAAATACTAAGCGAGCCCCTCAAATAATTTTCGCAACCCTCACTTTGAAAAACACTGCATTATCCTAGTAAGCAAGTAATTTCTGTAACCGGAAATTCGCTATGACAAGATGCGACTATTAAGATAAGATTATTTCATATTACAGGACCATAGGAATACGCATACCTTAAGATGATTAGAAATATTTAGGTACGGTTTGCTTGCAAATTTTTTTTAGAATATGTTTTTAGTATCTGCAATAAGTAATTATAATACAAGCGAATACCTGCTTAAATAAATACATATATAGTTTTAGAAAATTTGGAAAAAAAATCGGCACCCCACATACCTATACATAGTAGTACTGAAAATTCCGATATGATTTCGAAATTAAATTTCGTTTTTAGAAAATATAAATTATTCGACTTGTTTATGATGAGAAATAAATCAGTGACTGCACCTTCTTTAAATTCCATTCAAGCCAAATGACAACAAAAAAACAAAAAATTATCATAATTTACAATAAATAATATTTTTGAATATATTTTATTTGTTGGTGATCGCTGTAAATCGATTATTTGTATAAGAAACTGTTCGATAAACATCTCGTTGGTCACGATTTGTAACCGCGTTCTCGTTAAGTTCATTTCCGTCTCTACTGTACATACCTATACGATACACTATATACTGCTCCAGATTTAAAAAAGATAAATTTGATATTCAAAAATTTTTTGTCGAATAATTTATTTTCAAAACCAATTTGTACTGCGGCCACAGCAATAAAATGAATAGACTTGAATTTATTTATTTTTACGTAATGAATCTTTTTCGGTAAAAGGTGAATAAACACTTTCATTATGGTGAGTACAGTTGTGGTCAGTTACATAGGAATCTTTTTGTTTAAAACAAATTATACTATACAAAACTTGTTTGAGTTCACAGTCTTGTCCATTTAATTTTAAAAACTCGTAACCAGAATCAAATGTAAAATGTTATTCTTTATTGAAATCCATGAAACTCGTATTTTCTTTTTATTATCTATTTTCCTGAAGAATCGATCTATCTAGATTATTTTGTCAATTAATGTCTGACAGACCTCTTTTAACTAAATATTATTTTTAATAAATAGCATCCCCATTTTTTTTTAAACTTTCTAATATTATTTACGTATTACTTCTGCAGACTTCTCCTAATTAACTAATTTAATTATTTAAAAAAAAATTACCTTACATAACACCCTCAAGTTTCTTTTCTTTAAATTAAAATTTTAGATATTATTACTTATTAAATAACCACAAAAACATATATATACGGAAAACCGTCATTTTTGAACCAATTATTAAAACTATGTGTAGATGTAAATGACTTAAACACTTTTATGACAGTTGCAATTTTTTGAAATATATGAAAAATTGCACGTATTTGCATCAATAAGCGCGTGCTACAAAATACTGAATGAAGTTGGGTCAATAAAGCTAATATGTAATTACATACACAAATAGGATATTTAATCTTGTACTCTCGGAATCTAGACTGATTTTGATTATGTTTTCTATTTTTATTTAATTCTTGACTCATATCGGGATTAGAATTATAAGAGTTATAAACCCATAAAAATACCCCAAATCTAGTGTGCCCATGAGCCCCTAAATGCCTAATACGGTCCCTGGGGAAGTGTATTTATTTATTTAACCCATTCCACTTCCGCAAATAAGTGAACCTTTTAATTTCAAATCCGTTATGTCCAAGTTTCGAATTTTGGTAGTCTATAGCTTAGATACAACTAGTATTTAAATTATATGTATTATTTGTCTGTTTTCAATAGTTGTGAACAATAATTAACATCAGAGCGGTTAAATTTGGACTCTACATAATAAATATTTCTTCTTGAAACAGATTTCTTTTAACTAGCTAAAAGAATATAATTTTTTTCTAAGAGCTTATCAAGTTCATGTGAATATTTTGAAACTTGAAAATTAGTTTGAGCCGAGTTAACGAAAATGCTATCGAATAGTAAAAATAGCAGTATAGCTTTAATTGAGAGTACTACACTCAACACTGAGTAGATATTTAGCTTAAATTGCGAAATGTTATGATTTTTATGCCCTCTACTGTATTCTAAGATCAGATACTCATATAAATATTACATGTATACATACAATACTTACCTATATACATAATGAGAGTATTATACAAATAAAACACACGTAAATTTTTATGGGCAGTTACATCATATTTTATAATATAATAATGCTTTTAAGTAGCATAATCGATATCGATCTTAATAATTATAAATGGACGAATAAATTTTCTACGAATCAATGAGCAGCAGCGCCGCACCGCACCGCACCATGTTCATTCTCTACGCTCGCTCGTCTGTTCTCTCTTGAACCGGTTGATAACAGCCAATCATGCTCCCTCGAAGACGATACTGTAATACAGACAGCATTCACATCGGTACAAGCATATGAAGCAATTTATTGTTTTTATTCGTTCTTTATTCGTTTTTTTTTTTTTTTTTTTGGTTTAAATAAATAAATAATTTATTAGTAAATATCTAATTGATAGTTATTATAATAAAATTTATAAAAATTCCAAAAAACGAAGTTACAGCGTGTCGTTATTATCACGCTATATGGGTCATTAATAACTTGCACTATTATCTAAAAAAATTGAGTTTCCCATTTATACGATTTCTTCGAGACGTTATTTAAATTGTGGATTACTTCATTCTTGAAGAATAATATGCTAGTATAGGTGTCCGATAATCTTTGAACGCTGGTCAGAACGTCTCAGATCAGCGGTATTTTATTTTAAAGCATGTAAAATTGAAATCAAAAATTGTCTTTAAAAATCTTTGTAGAGCTTCAACTAAACCGCACCTTATTCTGTTTGAGCCATATTTTTTTTCCTGTTATCAACAACTGTATTTTAAAAAACAAATTCTCGTATTAAAAAAAAATATGACAAATATTGTAGGAATGTTGAGAAATATTTTTTATTACTCATGCGGGAGAAGTACTGTCTTGGCGCACACATTTTTATTCGCAAAATAGCTGTTTGCTCTCTGTACTCTTCCCACATACCTTTTTGCGTACGGAAAGTAAACTTTCCGCACGCAAATTGACAATAAAACACGCAAAACTTAATCAAAACACTCAAAGCCGCCTCTTAATTTTTCATTTAATAATATTTCATAATTATTTCTATAGAAATCACCACCAAAGCAATTTAAACAATATTTAAGTCAGAAAAAAAGACGAACACGCAAAAATATTATTTTAAATAAAAAGTAATAAAAATGTCAAAAATCGTAATAATAATAGATAAAGGTATGTGAAATTCGTAATGAAAAATAGTATGCGCAACCCGTGCGGGATTGTCGATTCCCCACTCAAGCGAATGAGCTTGACTTCGCTTTCGTGGGCAATCGATAATTTCCCGCACTTATTGCATAAGTATATACTGTTTCATAACTGAAATTATCCTATCATTTCTATTATCCTCCTTTCTAACTAGTCTGTTTATTTCGAAAAATTGCGACTCCTCGGTTGAAGGCTGCCGAGACCCATGCTAGTAGATGTTGATAGATTCATTAGTATTTTTGCACTAAAATGTGTCTAGGTCTATAGTGACTACTTAAGGTGTACCTATCTTATTGAACAGTAAAGTTTGATATCAGTTTTTTTGGATTAAATTTTAGTAATTCCTGTCAGTAAATACCAATTTTACCAGTAGATCTTTCGTTTGATTAATGATATCCATGTACAGTGGAAACTTGATATTTCGTCACTGGATATTTCCTTATATTCATTCGTCACTCCTAAGAAAAAAATATGCAGTGTCATTGTTTTTTTTATTATCTTTTGAAATTTAAATAGAAAAAATATGAAGTGTGTCGTACCTAGTTGTCAAAATTTCATTAAACAAAACAATATTCAAGATAAAGGGATATCTTCCTTTAAATAAGTAAAAAAAATTAAGTAAAAAAATTTTTCTATTCCATATACACTAGCGGAAAAAATTAAAGGATCAAAAAAAATTCTAATTTTTAGCGATTTTTCGAATGCCTGTATCTTTGTTGAAAATGGACGTATCGGAGTCGTAAACAAAGCAATTTAAAGCTGGAAGTTTCTAATTTTGAGATCTTGGAGCACGAAAATTTTCAAAGTAACGTGTATCGCTCAATCCTAATAAATACCCTAAAAAAAAAAATTTTCGAATTTTTTTCGTTTTCTTTTTTTGTTTCACGGACTTGGAAAAAATTTTTTCCGACTTAGCCACCATATAGACCGGATAACTTGTTCATTCAGCTTTAATTTGCTTTCTTCTAAACCTTTATACGACCTTGTGAAAATTTTTATACGATCTCTTAAAGATTATGAAAGTTTAAGAGCAAAAAAAATGATCCTTTATTTTTTTCAAAAATTCAATCGAAAAAAACCAAAAAGCGGCTGGATTGATTAAATTGACACTTTGTGGAGTTTTTGTGGGTATATTGAACTGTAAAAGGCACACTTAATATTAATGGTTTGTCCGATATTTTTAATTCATTGCCTGATTTCCCAAAAAGCCAACAAAAGCTCTTTTTTCTTGTTTTTTTCAAATTGATGTAGAGTAAGCAAAAAAAAAAAAAATCGAGAAAACAATGGTTATTCCTTGTAGAGAATTTATTCAAGTTTTAAAACCCATCTTCAATTTTCTGTGCGATCATTGGTTGCTGAGATATTGATGGTCAAAGACAAAATGATCCCTTTCCATTCAAAGTCCGATATCTCAGCGAGAAGTGGTCATATAAAGGTTTAAAAATATTTTTTTCTGGGTATTTATTAGGATTGAGCGATACACGTTACTTTGAAAATTTTTTCGTTGCAAAATCTCAAAACTAGAAACTTCCAGCTTTAAATTGCTTTGTTTACGACTCCGATACTACCATTTGTAATGAAGACACAGCCATTCGAAAAATCGCTAAAAATTTAGAATTTTTTTTTTGATCCTTTAATTTTTTCCGCTAGTGTATTATATACATATAATTATACACATTTTCTATAGTTCGTCTATTTCTGTAATTCACAATCCCTCCGGTCCTGGGAATGACGAATTATCGAGTTTCTACTGTATTCGTATTCGTGGTCTGGTCTAAATTTCCGTGTACCTAAAAATAGTTCTTAAGAATTTTGATATTTTTCTTTTAGAGGTCCACATTATGCCAATATTATTCATATTATTTTTTGTTCAAAAACTTTTGTACAACACTTACGGTCTTAGAGTGAAGAGGAACGAATCATTTATTTATTTAGAAAATAATTATAATCTCTTGAATAAGGTTTTTTCTTCTACCTATAGAATATTATTAAACTCGACTTTTCTATACTTGGATATGAGTAAAAAGATATCACACATCTTATGTTTTATATGTTTATTTACGTGTTATAATCACCAACAACAAAACATATCACTTTGTACCATGCAAGACTACAATTAAAATACTTCGTTTAAAATAATTATTGTTTTTGAAACTCACACATCTTTGTATAAAATTTCTATATTAACAGAAAACTTCCAGTCTGCTAAATATACGGACACAACTTACATACTGTAATTAAAGACAATTTATTATATGTAAATAAAATAATCTTAGATAATTTTTTTTCTTGGACTTGTACGGGTAAATTAACCTGTTTCGCCTTATCTATTTCTAGAAGAATTATTAGAATTAATCTACATACATTTTCAGCATATTTAACTCTTTCACGGTCTTCATAATTTTCTATACACCCTGTATAATAGGTATGTGAATAATTGACGTCAAATGAGAAGTACTTTATAGCTTTTTACTAACAAACTAACAAGTTGAGGCTACATAACTATGCATTATTTTAACTAGGCAACTATTGGTTCGTTTTTTTTTTCATGTTTAAAATCGCCTTAACAAGTTGAACCAATTAAATTTTATCGAAACATATCATAACCGTGCATTATTTTAAATCTATTTCACTTTTAATTAACTTTATAGATTTATAATTCTCTTGACAGGTTAACTAGTTGGACAGTTGTAGCCGAGTTAAAAGCTACATCACATGTGTATTTCCACATGTTGCGCATATACATAAGCATTTGAATCTATAGGTATTCGATCAAGAAGTCGTATGGGTAGTGACCCAAAAGCCAGCATGCCTTTCATTCGAAGAGTTTTCTACCGGTTGAATCAACATTCAAATAAAATCATTATGAGATTTCTGTTTTAAAATATTTGAGATATGTTTTAATATAATATTTTGTTCTAGTGTAAAACTAACTTGTAAAATTTTATTACTAATGTCCTCTCGTTAAATAATATGTAGGGACAAGTTCCTCTCTACAACGACCTAAAATAATAAAACTGGTGGTGATTGAGAGGGTACCTTTTTTGCAACCATCGAAAATATAAAACTGGGGGCGATTGTCCGGACACCATTATCTACCGATTGAGATTTTGAGGTACCTGACTGAACAATTCTGGTCCTATAAGGACCGTTTATTTGTTCAGTTACTAAAAGCAATTTTTGGCGAAATGTAGAATTGAATATAAAATTTTCAATAAAAAGGATTATTATGAAATTAGTTGTTTATAATTTTTACTACAAAAAAGATTCAGTTTAGTTTAAATATTGAAATTCTATCATTTATTATGTAACATCTACTGTAGATAGTTTGGTATTAACTTTTACTAGAGTCCTACAATATTAACTATTTATGTTTTGCTTTGTAATTTTTTACCAAAATAAAAGGGTCTTCTGAATATCTTTCAAATGTGAATTATGTTTTTAAAATATCTAATATACATTTAGGTAAACAACAAACTTTTCCATTAGTTAACCAGTTCCTGGATATATATTCTATCTGTGTGCCTAGACAACAACTGAGCTCATTGACCTAAAAGAAAGTTTTCAGTGTGGCCACCTCTAATGTATTCATTCCCAAGTTTTTAAAATATATGAATAAGGCACCTATGGGGGACAAATTTTAATTGAACAATGAATTATTTGAAACGCATACTCCCACACTACTTAAAAAATTAATTATGAAATATGTTTCGGGCATAAATTCAACCGTAATTACCATAACGAAAAACAATTATTTAAAAAATTAATTTCAAACCAAAAGTATCGAAAACAAGATAGGTACCTATACAGTAGTGGTTATAATAATTTCAATACAGCTGAACTCTTTTTTGTGCGGTGGATAGGGACCGCAAAAAAAACAACACAAAAAAATATATTCAAAAATATCATAAATAGCTATAAAAAGTATAGTTCGATCCAGATTGCACAAAAAACTTTTTTGTGCGGCTGATCGGGATCGCATTAAAAAAGTTTCATCGAAAAAACATCACTCAAAGCGCTCAAAACTTAGAAATTTCCCTATAGAAGTTACTTCTATAAACAAGATAAAACCTTAATTTACACGTAGAAACATTTTATTTCAATTTTATAATATTATGAAAATTTTGAAAAATACATCTTTAACAAAATTAAAAAATGCAATAACTTATGTTCTTATGTAATGTATTGATTAAATGCTTAAAAACCGTTAAAAAGTATTTTTACCAAAGAAAGTTATTATAGTAATTGTTTAAGTTTCTTACTGTCTTGTGATTTTGATTCACATTATGCATTTTAATGGCCATTTTTTCATAAACCGCATAAAAAACGCCATAAAAAAAATCACACAAAAAAGGACGACATAAAAAAGAGTTCAGCTGTACTGTATTCAATTTTATATTAACAGTCAAAATAAAATTCATCTGTATACGACATCCTTAATGTTTATTTTAATACAATTTCGATAATTTAAAAATCGTTTAACAATACGGAACTGTGCTTTATCATTGCGATAAGATCTCTGCGCATTCACTATCTTTATGGTGTCACGAACTGTACATAACATGCATTGATAAATTATCGTTCCGAGTTTTTTGTGTACGAAACGAAAAATATTGGTGAGAGAGCGCCTCACGGAACTCTACGGCAACGCACAGTGGAGTAAAGTGTTGAAGAATGGAATATAATGGTTAAATTATATACCACGTTTTAATAGATTGAATTATAATAATTAAATATACAGGTTGAGAGTGAAAAGAATGTCTGAATAGATGGCGGAATTGTAATGGCAGTAATCATACTTACGTCCGATCCACATTAACGCTCCGCTCTCGGTACGATATCGCTACGCTCCCGATTCTTATTCTTATTCTACATAATAAACAATTCAAAAATATTCTTACATAAAAAACAATGAGTGTATCCACATCATCGCTCCGATATCGGTCCGATAGTAGTCACACTTCGCTCCCACTCCAATGCCGCTCCAGTACTCACGTAATATTTTATCGGAGTGGTGTCAAAGAAATTATATACCATGTGAGTTTTTTGAGAGTTGCCATTTCTATTACAACCAAATTTTCAAAACACTATCGGTTGAAATAGCCTCAAGTACATATGCATATTTTTACCGCCTAACTGATAAATTAAAGAAAAATTAATTAAACTTGGATAAAAAAATTTTTTTGCTCATTTATGTTGTTAATAAATGCATTAGATCAGTTTTATAGAAAAATTAATATATAGTCCCATTTAAAAATCTATAAGTTTGTATCATAGCTCGAAAACCATAAGAGCTATAAAGCTCCTGACTATAGCAATCGGTTGCCCCCGTCGATATATCTACAACTCTTATTTGAACAATTTTTCGATTAAATCAACGGTTTGGCTGTAATAAAAATGGCAACTCTCGAAAAACTCACACAGTATAAGTACAATTTTTTAACAACCACTTTTTTGTTTTATTTTATTTTGCCAGTTCAACACTAAACTATTATCTATAGCCATGGTAACCAGAAAAAAGAATTGTAAATGATGCTTACATCTAAAGTTATCTATTATGTAAAGGCCAGTTTACGATTCAGGTGGTAGGAAAGTTCTTTAAAATTCTTCCATAGGAGCTTAAGCAAAAAACCAGAGCACGAAAAAATAAGATTTTCGGAATCTATGCCTAAAATCGCTTACGAATTATTTTTCTCAGTCATTGTCATTAGAAGTATAAATATTTATATTTTAGTATTAATTTTCAATTAACTTATTTTCCTGCGCCTCCACTAACCTTACAGTATATTGGAATCTGATTGTACGACTTATAATCTAAATGATACTGTTTGATTAATGTAAATTATTTTCAAACTACCTATTATTCTACAGGCAGTCACTAATTATTTCACGAAACTGGAAAACACTAATTTACATATTGACGTTTTTCGAAATTCTACCTACTTCGAAAAGAGAAAATGAACTCTTGCTTTATATGTGTTTTAAACACTTTATATATAAACGGAATGTTAAATCTCACTCTGCGCTGTGTATAGTCATTATAGTAGTCGACATAAGATGATTATTATTACGAAAAAGAAAAACAACATTTATCAATTATTAAACAATTTTTGATTTTTTTTTTTCAACTAAAACAACAAAATACATGTTACACTACAAACGAAGGTAACATCTCCAAGCATTTTTGAGATGAATTTTAAAAAGAGATTCCCACGTCAGAATGATGTAAATACATATAAATATTTTTGATTTTTTTCGTTTTTTGTTCTTGGATAAAATAGAAATGAAAACATGAACAGAATAAATTTTAATATTTTTTTCAAAAATACATGAATAACCTATTACTTTGTTTATTTTAGAATTTTGATTTTCTATATTTATATGTTAGGTTGAAAATGAAAAATTTATTACTCGTATAAAACTTTCGTTATGTTTTAATGTTAACATTTTTTCAAAAATTTCTCCTGGTCTTAATTGTTTTATGAAAATTATATTTCCGTCGTCCATAAATTTCAAAATTATTCATATCATAGAAACAATCGAATTCACCGCGTATGTAGTAATAATTGTATTTTTTTTTTTTTTTTTTTTTGAGAAATTAATTACATTTCTGAAGGGTGTAAACTTCATTAAAATATCTAATTATATATTATTTGTTACAGTTGAGATAGAGCTGTAACTTATACGTCCCGTGTCCACCACATAAATCTAACAAGGCAACGCCATTAGATGTACTTACACTAGCCACAAGTTATTAGAATATTTTTTTTTAGATTATTACAATTAGTTTTTAATATTAATTATTATTACAGGCAGCAGGTGTAAAATTTATTTATTAAGCTACCATTTTTTTTCTTTTGGGCATCTATTTCTATAAGGTATTATTCAAGACTCTATATTTAAAAGTTTAATATATTTTTAAGAAAAAATCAACTTACAAAATTAGTAGTAAGATTTTTGATTTCAATAAGGAGAGAAACGTTGCGTTAACTATTTGTTCAAATCTAGAGTGAATCAAAAGTTTTGACACGAGGCTTTTTATATAAATTTTATAGAAACTAATTTTAGTTAGCAGTTTTAAGCAATTAGACTTCCACAGTTTAGCTAGAAATAATGGAAAATTAAAGAATAAAAACCTCAAACAAAAATTAATAAATCAAGCAAATATTTTTTCATTTCTGTTTGTATGGAATCCTGGACTGATTGCTAATGGTGTGCTGACCCATCGATTTTCATACATGAAATGTTTTGCTAAAACAAAAAAAATAACAGAAACCGCGATTTTCAGATTTTTTTTTCAGAAACTTACAATTCCTTTTTTTTTTGAACAGAGGCAATTTTAAGTTTAAGGACTTAGAAAATTTGTTTTCTTGAAAACCCCGTTTAATTTTCTAATTTCTGACCATCCGCTGAAGTTATGTACTGTGCGCCGCAAAAGATATTTTTATTTAAGGCTCGATTTTGACACTATATGTACAAAAAGCATCATTATCGGGAAAAAGGAAAATATATATTTTTTTTTTTTTTGATACATAAAGGAATGCCTGATAATGTGTAAAAGGCTCCAGATCGATTGCATGTAAGATTTCTCTAGAAAAAATTATTGAAAATGTGTTTTTTTTTAGGCTCTAATCCTAAGTACAGTCGACACTATGAAAGTGTTACAGTACGGGACTAAAATCACAGTTTCATCGTGAGATAAAAAAACAAATATGTAGACGAAAGTAATTAATTTACTGCTATGTGCCTGTAGTAAGACAATAACAAAACAAACATTCTGCGTGTACTGATATGCAGCCTTTGATTGTGTTTGTCATACCAGAGTGGTGAAAGTAATATTGGTTGTAACACTTTAGTAGTGCACAGTTTCATAGTCGCTACTGTTTACTCTTTAAAAGTTTCATGTACATGAATATTTATAAAGATAAATCGGCCGCTTGTAGGCTACAGAGTGGAATCTCCCCCTATTAACGCTTTCAGTCCCATGGCTTCGGCATCCGAAACCAAACCAAACATCCCCAGAGGCCGACCGCGATTAATGATTAATTGATTAGTTGGTTATGCATTATGTGTGCGATGTTTATCATCATTCATCACACGGATGTGTTCCTATTCACACAAATACATACCAACACACACTACTCTTTTGGTTTCTATGTATAAAAAAATTTTAAGATAAACAAAAAATACATAAAAAATATAACTTATATTTTTAAATAAAATTGATATGAATGTCAGTGTATATGTAGTATGTACGTATCACGTACGTATGTTTACAGTTTTACACACACATGTTGAACTGTGTTGAATCTATTCAATGTTTGAATAATTTTATTTTATGTATTTGTTTATATAAAGTTTTTTTTTTTTAAATATTGCCGGCTTCCGGGGAAGTTTATTATGAAAGTGCTCGGGCCTCATAGTGTTAATTATAGTAGCAGTCACAGTTGGACAACTTGACCAAAACTATTGTACTTATATTTTTGTTGAAATCAATGGCCATCGCCTATTTATTCAGTTACATATTTCTGTTTTAATCTGTATCAACATGCATACCCAATACCCGGTTGATTTCAATACCCTCGCGTCTATGATGTACACGAATGAATTCGTTGTTCATCTCTATGGGCGCACATGAATATATTATTTTAATATCGATTAAACAATTTGAATATGAAATTATACACTAAAAATAATAATTATAACGCCACAATGTGAATGAGTACTGAACACCTTTACTTTTCATCTTCCGCAATCTCCCGCGTTATTGTACCTACAAAAGTATTGAAATGAATTTTCCATATAATTATAATTTTAAAATCATTACTGTTCATGTATAGTGTTAAAGATACATACAGGATGTATATTTAATCAGTGAACGCTTCTGTGGACTCAAACGAAACTAATTAAATCGTAAATTAAAATAGGAGGATCGAATGGAATAATTTCGGGGGTCCATGAAAGAATTTTAATTAGGTTTGTTCTTGATTATGACAAAAAAAAAATTGATCTTTCATTAGTTGGTTAACACTTTATTTAAAAAATTAACCCTTTGCGCTTATAAGACATGTACAGCATGACAAGATGGTTTGTCCATTAACTCTACCATATTTAAAGGTGTTTTGTCTGTTGGATCATAAGACATGTACCACATGACACACTGAATGTTGAACTGTAATGACTGCTCATACTTCACATTACATGAATATCTTATTTAATAACTGCAAACACATTCATTTATTAGAAAAATTGTAAATAAAATAATACAAAATCACGTTGAATTATCTTTTTAAAATTAAAAACTAATAAAAAGAGCAATGAGGACGTATTTAGCGCATTTAGTATTCAACTTTGGGGAAACAAGGTTAGAACGTCAAAAAAAGAACGTCGGTCGTTGTCATGTGCTACATGTCTTACCAGCTTATTTACAACTCACTTTTTTTTTGCTTGAGTGCAAAGAGTTAACAATGTTACTTCTAGAGTGTAATTGTGTTCAATAATAATTGTGTACCAATTTTTACTGAATGTGCTGCTATAAAATCTCGGTCACACGAAAGCGATTACTTGAACTACTAAATAAACCGCATAAATAGAACAGGAAAATACAATACCAGCTTATGGTATTCGTGTGAACAATATATAAAAATCACTATATCTCTGAAGTTATGGATCCAAGTTACCGAGACAATTCTAGTTAAAATTTTCTATCAAATGCTATTATCCGTAATTTTGTCAAATTTTTTAAATCCAAGGCTGAAAGGTTAGAGTGAGGGACACTTTCCGCCCCACTTTTATGATGAGTATGTCTCAAAGAATATATGACAGTCGCCACCACTGACAATCGCCCCCAACTCATAAATTTGTTTATACCTGGCTCTATGACTCATTATATTTGACCAAAGGTTAATCACCACTAGTGACAATCGCCCCCATTATATTAGCTTGTTTATACCTGACCGTGTGACTCACTGTGATTACATCCAACAGGTAGACGTCAAAAGTAAATTAACTTAATTAACTTAATAATAAATGAACTTTTATGTAACTGATGTCATTTAAAAAGTTATACAGACATATGGAAAAAGAAATGCGGCTTCCTAGACCCGATAGTTACAGTTGCAACATTTTTGAACTTAGAACATTTGCTCCACATTTTAAGTAATTTTAACATTTTGTTCCTTGTATAGATTAGTGATAATTCATATCAACATTCAAATAAAAACATTATGAGATTTCTGTTTTAAAATATTTTATATATTTTACTTAATATATATTTTATTCCAGTTTAAAACTAACTTGTAAAATTTTGTTCCTAATGTCCTCTCGTTTATAATATGTAGGGACCAGTTCCTCTCTACAATGACCTAAAATAATAAAACTAGTGGTGATTTACAGAGAACCTTTTTTACAACCATCGAAAATATAAAACTGGGGGCGATTGTCAGTGGAGGCGATTGTCCGGACACTGTCACAAATGAGACTACTAGAATTTAATAGTGATAAAATAGAATGGTACTTACATTTTCAATATAGATAAATACCTCAAAAAACATTTTTTTTTTCTAATCCATTTTTGTAAAAAAATATCTGTTTTTGCTCAATTTCGTAAGAGTCAAGACACACGCACCACGCGACGACCACGCGACAGCGACAAAATAGCGGCTGCTCTGTGGTCGGTTATGTATGCATGCACAGAGAAAAAATTCCAGTAAAAATTACTGAGCTTCCTCCGGTAAACGAGTCTTAAGTGACCAGTCCGTAGGAAATTCTTAAACAATAATATAAAAAATGCGTTTCAAACGTTATTTTTTACGATTCATTTGAAAATTTTTCCTGTACACCTTAAGAATTTTTCCTATACAGCTGCGTAAAATTCGATGGGGTAGTAAAATTTCAAGTGGACACCGGGAAAATTTACTAATTTTTTGTAAAATTATACTGGACATAGAATAATTTTTACTGAGTCGGTGTGTATTTCAGCACCACTGCATACCAAATATTACATAGAACAGAATAAACAAAACAAGCACGCAACCACCACGCAACCTTGAGGCCCAGAGAGCATGCGTGTTAGACAATACACGACTTACAGACGGAGCAACCGTGGCAACCGTTGGTTCGTCAGTTGGCCAATAGCAATGATAGTGATTGGATGTTTATAAAGTGTTTTTTTTTTTTTTTTTTTTTTTTTTTTTTTTTTTTTTTTTTATAATAAATTATTATTTAAGTATTGGACTTTCCATTTAAAACAAAAAATTGTTGTGTTTCATGAATTTTTGGTTAGTTTTTATTTTAATTCTTGTATGTTTTTTTTATATATATTGATATGTTAATTGAAATATGTTTTTATACAAATTATTATAATGTGCTTATTGTTAAAAATTTTTATCATGTAATATTTCAAATAAAGAATTTATATATTTTTTTCCACAAATAATAAAAAACCACAAAAATTTTTTTCTATATTAATAATTTGATTTTAATGCTTACCCTTCTATCAATATCCTTTTAAACTATTTTAATTCAATTATTTATTAATAAATAAAAAAAACCTTATTTATAAATAATACGGTAATTTTTCCTGAGCTGTAGCGTAATTTAAAATTTTACTATAAATTATCGTAGTTTTTACTTAGCCTGTCACTTATGTCCGCATTACCAGAGAGCTCAGTAATTTTTTACCAGAAATTTCAGTAAAAATTACTGTATTTTTTTCTCAGTGTGTAGTTTTCTTATCGAAACACAAATCTCAAGACACATGGACTATAACTTGTCGTCGTAGTTGGACACTGTCGCAATGTGTCGTCTACTGTCGTTGAGTTCCCTGTTACTGGCTAAAACTTACGACTAGTGGACGACTTATAAGCGACAGATACATAAGTACCAATACTACACTGTATATAACAAACAATACTGGTGGGGTTGAAGTTGTCCAATAGTGATTATACGTCACTCGGCCACTAAAAAGTGGCTCGTAAGTGGTCGTTTAAAACACCCGTCGTTGTCGTGTGGTTGTACGATAGTACAACCACACGACAACGACAAAAAAGTGGTCGTCGTGTGGTACGTGTGTCTTGGCCCTAATATCAAGTCTAGCGATAGTTAACTAAGTGGTGTCGACATAATCGTACTATTGCGTAATAGTATGGTAAATAGACCACACTCTACAGTAGGACACCTGAATCTCTGTAGTACTGGTATCTTAAAACAAGACGATCCCCTGTTTTTATCAATAACTATCAGCAATCAAACTTTGCAGAAGGCCTAAGAGAAATTATCAGACAAACTTTAAATTATTTATGTACATAAAAAATACAGGAATCATTATTTTTCTTGCAAATAATAATGAGTTGTTTAAAAATTTATACCCGGTATGAAATTGTTGCAATCCAAAAATATTTATAAATCATAAAGTTTACTTCCAACTTGTTATTCATACATATATTTTTTATCTTTTTTAAAATGTTTAAAATATTTTTCACTACACATTGCACTATTGCGTGTGTAACTCTGTACTTAATTCTTAACTAAAGTGGTTGCAACATAAATAGCTCGATGATTTATGTACATAAAGTAAAAAAAGTTTAAATGCATTCATTAAATTTATAGTTAAACCTCGACAGTTCGACACCCTACACTGATGTCCATCTTTTTAAAATAAAAACGGAAGATCATTAAATATAATCGTGTCGTCATTTCAATTTTAAATTAATTGAATTACCTATACTCCCGATGAAATTTTGTACGCACGAAAAATAAGTTTCGTGATTAATAATTTCCCATTTTCATATTTATGGTAATTATATTGATGTTTATGTGGTTATCTATACGGTAAGGACCGCGTTTGTTTCAAGCACATTAGTCAAAAGATAATTTTAAGTCATACATCACAAGTGACTATGACAAATTCCATGTAACTCTAATCTCTTACAGTAATATATTATTAAATGAATAGTAAATTTAAAAAAAAAAAAATAAAAAAAAAATAAACGAAAAACGAAAATGTATATAGAAATTATTTGTTGCGTGCCGATAAATCAAAAAAGAGTTTTTTTGATACATAACTAATATATACGGATATAGAATACATATACATATTATATAGCCTATAGTTGGTCTATGTAAAACTGTCTAAATTATAATCTATAACTAACTCGATATAGACAGATAGATATTCTGCGGTTGTGAGTTCAAGGCTATTCAAATACGGAATGCCATCATTAAAAATAAAAACAAAAGTAGCTGTTTATATGTACTGAAAAAAAATACTAAAAAGAAAAATCATATAATCACAACTAATTATTAAATTCAGCGAAAATTTTTGATGGTCTAATATTAGATTTAGAATATTGATCGGAAGCTAATCACTTTCAAAATGATTATGTGAGCAATTTCTCTCGTGGTGGCTAAGTGTTTCACCAGCAATGTTAATTAGATATCGTATTAATGGTGGGAGTGCTGGGAATAACGAGTAATAAAGAAAATATAAAAGAAGATCCCCAAAGAAGGTCGTGGACAAATACGCACACGGCGAAAGGAAATTCCGTTGTGTCGCTAAATAAGCAATTTTACAAAGGCACACATAGTTGTAAACTAAGTACACAAAATAAATTTACTTTCATCCTTTTTTATATTTTAAGGACTTTGATCTATCGCGGTGTTGACAAAAGAGGAGGGGGAGTAAAAAATACGTAACCTACTTCATGTATATGACCCTTATAGTAACTGAAACCTACACTTAGAGAATATACGTGTAAAATTTCATATTAATAGACCGAAAGTTGTAGGAAAGAAATAAAATGCATGCTTAATCACCAAATCAACCAGCGCATCTATTTACACTCTGACTGTCACGAGTGTCGTTCGAACAAGTAATTTTTCAGTTTAATACATTTACCTATAGAAAACACTTCATATTGCAAAAAACAACATTTTTATTTTGAAAACTCTTACAACATGTTTCGATTAGTATGATCATTATCAAACAGTTTATTATTAAAGTGTTTTGTTTATTAATTGTTTCAATTTTTGGTGTCTTGCTTACAGAAGGCACGTTTCTTCATTTGTTTATTTGTTTACCATTGAAGTATTTTTACTGTCTTACCGAATTTAAAAAAAAAAATGCAATTTTTGGCAATACTTACATATATAAAAATTTTGACTGTTGGCTAAATGGTTAAGAAAGTTAATTCATCACTGTTTAGAATTCTGATTACCCTAATGCAGTGTTTTTCAATATTTTCATGGTGCGACCCCCTTAGTATGGAAAAAAATTTCACAACCCCGTACCCTCCGCTATTACTAACTTTTATTCTTTTATGTTATCAATATTCGAATCCGTTCATCATTATTGGTTAATTATTTTCATAGTTAGGTAGCGCTTAAATACGTAATTAAGTACTTGACACAGGAATATTTTTATATGGACATCGAAGCTGATGACTTATAGTAGCTTCTGAACGTCCGCGTGGCATAAAAAGTGGACGATCGTTGCCGTTTAACGCTTCCGAGCGTAATCCAATCGAATTCTTTGAACTGTGAACTCGCGTTACTGTTTAAATTTGTTAAACTGTCTTGTTGTTTGTTTAGTAGTTAGTTGATCACTGTCTCTTATTCTCTAATATTCAAAATTCTGTGCTCATTGTATAGGTAATTATTGAAAATGTATAAGTTTCGGGAAACGTATGCACAACTGTCAATTTCAAGTTCCAATGAGAGTAATAAAAAAAAAACTAAAGAAAAAGTGTCTATATGACAACAATATTATTTAAAATTCGGATTTACTGTTATTGAAAACAAGCCGCAGTTTTGAAACTTTATCGCGCAAAAGTATGAAACTATCACATTAATGTACCATCCATTAACCCTAGAATCATACGTTGGTCTACGAGTCAAGTTAATCATACATCGGCGTCGTTTCGACGAATGGACTTTTTACGGGGAGTTTTAGAGTTTATTTGCAAGAAACATTTTTTTTACATAACAATACTACAAAAGCGAACAAAATATTTAAAAAAATTCGATTTGGAAAAATTTCTTAATATAAATATTTATTAATTTTTTTAATCTTTTTATCAAAGCATATTTTTATTATAAAAATTAAAAAATATATAAATACATCAATTGTAATAATTAATTTATGAACTATTATGAATCAGTGGACATGTGTGACTTTACAGAATGTGAAATTTCTCAGTCATAAATATTCCTATAGATATGTAGTTATTTCCCCATTAGGCACATTTGTAAATTTTTTTAAATTTGTTAGTAATTTTTTGAATAAGATCTCAAAAAATAATAAAAATTAAAATATTTTCCATAAAATAAATTGTTAACCTTTTATTAAGTCACTTGAAACGCATTCTTTAGTTTTCGATTCAATATATTAAAACTTCCGTATTATGTCGTCTCTATAAGTCAAACAGCTGTAATCATCCTTCACATTATCATAATCATTGAATAAATTAATTATAACATCCATATCTTTAATAAATTTTAGAAAAATTAGGAAAACTTTTATATGTGGAGTACAAAATCTTTAAAAAAAAATATAGGTTAATCATACATCGTCGTCCTTTTGACGCACACTATTTCAGTATAAAAAAAAACGACAATAGCTATAAACAAAATTTATATGTCTTATGTGTTATAATAACAAATAAATTAGATAACAGAAGTTTCACAGCGAGCAGGTACCGACAAGTCACAGTATTGGAGCAGGTAGAGAAGTTCGTTCGTCGTTTTGACGAGTACGTATGATTCTAGGGTTAAATTAAATATTATATATTGAACTGGAATAGTTTTATTTTTAAAGTAACTGCGACCGTCTTAAAACGGCTTTGCGACCGCCAGGGGGTCGCGACTCACAAGTTGAAAAACACTGTCCTAGTATAATTGATATAAAACCAAACCTAATTTCAGCAATGTATTTATTATATTATGTTTAAAGAGGTTTTATTGTAAACATTACAATACTGCGTTTTGTATCGTGTTCTTGAAAGCATGGATGCTATGAACTGTGATATAAATAAACTTTTTACATATTTTTAAAACGGTATCGATGATAAATGCAAGTGAAAAATGTGCAAAATATTTACGTACCTGCCTATTTAACAACCGCGCGCAACCATTGCGTTTTTTCTGAAATTATACGAACCGACAAGAACAAGTTTATGGCTAACGTGAAATTAAAAACGATTTATACATATATACCTACATCGTAGGTACGTGAGTATTTTTAGGCTCATGAAACCATATACAATATACGATTTAAGTTCATTAAAATTAAAATTATATTTATTTATTAATTAATTCAAATAGTAAATAACTACAGTTGCGGTCATCGGTAACATAACACCCACCAATGTTTCGTATCGTAACCTTGTAATTTGATGGAAAAAATGTAAATTTTGAAATCTTTTTTTGACTGGTATTTTAATGGTTATTTATAATTGCTAATAAATTTCCTACCGTACCGTGTATAACCTTATGTTGTATTTGCCTAAATAATTTATATTTGTTTTATATTTGAATTTATTTATTTATCAAAAATATATAAATTTTAAATTTATCAGTAGGTACATATGTATTTAAAAATTATTTATTTCCATAATAAATTTTGCATTTTTCTTGTTTCTGAAATTTTGATAAACATTTAATCATGAATAATTATAATACAAAAAAATTGATAAAGGATGTCACTACATGAAATTGGTTTTTGTTCACAAGATGCGGACAAATTTAAAGTGAGAGGGCTCTCATGTTCACGCAGGTGGAGAAAGTAAATTAAACAAAGACATTGGCTAGTAATTTTTAAAGACACGGTCATGTATACTAGTAATGGGATAATTCGAATTAACCCTTTTGCAAGCAACGTCATGCAATACAAATCAAGAAAACCCAGGGGTTTTTGGCAACAACATATAGATGTTAGTTTCGTATTCTACCGGTAGGTGATGATAAGTATCTCTCAATAATGACTAAAAACGAGCTGTTTCAATGGGAAGGCTAGACCCAATGTTGGAACCTGAACAACAAATTATCATTAATTGTTTAATTAATTATAAATTAATAAATGTAACATTTTTGTGTTAAGAATAGACAAAATAGGTATAGAAGAAATCGAAATTTTTTTTTTTCAAATACCGTTTTCATAATTTGGGACTAAAAGGATTAAAAATTATTGATAACTTGATTTTTTAAAGATATTTTTCAAATTGTACGTATAATTCAAATAGGATAGTGCGATACAGAATAAACTCTATGTGAATGTGGAACTATTACCTATATGAAAAAATTGCAAATCCAAATTCTCTTACTTCCAACTTTTTATACAATGCGAAAATACATAGATATGGTGGAAAGAGAGAACTAAGAAAAGTAAACAAAGATAATTATGGACCATTTGGTTAGAAATAGAAAATTATCAAAAAACTGTCATAATAAAAAAATGGAAATTCGGATTGTTCTCAGTCAATCATAGGTATATTAATGTGATTTATCAGTTCCGAAATCAATTAACTTTTCTAAACCTAATTTCATTAAGGCAATATCGTTATAAGGATTAATACAATTTCTAGAACATACATATAATTCGAATGATACATGAACTCTAATTGTAAGTGATGATATTTGACAACAGTACCTGCCACATTTGTTTCAAGAAAGGATAGACGTAGACACTTAACTGTCCTCTGTTGACCATAATTATATCAAAGAGTTTGTAGGAAAGTGAAACATGTTAAAATAAATGCCTATAATTATAAGACTTCTACGTCTTCAATCCCGAATAATAAACTCTTTAAGGGCGTTCGTGCGTCAAACTTAATAGTAGATAAAAATTTTAATTTTAGAAAATTGACAAGTTCAATTACATAGTTATCTGCCCTAGAATAGCTAATAGAAAAAAATATTCTAAACAGCATTTTTTCATTTTAGCGAATTTCCAGAAAGAATTCTGGAAATTCAGCTATTATGGTGTTAGCCATAGTCGAAGTTCAGCCCGAAAATATGGCAGAAATTTGTTTTGAGGTCCCTAGAGCCCAAAAATAACATTCACTAAAATTTATATATATATATATATATATATATATATATATATATATATATATATATATATATATATATATATGTATATATGTATTTATGTATTTATGTATCAGCACGATAGCGCTTCAGGAAAAACTGCTAGTTTTACGAAATTTGGTGACAACGTTGGAAGTCCAAAAATCTTGGATGAGTTCTTCAGCCAAAAACGTCAGAGCTCAGGAACATGATTTTTTGAGCATTTTTCGTGAAAAAGAGTTTTTGGCCAAAATTTGCTATAATTTAAAAGTTTTTGTCAAATTTTTTTACACCATTGCAAAGACGGGAAAAAATGACATAAAAAAGGTTTTGGAACTATTATTCTAGGTTAGCTAGTTTTTGAGAAAATAAGAAAAAAAAAGTCAATTTATTTTCTATAATTTTAGTGTGTTTACAACTATGTTGTATGTGTATAATCATATAATGTGTATGTATGTATATAACTGCAATAGTGAGATATACGTATGTGGATATACATACCTACTTATATTGGTTAAAAGATGTCTGCATCTGAATGTATTGGTGAAACAAAATCTTTATAGGATGAATGTACCAAAAGTTGGTCAGTAAAGCCTTTTGGTACTTTTAAAATACAAAATCAATTATATAAACAACTATATATTTCAATTAATAGAGGATCTACGGATTACTTATCAATTTTATTGTAGAATCGTTTCCAGGTAGTTCAATTCAAGTGAAATCTTGAAATAAGTAATTAAATTATAAGACTGATTAATAAACCTGTTTACTTTTTCCCTAAATCGGTCACATGTGTCATGTTGCTAGTTTTGGATATTCTTGACCTTAAGATTGACTTACGCTAAAAAAAGTTAACGTTTATTAGTTGCATAATATGAATACTAACGTGAGTACTACTAATTGATGGCAATCAATAAAGAATAATTTAATTTCTTTGATAGAATTGGTTTAATTCTTGCCGTAAAAAGTGAACAATCCTCAAATAAAATATTAATCTGGAGACGAAAAATACTTTCTAGACGTATTTAATGTTAATAATATAAATCTACAAAATTATTCAAAATAATCTGAAAAAGCCGAAATAAACCAGTTAGTGCTTATAATGTATCAAATTGAGAATTTTTTTAATAAAATCATCTGCTTTCAAACATGTACACATTTATAGAAAATAAATTTCTTATTTATAAGTTCTTTTAAACCGAAGTTCTCAATTTTTATGGACTAATATCCTTTGGAAACTAGTCCATAAAAATTGGGAACTTCGGTAAAAAGTTAATATAAAGTTTATAAATTTATTATTATTTAAAGAAAAATATAGATCCAGTTCGGGTACGTCTACCCCATGGGCTAGGAAACACTACTAAATATTTTGTTTAAATGCATTATTTGTGTCATTGGTGATAAGTATGTATATTGATATGGAACCAATTTAACGCCTTATATAGTACAAAATGTATATATACGTATATCTATGTGTGTGAATGTATTTGTACCTCTAATATACATATTTTTCAAATAAGTACATCACTGTTGACAGTTTTAGCGAATGGAATTCAGCTATTACAGCCACTGTCATGACGCGACTTGAGCCCGGGACTATGGCAGAAATTTGTTTTGAGGTTCCTAGAAACCGAAAAAAATAGTCACTAAAATTTATATATATATATATATATATATATATATATATATATATATATATATATATATATATATATATATATGTGTGTGTGTGTGTGTGCGTGTGTGTGTCCGCACGATAATTCTCGAACGAAATGTCTTACGTTTATGAAATTTGGTGAAAATATTGGAAGTCCCAAACCGTTGGACGAGTTCGTTAACCAGACACGTCCGATGCCTGGAACATGTCTTTTTTAGCAATTTTCGTGAAAAAAATTAACTTTTTGCCAAAATTTCCTCTTATTCAAAAATTTTTGTAAAATTTTTTTACACTATTGGGAAGAGGAGAAAAAATCACATAAAGGTCTTCAAACTATTATGCTATGTCAACTAGTTTCCAAGAAAAACTAACTTTTATAAACGGAAATTCGCTATGTTATGCAGGATGCTGCGACAGGGGTATTTAAAATTATAGTAAGTATATTATAAGAGTAGATATCATAATACAAAATGTTTAAAAATATTCTTTGAAATATACAATTTATATAATTGCACAAAAAACATCGTGTTGACGCACGTTAAAATGAAATATTAATTATTGAAATTAATATTGGGGTAGATTTTGATGTGTACACGTACATAATATTCCTACATACAAGTCAAATCAGACTACTAAATTTCAATCAACAACTGTGTATGCATTGATGTCATACATCAGTACATAGGTGGTACGTATAGCAATCACCCATATACACGACACGATATGACACATGTACAAGCACAAGCTCTGTATGCATAACATACAGGTATAGTGTTTTGTGGTAGCTACATAACATTGGACGCGCACGAACGTCTTTAACAAGGATTCGAACCATAATATCTATCTATCTTTTTAAATGAATTTCAATTGAATTTATGAATAATTTTTACAAAAAGTAACTAACTACATAGACATGTGTAAATTACAAATTATAAATTCTTTAATAAATACAATGCAATTAATTTTATTTGCAAAACATTAAAAAACAAATCTAGTAGCCGTACAATACATCTGACTGGCTACTAAGTGCACATAAATGACGATAATATATAAATTAAAATAATAATTCAGATGGTAGTTAATGAACTTTACGTTATTATAAACACATATCACTCAATTAAAAAGAAAAAAACATGTCCGGTATTACAGCATTCTACATTACCTGTCTCGCACTAGCTAGTACTTAATTTATATTGACTAGTTATGTAATAAACATTTTCTGTATAATTGTATGAAAAATATTATAATATGAATGAGAAAACACTCTTAAAAAATAAAAACTGAAATAAATTAACAGCAGGCTGTTCAGGCTCGAATGGGAAAAAAATCCTATAAGGTAAATCGGGGAACAAATAACACAGTGGGATACATCGTAATCTATGACATATTTACTTAGACAGTGTCATAAAAGAAAATTATAATTAACAAATAATGTATAAATTATAATTTACATAAAAAAGTTTTTTAATTCTTTAAGAAAAAAATTCTAAAAGCATTACGTCATGTTTTTACATGTCTTAGACAGTTTCATGATGCGAGTGGAGGGTTCGAGTTTACAAACTATTTGCACACAAAAATAAAACAAAATTTTTACTTATTTATCTATACAGTATAAATACATACTTGAAAATTCCATTCAATTTCCCTCCTTGGTATTTGTGTGAAAGTTTTTACTTGAAACCTCATGAAATTGATATTAGCGAAGAAACCCAAATATTTATTAGTAAAAATCGAATAAAAATAAGTTTATAGTTTCCGTTTATTTTAAGCACATTCTCCTATCTTTTCGATCATAAGTATGTAGATTTTTCCACAAAATTTATGTAACAATATTTTAAAAGAACCAACTTTATAATATTAATAGATTCTAGCGTTACTATATGGTATTCCATATTTGTAAATAATAAACAGATACTTTACTTTGCAAAATACCACTGTTATTTTTGAAACTGTGACAATATTGTTTCGAACCCTTAGTTCATTTTCAAACAGAAAATTTTCTGTTTGAAAATGAACTAAGGGTTCGAAACAATATTGCCACAGTTTCAAAAATAACAGTGGTATTTTGCAAAGTAAAGTATTTGTTTATTATTTACAGAACCAACATTGTTAGTTCATTTTTCCGGTGTCGCTAAACTTATAAGAAGATTATCTCCCGAATTTTTTTGGAAGCAAAAAGAAGAGGTCAAATATCTCCCGTATTTTTTTTGGAAGCAAAAAGGAGAGGTCAAAAGTCAGTTTTTTCTTTAATTTCTGTTTTTATGTTGATGATTTTCTTTGTAAAATTGGAATTTTCAGTTAGTTTCACAAAAATCTCAAATAATTCTAGGTTGTTTCTTTTTTTTTTTTAAATCTTGTAAATGGACTGTGTAGCAAATTAAACTATGGTAACCGATTTTAATAATGAATTGAATGCTAATTTTTCTTTTCTTTGTGTCCCATAATATTTTGAACTCAGTTGTACATAATACCTACCCAACTTAATAAATGAAAACTCAAAATAATTTTAATTTCTCAAATTATTTTGTCACATAAACCAATGCCCCTGACTTGACTATATGTAAACGTTTTTCTACGGTTAATTATTGTTAAGAAGAATTTCAAAAACCTAATTGAAAATCAATCCATATTCAATAAAAATTTTAATACGAAAAAAAGGAAAAAACCATTAATTATACGTCCCCAAAATGCTTAATTTATTTTTTTGGCACGTTTCACAAGATAATTACGCGACTAAAATTTAAAAAAAAAAGTACAAAAAGCAATTTTTTATTTCATTTTAATATAAATATCATTAGGTAATTGATGTATTTTATGGACGAGAATATAGTGCCCATAGTATACAAAGTGATAACGCCACAGAATACAAAATTTTTATTTTAACCAAATTTATTTTTTTTTTTTAAATTAAAAAAAAAAATTAAAATTCAAAAATAAATTTGTCAACAATTAGTTAATTAATGTCCTCAATATAGTTTTTTCGAACCACATTCAAATGCAGATGTTTCATTAGAATATTATTTTTTCCAAAAAAAATAAAATAAAATCAAAATTTATTGTTGTCGAAATCACCTGCTCAAATTCAGTATTTCAAATTATTTATTACGTGTAAAATGTTCACTATTAATTAGTTTATATTTTTATAAAAAATTTAATTAACAATTAAATTGACTTATAAAATTACGGATTAGACATTTTTTCCATCCATTGCATTATTGTCTGCCATACGGTGATAAGTTGCCGTCGGCAGTTGGTAGCCATCTTATGTACACATCATACTTATTGTACAACACAAACTCACACTGACTGGCTACGAGTTAACTTGTGTCGTCATAGAACTGGTTTTAATCGAGCCTCAGTGCTTACAAACAAGATGAAGCAATGTGTTCGAAATTATTTATTAATCGGTGAACACTCCAGGAAAAATTTGATTTATAGGAAATTTTTATAAATTTTTTTTCAAGTCTGAAACTGATAAATTTCGAAAATCGTGATAAAGCGAAATAATGATTTTGTAATTAGTTAAAAAAAAAAATTGAAATATGGTTAGAAGATTAGATAAATGATTTAAAATTATGATATAAATGTGTTTGAATAATTACCGCTCACTAAAAAAATTCTTTTTAATCATTTCTAGACTTTTTTTTTAAGAAAACAAAAAGTTCAGTGGATAAGGATGAACTTTACTTTCCCACCTAAAGATTTTTAGTTTTTAAACAGCAAACTTCAGTTATTCATCAAAAAAGGCTTCAAACGCTTGTGCTTTTTGATATTCTGAAAGCATTCTAAATTTAATTTTGGTACTTTTATAAATTTGTCATAATTATGTAACAACAAAAAGAATGTTTTAACTTTAGATAGTTTAGCAAATTTTGTATTTAATAATATAGATAGATAGGTTACTTTTTCATTTACATGTACTTAATATATATGAATATACATGAACAAAAGCGTTATTATTTTTTGACGATTTTCAAATATCTTAAGCTGCAGTGAAAGTAAAATATTGAATAAAAAGTTTAACAACTAACTCTGATAAACCTGAAAAATTAACACAAAAAGGTACCTATGTCCCCTTGTGTGTTAAATCATTGACACAAATCTTATGTAAAGATTTGACACATACGCTTTGTGTTAAAGCAATTTAGTCGTTGCACCAATTGGTGCAAAATCTGTAGTTTTCATAACCAAACAATTTTAGATTCCATCGAAAAATTTTACACAGTCAAAAAATTTTTTGTGTTGTATATTATACATATAATACAATCTCAAGTAAGTTTACATGTTTTTTTGTAACTGAATTTGTAACAAAATAACTTTAAAATGTAAGAAAATTGTTTCATTTGTAAACGTTTAATAAAACTATATTCGTCAATAACTGAAAAAGCTTTTCGGTTTTGTTTAATAATAAGAACTACTCTCATCTTTTTTATTATATATATTTTGGTAGATATATATTCTAATGTAACAGTGACGTAAAGGGCCACTAGTTTTGTGTACGTATAACACAATTTTTTTGTTAAAATATACAAAAAAGCGTACTTATAACATTCTTTTGCTTTACACAAAGACCGTGTTACTTTTTTGTTGTTTAAAACAGATTAACATTTTTATTCTGTTAAATGGAAATTTGTGTTAATATTTTCATTTAACACAAACATTCAATGTTACATTAACACAGGGTTGTGACACTTATTTAGCACAAAAATTTTAACCACTGGTTTTTTTTACACAATACAATTTTTTTTACTGTGTAATTAACATTTGGATATTAAAGTTAAATTAGATAATAAATTAGGTATCAATCTTAATTTTTTGCTTATTCCGAAACAATTGAATTCAGAACAAAGCAGTAACATTCTATTGTTTTCATTCTGTCGTAAATCATTAACTATTTAATGTGTTAATTACTTATTTAGTTCCACCGCTTAATGAATACAATTAAAGCGGCTATTAATTAATTATGTAATTAAAAATGATTGATACTAATTAATGTGAACATGCATATATCTTTATCTTTCTATTTTTCACTCCCGGTCTTTTCTTTTACTTATAAGTACCTACTAACTGAACAGTTAAATACATAATTCCTTTTGATGGTTTTTGTATGGTTTATTTCATTGTTTTTATCAGTAATAAGCTGTATAAAAAGGGTATTAGAACGGACTAACTTCCGACGGAATTCTTTTTTTAAAAGTAAAATTTTACAAATAAAGAAATTTTTTTTACAAACAAGAGTCTCCTAACGTAAGTAGGTAATGTAGAGTCTTAGAGTTTAACACCCAAAAATATGTATATGTATATTTAGAAAGTCCACAAGTAATTTGATTTTGACCCGGGCCGGCATGAACTACAACTAATTTCGTAATAGATTACAAAAAAGAAAAAAAAATAGATAAAAATATATTATTATATTATTAAACCAACGTGATTCGCTTTTTACATTCACCGGGCCGATACTATATTCAATAACCGTCAATTATGTAGATACGTTTTAAAATAATAGTTTTCTTCCAAACGTATTGTATACTTGACACTTGAACTTCAGATAGTTTCATAATTGTTATTTTATGATTTTTAAAAAAAATTATCACAGTTCAAATACTTAAATATGTATAATTGTTTAAAATGGTTCGAATTAAAGAGTAATGATTTAATTTTATTGTATTTTTAAATTTACAACTTTATAACCTATTTTCAAAATGAAAACATGGTTAAATTTCGTTCATCAAAATCCATAAATTGAATTTGTTGGCCTAACCAATCGTTCCTTTCCGGTATTTTTAACCGACTTCAAAAACGAGGAGGTTCTCTATTCAACCCGTATGTTTTTTTTTATGTATGTACACCGATTTCTTCCATATTTCTGGCCCAATTTGCGCCATTCTTTTTTTAGTTGGTAGATAAAGTTCCCATAAAAATTTAGTTGACATTGGTTGAGTAATTTTTTAACCATTTTCAATAATATGAGCAATATGAATAATTATGGGAAATTTATAATTTTTAGATGCAAAATTATCTACTTTAATATCTATATAGTAACATATTTTTTTAATTTATGTTGATCCAATTATCCTAAAAATAATTTTCTGTCAGTACCTAGTTTGAAAAATTTTTTGATGACTTGAAAAATCGGTGGATTTTCCTTGCTTTCTTATTTTTCTAGTCATTATTACTGTTCTAAATTTATGTTCTAAATTTCAAAGCAAAGCCAGTGAGTGCCCAAAATTATGATTTTTGGACACTGGTATTTTGGAAACTATTCCACTTAAACGTATGAAATTTGGAATTTAATAAAAAGAATTTTAAAAATCAACTAAAAAAAGTAATAGGGTGTACTTGTAAGCATTGTCACTAAAAGGTATGAAATAAAAGCTCTTTTAAAAACTGACTTCAAAAAGTAAAAAATAATTAATAGCACGAATTTTGAGGTCAGGCGGGGAGTAGTATAAATAAAATGTAGATCTTGAAGAATTGATGAATTTTTCAAGCACATCCAATCGCAATTTTACATATATGACGCCCCGCCTGACTTCAAAATTCGTGCTATTAATTATTTTTTACTTTTTGAAGTAGGTTTTTTAAAAGAGCTTTTATTTCTAATAGATCTGTTTTATCTTAATATTTACTCCAGATTTTTCTGAAGTTATTAATAAGGCATACATGTACCTACATATATGCAGAGCCGTCTTAAATTATCTAGGGGTACCTGGCATGGGCGCCCATATGATGGATTCCAGGGGGGGGCCGAAGGGTGAAAAGTGAACTTCCGGAGAAAATTTCGGCACATTTTTTTTCGATCTTTTTTCCCCCCACAAATCGCGAGGGCTATACTATATATAACCCACAAAAAATACCATTAACGACGTCGTTTTGCTCTCTTCGAACTCCTTTTTTCGAATTTTCTTCCAATCCTGGCTAGCTAGGGGGGGGCCATGGCCCCCCCCTGCCCATAGGTATGGGCGCCCATGGTACCTGGCTACATTAAGTTTTTACCTACAGAAAAACATCAAACCATAAAATGATGTGTGTCTAATTAATAACTTTATTAATACAACTTACTATAGGGTAACTTCAAAAATGTGAACTTTAGCGCATCGATGCAGCATCATAACCATCATGACCTTTCTGATGCATCTAATAGGTACTACATGATGCGATACTGATGCTCTCTTGAAATTTGATGCACATAGATGTTTTTGAACGTGATATTGGCATAATTTAACCTCTGACTATAGATAATATAGCATGATTAGATTATAGATAACACAGCAATACAGTCCTTGTATATATTATCTTTGAATTTCAACTTGAAGTTACTTGAAATTGAAAAAATTGAAATTATTAGAATAAAAAATATGACATATTTTAAGTGCAAGATGTATTCAGATAGTTTAAACAATTTTAATGTGAGGTAAATAAATTCATCTTTTTCAACATTTAGTTTTTCGGAATTATTCCTATAACCATTATGGTCATAGGACCATTGGCATCATCATTTATTCACGTTACCATAGCTACGACAGCCACCTATATTTTAAATGTAAGTAGCTATGATATTACATTATGCGCATGATACGCATCACCAAATTTCTTGATGCGTTGTTTTGACGCATCAAATGCAAAAATGAATTTTTTATTTTCGTTGTGATGCGTCTGATGCATTTTTGAACTTTTTACTCTGCTGCCTCATGCAAGCAGCGATGCATTTTTGAAGTTAGACATATTTATACGTAAAATTCATATTATTACCCCTATCTTTACTCTCACCTTGCACCCCTCTGGCCTATTGACTGATGACGCCATTGTATCTAATGATTTTATACTAAATGTTTGGAGAAACACTAATAAATACTTGTGTAAAAGTTGGACGTGCTGTCTCGAACAAAAATTCCTAAAAATATTCTTCACTATTTTTTTTTAAGAGAAAATTACTTTACATATTTCAGTTGTAACATAATTTTTTGAAACAACTAAATAAACAACACGAAATATGTGTGCCATAAATAAACAAGAACTATTTTTCCCCAACACAAAATTAAGTTCTTAGTCGAAAAAAATATATACAACAATCAACTAACATAATTTTTCTCACTGGCATACACACTATACAGTACACGAGACCACGAAAGTAATGTGTGCCATAAATTTTCTTGGTACAAGCCAATCCACAGAATTGATTCTGGATTGAAGTAACATAACGAGCATGTTCTAAGTGCTTACATATGAGTACCTCTACTCACGGTTACAATATTTACATAACAGAAAAGTAAAGTTTGTGTTTGATATTTGCAGTTGATTGTCGTAGGTCAGTCCATTGTTTGTTTGCCAGTCTGTCAGCTTTTATTGTATGGTAATTTTATGATCTGTTCGTGATAACTCGATCGATCGATTACTACCGATACCTTATTACATATTTTTGCATTTACGTGTTGTATGTGTTAGTACGTTGTTGCATAATACTTTCAAATAATGTTTTTTATTAGTCCAGTCAAGTAAGGCCTGAAATGGCAATTTTTCAACCTTGGTCAAACGGCATACTAGATTTGACTAGGGATAGTTTTAAGGGGGTTGCCAACCCAGCGTCAGGGTGAAAAAGGGGTGAAATTGCTCCAAAAGCCATTTTTTCACATTTTCGCGAAAACTATTATAGATATAGAGAAATATTTCAAATAAAAGTTGTAGAAAATGTTAAGGTCTACAACTTTTGTACAAAACATTTTTTTGCATCTATTGAAGTTTTCTAGAAAAATCAATTTAAATTTTAAAATCTTTGAAATTACATTTTTTTTTTTCATAAAATTTATACACATAAAATTAAGTCCTTAGCTATTTCTCTAGAAACATTTCTCTATATCTATAATAAGTAGTTTACGCGAAAAATGTGAAAAAATGGCTTTTGGAGCAATTTTACCCCTTTTTCACCCTGACGCTGGCTTCACAATCCCCTTAAAACTATCCCTAGTCAAATCTAGTATGCCTAGGAATATTTCAGCCAAGTTTGACCGAGGTTGAAAAATTGCCATTTCAGGCCTTACTTGACTGGACTATATGTAAATGTATTGTTTACGGTTCATAAAAAAATATAGGTATGAGATTATGTGCCACCAAAAAGATTCCAATATTGCTTCTTTTTTGTAGCTACGTATAAAATATTTAACCCTTTGATGACAATTTGAAACTGTAATCGTCTTTCAATATTTTTAACTGTGTCCATAACACGAAACGTACAATCAGTGTAGAATAAATGATAACCTATACTTAATTTAAACATGAATTATTTAGTAACATTTACAGTATATCCAAGCAACTAATTCTGAACCTTAAGGGTCGATCCACACTACAATGCCGATCACAGATCGTCCTCGGTCCGTCCAGATTACATTAAAGATTTAGTACGCATTATAATTCTGTTATTGGTACTATACGTTTATTTAAAAATTATAGACGATGTTTCTATGTTATTAAATTACTAATTAATTAAATAAATAAAAATTAATTGAAAAAGATATCCAGTTAAATATTCATTGAAATGAATCGATGTGGGACTGTGTAAAACTGGAGCTTGACTATTATTGATAGCATGTATACACACATTTTCGTTTCCTATTTAAAAATATTATAATTTACCAGACCGAGATTGGACCGAGGACGAACTGTGGTCGGCACTGTAATGCGGCTAAACCCTAATTGATTTTACCTTTCTGGTTATAATTGGCATTTTAATAAATTATAAATAACTGTACTATAAAAGCTGGAATACCTTCATGTACCACAAATACAATATTCCAAGTGTATATAACTTCCTCCGAAGGATCTTTTACAATTTTTCTGCCATGTTAAAACAGTGGGTAGCTTTTAACTAGAAGCAGCTAAAATCAAAATAAAAAAATTTCACTCTAACGTTGTCAATAAGTATCGGAATTTTGAAGGAAAGAAAAATTGAAAAACTTAGTTTTAAAATGGCTTATTTTAAATGTCTGAAGTAGATAGGTGTCATTATTTTAACATTACTTTAACCCCATTTCCATCTGAGAAGTCCCTTCAGAGGCGTAGCTACCGCCGTATCAGCCGTATCAATGATACAGGGCCCCCGGGCTACAGAGGCCCCTAACGTGTGTAAGCAAAAATTAGTAAAATGTTATCCACAGTGTCACTTAATCTCGTGTTTCCCGGAAAAAAAACATATAAAAAGTTAGCAACATGGGTAACTTTAAAAATGAAACTTCGATGGGGCAGGAACGGCTATCAGACTTGTCACTATTGTCTACAGAAGAAGAAGTTTTAGGAAAACTGAAACCGTCTTCAGCTATAGATGATTTAATAAATCAATTTACCGAAAAAATGGCAAGAAAAGTGTATATTTAGCTTGAATTGTTTGGCTAGGCTCAATTTCTAGGAGGAAGCGATAACTTATAATCAATAAATATTTATTTTAATTAGTGAAAGCATTTTTGTTTCTTTTGTGAGACATCTTTACTCTTCATTTGGGCCCCCCAACTAATTTTGACACAGGGCCCCTCCAAGGCACGCTACGCCACTGAGTCCCTTCGCAATAAAATAGCAAGAGAACTTTTTTAGTTTCCGAGTTTCATCATCACTGATTTATTGCTATATGTTACTGAATCCACTAATTATCTAAAATCCACAGATTCAAAGCTGTAACCTTTCACACTGCAGTCCATGGAGAAGGAAAACAAATGTAAATTTCTTTGTCGAATTTTTTCAAATGTATTCAAAGAGTTGAAAACTAACTCCAATATAAAAATAAAATTTGGTAATAAAAGTTCTTCCGGAAAGAGCCTTGAAAATTTGTATAAAAGTCGTAAATCAAAATATATTCAAAAAACAATAACATCGGCAATAATCCAATAATAAATAAAATCACAATAAACTTAAGTGGGGGCCAAAGCAAAAAATACAAGCAAAAAAAAAAGTAAATACTTATATCGAGGTGGTAAAAAAGACAACTTGTATCGGCAATGTAACAGAAAAGAAAATTTTTCGTTCATTTACGATCGTTTTATGCCCATTTTTAGTGGCTATAAAAATCACTGTAACACCACTGTTTATGCTATATAAATGTCGCATTTAACAACAGGAACTTACAACAAGCGCGTCTCCTGACAGTGTACACGTAGTGTAGTGTACCACCATTCAGTATCAGTTGGAAGATGAGTGTGATTTTTTTTATTTTGATGGTGAATATAGTGAAGTGATGGTCATAAACTTTATACGAGTGAGACACCTATATGTACATGCACTTAAGTGTGAACGGTAAACAATATTCTTATTTTATTAAATAAATATGTACAGTATATATAACAAATATCCGTGTCCACAGTATTCTGCTTAACATAGCGAATTCCGTTTCTCGGAATTCCCAAATTATCCAACGGAACTCTCCGAGAGTAAACAAACTCAAATGAATAAGCAGAAACTCGTCTGTCCGACAGTTACTCTCCAAATTTGGAACATGAAAAAATAATTGTTTTCTCTTATGCAGAACAAATCACAAAATTAGTTTAGTTGAAGACAGTACCCACTTAGCACTCATTTTCTCATCTATTAGTTATACAATATAAGTTCTCAATAATGCCTTTGTCTAGCAGGGGAGGAAAATCTTTGGAGAAGCCATATTTCCACTCTCATGATCTTCACCATAGAACACTAGAAGCAAACTAAAATAAAAAAAGTGTAGATCGCTTGGAGTCATTTGTTGGCTGTCATAGCTTAAGGCATTTAGTCGTCCGGTGTCGGTCACCGAATGCACGCCAATTGTGATGTATTATTAAGACCATTGTTACTTAAACTGCACGTTGCTCTGTCTGCTAATACGTGTTATGTAGTTGTGTGTGTGACCATTCACACACATGCAAACATCAAACCTACACTACTACAAACAGTGTGTTTCTACACAGCATAATGGGGAGAAGTGGAAGGGATTTTTTGTCTACGCAGGTATCAGTTGTGCAGAGGTAGCAGTATTTACTCTGTTCTTTGTGATCTGCACCGTTACATTTAATTTGCTGGTCATTAAAAAGAGTAAAATTACGTAATGTTTAGTACGCCTAAGATTTAATTAACTATCTTCCACTTTATAATTACCGAAGCTATTCTTCTCGTGATATTATTCGAATAGTGCAATGCAAAATCTCGCTCGAAACACAATATATGTCAGCAAAACATTGATCACTATAACATATTATTGTTCCACCTCTTCCCAATTATATGCTAGTGATAAAAAAGAACTAAATTGTTTAATTTTTGCACGAATTATCTAGTTTACATGACATAATTATAACGTAAAGAGTAATATAATTCAGCTGGGGCCGATTCAATTGTTTGTTTATTTGTGATTTATAGAACGCTTTAAAATCTCACTTAGACCGAAACTGTGTGGCGAAGGTGGTAGGACCCCCCTCCCCCTGAAATAGTATTATAAAACGGCATTATTTGAGAGTGGCATTATTGAGAAGTTCTACTGTATAAATAAAAAAAAAAATTGATAAACTACAAATAAAAAAATAGGTATTATGAATAAAATAACTCATTACTGGTAATATAAAATAATATAAAATATCTAAAGAAAAATCTTATAAAAATAGAACACCTAATAGAAAATATCAAATAAATACACTTTTAAAAATGCTCTCTAGTAAAAAAAACCTTATTTGAAGGTTTATAAACGACCAATTTAGCTTCATAAACGCAATACTGGTAACGACAAAATTGTATATAACAACTCCACGTACACGCTTACTACACTCGGCAAGCAGTGATGTTAAGATGGCGGATGAAAGAATCTCGTTCAATTCAATGCCTGTGCCGTGATCGTGAACCGGTCCCAAGTGGCCGTTCTACATACGTACGTGATCCCCCACCATCGCCACCACTCCAGTGGCACTCCACCAAACACACACACACACACACAGTCATATGCTTTTCCTTCCACACACACAACTACGGCAGAGCAACAGAACACAGCGAATTGTGTGGTTCACTATCAAACTTTTCTCTGCTCTGTGTCTCTAGGCATTTCAGTTGACCGTATCTTGGATATGGTGTGTATAGCAAAACAAATGTATGTAGAATATAGCTACATCTCATTTTAACCAATATGATTGTACAATACTGTGCGCTCTATTCATAACATGTAAAAATCATTGGCGTTTCAAAAGATTTTATATTAATTATATAGGCTAAAAAATTTTTAACGATTTCCAGCACTTCCACCATGATATATTTATTTTAAAAAATATATGTATATAATCAACCTCGTATGACATGGTCGTTTTGAAATGTAATGAGAAGTCGTTTTATATCAAATCTTAAAGTGCTGAAAATTTTTTAAAAAGCTATAATTTTTTAGGATTTTGTAATACAACAACGAAATTGTTATAAATTCGTCATGTCTCTCATTGCATTAGGTAGTCTACCCGTAGTTGGCCACTTCTAAGTTATCAGTGTTAGACCTAGCGCAGTTTAATAGTGATGGTTTTTATTTGTCAACAATAATATAATTCAGGTAAGAAATAACTATCTAAGTTACTTTATTAGTGTAAACGCAACTAGTAGGATCAACTTCCCGATTTGGGTAAAACAGATAATAGCTTGATATAGCCATGCTACCACTTACTCACTCCCACTACCGACTTTTTCTACTAATGAATTCGCTCAGTGTAAACCGATGCTAAAATTATAGAGTTGTGTTAGCTAAAGTAAACTTAACTACAAAAGTCCTTTGTGTATAGACAGGATTTTACTAAAACGATCAGGAAATTATGACATCTAGTTAAAACGTATAAATTGTACTCTCATCGTGTTACTGCTGAGAACTGTTATTTTTTGGCGGGAATGTTTCCACAGAAATAAAATCTTTTTTGTTTCATTTAAAATACATTTTTCCACAAGAATGAGATTTTTCACGAGATTGGCATATTTTCTCGGGAAAAAATCGGCTTTACTATTATTTATTCAGCTTTACTAAATATTTTCCCGGAATAAAAAAGAGCCTATAACCGTCTCTGTCTCGCAAGCTATGTTTGTGCAAAATTTCAAGTTGACTTGTTAAGCTGCTGAGGTGTGAAGGCAAGTCAAACAAACAAACACACTCACTTTCGCATTTATAATATTCTTAATAAAGCATGCTAGTGGATCAAAGGGATTTATCTAAATTAACAAAACACTTGTTACATTTTTTTTTGTGCAAAACCAATTTTACCATCATTCTTGTCAATGATAAAGAAAACCGTACAGACCGGACTTGCGGTTAAGAATTCGGAGTGCACAATAAGTGTAACATCCATATTACTTTGAAAAGAAATTCAGTTTCCAAATTTTCACATGTGTTGGAACTATCGATTTTTTTAAAATAATTGTAATAATATTATTAAATAAAAATAATCTTGGTTTATATTATTCACCTCACAATGACGCCAATGTGTTTAAACGTGGCATTTCATTACAAAAATGATCATATGTTGTTTATTGTTTGGTGAGGGCATGGAACGAGATTTTCGATAACCAAACAGCCCATTTATATCATTTTAAAGTGAACTTTAAATACACTTTAATGTAATTTTGATAACATATAAATATGTATATTGTGGGGCCACCATTCCCCCTGCCCCGTTCAGTTCAAGTTTACATGTGGCTGGGTGTGTACTGTGTAGTATACAAACTGTTCGCGGTGCTCGGTTTAAACTCTGTTCCTCATCGGTCGGTCTATATCTTCACCGACAAACATCGAGAGACATTGACTTTTGTATTTTTTTCTTCTGAATGAAAAAAAAAAAAAAAAACAAAAAAAAAACAACAAATTGGTAATAAACACAGAGAATTAATAAGAATTTTTTTTTTTAATTATGTGTGAATAGTTAATATTAAAAATAATAATTTGGATATATTTAAAATAATAAAAAATTCGTCGAGTCCTTGACGGACACGTAGGTATTATTAATTACGTCAGGATTCTTCAACGACAAAGCTTTTTACAGCTTTCGGGATAAAATACTGGTTATTTAAGTACATTGTTTGTGGTTTATCTTAAAAATAGATAAATATACCTATTCAACAATGTTATTTCGAAATGTATTAACTATAGAACTCGGTTATGTAATAACTGGATTCCCTATATCTCTTAAACATATAAAATTTTTTTGACCGTTATTACTTTATGGTATTCCATATTTGTTATTAACCCTAGAATCATACATACTCGTCAAAACGACGAACGAACTTCTCTACCTGCTCCAATAATGTGACTTGTCGGTACCTGATCGTTGTGAAACTTCTGTTATCTAATTTATTTGTTATTATAACACATAACACATATAAATTTTATTTATAGCTATTGTCGTTTTTTTAATACTAAAATAGTGTGCGTCAAAAGGACGACGATGTATGATTAACCTATATTTTTTTTTAAAGATTTTGTACTCCACATATAAAAGTTTTCCTAATTTTTCTAAAATCTATTAAAGATATGGATGTTATAATTAATTTATTCAATGATTATGATAATGTGAAAGATGATTACAGCTGTTTGACTTATAGAGACGACATAATACTGAAGTTTGAATATATTGAATCGAAAACTAAAGAATGTGTTTCGAATGACTTAATAAAAGATTAACAATTTATTTTGTGGAAAATATTTTAATTTTTATTATTTTTTTATATCTTATTCGAAAAATTACTAACAAATTTTAGAAAATTTACAAATGTGCCTAATGGGGAAATAACTACATATCTATAGGAATATTTATGACTGAGAAATTTCACATTCTGTAAAGTCACACATGGCCACTGATTCATAATAGTTCATAAATTAATTATTACAATTGATGTATTTATATATTTTTTAATTTTTATAATGAAAATATGGTTTAATAAAAAGATTAAAAAAATTAATAAATATTTATATTAAGAAATTTTTCCAAATCCAGTTTTTTTAAATATTTTGTTCGCTTTTGTAGTATTGTTATGTAAAAAAAATGTTTTGTGCAAATAAACGCTAAAACTCGCCGTAAAAAGTCCATTCGTCGAAACGACGCCGATGTATGATTAACTTGACTCGTAGACCAATGTATGATTCTAGGGCTAATAAATAAAAACATTTTACTTTATGCAGAAATACCACTTTTATTGTTTAAACTCTTACTATATGTTTCGAGTTGTATACAAAAATTATAAAACAGAGAATACTTAAATTGGAATTGTAAATATCGGTATAATCGTTTAAAAGTAATTCGGAATTGTGTTTATAGATTTCTATTACCTCTAAAATAGTCTGAGTCCTTTATTCGTTACGTGGAAAACTGTAACATTTCCCTCCAGTATGTCCTATATCGACTAACTATCTGGCAAAAGTGGACTCAGATTTCTTGTTTTTGTAGGATCTAAAGTGTTCGGCTCTGTACGTTTCAAAATTACCACCAGTTTGACCGATGTAAAACCTATCACATTTTTGACAATTTAGTTTGTTGATCCTCGATTTTTTGTAAATTTGTCTATTTTTGTTTTATTGTTATATATTAAATTTCATTTACCTTTTTGGGATCCTAGGGTGCTGCAGGACAATTTTAATTGAGCTTATATTAGAACATGGGCTATACTGATCTATATCAGTGAAAGAATTTTTAAAATCGATTGGATAGTTTCTGAGATTAGCGGGAACTAACACGTAAATAAAGTCACAAATAAGAAGAAAATCCACAAAAATATATTTCATAATTTTCCTAAATATTTTCGAAAAAACAAACCTAAGTATCTAAAATTAAACTATTGTGTATTGTTACGTAGAAGTACCTAGTATTACATACCTACATATAAATATTGAGTATAAATATATATTTAAGAATATATAATATTCCTTATTACGAAAACAACATTAAATATTTGAAACTAGTACAAAAATTATTATCTAAATCAAATTTCCAAATAATAATATTATTCATGTTTTTATTATAATTTACCCCGAACATGCCATCTAAATTATCTGTTATTTAAATTATAAAAACGACAAAAACCTGAAAAGTGAACGTTATATTATAAACAGACTTAATAATCTATATAAAATCTATTTACCGATTTATAAATATACACATACATAATATGTACGAACGCACATGTACAATTCGTAGAGGTTTAAGAAAGTTAGAGTAAGAAGTACTTATGTATGTTCTATTACCTACATTTAGACAAAAACAGAAAAAATTGAAAGCATGAGTCGTCCCTTTTTTTCCTTTAATACTCTAAAGCGTAGGGTATTTTATATCTTTAATCGTATTCAGTTTCTTTGTTGTGTTCAATATACATAATTTAATTCAAAAAAAAAAGAACATTATATTTTTTGTTATAATTTTAATACCAGCTATGCCTGTGCTCAAGAAAACTAAAGAATGATGAATTATTTTACTAATTACGTTGAAATTTAATTAATTCAATATTGTAATAATATATTCTAAACACGCCCAAACATCTTCGAGCATTTTCTGCGTGTACAGTATACGTACGATATAAGTCTGGTTACCTACATATATTGAAACATTTGGGGTCTTCTGAAAATATTCAAAATTTTTTTAATTTTGACGGGTTTTATACATTAAAATATTTTGAAAGTTAAAGCAGTAATTTTCTTTTTAAGCCTCATTTTTTTAGTTTTTAGCTTTGGAAAAAATAAAAATCATTAAATAGCATACATTTATGAAATAAATACAGTAACACCTCGTCTACTCGAGGGTTAGACCGCGTTTGATGAGGTCTTGCATGTACATTCGTTTGTCATATATGTATATAGAGTCTGTTTTAAAGAAGTACAAAAACTACGAACATACAAATTTTAGCATGGGAAAACATTTTTTAGATCAAAGCATGCCTATTTTTTATGGATATGTGTGATGAAAACCCTAAGTACTTTTTTACGTTCTTATATGAAAAGAGAATTTTAGAAAAAAAGTTTCTTGAAAATGTTAATTTATCTAAAAATGTTAACACTATTTACAAATCCTTGAAATCCGTTCTAAATTTCTCTAATCTTGCTTTGGACTTTTATCAAATTTTAACCGAAATATTACACAATTTTTGTTATACCTTCTAATGGATACCCACACAATAAATACACTGTAACAAATACTGAAAAAAATTTGATAACAAGTGTATAATACACATAACCCATAATTAACAACTAAATTATACACTTTATATATTTACATAATCAAATTCATAAAATATATTTTTTAAAAATTAATTTTCTCTTGATCTCCTCGCTTCCTTTCACTTCGCCATCGTCCAAAAATTTAGAACTAATTGACCTTCAATTTAAAGAAAATTAATTTTTTAGTTTTGAACGGAAGTAGAAAATTATCCCGAAAAATTAATTATATTTAATTTGGATCTAATTTTATGATAAAAACTAATATCGAAATCATCATCTAAAAAAAAAAAAAAAATTGGAGAACATTTTTTATTTAAATGAGCTGGTACAATTAATTTAAAAAATATAAAACAAAAATAATTGCTGTGTATTTTTGAATATAAATTAAATAATTAAAATTTCTTGTATCTTTCCAAAACGTTGCATTACAAAATACTTGAATGATTTAGATTACTTGTAGTGCCTTAATTAAACTAATTTATTTATATTTATACAAAAAAAAAAAACTATTCTAAACAACGTCTAAAACCATTCATCAAATTGTAGCACCAATCATATTTTTATATAAAAAATATTTCTTATTTAATTAATAAAACTTATCTGGAATCAAAAATAGAAATGATTTAGTATTGGTCGCTATACAATAAAAAAAACCGCGTATTGCATCAGATTCACTGTATATACAGGCAGTACAGTAAACACCCAAAAATCGGTAGTCGCGTGTTATGAACCATGGATGCGATATCCGGAGTCCTATTTATTTATTAAAAATATTCAATAATCCTTTTAGAAAAATCATAAAATTTATAAAATTAGCCCCGGTTCAACTAGAACGGCTGTTCGTACCGCATTGCCCGCATTGGTTGTAAAATCATAAAGTAATCCTGCCGTAAATTAATCGGTGAAATAATCCTATGCGTATTCAATTTTTGATATCTACATATTTCTGAAATAATACTACACTTTAGTTTGCGTTTGGGTTAATTAGTACAATTACATTTTACAACCAATACGTGCCTCGGTACTGGAGTTCTTCTTCCAAGGCTTCCACTAAGGCTTTTTAGTTAACAATAAAAATTTAAAAAGTGAGAAACACACATTTATATTTTTAATTCTTTGCAACAGTGAATGTCACTCACCAGACAAATTAATTTATTCTACTAAACTTTTCAGCACTTCCACTTCCAATTATTGAAGTGACAAATCATAAAAGTTTTCACGAAGTATGCATATGACTCTCAGATCTTGTTATAATAACGCATACTAAGATATTAAATTGTTATAATTCCAAATGTTTCTCAAAGGATTTTGATTACCTAAATTTATTTATTTTTTAGGATTACATCCTGTAGTTCAAATACTTAAGCGGCCCCTACACGCTCAATAATATTGCACAAAATCCGAGGTTGTACAATACTATGGATCGTCTGTAGGTTATATTGAGGGGTTGTACAATATATTGTGCTGATCAAAAATAGTTTGAAATATATTGTGCAATGAATGAATATTGTGACGTCTGTAGGCTTTGTAGATATTATTGCGCAATACTACTTTATTTGTTTGATTTGTTTGTTATTCTGTAGTCATATTTTATGGCTATAATTTGAACCAGTATGAATTATTAATTTGCAAGACAATTATTTATTGCTTTGCAACATTTTTATCACTTAATATTTAAAATTAAACAACAGTTTAATTAAGTACAATTCCTGCATTTAGTTTATTGCACAAATTTCTTTAACAAAATTATTGAACTGTCTGGAGAAGCTTTCAATAAATTTCACAAGCTGATTGCACAATATTATTGAGCATGTAGGGGCCGCTTTAATATAGTATCTACACTATGGTTATTGTAGATGTAATATTTTTAAATATTTGTAGTTTTGAATGCGGATACGAATTTCTCAAAGTAACATCTACAGATGCGGGTGCGGATACGAATGCGAATATGTGAATCAGGTGCATATTAATCCCTTAAGGGATATGGGACATGTTTGTCTCCAATTTATAATTACGTTTTACGCAATACTGGTATGATTTAAAACATTTGTAACTTTATATAATTATTCTTCTATAGTAGTTTTAATAATTTCATGTTGTTTCAAAGTTGTCCGTTATTAATTTTTGTGCGTTATAAATTATTGCAATAAAAAATGATCAATCTTGGTAAGTAAATTATAATAAAATAAGTAAAGTAGAATATTTTAATCACTTAAAATGTTTCATACTTCCGTTACTTTTACTGTTTACTGAAACTGGGACATATTTGTCTCATGCTCAAAATTTATATAAAAATATATTAGGTAATTATAATTTGTCATTTATATGTTTAAATAGGCCCTAATAAACAGTTTTAAACATAATTTTTTTTCACTCTCCCTACGCTTATGTGCGTGAAGGAGTTAAATACCCTGTCCTCATTTAAATAAAATAAAATAAAAAATTTAACAAAAGTTAATTGTGCCTACTTATATCGAAAAAAGGCTTTGGTATTTCCTCAACATCTACATAGTTATTACTACAATAATTTAAAATTGACTGTATACCTATTGAAGCAACTATTCATGGGGAGCACAGAATACTGGCTGGTGGAGTTGCATCGAAAATTTCGAACATTCACTGAAACGGTCTTGTATCGATGATTAGTTGCTTTTCACTTTTTTGGGTTAATTTGAAAAGATTCGCATCTGTATCTGCACTAAAATAATATTTTCGGATGCGGATGCCATGATCTGGAACAATCCTGGTACGCACATACCCCCTTTATTTTAGTGTATATAAATATATAGTATCATATTTAATCACGTATTATACTTAGTCGTTAGGTAGCGATTGACAAAATTGCATCAAAACAATCGTAAAGTCCGAACAACGAAATGTTTACTGTATTTATTACGAATGATTAACATATATAACAATTTTAATTCATATAATTTGTGTTAATTTATATGTGAAATTAATGAAAGAATCCAATTAAAATTAAATGCGTAATTTAGTTGTATTCAATTAAATTTTGTAAATCTTGTGAGAAAACTTATTAACATTTTTATGAATTATGGATAGGGACACAGAAATAAATCCACGTGTTTTATATAAACATGCGGCTATGGCTGTAGTAATTAAAATTGCTACTGTAATTTTTTTAATTAAAATATTTAAAATCGAAGTTTTTTCTTTTCGAATATATTCGGATCAATAATAATAAATCACTGGACGCATTTCCGAAACTTATTCAAGTAAGCATCAAAAATTTACAACAGATGAAATAATTTTTAAATAAAAAAGTGGCCTTCGTTTATAGTTTGTTGAACACTTTTTTGAAAAAAACAAAATATTAAATTGGTATCCTTGAAATAAACCCTTTTTACCTGAAGTAATACTTTTTTAAACAACAGAAAAAGGAGATTTTTTATCAAGAAAAAAATATAGGTATTGACCTTCATTTAAAAAAACCTGAGCGGCAATTATCTTTTGAACATAATAGCTAAGGTCCTGACAATACTTAATTCATTCTCACAAGGACAAAAATAGATTCGTTACTTGATCACAAAATTCATAAAACAAATAAAAAATATTTTAGGTATATTATTACAACAAAAAAAAATTGAAATTACAATGGAAGCACTAGAATTTTTATCATTTGAATTTTTTGTTTAAATTTTGGGTATAAATATAATTATTAGAGTTTACGCTTAAATTTAAACGTCCCTTGAAGGTAATAATTATCTTACTTTTGCAACGCAAATTACATACTTTGGTTGTTATTATTTATTTAATACATTGCATCAGATAATTGTCTGAACAAGAGTTATCAATTTAATCTACAGAAAATTACAAATTACGTACCTAAGAGCTCATTATTTGGTCAGTATATCATGAAAATGCTTCATGGTATTTTAACACGTTTAGTTTTAACACATTGATTTAATATTAAAGTCAAATCAGGTGTTTCATTTTTTAATTTAATAAGATAAAAAATAAAAAAAATATATACCCACCATTTTGTCTGCTATTTACCGACGCTCAAAGCATCTTTTCTACTTAATTATTAGTTTACTTACTATTTTCCAAAAATTACCTTAAAAAATATAAATCTAACTTGTTTTTCTTTTTGTTTCAGATACTCTTATCTCATCATGCATCATAAGAAAAAAAAATGAACCAATTTTAGTCCAATTTTCAAATAACTACACGAATACAAAAATGTCTAAAATATTTATACGCAAGCATCGTAAATAAAAAGACTTACCGAAAAATAAAATTAAATAGTAATGAAAAACAAAACAAAAACCTATTCAAACTAAAATTAGTCCATTTATTTTCAAAATTTTGTTTGAAGAAAAATGCTTAAAATTTTTCAAATCACTGAAAACCAGCGGGAATAATTCAAAAAACCGGTTGTCGAAAACATGCAACGTTGAAAACAACATGACACCATCATCTACGTATACATACGCTTTTCGACTCTACCACCATCAAAGTGGGGGAAATAAACATGGTTCACGTTTTGTTGTTTCTGAATTCTTATTGTAGTGAAAGTGATTCAGTGTTAAAAAATATTTAAAAATAACTGATTTTCAATAGAAAAATATAATTTTCCTCAACTAAATTTTGTGAAAATATGTGTGAAACGTTCATTTTTGACATGAAAAACGTGATGAAATTCGAAAAAAGTGTGTTGTTTTTTGTTTGAAAAATATATTGTGCACCCATCACGAGGCTAAGAATAGATCGGAGGCAAAGCCACGCCTGAGCACTGCAGGAAACAGACGCGACAGCCATGTTGTTTGATGCACACAGATGCATGATGGGTAATTTTGAAATCGTACACACACGGCAAACAAACAGGCGTCTCGTTGCCGCTGAAGATAGAGATGAACGATATTTCCTGTAAGTTGATTGTATATTCGGTAAAATGAAATAGATATATGTTTTATGTAGAATTGATGTATTGCTATTTTTGTTCTTTGGCAGCAAAACAAAATTTATTGTTTGAATATTTTTAGAGGTAAATCATGAAATGGCTGACTTTTTTCAAATGAAATTGTAGTTTGGAATTATAAGAAAATTTAGTTTTTTTCTTCAAAAATTTTATTAATAATTTACATAAAATTTTTTCAATGTTGTAAAAACTTTTTTTGACAAAAATTTATTTAGGTAGGTATAGATCTAGTAAATAACTAATCTTGAAAATAAAAAAAGAAAAAGTCTACAATACATAGTATATAATTTTTCAATTTTTTTCGCACCAAAAAAATTGATTACAGATGCTATATTTGTTAGTCAGTTGAAAAAGTAATTTTTTCTTTCTTTTTATATTAGAAAAATAAACAAGAATTTATTACATATACTAAGATCGAATGTCGACTGCATGGCACCAGCGAAGTTGTTTGTAAACAGTCAGCATATTTGATTTATACGCCTTATTTTTTTTTTTCACAACCAAAAATAAAAATTTTCTTCTTGTCGCTGAATTAACTGCTAATAAAATATGTAGATACATACATAACTTTAAAAAGTGAAATTTTTTATTACATATTATTTCTTAGATATTTAGGCATTCCTTTTTAACATGCAGCTGAAGTTGTTTAAGCAATGATTTTCGTTAACCAAATTTTTTTCAAGAAAATCGATCTGTGTAGTTAATGTAGTTTTTTAAAAGTTTTTGATTTGGTCAAGGCTTTTTAAAATTTGAGTAAGGGAAACATATAGAAACTAAGTAGTAATTGCTCTAACATATGTACACCCATAGTATCTGTACCTACATAGAAATGGAACTATGTATTTTAAAAATTTCATATTTTGCTTGCACGTGTTTATCGACTTACATTAGTAAAATTAGTGCAGTAGTGAAAGAGATAAAGCCAAGAAAACTGAAATTATTTAAATTCATAAGTGATGAAGCATGCTTAAATTTTAGTGAAATGGACCATATTTCTTTTACCAGCGTTTTTACATTCTATAAAAATTAGCGCCCTGAATAATACCTACAATTTTCTAAACTTCCAGTTACGTTAAAATACAAAATACATATTTAAATTCAGAATTGCAGGTTATTTTAATTTACTTTTAATTTTATCACCAATAATATGGTTATGTTTGATTTTAATTATGAAACGATCCACAACAACATGAAACAATGATTCAAATTACTGAAAACACACTATTTCCTGAAAATGATTTCTTGAAACATTTTGATCTTGATAATTTTCATTGGCAAAGTGAAATTATTGTCTTTTATTTTCATTATTTCTATTAGCTAAAATATAGCTAAACCTTTTTTTATGCGGTCCTTTTTTGTGCGATTTTTTTCTGCGGTTTTTTAAAAAAGGCCTACTAAATGCATAAGGTGAATCAAAATCAAAAGAGACAGTAAGAAACAGAAACATTTACTATAATAAATTTCTTTGATAAAAATCCTTTTAATGGTTTTTAAGCATATAATCATTGCATTGTACAGGAACATAAGTTATTGCATCATTTAATTTCTTTACAGATATATTTTTCACAATTTACATAATATTATAAAAATGAAATAAAATGTTCCCACCTGTAAATTAATGCTTTATCTTGTTTAGAAAAGCAACTTTTAAGGAAATCGTGAGGTTTTGAGCGTTCTGAGTTATGTCTTTTCGATAAAACTTTTTTTATGTGGTTCCGATCCACCGTATAAAAAAAAGTTATTTTACAATCTGGACCGTACTAAACTTTTTATAGCTAAGTATTTATAATATTTTTGAATATATTTGTTTTATGCGATTTTTTTTATATATGGCCCCTATACACCGTACAAAAAAGGTTCAATCATGACGTCATTGTAACAAGCTATTTTTTGCACCAATCTTTTCATTTTAAATTGTATACTTATTTCTTTGATGATTTTTACAAAACTTATCATAAATAAAAGAATTTACCTAACTGGTATGCAAAAACAAGGTATTTAAATAGTTTTTTAATTTCAGTTAAATACCCTGTTCATTATCGAGCTTACTTTATTCGTATTAATGATAATTTAAACATAAAAAAAATTGCTCTTTAATTAATTGCTAAGTAAATTAATAACTTTTTTTAAAACTAAACCAAGAAAAGATCCTCTTGCAATTTAATACTCTAACGCTGAACATCTCTGCTTTTTATTTACAAATATAAATTAAATAAAATATGTAAAATATATTAAATTTTCTTCCATATTTACAATTAGTCATTAAAATTGTGTACACATGTTGTAAATACGCATGTCACAAATGCATGTGTGGACCACTCACTGTGAATAAATTTTTATAGTCGAGAATAAGTTTCAAAAGCGACATTAATTTTTTCATTTTTGTGTCTGCGGGTCTGCGCTGCTTCTATACCTAATAGGAAAATTATTTTCAAAAAATTGATTTACTTTGAGAAATGTATCTACGATAAATTAAGAATACTGAATAATTTTTTAGCATTTTATGCCAATAAATTATGATAGTAAATTACGTTTTAATTTTTTTTAAAAATGATATGAAAGAAATAATCGTTGGGTTCCACGGATCTTAAAGTCTTAGACCTATTATTATAAATTTCCGTTTGATAACTTTTGTTAAAACAGATATTTATTGAAAAAATATACAAGATTTTTGTTGTAAGATTGTTCCTAATTTTAATACTTAATATCTAATAAACATTAATATAAAATATATACTTAAATATTAGGTATATTTAGCATCAGCACGACAGAGTTGCACGTACAATGATGTACTTAAAAATTTAAGAAAAAATTTATAAATTGCTTAAAATATATTCTTTTACAGAAGCATTTGAAAGGAAACATCTTTAGGGTGCAATGTACTTACATTTCCTTGCTTCTGTAGCATTGCCAAATTTGGAATTCAAGTTTTAACAAGAAAAATATTTACTCTATTTTTTGGAAAAATTAAAAATTTTCTTTAAAAATAATTTATTTCAATACCTACCCTGTCTACATTAATAATAATAAAGATAAGCAAAAGCAGGTAAAGAAGATAGGGCTATTATTTTTTTGTTTGTTTACATTGCGGTTACACAATAAAAAAAAATTAGTACATTTTTTTGTCTTTTTCCCACGTTACATAGTTAAAAAAGAATGAAGAATCCAGGGACAAACTCAGTACATATAAATAATTTAAATGTTATATTTAAATGTTATATCATTTTCTTGATTTTATAAATATTGTGAAATAGTTGCATATGCAATTTTTAATTATTTTAAAACCATTCAAATAAAAATAGATAATAACACAAAACATTTTAGCCGCGAAATGGTAAATTAGCATGTATGACTGATGTAAGTATTATTGACGTGTATTGTTATTCATTATTAATAGTTTTGTAGTTTTGTTGAAAAATACATATTTTAATTAATGATAATGAGAATGTTTTATCTATATAAAACTTTTTCCAAGATTAAAAGTACATTAGAGATATATTGAATATTTCCAGTTTGCAATCACTGCAATGGAACACAGAAAAATACTTCTGTAATATGTTATTATACCCTGTTTCAAATACAACTATTCATGAGTCATCGTTAAAAAATTAAATAATTCTTATATTCCAAACGAATCAGTCTTCTATTCTTTTTTAAAAACAAACTGCAAATTTAAAACTTACGTAATTGCAATAATGAAAGAGAACGCACTTATGAATTTGAATTCATAAGTGATGAAGCATGGTTAAATTTAAGTGAAATGGACAATAATAAAACATTGATTTAAGCAGAAAAATATAATTCGTAAGTATATTATTCGATGTATCTGAATTATAGTTGGAAATCTAAAGCCGGTCCTGTGCGTGCACCAAAACGTACCGAACCTAGTATATAGTATATTTCATAAAATTCCGATATGAATTTTTTTTAAATTTCTTTATTAGGCTCTTTTTACTGTATTACAACTCTAAGAAAAAAGTAAAGGTAATAAAATTTTGAAAAACATATGATTGGTTAAAAAAGATGACAAGGATAAAAAAGCAGCTTGTACAGTGACAGTTTAATTTACTTATCTCTCTCACACAAAAATGTGACAAACCAAGTTGGATTTACATAGCTAAAAAAAACTTCATAAAAGTTAAATGAATGTACCTATATAATTTTTAAAACTATTGATTTAGATTATAATTTAACATTTTTAAATCGTATTTTGTATTGCCATATTCTATTTTAAATTAAAAAATAATATTTTTATGAATGTTACTGCAAGAGGGTAGTTCCGTACTGAAAATAATTTATTTCATTTTTTGCTATAGTGTAAATCCAACTTGTAAAATTTTATTACGTTTACTTTTTTCTTAGAGTTGTAGGATAGTAAATACTTTGGTCTTATAAGTCCAAGGGGATAAGAATAAGAAATAAATGGAACGCATATAAGTAGAATAGAAAAATACGAAAGCGGTACAAAATATACACCGACAGGGAAGGTTTGAAGAATTTCATATAAGTATGTATGTATTTTTTAAATATTTACCTAGGTTCTTGGCTAATAATTCTTAAATTATAAACGACTCCACTAAACCAATAAGTAATATTAGGTTAAGATATAATTGCAAATAAACACAGCATTCAGTTTTGTTACTTTCCATTACCCGTTAAAATTATTACTGCCTTGATAAAAATTATTTTTCTATCTTGCGCCATCTTCTCCCAACAGATTGCAGATAGGTAACGAAAGTAACAAGTTAAATGAATTACTAAGAAACAGTTTCTCAGCACATTACGTTGCTACACGCCGTACTGTGAGTTTTAGACACTATACACCCTATCACAGCTTCGTTTTCATTATCATTGTCCTTTTTAAAATGAATGTATTATAATATCTAATTTTAATATTGAATTTGAAAACATATTAATTTAATTATTTCTTTTTTGCAGTTTATTTCAAATATTTTAATTATAAGTTTTGTGTAGTTTGTTAAATGTTAATTACTTTTAAAAATTGGTTTAAAATTCAAATAAATGTTACAAACTGAATATGAAATCATATCACGCATACACTAATTTTTCATTGTCTTAGGGCATTTGTACCAAATTAAAATGATTTATATTTAATTTGCCAATTTAGATCTTTATCAAATTTCTGTTATATTTATCATATGAGAATATCTCATTTTTATCAACTAATACAGTCACGGTAATATTCAGGTATCTATACCAGCTTTATCTATGGCGGCTTGTACACGATCATTAATACTGTCAATATTTAAAAATACTGAAAGTATTACTAATCGTGTATTGATAATACTGAAGTATTGTGTATTGATTCATTATTTTTGTCAGTAAATACTGGACAGTAGTATTGATCGTGTACAAGCCGCCTATGAGTTTCTTTTGCTGTCATTTTGATAGTACACCATACATTTAGCTTCTGGAATTTTTAACTAGTAAAATTATTGTTGACGGACTAGGCCTGCTCTTTAATTTCGATGAGGTGGAAATATGTTGTTGAGCACATTATTCTAAGCAATTTTATAAATCAGTATATGGTGGAATTATTCTAACTTTTCAGTGACGGTTTATTAAAAAAAGCAATCGCAAAAATAGAATCTGAACCTGCTAAACCTCTGCAAACATAGCAATTTTAACATTTGTATGTTCACTTCCCAGCGCCCACTCCATCTATAAGTTTCTATTCATTTTTAACATGCCTAAAATCCTTTCCAATACTTAAGCTAAATAAGTCACATTTTCAATAATTTTTTCTAACCATCTATGCATTCGAACTGAAATCTTCTACGTTTTGTCAGGTATTCCTTTTGAGTACTAAAAAAAAGTTTCTTTTGCTCATTGACTATGCATTTTGTATGTGGAGTTAAAGTTAACGCTTAAAAAGACACACTTCGCGGCGTAGAGCACGCAGCCTTTGCCTGGCCAGAAATTAGAATACCCCTGTCACAGCATTGTGCATAACATAGCGAATTTCCGTTTAAAAAAAATAGTTTTTCTCGGAAACTAGTTGACATAGAAAAATAGTTTAAAGACCTTTTTTGTGTGATTTTTTCTCCTCGTTTCAATAGTGTAAAAAAATGTCGCAAAAAATTTTGAATAAAGGGAAATTTTGGCAAAAAAACTAATATTTTTGACGAAAACTGCCAGAAAAAACATGTTCCGGACATCGGACGTGCCTGGTTAACGAACTCGTCCAACGGTTTGGGAATTCCAATATTTTCACCAAATTTCGTGGCTGTAGTAGCTGAATTCCATTCTGGAAAACAAATTAGAGGACATAAAGGAGGACTTTACAAATTCACCAAATTAAAAAAGGAAAAGTTCTTGGTCCAAGGCCATTTTTTTTTGTTACATACAAGAGTTTGGATTTTATAACTTTTTTTTTACAGTCTAGTTTCTTTCAGAGCGAATGGTTTTCCGATGTTTCACTCTGATTTTCTTTTCCGATAGTTACTTCGAAAGAATTTTAATACTTCTCACTGTGAGGTCCGAAGGTCAAACGAATACTTCTAATCAATAGTTAGTTATAATTGCAAAAATATTAACCACCTATTTAATTTACTAGAAATTATATTAAATTAATAATTCATTTTTAAAATGTGATTATCCGATAATAGTCATAACTATTAATAACTAATAACTACTTATTACCAATTTATTAATCTTCCATAAATTCAAACAACAATCCTTTTCATTCTGTGAATTTTCGAAATGTTTATTATCCACAATTTGAATTGCTCTATAGTTGCTTTTTTGTAGTGCTAGAAAATAAAATTTATAATAATTCTATAAAAGTTATTCTGTTACTTAACAGAACAAGCTGATTACGATTACATACATGACGGTGGTTAAATGAATAACATTCTTTTCTTCCCAAAACATTAAATATTTGCATAAATATATTTGAGTCTAGTATAATGCAAATTTTATTGCAACAACTTACATTATAGTCAGTTTTATACACTTATGTGCCTATATCGACATCGTTAAATACTGTAGTGAGTTTATTTTGAACATAAATTATTGATAAACATTGGTTTTATTACTCGACAAAAATTTCTTCCTTTTAACTATATTTTGAATTGGTAATTTTCAATTGGCAATAATTTGGATTTAACGTAATTTACATGTGATAAAAACCAATAAAAAAACTATTGAATTTTTTTTTTAAATAGTGGTTTTTAATAGGACTGGGAATTTGTTCTCTTTTTTGTGTAAGGGATACACGGTGCGTAAGGGGTTAGGCCACTCTAAAAGCCGAAAAAATAGGTTCTTTTTGGTAATATTTTTTTCAGAAAAACTACAAAATAAATTGAGATTATAAATAACGGTGTTTATTATACATATCTGTGATTGTATACAGTAAATCTTTTTGAAACGATTAACTTCAAAATGGAGGCTTTGCAGCGTTTTTGCGATGATATCTCCGTATCTGCCAGGATCCACGGCCGGACAAACAGCTCCTCTAATGTTTAAATTATAATGAGCTAGTAAATTTTTTTCGATTATATATAATAACACAAGTCCTAAGCGTGTTTGTAGAAAACTGTGGATAGCAGTGTGCCAGTGTGTGCTTGATACCGCTTAAGGCATTTAGTTAGTTGGTATCGGTCACTCAATGCACAACGCATTATTATGTATTGTTGGACCATTGATAGCTTAGACCCCACCTTGCTCCGTCCGACAATACATGTTTTGTAATTGTGTGTGTTTCAACTGACACAGTTACAAAGATCAAACTAACACCACTACACACAGTATGTACTTACACAACATAGTGGTGGGAAATAGAGGGGATTTTTTGTCTACATTGGTATCAGTAGTGCAGAGATAGCAACTTGGCTTCTGATTATTCTGTGTAATAACAGCTATAGAAGTACACAGGATTTTTTCGATATGTTAATTTTTGGCCAAATGGCGCACTTCTAAAGTGGAAAGTGAAAAATTTGCCTAAAAAATCGTCAGATTTGTTAATAAAAAATGAACTGTGCAATATAAAAAACCCGGTGTACTTCTATAGACAATGTATTTTTCAAGATACATATATTCAAAATTTCAAATGAATCGTAACTTTAAATGAAATTTTTAGATGAAAGCATTTATCTCAAAACCGTCGTGTGTAACCGTCGATCCATTGAGCCCAAATAACCGAAAATACTGTAAAAAAGTTTATGATACTATAACCAAACGATTCACATTTTTCACTTTCACCAACTCACTTTCGAAAACTCAAATTCGAAAACTGAGTACTTATAGATTTTTTCCGGCCATAATCTTTTGGAATATCATTTTTGAGGTCCTAAGGAACCATTAAAATAATAAAAAAAATCGAATTTTCAAAAATTCTAGAGTGGCCTAACCCCTTAATAGTTCAAATATTTTACTGAAAAGTAAATAATCTAATAAATAGAAGATAGAGTTTATTTTATTTGGCTTTTGATAGATACAAGAGAGGCCGATCGCTTGATTAAAATTCCTTAAAACTTTGAGGGTCATGAACGCTGTATGGCGTTAAGTGAAACCTGACTAACACATCAATAATTCCCTATAAAGTGTACACCAATAAGGTGTGTACCTACATATTAAACAAACATGGCTCACACTTTGTCTACACACCATAGGTATCGCAGTGGTGCGATGTGCTCTACGATTATGTCTTATCCAGTACACAACACTGCTGTAGTAAGCAAGCTTGGTTTGACGTTTGTTTGAAAATGGACTTTTAAGCTTGAAACAGTTGTCATAATTAAAGAATAAACGTGCAATTTTTTGTTAAGTAAAATATTTTGTTTTATTATTTACAAAAATATGGAATACCAGACAGTAACGCTCAAATCAGTGAATATTACAACAATTTCCGAAAAATGCCGCTGTAAACTGAAATATTATAAGAATACATTTTGAGTATAAAACTCACGTGACATATACCATCTCAAAATACTTACGTGGATCAAGAACAACATATAATTTATTTTATGTGAAACCAGAAATAATATGGAGGGATTACCTACGATAACTTGTATTTTTCAAAATTTTAATGTAGGTACCTACTTTATGTAAATGAATTTAATTCCAGGATTTTAAAAATTTCTTTTTTCCTTTTTTTTATTTTTATTTTTTCAAAACAAATAATTCAAACTATTTTGAAAGAGTAGATAATAATTTATCATTATAGACCGGATGAAATAATTTTTCACAGGACCGGCTTAACGATTTCAGTGTAATACTGTTAGACTGTTTGTATTTACGTATGAGTCTGCTACAACAGAAATAACAGAATCCTGAAAATTTATTGAAATTCAACATAGAGAAGCGAAAACTTTTTAGAAAAATTTTATTATGTGAGATTTATATCAAAAATTAAAAGGGGCCCCAAATTTTGTTGAATTAAAGTTTTGCAATATTTATTTGTCTAACTAGCTGGCAGGTACATATAAAACAAAATTTATTGTCTTCTTTCCCACCGTCGGCTTTCTTTCAGTATCAATTGATAAACAAACTCCTTATCTCTTTTTAACTTTTTAAAATTAAATATATGTACCTTGTTTACAATTTTTTAAAATTTTTAGTTTTCCACATAGGTACATACACATGCAATGTAAATCAAGCAATATTTAATCTAGTTGTCCATTTCACTCAAAAGCATAAACAAAACATCATTTTGATGACATCGTAAGTGTCGTACCTATAAATATGTACGTATGTATTATTTGTGTTTAACCACAGATACTATTGATATTAGAATATTTATATGGACTAAACAATCGATTTTTAAATTTTTAAAGTTTTTTAGATATTATTTTTTGAAGCAAAATCGTTATATTGGTTAACACCTTTTATAATCTACAAACACAGAACACCTACAAACTATCGATGGTAATGAATATTTTTCAATTTTTATGTGATTTTTGTTGTAATTTGAGATTATTTATTAATAAATGTTCTAAAAATATTTATACTAACAAATATAACATCAGTTAATCTAGGAAAATTTTAAATCGCCTCTTGTTTAACCATCCATATTCGTCAAAACTTTAGTCACTTTTCATTTTCATATAAATTGTGTATATAAGTGTATTCCCACTATTTATTCAATGCTCAAAAGTATATACAAAAAAATATTAGTTAGCAAAAATGAAATAAATACCTACATAATATTTTATTAGATAACACATTATTAACGTTATATCTTTTTTTCTTAATATGGATACTTTTATTTGTGTATAGTTTGTTGGCAAGATATACTAGTTTTGTATGAACATTTTTTAAGGAAAAATTAGTAATATTTTCTAAAACATATTATGTTAATTCGATTTAATTTAATCAGTTTATGTATGTATGTATGTAAAGGAACATTATTTGCTCTAGCAGACTCATACATAAATACAAACAGTCTAACAGTATTACACTGAAATCGTTAAGCCGGTCCTGTGAAAAATTATTTTATCCGGACTATATTTATCATATTATTTTGATATAAATTTTAACCGTGTGCTTCCAACAAAACAACGTAACAACTCTCTGACATCTACGTTACCATAAATATGTTATATCTGAGCATATATTATATTATATGTAAAACATATACATACATTCATATGTATACGTATTAAAATACTATGTACATTACCGCACCTATATTTGAAGCAAAAGAGTAAGTTTAACAGTAACACTACTGGTAACGTCAGTTGACTGCTATGCGAAAAATTTTAACGCTAAAATTTCACTGTAATCTATTTCAGTTTTATGAAGAGCATGGTGGTAGTCCCGGGAAGATAGTTATTTTAGTTTTTAACAAATTTAATGAAAAGAGTAACGCATCTGCATGTTAAATGTTTTGCAAGCACTTATTTTTCCTCAGGTTGGAGCTACATACTAAATACGAATTGCATCCGACGGTCAGCAAAATATCTCATCACCCTAACTAAGCTGCCTTAAGGAAACACATGAATTGCATCCCGCGGTCAAAAATCAAACACACAAATTGCATCCCGTTGTTAATATTTTATTGCTTTGGCGGTGTAGTTGATTACAAATGTATGCATACATACAATTTATTGATTACTTTATATAAAATAATTTTCAAAAATAAATAATTTTTCCAAAATTATTCATATTTTTTTATTACTCATGCGAAAGAAGTAGGTACTAACTTGGCTAAAATGTAAAAAAAATAGTAATAATAATAGAAAAAAAATATGTGAAATTCGTAATAAAAAATAATATGTGCAACTCGTGCGGGATTGTCGATTGCCCACTCGAGCAAATGAGCGCACTCACTACAATCGTGCAATCAATTTTACTCTCGTGGGCAATCGACAATTTCCCGCCCTTATTGCACAATATACCTACTGTTGTTTTATTCAAGTTTTATTTCAGGTGCCTACTTATTGTATTTATTGAAAAAAATCGCCAAGTACCTACATATTGGACCGGCATTAAGTTAGGGTTGTGTAGTCAGTGACTATTTTTTTTACAACTATTAAATCAACTTCAAAAATAATTTAATATTTCAAATTTCAAAAATAATAAATAAATAATTTATTTTGTCATTCAGTTATTTTGCCTGCGGGCTAAATATTGCGGAAATGGTTCTATATGTCTCAAAATTTCTCTTGTACAGCTGAACTCTTTTTATGCGGTTTGTAAAAAATGGCTATTAAAATGCATAATATGAATCAAAATCACGAGACAGTAAGAAACTTAAACAATTACTATAATAACTTTCTTTGGTAAAAATACTTTTTAACGACTTTTTTTAAGCATTTAATCAATACATTACATAGGAATATAAATTATTGCATCATTTAATTTTTTTACACATGTGTTTTTCAAATTTTTCGTAATATTATAAAAAGGAAATAAAATGTTCCTAGGTGTAAATTAAGGCTTTATCTTGTTTAGAGAAGCAAGTTGAGCGTTTTGAGTGATGTTTTGTCGATGAAACTTTTTTTCTGCGGTCCCGACCAACCGCATAAAAAAAAGTTTTTTGTACAATCTGGATCGAACTATACTTTTTATAGTTATTTATGATATTTTTGAATATATTTTTTTGTGTGATTGTTTTTATGCGGTCCTCTCCACCGCACAAAAAAAGGATCGACTGTATTATCAAAATACTAATTCTGTGACTAAGAATTCTGTGTCAACTTTAATTAGTGCCAACAGTGTCTATTTTTAATTCGAAATATATGTCCATGTATCAGCTGGTCGCAAGATTTTTAAAAATTTATAATTACACACTTTAAATAAAAATAACAGAAATTATTGAAATTTAGTTTTAATGTAAATATTACTGGGTATATTACTATTATGTGTACATTGATGTACTTTTATATATTTCAATTCCTACATAGTATATACAATACATGCATGTGAATGTATATCAGTTAATTCGTTCATATGGACGCGGATGTGAAGGAAAAGAACGCAAACTCAGCAATGGATTTTCTGTGTATGATTACCGCGTTGGCTCGTTGTTCCAGAACATATATTTATTTGATTAAATCATGAATCACAGAATGCCCTTTTTAGTTAAAAGTTCACTTATACCAGTACTTATATGTAGGTATACCCCCCGTTTATATTTCAAAATGTACAGTACCAACAAACATACATATTGTACCGTATAGAATTCAATTTTATTTTGGTGCTACCATAGTATCCGATCTTGGAAATTTGTGACAAAATTGTGTTTTTAGGTGACACACGACAGCAGTGGCACTCGTCCGCTTGTTCTTTTTTGACCACTCGTCTCTGATAACCATGAAATCAAGAGTAGTTTAATCAATAAACGGCAGGACGCCAGTAAGATCTCCGGGGCGATACCGCGCCGCTCTGTCGACCTAGTGGACGCACCTGCATTTATTCAGATGTATTTATCTCCGAGAGCGGAATTGCGCCGCGCCGCATTTCCAACCTAGTGGACGCTCAGCTTAAAAAAATGAAAATGAAAATTGCAAAAGCGAACGTGAATGTTCAAATGTTGCGTACCTTTTGAACCTTTTGCATATTGCGAATGTGAGGGCTAATATTCGTTATGAATCTAATTATGCATTCGTTATAACCCTCATAGATTCTTACCTGTTCTTCTATATGTGACGAGAAAATAACTTTTAGTAAATTTTCAGTAAATTGAATAAGGAACTAAACAATTTTTTCTGCAGGATCTAAAAAAGCCTTCCTTGTTTCCAAAGGCAAAGTAAGACTAAAATGGGAAGTGGGCAAGATGACTTTTGCAAGGCCTCCTTTGATTTTTCAAAAAATTTCTCCCTAAAAATTAGCTGAAGAGCAAAAAAAGATCCTTCAACTTTAATCAAATTTTATACCAGCTTTCTTACACATGTGAGAACACTACCCTTTAGGCCACCTCTGCTTATCTCTATCTTTCTATTTACACAGAATTTCCAACATTTTATTTATATAATTCATCTCATAATTTATTTATTTTTAGTTAAAATAGGAATCCTGCTGGCAGTATTCTTCTTATATAGGTAAACAAATATCCTTTTTTGGTTTTTATAAACTTGGGTTTTCCACTTGTTACCTCTTATATGCATTAGATATGATCCACTAATTAGTCACCCTGATACAGTTTTACATAGTGAAAATTCTTGTTTAACTTTTGTTCTCGACTGTGAACATTTTGACTGTGCTACTATCAATAAAAGCTATTAAAAATTTGTTGGCAGTAATACCTCTGTAATGTATCTACATAGATGTATATAATTTCTAAAGCAGTTTATTAACTTTCAAATTCATAGTATTTACTAACAGGGTATATGTTTAATGTATACTGTGTTTCCTTCTGATTTTTCTGATCTAAAATCATTTAAACGCAAATTAAACTTTAATCTTATTTATATCCTACACAATTTTTCTTTTAAACAGACAAAATATAAAATATTTGTTTTTGTTTTACACTAAATATTGTTTAAGAAAACGCAATTTTCATGTTACAAGTTTATTTTTTTTTTAAATTTTCCTGGACCAGATTGTGATATAAATGAACATAGGTACACAAGGACATACATATGCACGATTTAAAAATATATATATATATATATATATATATATATATATATATATATATATATATATATATATATATATATATATATATATATATATATATATTTAAAATATATTAATATTTTATTACAAATTTGAGAGTTATTTTAATTGGGTGTCAATTTATTTTACTTTATTTAATTTTTTTAATTTTAAAGCTATAATATTTAACGCACATTTTTAAATATCACTATCGAATGTTTAAAATATATAAATTAATATTTTAATAATAAAAATATAAATTATTAAAACCCAAAAATTATTTTTCCAAATAAAATATTATGTTACAATATTAACATTAATATTTACAATATTTATTCCGAATGACCATTTTACTTAACACAGAAAACTTTCATTTAAAACGAACTTTTTTTCAAGATCTGGATTCAAGGTTAAATAACTTTGCAACACACAAGATTTATTTCTGATAATGCAAAAAATAATTCTTGCTAAAGTTATTCCTTACCAGTAACATTCTTTACAAATTGTTCAGATACTCTATGAATAATAATGAGTTATAAACTGCATCTTATTCTATACTCCTCAATCTCATCTGCATGCTGTAATGCATGTTAAACAATGATTAAAACAAAAACATAAGAATTGCATTGCTGCTGCACTGTGCTACATCAGAAAAAAATACCGCCATTAAATCATTTCTCTTAGCACATCTCCACCTTCCACAAGTTTAATTGCTCGCTGCTCCTTCGGTCCACTTTGATGTTTATTTCACAATAAAAATATATTATCAAACAATTATAAATGTATTTTTAATTAAATCTTTGCAGGGCCCTATTTTTCCTTGTTGGGACGTGGGTTGATAAAAAATTGGCAAAGTTGCCATCCGTGTTCATTCAGAAAAAGTAATTATTTTTGTTAATTAAACAAAAACAGTAAAAACAATTGGGTTTAGTTGTTCGGCTGTGTTTCGGTTTTTCGAAAGACAAATTCAAATTTTATTCGACTTAATTGCAGTTCATTCAATTAAAATGGTTTTTTGGTTTTGGTACGTAAATAGTTTTGTTCAGACAAATTAATCATAATTATTAATTATTGTTTTGTTTTTGTAATTAAATTACGGACGCTGGTGTCGCCCGTCTGTTTGGATCATAATAGAAATTTTTTCAGCTACAATGACCTTATGACAGTGTGTTTTTTTTTTTGTCGCTATAATTTGAAAACAGATTGTCGTCTTGATATTCTTGTATGAGTGGGGTGGTGTTGATACGGTTTTGTATATTAGGTGTGAAATATATTTTAATATTACGATATATTCAAATCAACCAACTCTTCGGCTGTGTCTGTGTATGCCGTAGTCGGCCATATGTTTTATGTTAATGGCTGTTTTTTGAAGTGAACATTGTGTACGTCCTTTTCAAAATTTAATTTTTCATTCAACGGTACAATTATGTTTAAAATAAAAATATTCTCAAATTGAAAAGAAGAAAAAAATGTTTAAAAAAAAATGTTCTTGAATTATGTTTTGTTTCCATAGGTGGTAACATAAATGATAACTAGAACCTTTGCCAAGTGTAATTTTACTTTATTTGTCTATAACGAGAACGTCTGACACTCAAAATTTTATTTACATTATTTTTTAAAGGTGATGTATTCATAAATGAACTGAAATCCACACAAAAACAGGCAAACGGTTAAGTAAATCTTCGATCTTCGCAAATAGCAATTTAAATCATCAACCGTACGTTTTTGGGAGTTAGTGTTTTTTGGGAAGGTTTATTATGTACTATAGGTATTTAAACCATTATTCTTCTTCTGCTTTTTTTACCTAAGGGGCCATCTATAAATTACGTATGTAAACAGGAAGGGGGTGAGGGAGGAGGCTAGTGGCCTAGAGGGGTGAAGTGTAACGAGGAGAACAGCAGAGCAAACGTGACGTCACGTCTGGAAAAAACTTGTCTTACGGTTGAAAAGCTATAGACAAAATCATTTTATTATACGTTCAAATAATTCCTGGGGTGGAGGGGCAAGTTTTGTGAAAGGAGATGGGGGTTAAAAATTGCCCCTAACTTGGCACCTAACTTGCATCAGCTTTAAGGATAGATTAGATCCTTTTGAAAATCGGTAATCGGAAACTAAATTCAGCAATTAATAAGAAGAAAGAAATCGATTCTTTTATATTTTACTTCTAATTGAAAGTATAGTTTATGTGAAGTTCAGTACTGCTTCTACATTCGTATTCACTGTTCACATCCAAACTTCGTGAAAGCGTACCTGTTCAGTGACAAACTATCATCGATATTTTTACTCTCTAATATTTCCAAATAGTTTGAAGTGTTTGAACCTATAAAAGACAATATAGAATTTGTTGAATTAGGAGAAACCCATATTTGTGCTTCAGTAGCTTCTTTCATGAAACAATTAGGTGTATTTGTAGTTACTTTAGTTGTTTGTTTTTACACTGCACAAAACAATACAAAGAAATATAAAATGCTTCTGTACAAGTTTTTTGAAATAATTAAAATTCATATGTTTTATCTTACATACAAGAAATTTTTCAGTTGCAGTAAAACTTCTTTCTGCGCAAAATAAGACGCACACAGTGACAAAAATGCGTAGCTTCTTAAATTTCTAGAAAAGTGTAACAATGTTTGTAAAAAATGAATGCGCTGTTTATTCTTAAACGTTAGTTACATTTCTTATTTGATATAACACTAAATCCAACAGAAAATTATGTGAAATATGGGTAGAAAGGTATAATAGATCGGATCAGTCGAAGTCTTTGTATGTTTTAAACAAAGTGTTTTAATTTCTAAAAATAATAAAAATTAAAATTTCGCAATATCTGTACTCCCTACAATAAAGTAATATGTATTGAAGGTATCTACATGTGAAATTCGAAATCGATTTGATAAAGAGAACTCGAGAACCATATTAAAATCTACTTAATAAATTTCTAAAACTGACTGACTGACTGACTGACAACGCACAGCCTAAACCGTTGGGTTTAGAAGAATGAAATTTTGCATAGGATATTCCTATGTAACGTAGATGAGCACTAAGAAAGGTTTTTTGAAAATTCGTCGCCTAAGTGGGTTTAGTGGGGGATGAAAATTTGTATGTAAATTCGTTATTTTTGAAGTTATTGGTAGGTATATAAAAATATGTTACTATGGCTATTAAAATAAATAATATCTTACTGAATAAATCTTTAACACTGACTGACAGATAACGTACAGCCTAAAACTGTTGGGTTTAGAAGGACGAAATTAGCACCGGAGATAAGAAAATTGGCGTTTAGGCTTTTATTTATAAATAAACGTCAGTTGTGTAAATTTATTCCCTAAGGAGTTAAAACAGGAAATGAAAGTTTGTATGGAAAGTTCGTCATTTTTGAAGTTAGAAACGTGGATATTGATTTAAGCTTTTGAAAAACACTAAAAGTGAGCAGAAAGTGAGTACCTAATAAAAAGATATTGTTGATGGGAAATCTCATGGGGTATACGGTTAGTGGCTATATAACTTTTGAATTTTCAGATTTTTTAATTTTCGTCTTGAGGGCATATTTGTAAAGGTAAAACCAAAAAAGAAATCCAATTCTAAACTCGGATACTATCTAGAAGTCTAAACCAGAAAAAATTCTAGACTATAGAAGACTACATTAAGTAACAATTCTTTTGGAATTATTGTAGATTTACTGTAACAAAAAAATTGTTTTTAACTTTTAACAATTAACCCATGCTCACGAGAAGTGTTCGTGCCCGGTTTTCTCAATTATTATAAATGAAACAAATTTCGCATTGATCGCGCGGCATTTCTATTCTGTTATTTTAAACAATGATAGCCAAACAAAAAATCTATAACATAGCAATCGTAGTTTCCAATTGACTATGTGTCTGTACCATGTTTGTGTGATTATTCGAAAAACACCATATAAAGAAGAGGTTTGTGCAAAAAAAAACAAGAAATAGACTGCTAGATGGAAGTTTCTTATTTTGTTGCTTTATCCAGTACCTACAATGATACAGGCAAAAATGTTCAAAGTCGGCAACGACAAATATTTAGATGCAACAGTGCATGCTTGTTAAAAAAATCTTTGCTTTCTATATCGTTGCTCCTTGTCTCACCTCGTTCATCTCTCTCTTCTTAAACGAAAGATGAATGTACTTTTTGCTTTAGTTGATCTCGATTGAATTCTTATCTGATTCGATTAGTTATTTTGCGGAATTAATATACAGAACTTTTTCAAATGGTATAAACGGATTAAATGTTTTAAGGTCAAATACAAACTGAATTTCAACGAGATGGAATCACGGAATTCAAGATTTTCAAGCATAAAAATATGAAATTTATTATTTTAATTTTAATATTTGTGTTCATATAAATTCGGTTATGCATTTATAATGCTGGTATTATTCACGGGACAGAAATAATTAAGGAGAAATTTTTTTCATTTATACGGCCTTGAACTTTTTAAAAAATATAAAATTGATGAATATTTCTCTTCTTTCGTGTGGAGGCACCTACAGTGCACAGAAAAATAACATTTTTGAATCATTATAATATATGTATATTATATAAAAAAATATAATTACAATTTTTTGGTATATTAATTCAAATAATTTTAATCAAATAAAAATTACAGCGATTAGAAACAAGAGGAGTCCAGAGTTATTTTAATTAATGATTAGTTACAATTATTTTTTGAATACAATACATGGCGTGTTTATATTTAAATTGCTTGGTAAAGCTGATTGTGCAATGATTTCAAAGGCTCTCTGTATTCCGCTGTCAAAAAGTCGTCAAAGGACATCTGAAAGAAAATTGAATAATATAACATAAATGAATTTTTCATCGAGTAAAAGAAAATTATCAAGTTGCGTACAGTTTTGTTTAATTTTCAAAAACATTAAACTTAACAAACATGGTACAGGAATGTATTGGCCCAAGTAGAGCTTGGATACCGGTATTCCGGAATACCGGAAATTTTTAAACGTTTTGTAAAACCGGTATTAAAATTTCAAATACCGGTATTTCAGTTTCGGTATTAACAAAATCAAATACTTTATGTATTACGTATTTTGAATATTTTTTTTTTACGTTAGATTTACAACATAAATTTTATTACAATGTCTTTAGTTTTGCTTAATATTTTCCATATGTACAGATGACCAGATATCTTATACTTATTCATATTTTTTCATAATTCTGGAATATTTTTAAATATTTTTCTATAAGAAAAAATACAAAATTATGTATTTAAATTTTTAAAATCCAAAGATGATGCAGTTTGTTATTATTACTGTTACTACTTAATTTTATTAAATAATTTTAATGTTTTTTCCTTTTTTCTATACTATCTTCATTCAATACCGAAAAAATACCGAAATACCGAATAAATACCGGTATTATAAAAAGATACCTGTATTCCAAGCCCTAGATCCAAGTATACTTTTCACAACAGCGAAGGACTAAGACTAAAGTTACACAGAGATGCTTGGAAAAATAGAAATTATTACAAAAATTTATGTCGAATCTGATATTAAAAAGTTTAAATATACACTAATAATCACATTAGTTCTAGTAAAATAAATACTTGGAACCAAAAAACAGTTTAAATTATGACTTTTGATATTTTTAGTTTTATAAGTTCTTTGGAACTGGAAATCCACGGTCTTTTCACGTGGTAAATTACTATAAAACTTGTCAGAAGTTAAGTTGCATGTAAAATATTTCAGCAGATAATTACGAAATCTTGGAAATTTTCCTCTCCTATAGCTAATAGCTTGTTCATCTGTAAGTAGAAAAGGCAGTAAACGCACGTAATATCCGATAAGAGTCACAGAAATGATAAACACACCTAAAGACAGGGTTGGACTATGTTAATCGATGTTTCAAAAATTCAAATAATAAAATTGAGCTGCGCTTTGTTTCTGAATGTTCAGGTAGGTATATTCTGTATTTCTTATTCTGTTATATTATATAAAACTGTGCCGCAATTACCTTTACAATAGAGCTTAATATTTTTACAAAGAATAATTATGATAAATTTAATCGTACCAGAAATACGTAATAGTTTTTCCCACCATAATTCAAACTCATAGTTTCATATATGTAATTTAGTATTTAAATATTAACTCTGGAAGGTTCAAAATTATACCAAATTAAATTTAATAAAAATTATGTTTAATTAGGGGCTGTAGAAAAGAATTTATTAAAATAAAATAAAATTACATTTAATTCTAAAGAGCGTCTAAAATAACTAAATTATTTTTAAAATTCTTCACCATTTTAAACATGAACGAACTCGCTAGCCTCGCCATGATTGACACGTCTTGTATATTATTTTCCTGGATTTTTTTTTTTTCAAACAGGTTACGTACTCTAAAAAGATACATTGCCCTGATACGTTATCAGATCGTCGTCGTAATATGTATGGACTGGTCAAAGTGGCAGAGGGGCGAGGAGTCCGGTATTAACATGATGTATCACCTCTGGCTCTGGTTATTTTGGTAAAATAAAACCAGTTCCTCAGCAAAAGTTAACGAATACAAAAATACCTCGTACATCAAGTAAATCTACCGTACTTGTAGGTATATACACGTAGGTACTTAAACATGCGCACATGCATACCACTTTTTTATATTGATTCAATTAAGTTTTGTATATGAAAAAAAAAATTTATTTTAATTGGTAAAATTTATTATATTAAAATTTCTGATTATGCCTTTGAGAGAGAAATCAATTTTTTTGTTCAAAATTTATCTCCGTAAATTATGATTTTAATTAACGAATTAGTTATACTCCTAGGCACTTAATGTCGACGTTAATTTATTAACTAGAAGTTTCGATAATAAATAAGAGAAACTGTAGGTATTTGGGAATTTGGGTTTATAAATCAAAAAAATTATCCAAGTATATTGCGTAACCGAAATAATTAGCTACTGTTTCCTCGATTAAGGAACAAAGAACCCATATAAAGAATTTGCCGCAATCGTTTTCGAAATAATAAAGGAAAATTAAAATTAACTCTTTATTTTATTGTTAATTTTATAGTGTTACTGGGGTACAGAATTTTTTTTACTCTTTCGGGTAGTTGCATAAAAATTTTAGTAATGATTTCAGTTTGAAATAGTAATATTATCTACCGATAAAAAGCGCTTAAGTATGTTATCATTAGTAAAAGTAAATTTGTGACAATTTATCACTTTTTTTGTGGTTTCATAGCTATTTATTCATTAATCATATGGTTACGATTTGAATTTTGGGATTTCAAGAATTCAGTCCTGATCTTGAAAAACACTAAAAAAATTATTTCAGTTATAGATGAAAATTTTAATCATTTGCCTAATGTCGGTGGTCCTAATGAAATTTTGCACAGGAGTTTTTTGGGTTTGTATCTCTTATCTGGCTTCACATTTCACACTTCAATAAAAAAAAAAAAATTGACCTTTTTCGAGACCGTAATAAATTTTATGACTTTTTTTGGTAAAAATATTTTATCCTTTTAAATTTTCAGTATTTTTAAATTGCGTTAAAAAAAAAGTTTAAGTTCTATATCGGTTTATATGTAACTTAACTAAAAATTAATATCTAAATAATATTATAAATGTGAAAGTTTGGATGTTTAGATGTTTAAATTTGTTCGATGTTTAAATTTTATCCCGGTTACAAGTTCTTGAGGGATACAAAAACAATTGTTCAAACACACCCCAAAAACAAAACTCAATTCGATGAAATTTGGTACACTGACATTATTTATCCTGAGCTAACAAATAGGATAATCTTATCCCGACTAAATAGAGACACTATTTACTATGAGCACATGTAGCTAGAATTTTAATAACACGTAGAATAGTTTTATCCCAATTGAATGTTCCCAGGGGATGCAAAAGAAATTCCAAAATCATGTCCAAATAATTAAACAGAATTTGATAAAATTTTGTACACAGACATGATTAATCCTGAATTAACGCATAGGCTAATCTTATCCTGATTAAAGGTTCCTGTAGGATGACTGAATCGAATTTGATAAAATTTAATATACAAACGTTATTTACTATGAACACATATATAGTAATAATTTTGAAATAGTTTTAGTCGGGATAGTTTAATCCCGATTGAAGGTTTCCGGGGGAAGAAGGGGAGACACAAGGGGGGGGGGGCTTAATTCAATGCGGGTGAAGCCGCGGGTCAGACTTAGTTATATTATAAAAATGCGTTGAAATGATTATGGAAATTCATAGTGAATGCAATAGCAATAATAATACATAGGATAGTTTTATCCCAATTGAAGGTTCCCGGTGGAAACAAAATCAACTGCTAAATCACATCCAACTAGCTAAATCGAAGTCGATGAAATTTATAGTACACACAGAGACACTATTTACCTTGATCTAACACATGGTGTAATCTTATCCCGATTAAATGTTCCTGTGGGATTCAATATTATTTAATTATAATAACAGCAAAAAATCAGAGATCCTTTGATCCTTTGAAAATTTGAAAAACTTGTAGTGCGATTTTAAACCATTTTTGAACAATTTACATAGCCATATTTTCAAAACGGGGATGGGGCAGAATTTAATTAATAATATTTGATATTTTCGTAATTATATAGTTAATTTAATTCCCAAAGAATGAATGTTGTAATTATTTACTGTCCTATAACTGGATTAAAATTGGATTTTTCCGCTATATTCAAATTCTCAGAAAAATATTACCTGAAACTATACATATATACTTAGTTTTTAGGGATTTGCAATTGTCTGTAATAATTACCTACAGTGTGGACTTGAAAATTTCGGACGTAAAAAAAACATATGAATTGCATCCCGCGGTCACAGGGTACATTTGTCCTCACTGAAGAGGAGAAGCATGATTCCTAACTCAGAAGAATTGTTTTATAATTATATAGAAGCAATAAAATACTTTTTTCCACAATAAAATTTCCTCGTCTGTCTGTCTGTTTGTTTGCCCCGTCTGTCTGTCATGTCTTACCGTGTGTCTTGTCTGTATGTCAGTCCTGTCCTATTAACTGGCTGTATGTTCTGTGTCTGTCTGTCCGTTTAGTCCTACAGTCTGTCTGTCAGTCATTCCTGTTTGCTTGTTCGTCTGTCTGTATTTTAATTTTATCCTGTCTGTCTGGCTGTCTTTTTTGTCTGCCCGTCAAATCCTGTGTGCCTGTTTATACTGTCTGTCTTGTATAATAGTCCTGTCTGTCCGTCTACCAGTCCTGTCTGTCTGTTAATCGGTCTTGTCTGTTTGTCAGTCGGTCCCATCTGTCTGTCTACTAGTCCTTTGTCTGTCAATGTCTGTATATCCATTTTCTCTTATTTGTATGTTTGTATTTTCTGTCTTTTTGTCCGTCTGTCCATTAGTCTACCCAGTCTGTCTGTCTGTTTGTATTCCTCCCTGCTTATTTGTTTGCCTCCTGTCATCTGTCCTCTATAAATTAACACACGTGGCGGATTTTCATACTTGACAAGGTCTTTTAAAGGCCGCTTTTGGTAAGTGGAATAATTATTCTGTGTAATAATTTTCAGTAATTTTTTCATTTACCTTTAGTGGCTTTTAAAAATAATAACATGCTGTATGAAAATTAGGTCCCGTGCATGCACACAAAGTTATATGTATAATTAACCCTTAACTACTGACGTGTAATTTTGTTACGTTGCTACAGACGTACGTATTGTGACGTAACATATGTAACATCAAAGTATGTTATGAAAAAGAAAATTATTTTAAATTATTAACTGTTATGGAAATCATTACGCTATAAAAATTATCATAAATTATTTACTTAGTTTACTTATCATAGTTAATTCAATTTCAAATAAGAAAAAATTATTTATTAAAATTATTTAGAAAAATCAGCCGATAAAATAAAGTTCACAATCTAATTGGCATTTTGAAATTCCCAACTTTAATGCAAACAATATTAAGGATCTATGATTTTTTGCTTCGTCACATATAAATCCATATTGAACTTAAACTTTTTTTTAACTTAACTTAAAAATATTGAAAAATTTAAAAGGATAAAATATTTTTACCAAAAAAAGTCATAAAATTTATTACGGTCTGGAAAAAGGTCAATTTTTTTTTTTTTATTGAAGTGTGAAATGTGAAGCCAGATAAGAGACTGAAACCGTTTTTTGTATAAACATATTAGGTAAACACTAAGAACGGATTTTTGAAAATTTATCCCCCTAGATTATAGGGATGAAGGTTTAAGGGATGAAAGTTTGTATGCAAAGATATCATTTTTGAAATTAGAAATATAAAAATTGCTGTTTAGAATTCTGTTTATAAATGAAAGTCATTCATTTCCTAAGGAAGTAAAATAAGAGACGAATATTTGTATGGGAAGCATGTCATTTTTGAAGTTAGGAACGTGGAAGTTGGTACATGTTTTGACTGATTAGACGGAAAAAACGGAACATCATCAAAGCGGATCGACGTGAAAATAAAAGTGCGAAACACGCATAGAAACTGACGGGGAAGAAAGAAATTCAGAGATATTATCAAAAGGTAAAAAAGAGGGCATAGATAGAGCAACTCCCATCGGGCGGGCACACGGCTGGTAGAAATAATAAAATTTGTATAGGCAATCATATACAGTCTGTTAAGTAAGATCGTGTTCGAAATAATTTATATAAAAATGTATTTAAAAAAATTTTGAAATACATACATATATACGTTCCACTTGATGAGGACTACGACGCAATTAGCTTAATAAGGTGTCCAGTCACCACCGGCGTCGATAATCGCCGGTGGTGACGCTATTTTCGAGGCATACTTTTAGTTAAATTGACGAATTTCTTAGATTTCAATTTTTTAGACTGAGACGAATGCTTTAAATGTATATATGCGTTTTCCTCGAAGTTTGTACTTGATATGTGACCTAATCGGATTGGTATCGGGCGACTGTGACGGCCAGTCGAAAGTAACAATGCCAGATTTAGCATTCGTGTCACGTATTTGGCACCCATGGTTCTTCACTTGTTATTCTAACAAAAGACAAACAACTGAATCTTTCTTTAAAGTGCGTGGTAGACAAAGGTTCACTCTATCTGCTCACAAAATATTTAGAGAAAAACTTTTACCATTTGTGAGTATGGTCGACCACGATCTGACTTAACAGACTGTACATGTACCTACTCCAAATTTACATGAACTGAAAATGATTCATGCATAAAAAATGCAGATAAATTTATATATTAGACAAGCTCGTAATGAGTATGTGTAAATGTTATAATTGTATGTATAAATAGTATTATTCGTATTATTACTTAAAAACAAAAAAATAAAAATAAATAAAATAATAAATTGTATATAAAAACAACAATACACGCGCGTTATATAATGAGTAATGATACATGATTTGCACCGATACAAATGGATGATGCAGTTTTACATTAAACATCTCTAACATACCTGTTTACTTATTTCTGTACTCAGTAATAAAATCAATACAATTAAGTAATTGAACATACATATGTATGTATTTATAATAATTATTATATTAAATGAATTTTCTGATCATTCTTATGTAGGTACTGTACATATATGTAGCTATGATTGCGTGATTGTAATTCCACAATTAATTATAAAACACTAGTGTAGTTGCTAGTTAGTGTTCGTTTACCGCCGTTTACTTACCGTGCAATTTTACCGCACCGCATACACAGTAAGTGCATATTCGTTGCATTGCAATATGCACTACTAAACTCTGTGATTATCAATTTAAAAGAGTGAACGCGAATTGTAGTTATAAAACTATCAAGGTGTTTGTTGTGTATGTAGTTTATATGATGTGTAATTTAATATAAAGTCAGTATTAGATTGTCATATTTAAAAACATTCAAACTTGTTAAAAATATATTGCATAGTAGATCCTCGAAATTTTCCAAAACAGTTTGTATTAACAGTATGAATGGTAATTTCATGATTTTCAAAAATTCTTAAAGTTGAAAATTAATATTAGATAGGTAAATGGCGGATAAGAGCGGATAAATCAAAACAAAAACTATAAACGAACACTTTAGGGGTTTACATGAGTTTTCTTTAATATTTTTTTATTTATTTTTCGCAATATAAGAAAATATAATTTATTCAAACTTTTGGCATATTATTATATTTGATTATATACCTAGGTACTGTAAAAAAAATTTCATGAAAAAAATTGAAAAATAGGCCTTGACAACTTGTTGTCGAAAATCGCTGATTTTTCACCGTAGGCAAAGTAACTCGTGAAATCATTATTTGAAATCAGAAAACAAATTTTTTTCTATTAGTAGATGCTTATGAATTGTACTTGAACGTAGGGTTTTAAAAAAATGAAATTTCAATTTTTGACAGCGTTTTAAACAGAAAATTTTGATTTTTGGTAAAAATTTTCGTGGTTTTCGTTGATTTTATACTTGTAAAATGAGAAATAATCATTCGTTCAAGTACAATCCATAATCATCTACTAATAATATAAAAAATTTTATTTTTTGATTTCAAATAAGGGTTCCATGAGTTACTCTGCCTATAAGTAGAAAAATCGGCAATTTTCGACAATTAGCTGCCAATAACCCAATTTTTTTCCATATAATATATTTTCTTATATTGCAAAATATTTTGATATATTGAACATTTTTTAAATGAAAATTTTCACGCACATTTTACGTTTTAGAAATTCCTAAACAATTTTGTTTTCGTATCTGTTTACCCGTCTTTGTGTCTGCAGGTGCCAACAAGTGGCATAACTTCAGAACTATATATTTTGATGATTTTTATGAATTGTGCGGTTTGGTTCCCAGATGGTCTTTTTCGAAATTCATTGTAATCGAAGTAATAGTAGCCACAGCGTTACCATAAAATTCCAAACTGGTATTAGAGCAGGTTTGGACCGCGACCGGTATCGTCCTAGGATCGGAGCAGTAATATGAATGCACTCATTGTTTCTTGTCGAACTAGGAGCGTATTAACGCCGTACCGAAAGTAGCACGATAGTGTGGACTGGGCCTTATATATAGGTCTAACGTAGAATGCCTGTTCATAAAAAAAAACTTTTTAATCTAACAGCGACTTTAAATAAAATATAAACCAATATAAAACACATAATAAATGATTTTGTTAGTAAAAATGGTATTTAATCCGTTCAAATATATATATATATATATATATATATATATATATATATATATATATATATATATATATATATATATATATATATATATATATATATATATGAACATAGTTATCCATTAATATGTGTACGTACATACATATACATACATGCATACATATATATGTACACATTCATATTATATATAGATGATGCCGATGATCATGATGGCAGCAGTAAAGGCGCGATAAAATGTCGTAAAACCACTTTTTATTGGCAATAAACTTCAACTTTTAAGGACGTGTTAAGCTACCATAATATAGGTACGTGGTAGAATACATAACTAGTGTTGTTGCGGCTTTAGTATGGAACTATTTTAAAACTTATTATCCATGCGGTTAGCAATTGTTTATTAATCAATCAAGTATCGATAATTTTAATGTTTTGTAGGACTGCTACATTTTATTATAAAGTATCCTTATCTAATCTAACTGTAGTTAAACAGAAGTTTATACCAAGTCAAGAATGTCAAGATTTTCCTAATTGTAAGAAAAACTATAAGCAAAAACTGATTATTTCATTTCTTACTTTTTCTAATTAAATTCTATTGACTTTTTATATGGATAATATCAACTTTATGAGGAAAAACTACTGATAATCGATAAAAAAATATAAAAAAAAATTTGTTTGATTTTAAAACCAACCGCTTGATTATGGTTTGATAACATGTATTTTCGTAATTGACACTGTTTCTTAAGGGGGGGTATTTTGGTCTAGAAATTTAAAAAAATCCATTTTATTTCTGCACATTTTTAAAGTTTAGGTAGAGAACGGAACATTGTTCCTTGATTAAAAAAATGTAAGTACCTATAACACACCATAGATGACTTAGGCCCGATTTACATTAACGCTCCGCTCTCGGTACGATATCACTATGCACCCGATTCGATATAATCTTGTTGTGTTCACATTACAAGGCTGATATCATGCTGGTACCTATTAGTGCCGCTCTGGGTACGCTCCCAGTTCGGTCTCAGTTCAATACAAATATCTTTTCATAACAACTGAATGCAAGCGGAGTGGAGTAGAATCAAAAAAGTGTTTACACTATAGGTACAAGTCATAACAAATCTATGATACATATGAATACACTCATTGTTTATTGTGTAAGAATATTTTATCGAACCGGGAGCGGAGTGATATCGTACCGAGAGCGGAGCGTTAATATAAATCGGGCCTTAGACTGCTCGAAACGAGACTGCAAACTTTAAACTCGTTTTTTTCCAAACTATGTTTTTTGAAACGGATGACATGACATTTTTTTTACTTTTTTTTACTTTTCAAATGTTAACAAAAACTGATAAAACTCCGATAGTAAAAATGTTAAGGTTTTTTATTTATTATGCCGGGAAAACACTTAAAATTTGTCCGTCTAGACCAGAATACCCCCTTAAACTGATTCCAGCAGAAAAATCCGGACGACTTTACTCATACCACTTTATCATATTGTTTACTTTGCAAAAATAATTACAATTCATGATATACAAACATTTTATAACTAAAGAACACTAGTTTTAAACATTGTGCAGACCCAACTTGGGCCAACAACCATGTACAAGTAGGTACACGAACAATCGCGCTAACTTTCTACATGTTTCTATCCTTCTATCCTAAGATTTTTAGTGATAGAAATCCTAACTGTAGTAGCTGATTGTCTTTACAAAAAAATTGTAAAACAGAAGAAATTAATTTTTTCGTTTTTAGCGACGTCACACAACACTGCAATACACCACACTATCGAATATTGAAAAAATTAAATAACAAAAACAAACAATAGACTCATAATCATAAAATTTAAAGCAATTTTTTTTTAAATTTCAATATAATAATTTAATGACTTTATGTGCGCATAATATTATCACATCACCGTTTTACTGTAATCATTTTAAACTTTTTGATTAATGCACTAATCAATTAATTAATAAAATAATAAAAATAATATTATAATTATTATAAAGTATAAACACAACAAAATTGTGCCATAAACTAATAAATAATTAAATAGTAATAAAATTTAACGAATTATTTACCACTATTACTGTATAGAGGAATAAATATATTTTTTATTAATTTTATTAATAAAATAATTATCATTAAATTAATTATTATATAAAATTTTAATTAATAAATAAACTATTAAAAAAAGTTTTTTTATTACCAATAAAATTAAACATAAAACACCACATAATGTTACCAAGATCTACATAATATAAAATGCATATCATATACTATATATAATATAATTGTATTATATATTCGTACGTATATGTATTCTCATAATATTTTGTATATTCATATATGCAATGGTATTTTTATAAGGAAATATAAACAGCCTATAAAATTTATTTTTATGTACATTTTAAATATGTATATTATTATTTTTATAGCCCGTTTCTCGAAATCGGAGTAAAAATTCATGCTTTGTTTTTGATTCTTGCTCTAAAAAAGTTGAATTTCTAGTTCAGTTGCTAACGTTACTATTTTACGTTTTAAATGTTGGAAAAATATTTATTAAATTTCAGTTGAGTTCATCCTGTTACAGGGGAATTTCAATTACGTATAACGAAATTATTTTCGTTTTAGTACGGACTATGGGAGATGGAGGATTTCATAAATGATCCTAAATTAATTTTCTTATATTCTTAGCCCAAATAAAAAGGAATAATCAGAACGTTCACAAGAGTTTTTTTAGTGGTGTTATAAATTTTAAGTTTTAGTTTTTTCGAAAATAATAAAAATTTTTATCTGAAGTAGGTATTACATTCATCATCTTTTATCAATAGGTATGTATACAAAAATATTTTCACTGTTGACAATAACGAAATAGGGTGGAATCGCTTAATGTTGAACAGTGCCCTAAGGTCGGCCACTGGCTGCTTTTTTTTAAATAATAATGCCTTATAGCCGGTCCAGACTACACAAACTTTTGTTTGCACAAACTTTTTGCGCAAACATAAGTTTGGGCAAACGATACGTGTGAACGTGATGTTCAAAGTTTGTACCAGTGTTTGTGGATTTTTGTATCACGCATCAAAAGGTTGGTATGGATGCGTGAGTTTGACAACTACCGTAAAAATGACTGAGTAGGTACGAATTCAGGCTTTACACTGTATTTAATTATATTTCTTTTATGAGTACGTACTCTTTAATATTATATTAATTAATATATTAAAAAATATTAATATATTAAAAATTTACGCGAGAATGGTCACTTTATTACAGTAATCAAAAATTTTGGAAAATGTTCCTGGTTTTTAAAAAATTTAGAAAAATAATTTAATTTCTTCTCTATGGTAAATTGGGGTATCTCTAACATAATCTCAATGTCACGTCCTCATTATTTCCTCTTAAAAAAATAAAAACAATTAAAAGTTTGTAGTCTTCCTTTTTCAGATATTCAAAATAACTAAAATTTCGATTAAACAAGAATTCTTTCATTAGAGCACCACAATAAATAGTTTTTAGAAGAAGTTTTAATAACAAAAAGTAACACTGTTTGAAGACGTCAATTTAAATTGATGTTCTAATATTTTTTATTAAACTTCAACCTTACTTATTGTTGTTACCCGAAAAAAATAATTATTCTACTATATTTTAAGAAAGATATCTATTCCGATTTATGTTTAGTGTTTTTAAACCGAGCTCATGAGTAACATTTTTCCTTGTGTCCATATTCACCCGCCTTTCTCGATTCATTCCAGTCTAGGGTAATGGTCTCTGAAAAATATTGATACTGAATACGTATGTACCATCCAATAAATATTTATTACCAATAAATTACAAAATATTTATTACCATCGACACTTTGTAGGTTGTAAAAGGTGTTAACCAATATGCCGATTTGCTTCAAAAAAAATGTTTGAGTAAAAATTTTAAGAAGATTTAGAATTTGCAAAACTTATAAAGTAGTTTATATTGTAATTAATGTTTTAATAATGTGCCGTGGTTAAATTAGAGGAATAATTTAACAACATGAAGAGAAGCGAGTGAAAAAATGTTATATATTTACATTTATTTTTTTTTTTTATTTTTTTTTTTTTTGAAAAAGTTATTCTAGTAAAATTAAAAATGTCAATATGCTAAATTGTCATGTAAGTAAAAATTTAAAAATTTTTATAAAGCGTTTAAAAAAACTTTCAAACGCATTATAAAAAAGTAACATAACACCTTTGTCTACTTCCTTTTCAATTGTACGTCTATAATAATATTTTTAATGGAATTACAAAATTTTCCCCAGCGCTAACACCACTATCATTGATTACATTTATTTTAACAGAATTTAAACGATTGGATAAATTTTTGCAACACAATTTACCATGAACAGAGTATAAGTACGCTACATAATTTTATGTTTTATAAAAACAGATCGTAATTTTGATTTTATTACAGAATAATCTCTATTATTGACACTAAACTGTCTCATAAAAATATAATTATATCAAAATAAATTTTACACTCCTTTTGAACTTTTCAGCAAATTTGTTTTATGACCGTCAAATAGAAAAAAATTTCGTACTATTCCAATTACCAAAATATTTATTTATTTTTTATGTACTTTTTCTTTAAATTGAAATAAAAATAATAACAAAAACAAAGAATTCAAGCAGATTTTGTTTTGTTTTAAAAATAAATTTTTAATATTTGGGTCAAGTGGTTGTTGGTGTATTGATGTAGTTTGTTTATCTCACTATGCAATTAAAATTATAAACATATTTTTTGAAAAGTATTTTTGAATGAATTTCGATATTTTATGGCTGGTTGCTTAATATTTATCGAATAATTATAGATTATGAAATATTATTCTTACTTAACATACATAATTATCTATCAATACATATTTAAGAAATTTGGTAATTTGATACAATAGCCTTGAGTAATTAGAAATGTGCACAGCTGATGTTAATTTGGTGGAATTTGAATTCAAATCAGAAATTGGAACATTTAAAAGATTTAACCATGACGGCTTGAAAGTCTCTGGTGGCTTCACCTTTTTTGAGACCGTAATTAATTTTATGACTTATTTTGGTAAATATTCTTTTATCGAAATATTGAAAATATTTAAAGTTTTAATTACTTTGTCAATTTCACGAAAATACTATTCTTTTTACTTAACGCGTTTTCAGCCCTTTCGGCCATCATCAGAGTAAATAAAGATCTTTATTTACTCTGATGATGGCCGAAAGTGCTGAAAACGCGTTAAGTAAAAAGAATAGTATTTTCGTGAAACTAACAAAGTAATTAATACTTTAAATATTTTCAATATTTGGAACGTTTAAAAGATTTAACCATGACGGCTTGAAAGTCTCTAGTGGCTTCACCTTTTAAAAGTGTAAATAAAAAAACAAAATTCACCTTTTTTGAGACCGTAATTAATTTAATGACTTATTTTGGTAAAAATTCTTTTATCGAAATATTGAAAATATTTAAAGTTTTAATTACTTTGTCAATTTCACGAAAATACTATTCTTTTTACTTAATGCGTTTTCAGCCCTTTCGGCCATCATCAGAGTAAATAAAGATCTTTATTTTCTGATGATGGCCGAAAGGGCTGAAAACGCGTTAAGTAAAAAGAATCGTATTTTCGTGAAATTGACAAAGTAATTAAAACTTTAAATATTTTCAATATTTGAAATGAAATTTCACAAAGTAAATCTCTCAACAGTAAATTATTTAATTCTTTTATCCTTTCAATTTTTTCAATATTTTTAAATTGTGTTACAGAAATGTTTAAGTTCTATATGGAATTATATGTAACTCAACTAAAAATTAATATCTTAATAATACCTATTATAAATTAATATGAAAGTTTAGATGTTTGGATCTTTAGATGTTTGGATGTTTGTTGCTCAATCACGCTGAAACAGCTGGACCGATTTTGATAAAATTTTATATACACACTCTTTATACACTGAATTAAGACATCGGTTAAATTTTATCCCAATTTCATGTTCCTGAAGGACACAAAAGCAATTATTCAAACACGCCCCAAAACACGATTCTATAAGTTAATAATAAATAGTGCCTGTGTATCAAAGGCACTATTTATTATTAACATTTAGGATAATTTTATCCCGATTAAAGGTTCATCTGGGATGATTGAACCGAATTTGATGAAATGTAATATAGAGACACTCTTTAGTATGGGCACATGCAGTAATAATTCATAGGATAGTTTTATCCCGGTTAAATGTTCCCAGGGGATACAAAAGAAATTATTTTTAATAACGTTCAAATAATTAAACCGAATTCGATTAAATTTGATACACAGACACGATTAATCCTGAGTTAACGCATAGGCTAATTTTACCCTAATTAAAGTTTCCTGTGGGATAACTGAACTGAATTTGATAGTTACATATAATTCCATATAGAACTTAAACATTTTTGTAACACAATTCAAAAATATTGAAAAAATTGATAGGATAAAAGAATTTTTACCAAAATAAGTCATCAAATTAATTACGGTCTCTAAAAAGGTAATTTTTTCTTATTACAGTTTTAAAATGTGAAGCCACCAGAGACTTTTAAACCGTCCATGACTGTTCTTCATATTTTTTTTAAATATTCTACTAAAATCTGGTTTCTTTAAAGAGTCCCTTGTAAAGAAACCAGGACGTAATTATTTTCTATTTCAAAATTGGCTTTGTCATTCTTCCCATCTCTGGAAAAATTACGAAATCCAAATTCTGTTAGGTCGTAAATAAATTGGCTTCCTTTTATTTTCCTCGTGAAAATCTATTAGTTGACTTTCTGAAAGCTTTCCTTTAACAGTTCCATATACATAAATATCGGCATACTTTAAAATATTTGCAGACGTTTATTTTCAAAATCCTAGCCCCCTCGCCTCCATCGCTTTCCGTTGCTATTTCCTACTGGAAGTTTAACGGAACTGAAAAGTCAACATTATATCACAAGCTGTGGGAAAAGGTTAAGCAATTTCCACACGACGATGTTAAGGTATTTAACGTCAAATTATATATATATAGTCGACTCTCGTTAATTCAAATCTACGATAATTCGAACCTCTCTATAATTCAAAGTTATCACGAGTTCCCTAAAAAATCTCTTTATATTTCCAACTAAATCAATAAATTTTTATGCACTTGGTAATTCGAACGAAAAAATCATTGCTACGTAACAAAACGACGCGTTAATTCGAACTCATCGGCGTCAAACACTCGACAATTCAAAGTTGCCGAGAGAAAGAGACAGAAAGATTGTAAGTACTTTTTGAGATAAGTTCAAATTCATTCATCGCAAATGCTTAAAAAATTAAAATTGTTACCTGCGATAATTCGAACCTCTCTATAATTCGTAATATTTTAAGAGTCCCTTGAGTTTCGAATTAACGAGAGTCGACTGTAGGTATATAATATATATAATAATTAACATCAAATTCTTTTCGGGGGCAATTTGGAGATTTTGAAAGGATGGATGCGTAGCTGAAGAAACAGAGAGGAGGTATTTTTATATCGAAACCACTTACGCAACTATAACTATCAAAACGCAAAATTTGGTAAAGTTTGATTTAATTGTTTAGAAGGATTACAGTAGCAAAGAATGTGAAATATCTCCAGAACTAAAGCTTCCTTCAGTTACTGATTTTGTTGCGTGCAGTGAACTATTTGGCCATTACTTCATTATAATGACGAAATTTTCGTTTTAAATTTTCAAGAATATAAATCTATTTTTAATTTTTGATTAGAAAACGAAAATATTTGTAAATGTATTCTTATAGCGTACACGCATATATTTAGAGGCCAATAAATTATGTTTTAAACAAAAATAAATTTCACTTCTAGAATGAATGCGCGCGCCATCACATTTAAAACGTTAGTACTACCTACTTTATTTACAAAATGCACATTGTTATTCGAATTAATACTCACGAAAATATTTTATTTAAAAAATACGTATAAATGGAAACCAAGAATAGTTGTCCTGTTACGATAGTTTCAACCCAAAAAAGATTATTTTCGTAATTTTCGTGTTCAGTATTCGGAACTTGGGCCTATACCGCTTTATGTACGGTTGGAATCGCAGCTTCAACGGTTACTGTGCAAGACTATAATTGATTTAAGGGGAGGTTTACTCGAGAGTCCTTAAAAATTATGTATTTTTCTACAATTTTTTTTCTCAAGAATGGAAGTAAATATCAATTTCAAATTTTGTACACATATTTATTAAGTATTAAACTATACAAAAAAAATTTTTCAAAGAAAAATATAAAAAATTGTCCATTTTATAGATACTGCAGTGTGACGATCCGAAAATCCAATGCCTTGTTGGCGGACATCCTAGCGCCGGTAATAAACCACCGAAATCCAAAAACAAAAAAGATTTATTAGACATATGAAGAGTATCGGCACCTCTACCTATAATATCAATAAATTGCTGAAAGAAAAAAAATGGCGGATATTTGAACTTTTGATTACGATTTTTATCTTTTTTTTCGCTCTTTAAAATAAACTTAAAAATAAAAAAAATATTGAAAGTGTATCGAACTTAGGTAGAGGTGCCGAAGAATTGAATTATCTTTAAAATAAAAAACGTAAGAAAAGGATTTATCGAATAGTTTTTGAGTTATCGTGTGCGCCAGTTCCAAAAATGTAGTTCCGAGATATTATAAAATATATATAAAGAAACGTATTTTCAAAATTTTATATTTAATACTCATTATTGCGTCAACTACGTTTTTTGAATTTTTTTTATAGAAAGCTGGATTCGGTTAATGTGCAAGAATCTTATTTTTAAATTATTTTCAGTAAAATCACTTTGGGAACAAATTCTACACATAATTTGCTATCAATTTCGGCAAAAAAATCGATTTTTTTTATCAAATCTCAAGTAAACCTTCCCTTAAATTACTTTCAGCAAAATCACTTTGGGAACATATTCTACACATAATTAACTACCAATTTCTGCAAAAAAAAAATCGATTTTTTTAGCGACTCTCAAGTAAACCTCCCCTTAATTACATATGACTAAATCTGCGGTATGGACGATCTTAGTATCGTACTTATGATTTCGAAAGGCTATTTTTCCACAATCAAATAATTTATGAGGTCACCGTTCCTAATTTTATGTATAAGTACATACATTACAGACTGCAATAAATCTTCTCGTAAGAATGTTATATCAAATATTTCAGGCGAATAAGCCAGTCCGATAAGTACGCATGCGTTTCATCCAGCATTCAGAGTTCAATTAATACAAAGCCAATTACGTCACGGGTGGCCACAATATGGAATGATGATTGTGTCTGTCTATTTTTAAAAATGTTCATTTGTATGTAGTGATTTTGATTACAAAGTGCATTTTTGTTACAATCCAGCAATCCGGCAATTGCTATTTATTTATAGCTTACAATGGCTACAGATATGTACATAGTATTTGCATTTTATTTGTTAATTAATTGATGATTAATGATTATTATAAATATCACTCAATTGTATGCACAAAGAATTGTTTGTTAGTCTATCTCTGGATGCCTTCATTATTTCTTGAAAGTTGAGTTAGGAAAAAAACCATAACAAGGCAGTTGCAGTAACGATAACCTTTCGTGACAGAAAAAAAATAATTATTTGACCTTCTTGATAAATGAAGTTTTTATATACTGGAAATTTGATAAATGATAAGCTTTTTTTATTTTTTATTATTAAGATGAATAAGTATGTGTTCTTATTTCGTAAATTTTAAATGGCCGCGATTGTTCCACAATCACCGGTCTTTATAAGTAGAAAAACTATTTTGAAAGCACTAAGAATTTCAAAATTGAACAAAATTTCAGTTTTAATTATCCAGTCTGAATGTTTTTATTTCAGTTTTTTATAATACCTATACAAACATTAGAAAAGTATTATTATAATAGAATTAAAAAGCATTTAAAAGGAAATTTGGAAAATAATGTAATACCTTATCACAATATTCTCAGTTCCTTAAATACACTAAAACGTTATATACAAGATGTTAAAACTAGAAAATTAAGAAAGAGTGTACTACCTAACAATGCTTCTAGAAAGCACTAGAAAATTATGTACAAGAAAATCCTTATAAATTCCTCATGTATACCTGTCATCGCATTTACTAGCTTACTCCTACTTGACCACTTTTAAATAGGCAGTGCCAGATCTTAAGCAATTTAATAGACAGTGCCGTTTTGGTTTTTTTTAAACTCATTTAAGATATTAGGTGGCATTTGAATTATTTTCCTAACTGATAAATTCTATAGACCGATGATTTTGTAGATAAAAAAAAACTCTAGATGGCGTCTGTATTAGACAAAAGTCTAAAAAACGGACGTAGAATTTCACTGTTATTAATTATTCATTATGTCTTGTAGAATTTGGAAAAATTATTCTTTGAACTAAAATAAGTTAATAGGAGAAAATTCGCTATGTTGTGCAGATACTGCAACAGGAATACTTATACTGTGATACTTATTCTGCAGCGCATTTATAGTCAGTGAAAACCATTGAAAATCTACATCAAATCCGTATCTGACACAGACACTTTTCTTGTACAGGAAAATTAATATACATAATTTAATAATAAATTATAAATTATAAAATATGTAAATATATTTACATGTATTTCAGTTTTTACATAATACATGTAACATATAACATGTACCTAGCTCTTGTTAGACATAGAAAATTTTGTACATATATATTCTGGGGTACTTGTATTTTCATGTTTTTATTATTATTATTATAAATATGTATTGAATTAAATTATGATTGCATCTTACTCACACATTGCAAATGTTCTATGTTTATTAATAGTTTATTTATTGTAATTTTATAACGTTCTACTTTATGTTTACACCAGACACAATCATACAGACAATTCAGACAGACAATCACCTCATAAAGAAAAAGAAAACAATACATATTCAATTAAAATATAGTTCTGTCTGTAAAATATACACCATATATTTGTAATAAATTTTGTCCACACGGCTGCAAAATAGTATTAGTCCAAGCAAATTACTGATTAAAACCTTATTTTGTGCCCAAATTAGTACCTGGAATTCGCCGTTCTATTGGAGAGATTCCTCAAAATGACGCCCAAAAAAAAGTTTTTCGCGTTTTTGAAAAAACCTAAATTCTATACAAAAAAGACTTTCATACTGGTAGTCTTGTCTTGGTCTTGCATTTTTTACAAGACCAAGACCAAGACTATGTAGGGTAAGTACGGGAGAGATGCCGCGTCAAGAGTGATGCCGCAGTAGCCATAGTTCGTCGGTTGATTGACAGATAGCGCTATTGATGGATTATATGTTTAAAATAAGTTACTTATTTAAGCTGTATATGGTAATATTTATGATTAGTCCATCAGTTTAGTAATTATCCAACTTTTTATTATTGAAAAGTACGTTTTTTAACATAATATTTTATCAGCCATTTAATTCATTAGAATTTAAGAATGTATACTTCATTGTTTTAATGAAAATGAGTTTTGTTATTAATTTAGGTATATTTTAAAAGTACTGTATAAAATTTTAGGTTGAAATTCCGCACTATGCTTGCTATAGCAACATGCGGCATCTATCTCAACAAAAAGGAGTGACGCCGCATTTAAAGTTGGTATAGATGCCGCATCATATTACATGTTAAAAACATAGACCTATCTACCTTAATTATGCAATTTTTTTTTTGAACTGTAAATTATGCCACGTAAATATAAAAGATCCATTAATGGATCAGGAAGAGCCCTCATATTAGTGAAGATAACGAAAATAATGATGACTGCCTGTGTATTGAATGTTTTGAAAGGTACTCAGAAACAAATAAAAATTTGACTGGTTAAGATGCATTAAGTGCCAAAAATGGTTACATATGGCATGCATCATGTATTGAGATGTGTGTAAAATGCAAAATTTTTAATATGAACTATGCCGCGTCTCACCTTCTTTGATGCGGCATCTCTCCCATAGGTGTGGGAGAGACGCCGCTTTGCAGGCTCTACAAAAATGTTAATTATGAATCCTTTATGACTCAAAATTTACAATTATTTATAAATAATTGTAAAGAACAATGTTTAGATTTATTGTGTACCAAATTTCAAATCAATTAAATGCTTACTTTAAGAATTATCAAGTGTTTTCAAAATATGCGGCATCTCTCCCGCATTCACCTTATACCAAGAGCAAGACCAAGACCAAAACTATAAGTATGGCTGCAAGACTCAAGTGAACAAGACCAAGACAAAAGCAAGAAAAAAGCAAGACTCTTGCTAAACTATTTAAATAATTTGAAAGTATAATTAATACCGTAAAGAGAGAAAATTCTGATTTTAGAAGGAAAAAATTCGCTAATAAAAAAATGCAAGAAAGTGCAAGATTTTTTAGCAATACCAAGACCAAGACCAAGACTGCATTTTGCAAGACCAAGACCAAGACCAAGATTCTTAATGCAAGAACAAGACCAAGACCAAGACTGCCAAGTCTTGGTCTTGGTCTTGGTCTTGCATTTGCTCATCACTAGAATGAACCAATTTAATGCAAATTGGTGCATAAACAAATTAGTTATTGCAACAAAATCACCAAAAATCGAGATTTTTCAATTGCCCATATCTTAAAGGAAAAAAATATTTTTTTTAGAAAACTTAGTGGAGGTGTAGTTCTTGGCAAGTGAAATAGGAATGTTTTCAAAAAATTGGAAAATACTGGATTTTTGCAAAAATCCGTTTTCGTAAGAATTTAATTTAACTAGATTCTGGACCATTTGCAGGCATGTTAATGGACATAAAATTTTCTTAAAGACTTGTAGGTACTAACGTAGTCAAAAAGTGCGCGTATCATTAAGTTACTCAAAGTATACAAAAGAAATGGCCAAGAGATTAGTAATTTTGTTGAATTCATTAAATTTCCATTTTTCCAGGATTTTGGTAAAGTTGTATGAAACTTTTTTTGTATGAAATTTAAGTTTTTTTTTTTTTTTTTTTTTTTTTTTTAAACACGAAAAACTGTTTTTGGCCCTCTTTGGCCATCATTTCGAGCTAATCATTCAGCTGTTTAAAAATAGTACATCGAATTCTACGGTACTTTTTCTATCTTTTCCATATTTTCCCTTCCAGGTACTAATTTTGGTACGCAAAAATGTAATTTACTTGGACTACTTATATTTTATATCAGTATATTCTAGATACATTCAGAAATTTTCTTTTCTTATATTTTTTTTACATTTTCTCAACGCTTCTTTGAACAGCGCCACCACTATATTATAATATAAAATATAATTTTTTATTCATGTATCAATATTGCCTACATATCAAATGTTCAGTATAATGTCTGTCAGTATCCCAGCTTCAAATCCTATCTTAATTTTCAATATACTTAATATTTAAATTGATTTATTTATTACATTTTTATAGCATTGCCATTTCATTTCAGACAATCAGAATTCTTAAACTTATTAGTATTTTCTTCTTTGAAAAACGTATTGCAAATACTTTAAAAAATGAAAACACCAAAAACGGTTTAAACGAATGCAATTTTTCACCTAATTAACGTCTCAAAATCTTCTCGAAAACAGCAATGAAATTGAATGCAGATGTAAAAATTTAAAATACTGTTTCCGTTGTTTTGGTAGGTGTTGAAAATATATTTTTTCGAAAACATCATTACTTTCGTACCTATTGCAATTTCAAAAAAATTTTTTTGAAAATATATTTCTTAATAGCTTCTTTTTTTTTAATTTTATAAGAAATTACTTAGTTTTTTTTTTCTTTATATAAACAAAGAATATTCTAAACCTGTTCAAACAATAAACAATTGAGTGTGTTTGTAATTAGAGATTTTTTCAATCAATTAGAGTATATATTTACAATGGGCATTCATTCTATTAATTTTTAACTTATTCCCATAAGTAATAAATTATTTCCGAAAAAATTTAAAAATTATTTACTATTTTAATTTCAAAAAAAGTATTAATATTTATATAAAAATTTTATTAATTAATTTTTTAATTGTTAATTCGGTAAATTAGCTATTTAAAATGTAAAAGATATCTGGTTCAGTTAACATTTAATTTTTTTGTAAATACATTTAGATAATTTCAAATAAACAAGTTAAACCAGTACTTCACTTCCTGGTCTAATTTTAACAGTTTTTTTGGGCAATTACTACTTTATAATCTATATTTTCAAAATACATAAACTTTCAAAATACGTTTGCCGTCGGATTAATGTTAAATAGTTTAATTTGTAATGGTTAATTCAACACAATGTTTTAAAAAAAAATCAAAATCATAAATTCTTGCAACTTGTAATATCAGTGGGTTTGTGTATTCAATAAACCCGCATGTGTTTTATAAACCCAATAACAGATGGTAGATATTCCAAACGGCTCTTCTATAGAAGTATAGACGATCATAACGGATGCTGTGTAGTTAATAAATTCAAGCACAGAGTGCAGCAGAATGTTATAGTGTCGGCTCGGAGCACATTCTCTTCGTTAGTTTTCTTATTTGATATTCCATTTTGTGATACCTAATGACAAATCGAAATTTTAGTAAATACAAAATGTTTATTATGAAAAAAAAATATGTAAATGAAATTTTTTTTGTTACCTACTTACTTTGGTCCAAACTTGCATTTCTAAAAATTTTTCAGTTATTACTTTCCACTGAAATCTGTTGTTAATTTAGCTTTTTCGGCAATTTTCATTCACTGGTCCTGTATCATTGTGTTTAATAGCTACCTAAAAATAATTAATTCCAATAAAAAATACCCCTGTCGCAGCATCTGCATAACATAGCGAATTTCCAAATCTTGGGCACTGGCGGATCTCATCTAAGACCTGTACCTATTTAAAATAGTTTAGCTTTATAAGAGTAAAAGAATTTTTAAAATCGGTTGGGTAATTAGTTTTGGTATTTTTGGGGACCCAAGAACCCGAACGAATTTTGTGCAGCATAGTTGTATCCATCTAAAATAATTTAGTTCTCTAGCAGTGAGAAATTTTTTAGCATCTTTTCGATAGCTTATTACTGGCGTTTTCGGATCTGCAAGATCCCGGTGGACCTCATTAAAAAATCAGCTCGACCGTATATTCTAGGCGGACTTTATGTAAAATATATATATATATATATATATATATATATATATATATATATATATATATATATATATATATATATATACATATATATATATATATATATGTATATATATATATATATATATATATATATATATATATATATATATATATATATATATATATATTCAAAACCCGTTGTGTAGCATTCTACGCCGCATTTGCATCCGCAGGACAGTTGTGGATCTCAGATAACACAACCTGTACCTATCTAAAATAGTTTACCTCCGTAATAGTAAAAAGGTTTCAAAATCGGTCAGTTATTTTATTTTTGACACTTTTAGGTCCTACTGACACTTCAGACCTTACATAACGTAATCTATATGTATCTAAAATAGCTTAGCTCCCCAACAGTGAAAAAATTTTCAAAATCGGTCGGCTAGTTTATTTTTGACGCTTTTGGATCCGATGGACCCTGGCAGACTTTACATAACGTAATCTATATTTATCTAAAATAGTTTAGCTCTGTAACAGCGAAAAAATTTTCAAAATCGGTCGGTTAGTTTATTTTTACCACTTTTGGGCCCCATGGACCCTGGCGGACCCTAAATAACGTAATGTATGTCTATCTAAAATAGTTAGTTCCCCAACTGTGAAAAAATTTTCAAAATCGGTCGGTTAGTTTATTTTTGACACTTTTGGATCCCATGGACCCTGGCAGACCTTACATAACGTAATCTATATTTATCTAAAATAGTTTAGCTCTGTAACAGTGAAAAAATTTTCAAAATCGGTCAGTTAGTTTATTTTTGACACTTCTGGATCCTATGGACCCTGGCAGACCTTACATAACGTAATCTATACTTATCTAAAATAGTTTAGCTCTGTAACAGTGAAAAAATTTTCAAAATCGGTCAGTTAGTTTATTTTTGACACTTTTGGGTTCTATGGACCTTGGTGGACCTTACATAACGTAATTTATATTTATCTAAAATAGTTTAGCTCTGTAACAGTGAAAAAATTTTCAAAATCGGTCAGTTAGTTTATTTTTGACACTTCTGGATCCTATGGACCCTGGCAGACCTTACATAACGGAATCTATATTTATCTAAAACAGTTTAGCTCTGTAACAGCGAAAAAATTTTCAAAATCGATCAGGCAGTTTATTTTTGACACTTTTGGGTCCTATGGACCCAGGCGGACCTTACATAACGTAATCGATATTTATCTAAAATAGTTTAGCTCTGTAACAGTGAAAAAATTTTCAAAATCGGTCAGTTAGTTTATTTTTGACACTTTTGGGTCCTGTGGACCCTGACGGACCTTACATAATGTATTCTAAATCTATCTAAAATAGTTTAGCTCTGTAACAGCGAAGAAATTTTTAAAATTGGTCCTTTAGTTTATTTTTTACAATTATGGGATCAGTAAATCCTGGCGAAACTCATACAAGTCTAGTACTCTAACAGTAAGAAAAGGGTTCTAAGAATCTCATATAACTTATGGCAGTCCGTAAGCTTCTTGCGGACATCATTTAATTAATTAATTCAAATACTTTAACTTACTAACTGTGAAAAATTTTTTAAAATCGATTGGTTAATTAATTTCTGGCCTTTTTAGGTCCCGAAAACCTTGACCTCACATAAAATACCTTAAATCCATTTGAAATGGTTTAATTTTTTAACATTATTAATTATTAGTGGAAAAATTTTCAAAATCGATTCAAAATATTTTTCCGTACATACATATGTACATTGTACAGATTTTGTTTTGTTTTATATTTAATAATATTTATATCATAACATAATCTTCAATTTCTTGTTTACTTAAAAATTCAATAAAAAAAAAAAAAAAATTCTTCATTACATTAGCTTAGAAAATCTGTTTAATTTACATTTTTTAACATGGAATAGAACCATGCTAATTATAATGCAATAAATGAGAAACAAAACTCTATACATGTATGTGTGTTATATCTCATATATGTGAATAGTTTTCACTTGTTCTCACAAAATTTTTTAATAAAAAAGTGAAATATTTTTATACTTATTAAAAACTGAGATATAAATATAAATTACTTATTAGACTAACAAAGAAAGAATAAAAGTGAAAATTTACATTTTCTCGAAAAATACTTAAAATAGAAAGAAAATTATAAGAATATTTTCTTCATAATTTTTTTTTTCCTTTTCAACGATGTAAAAATCGAACTGCCTTATGATAGGATCGAATGATAAAAAATGGCCAGAAAACCTACTTCTGGGCATCCGACGTGTCTGGCTAACGAACTTAGCCAAGCCAATTCAGAAACCAGTCCGCACACAAAATTTCATAAGCGTTAGACGTTTCGTTCGAGAGTTATCGCGCGGATACATATATATATATATATACAGTGGCAGTCATAAAATAAGGGACAGTATCAAAAAGTTACTAATTTGACAATTTTAACCAATAAAACAACTTTTCTTAATCCAATTTTAAATTATTTTAATATTTTATTTCAATTCAAATTAAACAACGTAAAAACATTCAAAATAATTTTTCATTTACACTCTTTTTTTTCTAAATTTCGAAAACTAGTTGGTTCAAAAAATAAGGGACACTTACACACATTCTTAAGTAAATTGAATAAATTTGTATCGTCTTGCAATTGAACTCCACTTAATTTAATAAAAATAGATCAGTACTTTGTTGCTTGACCTTTGGCATTGATTACAGCCTGACATCGCCTTGGCATTGAATCAATTAAATGACGACATCGATCAACTGGTATAGACTCCCAAGCCTCCTATACAGCATCCCACAATTTTTCTTTATTTGACGTTTTTTTGTGAGCCACGGCATTTTTTAGATCTTTCCATAGATTTTCTATTGGGTTATGATCCGGTGATTGAGACGGCCATTCTAAAAGGTCAATGTTATTTTCACAAAAAAAGCGTTTTGCCTTTCTAGACGTATGCTTAGGATTATTATCCTGCATAAAAACCCATTTTAACGGCATATTTTCTTCCGCGTACGGTAGCATAACATCGCGTAGAATGTCGTCGACGTAAATATGCTGATCCATATTTTTACGGATCCAATATATTGGACCAACCCCATGGTACGAAAAGCAACCCCAAACTTTAATGTTTCCTCCGCCGTGCTTAACAGTTTTTGTCGTATACTGTGGACGAAATTCTTGTTTTGGAGGCCTTCTTACGTATTGCTTGCCATCAGATTTAAACAGATTAATCTTAGTTTCGTCGCTGAACAAAATATTTCGCCACTTTTTTAGTCCCTCCGCGCCAGACCACTCAGAATGCTTTTTTTGCAAATGCGAGCCGCTGTTTTATGTTTTTTATACTAAGAAAAGGAACACGTCTCGCAGATCTTCCATGTAAGTTGCTCTCAACTAGCCTTCTCCGAACTGTACTTAAGCTAATATCTAAGTTTAGTTCGGTTTTTACTTGTACAGAGGTCTTAAATGGATCACATTTAACTAAATGAGTAATTCGACGATCAGTCTGAAGAGTGGTTTTCCTTTTCCGTCCTCGCTTTTTTGTTGACTTCTTGTCTAAAATTGCGTTCGCAACCATATTTTTTGAGCAGCCAACAAGTTCAGCAATCTGTCGGTACGACTTTCCTTGATCTCGGAGTTTCTTTATAAGTTCTTTTTTCTCGGGAGTACAATCTGGACCATGACCCATTTTCCTAAAATATTTTAAACATTCAGTTTATTTATTATTGAAAATTATCAGCTAATTACATTAAAAACATACTTATCTTTTTAAATATTACCAATACTGATTTATAACAAAACTTCAACACAGGTTAATCAGATTTAATTTCACTGTCCCTTATTATTTGAAACTATTTACCTGATAATGAAAATAAATTCTGGGGAATCCCATAGACACAACATCAATGAAGTTGGATACGGTTACATATTTCAATACTAAAATCAGTGATAAAGGCAGCAGTAGTCGAACTGTTAATGTGTGTATCGAGTCTATAGAAAATACACCGATTTTTATTTTATAAACATGCTGTCCCTTATTTTTTGACTGCCACTGTATATATATATATATATATATATATATATATATATATATATATATAAATTTTAGTGAATATCATTTTCGTATTCTAGGGACCTCAAAACATATTTCTGATATGGTCCCGGGCTTAGGTCGCACCATGACACCTGGCGTAAAAGCTGAATTTCCAGTTTTGGAAATTCGCTAAAAAAGGGAAGCAAAATTTCTTCTGGTTGTTTTGATTGTTTTTTTCAGATACAAAACTGTTTGGTGTTAAAGTCTGAAATTATTGATATGTTTGGAACTAAATAAAAAAGAAATTGTTATGGTGGAAGAGCAGAAAAATTCATTTAAAAATCGAGTATATGCTCCTACTTGAACTTTTTATTAACTTAGTACAGAAAATTATTAAAGAATCATAGTCGAAGCACCATAAAATTTAAAACAAGTCGAATTGAATTCGAAACATGTATTTCGAAAGAAATTTTATGTTTATTATTGTATGTGAATTGTACATTCACTTAAGTATTAGTTCTTTGTTTCAAAAGTAAGAATATAGGTATCTAGTTTTAGGGACTAAACGTGGACAGAACCCGTACCAATGACTTTATAGTCATTGGTTTGGGTTCCGTCACTCGGACCGGTTCTAAACAGAAACTTGCTTTTTTACAAATTTTCTTTATAAAATTAAAATACCACAAAATTCATGAACCTCTTCCGCCTATGAAGCAGTTATTGAGAAAAGTTTCATTTTCTAAAAGTATTGGTAGACTTTTGTTGTGTCTTTAAAAGAAAATTTGAAAATTTTGAAAACTTATAAAGTCATAGTCATCTTAATACGGTAAGTTCCGGTATCAGGTATTATACTTCGAAACTCTAAATGCATTTTCCTTGAATCTACATTTTCCATGCTGGTCGACATGGTATCTTAAGTCCTATTTATCCAGTCGTCTTCGAATTTGGCATATATAGGGACCTTCAATACAGGTTGCTTTATGGTAGGGACTACGGATATTGTGAAATTTTAATTTTTACTATTTTTAAAAAATAAATAACTTCTGGAATAACGTTAAAAAAACATTTTGATACAAACAGCTACCATTTTTAAATTTAAAAAAATTTCTTTTCATTGTGGTTCCTGCCAGAATTACGACTTTTCTAAGCCAGAATCTTTTTCTTTTTTAGTTGTAGATCAACGCAAGTCCTAAAAACATGTCAACCTACGAATTTTTTTTTGGCATGGCTATATTTAAATCGCTAGAAGTCTTTGAATTTTCATTTTTTTCATATGTTCTTAAAATATCAATAAAATGGACGATAAAAAATGGACAATAAAAGTATTATAAAGTTTTTTTTTTTTTTAGTTCCTAAAAAAGCCGAAACTTTTGCTCTCTAGACTAGAAAACCCTCTTAATATACACGTATCTGGAAAGAGTTTTTTTCTACTTCTGTTGAAGAACACACTCATCACATATCCGTTAATTGTTGAGAAAGTTAGGCATTATTCAAAAGTGTGGAGGAATTTTCATTACTCACTACCTTTTTGACCAGTGAAATCACCGTATTAACCATTATTCAATGGGCTGGCTTTTGTTTTGTGTATAATATACGTATCAATTTTTAATTTCAAATATGTTGCGTAGTAACATCTAAGTAAACAAAGTAGCTTGTATTTTGTCTTTATCGTTTGTACATATATAAACATTTAATGAAATTAGAGATAGATTAAAAATTGTATTGTTTTAATTTAAAAATATTCAGTTTTATTTAAATAAAAAAAAAAGTCGTAGAAAAATATCGTATTCTACTCGCTTGCAATGGCTATTACTCACTCAGGTGCATTACGACACTCGCCTCGCAAGCTCGGCTCGGGTCGCAATTTCATCTTCGTGAGTAATAGCTATCATTACCAGCATGTTGAATAATATACTATTATAAACTTATATAGTATAATTTGAAATTAAGAGACATTTTAAATTAATTTTTTTTTTCAAAAAGGCCTTTTTATTTTTTTTCTTTTGTAAATCATCGGATTTCTTTGGAAATCTGGACCCCAAGTTTTAGACGTAGCTGGCTGCTGTGGTTTCTAAAAGCTTCTGTTTAAAACTTAAAACTTTAAAAAATACTCCTTTAATATCCCAAAGACTCATTTAATTTAGAAAATCATCATTTCCATTAGCAAATCATAAAATTATTATCATAATATGACGTAATTAAACACTGTGTTAATTAAATTTATATTCCAAGCGTCTCCCCTTGTTACCTCCATCAACCGAGTAATAACAATTTTCATAAAAGTTAAATCTGCGTACTACAAAATGACAATAACAAGTTCAAGCCCAACAATAGTAGTACAATTTCGTACCCATAGATGTCTATAGTATTTAATTTTGGTTTGAAATGCCGGTTTTGCTTGGTACATGGTTGAATACAGAAAATACTAAAACTAACAATAAAGTATGGTATTATGTTTCATAGATACATAAACATTCATATTACTGCTTGTACATAATATAAATTTTACCATGTTTGTAAATAAATAGAATCTGAGAGATTTAAGGGACGGTTTTATGGCATTTTTACGATGCCATAATCATTAAACTGATGACTATTTTACTTTTCAAGTGGCCACATAATGTTTTATTATCAATAATATACATACGTAACAACTATATAATTTTCCATCGCTCTCTAACAAATATTTTTTTGACTACATATTTAAAAATGTATGTGTTTGTTATCTTTGTCTATCATTTTCAGGTGAATATTTATGTGCCTATTATCTGTCTATCTTTGTATTCACACATCATTCACAATCGAGTTTGAAAATGACTGACTGGTATCTTGTCTGAAACACACAATACCTACAAACGGACAAAATAAATATATAAAGAACCGCCATTTTATGACTTGTTTTGTTTTCGGTACATACAGTGTGATACAACAATTCCCATCCCTAGGGGAAAGGTTCGATTTTTATTTTAAAAATCAAGTAAGAAGGCTTTTATTTAATTTCATATATTTAACGTAAGATTTCTTATTTGTCATAAAAAAGAGGCTGCCAACAGGCTGTGCACACAGCTTCCTCGTACTTGTAACAGATTTTTTATCCAATCTTAAACGTTATTTTGTGCTTAAACTGTTCCGTATCTTAAATTTCGTGTCTTACCTACGTATATTAGTAATTAGGGATTGTAATACCGGTAAACCGGTTGACCGGTTTACCGGTAAATTACTAAAAATGCCTTAAAATTTTTACCGGTAAATCGCTGATTTTTTACCGGTAATTCGATAAATTAAAAATAATATATTTGAAAATTTTTATAAATTCATTTTATTTCATAGAAGAATGATCAAGTTTATTGAACGTAAATGTACACAATCAAGTTACCCCTTACTGTGTATCGATAATAAACTATTCTATGATACAATAAAATCGCACAATTCAATGGTCAGTTTTAAAATGCACATATAGCAATAAAGCCTCCTTTTTGTATTTACTTACATATTATTTAAATCAGCTGTACTCAGCTATACTTTTTTCAAAATAATTAAACATTACGTTAAATGATTACATTGTTAGAAGGGGTAAGTAAATTTTTATTACAGATTAGTATATATTATAACTGATTCATATTTTATGATTATTTAACAAGATTTAAAACTATTTTTTGAATAAACAATAACAATGGGCGGTATATTTCTGTGAAAGAAGCTGTAGATACCTACCAAGTCGTAAAATCAAACAGATACAATTTTTTTTTACATAATTTTTCTTATTTTGTATAGTGTAGATAATTATCTTATTAAAATAATTTTTCGTTTTTATTTTATTTTTTTCTAATATTTATTCCTATATTTTCCGTGTTTTAAAAAATACCGGTAAACCGGGTTTGCTAAAAAAATTTACCGAATTACCGGTAAATGAAAAAGTCGGTAAATTTACAATCCCTATTAGTAAATGATAAGTATGAAACAAGAATAACTTTACAATAAGAACTACCGCTTCGTAACTTTTCGGCTAATTGGCTATAGGTATAACTATGGAAATTACTAAGACTGACTGCGTTGCTTTCTTTGTCAATGTCAAATCAATCCATAGAAAAAATTTAATAAACCAGTAGACTTTATTTGATGTATCAAACTGTCAAATATTTGCAAAAAATTAAATTTTAAAAATTTTTACTTTTGCAGTAACTAGAATATTAACAAGGAGTCCATTCCATACCTTCATTTAAATCATTGTTTAAGTAAAAATCACATAATGATTGAAAAAGTGTTTAAGGTTTATATAAAAAGAAAATTGAGTGTCTAACGACGTCAAAAATGTTAACATTCGGAATAATTTCTTACACAATTTTTAAAAAAAATTGCTTCTTCATGTCTTGAACCTACAGTTTTTTAATTAAGCAATTTTTCATAAATTAATTGAAAATGATATAATGTACAAGCCCCTATACTTTAACGCGATCCAATACTCGAACAGTTTTGATATTTATCGGTTTCTTTCAGAAATAATTTCATTAATATAAGGTAAAAGACCCGGTAATTGACCCTGGCCCAGTTTCTGAACTTTTCAACTTTGTTATAAATTAATAAAAAACTGTATTTTAAATAAGAAAAAAAAATAAATTTTTAATTTAAAGTAATCTATTCTGTGTCTAATGAACAGCAATTTAAAAAGTTTAGAATATATTAACTAAATAAAAAAAAAATTTTAAGTTTAAAATGTGTGTAAAAACTATTTTTTTGGTAGTTTCCTAACAGTTTATGTTACAAAGTACTCATTTTGATCTGTGCAATATTCATCATGTAAGTCATGTAAGTATGAAAACTTAATTAAAAATATATGAGCAGGTTAATTATTGTTTAAAATTTATTTTAAAATATTTATAAAATACCTTAGAATGGTTTTTATTATTGAAATATGAAGGTCAATTACTAGGCTCACTTTTAAAGTGGTATGGCCCAACTAAATTCTAACCAGTTTTTGTTAGTTATTTTGTTATTTATAGTTATCTTCGATTAGTTTTTATTATTTTTCATAACGTATATAACATTAAACATTCATTTTTATCAATAAAAAATTATTTACAAATTAAATTTTAAAAAACTGTATTTTTAAATTTAAGGATCAGAAACTAGGCCACTGTCAGGGTCAAAAACTGTCACATGAGAAATTTTGAAGATCAGAAACTGGGTCCTTTTTGTCAATTTTTAAAACATTAATTTAAATTATTAATTCAATTCAAATAATTATTTTACTTGTATGACTTTATTTTGAAAGCCATAAACTAGTTGATAAAATTATTAATTGTCTCTTAAGTTTAAACTTATATTTATTACTGTCGTTTAACCTTAACTCACTCTTAAAAGGCCGTCACTCTTAAAAGGTCAGAAACTAGGCTCGTTACCTTATAAAATATCAAAACTGTTTGAGTATTGAATCTCGTTCGAGTACAGGGACTTTTATCCTAGGTCAGACAAAGTTCTGATGGAATCAAATGTTCGAAACATTTTTAGTGTAGATACTTATAATTTTAATAGATTGGATACACTTTGATACACTGATTATAAAAGTTTCCCTGATAGAAAGTCCCAATAGTAACTGTATTGTCGTTGAATATTAAACATGTAGAATATTAAAGAATGCCTACTACACCACATTTTCTGACAATTTTCTATTATATTTCTACAATGGTTTTGTTTTGATCTAGGGAAGTTATACATATGAAGTACCTGCAGTGTCACATAAACGACAATACAGTTACTATTGGGACTTTCTATCAGGGGCAGATAACCTATAACTTAATATACCTCTTTCGATTATTCTTGATTATCTCGAAAACTATAGGAGATAGGAAAAAACACTTTATGAGACAGAACACTTTATTTTTAAAGAACTTTCGATTGATGTTTATAATTCCAGGGTCGCACCCACTGGAGGGGCAGTTCAGCAGATTAAAAATGAAAAAAATTTTTGTAATTTTTTTAATTTTTTTAGTTATCTCAAAATTGCCAGGCCGCCAAAATTTGTAGATATTAATTACTTACAGCCTTACCATAACGGTAATATAGTTATTAAAATAATTCGCTTCCGGGGCAGATTCACCTATACTTATCCGGCTATATCCTTTTATTTGAATACAGTAGCTGAATCATACTGTACAATATACCTCCAATAATCACGGGAACTCAGAGGTAATTATGATTGATATAAATAGTATTACAAGTCATAAAAATAACAATAAAGTCAATAAAATCAGTTCACAAAGAAGATTTATTTATTGAATAATGTTATGTATCTTTTTTTTTTTGAAAGAAGACATTTCCACATTAATTTATGGCATTTTTATAGTCACATTTTGAGGTGTTTGTAACAATTTATTTTCGGTTGTAAAGTTCCACTACATACAATTATTACTATCAGCTACTACTTTTCAACTAAATACTCATTTCAACTCTTAAGTACCGTAGTATACATAGTTTTGTTTGTTTATCTGAGTATCATATCGGATTAGTTGCTCAATTAACTTTTATACGTAATAAAAATAATTTTATGATTACAAATAAAAATGTAAAATTTTTTTTATTATGTACAAGTATAGCGTACTAAATTCAATACGAGAATAACTGCAAAAAGATTATTACACGATAAAGAGCTGAAATTATGTTTTTTAGAAACTGTATTTGCGTATTCTCCGACATAATTTGCAGACTATCTGTAAATATTTCTTTGGTGACTACTAACTAATTAACAATGCATTAAAACATTAATTTTGCGAAGAAAATTACTCTGTTTTTAACTAGATTTACAACTTTCTCTTGTGGTTTTGTCTGCGTGATAGATTATATATACCATGTGAGTTTTTTGAGAGTTGCCATTTCTATTACAACCAAATTTTTATGATAGAAATGGTACTGGAAAAGGTTGTTTTCTTGGATATAATGGAAATGTAACCAAGAGAAACATTATCGGTTGAAGTAGCCTCAAGTACATATGCATATTTTTACCGCCTAATTGATAAATCAAAGAAAAATTAAAAAATTAAACTTGGGTAAAAAAAATTTTTTTGCTCATTTATGTTGTTAATTAATGCATTAGATTAGTTTTATCGAAAAATTAATATATAGTCCAATTTAAAAATCTATAAGTTTGTATTATAGCTCGAAAATCATAAGAGCTATAAAGCTCCTGCCTATAGCAATCGGTTGCCCCCGTCGATATCTACAACTCTTATTTGAACAATTTTTCGATTAAATCAACGGTTTGGCTATAATAAAAGTGGCAACCCTCGAAAAACTCACACAGTATATCGTTTTGAATCTTTCCGACTATCACTACACAAAGTTGCGAGTTCACTGATCAAGCGGTTGAGACCTATCGGTTTCAGCTAAAGTTTTAGTACTTAGTACGTTCGCCCATTTAACTGATTTTAGTTCATCATGCTATGAATTTTTTCTGATGCTTAACTGAAAGTTTGGTTGCTTACACTTTGTAAATAAATCTTAAAATAATAAGATTGGTGTACTTTTTCACGTTTAAATATATTTGTCATACCCAGATAATTGCAAAAAGCATAGTCTTTCATTTTTTAAGTTTTCCCCAAGAATCTTTTTACCTATATCAAATTAAATTTTTCCTACATTTATAACTTTTCCTACTTTTTTCGATTTTTCCCTAAAAAAATAATTGACGAGCAAAAAAAAGTCATTTTACAACTTTTACCGCTCAGTTCTAAAAATCTGCCGCCCCTAGTCTATGGCTTACCTTGGCTTATTGGGTAATCCGGCCCTGATTTTTATTCTAAAATATCATCTGGGGAGGCTATTACTTAACTATAATCTTTGGATTATAGTTACAGATTATACTTACAGGTAAATTTGAATTTTCAACACAAAAATTTTGTCGATGGCGTATTAGAATTGCAGCAAATGGAAATCCTTGGATTTTTCTCATCGTGAATTGAAACCATTGTGGCATGTGCTGCGACATCTTTTGATACAAGCCAAAAATGTTATCTCTTTTAAATACAGGTCGTAAAAAAAAATTCGATTTCAAAAACAATTTTTTACCTGTCTTATCTGTATTTAGAAGTATCACATAACAGGCAAATCATTATTACTATGTATGTCTCTATTCAATACACTTCCAATAAAAATATGGGAAACAGATCATTATGTATTCATTTTCAAAAACTCCGTAGGGTGTCCATAATTTTTTTTGATTTTGTTCCATTGTTCCATATTTATTTATTGTCCAATCAAATTTCAAATAAGGGCTGATGTCGTGTTATTTTGAGGTCTTGTGACAAATGTTCCCGGCATTGATGCTATTGTCCTCGTCAGCGATGAGAATTCCGTTACAACCCTAAAAACAGATAGCAGAACAACTACAATAATTGAAATATCAAAAATTAAATAATGGGTGACGTTTGATCCCTCCGTCTATTTGATATTTGGTTTGTGTAACAATAATTTGAATTAAATTATAAGAAATGGAATTTAAATTGAGATGTTAAACCCTAAAAATAATATGTGAGGACCGTGAACAATAACTTGAAGGAACCACCCTTTTTAAAACTAGAACAAAAGTGGTTTAGGATTGATATAAGTATAGAAGTACCAGATAAAATAAAAAAGTGTACAACAGCTTTAGATTTTTTTTAGATTCAAAAAATATATTATTGGATGATAAAAATTATTTTTATTCATCAAACAACTGATCGCTGCAAGATCTTGAGGACCCGTCAGAAATTGAAACAGAATCATATGCCTTACTCTTTTTATGTATTTGCGAATATTGCTATCAAAAAAGAGTAAGATATATTATTCTATTTCAAGTTATTTACAACGAGTCAAAAGTGTATTTACCTAAAATAAAGCAACAATACTTTTAAACTCTAGCGTTTATACAACTACCATTCAATCATATACTTTTGCTTTAAAATTTTATCAGATTCCGCTTTATTAATGAGACTAATTAGATAAGATAAATTTGGTTTCACTAGGTATTTTTTTTTTTAACATACAAGATTCTCTACAAGTTTAACGTCTCTACCTTACATTAGTTAAAAATATTTTCTCTATAATTAACGTTGCAAAAATGAACTACAATATAATCGAAAAGTTAATATAAAACATTAATTTTATGTACCTATCATATTCAATTCCAAAATTTAATCATGTTGACCATAATAATTTGGAACAGATTTTTCATTATTTTTATGCAAAACTGATTGCCCTCGAATTAACTTTGGTTCCCTTCAATTTTTATTTAACAAATAAATTTTAGTTGGAAATGTGTTTTTTATTTTTTATTTTTTATTTTTTAAATTTTTAATTTTTAATTTTTTTTTTCTGAATCATAAGAATATAAATATGAAATTGCCTATGAATCATGATCATATGAAAGGAAATTTTCTTCTTTTCTGCTCATTTCTACAATTCAACTTAAGATTTATAAAAACATATTAATTGTAGTTTATAATAATATTACCTAGATATATATATATACGAGTAGAATATATTATATAATATATCGTCCCTCCAATGCTACAGTGGGATATCTTCAAAAATGGCCATATTGAGTTATTGACACTGTCATATTCCATTTTTCGAGTACTTTAAAATGCTATATTGAAGAATGTTGTCCGTTTGATATTTAAAAAGTTATGCCAGAAAAACCAGTGTTCAACGAAGTACTATTGTCCATATTTCTAAGTCGAACACTGAGATATTGACCATATCTCAATGTTCGATTGGAGAAAATGATATTACATATTTTTATTTGGCATTACGTTGAGATATTTACACGATGTTGTTGTGTAATTTAACAAAGTTTTCTGAACTTGTAGAACATAAATGAAGAATATTTCATTAAAATTAGTAAATTAACAAATTTTGTTTTAGTATTAGGCAATATTTTTAAGAAACCACTTTATAACCAAACGGTAATTTAAAAATCATGCGAAAATGGTTTCTCCTGGTAAGAAAATATTATATTTAGCCTTAGTTCAGCCAAATCAGACTATCAAGCGTATATCACACAGACCAGTGAACATATTATATTTTATATTATAGAGACATATAATATAAATGTATAATTGAAGCAATCAGTTACGACTAAGTTCAGACCTCAATAGTATTCTATTATATAGTAATTGGTTCGTATCCGTCGTTACACTTTCAAATAATTATTGTCAAAATATAATATTGATAATAAAATTTTACTTTTTATAGAAGAAACTGCAAAATTTTGAAAGAAAAAAAGTGGTATTCGGTTTATTTTCAAAATACGTATGTAGACAAATTATGTCCTGCAATAATTACAGTCGCATTTGCTCAAAAATTCACATTATATTATTTCATTAAATTTCACCCGTCTCGTCCTTGTTACCTGCTTCAAGAAAAATACCTAGAAACTGGCTTTACGCTTTGTCTAGTAGTATAATCAGTATAATATAATAGTGTTCATTGGTCTGTAGTATATCACAATTTTTATGAAAATTTAATATCAACAACTAAATCTTAAGAATGAGTTGTAAGATGATAATAGTGATAGTGATTAATAATTTAGTATTAGTAACTACTTAGTAATTTAAATTTTTGAATTAGAATCATTATTTTTTTGTTTATTTAAATTTCTGTATCGAAATTATTAATGTAAGTTAGCAGAACCTTGGGATATTTTCTTATAAATTAATATTTTTTGTAAATTTGAAAATGTCACACTGGGATATTTATAATAAAATTGCTATAATTATTCCAAGGTTCGAATTTATGTTCCTAAAACTACTAACGACAGTAGAAAGTATAATTTTGGTCTTTATAAAAGTGTTAAAACAGTTAAAATTTAATTTAAGTAGAAGTTGTTATAAATTAAAAAAACTCGAAAACTTTAATCCTATTTTTCTCAATAGTACTATTTTGACAATATCTCACTGTTGAATTGGAGGGACGATATATATAGAATATAATATAGTTACATATAAATTATAAAATATATGTAATTTAAAAGACAAAAAAGAATATTAAAAAAGGTAGAGGACAGTTGGGAATCTTTCCTTGTAAGTAATGTTATTTACTGAATAGTGCACCAAAATGTTATTACACAGCACTTCCACCGTAATATTTCAACTATTATATTATTCTTTTGAAATTTGTTTGATAATCTTTTTTCGTTTCGTTTTTACGTATAAGTTGGTATAAGTGAATAATTTTTAAATAAATTTTTAAAGGAATAACAATAAAATAACAAAAACTAAATAGGTACGATAAATTATGTCACATAATTCAAAAATCAGTGGTAACTTAAGCCGTTGCTTAAATTACACTTTAACGCCCTCGATATGAAATATTGCCTAAATTATCCTATAGCACATAGATATAGGTATTAAAAATGAAACAAGACGATTAAAAAAACCAAAGAACATGTCGAGTAGGTAACATGATCTCGAAGCAACGCCATTAAAACATTTGTTTCACAGCCTACTGAACCATTTTCATTATATTTGCAATATTAATATATGTATATGTATGTATGTACAATATAAAAGTAACGATAAAAAGTCGATAAAAAATAAAGAAATGATATTGAGGTTAGTTCACAGTCGTCAAATAAATTTGTGATGGGCATTTTTCAAATCGATTAATTGATCGTAATGATATACACTAACACGTTGACGGTCATGCACGTCGTACAGCATCAAGTGAAATCTGATCAATTGCGATACGAAACTGTACCGCTTTAACAATGACATATAAAGTTTATTACCTGGTTTTCAAAATAGTGTACCAGTTGGGAGTTTCGTCGCTATAGGTTGTGACCGTCTACGTGATAATTTTGACAATATTAAGCAATCTGATTAGCGCTTCCACCATAGACAGGTTTACTTGTGTGCTTTCTAATCTAGAAATCACATTTTGAAATTTTAAACCTACTTATAAGGTTTTAAGTGACTGTGAAAATATTAATTGGTTGGATAGGAATACGTAAAGAAAAAAAATATACCAACTTATTAAGCAAAATTTTTGTATAATTTTTTCAGCAGTAGGATCTTCATATCTAAAGTCAAAACGGTTTTACAAAAAACCTGCTAAGAATTTGCATTATTTAGATTTATTTTTATTTGTTTTTGAGCTCTATATTAACGTTTTTTTGTTGTAAATCACAACCATTTTTATTTATATTTCAGATTCATCATGAAAATGTTGCCAGTTCAATTTGCTTGTCGGTCACTTCGACTAAGGTAAGTTTCAATTTTATATTGTTGTAGTCTTCCTCCAAATTTTGGATTATTTTTTTATTAATTCTAATTCTTGTTACCAGCATTTAAAAGTTTATAAGTTAAGTGTAAAAATACCTATAAAGATCTGCTGGAAATACTTAAACAAAAAGCATATTTAATAGTAAAATTCAAAGGTTCTGTTTAAAAAAAAAAAGACAACATTAGGAATAAAGTTTCTGTGAATGTTTTCTTTCCGATCGTATCTATCAAAATAATTTCTGTATGTAGGACGTTTCAAAGGTGTACAACCAAATTTCAGGACGGTTCAAATAATAAGAACGGTTCTCATGTGATCTTATTAGAAACACAGAGTACAGAGGAAACACTGCTATCTCTACACTAGTGATATCAGCGTAGACAAAAAAATCCCTTCCACTTCTCCCCACTATGTGTTGTAGGTACACACTGTTTGTAGTCGTGTGGGTTTGATGTTTGCATGTGTGTGAATGGTCACCCGCACAACTACATAACACATACATGCGGATCGAGATCCATGCAATGTAACTAACAATGATTCTAACAATACATAACAATTGTCGTGAATTCGGTGACCACCAAATAACTCCAAGCGATCCATACCTTTTTGATTTTAGTTTGCTTCTAGCATTCTATGATTACAAGATTATTTAATAAATGGAGATAAAGATCATCATTCATCATTCATTACAAATCGCAATTTGCAAGTGTCTGTGAAAGCCCAGTATCTTTGATCTGTAAGCACAACGGTGAGGTATGCCGCACATAGCACAGCAGCCAGAAGAGTCACTCGTTCTATGCAGATACATGTGTGTTTAGCAATCGAGCACAGATAAGAGTCATTTCGGCCCAACACTAATTTAAACAGATATCAAAATTTGTAGTCAGACGATAAATTAATGTTTTATGTAATAGCTTTCAAAATATAAATAACCTGCTAAAATATGGAGAATATGCTGGATATAGTGTACCTATAGCGTTTTTTTTGCTGGAAATGATCCAAATAGTAAGTTCCGGATGTTTGGACATCATCGATTTTTTAGTTTCCCCAATAATAATTCACTTTAATATAACAACAGTTTTATAAGAACAAAATTTCATCCAATATCTTCTATATACGTGAATAAATTTTGATCGTATAAATTGACATTTAAGACAAAGTTATCCTCAGTTGGTACACTTTTCGGGCGTACGTTCAGTCAGAACATTGTATTATACGATACCAGCGATACGATATACATACATACATACATGTTCTCGGGAATACCCAAGCCGAGGATACCTTCAGAATACATACAGAATCCTCCAGTTATGTTTGAGTGTATATGCCGTATACATATACATTCTGTTGTAATATGTATGTATATAGTTGGGTAGTAAAAGTCGATTTTAGTACTACTTGACTCAGTCGTAAATGTCACTCGAAATAGGCTCATCAAATTCAAACAAACCATTTACTACCATTAAATAAAGATAAAATATACATAAATTAATTTTATATTGTAATGTTATCCTTATTTTTTAGAAAAATTGTAATACGTATGATGGAGGTATGTATATGTGTACTTTTGTAAAACGAAGATAAAGAGTATTTTAACGAGGTGTTTGTTGCGCTATCTTTATTTAATTTTTATTGAGTTTTTACGTTTTTATTTGATTAGTAATTCGAATGTTGACATTTATGTGTCCAGGTGGGTTTTCTGTACAAAAAGATCAAATAAAAAAATAAGGAATTGATTTTTGTGTAACAGTTAGTATTGACACGTGGCAAAAAAGGATAGAATTTATTATTATATCTATTTTCTTTTTCATATGAAAATATGAGTTTTTTTGAATACTTTGTAAAAAATTTTATATCGGAACCGATTTTTTTTCTTCATAATTATATTCCTTAAGGTGTTAGAAATATTCTCCTAAAATGTTATTAAAAAAAAAAATCAAAAAGTTATGGGCGGTTTAGTGCACGCACTTTACTATAATTCAATTTAAATAAAAAAATTTAAATGCTTTTTTCTCGAAAGTACGTTTTTCGACATGTTTCCTATCTTAAAAATGTATTTGAGACATCGACGTGAATGAATCACAGTGCGTATTATTCCTTCAAGGTCGGAAAATCTCGCAGTGTCGATTTCAAAGCCATTTATATTCAGCTCGTTTCCGAATTTTAAAAAAAAAAATTTTCGATGTCAGCACATGTAGAAACAATGTTTAAAATATTTAAGTATTTGTATAAAAAAAAATAAATAAGAAAGTTCAATTATTGATGTTTTTTTGGAAAGTTTCCCCTTAAATAGTAAATAGATATTATTAGGACCGTTGAGAAAAATTGTAGGGATCAGGAAAAAAAATTTTCAAAAATTTTTCCTTAAAGTCCCCCAAAAAACCTAAAAAACTTGCACTTTTACCCGGACCCCTCACCAGTGCGTCGTGCCCCATTTATAGCCCAGTGACTCAGGTCCCCGGGCTATAACCCCGACTGTCCGTCCTCTCGCCAGCCCTGGCAACATGTTCTGTAAAACTTAATAAAAAACGTGTGTTCTTTTTAAAGACAACAATTAGGTAGCAAAAATAAATACACTTTTGACTCGTAAACAGCAATAAAAAAGATTGAATTAAAATCATATTCCTTACTCTTTTTAGATAATAAAATTGGTATTTACGTAAAAAGAATATGAGCAAATTTTGAGTTGCTTATAACGAATCAAAAGTGTATATTTTTCGATTGAGAGTTTGATTCTCATGGTCGACCATGCTCGTGAAGGTTTTACTATTAAACTAACAATAAATTATAAATTTAAATTTTATAACCACATTTTAGCAAATCATCCGGGCAGTAGATACCTACGTGCTGGTGAGTCCAGTCTTTAATACGATAAGTAAATAAAAATTACGAAAGCCTCAAACATTATTTTGATCATCAATCGCGGGAACAAGATATTCCTTAATTTCTTAATTTCGATTATTTATTGAGAATTTTGAGTAGGTACTAAATAAATAAAGTGTAGGTACTACGAAATTGTAAAAAATATAAAATTCTAATTGTGTCTCTATAACCTTACCACCTATAGCACAGAAGTATAATATATATCACATAAAAATTTTATACTCTGTAAAAAATTTGACTGAATTTTTTATTACTTTTATTTATCTTTTACTAACAAAATTAGAATTTTGAATTAATTTAGATAAACAGCCGTACCTACCTAGTTAAGCATTTACTTAAAACAAAAATTTGGTGAATTATGAATAACAGTACTTAAAACAGAGTGTGGTCCGTTTTTTTTTTTTGGCCGCCTACACAGCTTGGTGACAATATTTTTGTTAATAAATTTCAATTAATACACCCACAATGGTTCTATCAAACCAGATACCTAACCAAATGGAATAACTAAGTAAATGTAGACAAATAAATTATATCATTTTAATGAGAGTTATGCAAAGAAAGTTGTTGCGGATGAATATTGGGGACATTTGGTGACATTTTTGGCAATTTACAAAAATGGGCGTAGAGATAAGAGCAAGTTTACTACATATTTAGAAAAATGTAATTTGATAATGTTTAAAAATTTAAATGGCTTGAACTTCCGTATTAATATTTTAAAGATGTGCTCCTCTTTGTATGAAAAAAGTCAAACGACAGCCTACAACGGAATCAAGTTTTACTGATAGAAAATAATTTTGTGTAAACCAAAAATAATTTTACAAGACCAAGAACCTCTCAGTATTGCCAAATTTGTTTAGTAAAGAAATAATTCCCTGAATAATCCCAGCGATGTGGGCACAAAATTGTTTAATGCATATGTGTATTTGTTCAATTTTTTTGGGTATGGCATTATTCAGATGGAGTGATTCAAAATCTCGCTCATTCTATTGTTTATTTATTCGTTTATGGGGCATTTCAAAAATTTACTTGCACCGAAACTGTGTGATGGTGTAGAGGACGGTATTATTGAGAGTGGCATTATTGAAAACTTATACTGTAAATAATTTTTATAAGAAACTGCAAGCAAATGGCAAGATAGTTTTTGTTATTTTTTATTATCATTTTCAAAACAGAAAGACCAAAGTCTTAAAAAGTTTTTAAGTACAAAAATTTTTTCTGAAAGTGTAAAACATTTCGTCAGCTGCGTAGGTACCAAGTCAGTTTTTTTAAAAAAATTTTCTGATGGTGGTTTCGGTTTCCTCAATGCCCAAAACTAACAAAACAACTATCTAGAAAATTTTTAAAAAGTTGACTTGGTACAAACCGATAGGTAGGTACTCAGCTGACAATTTGTCTGCATTGACTGAACGAAATAATTTTTTTTTTAGATAATTTTTTTCATATTATTACAAGAAATTATATAAAAAAAAATTTCCTTACTTCAAAAATTTTTTTGAAATAAAAAATCAGAAATTTTTTCGTTTTGGAATTTTCTTTTTTTGGAAAGAAAATATTTTTCTTGATTCTATTAAAATAAAAAGATGCCAGACTGTTAAAACTTAAATGTTACAAAATCACTTTGCACATACTCCGGTGGAAGCGCTGTGAAGAAATTTTATATCATACGTCAAATTCAAGGAACAAATCAATAACTTGAGATTTTATTAATCATTTTGTTGATCATTTTGGATTAATTTCTTAAACATTAACACAGTGGTTCTCAATTTTTTTGGTTCGCGACTCTCTTTGTACTTAAAAATTTCAAAGGACTCTCGAAATATGTGTAGGAAACGTGTAAGAAATGGGTATATAATGTGTAATCAATTATTTTGGTGACCGCCTCAATCAAATTTCGGGACCCCCTGGGGGTCAGGACCTTACCTTTGAGAATCACTGCTTTAACACAATTTAAATATTACAATTTTTTTGGTTGATTCTATTGCGTGCATGTTTATAGGTAATTTGGTGAATTTGATTCAAGAATGAAGGAAATTTGCATTTAAATTGAAACCAAACTTAAACAAGTATTTATTTATAAAAAAAAAAATATAAATCATGGGTACGTAGTTAACATAGATATAGTACGTCAGAAAGTGAAGCGTTTTTTCCATTAATTTCAGTTTTCTCTGGATTAATTATATAAATACAAACCAACAATGAAAATTAAAACCAGTTATCAAAATTTTTAAAAAAATTGATCACTTTTTTTTAGTGAAATTGAACTAAAGCTCAAATAAATCAAAACTAGCGTTACGGAAATAAATTTATTCCACTTATAAATTTAAATCAATAAAAAGAGATAAATCTTATATGCATAAAATCTACACGTACATAATTTTATTTGAAACATAAAAATTTACCAAAGTGCCATAAAACAAAACGAAGAAATCGTAATAATAAAGAAAAAAGTAAGAGAAAAAGGAAAAAGAATTTAGTGTGAGAAAATTTTTTCGTCTTAAATTGGTCATTTCATTCAATCGCATTTACGATTTAAACACAAGAGTAACGAACGTACACGTTTTTCATTATTCTTTAAAAGCCAAGGCAAAAAAAAAGTACAACCATCACTAAACGTATTTGCTGTGAATAGAAATTATCTGTTATGTGCTCATTCAAGTACCCAATTTAGAGTCGTTGATGTTGCTCGTTTGAACCTCGAAATGATTCTAGAAACGAGCTTTTGAAAAGTTCCAGGTAATACCGCCAGCATGCGCTCGTGTAGCTAACAGCACAAAACACACAATAGATTATAATAAAAGTCACTTGCCAAGTAGGCGGGTACATGAACACTGGCATAGTGGGGGCACCGTATACATACATACACACATCTATATATGCAATACATGCTACGGGGACTATTTACATCCGCGGAGGTATTAAGTGCCGTGACGAATTTCATTCTGATTGGCGGAATACAATTGGAAGCCCCTCCAAAAAATTCACATTGTATACCTCCTTGATTTTGATTTTATTGCCCGTTCTCACTCTGTTCTATTGAGTTTGAAATGGCCCATTATTCCTCATTCTTTGCTATCTTATTGTATATGATTTTATATGAACTCGTCATACTGTATGATGCATATAGAGAGTGGTTTCTTTTATGTTTTTCTTCAAAGTTTTTTCGTCAAGAAAATTTTTTTTTTTGGGGAAATTTTTCAGGTTTTAATTGAAATGTTTGATTCAATTTTCAAACAAACATTGATTACTAGCGCCATGATAGTTGGACAAAAAAAAATTTTCCGGGTTCTCTGTGGTTTTCCTTGGCGCTAGCGACATTTTCATTGGAAGAAGATTTATGCGTGTGTAGGAATGTGTAAATTTTGCGTTCAAATTGATGAAAAATCAAAAGTGGTGGGGATGATATATTACATTTGGATAGATAGTATGTATAGTAAAAGAGTGAGTGAATACAATGACCAATGGGCTATTAAAAAGTGAGATGGAAACAATAATAAGTGAGTCGATGCTGTGTGTGTGTTGTGAGTGATATCACACACATACACTGGCACACATACATACACACTGTGTACATGTGAACATACATCACGACGTGAAATGAATCGACCACGACTACTACGGCCCGCCGCTCCGTGTGTATATTTGTGTGTGTGTTGCCGCTCGGGTGTAGTATCCTGGTTATCGCCGTGCGTCAGTCGGATTCCGAACACAGTCTCTATCACACAAACGAGTGACTGGCTGGCTGGTGGCTTTCAACTCGCGATCGAGTTCCTCTCAACAACTGCCGTCACTGCCGTGTGTTGTTTTGGTTTTTATTGCTCCTCTCACTTTTATGGCATCGTAACAATAATAATAACAACATTTTTATGACAATTTTACGACCGTGTCGTCATCTTTAATTGTAATAACGTGTTCGCGTGCCACTGATTATTTAAACAAAATGTTTATAGTGCATTTAATGCCTATTTAAAGTTTTATGTATTTTTTTTATTTTATTTTTATTATTGTGAGTTAATAAGCATTTATAATTTATTATTATTAAGTGTTTTGAGTTGGTTCTGTTTGAATTGTTTATTTTTTTTTATTTTGATTTGATTTTTTACAACAATTTTTGAGAGTGTTTTGACGGCTTAGAATTTTGTTGCGAGATCGCGCGGTACAATATTTGAGTCAGTAAAATGAACTCATATTTTGAACAGAGTGGATTTTATGGCGGGCATCATCAGACAGCGGGAGCGGCGAGCGCGGCCTCACATCATCACCATGACCAAACGGCCGCAGCGGCCGCATACAGATCATTCCCATTGAGTTTGGGAATGTCACCATATGCCTCGTCACAGCACCACCATCACAGTTTGGCACATCAGGCGGCCACTAGGCCGCCACAAGAGTCACCGTACGATGCCAGTGTTGCGGCAGCGTGTAAATTGTATTCCTCATCCTCGGCCTCGGCTAGTGAATCGGCACAACAGAACTATAGCACAAATTCGTCAACGAAACCGGACTGTTCCAAAGCCGATCAGAATGGTTACGCTGCGGCCGTAAAAGATTTATGGCAGACGGGTGGGTCGACGGGCGGGTCGGCGGCAAACAGTCTTGTGGCACCCGTGCGACCGGCAGCGTGTACGCCAGACTCCAGAGTGAGCGGCTACGGCGGCTCAACGACCGTGGGTCTTGGTGGTGATTCCGGATCAAGTCCCGGGGCCGGAAGCGGTGGCCGCACATCAAATTCGATATCATCATGGAATAATCCATGCTCTCTAAATACGTCCGTAACACAACCCGTAGGAACACAATTACACCAACAGACGTCCAATCACACCTTTTATCCATGGATGGCCATAGCAGGTTAGTCAGTTCATTTCCTATTATTACCTATACCTAGTTTTAAAAGCACGTGTGCAAATTGTCAGAACTAATGTAATTATATACACACTATACATCGATATATGTTATTACGGCACAATGTGACCGAACAAATTCATAGCCGTCGTATTTGACACAGTGTGAATAGAAACTAATAAAAAATAAAAAATTATTCCACTGAAGATTCCTAAATTTATGAAATTTTAAAACACATAATGTGTATAAACATTTCAACATCATAGGCCAAATTAATTTATCTTAATTAACGCATAAAGCAGACATCGTTTCAATTTTAATGGAAGCGCACTTAAAAATTGGGCAATTACATGATTTATCCATCTAATTACAACGTAATTTATGATACTATTTTTTTTTGGTTCATTACGCAATATTATTCAGTCATCTTACAATTTTTGTAGTAGGTATAAAATTTATCCGAAAAATATATGAAACTTTTTTTTTTAAACAATGAAACTAACTGGTTTATTTTATTTAAAAAAGCTTACATATTTTAATTTAAAAATTCACCTGTACCTGTATAAAATTGATAACACATCATATTTTGATTTTAAAAGTTCGTAAACACGTTAATAAAAAGGGTTTGTCCCTTCTCTCAATACAGAAACAAGTCTGATTATCATGTTATTATATTTTAAATGAATTCTACTCCGACCCTTTGCCATTTTTCGACACGTCATAAAAATGTATAAGTTGAAAAAAGAAATTAATTTCAGTTTGATAATTTCATTAAGAATGTGATTTTTTTGCAAATAGGAAAAAAGATATATTTAGCTCCTAAAACATAGTACGTTATAGCTAAATTAAATAACTAAAAGTTTAATCTTTGCTTAAAAATTCAGTTTAAAAATAATTATATTTTATAATTTTTTTTTCTTTTTTTTTTTTTGGCGCTAATTAGAAAATATTGTTATTAATTGTTCCCCAAAAATTGTTGGAAATCGGCAGTTCATTTTGATATAAAACTCAAATTCTAAACTTATTTAGTTTTTTTAAACCCATTTAGTTTTTTTAAATTTTTCAAAAAGACAGGTCCGAAGTTCTTTTATTATACCTATATTTATTCAACAAAAAAAATTCTGTTTTAATATTATTTTCAATTATAAGATTCTCCAAATTATAATTCCGTTTTCACAAATCTGAATGGATTTTTCATTCTCCTTTACTATTAAATGAATGGAAAAAATTAATAATAAAAAAATATCCGAAGAAATTTTTTAAAAAAATGATTAAATACTATTGATAATAATTACAAAGTTGTTAAATATCTCTTTTTTTAAATGCATCTTAATGACGTAACCGCCAAAAGTATTGTCGTTAATAATAAAGGCCTTATGTGTTTGTGTGGTTAGGCAAGTTGGGATATAAGGTTATTAGTTTAATCGTGCATGCTTGAAGTTGTCTCTACCCGTAGTGGGTTCAACAACCATTGTTCGTTCTAATTACATAAATGTCTGTTTGTCTGTTTGCCCAACTAGCAAGCAATTTTTTTAAAAAAAAATTAATAATTGTAGAATTTAAATGAATTATCTGATAAAATATTGAATCCATTACAATAGAAATTAAATTAGTTACAAATGAATTATTTATTACACATTTAAATAATTACTTAAGAAATTTACAAAAAAAAAAATGTGTTAAAAAAAAACTGAAAAAAAATTTAAACTTATTTTCTGGTAACAACGATAGAGCTATAAATTAATAAACGAAAAAAAAATGAAATAAAAACGACCATTAACACTCTTACCAAGTTTAGTTGGCCGTTTTACCGATAGATGGCAGTGAATACAATAAAAAGAGTAGTTAGGAATATAAAAAAAATTCAGTTCAATTTTGATACAAGTCCGAGGTATACTAAAACAATTTCTTTTAACAATTTTAATTTGTTTAGATAAAGTAGATTGGTATTTTTTGTTTTTATCATGAGTAACATTTTTGAAAAACTATTCCTCAATGATGACCAGTGTCAGCTTAGGTATAATTCTTTTTGAGTAATTGTCCAATCACATTAATTCTAAATTTGTTCCATTATTCTGATTTTTTAAAATATTTTAAGTGTGCATAGACTGTTTATAAGACTCGGTCTTCCCGAATTTTTCCCGATGATTCGACATATTTTTTTGAGGCAGTGATTTGTTTCCGTTTTTTGAATTATTATTGTCACTTCGTAGGTAGGTACACCACAAGTTCAGTACAAATGTTGTTTCGAAATAACCAATTATGAATTTTGAGTCGGTTATTTTTTTGCTGGAGATCTTTGATGGAGATTTTCTGTCAATGTAAAATTGAGTTTGGTTTGTTGGTGTTATAAATCGACTATATTCTTAAGAAAAAAATCGGAGTTAATTTTTCGACCATCTTTGGTAAATAATTTTGTTATCTACAAATTCTATTGCAATTAAATTTATTCAGTTGGGGAATAAAATTCCTGAAAAAGTTCTAACTTCGCGTTCTTAAGAGCTGTTAACCGTTGTTTCCAATGTGTATAGTTATTTAGTTTTTATTGTTTTCAGAGTGGCATTATTCATATGAAGAGATTTCAATTTTGCTCGGAACCAAACTGTATGACGGAGGGGCTCGAGTCCCTTACCAAGATATAGATAAAATTTCTACTAAATTTTATCAATATTTATATAAGTTATAATGCTATCAACAGGACGAAAAATAAAGAACTGAATAATTTTAAGACTAAATAATATACAATTTGGTCAATTTTTTGGTAAAAGCAATCTTTTGTTACATTTTGAGCTTTTAGCATTGTTTATGAAGGTACGAATAATCTAAAAACCTGTTTATTTTTCCTTTTTTTGTCTTGTCAAAATACATTCTAGATTCCAGGTATGTAATATATTTTCTTGTAAGGTATTCATAATCACGGAGTGACGCCTTTAGTTAATAGTTTGATTTAAACCACCATCACTGAATTACAATGATGGCGGAAGCGTTGAGAAAAAAGAGAATGCAAATGTTTCACAAAGTAAATTAATAACATGAGAATTGTTTTAAGTCAGTCCTGAAAATTTAAACGAAAAATTTTGATAACTTTAATGCTTTGTGATCAAACTCTCAGCTAGCCTCCAGAATCATAACATCTACTATGTCATCATTTCATCAGATTTTAAACTCTTAGCGTCAGAAGAATCTAAATTTTACAATCAAGTTTTAATCTTTTCACATCTCACTAAAAGAATTCGTTTTTTAAAACCACACGCAATAATGTAAATGAGTAAAAATTCCCGCCAAAAATAACTACCTAATAAATTTTCCAAGCTTGCCTGATGCTGATCAATTAAACAGAGTCAACAAGAGGCCACGTATGTATACAAATCATTGAGTAGTGTAGTAAGAGCAATAAACAATTAAGATGCCTATAGTTAATTTTAATTATCAATTATCATTAAATAGTGTGGGGGCGCCATTAATAAATTAATACACATACATATACAAAACTTATATCGGTTTTGAATGTGTATATCTATGTAGGTACATAGATCTAATAGTAATAAAAAGTTATTACACCAGTATGCATTCAATTCCACACATATTATTTAAATAATAAAATAAATGGTACATAAATATTTATACAATTAAAAATGAATTGAGACCCAGCCCACTTTTAACAATAATGTTCTTTAAATATAAATAAATAAAGGTAAACTGCAAATAAACAAATAAAAATTTATGATATCGGTAGTAATAATAATGTGATTATTATGTTATTGTTAGTATACCTGTAAAATGGTACACACAAAACACCGTTGGAGAGGATTATTGAAAATATTTTTTGAAGAGAAAAGTAAAGTGTTTTTACAACCACTAATAAAGTGGTAAGTACTCATAAAAGGCCTATCCATACGTACCAACTGTAACACACTATACCTACCCACGTATTCCCGAAGTGAGTTTAGTTAGTTGTTGCTTCGTCTCGATATATGCCGTGTGCCGTACACCGTTTGTACGTAGAAGTAGAATCTTTTCGATGGTGTGTATACGACGATGTAGATGGCAGTAAAGGAAACTACAATATGAGCAATAAAATTTTTTTTATTTTAATTCAGCTAGGTGGGAAAAAATGTGCGAACGTTTTATTGTCTCATTTACACTTCTTAAGTGTTTCAATATATTGGTCTCTTTTGATTTCTTTACCCAAATCTGAGAGTAACGTATTGAGAAATTAGAACAAATTGAAGTACTTAGAGCAATGTTAGTCAAAAAGTGAAATTACGCAATTTTTTTAACTAATTTTTCATGAAATTGTATTTGCTTTGATTTCAAATTATTAGGTCATCCGGAAAGTTATTTATATATTATTTATATACATTTTTCTTCAAGTAGCAACCGCAAACGAAACATGCAACAACATGTTAGTGTTAGGCCAATAGTATTGCTTGTAGTATGTATTATAAATTCAGTGGCGTAACGTGCCTTGGAGGGGTCCTGTATCAGAATTAGTTGGGGGGCCCAAATGAGGGGTAAAGATTTCTCACAAAAGAAACAAAAATGCTTGCATTAAATTGAAATAGATATTTATTGATTATAAGTTATCGCTTCCTCCTAGAAATTGAGCCTAGCCAAACAATTCAAGTTAAATATACACTTTTGTTACCTTTTTTCCGGCAAATTGATTTATTAAATCATCTATAGCTGAAGACGGTTTCAGTTTTTCTAAAATTTCTGCCTGTTGCCAATGTTGCCAACTTTTGGGCGCACGCTTAACCCGGGGAAAAAAGGGGTTGTTTTTTGACTTTTGTCATTTCTGAAGTGAAAACTCTATTATGACAGTTTTTTTATATGTTTTTTTCCCGGGAAGCACGAGATTAAATGACATTGCAGATAACATTTTACTAATTTTTGCTTACACACGTTAGGGGCCTCTGTAGCCCGGAGGTCCCGTATCATTGATACGGCTGATACTGCGGTAGCTACGCCCCTGTATAAATCTTTAAACAATGTTTAAATAATTTTTTTTGTCAGTAATAAGGAGCAATCTAAGACATCATGTCATGTTATAGGAGTTTAAAAAAGGTACTAATGCAGCTAACACAACGAGAAATATTTGTAGTGTTTGTGGTGATAACGCGCTTTCTGACAGAACTTATAGGAAGTGGTTTGCTAGATTTCAAAAGGGTAATATTTTTTGGAAGATAAAGCTTCCTCCGGTCGACCTGTGTGTATTGACGATGAATTTATCCGTTAAGAAATAAAGCGAAACCTGAGGCAAACTATTAAGAATTAGCGGCAACTTTTGAGCGTTCAAAATTCACAGTTTTCGGCCATTTGAAGAAAGACGAGATGGTCATTTACACCAAAAAACGGCACGAACTTTCCGGATGACCCAATAAATGACGTGTAATTAACCCATTATACTTCAAAATATTATACATAATGCCGTGGGGAATTGTCTATCATTGAACATTACTGACTAGCAATTCAATAAACAAGATCTAAAAATATCAAAACAACGGAAACCAGACGGTACGTATGCCGAAAGGATATCCAAAAATTTAATTTCAAAATTGTGCTTAATTTTCTTTTTCGTTATTATCATGTTGTCATACAGATATATCATAGGGATTTTTACTGTTATTTTGTAAAAAAAATATTATGATTTTGCTTTGGAATTTACATTAGTCTTTATGTAAGATTTTATTAAACTTCGACAGGTAAAAAAAAAGGGGCGGACTATAATGGGTTCATGTGCCTGTTGGTTAATGTTGTTTGGAAATTTTATCCAAAAATATTCAATACTGTGGCCATAAAGAATCATTCCACAAGTATATTTTTATGAAGCATGGTTTGTTGTACCAAAAATGTCTCGAAATTTTTTGAAAATTCCAATTGGGGAAGGTAATACCATACATAAAATTAATAGGTATTTGCAATTTCGACTTGTTCAAAGTTTTATGAACACAGATGAATAAACCGACGAAAAAACACGAGTGGAAATTTTGATTTTTGAAAAAAAAAATTTTTCACCTCTCAAAAGTGTTTAAAAAACGTATGCTATTTTAGTAAACTTGGAAGCAAAATAAAACTAAAAGGAGATGTTCCAGTCTTCCAGATTTATACTGCATATGGACCTTTACAGTAGGCATACTTGTTTTCAAAGAGTTCCCCTAATTGAAATTCATTTTTTGTTTATAAATTTTTAACAAGAAAATCGCATAACTATTTTGGAAATACACCTACAAACTTTTCGTAATGTAGAAAAAATTTTAACTCTATTTTTATTTTTCATATTTCTCTCTAATGTGTTTCAACTGTTTCAGTTAAAGAGTCATTATTTGTGTGCCACAGAATAACTAGAAGCAGCCTACATATACAAATCTGTCGTTCGTAAGTTGCAATAAATTGCAATTAACACCGCTACTGATTTAGTCTGTTACTGTCCGTGATGAGGTTCTCGTCGTAATTTTTTAATCAACTTCTGAAATTTAAACAGAAAAAAATATGAAGTGTGTCGTATTTAAGTATGTAAAAATTCTATTGAACAAAAAAATTCTCAAAATAAAGGGATATCTTTTTATAATAAATAAATTTATTTTTAACTGTCAGTTGTTCATCACAAATGGTTGGCCATGATAGTATATGCTTATATATGCAAGCTGCGCAACATTTACACTAATATATTCGTATGTTTGTGTTGATACATAATGTGTTTTGTTTGTATGTATCATGATCGCTTGGAAGGGGTAACGGTGCCACGTCATTGTTGAATGGAAATTTTTACCAAGTAAAAGCCTTTCGTTAACTTTCTTAACAATTCTTATTGATTTATATTTCCTTAATAAGCATCATTAACAACAATTAATCAAAAACTGAATATTTAATAAATTTTCAATAATTTATGTAACACGTATAATGTAATATGAATTTATGATATAGCTAATTTAAAATTTAAATATGAATTTAACTGATGAAGTGATGACCTTTAGAAAATTCAATTGATTAATTTCCGGCTAAATTTATACATATATACGTTATCAGTGTTTGGATTTTTTTGTGAAAACATCACGAAAGTTTGGATTTGAACTTGGAGTCTACGAATCACCTTGTATCAGTTCAGTTCTGATATCACGAACTTTAATTATACTGAATTTTTATTTACGATTTGTTTATATTTTTTTTACCCGTCTCAATATCGAGATATCTCTTTCTATTTATATTCGGACATTGCGGAAGTTCCATCCATATATATATATATATATATATATATATATATATATATATATATATATATATTTTTTCGCTTGATAATTATTCAAAAACCGAAAAAGACCACAAGAAGCCTATAATTATTGAATTTTTTATGCAATACTGGGCACACAAAACTTACTTAACAATGTTACCTCTAAATTATTATCAAACCAAGCTGAATCAACTGCTCGAGGTTTTGATCACATAAATTATTATGATTACTGTTAACTGGACCATTGAATACATAATTTCATCTAGATCGACAATATATGTATGTGTAAATAGTGAATACCGTCGGGAAATGTACCTTCAAAAATTTACTGTTTACGAAATATTTATCAGCGACAAATACATTGTATGACACGACGTCATGTATATCGCATCTTAATTTATGACTGGATAGTTCGAGTTTCTGACAAAAATCGTACGATCTGTATAATAAGCAAATAAATATACCTACATATTTTTTTTTATTTTATAAAACCCATTGTTCGAAGTAGTACGAGTAATTATAGTTAGGTACCGGGTTTCTTCGGACAGGTCAGGACCGTACTTTTTTCAATAAAATTTGGCAACTAAATTACATTAAATTATGCACATTTGAATGAATATAACTGGTCAAAAATTACATTTTTCACCATTTAGAATACTAACAGTATTTTTTATTTTACGAAAGTAAGAAAATTCAAAAAATCGGAAAAAATTTTTGTAAAATATATTGAAAAGTTGTTGAATATATAGACGGTCCACTATAATAGCTAAGACGTAAGTATTTACTAAGATTTTTTATTATTGAAAAACAAATTTTTAACAAGCAACTATACTTCTATCTCTCAAAATTGAAAACAATAAAAAAAGATGAATTTATTTAATTTAAATGACATGTCACATAAATCACATACATAATATATACAAAAATACTTTTGATAGTCAATTAAAATTAAGGAGTCTCCACATTCTTGCCGAAGTAGGACGAGGTTCCTCGTCAAAGTTCCTCGCTGAGGTTGGCCGAGGCATATGAATACTATTATAACACCAACAACAAGAAACAACGAAGTGACCGTCTACAGTCTACACTCTCGTACTTCGGTCAACTTCACGAGAATGTGCATGCTGCTTTACAGTGGCACTTTTCAATTGTGCAGGTAATAAATAAAAGAAAAAAAAGGATGTTTACATAAAATACGTATAAATAATATTTTGATACACATATGTATGTGTGTGTATGTAACTTGTGTACGTTGTTTTTATGAAAATATTTTGAACTTTTAGTCACATTGAGTGCAATATGTTTACCTGCATATGCTAAAGACGAAACTGTCTGATCCGAAAGAAATCCGATACCTGATTATAGTTGAAATCAAAATAATGTGACGTGATGTAATAAATAACTCATTCGTGCGTACATATTTATTTATATTGCAATTTATTGTTTGCAGATATTATTCTATTTTTTTTGTAAGTTTTGCTGTAAATTATTTATTCTTGAAGTTAATTATTTTCTAATTAGTCCGGCTTTGTTTTCTAATCGGAATTTTTAATTAAAATAAAGCCTTCGTCGGTATTGGAATTAATTAACTGTAGATGATAAAAAAAAGTAATTGCAAGACTATAATATTATCGATTGAAACAGGTGTAATAAGTAGCGGGAGTGACAAGTGTAAATGGGAAGTTCCCACGCATACAATCCATTTACTCTATTTTTAATATCAAAAATGCACTCACCTATTTTCAATTAATATTTAGATGCGTAACGACAGTTTAGGGTGAATGTACGATTTTCTGTCCTTTTTCTAATGTATGATTAAATATTATGTACTGTCTTTATTTTATGACTTTTTTTTCATAACGTTATAAAGAACTATCCTTGTCGCATTTATTGTAATGTTAAAATAAATTTCGACCATCTTTGTTTATCTGTGTTTTCAGTGTTCATCTTTCTAACTGGTCTATATTGTATTTATGTATCTATCTATTCCATTTTAATTTATGTGTTTGTATTTATATATCTTTGTCATACAACGATTTTGATTCTTACATTTAGTTGAATAGGGTCGGTATGTAATTTTAATGGACCGATCAGCTGTTTTACTATTATCTTGTAACAATTGTATGTGTGCTTGTATTAAAGGCCAAGTTTATGGTCTGTGTGATAAAAAACTTCTTGTACGTCACAAAGGTGTTTTATATTAATTTTTTATTTATTTATAATTTTTTTTATTTATTTAGGTTTTATAAGCATTGGAATTATTGCGGGCATTTTTTTAGGTATTGTAAGAATTATCGATTGCCGTTTTGTTCGTAGTTTAACCATCTGAACACAGTAATTTTTTTAGAAAAAATTTTTAATATGAGACACGATTAAATTTTATTTTTGTACAGTACAAACTCTCAACAATTCCTACTTTTAGATCCCACACTCAGTAGGGGCCCTAGCTCCTTCGCTTCACAGGTTTGTTTCAAGCCAGATTTTGAATCGCTGCATCTGAGCAATACCACTTTGAGTCAATGTTCCCTCTAATTTTTATTAACTATAATGTGCACTTTTTACTTCGACTGTGAAATTGTCAAATCGAAGTAATTTGTGTTTTATTTCAAATAATAAATTTACATTAACGATTTTAAAGTTAATTATACTAGTAAAAATATTATGTACCGTCGCTATACAGCGACAAGGTAAATATGGTAAACTGTCACACAATGCTGTACACTGTACAGCGTCAAAGAAATTTATGTTAGCTTTACGACAGTATAACGCATGGTATCTACTAATGACTGGATTTAAAATGTGCATAATATACCACGAAATGTTTTAAATAGGTGATATAAAACCAAGATTGTTGAATATTTCTGATAATTGTTTGCGTCCGTCAAGGTGTTTATCCCTGGCCGTAATCAAAAGTAGAGAAACGAAACGTGATGATTAAGAACACGGAGCTAAGTTGACGGTATAGCTTTTTTAAGAATTTTGCTCGCCCTACTTTAAGTATTTTGAACATAACAACTATGTTGATATTGTGGTGTAGAGACGTAGTAGAAAGGTATAGTTTTTCTTACTGTAGTTATTTTTTGTTTTGACTTTAATAACACGCCTTATAGAAGGTAAAGGTTATTATTAAATAGGGTGTCTGTTTTCGTTTTAAACTTATTACTTAAATGTCGATTTTAAATACATGGAATGTAGTTGAGTTTACAAAATGAATAATTTATTCCTATAGATTCCACCTGAGTGTTTTTATTTTATTTTAATAAACAGCGGTAATTGTGTTCTTTCTTTGCAACATCAGTTAATTAAAAAATTATACTATAATTTTGTGTATTTTTCGAATTTTTTAAGATATTTAATTAATTTAAATTATTTTCAGCTAATTATATTTAATAATCTTCTTAATTATAATATATAAATCAGATATTATTTTAATTTAGAAGCAATTTTTACATAATAATTTAATAAATAATACTTATTCACATAATTTTTAAACTGAATGATCAACCTTTAAGGGGCTGCAAAAAAAAAATTCTGTAGACTAATGAAATAAAATAAATCAGCGATCTGCGTCAGTTGAAATTTTAGTTTTAATTACTTACGCATTTTGATTTCTGTTCCAGTTACAATTATTGTAATTAAGAACGTTTCCAAATAATTTTGTTTTTATTTAAGCTTTTGTCCTTCACGTTTCTTTTATTATACTTATTTATTTATTTATTGAATTTTTTTAATAGATTTAAATTCTAAAACATTTGGACTGAGTTACAAAGCTTTTTGAGTATGTCTAATAGCATTAATTTTTGAGACGTTCATACTTTCCAAAAAAGGTAATTTGCTGGTGAGAACAGGTCAGCCCCTCTTATGAAAAGTGAGATGGACGTCCATGTTTTTTATTTTCTTACAATTATTTACAACTTTTGAATTTCTTAGAAAATTTAGAAAACAGAAATCTATCGTACATGATAGTATTTCATGTAACTGAATTCAATAAGAGCTTAAACTTGTGTTTTTGGAATTGATTTTGAAATATTTCTTACATCACTTTTTTACATTTCAATTTTTACTTGTATTATTATTGAACTTACGAGAGTTACGAATATTTGAGTACGAGACGGGAATTATTTTCAAGGCCGTCTAATTTATGATGTCACTAATAAATTTTTTCTGTTTGCATGCTGAATACAATTAATCAATTAGTAGTCATTTACATATAATTTTTTGTATTTTTTTTTTTTTTTTGAATGTTGTCTAAAATACCATTTGAAAGAACATCCTTTAAAACGTGACGGGGTGTACAGTGAGGGATCAGAAATCCGAGTCTAAATTTTTGAACGGTTACTGTAGATTTATTTACTGTAAGGATGATTTCTCAGCAGTGTTTCTGAACTATTTCTTTTTTTTCTCCATTCAATAATATAAAACCTACACAACATATTTTATTGCAAATAATATTTTAAAAGTTGTTGACAACTAGCGGATTTATTAAGAAACACAAAATATAAAACAAAGCCAGTTACACATACATGGAACGTATCAACTATGCGGTTGCTTAAATGCGACTGTACATGTAATGCTTGGTTATATATTTTATTCTGGATTCATAATTAAAAATATGATTTATGTGACATCTTTATTTTATTTCAAGTAAAATTTTTTGATATTAATGTTACAATCACTATATATTTTGTGTGTGTGTGTATAAATATGTTTGTGTTTGTGTGAACTGATCAAATATAGATCGTGTAACCAACAGAAATCCAATAACCCAGTTTCTTTTTTCTGGTAGAAATTAATTGGAACAAAAATTCATATATGTTTTCGATTATTACCAAAAGCAGAATTAAATTTTAATGGTTAACAGTTCCAAAATTGTAATTTTTATTATGATTTGTAATGAATAAATAAGTAGAAATTATCAGAATCGTTCCAGTTTGATACAGGATGGCTTGTTTATAAAGGTAGGTAGCTATTAAAAAATGGAAAACAGAAAATTTATTATTTTAAAGAACGGCAGAGTCTTCACACAAATCCCTTTAATTGTAATAATCGTCAAATAAATATCAGCATTTAATATATTTATTCAGTTTACTGACAAATGAAAAGTTATTTCAGTTTATTTCTCCGTTTTTATTTACTAAAGAAAAAAAAAATTGACCCGCTGACCGCTAGTTCACCAACTTAAGACCGCGAGCTTAAGCTTAAGTATTATGGGCGCAAGCTCAAAAGACCTCCAGAAACTGAGGTGAGGGGAACACAAATTGTATTATTTCCATAGTTACCAACCAAACCAAGTAATTATGTTTTAATATGAGTGAGTGAGTAAACTTCTATTTATTAATATGATAGACAAAGGTAAATGCAGATGTAGATAAAAAAGTTCTTTTTAGCTTGCGCCCATAATACTTATATCTACTGCCCTTGTAATATATGTCTCTACTCGCAAAAATGTCGGTAATTACTAAATACACCCAGGGCCGGCAAGACGGTGTGCCAATTGCCCAGGAGCCCAGATCTAAAAAGGGGGCCCGCAGCTTCGATTAGGGATCCGGACAGAATGAGAAGACGTTTTTCTTTTCTTTTTTTGTTTTTCTTTCTTTTTTTGCTCGACAACTGTATTTTTGGGGAAAAAGTGTTCGAAAATTTTTTCTTGTGCCTGGGGCCCGTCATTTTTCTCGCTGGCCCTGGCATACACCTATTAAATTGACCTATGGACCAAATTATCCAGTCGATGCGTGAGTCCTGTGTATCAGGAAATTGAATATGTCGTAACAACAGAATGTAAATTTAAAATAAAAAAAAAATTATCCATTACAGTTAAAACGTCACGGCGTAAAATTCCAATGAGAAGACAGCAGTTGTATTAATTATTTAGTATAGCACCGTGAAAAAAATTTTCAATAATTTTATACCAAAACTAGAAAAGACAACAAATGTCCCTTTGGAAATTTTTTAGTCAATTTCTAACAAATTTCGTAATTTTTCTTTGGAATGAGTTTACGTAAAGTAAAAATTTAAAAACTTATCATACTTAATTTTAGTTCGTCTTTGTAGTGGTATAAAAAAAATTTAAAAAGTTGTTTAATTATGACAGAAAACTTAGTTTTTTGAAAAAAGCGCCCGAAAAACCTACTTCTGGGCATCCGATGTATCTGGCTAAAGAACTTAGGCAAGCCAGATCAAAATCCAATTTCCATGCCAAATTTCATAAGCATTAAACGTTTCGTTCGAAAGTTGTTGTGGCGACATATATATATATATATATATATATATATATATATATATATATATATATATATATATATATGTATATATATATATATATGTATATATATATATATATATATATATATATATATATATATATATATATATATATATATATATATATATAAATTTTAGTGAATATCATTTTCGTATTCTAGGGACCTCAAAACATATTTCTGTTATGCTCCCGGGAAATTCGCTAAAAACAATTCTGCTGAATCGTATAGATATTTTATATATTTAACAATAATAATCTCTAATAAGAAGTAATACCAGTTTTTGATTTTGAACCCTTTAAATTCGAACATATGATGTTGGAAGCGCAGGGAAGAAAAAATCGTTCGTTTTTTTTTTCTAGAAAATAGCGTCACTGATGTCATAGATTTTTAGCAGTACCTAACAATTAACTGACAATAATCTCTAAATCTCTAATACATATGAATAGCAGTCTTCTCACGCACGACCTACACGTAATTCTACAAATATTGAGAGGAGAATGACACACAGAAGTAGACGAACGGACAGACGGCTAGACGGACTCACACACATCCATATTATTATAAGCTGTTCTTATATACATATGTGTATTTGTATGTGTATATAATTTTAGTTTATTGCCAGTGAAAGTGGGTCAAAATTTATGAGTTACGTGTAACAAATACACCACATATACAGCAATAATTATAATGATTTATAGGCAATTTTCAATCAATACTTACCGTACACTATTATTGATTTTACTTGCATGTGATCAATTGATTACATAATTTCATTTTCAGTATTTGAACTTGAAATTTACTGCAGTGCGATAGATTGTTCATCGCGGAAATCATTGCGGAAAATTTCTACAGAGAATGTAATGAATATAGGTAATAAAATCGGTTCGTTAGGTTAGTGTAAAAATTATGAGTCCATGTTTAAATGCACGTTCAAGTGGTTCAAGTTTATATAATTAGATTTGATTTTTGAGCTCTATACGGAGCTAATTGTATCTTTATTGAAAATATAAATATTACGTGTAAATATTACTAAATGATTATAAAATAAAGAGGAATAATTAAATGGTATACTTCTACATAATATTTATAATTTTCATTTAATATACATATTTAAACATATATTTAAATGTAGTTACTGTAAGTAAATTTTTTCTTCATTTTTTTCAAATTTTAATCGAAAATTATGGTAAACTTACGTGTCTGTACAATACTTGTTGTAATATGGCACCAGTTTTTTAGTGATGATAAACAATTTTTCTGTCAAACACAAAAGACTCTCTTTGACTCTGACATACATTAAGATACAATTAGCTCCGTATGGAACTCATAATTTTTACACTACCCATAAAATCTCTAATGGTCGAGAGTTTAATAAAAACGGTTATGCTTTAGCTGCAATGAACTTTGCAATAGTTGTACGGTAATGCTTCCTCTACACACTCTTGGTCGGAGTTCCTCGCCAAAGTACTCGCTAAAGTTGGCCGAGGCTCAAGTAGCATAACCACACACTGGTAGATCTTCGTGAGAATCTCGGAAATGGGCGAAGTAGACCGATCCGTTTCGTGCTGAGACTTGAGACCCTTTGACTCGGACAAAAAACTTACGGGGAATGGAAGTTGGCCAAAGCGAAGCGAGGAAGCACGGAGTGACCTACACTCTCGTACTCGGCTAACTTCAGGCAACTTCGCGAGTAGTGTACAATACGATGTCCTCATCGAGAAGTCTTATTTTTAATGAATTTTTTCTTTAAAAAATAATAAAAATAAATATGCATTTTACATGCTAAGAATATCCCTGTGTACGATTAAATCAATTAAATTTTATTATTATTATCTATTAATTGATTTCTGTCCTTGTCAGACTACTAAACTTTAACAAAATCTAATCTATGGAAATCGAAATAAATGAATGAGAAACTAAAATTCATCAAAAATGAATTTTATATTTCATACAACTGAAAACACATTTAATTAGTATTTAACTGATATTTAAATATTTGTATTTGCATTATTTCAAAGCCAACTTTCTGACATAAATTAATAAACAATAAAATATAAATAAATTTTCATCAAAAATAGCAAAAAAAATATTTACATACACAGTGAAAAAATTTGTTACTTACTTGAGATTGTATTATATAACAAACGAGATTGTATGTTATATAATACAATGTCAAGTAAGCTTACATGATTTCTTGTAACAGAATCTGTAACAAAATAACCTTAAAATGTAAGAAAATTGTTTCATTTTTAAACGTTTAAAAAACTATATTCGAATAACTGAAAAAACTTATAATTGTTCGGTTTTGTTTAATAATAAGAACTACTCTCAGCTTTTTTATTATATATATTTTGGTAGATATATATTCTAATCTAATTTACCTACTTATAACGTTCTTTTGCTCTACACAAATATTGTGTTACTTCCTTGCTATTCAGAACAGGTTTAACACAAAAATTTTAACGACTGTTTTTTTTTTTTTTACGCAGAACACAAATTTTTTTACTGTGTACCTATGAATACTTCAATTTAGGGCATTTAATCTTGAACTCAGTTTAATAGTAATTTGTTGCCAGTTTTGTTATTGCCTGCAAACGTTCATCTATAACCGCGACTCGTTCAATAAAGCCCTACCGATAGAATATATTTGTTATTTTGGATTGGTAATGAGATCGCCATAGAAATTTTCACTCTGATCGTATGGTCTTAAACTCACTCACAATTTTTTTTTTCCTTCATATTCAGTTCGGACTGTCAGTGTTCTACTGTACTCATTTGGTTTTAAAACAATAACAATTTCACGGTTTATGTAAAATGGTATTGTATTTACCGCTTGCAAGCATTCTATTCGTACAAGACAAACTCTTGGTGTACAACTAGGGCTTTATAGTAAAAGTATTACTACACATGTTCGCAACTGTAGGTACATATATCATTATTCAGCCGAAGCACATTATTCTAAATCTATAACGGCACAGTTGTAAGTACGGTGTTGTATGCTTTGTGTATATAGTTGAAATAATAAAACTAGAATGTTAGAAAATTTAAGAGAACTTCTAAAATTACGTACTCTGTTGCTTAGAATGGGGACAAAGGTCGGCAAAGGACGACGAGCGATAATACATATTAGATATATGTAAGTATAAACTTTCAAGAGTAGTATACCTATTAAAGATATCGCGAATATTTGCATTTGCATTTGCATGAGAAGTAACTGAATCTTTTTTCTTTTTAGTAAAATCTTCAAGTAATGAGTAACCCTTTTTATTAATTTTCAATTCAATATTTTTCAATTTTGAACAAATGGCAGGCCGTTATGGGACCGGGGTTTTTCAGTCAAGTTGTCGGCATGTTTCAAATACAGTAGTCACTATAAAACTGTGCACTACCAAACTGTTACACAACCACCACTCGTGTACGACAAACACAATCAAACGCTGCATGTCGGTACACACAGAATGTTTTGTTATTGTCGTAGTACAGGTACATGCAGTAAACCAGCCACTGGCGCCTACTTTTTTTTTGCTTATTAAAATTAATAAAACTGGATTAACAAAAAACAACTTTTAACGTTTTTACAACAATTTAACGTTCTTACTATTGAAGGTCGGTTGAAAATTATTAAAAATACACCAGAAATCCAATGGTACGTAGTGGTCGGTGCAAATTTGAGGGGAAGTACGTAAAATCGGAAGATCAGAGGCGTCGACAAACTTTTATGTGAGGGGTTGGTAAATATTATTTATCTGAATTTATTTAAAACAAAACTATTCTAAGAAACAATTTACAATCTAAAATTCGGTTGTATAGATAAACGAAATTGAATGTTATACGAGTATTAATGAATAACGAAATACCAACTTCACCATCGAATTTATCAGCGTAAAAGACGTCAAATAGTGAAAACTGATAAAAATTCTAGAATATTCTATTCGTCACTAGCAGAGATATCAAAAAATAGACTTCACTATTGAATTGGTTACTAAAAATTAGATTAAGCAGTGCAATTTGACAAAAATTCTAGAATGTTCTATTCGTAAACTAACAAAGATATTGAAAAACCGGTTGCACCATTTCACTGATAATCGGAAAGAAGACGAAATATCACAGTTTGATAAATGTTCTAGAATATTCTATTCTGGCTGACGAATAGATCATTCTAGAATGTTTGCCAAAATGGAACATTTTGTACTAGTTTAATTTTGGTTGGACAATTAAATGGTGCAATCGATTTTTTAATATCTTTGCTAGTTGATGAATAGAATATTCCAGAACATTTGTTAAGATATGCTATTTGGCCTCTTTTTAAATGACCAATTGAATGCTGTAATTGATTTTTCGATATCTTTGTTAGTTGACAAATAGAACATTCTAGAATTTTTGTCAAACTGTGCTGCTTAATCTCATTTTTAGTTACCAATTCAATAGTGAACTCTGTTTTTTGATATCGCTGCTAGTTGATGATTAGAATGTTCTAGAATTTTACGTTACTCATTTTGCATATTACCTATGCAGACAGAATATGTGTATAACATTTGCAGTGAAATTTTGAAATTATTAGAGGTTACAAGACCATTAGACAATATTACCTACAGTCCTGACTCTGGGCTTGGTACATAAATTTTCACCAACACAGACAAACAACAAGGTATCTGTGAGAGAAAAACCCCACTAAATCGCTAACGTCACTACGTAAAATCGGAGTACGTACCATTGGATGTCCAATCTATTCATAAATTTCTTAAATGTGTAATCAGAATTTTACTTTGGCGCCTATCTCACTATGAAACTGTTATCTTAGTCCCGTGCTGTAACACTTTCATGGTGCCGACTGTATACATGAAGTGTCAAAATACAAAATTTTCACCGGTAGAAAACTCTTTAAATAAATCATACCTATCAGGCCCAATAAGAGGGTGGGGTAGCCGGGGTTGTCGATAGAAGGCCCGGGAAAAAGTTACGAGATTTTTTTTGCTCACCATTTATTTCTTGGGAGGAAATTTTTGAAAATGCGGTTTTTTTCCAGGGCTCGTCATTTCTCTCCACGACCCTGATACCTAGTCTGTGGCTTTTGGTCTATTAGACTAAATTTGTGGCAAAAATATAGGACAGTAAGTAGTAAAAATTGATTGGTTACAAAAAAATAAAATATAAGTCTAATGTAACCTAACGCAGAATGTGTTACTGGATTAATTCGATAATAATTCTTTAAATAATATGAAAAACAAATAGTGTGTGCACTCGCACACTATAAGTAATTTAAGGCGAAACCTATTTTCAGGAGCTGCAAGCAACTTTAAGGGCCTTTTTTTTAAATTCATTAAATTGTTCGTATTCATAGTCATCCTCAATGGACAGTATGAGAAAGTTTTTAAAATATCTGGGGGTACGTAACCTCTTAAGCTGATCGCCTTATTATCAGACAGCACCTACTTTATATTGTTAATTTATTATGAAAAGTAATTAAGACAGATTATGCAATTACATGTGTGTGCCTGGCGAAAAACGGAATCGTTTTAAAATAGCATTTAATTTATGTGCCGTTGATTTTAAATAAAGATACTTACAACCGAAGACCGAAGAATCTCGCACAACATACCAACCTAAAGAACTTTGTTGTAAACACGTTTAACCAAATAAATTATTTCAATAATGACGTACATACAAACAGTATAGTACTACAGTAGACTCTCGTTAATTCAAACCTACGATCATTCGAACCTCTCTATAATTCAAAGATATCCCGAGTTCCCTACAAAATCTCTTTATATTTCGAACTAAAATAATACATTTTTATACACTTGGTAATTCGAACGAAAAAATCATTGCTACGTAACAGAACGACGCGTTAATTCGAACTCATCGGCGTCAAACACTCGACAATTCAAAGTTGCAGAGAGAAAGAGACAGAAAAATTGTAAGTACAATTTGAGATTAAAAGTACATTTCAAGTTCATTCATCGCAAATGCCTAAAAAATTAAAATTGTTACCTGCGATAATTCGAACCTCTCTATAATTCGTAATATTTTAAGAGTCCCTCGAGTTTCGAATTAACGAGAGTCGACTGTATATACAATCTGTGCTTTTATATTATAGAATAATTAAATGTTGGTAGTATCAGAGTTATGACTCTGCTGGACGCCTCGTTGTGGACGTCTCGTCGATTCGCAGGAGTTAGATAATTTCCATTTTTTTACATTGTTACAAAACTTCAATTTTCGCTCTGGTACACTCTAAAAACGATTACTTTGTTAAAAGATTAGAAATTTCTGTGATTGAATAGAAACTGTTTTTCTTTCAGCAGTCAAATAAATGTTTTTGATTCAAAGAAAAAAATACGCTGCCAGTGGGGTGTGGCACACAGCTTCCTCGTACTAAAGACTAAAACAGTATTCTACGAAGTATATATACTCCAAATTATAAAATAATAGCAAAAATTATAAAAAAATAGCAAAAATATTCTAGAAACTAAGCCCCAAAATACTTTAAAAATTTGAGCGAAGTGGGACTAGCAGTAAATAAGATACTGACATCTAATGGGATTTCATGGTAGCGCCGTGGTTACTGGATCCAGGAACCAAACTGCATAATTTTTGAAAATTTCATTAAAAACAGTCAAATAGTTCAGAAAGGGACACATAGAATGGCGACACACAGACAGACAGACAGACACCGAACCAAAATTTTTCAGAAAGTTCTAAAACGTAAAATGTGCGTAAAAAACTTTATTTTGGAGGGCAAAAATTTTTTATTTTTCAAAAGTGATCACAGTGCTTCCGCTACTTTAGTAGTCTCGGAAGCAAGATTAAAGAAATTTTTAATTTTTTGATAAAAAAATCATTTTGAGAGTTTGTTTTGGCGAAAATGCGGTTCCTGACTTACAGAGATTAAACGTAAAAATTCATTTATCTACGATTGTTTGAAGTTAATCGATAAATCCATCAAAGAAAGTAAAATAGTTAAATAATATGAATTAGTTATTAAACTGGTTTCTTAATAAGGTATTTGATAATAAATCTTATTGACAGGTTCTAATGGAAAATGTAATTACAAAGTCGACGATTGAAAAATGTTATATTCACCTGATTGCTATATTGTTTTGTTGCCACTGAAATCTTTGGCTCTGTATCCATTCTGAAACATAGAAAATTCATGGTTAAAAAATCAGTATGTAGTTTTAAAAAAAATCATTCGAAAATTTTAAGTATTATTCCATCTGTATTTGACTTAAAGAATCATACTATTTTCAAATTATTACAAAAGATGACGTTACTGACGTTGAAAAAGTAGTCGTTGTTAGAATAGTTACAAATATTTAGGAAGGGTCATGCCCATTCACTTACTTCTATGTACAGAGAGGGAAACCTTGAAATACGATTTTTTTTAGTGAAGTACAGTAAAACCCTGCCTGGATCAGCTGATTTGAACAGTACATACACTTGCAACAAGGAATGCATTTTGGAGTAGGTATCAATTTTGTAATAGATACATATCAGAATTTAAAAGGTCATTATTATGTCCCATCACACCCTTCCTTGTCCCCCGGTCCCAACTCTTTGCCACTACTGCGGTTAGTTTATATTGTAGGTACACTACAAAATATTATGTTATTTTTTCCCATTGTGTTGTGCATGCGTGTGTGTTTGTATATGTGTAATTTCGTGCCATGTAAACGTTGCACAACGTTCTCCTAGAGGAACAGACGTCGAATATGTAATGTACAATTTTAAAATTAATTGTTTTGTATGGAGTGACCCGCAAAAATCGTTTAACTATTTATTAACACTTTGTAGTCAGCAACAAAACATAACCAGAGTAACTGTAGAGGCCAATCGCGATCAGTGATCACAGGTTAGAATGGTCAAAATTCTTTTCATTTTGGTTTATGGTACTGACTGAGGTTGTTACGTGGGTAATTCATTATACAATAATTATTAGAGAGTAACGATACTGATTCCGATACCGATATATTGGCATCGCCGATTAGAATACAGTTGATAAGTTACAGTTGATAGAATACAGTTCGAAAAGCGAAAAATCGAAAAGTTTTCAACCGCAGGCCTCATACAAAATGATTTGTGTAACAGGTTATCTGCAAATAATTTGAAAACTTTAATACTTACTTTATGTATCGGTTCATTACTTTGTGTTATAAATATTTTCTTTGAATTTTAATTTGACATTTTCTGTTTTACACTTCCCATAAGCTCGAGTCTCCCCTAAATATATAGGTATATAGGCAAGTTTTATGCATATAAACGCCTGAGATACATATAATTTGATGTATTATCTACTAAGGCCCCGATATCGGTACCGGTATCGGTATCGCCGATTATTTACTACAATAATCGGTATCGGTATCGTATTGGCAAAATTAAGTATGGTCCATTTCACTGAAATTTAACCATGCTCCATCACTTATAAATTTAAGTAATTTCCGTTTTCTTGGTTTTATCTTTTAGCGAATTTCGAAAACTCGAAATTCAGCTATTACAGTAGGTGTCATGACGCAATCTGAGTCCGGGACTATGGCAGAAATCTGTTTTGAGGTCCCTAGAATACGAAAATGATATTCACTAAAATTTATATATATATATATATATATATATGTGTCGCCACGATAACTCTCGAACGAAACGTCTAATGCTTATGAAATTTTGTGTGCGGACTGGATTCTGAATTCGCTCGGCTAAGTTCGTTAGCCAGACACGTCGGATGCCCAGAAGTAGGTTTTCTGGCCATTTTTTATCATTCGATCCTATCATAAGGCAGTTCAATTTTTACATCGTTGAAAAGGAAAAAAAAAATTATGAAGAAAATATTCTTATAATTTTCTTTCTATTTTAAGTATTTTTCGAGAAAATGTAAATTTTCACTTTTATTCTTTCTTTGTTAGTCTAATAAGTAATTTATATTTATATCTCAGTTCTTTATTAAGTATAAAAATATTTCACTTTTTTATTAAAGAATTTTGTGAGAACAAGTGAAAACTATTCACATATATTTGATATAACACACATACATGTATAGAGTTTTGTTTCTCATTTATTGCATTATAATTAGCATGGTTCTATCCCATGTTAAAAAATGTAAATTAAACAGATTTTCTAAGCTAATGTAATGAAGAATTTTTTTTTTTTTATTGAATTTTTAAGTAAACAAGAAATTGAAGATTATGTTATGATATAATATTATTAAATATATGAAACAAAACAAAGTATGTATAATGTACATATGTATGCACGGAAAAATATTTTGAATCGATTTTGAAAATTTTTTCACTAATAATTAATAATGTTAAAGAATTAAACCATTTCAAATGTATTTAAGGTATTTTATGTGAGGTCAAGGTTTTCGGGACCTAAAACGGCCAGAAATTAATTAACCAATCGATTTTAAAAATTTTTTCACAGTTAGTAAGTTAAAGTATTTGAATTAATTAATTAAATGATGTCCGCAAGAAGCGTACGGACTGCCATAGATTATATGAGATCCTTAGAACCCTTTTCTTACTGTTAGAGTACTAGACTTGTATGAGTTTCGCCAGGATTTACTGATCCCATAATTGTAAAAAATAAACTAAACGACCAATTTTAAAAATTTCTTCACTGTTACAGAGCTAAACTATTTTAGATAGATTTAGAATACATTATGTAAGGTCCGCCAGGGTCCACAGGACCCAAAAGTGTCAAAAATAAACTAACTGACCGATTTTGAAAATTTTTTCACTGTTACAGAGCTAAACTATTTTAGATAAATATCGATTACGTTATGTAAGGTCCGCCTCGGTCCATAGGACCCAAAAGTGTCAAAAATAAACTGCCTGATCGATTTTGAAAATTTTTTCACTGTTACAGAGCTAAACTGTTTTAGATAAATATAGATTCCGTTATGTAAGGTCTGCCAAGGTCCATAGGATCCAGAAGTGTCAAAAATAAACTAACTGACCGATTTTGAAAATTTTTTCACTGTTACAGAGCTAAACTATTTTAGATAAATATAAATTACGTTATGTAAGGTCCACCAAGGTCCATAGAACCCAAAAGTGTCAAAAATAAACTAACTGACCGATTTTGAAAATTTTTTCACTGTCACAGAGCTAAACTATTTTAGCTAATATAGATTACGTTATATAAGGTCTGCCAGGGTCCATGGGATCCAAAAGTGTCAAAAATAAACTAACCGACCGATTTTGAAAATTTTTTCACTGTTACAGAGCTAAACTATTTTAGATAAATATAGATTACGTTATGTAAGGTCTGCCAAGGTCCATGGATCCAAAAGTGTCAAAAATAAACTAACCGACCGATTTTGAAAATTTTGTCACTGTTGGGGAACTAACTATTTTAGATAGACATACATTACGTTATTTAGGGTCCGCCAGGGTCCATGGGACCCAAAAGTGGTAAAAATAAACTAACCGACCGATTTTGAAAATTTTTTCACTCTTACAGAGCTAAACTATTTTAGATAAATATAGATTACGTTATGTAAAGTCTGCCAGGGTCCATCGGATCCAAAAGCGTCAAAAATAAACTAGCCGACCGATTTTTAAAATTTTTTCACTGTTGGGGAGCTAAGCTATTTTAGATACATATAGATTACGTTATGTAAGGTCTGAAATGTCAGTAGGACCTAAAAGTGTCAAAAAAAAAATAACTGACCGATTTTGAAACCCTTTTACTATTACCAAGGTAAACTATTTTAGATAGGTACAGGTTGTGTTATCTGAGATCCACAACTGTCCTGCGGATGCAAATGCGGCGTAGAATGCTACACAACGGGTTTTGAATATATATATATATATATATATATATATATATATATATATATATATATATATATATATATATATATATATATATATTACATAAAGTCCGCCTAGAATATACGGTCGAGCTGATTTTTTAATGAGGTCCACCGGGATCTTGCAGATCCGAAAACGCCAGTAATAAGCTATCGAACCGATGCTAAAAAATTTCACTGCTAGAGAATTAAATTATTTTAGATGGATACAACTATGCTGCACAAAATTTGTTCGGGTTCTTGGGTCCCCAAAACTACCAAAACTAATTACCCAGCTGATTTTAAAAATTCTTTTACTCTTAGAAAGCTAAACTATTTTAAATAGGTACAGGTCTTAGATGAGATCCGCCAGTGCCCAAGATTTGGAAATTCGCTATGTTATGCAGATGCTGCGACAGGGGTATTTCATTATTGCACTTACGTAAATTTCAAATTTGCAGTTTGTTTTTAGAAAAGAAGATTTATTTGTTTCGAATATAAGAATTATTTAATTTTTTAACGATGACTCATGATCAATTGTATTTGAAACGGGGTATATCGTTACATTCCTAGTGATTATATTATTCGTTATATAATAAAGGCGAATTATTTGCTCTGAGAGGATCTTAAATTCGTTACATTGAAGTTTTTAACATGCTTAACTCATAATGTAGAGGAGTATTAATTGTACACTGAATATTATGCACAGTTTAAGGGGATTTTTAAAAATTTGTTACCTCAAGCAATTCGCTGTACTGAAGTTCAACTGTATTTATTTCATGAGGGGATGAAGGTGTTTTGTAGTATTTTTTTTTTTTTTAATTTTACAATAGAAGTGTTTGAAAGTTTTTATTTACATATACTTCCCATGCCATAGCGTGCGTTTATTACTGAATTTCGACAAAACTATTAGGTGTAATGAAACCAAATTGTAATATACGATACTTTAGCATAGGATATTCCAAAATATTGCAAAAAATGAATTTTTGAAAACATGTTATATATCACCTTCATTCATTCACGTCTTCAATGTCTTTATTATAGAAAATTGTCATGGTGGAAACACCGGGAAATAAAACAACAATTTTGTTCTCCTTGTTGCACTTACATTGCTTTGACTTACGTCAAATAAAGGACACCAAAATTTGAGAATCTTACATGTCATAACTATGTATGTACGAAGCTTGTCTATAGGTAAATACTGGTGTTTCAGGGCACCCAATATATACTACATTACAAAGTACTTAATTAAATATGCATTAAAAAATATGTATATAACCCGTCTGATTTGTTTATCATATACACTAGAATCTACATATGTTTATCTTTGTTGTAGGAGTTTTATTTACATTATTTGGTACGGTATATTCTCAGATTAAAAATTATTTTTCGCACGATTAAAAAAGTAAAAATAAAATTATCAGAAAAATTCTATAAATATTAAAAATGAGTCATTTACCATTTAGCAAAAAAAATTTAAAACGCACTTATAAAATTTAAATTTCTATCGCATGGAATTTTGCGATAAAAAAATCATATGATTAATTTTGTGACACTCTGTAATCCCTCATGGTCCATTAACATATTTTATTCAAATAAATATAAACAAATTAAAAAATGTAAGTAAATAAATAAATTTTTTTCTCTAAATTGAAAATTCTTCAATAAAATAAAAATTAAAATGTTCAGAGAACAGTTTTTTGGCAATTATCGCTTTCAACACTGTCATAATTTTTCGTAAAAAACAAACGGTCAAATGACCTTAATACCCATCACAGCATTCCGTACTTACATTTTCGGTGACCAAAATAGAGACATTAGTATTGATGTATGTTTTGTTTTAAATACAAACCGTTCCCAAAAAAATGTTATTTATTATTTTTGAAAAGTTTTTTTTAAAAAAAATGAACTTGTAAAGCCATAAAAACGTTCGTAGTTTGAACATGCTGTGAACACATTACCAAAAGGACAGATGATAATATTTACATCATAATATGCTCCCGTTTACATGGAAAAAATTAAGGTATTTTTTTGAAAATGATGCAAGGACACTAAGGTAATAGTTAAAAAAAATCTAGGTAAATTTCTATACAAAAAACGACCTCATAAATATTACTGATGGCATATTTCTGTTTCCTTTTTTTAGCGAATTTCCAGAATGGAATTCAGCTATTACAGCCACTGTCATAGCGCGGCTTTAACTATGGCAGAAATTTGTTTTGAGGTCCCTAGAAACCGAAAATAATATTCACTAAAATTTATATATATATATATATATATATATATACATATATATATATATATATATATATATATATATATATATATATATATATATATATATATATATATATATATATATATATATATAAAATTCATAAATTTCACGCTCTTTCAGAATCCGAAATAAAAAGTAGGTCGTTCCATTTGAAAAATACGACTTGACCTCAAAATGACCTTGAAAATTAAATTTAAGGTCACCATTTAATGTCCCCCTTCCTACCTAACAACTTTTGTAAAGGTCATTTTTTGATAGGTGGCGCCTCTGGCGAGATATTTAGATGCAAAGATTAAAATGACTCACCCTGTCGAAATGTCCTACTTTTACCAAATTTGCTGAAAATATTGGAAGCCCCAAATCTTTGGACAAATTCGTTAACCTGGCACGTCCGATGCCCGAAACATGGGTTTTTTGGCAATTTTCGTAAGAAAAATTAGTTTTTTACCAAAATTTCCCCTTATTCAGAAATTGTTGTGAAATTTTTTTACACAATTGGAAAGAGGAGAAAAAATCACACAAAAAAGGTCTTTAAACTATTAATCTATATCAACTAGTTTCCGAGAGAAACTAATTTTTGTAAACGGAAATTCGCTATGTTATGCAGGATGCTGCGACAGGGGTATTTTGTTTTTAATTTGAAAAGTCAGGTGTACTCTTACACACTGTTGGCAAATTTTGAATCGATGTAGTGTTTCAATAACTACTTTTTTGATTAGAATTTGAACATGCATATTATGGTGTTATCTGTACACATAAGAAAATGGTAAGAAGCCCCTCTGTACATGGAATATTTTTTGAAAATTGCAATAGTTTAATTTTTTATCTGTTATTGTATGTCTATCCCTCTTTTTGAAAATGTGTCCCCTGTTCGAATGTATTTTTTCAAAAATGACCAGCTAATTGCAACGGAGATAGAACATTGTAATCATTAGCATATACATACCTCACAATATGAAACACTACATTATACGAAAATATAATATGCATTTTATAATTTATGGCAGACAAGAAAAATTATTTATGTATAAAAAAATTGATGTTATACAACGATTACATTAATTATTAATTTTTATCCAAACCAATCATTGTAATTATAATGTTTAAAATAATATTTTTTTTTTTAAATTAATATTTTTAAAAATTTATCAATTAAACACCACTGTAGGTCTGTGTATTTATGTGAGTAAAAATTATTTAACAAAACGCTGACTAAACGGCAAAAATTCAACACAGTCATTTGTTAAAATAAGAAAATTTTATTTTGAAATACATAAACCATTAGATCTATTAGTGATTCCGTTGAAAGACTAATCACTATTAGCGAATTTCGAAAACTCGAAATTCAGCTATTACAATAGGTGTCATGACGCAATCTGAGTCCGGGACTATGGCAGAAATCTGTTTTGAGGTCCCTAGAATACGAAAATGATATTCACTAAAATTTATATATATATATATATATATATATATATATATATATATATATATATATATATATATATATATATATATATATATATATATATATATATTTATGTGTTCCCACGATAACTCTCGAACGAAACGTCTAACGCTTATGAAATTTTGTGTGCGGACTGGATTCTGAATTGGCTTGGCTAAGTTCGTTAGCCAGACACGTCGGATGCCCAGAAGTAGGTTTTCTGGCCATTTTTTATCATTCGATCTTATCATAAGACAGTTCGATTTTTACATCGTTGAAAAGGAAAAAAAAAATTATGAAGAAAATGTTCTTATAATTTTCTTTCTATGTTAAGTAGTTTTCGAGAAAATGTAAATTTTCACTTTTATTCTTTCTTTGTTAGTCTAATAAGTAATTTATATTTATATCTCAGTTCTTTATGAAATATAAAAATATTTCACTTTTTTATTAAAGAATTTTGTGAGAACAAGTGAAAACTGTTCACATATATGTGATATAACACACATACATGTATAGGGTTTTGTTTCTCATTTATTGCATTATAATTAGCATGGTTCTATCTCATGTTAAAAAATGTAAATTAAACAGATTTTCTAAGCTAATGTAATGAAGAATTTTTTTTTTTTTTATTGAATTTTTAAGTAAACAAGAAATCGAAGATTATGTTATGATATAATATTATTAAATATATGAAAAAAAACAAAATATGTACAATGTACATATGTATGTACGGAAAAATATTTTGAATCGATTTTGAAAATTTTTTCACTAATAATTAATAAGGTTAAAAAATTAAACCATTTCAAAAGGATTTAAGGTATTTTATGTGAGGTCAAGGTTTTCGGGACCTAAAAAGGCCAGAAATTAATTAACCAATCGATTTTAAAAATTTTTTTACTGTTAGTAAGTTAAAGTATTTGAATTAATTAATTAAATGATGTCCGCAAGAAGCTTACGAACTGCCATAAGTTATATGAGATCCTTAGAAATCTTTTCTTACTGTTAGAGTACTAGACTTGAATGAGTTTCGCCAGGATTTACTGATCCCATAATTGTAAAAAATAAACTAAACGACCAATTTTAAAAATTTCTTCACTTTTACAGAGCTAAACTATTTTAGATAGATTTAGAATACATTATGTAAGGTCCGCCAGGGTCCATAGGACCCAGAAGTGTCAAAAATAAACTAACTGACCGATTTTGAAAATTTTTTCACTGTAACAGAGCTAAACTATTTTAGATAAATATCGATTACGTTATGTAAGGTCCGCCTGGGTCCATAGGACCCAAAAGTGTCAAAAATAAACTGCCTGATCGATTTTGAAAATTTTTTCACTGTTACAGAGCTAAACTGTTTTAGATAAATATAGATTCCGTTATGTAAGGTCTGCCAGGGTCCATAGGATCCAGAAGTGTCAAAAATAAACTAACTGACCGATTTTGAAAATTTTTTCACTGTTACAGAGCTAAACTATTTTAGATAAATATAAATTACGTTATGTAAGGTCCACCAAGGTCCATAGAACCCAAAAGTGTCAAAAATAAACTAACTGACCGATTTTGAAAATTTTTTCAGTGTTACAGAGCTAAACTATTTTAGATAAAAATATAGATTACGTTATGTAAGGTCTGCCAGGGTCCATGGGATCCAAAAGTGTCAAAAATAAACTAACCGACCGATTTTGAAAATTTTTTCACTGTTACAGAGCTAAACTATTTTAGATAAATATAGATTACGTTATGTAAGGTCTGCCAGGGTCCATGGGATCCAAAAGTGTCAAAAATTAACTAACCAACCGATTTTGAAAATTTTTTCACTGTTGCGGAACTAAGCTATTTTAGATAGACATACATTACGTTATTTAGGGTCCGCCAGGGTCCATGGGACCCAAAAGTGGTAAAAATAAACTAACCGACCGATTTTGAAAATTTTTTCACTGTTACAGAGCTAAACTATTTTAGATAAATATAGATTACGTTATGTAAAGTCTGCCAGGGTCCATCGGATCCAAAAGTGTCAAAAATAAACTAACCGACCGATTTTGAAAATTTTTTCACTGTTGGGGAGCTAAGCCATTTTAGATACATATAGATTACGTTATATAAGGTCTGAAGTGTCAGTAGGACCTAAAAGTGTCAAAAATAAAATAACTGACCGATTTTGAAACTTTTTTACTATTACCGAGGTAAACTATTTTAGATAGGTACAGGTTGTGTTATCTGAGATCCACAACTGTCCTGCGGATGCAAATGCGGCGTAGAATGCTACACAACGGGTTTTGAATATATATATATATATATATATATATATATATATATATATATATATATATATATATATATATATATATATATATATATTACATAAAGTCCGCCTAGAATATACGGTCGAGCTGATTTTTTAATGAGGTCCACCGGGATCTTGCAGATCCGAAAACGCCAGTAATAAGCTATCGAACCGATGCTTAAAAATTTCTCACTGCTAGAGAACTAAATTATTTTAGATGGATACAACTATGCTGCACAAAATTCGTTCGGGTTCTTGGGTCCCCAAAAATACCAAAACTAATTACCCAACCGATTTTAAAAATTCTTTTACTCTTAGAAAGCTAAACTATTTTAAATAGGTACAGGTCTTAGATGAGATCCGCCAGTGCCCAAGATTTGGAAATTCGCTATGTTATGCAGATGCTGCGACAGGGGTATTTATTATATTTGTGAAACATCACAACTAGAGTTACAATTGTTACTAGGCCGTACAGTTGTGAAATAGCTACGAGTTCAAAAATAAATATTAAAAACTAAATTAATATGTTTAAAAAAAAAAAAACACCGAATTCCATAAAATTAGGCAAACTACTTTAACAAAACGTATAGCATCAGTTAAAAGAGTTATCAAAGTCCGATTACAATATTTTATGGATGTCAAAATTTTTTGAAATTTTTATTTGAAAAAGACGCCATATATCATCAATTTTTTTATATCAGGGTTTGTATTAAGATTTGTTTCTTATACTTTTGTGTCTGATTTTAACAGAGCGATGAATCAAAAACTGGTAAAAATGAAATAAAAATTATATTAAATAATTTTAAAAATGGACATAATATCATTTTGAATATTTAATTCTAGAATTGTAGCATACTCTTTATTTACAACTAGCTCTGACCCGCGGCTCTGCCCGCATTGAATTCGATCACCTCCCCTTGTTTTGTGTCACTTCCTTCTTCTTCCCGGGAACCTTCAATCGGATTAAAACTATCCTATGTGTTATTAAAATTATTACTAAGTATATATGTGTTCATAGTAAATAGTGACTGGATATTAAATTTTATCAAATTTGGTTCAGTCATCCCACAGGAACCTTTAATCAGGATAAAATTAGCCTATGCGTTAACTCGGGAATAATCGTGTCTGTGTACCAAATTTAATCGAATTCAGTCTAATTATTTGGATGTGATTAAATAATTTCTTTTGTATCCCCTGGGAACCTTTAATCGGGATAAAACTATCCTATGTGTTATTAAAATTCTTGCTACATGTGCCCATAGTAAATAGTGTCTCTATATTATATTTCATCGAATTCGGTTCTGCCACCCCACAGTACCTGTGTACCAAATTGCATCGAACTGAATTTAATTTTTTGGGGCGTGTTTGAATAATTGCTTTTGAATCCCTCAGGAACTTGAAATCGGGATAAAATTTAGCCCATGTGTTAACTCAGTGTATAAAGAGTGTGTATATAAAATTTTATCAAAATTGGTCCAGCCGTTTCAGCGGGATTGAGCAACAAACATCCAAACATCCAAACATTCCAAACATCTAAAACATTGAAACATCCAAACTTTCACATTTATTATATTATTAAGATAAGTAAACTCACTGAACTGAAACCATTGAGTTTTTTCTCAGATACAAAGAAAATTTTAGCCAGGCAATTAAAATTCTCAAAATGATAACGTCAGTACCTAAATGCTAACTCAAGCTCAGTGGCATTCTAGTTTTGTTACTACAAATTCCTTTATTCGAAAAAAATTAAGAAACAGGGCGCGAACTGAAAGGTATAGTAAGTGTTGAAAATTCGAGGAACATACTTTATAAATTGGTACATCCTCAGAAAGGGCCACAAATTAATATTTTGGATGTTGCCGGTCAATTTTTTGGCCCTATGTTTTTTATCTCCGCCATTACTTACTAAAAAATCAGTAATTGCGAGATGAACTTAGGTCGCTTAGATTCCGTGGTCGCAAAATCTGAAGGTGGATTCTTGTAGATTTTGATGTCCAGAATTTTACTGGTTCAAAAATAAATATATACTTAAATTTCGAGCTTCTTGTTTTTGGATTTAGTACATAGAAATTTATAAGAATTCACCTTCATATTTTGGAGTTTTTAAAATAAAATTTTCTCAAAAAGTATATATCTCGAAAGCTAAACGAAATATCTAAAAAATTTATTCTTATTCAAGATCGGTAAAAGTTTTTAATGTTAGATTCAGAATAAATATTGTCAGTTTTATCCTGCTGGTTTTTTGTAAAATTTTGTTGTATTAATTAAATGCAAACGTTAAGCCAACCTAGTATTCGATAGTGTTACGACAGATACTTGCATTTCGACTAGGTGATTAAAATATTTCTTCAGTTTTTAGGATGTGTTGTTTAAAAAGTGTAATCAGACATTAACATTATTAATATTTAAAAAAAGCAATTTAAAAAAAAACCACAAATCTTTTCAAAAGAATAGTTGTCCTTCATATTACGTATAGATCTGAAATAGTTGTTATATATAAGATTTTTTAACCATAATTTGAAAAAAATTTTTACATTCGACTTTTCAAAAAACCACACCGGATAATAATAGGTTTGCTGCAGACTCTTCACCTTAACAATAACTATGGCGACCCTGACTAACTAAATTTACTTTTAGAGGGTATACTTATTATTATATTTTTAATACAAAGCACCAGCATAGCGGATAGAAAGAGAGGGACCCCCATTATTATGTGTTTTTTTTTTTTTGTTCGTTATGCCTGTATATTTGCTCGAGGGGTTGTATTCATCCATATTTGTTAGAATTTCAGTTTTGGCCGTTATTTTCGATCAAGTTGTTAAACAGATCAGATCAGAGAAATTTTTTGTTGAGAAAAGTATGGTTTTTTTTGAGGAAAGTAGAAGTGATTTTGTGTGGTGTTATGTGTTTAAAAAGTATTGGTGAATACAGTGCAGTATAGAAAGTAATACAGTTCGAAAAGCATATGAAGATAGAAGAAATGTTTCTGATACCTATGGAATAGCAGCAGAATCAAATCGATTGGAAAAATTAGAGCAGTCTGAAAATTTATGGCTACTTTTCAAGTAGCATACAGTGTATTGTATAATACAACACTTAATATTTTATTAAACCAAGTGCAGTATTTAGAAACAAATTGAAATAATCAATCGATATGGCGTCGGATAACGACACAATGACGAAAATTAACGAAGATATTTTTTTTTTTTATAAAAATTGCATTATTAATTTATTTTATATTAGATTTAGTTTTTTTTTTTTTTTTGATATAATATTACAAAGAGTGATTTCCAATTCGTAAACTGTATCTTAAAAATTTATAAAGAATTCAAAGCTTTTCGCAACAAGAAAAGGTTGGAAATCACTACAGTAATAGAATTCAGCGGTCGGTGGATGCTATAGCGTCTACTCTACCTCAGTTTTCCATCCTTTGAATTGTCTTTTACTATAAATAAAATTAAAAAATAAATATAATTGCGATTTAATGTACGTTCTTCAGACTTCAAAATTTGACACTATTATGATGTGGGTGGAGAACAAGGAAAATGGTGGCAGGCTACGCATCTACAACCGTCTTCTTAAAGAAACTGTACCGACGTTCATTTAAAATTGTGAAGAAAACGTTGCAGAAAAGCCTTCACACATATAGAGTCGGTCGTGGGAATCGAATCTCGATTTTCCAATCAATACCAAGGACTAATTGTAAGCACACTTCATTATTGACTGACGCCTTTTATTAAAATTTCGTAATAGTGAGGAAATTAGTACTTGAATACATTAAGAAATACTGAGTTAAGAAATTAATTGCACAAACGGTCTTGAACCGTGATTTTAATTACATTGTAAGGAAATCTAATTTTGGAACTTTTAATACGGATTTTGTTATAGATAAGACATGTGCAACGTACAGACCGCGGGCCGGATCCAGCCCTCGGCTTGTTTTTATCCGGCCGTCATAACAATTTTCCTAGCCCTTTTAGACCTAGCCCTTAAGAATTTTTCATATTTAGAGTTATTTTTATACAGTTATATTAATATCATTCCCTTGAATTAAAATTATACCATTACACTGTCCCTTTCAAAATTATCAGTCCGACTCGCGATTTTGTGATACAGCCGACTCTCGTTAATTCGAAACTCGAGTTTCGAATTATCGCAGGTTTGAATTAACGAGAGTCTACTGTATTTGTTTTCTAGTCTGTGTTCTTGACTTGTAAATTGCACATGTCTATTGCCCACAAAACTCACCTAATAATTCTCATAATTTTCAATTAGGCTCTCTGATGATTATGCCATAATTTTTTTGTACATTATTCGGTGGATGCAATTATCAGGTTTGAAAATGGACTAATTATGGAATATTCGTATTTCGTACAGTATCTTTTGATCTAGTAACTTGGATGAAACCGCAACTGAAGCCCATGATTTTCTGATTTACCTGTAAGCACACAGACATCAATATTATTAATTATATATTTATTATCATTAAACAAAAATGTAATTATCCAAAAAATTTGTATTATTTGACTTCATTTAAATTCAGATTAATTCTAGTGTTCCAATAATGTCCAACATATTATATAGTTTTTTTTGTAAATTTAATTTTTTATTTTTTGGTCTGTTTAATTATTTAAAATATCTTTTGTCTGTTTTATAATTTATTCGAATCTATAAATTTAATTTTGTTCCATTAAAATATTTTATTTTCATGACAAGCATAAATTCATGCTTGCATATATTACATTCATGTGCTGGTACTGACCATCACACATAATACTCCATAAATATGCGTTCAAAAGCATATTATAGTTTGAGCATATTAAACTGGTCATAAGTTTCACTATATAGTATATGATTGTTATAATTCCCTATATTGTCCATAGTTTATTTACATAACGAAGAATATTTTCTGTGGTTACCAATATTACGATTTGTCTTTTTTTTTAACGCACATTAGTAGATTCACACCTTTTCTTCGTCTTGCACGGAGAGAAAATTCATATAAAAATTACTGTACTCAGCACTACAATCGACGTGTAAAAGGCGAACATATTCAATTTTGTACGGTAAAAATACAAAAATTATAATTAATCATAGAAAATTTAAAGGAAAGAATATTGTTCCCGTAATATTAGCTCCGTAAAATTTGTAAAACAGCACAGTAAAAAGTTCCATTGCCGACAAAAAAATATTTTTTATTTGTTTTTCTTACAAAAATTACCATGCTGTATTATAATATTTGAAATGCTATCTGCTAATAGTAGAAAGAAAAAAATAGAAAGAAGGTTGTGTTTGTTGTGAACGCTGTTGAAATGTACCTCACTCATAGCAAGTCACATAGCCAACCATAGGTTTGGACGACCAACTTGGTCGGACGGGTCGGACCAAGCACCTTGATCCATTAGACTGTGTTACAAGCAGCAAGCAGTATTCATTACACTGTGTTAGAGGACGGGGATGTCACCGTTTAATTCATTAAGTAATTGTTACTTCACTATCTTTAGTATTAGAATATATTGTTGGCAATCATTTTCTTTATGTGCATCATAAAGTTTTTACAGGTACCGTCCAAGTAACGTAAGGTTGCGGGTCAGATGCGCAAATGTGATAAAAGTTGTGTTAGCACATTAAATTTTACCATGCTAGCACATATTTTTATTTTGGTTGTCGATGGCGCACGCATTATAAGAGAACATGGTAATTTTGCTGAAATTTTATCTACAAAAATTATATGATTTTTCTCTCCGTGTGCTGTTAGAGCTTCAGCTGACGTGAACAAGCTATAAAGCCATTGTAGATACTTCACGAATCGTATTTTATCAAGTGATTCGGCTTTAAACATTACATATTTGTTCAACTTAAACATTCACACTGTAATATGTTACTAGTTTGTATTGGTAAAGTTCATTTTGATGGATGTTGCTAAATAATCAAAATTTAATTCTTAAACAAGATATCGATAACCGAAACAACACATAATAAATAAAAACAAAAAATAGTATAAAAATAAATCAGTGACCTTTAAACTGTTTGTGCAAAAATGACTTTTTTTATTTGTAAATTTGCAATGTTTCTGTTAGACTATGTTTTTATTTATTTGCGTTTCCTTTGTTTCAGTCGTAAATCATAAAAATGTAGTTTTGAATTTTTTTTTAGATTATCGAATTGCAATTTTTTACACGGTGTATACATTCAATAAGGTTGTATTTAAAGAATGCTGCTTATGGAATGGTATACCCAATTTCAAATACAATTAAGCATGAGCCATCTTTAAAGAATTAAATAATTATTTCATTCGAAACAAATGAATCTTCTATTCTTTTCTAAAAGCAAACGGCAAATTTAAAATTTACGCAAGTGCAATAATGAAAGAGATAAAGCCAAGAAAACGGAAATTCGTTAAATTCATAAGTGATGAATCATGATTGAATTTAAGTGAAATGGATTATAATAAAAAGAATTCATCAATCGCGTGAGCCGTGGACAGATAATTCAAATATAGATGAATATTATTTATGAAAAAACGCGTTATATTTTATAAGAATTACTGGGTCGATTTTGGACCGAATCTAGTTTGCATTGAAGTTTAGTACTACAATTAAAATTTTAAATATTTTAAAACTACCTAGGTAATTTCTTTTAGGAATCTATTTTAATGAATTTTACGTTCAGTACGCGATTATGAATAGGATTTCAATCTACATATTTAATTTTTATATTAAGGGCGTATTTTACTCTAGAGATTGATAATTTGGGCTTTTGTTGGGGCTTAACAATTCTTAATAATATTTTTACCATCTGGCGATTTAAACGTGGCCATGAAAAAAGTGATGATGCTGGTTGAATTCATTTCGAAGTTTCTGTTCATCTGAAACAAAAAAAGATTCTGGTTTAAGAAAGTTGCAGAAGCAGAAACTAGATGGCGGCTATTTAAAAAAATTAAATTTTCAAACTCTCTATTTTTTTAACTAAGCAAAAAAAAATTGCAGTGTTCATAGTTCCTGTTGTAAAGCAACATGTAATGAAGCCTATGCCAAATTATATGTACTGATATTTGATTTTGGTTTATTAAGATGACTAGAACTTCGTAAATTTTGACAATTTTTAAATTTCCTTTTAGAGACGTATATTTTTAAAGGTCTACACTTTCAGAAAATAAAAAAAATCGAATTTTTTTAATTTTAGACTAGAATACTGACTTTTATTAAGCCTTATTAGAAGATATTTTAAAGTGATAGGCAGTAAATATTTTGTGATTAAATTTAAACAAGAAAAAGCGTATTGAACATGCTCAAAATAGGGTTCCGTAGCGTGATATTTTGATTGCCTAAACCTATAAAGTTATGAATTAAACCGAAAAAATTTTCATTTAAAGCTTTTATTAATTGCCATACTGTCTACAATTTTTCGAGATTTTTTGAAATCACAGTTGAAAAGCTAGAAGTGGGGATATGTTGCACATCACTTTGAAGCTCCAAGTTGCAAAGAGAAATTTTTGAGCTAATCTATTGTAAATTTTGATCATCAGTATTTGCCTCCGTAACCAAATTTCATCAAAATCGATGTAAAAATTAGTAACTGAGCTGAGTTTTACAGGTAGATACATGGATGGACAAATAAACATGGCAAAGCTATGAGGTCTCCTTGTTTGCTACGGAACCCCTCAAAAAAACGATTTCTGGGATTGTTGCAAATGATACAATTATAGCATAGGTATACAGGGAGACACCGACATAAATCGTCTGTACCCGATATTCGCATTTATATTAAACAAACTGTAAATCGAAATCCATTTATACTTTTTTTTGTTTTTGATATTATTAATAATATTTTAAAATGTTTTATTGTGTGTATTTCTCATAAGCACTCTTTAATAAAATATTTTGCATCTCTGTTTCACTATTGCAAAATGAACTATACAGAGTTAGAGTAGAGTAGTACAGAATATAGAGATGGCGGCCATAAATCAGTGCGTCGCACAATTTATAACAAACAATTCTCCTATATAACATAACATTCCGCGTATCATTTATCAAGCACCAAGTTCTCCCGATGACGGCATCGGACCGACCAACACAACTGCATCACTCCCCCGCACCGCTCGACCCGCCACAACGTGAACGGCGCGGCGGGTGGACGAGGGGGTGGCGCGGCACGGCAGGTTCATTCATTCATTTACAATTCAGCCAAGCGTTCGGTTTGTTGCAAGTTAGGAATGTATGTGGATGTGCACGTGTGTGTGTGTGTGTGTGTGTGTGTATAGTCTTCCCTAAAAAACTGTAAGTGAGGTAGTTGCATCCACTTACTGCTGGAGTCAACCATATTGTAAGGAAATATGGTTCAACAGAATTTTTCCATGTGTATCCTTTACGTTGAAAATGTTACTGGAATAGTACCTATATTGTGCAATAATGGCGGGAAATTGTCGATTGTCCACGAGAGCGAAGTTTAGCGCACGATCGTAGTGAGTGCGTTCATTCGCTCGAGTGGGCAATCGTCAATCCCGCACGAGTTGCACATACTGTTTTTTGTTACGAATTTCACAGGCTTTTTTCTATAATTATTATTACTATTTTTTATTACTTTTTAAAATAATGTTTTTGTGTGCTTGTCTTTTTTTTCTGAAATAAATATTGTTTAAATTACTTTGTTGGCGGTTTTAATAGAAATAATTATGAAATATTTGTTAAATGAAAGATCAAGAGGCGGCTTTGCGTGTTTTATTGTAAATTTGCGTGCGGAAAGTTTACTTTCCGCGCGCAAAAAAGTATGCGGGAAGAGTACAGTAGGCAAACAGCTATTTTGCGTACAAAAATGTGTGCGCCAAGTAAATACTTCTCCCGCATGTGTAATAAAAAAAATAGTTAACTATCTCTTGTAAATTTGTGAATTACTGTATTATTGAGGAAGATTACAAAAGTGTTTAAGAATCCGATAGAAGAGGAATAAAAAGTACATTTTGATTACACCATGTTTTGGACTATGACCATCCAACTTTAATTTAGAAATTTATAATATAGGATAAAGTAATGCACGACCATTATCAAAATTTTAACTTATTTCGTCATACAAGTAAGATTATCGTCTTCAATAGTAGTTCCAGTAGTAGGGTTAGACTGTAGTAGGGGAGAGATTTATCATTTTTGTATCAAATTGTAACTTCATAATTTTGGTCAAACTGTTTGCATAATAAAAAATTTCTTTAGTGCATATTATGTGTCCTAGTTTTCTACTGGGTAGGTACAACAGTTTTTTACCTAAATCCATCAAAAAGGTGGGTTTCATTTTTTCTGTAAAACTGATTTTAGTTGTTTATTTGATAATTCCTATGCATAAAATTTATTGAGATTGTACGCTGGTAATTTCGTTATTCCACTGCAATTTCTGTTGATTTCTTAGCGCCATAACAATTGTACTTCTATACAATGTAGTATACTACATATTTGCTTAAAAATAGATACAGTTTCACTTTTCTTCTTACCAATTTAAGGGGGGTTATGTTATATTATTCAAAAGTTAAAAGATAGGGTTTGAAGAGAATATCACTAATATAATTAATAATATAAGTAATTAATTTTTATTAGCAATTATTGGTGATTGTCTCTCTAAACCCTATCCTTTAACTTTGTTTCTTAATAAATTAATCGTTATTAAAAAAAAAAATGAATAATCACTTGTACCGGGATTTTATTCCGGTACCCCACTATCCACACTCCGACGCTCTACCGTTGAATTTTGGCCATTTTATATAAAGGTTCTAAATAACTTGATTATATCTTACCTGTATTTTTGTCCAAATTTTAAATAAAAATATCTCCTGTGTTTTTGAGAGGTGAACCTTAATATTGTAAACTAATATTGATGTTATCCCCTATTAGCAGACGAAATTTGATTGAAATCGGTGACGACCATACCTGAACCTCTCCTTGTTAGTTTCTGTTTCTTCAGATAGGCTGGGGTTTAAGCTAAAATTGTGTCAAAAACTAAATTCACAGTTACTTTACGTTTGTAAATAATAAACAAGTATTTTTACGAAGTAAAATATTTGTTTATTATTTACAAATATGGAATACTATAAAGTAACGCTCAAATCTATTAATATTATTTGTCAAGGGAAAGGTAATATTTTTGAAGCACGTGGGTGCTTTATTAATGAGCTTGTTGATAAATAAACTTAATTTTTGCTCTTGAGCTTAATATACACATTGAATTGCGTCCGACTGACAAATCTGCAGCTACCTTATATGAGGGCCGTGAAGAAAAATGGCGAGCGCCGGGAATAAATCGCATTTTAAAAAAACTTCCAAGCAGTAAGCAAAAAAAAACCTGGCCCTCTACCGACAGCTACGCGCCTCTCCTCAGGGCCAGGTTCCGGGGCTGCAAATTCGATCACCACTTCCTTTAAATATAGACGCACAAGCACCTAAAAAACGATTTGACTCAATATTATTAGCATTATGACAATAGTTCCATTAATTACGATGTAATTTCTTTCTGATAATAATTCGTACAAGTATCCCTTGAACTTTTAAAAATTTCACTTGTATTAATATTAAAATAATTTCTGTGTTACACAACAAAGAATTTGCAATTAGCAAGTCAATTTTTAACGGCATTATAATTTCATATAGAGATGATTTATCGTCGTTTAACAGGAAATTTCGTGATTTAATATTATTAATTACGAACGTGTAAATCTTTGAACAGTTAATAATTTAAAACATGTCATTGATTTACAGAAAAAGAACGAGTCTTTCACTTTTTCTAAGCAATTTTTTTTTTCTAAAAATAATCATGCTTTGTCCACAACTAAAAAAAAATTACTTGTTTTTAGTAGTTTTTAAACGGTGATATTAAATTTAATTTCTTTACGGAATTTACATAATTGTAAAATATTACTAAAAAAAATTTAAACTTGATTTGCCATATAAATGTCATATATTTAACTTACCTATAACTTACAACTAAAAAAATTGTGCTAATATAGTACACCGTCTGCCTACTTGTTCCACTCTTGTAAAAAGTCGCATAATCTTTCTAACTAGAACATAAATTTATAAAAAAATAAATTATATCAAAGAAAGGTTGCGTTTCCATCAATCGACTCCGGTTGGTACAAATTTTGAGTCCGTGTTCTGCCCATTATTTTTTCATTTCTTCGAGCAACTTCTTACTTGAAAAGCTTGGTTTTTTTGTAACCTTCAACAACATAATTACTACAGATTTAATTTTTTTTCAGTTCAAAAGCATGCAATAAGTAAATTGTATATGGTCTAAATCACTTTTATTAAGAATTAACAAAAATGCAAACCAGAAAGGTTTAGAAATGGATACTTAGACATTTTCAGTTATGATCAAGTAACAAATATAATTTTTAAAAAGAAAAAATAGTAGTTTTTATCATTTGTCAACGTGAAAAAACCAAAAGGTTTTTTTAATTTGAAATTACTTGTAAAAGCTCATTCTTTAATTAAAAAAAATTCATAATGAAAAATTGGCTTTTAACTGATATTCAGTGTCTCCCAGTTTTCAAAATTCAATTTCTAAAATATTGTACTAGACCAGTTGTCATTTAGAACGAAATTTGAAAAAAATTCCGACTTCCAGCAAAAGGGTCGTTTTGAAACGCGACATAAATGACAACCTTACCTGAAATAAAGTAACGTTATGGTGATATAAAGTAATTCAAATTGTTTGTCTCCATATACTGTGTGAGTTTTTTGAGAGTTACCATTTTTATTACAGCCAAACCGTTTATTTAATCGAAAAATTGTTCAAGTAAGAGTTGTAGATATATTGACGGGGGCAACCGATTGCTATAGTCAGAAGTTTTATAGCTCTTATAGTTTTCGAGCTATAACACAAACATAGATTTTTAAATATATTAATTTTTCGATAAAACTGATAACAACATAAATGAGGAAAAAAATTTTTTTTAACCAAGTTTAATTTTTTAATTTTTCTTTAATTTATCAGTTTGGCGGTAAAAATACGCATATGTACTTGAGGCTACTTCAATCGATAGTGTTCTGGTTGGTTACATTTCCATTACCATTTCTATCATACAAATTTGGTTATAATAAAAATGGCAACTCTCAAAAAACTCACATGGTATTTAAGTATAAAATAGAACTATTCGATTCGTGGTTATTTTTCCTTATTTACTAATAAAATTAACAATTACCTATCGATTAGTTTTGGAGATAAGAAATTGGTAGACCGTGTATTATAGTAGAATTGAAAATGTTATCGGTTTAAATTTCATAACAACAATTTAAAAACCTTTAAATTTACCAAACACAAAATTTAATTTTATTTATAACGTGTAAAAAAGCCCATAATAATGATAATAATAATAAAAATTATACATAAACATTCATTAAATCAATTAATTTATCGGTACACTAATGTACACATATATTACAACCACTTAACAAAAAACTTTTTTACTTCAATTTGTTGCAATGTTTTCAAAATCGTAAATAAACTAAACGCGCCATACAATTTAACATTTATGAATGAGAATTATCGCAATAATTTACAAAAATAAGTACTCCGAAAAACAAAAATTTGTTTAATCAGACGGCGGCGTATAAATAACGCGCGCCCGGCCATGCTTTGTATCTTTCAAATTTTAAAGTATCTATTTTATTTCTGTTTGGGTTTTGACGTAAAATGTGTTTTGCATGCATACAAATTTAACAGTTAGTGAATTTATGGTATGTTTCAAAAATATTCATATATCGAAAAAAATTTATTATCTTGTTGATTCAGTTTTGAGAAAAATTCTTGATAGAGTGAGTACTTTTTTTTACAAAGATAAAAAATTTCTTCAGTTTATTGTCTTTCTTGTTTCAAAAAAGAAAGACCGAACAGTTTGTATAAAATTGATATCAAGTGAACGATGAATTTTTTCACGTATTGTACGTGTGTGTATATTGTTTGAATTTATGTTCAGCTGACATAAATGACATCTAAATTGCTTGCAAAATCCACTACTAAAATACGTTGTACATTAACCGGAAATTTTCAAAATGACTTTATGATTAAATATGCAATAGTGCATTTAAAATAATGTTCACATAAATTTTAAAACTGAATAAAATTCACAAAATATTTTTTTTGCGAATATAAATATTTTGAATATTGTATTTTGTAACCAACTAAAATTATTACGTTTCTATTGCTTTTCGAAACTGCCCGAATTTGTTACGAAGCACAATCTAAATTTATATCACTACAGATAATCTAAAAGTGAAAATCGCGCGGAACTCTTTATATACAAAAGGAACTGCCTTTCTTGTATTATACGGTATCATTGACCAAGTGTATTAATGTACATATACATATGTCTGAAGGCGATTTTAAATTATAGTTATACAGTCTGTCGAAGAGATCATATATGTGATTTACATTTTGCATATATTTGCCATTTATTATTTGCAATTATTGTTTTCGTGAATGCATTTCATACGTAATTGAAACAAGATGAAATATTGCAATTTCGCGGTAGATAAGCAGAAAAAAAAAGGTTACGGAGTGTATGCTGGTTAACTTTAAGTAACGTATAATTACCTGATGAAAGTGTACTTAAATCGAAAGGAATTGATTGTTTTTTTAACATAACCTAAAAAAATCGTTAATTATAATTACCTAATTTGACTGTCTTCACTGAAGTTTTTGTTACTACTTTAAAATTTAATTTTTGTCGGGATCTATTCTTCAATTATATGACCATTGAAGTACATTTTTATTTATTGTTTTTCGGGATACTTTTTCAAATCATGGCGAGTCTTTATTTTCATGGATTTACGTATTTTTAATGTGTAAAGAAATTAATTTTTATAAAACGATACCGTATTATTAATGTTATCAAAAAGAAAAACAAAAATTTTTGTACCTTAGCAATATGATGGGGTGGAGATATGAACAATATTACTTGTTTTATTCTGATCGCTTGGTGTATATCTGTATATTTATAAGATGTATTTTTTTTTTTAATTTTAAAACTGACGCAACTATATGTTATAAAGCCCTGTAGTAAAAATCGTATACTTTAGCGTGCACTATTTGACTTCTATCCGTATACGTAATGTTAGGCATACACTTGCATTCAAAGAATTTATAAATTATTTTAATATAGTTCTATAGGTACCTTTTAGAAATTACGTACAGGTGAATACAATTTCCCATTTAGTAGGATTCTCGATGAAGTTTATATACTAGTAGGTATATAATAAAACTTCAACGAAACCCATTTTTGTGCAGTGAGTGAAATTTAAAAAAAAAAAAACTCCTTGGAAGTATTACTGAGATATACTACCTAAAAGCCGAAATAGAAGTTTTTAAAGTTTATGTCCGTATGTCTACACATCACACCAAAAACTACCGGATTCAGATATCTTCATCAAAATAAAAATTTGAAAAATCTCAAAAAACTACTAACCACAAAATAGGTGTATTTTAAGTGTTATTTAGGTGTGTCAAGAAAAATTAGGTAGTTTAAACTTAGCCATTCCATAGGTAAAGGGTTTTGAATAATATAAAGTATAAAGAATTAAATATAAATTAGGTATTTTTCGACTATGTTGATAAAAATCGTATAAAACGAGAATTCTAAAAGAAATCTCGTAAAGGAGACCGTAAAAGTACGCAAAGCTTCCAATTATAGTTGGATTTTATATATTTTGGTATATGTATATATCTGAATCGAAAAATGTCAAACACCTTTATAACGTTCCCAGCGCTCCCACTAGTACTATAATAATGATATTATGAGTGTGATAACTTGTTATTAATTTAGTAAACCGTGAAGATATGAACCATAGAAAAACTAGATCAGTCACTATTTTTCTTCACAGCGCTCCCTGTTTGTTAGATTTTATAAATTCTATGATATAGACAGACGGTAATAAAAATATTTACGTCTTATAACGTTTCCAAGTCTTCCATAAAGTTGATGTGATTTTAACCAACGGTACAAGTGTAAATATTTTTCTTGCACTAAATGTATTTTTTCTCTTTCTTGGATCCTGATCTATCAAGAAAATATTTATCAAACTATATTTGTTTGAAACTCCCAAATTTTTTGAATTAATGTGTACACATTTTCATATTTATGCTAAAATAAAAGAGCCCTATTTCGCATACATTCATATCTTTTTATTACGTGTTACATTGTTTTGTTTTTTTTATAAATCCACCACCGCATATTTGAAATGATGAATAGAACTACACATATAGAAGTACATATGTATCTATAGACGTAGTGGAAATTATTTATGGCCTTTGTAATAATAATAATGATAATAATAAATAGTTTTGTACTTGATAATGGTCCACTTCTGTTTAATTGACTGCTGCTTTGTTTCAGGATTATAATTATAAATATATATTGTGTATGAATAATAAATACTTATATTTAATATAATATTCAAATTTTTCGATGGAGTGATCAATAAATCAGTAGATTATAGGTTTGCAGTGTGTGGTAATCTTTGAAATAAAACGCCTTTAATTCGTTGGAGATGATCGTTATTGTTTCTTAAATGAAGTTTTAAAAGTGAATTTAAATAATTTTTTATTACTCATGCGGGAGAAGTACTAACTTGGCGCACACATTTCAGTACGCAAAATAGCTGTTTGTCCACTGTACTCTTCCCACATACTTTTTTGCGTGCGGAACGTAAACTTTCCATACGCAAATTGACAATTAAACACGCAAAACCGCCTCTTAATTTTTCATTTAATAAATATTTCATAATTATTTCTATAGAAACCACCAACAAAGTCATTTAAACAATATTTAATCCAGAAAAAATAGACGAACACTCAAAACTATTATTTTAAAAAGTAATAAAAATGTCAAAAATAGTAATAATAATAGAAATACCCCTGTCGCAGCATCTGCATAACATAGCGAATTTCCAAATCTTGGGCACTGGCGGATCTCATCTAAGACCTGTACCTATTTAAAATAGTTTAGCTTTCTAAGAGTAAAAGAATTTTTAAAATCGGTTGGGTAATTAGTTTTGGTATTTTTGGGGATCCAAGAACCCGAACGAATTTTGTGCAGCATAGTTGTATCCATCTAAAATAATTTAGTTCTCTAGCAGTGAGAAATTTTTTAGCATCGGTTCGATAGCTTATTACTGGCGTTTTTGGATCTGCAAGATCCCGGTGGACCTCATTAAAAAATCAGCTCGACCGTATATTCTAGGCGGACTTTATATAATATATATACAGTGGCGCTCAAAACATTTGCAACTGAAACTGAGTACTTACAAACATCAACATTATATACATAATAAAAATCCCATGTATGTAATACAATAGCAGTTTATTCACTAAACAATTACAAAACAAAAACCAATGAAAACAATTTTTTTTTCAAAACTAAAATGACAAGAAATAGAAAGATTTATTTACAGGTATTATTTTAGTAGCTCAAAACATTTGCAACTCAATAAATTTATATAAAAAGTCATATAAAATTATACTTTCTTTCAGTCCAGTTTTAATATTTTGTTGAATAACCTTTATTTCTAATAACCTCAGCACATCTTTGTGGCATTGATCCGATTAACTTAGTAACTTCACCATAAGAAATTTTTTTCCACTCTTATTTGATACATTTGTACAGTTCTTTCTTTTTTTTGAAGATTTGATTTCCAATTTTTTGTTTTATAATCTGCCAGAGATTCTCAATCGGATTGAGGTCCGGTGATAGAGTTGGCCACTTTAACACTTTAATATTATTATCCTTTAGCCAGCCGTTCACTAGTTGTGAAGTGTGCTTTGGATCGTTGTCGTGTTGAAAAATCCATGAAAGTGGCATCTCGTTCTCAGCATAGGGTAACATAGTGTCCTGAAGAATGGCTTTACCATACCAACCCCATACCATAATATTTCCTCCACCAAATTTAACTGTTTTTTCGGTATACTTTGGATGGTAGCGTTTTCCTGCTGGTCTTCTTACATTTTTATTTCCATCAGAACCTCGTAAATTAAATTTACATTCATCTGAAAAAAGTACAGTACGCCACTTTTGTAAAGTCCAGTCTTTATGAGCCTTTGCGAATTCTAGCCTTGCTTTTATATTCTTCTGTGAAAGGTGCGGTTTTTTTGTTGGTCTGTATGCCTTGTATCCGTGTTCCTTAGCTCTCCTTTTTATTGTTGACAAACTTACATTCAAGCTTAAATCATTAAAAATCTCTTTTGCAGTTATTTTAGGATTTTGTTTTATCTTCCTTATTATTAAACGGTCTTCCCTTTCGGTTAATTTTCTTTTTCTACCACCTTTATGAATTGTTTCTAGATTCTGTTTTTGTTTATATTTTTTAATTATCCTTGATATGGTAGATTTATGTATTGAATATTTTTCACTTACTTGTTTCTGACTCAATCCATTTTTAAAATCATGGACAATTTTTTCTTTTTGACTAATATTATACTTGTTGCCAGCCATTTTTATTAGAAAATAACCACCAGAATAAAGTGAGAACTAATTTTTAAAAATGCTTCTTCTTGTTAATATTTACTTTAACTAATTAATTTTTATCTTATAAAAGTCGACTATGCTTTTACGCAGCTTCTTAAGTAATGTTCTCACGTTTTTTATTCTAATTGCAAATGTTTTGAACTAACAAGACAGTACCTGTTATTAATAATTTTTTTTTCTTTTTGTGCGTGTGAAAAAAAAATAAAGAATTTTTTGTGTTCTTGTTTTGTTAAAGTCTTAGGAATAAAGTGGTACGATACTAATCATTTTGAATGTATATTAAAAAAATGGTGCAGTAATTTATAAATATACAGTATTGGTTGCATATGTTTTGAGCGCCACTGTATATATATATATATATATATATATATATATATATATATATATATATATATATATATATATATATATATATATATATATATTCAAAACCCGTTGTGTAGCATTCTACGCCGCATTTGCATCCGCAGGACAGTTGTGGATCTCAGATAACACAACCTGTACCTATCTAAAATAGTTTACCTTGGTAATAGTAAAAAGGTTTAAAAATCGGTCAGTTATTTTATTTTTGACACTTTTAGGTCCTACTGACACTTCAGACCTTACATAACGTAATCTATATGTATCTAAAATAGCTTAGCTCCCCAACAGTGAAAAAATTTTCAAAATCGGTCGGCTAGTTTATTTTTGACGCTTTTGGATCCGATGGACCCTGGCAGACTTTACGTAACGTAATCTATATTTATCTAAAATAGTTTAGCTGTGTAAGAGTGAAAAAATTTTCAAAATCGGTCGGTTAGTTTATTTTTACCACTTTTGGGTCCCATGGACCCTGGCGGACCCTAAATAACGTAATGTATGTCTATCTAAAATAGTTAGTTCCCCAACAGTGAAAAAATTTTCAAAATCGGTCGGTTAGTTTATTTTTGACACTTTTGGACCCATGGACCCTGGCAGACCTTACTTAACGTAATCTATATTTATCTAAAATAGTTTAGCTCTGTAACAGTGAAAAAATTTTCAAAATCGGTCGGTTAGTTTATTTTTGACACTTTTGGATCCCATGGACCCTGGCAGACCTTACATATCGTAATCTATATTTATCTAAAATAGTTTAGCTCTGTAACAGTGAAAAAATTTTCAAAATCGGTCAGTTAGTTTATTTTTGACACTTTTGGGTTCTATAGACCTTGGTGAACCTTACATAACGTAATTTATATTTATCTAAAATAGTTTAGCTCTGTAACAGTGAAAAAATTTTCAAAATCGGTCAGTTAGTTTATTTTTGACACTTTTGGGTCCTGTGGACCCTGGCGGATCTTACATAATGTATTCTAAATCTATCTAAAATAGTTTAGCTCTGTAACAGTGAAGATTTTTTTAAAATTGGTCGTTTAGTTTATTTTTTACAATTATGGGATCAGTAAATCCTGGCGAAACTCATACAAGTCTAGTACTCTAACAGTAAGAAAAGGGTTCTAAGGATCTCATATAACTTATGGCAGTCCGTAAGCTCCTTGCGGACATCATTTAATTAATTAATTCAAATACTTTAACTTACTAACTGTGAAAAAATTTTTAAAATCGATTGGTTAATTAATTTTTGGCCTTTTTAGGTCCCGAAAACCTTGACCTCACATAAAATACCTTAAATCCATTTGAAATGGTTTAATTTTTTAACATTATTAATTATTAGTGAAAAAATTTTCAAAATCGATTCAAAATATTTTTCCGTGCATACATATGTACATTATACATATTTTGTTTTGTTTCATATATTTAATAATATTATATCATAACATAATCTTCAATTTCTTGTTTACTTAAAAATTCAATAAAAAAAAAAAAAAATTCTTCATTACATTAGCTTAGAAAATCTGTTTAATTTACATTTTTTAACATGGGATAGAACCATGCTAATTATAATGCAATAAATGAGAAACAAAACTCTATACATGTATGTGTGTTATATCACATATATGTGAATAGTTTTCACTTGTTCTCACAAAATTCTTTAATAAAAAAGTGAAATATTTTTATACTTAATAAAGAACTGAGATATAAATATAAATTACTTATTAGACTAACAAAGAAAGAATAAAAGTGAAAATTTACATTTTCTCGAAAAATACTTAAAATAGAAAGAAAATTATAAGAATATTTTCGTCATAATTTTTTTTTTCCTTTTCAACGATGTAAAAATTGAACTGCCTTATGATAGGATCGAATGATAAAAAATGGCCAGAAAACCTACTTCTGGGCATCCGACGTGTCTGGCTAACGAACTTAGCCAAGCCAATTCAGAATCCAGTCCGCACACAAAATTTCATAAGCGTTAGACGTTTCGTTCGAGAGTTATCGTGGGAACACATAAATATATATATATATATATATATATATATATATATATATATATATATATATATATATATATATATATATATATATATATATATATATATATATATAAATTTTAGTGAATATCATTTTCGTATTCTAGGGACCTCAAAACAGATTTCTGCCATAGTCCCGGACTCAGATTGCGTCATGACACCTACTGTAATAGCTGAATTTCGAGTTTTCGAAATTCGCTAAAAAGTATGTGAAATTCGTAATAAAAATAGTATATGCAACTCGTGCGGGATTGTCGATTGCCCACTCGAGCGAATGGGCGCAAGAACGTAGTGAGTGCGCTCAACTTCGCTTTCGTGGGCAATCGACAATTTCCCGCACTTATTGCACAATATACTATATTTTCTAATTTTTAGTTCTATAGAAAATTATATAAAAACTTTGAGGTTGAACTTTCGTTATGGTTGACTTTCTTGAACTATGGTACCCCAGTCTTACTTTACTGACCGTTTTACTTTACTGACTCGTTCTTGTCACGTCTCTCGAAACAAAATGTTTGTTGGTCATCGCTTGCTATGTAATCAGCGCTTTATTCGTTAACCACTAGAACATAATCAGTTCCATCTATACTACAAAAATTATTGTTAAAAAATTTTCCTTACTTACAGTGCTTTTATAAAAGGGTTAGTATAATTTACTTTTTATTTGCGCTCTTTTTCTTCTTAAATTTGTTCAAGCCGATAGTTAAGCGTATTTTACTCGACATAATATAATTGTATGGAATCTATCCAGAAAAATGACCAAGCAAAGTAGATTAAGGCAGAGTTATGTCGGAATTTTGCGATGATAGCGAAAATTTTTTGTTTTCAAACGGGATTTTTTGAATTAGAAAATCAAATTCTTTCGTAGATCCAGCGTAAATTAAGACTAAAAGATTTGGATTTAAAAAATTCTACAAGGCAATAAAACCGTTTTCTTTGTACCTGGAGTTTATTCAAAATTAGAAAAATTTTTTTAATAATAACAAGTATTTATTTTTAATTGGTATCCGTACTCAGATAACTTTAAAGTAATTAATATTCATAAAATCACTTGAAAATATTTAATTAAAACCCAATAAATTTTATTTTTAAATACTCAGCCATTTTAGTCGCGTCGTTTATGTATATACACGCATACAAATGCATGATATTTAATTGCACAGATGTCTATGTATAAATATTGAACTACAATTATTAAGTGAGTATAACGAAGAACGCCATATTGCCCAGCAAATATTGAACGAAGACAGAGAACCGTGAGCAATTATTAATCGATATACTCATTTTTTTTCTCATTTAATAATATTTTATTATAATAAATCAAAATGTACTTATAAATATAAAATTTAGTTGCGCTTGGGTATCTTTGATCGTAACGAGTTCGTGCCCAAACATGCATTAACTTCACATTGTGTATAGTTGGTGGGCGTAGGTGGTTCCGCGGGGGTTTTTTAGAGGGGTACCACAGTAAACACCACTTTCGTACGTATAATAATATATATGTTTGTATTATATTTTAAACACGTTGCATAAAGTTCATTGTGCATCTGATGCAAAATTTTCGTAAGGAGTTTCAGTTTCATATTTTGAGTATACCTACTCAAAACATAATTTGAAATTAACTTTGAAAGTGTCAGCAGTGGTGGAAGCGTCGGGAAGGGAGATATTATGGCATTTATATTAAACGTTTTCTATGAAATTTATTAACAACAATATTAATCGTAAAGGCTCAGAACCGTTCCATACTAGAGTGCTACTATGGTGTTCAGTATTAAATTAAAACACGGCACATCAATTTTGCGCAATGAAAACTCAGTTTTACCTCTTTCTTGTCTTGTTAATATAACAAAATAAATATTTTTTCCCTTTTTAATTCACTTTGGTCAGTTAAAAAGCTTGATATCTCTTCCTACAGAGCTTATATTTCACTTTTTGAGACCATTTTTATAATTTGTAGTGTAAACGTAGATATACTACGACACCTTTACACTTTTTTCTCTGAAATTTCATTAGATCAAATTTTATTAATACCGAGAAAAAAATTCCTAAAACATATACTAAACGCCAATGTATGTATACGAGAAAAAGAAATTAACTTCTTTGGTCAAAAAAAGTAGAATTAACCCACAAAAATTGTAATTTTTTTTCAAAAATTATAGCCAGTCATTTCCAAAAAAAAAAAAAAAATCAAATTTTTATTGTTTTAATAATTTAATGACGAAAATTAAGAGCTCTAGTAGTTTTTTCAGTTAGTTACAACGCATTTAACTTTATTTTGTATCTAAACTATACGTATACTAGTAATATTTGCTGTATGTATTTTAACCGTATGTGCGATACAGCGGCAAAGATGATGGTCCTAATAAAATTTATTCAAATGCATACACATGTATTATCTAGATGGACCGCCACAGCGCAGCGTGCCGCGAACCATCCATCAGTATACACAACAAATCTTAAATTCAACAGATTTTAAAACAGTTTAAGTGCATTTAAATTTATTTAAAATTGATTAAAAATAATATCGTTTATTAGGAATTTGTTTAGAATGATTCTAATGGTTTTTCAACTGTCTTACACGTACAGGAACCCACAAAATCATTCGGATATATTTTGTCACTTTTTTTTACATTCTGTTGAATATCAACTCTTATGAATTAATATTTTATTTGCATATTTATTCGCATAACATATTACACTAACAAAATGATTCATAAGAACCATAAATACTTAAGATGAAGAATACGGCTGTTTGTATATTAAAAGTGAGCTTATGTATACATACTAAATAGTCGTTTAAAACATGAAGAATGGGACCATTTAGTTTTGTAAACATTTAGTGTAACAAAATGATAAAATAAGTAGTAAGTGAATGTATGTGTGTAATTCGTCCCGTACTCCCGACCTGACCTGTCCCGACTCGACATGGCGGTGCAACAAAGATAGGCATATAACAATTACTAATACATAGAACAAGGAACAAGAACATTCTTAGAACGTGATACATATTCAAAATATAAACAAACAAAAATACACGCTTTATTTTATTAAATATTGCCGCGTGGTTGGTAAAATAGTACCTACCTAATAGGGCAAAAAGTATCAGTGTGTACACAGAGGGCAATAGACGGAGGGGCGAGGGAATAGTATCGTGGTGGCGTAACATTTGAAATATTACGTGATATTTGCCTTCTTTCAATTGTATGGTGGTAAAGTATTATTATTTTTTTTTAACTAAGTACATAGTAGCACTGTTTGTCTGTTTAGTCGATACAATCAAAATTAATTATTTTTTGTTAAAAAAATTTAGTATTAAAAAATTAATCCCTATAAAAATTTTTGAGACCCCTTTTATTTTGGCTTAGTTTTAGATGCCAATTGTGTAATAAAAAAAAATTGCATATAATCAATATATACTTAGGTATATATACATATCTAAAAATAGTAATAACTGCAAACTAATGCGATTGCTACATGTTATGCGATATTACAATAGTAAATCAATACTCAGATGACCTGGAACACCTAGTACTTTTAGTGTGGACGGTACTTAAATGTTTGGTCAGATGTGAATTAAAAAAAAAACCTTTTTTAATTCAAATTTTCTTCAAATTTTTGGGATGTAGCCTATGTTTAATTTTTTAACACTTATAGTAATTTAAAAATTATTATAAAAAATTAAACGGATATAAAATATGTGCGTATTATTAACTCAGTGTGTACAGTACCAACAGCAAAGTAATCGTACAGTTTACTCATTCAAACACCATTAAATATGTATTAAAGAGACTGCGTATTATCGATTTTTCACATAAGGTAACGGGCCTAGTTTCTGACCTTTTAAGAGTGACGGCTGAGGTTAAACGACAGTAATAAATATAAGTTTAAACTTAAGAGACAATTAATAATTTTATCAACTAGTTTATGGCTTTCAAAATAAAGTCATACAAGTAAAATAATTATTTGAATTGAATTAATAATTTAAATTAATGTTTTAAAAATTGGCAAAAAGGGCCCAGTTTCTGACCTTCAAAATTTCTCATGTGACAGTTTTTGACCCTGACAGTGGCCTAGTTTCTGATTCTTAAATTTAAAAATACAGTTTTTTAAAATTTAATTTATAAATAATTTTTTATTGATAAAAATGAATGTTTAATGTTATATACGTTATGAAAAATAACAAAAACTAATCGAAGATAACTATAAATAACAAAATAACTAACAAAAACTGGTTAGAATTTAATTGGGCCATACCACTTTAGAAGTGAGCCTAGTAATTGACCCTCATATTTCAATAATAAAAATCATTCTAAGGTATTTTATAAATATTTTAAAATAAATTTTAAACAAATATTAACCTGCTCATATATTTTTAATTAAGTTTTTATACTTACATGATGAATATTGCACAGATCAAAATGAGTACTTTGTAACATAAACTGTTAGGAAACTACCAAAAAAATAGTTTTTACACACATTTTAAATTTAAAAATTTTTTTTTATTTAGTTAATATATTCTAAACTTTTTAAATTGCTGTTCATTAGACACAGAATAGATTACTTTAAATTAAGAATTTATTTTTTTTCTTATTTAAAATATAGTTTTTTTATTAATTTATAACAAAGTTGAAAAATTCAGAAACTGGGCCAGGGTCAATTACCGGGTCTTTTACCTTAGTAGGTACCTATATAAATATTTTTTTAAATGATTTTTAACCTATCGTGCAAAAAACGACTGAACAATATTCTTCTGTGATCTATTACTGCAATTCCCTAATTATGAAATCAACTTGCTTAGTCAATGCTAAATGCTTTCATAATCTAAAAATTAGAATATATCTGATTTTCAAATATTATCGAGTGCTTGCGAAACATTGCATAAGTATGACGAACTTTTGTTCATATTTAAACATATGTTAGTATTCATATGCTCACTTAACGTTCAGCGAAAATGAAAATTGAACACTCAATTCCCTTTGGTAAGCATGACCAAATGCATATGTTAATTAAAAGTCACATAGTAATTAAAAAAATTATCACACTGGGCTGGGACTCGAACCCAGGATCTCTTGGTAACTGGCCAAGTACCTTGCCACACGATCCTCGCATGAGAGCCTCTTCAGTTTGACAATCATTCAATCACATATGTACGAGAAGCAGTTATACGAAAAAACTGTTAATTTAGAAATGGTTCCATATAAGTATACGAACATTTTTGAAAAGTATTGTACCTACATGTTATTTGTAAAATAATCACACATAACTTAGCCTGGAAACCAAACCGTATATTTTTCATTTGTAACGAAACCGAAGTGAAACAATAAGAAAAAAACAGGACAGAATAAACAATACATATTTAAAAATTCATCATCAAAATATGATCTTTACAATTAGTGCAAGTAAGATGGATATACCTAATACATGCATACGTACGTATAATATGTAGAAATGACAGCGCCAGGCGTGGATGATGTATTACTGGAACCATCGGCCCAGTAATGGATGTTGTTCGGATGAGCCAGTCAAGTCGCACAGCGTAGCGTGTACCTATTACATTGTAACTTCGCGTTTACAGACCGACTCGCCGCAAATAGCAAGCGATTGAGCAGCATATCAGCAATAAGGCGGTATATGTATGCATGTATGGTATACTTGGATACCTATCTAAGTACTTAGATGCAGTTACATTAAGGGGGACCACTAGTGTGACATTTTGAAAAAATTGAAAAAAAATTTTTTTTCATGTTTCAATAGTCTATACCTTTAAAAATAACATACTAAAATTTCAAGTGCATATCTGAAATAGTTTTTGAGTTACAGCCATCTGAAAACCAGATTCTGATTTTCATTGTGAACTTTGAGGTTTTGAGATATGTATGAAAGTTGATAGTTCGGGAGTTTCTGGACGTGGCTGCCAGTCACATGTTGTGGAGCAGCTTAGATCCTGGTACATTTAAATGACTCATCTAGTTTTACTATGATCGTTATAGTAAGTATATCGTAAATAATTTTAGTAAAAATTCTCAATGACTAAAACTAAAAGGTAAGGTAAAGAAAAACTACCTTTTTCAAATTTGCTGCAGTTATAACTCGAAGACAAATCATCCGATCGATTTGATTCTTATTATTGCAGCTTCTTTTATATATGTTTCTTCAGGCAATGAACCTCCAGTTTTCCGATCGAATAAAAAATGTAATTTTTGTAGGCCAAAAATCATCAAATTTTCGCGTAAAATTTGAAACTTTTTTTTAAAACTCCGTCATTTTGTTAAATTTCAACTTTTTTTCGATTGAAGTTCATGGCACGGGCAATACCTTCTAGTTTAATAGACTTTTTGTTTTGTTTTTTTATTTCAGGCACTGTGAAGGTCGCTTCACAGTGCCTGAATATCCTTAAAATATTAAAACATTCTATACAGTAGTTTTCTTTAAACAAATTCCCAGAAATCACCTTTTTTTCAGACGCTCACAAATTTACTAGTGGTCCGCCTTAATTACATTCAAAATTTTGCTTCAATTTTTTATTGACAATGTACTTACTAACTAATTATTATCAACAGGTGTTATATAATTACGTATAATATACAGTCTTGTAATATAAATCAACTTAAGCCTTTTAAGTAGCTATAACTTACCAGGCCATAATCTAAATTAATTAGAAAAAAATTAAGAATTTTTTATCAGGCCGAAAGAGAGTCACACAAAGATAAATATTAAAAATACAAAAAGTTGTATTTTTTTTCCTTCTATAATCACTTCAGTGTTTAGATAGATTTATGTATGTGTTTCGAATTTGGGCGCATACCACATTTAAAAACGTGATGATAAAAGGTAAAATAATTCAAATTGATTTTGAAAAATGTAATGTGAGTCACTGCGTTGTTTATCTGAATTATTTGAATTTAGAGAATTTATAAGTTCCTGGTAGGTCAGTTTAAAATGTTTGAAACAAAAGTAATCCAACTATTTGGAGATTTTGTAGAGCTAGTAAAAATCAATTTTGTTTTTATTGTAAATATAAAAGAGAAATATTTTTTAAAGTGAAAACTTCTACAGATACATATACTCGATACACTTTTCACGAACAATAACTTAAGTTTGAACAGTCACATTTCTAGGTGAAACGCTTATTGGGGTAACTCAGGTTGAAGAGTTGTGTTTCTATTTCGGTTACCAATTTTATGCAGAACAATTTTATTTTTTTTTTTATTAGCTGATTTGAGGTAGCCACTGGTTGGTTTTTTATAGGTAAATCTAATTAAAATTCTCCAATCATTTTAATTAAGGAAATTATTTGAACTAATTATGAGATTAAACAAAAGGAAATATCTTTTATGAAGTTACCTACTGGGAAAAGCTGGAGTTTTAAAATAAAATAATTCGGTTACTTTTATTTTAAAAATTTACATTCGGTTTTGTATCAACTTTTAGTTATTTTTCCCCAGCGCTTACTCCAGATAATTGCAGTGTGGCTAAGAAATTTTTTCACAAGCAAGTAAAACTATCACTATAGTCAGTTAGGGTAATCTGAATAATTTAACTATTTCTGCAGTTAATGTCTTCTGATTAGCTTCCATGGTAAAATGTTTAATAATGTTGATATATTTCTTTAAGGGTAATATATACTTACAAATTTTTTGGTATTATTTTAATAAAAAGTCACATCATAAATTATCAAACCCGATCGTTTGGAATTGGAACCCAGAGTCCTCTGATAACCAGTATTTAACATTAGAGCTTTAACGTAGTTATAACTTTTTTTTATCTTGAAATACGGTTCACAATTAACTAAGCTAGTTCTGGGGCGTATACAGCCCAGCTTCTTGGCAGGGGTTACGCGGAAAATAATAGGACTAAAAAAATTTCTGAGAGAAAATAAATAATAGGTAAATTGAACATCTTTTATATCGTTAATGACCAAAAAAAAAAAACATCAACTGGTAAAATGAGCGGTATGATTTTTCAAATTAAATAATATCTAGTGTTTACTTTCTCGGGGGATGGGCGGGGGGTGTCATGAACCCTTGACGCTTGAGCTAGTTATGCTGGTCATCCTCTTTTTACAGACAATTTTTTTTCGCGATTAATAAAAAATATGTTTGTCATACATTTTTCAACATTTATTCATTTTATAATTGTGCCGTAATACCTAAGTATATAAAATCCATGCCAAAAGAAAAATTTCTAATAAAGATAACAAAATTTATTTACATAAAAATTTCAAACTACTACCGGGCTCAACTGTTCAAGTAGTGAACTTTGTGTATCAATTCGTTACACATGCATATTATAAGTAACGTTAAAACTGCATAAGCGGGTGCAACTAATGCCAACATATATATGTATTCGTATGCAAGGAACAAAACAACATGTTAGTAGTAATATGTTACCACTGTTCAAATGATGGCTGCCGCCACATGCACAAGGGTGGGAACTATGTCAAAAGGACGGACATTCAATTGATACAGTATAACGAACCGGTACACTGTTGATCTCTTCATAAGGGTTGTTTTTTCTTTGAAAAATATTACACAGTCCGTCTTGCTATTGCACTGTTGCCACATTTAAAATTATACTAACTTCGGTTGTATTTAATGATGGACAAAATCAGTCTTGGAAAAAACTCGAAAGAATTATCAAATATTGTAATTAAAATCTTTTAAAAATCCCCAGCATAGCTTATTTATTAATAACTAGCCGTATACCCGATGGGATTTCCCATCGACAACATCTTTTTATTAGGTACTCACTTTCTGCACACTTTTAATGTTTTTCAAAAGCCTAAATCAATATCCACGTTTCTAACTTCAAAAACGACGAACTTCCCATAGGAACTTTCATTTCATGTTTTAACCCCTTAGGGAATAAATTACACAACTGACGTTTATTTGTAAATAGAAACCCAAACGTCTATTTTCATATCTGCTGTGCTAATTTGGTCCTTCTAAACCCAACAGTTTAGGCTGTGCGTTGTCTGTCAGCCAGTGTTAAAGATTTATTCAATTCGATATTATTTATTTTAATAGTCATAGTAACAAATTTTTATATATTTAACTTCAAAAACAACGAATTTACATACAAGTTTTCATCCCCAATTAAACCCACTTAGGGGGCGAATTTTCAAAAATCCTTTCTTAATGCTCACCTACATTACATAGGGAACTCCTGTGCAAAATTTCATTCTTCTAAACCTAACGGCTTAGTCTGTGCGTTGTCTGTCAGTCAGTGTTAAAAATTTATTAAGTAGATTATTTATCAAAAATTTTGAACTTAAGTATGCAAGAGTGAACAAAATTAATCAACCAATCAGTTATGCTCACTGTACCGAGACCAAAACCAAAATTATGCGTGTGCCAGCAAGACTAACAGTAAGACTTGTATATTCAGTACAAAAACAAGACTAAAACTAACATTACTGTAGGGTCTTGGTTTTATTGACGAATCATCGCAGTAAACAACAATATATGGCAGAATTCTCTTATTTGGCTCAGAGAAAAATTTCAGTTTGGTGCAAGGCAAAACTAACTTGTCACTCAATTTCTATCCTGCTAAAAAATTATATAGTCAGTAATAGTATTGTGGATTGAAGCGTTTTTAAGATTCTTTTCCACCGAACGCATCCATTATCGATTATTTTGAAAGATAAAAATCGTTTTAGAAATTACGTAGTCAGTATTTTTTTGTCGGTTGTACGATCTATCGTACGTGTTTTACTAATTTTTTACCTGCGCCAAGGTAACTTAAAAAAAATGTTATGAAAAAAAAGTCTTACTGAATTTAATAATAAATCATTATTGACTAGGGTCAAAATTAAATTGTTAAAAAAAAAGAAAAAAAAAGTACCTATATAAGTATCAACGTTACTTTCCATTTTCGCATTTTGAATAGGTATTGGGTACTCCACCGAAAGTAATCACGATTCTCTTTTGACTACTCAAAAATTATTTTTCTTATGTAAAAAGTTAGTAACGCAACATTTTGTCACTTTTGATAGGTATTCGATTAGGAATGTAGTAATGAGGTTTGACGTCCGTTCTTAAAGCAGCTTCCACATTCTCGCCGAAGTTGAACGAAGTAGTTCCTCGCGAGGTTGGCCGAGGCATAAGAATAGCATTGAAACACCAAACGCGAAGCACAACGAAATGACCCTCTACATTCTCGACTCGTCCAACCTCGGCGAGAATGTGGAAGCTGCTTAGGACTTCTTCTCGCCCAGTTATGAGGTTGGTGTAGGAAAAGGAAGGTGCTGGAAGGCTAAAGAACCTACGACTAAATTCGTATGAAATTATAAAGAGAAATTGGAGAAGATTTTCATGACCATAGGTCGATCACGGGATTCAAACCTACGGTCTACCACCAGTTTTTAGATGTGAGTGCCTAAGCAAGTTCGATATTTTCTTTGGCAACGTTGAATTAGGCATTAAAACAATCTACTATTGAAGTACTTACTTTCTATCATTACCTATTTTTTTATGAATTTTTTCCAATCCACTTCCAAAATCAAGAAATGACGAAATTTTTATTAGAGTCCACCTGTTGTGCTTACTCAAATTTCACTGTTCAATTATTCGTGTCGTAAGAATGTAAATGACCTTTTTAATATTTTGTCCATTATATAAATTATTGAATTTTAATGTGAATTTAATAAATTATGCACTGGGTACCGTTATTTTTTAGTAAAAAATAATTTGTATTTTTATTTAATAAATAATGTAATTGCACGTTTTAAATTCTTTGAAAGTAGTGGATCACAGGTTTTTAGTTGTAAAAACAAATAATTATCCATTATTTTAATAGGTGTGCGGTATTTCTTAAAAGTAAAAATGTGTGTATTTTATACATACAGTAGAATTTCGATTAACCGTCACCGTCGGGATTGGGACTGTGACGATTAATCGAATCAGATGAATAACAGAAATTTTTTAATAAATTGATTTTACTGTTAGTTTTAGGACGAAAATGAAAATAAAAATGTTTACAATTTAATAATACATATTTAAAGGGAAAAATACTAATTTTCCATGTAAAATGAAAATTGTATTGCATAAGAATTCACTTTATGACAGATTCTTACCAACAATTGTTTATTATTTATGACCTGAAAAGTTAAAATAGCAATTATAAATACAGTTCTATACATAAGTATATTGACAGCTTCAAGCCAGTAGTTTTTGTACCACAGTTTTATTAGAGTGCTACATTTATTCTTAAAGCTTGAATAAATCGTTTAACAGAAGAAGTCGAAGATTTTTTAACTTCTTGTTATTATAGACAAAAGTAGAAAATTGTAAACTGTATTAATTATTATTTATTATATTAATATTATTTATCAAACTATTTTAATTACATTATCTGTAGAGTTTAATTGGTTTAACTAACGCATAAATAGTAAACGAGGATAAAGTAACATTTCTGATGCAAATAAATATGTATGTATTAGATAGACAGAGATTACAATATATTCACATATAACACTGACCTGTGTGTATTTTCAAATCCTACACAGAAATAATAATTTATTTTACAGTACAACTACTTCTATACACATGTTCTTAAAATGTACTTAGTTGCTGTACAAATTGTATTTATAATGAGGTTATACTGTTGAAACAGGTATTTTAATCGAAATTAATCATCTTAGATAAGTAAATCAGCAACGGAATTGTGGATGGTAGTTTTAATGAGATTTAAATCACATATTAATAGCGAAAATTTTTATTTATATGTATATAATACCGGCTCTTGTTTTTTGTGCTTTACTGTACTTAATATCTTACGTTCATGTATTTTTTTTGCGTTTTTAAGCTTTTGTCACACCTAAGTAAGTAGATTAGTAGTTAGTAGTTAGTAGAACAACTTAGTAAAACTTATCGTCATGTAATCATGTAAAAATGTAATCGTCAAGGAAAATATTTTATCTGTGCTTTCATTTAGGTATATGTTATTACATTAAATCTATGAAAACAAGTGATTGTACGGAATACTGTTTGTGTCAGTAAAACTTCCACTTGACGATTAGTTTATTTTATACCTAAAAATATATAATTATATATGTACTATAGCATATTTAATACAAATACACAAACGTTTATTGCAGGCAATTATTTTTACTACTTTACACCGACGAATACCCATTGTTATATTTTTTCCCGTTCCACTTACTACTAAGTTGTTTTACTAACTACTAACTACTAATCTACTTACTTACGCGTGAACAACGCTTTAGACTTATGCCATTATCATGAAAGTTTGATTTCTTTTTTTTCTCTACACCTACCTTTTTTTTTTGAAGTAATATTGTATTGTAATATTTTTAAAGTAATTTATTCGGTTCAGTGCGAATAACATCAGTATCGTTTTCTTCATCATTTTTGTCTTAAAATTTCCATATCCTCACTTCCGTAAAATCGTCTTTATTTTCGACCACTGCGAATAATTTTTTTATTTATTTATCTGTGGATATTTTCTTTTCAAGGTTGAAATTTAAATAGGAATTAAAATTGAATTTCAAAACCATTTACTAAATTTAGTAGCCATGATGCACTCCAACAAATATTTTGTTGTTAGGGATCCAAAAAGAATATCGGAACCTTTATAATTTCGTCATGTATGCCCGTCACTACATTTTCAGAATTTCTGCATTCTTGGCTGTCATGAGGCTGAAATTTTGCACACACATGGTACAGATAGATATCTCAATTAATTTGTAGCAAAAATGTATTTTTAATTTCTTCACTAATTTCTCGTAAGTGGAAATGAATTTTTCCAACCTTCTCCATCGTTACTCATACAGTCCAACATGGGTTATTGTTAGAAAATATTCGTATATTGTGGTTAAGATTCCTTTTACTATTTTTCATTTTTAAGCTCCATTTGATATATCGCTCATTTACGAGAAGCTTGACATAACCCAAAAAGAGCTGTTTTTTAGTACGATGGTTTAAAGTTTTAAAAATAAAAGGAGTACTTATGGCAGTCAATTGAAAAAGTGCGATAGAGTATAAAGTCAAAACCTCTCTCGTTCTCTCATTCAGCGTGATGTCGTTTTGTTAGCAAAAAGAATGACATTTTCCGTGACTGCCTGTACCCTTAACTCAATAAGGGTGATTTTTGAGTTATGTCACGCTTCTCGCAAATGAGCGATATATACTGAGCTTCAAAACTAGTTTTTTCTGCTCGTAATTTTAAAAAACTTGGTCCAAAAAATCTTAAAAATTAGAAATATTAGCGCTTGATAAGAAGATTAGAACAATTAAAATTACTTCGGCAATATCTGTCGTTAATTTTCGAAAATATGAGCAGGCAGATCTTCGAAAATTCTGAAAATAATTTAAAGTAGAGAAAATGATTCCCAGTAAAAAAATTTGGAATTAAGGTATATTTCGTTATCAGAAAACATTCCAGATTAATAAGGAAAATACAGGAAAATAGATAAAATTTCCTTTTTTCGTAGGTAACTTTAAAAATAATTCCACTTAACTTATCATGCGGGATATCGTTAGATAGTCTTTTAGAATAAGATTCGCTTAACCGCTTGTCGTTTTTTAAATCTTTCGTTTACGAAATATAAACGAAACGTAAAAGTTTCTCTAGTAACGTAGTAACACATGTGTAAGTAATTTGTCGAATATATTGATTTATTTTTACAATAAATCATAAAAAATGTAGGTACGTAATTCACTACCTTTTTTCTCGAATTCCTCACCTGGAGAATTTTTTTTCCTAGTTCCTAAAATTAAATATTTTTCCGAAGTTTTTTTTCCGTGAGTGCCTTTAACCTCCCATCTATATACAGTACAATCGATAACTTTCGATTTCATCACATAATTACATATAATCTTGTTCGCTACGATATTAACATTTTTATTATGAATTTTACCGTGAGTGAATTAAATAAATATAATCGAGTAAAATCATAATTACACATATTTTATTGAGTGTTTGATTCGTGTATCGCCGGCTGACGCGATTTGCGTACACACGCGGACATGGCCGCATGGACGTATATATATTTATTTACGTTAAACGATCAACGTTTGGGCACAGAACGTTCGTGTGAACTGTAAAACTTGGCTCATACGCAGTGCACATAATAATAGCTCAACACTATTAGAACCTATTGAAGAGTTTATCTACTCATGTGTGTATTCAGTAGTGTTTATATCATTGACCTTGAAATACTATTAAATAAATTATTAATATTATTATACACATACAATGGCCGACGAGCACCAAATCAGAGTTTACAACTTTATAATATTAATAGATTTGAGCGTTACTTTATGGTATTCCATATTTGTAAATAATAAACAAATATTTTACTTTGCAAAATACCAATTTTATTTATACCACTACTTTAGTTTTGTAACTACTTTAGTTAGAACTAAAGAAGTATTATACTACTTAAGTATTTAACTACTACATTAGTTTTGCTCGGAGAGCTCATTCACAAGATACTTCTTTAATTTTAACTACTTTAGTTTTCTCCAAATACTCTTTTGGTTATTAGAAATGTGTGATGTAACATAAAAATTTTATTATAAAAAGTTAAAAATTATGATTTGGGTGGCATCCACTATAAACAAAAAATCTTCAGAGAACAAATTTTTAGTTTCTTAGTTAGTTTCTTTTTTCTGATAATTTTGAAAATTAATTAAAATAATTTATCTCTTTAATTTTTTCTATTTGGCGCATATAACCCCCCCCCCCCAACCCCCAAATAAAAAGCTTGATTGTATACACGCCTGTCTTTTCTATCAAACGTATTATATTCATTAAAAACACCATCCATATTGTCAAAATACAGTCAACACCGATTACTCGGTGCACTAATGGGGCAACAAGGACGGACAAATCAAAATCAATGTTAGTTTAAAATTAAAGTGAAAAAAATTTTAGTCATAAAAACGTTAATTAAAAAAATCAAAAAACCAGTCTGCGTAAAAAGCAAACTAAAACGATGGAAACAAGATGAAATAGAGAAAAAGAAAAATGAATAAATAATAATTGTACTATAATTAAACAGAAATGTCTGATGTCTCTAACTGCTTTACTTTTTAATCATTTTTCTTTTTCTCAACTTGACTTTAATTGGGTTACAAATTATTTAGAAGAAAAAATATTACGTACGCACGCAGCGGCTGAGTTTTCACATTCAGCCTAGTTAATTTAATTTGCCCCCAAATAATCGGAAACTGACTGTAATATTTAATATAATTTTATTACCATATTACAACATCTAATTAAAAACCCAAAAAAATGTCAAATTACGAAAATAAGCCGAAAAGAAGGCACAGAAATGCAGGTCACCAATGTTTTTTAAAGATACTCATTTACATACTCCTGCTAGTGGGTAGGAGTATATTTTGGCTTTGAATACTCTCTTACTTACTACTTTAGTATTATACTCCAGAGTGGTGCACACCAGCAATTGTTTACTCTCAAGAGAATATTTTGAATACTTCTTTAGTAAAATACTCCACAACTGAAAATACTACATTAGTATAGAAAGTAATAATTGAAATCGTCCTTTTTCACTCTTTTAGTAAAATATTAAGTTAGTTACAAAATCTCCTGGTTGGTGCTCGTCAGCCAATGAGTTGTTTTATAATTAACCTGAAGGTTACGCTATTAGAAAAAATGTCTGCTCAAATTAATGCTTTTCTACTTATACTTTTTGTGTTAAACTGCATAACTTTTAATTAGAAATATTTTCTTTTTTAATTCAATTACTACCTTATAAAGTTTTAAGTTCAGAAGTGTAAGTTACTGACGTCATGGAAACACAACAAATTTTTTGTAAGATCTGTTGATATCACTATCAAAAATCTTATTATGAAAAACCGTTACTTGCTTTCAGAGTCTAAAATTACGTTCAATACAAAATAAAAAGGCAAAATTTTATAATAAATATTATAATTTAAGTAAACGAGTATTTACTTAAATAATATGTATCCGTTATAAATGTATACTGTAGGCCGTATGTATACGATAAAGATAGACGATCTATCAACAAGCAATTTAAACGGCTCTAATAATATATTTTGAAAAATAATTTTTCAGAAAATGATTTCAGATAATATGTGTATGTACAAACACATGCACAGAATCGCGATCGTCGTTATTTGTAGGTATTACATATATGCGCTATAATATGTATTTAGATAATTACAAAAGTGAATTTAAATAAATATTGAATACGGGTACAGTACATGCCAAAAATAGCGGAACAGTTAAATCTATTGTAATTTTTTAGTAGGGTAATTAACTCATTTTACAGCCTGAAATTTTGGGAGGTATATTTTTCTGTGTTTAAATTTGAATTTTGGGCAAAATTTTGAACTATGTAGATAACGGAAAAATTGGTAGATTCACGAAACGCCCCTTTTGTAACTGTAGATTTTCAGCGATGGTTTCTAAATAGCTCATCTAGTATATTTTCTCGTGGCTAGCTAGTGTAAAGAAGACCACTGTATCTCAGCTGAGTCTTTCCAGTGTCAGAAATCATTACTTAAAACAGATTCCATCGACACAGTTAAAATATTATGATGCGTCTTAAATTAGTTCGAAAATTAAAATTATCATCAATTAAAGAAGTTAGATTCGAATAGTCAAATTTTTACATACAGTCTGAATATATTTCCACGATTATTTGAAATTTTTTTTATGCTAAACTGTATTTCGTAAGTTATGTATGACTTCATTTAAATTTAAATCTTCTGCCATTATAATAGGAATATTTTTTTCTTATTGTGTCATTCGTTTTAAAACTTCTTAAATTACATGTTTCATGGCTTTATGCTTCATTTTTATCAATCTATGAATCCATTTTATGTGCAAAACCAACATACCTACAAATAATTTATGTATATTTACTGATTTAAATTCAAGAAAAGAAAAAAAAACTAAAAATTTTAATAAATTAATAATTATGTTAATTATTATAAATAATACTAATTATAATAATACCACAGAAATGCGTAATAATATTTATAAAATGTGTGAGAAAACGCAGTACAAGAAAACGACAAAGAGAAGAAGAAGATGATAATTTCAATCTTGACTATGACTATGTAATTGGGTATCAATTGGCCTCCGGAGATTCTCTTCTCCATATAATCATATTTTGTGTCGTTTTATCCATCTAACCATGTACCATCCGTTTACCTACGTATGTCACTTAATACCTTAACGCAGTCACTATTTTGTTCGCTCGTTTTATCCCGTTTGTCGATAATATGGCTCACTTTGTTTGTTGCTTATTCGTATTAAAAATGTAGTATACCAATTGAAAACATCAGTGGCGACTTTCCTGTAAAGGAAATGATATTATTTTTAACACGTCGACGATTATGGGCGCCGTACAGCGTCAATTAAAGTTTGACTAACTGTAACACAACGTTGTGCTACGTCGTCGTAATAGGTTATGACGATTAACGTGTTAATGTTCGCATTGATAAAGTCCATTAACTAGTGCTCATCGAGTCTAAAATGTGTCGATTATGAAATACATATACTTACTTTATATTGACGTCAGTTTTGTGTATGTTTATATTGACGTCAGTTTAAATGTATTTATTCTTGTTTACCCCAGTCTTGTGTAAAGATCGTAATTTTTAAAAGAAAAAAAAACCGGTGTGTCATAGTGGTGTGTGTGTGACCCAGGAAGCCCGCATTACCAACTTCCCAGTTACTTGGCGGGTCACAAAATCGGCGCAGAAACCTATTTATGTAAGTAGTATTATAGCACTAACACATATACAGATCATATGCGTGAGGTTCAAAGTGCAGCCGCCAAGTAGAAATGAACAACCTATACATTGTTACGTAAAAGGTTATTCATGGTTGCAGAAAAAAAATCCTAATTTTTTTTCGGTATTTTTATTCTTTTATATCCTAAGAATCAATCATCAGTTAAAATTTGGAAACGAAATATGAAAGGGTCGCCACATTTTCCAAAATTTTACAGTTTCTAATTTTATTAATAGATTTGAGCGTTACTTTATGGTATTCCATATTTGTAAATGATAAACAAATATTTTACTTCTATTTGAAAGAATTCTGTTTAAAAATGAACTGACAGCTCCAAACAATATTGTCACAGTTTCAAAATAAAAGTGGTATTTTTGCGAAGTAAAATATTTGTTTATTGTTTCTAATTTTCTTTCTGAATCGATGTAATTTTAAGTTTAAAAACTCAGAAAATTTGTTTTCTTCAAAATCCCGTTCGATTTTCTAATTTTTGACCACCCGTTGAAGCTGTGTGCTGTTGAAACGATGCTTTTTTGAAGCGTCGACTTTGACATTACATATAAAATGCACCGTCATCGAGAAAAAGGAAATTAATTTTTTTTGGGTAGCTAATGGAATGCCTAATAATGTGTATAAGATTTCAGATCGATTGTATATTAGCTTCTAACCCTTAAGTACATTGTTATAGAATACTAGCATTGATCCGCGGCTTCGTCCGCGCATATGTGATTGTGTTTGAAATTATAATATTTAGTTAAAACGTATAAAGTGTATTTTCATCGTGTCACTATTGAGAACTCTTGCTTTTTTCTCGGGAGTTTACCCACAGAAATAAAATGTTTTTCCGAGTATAGTAGCCTAGTTCTTTTATCATTTTTTGTTTTCAAAATCTACGAGACGAAAAAAATTCCAGGAATATACGTGCATTACACAGACATCATCTTAAGAAACGATAGTATACGATTTAGGGCCACTAGGAACTTTTGAAAATTGGGTTCATTACAATAACTTCCTATTACTTTCTATAAATTAAATTTTCTACGTGAATCTTTTCTTCCAGTCCAAATACCAGTCAACAGTATAATATGTTGATTTTGAGAATTTTTCAATCTGCATAGTTAGTGTCAGTTTGTACTAGTCATTTTTGAATTCACAAAAGAATACAATTTTTTTGCAACCATTTCGTAAAGATGTCCTTGAATTTCAAACAGTTATGAAAAAAATGAAATTTTTTCTAAAAAAAAAAAATTATAATTATTATTATATTGAATGTATTATTACATAAATCATACAATAAGAAATAGATTTTTAGATATAATATGCCCTTGGATTGAATTTTATAATAGTTCAAAAAGATAACGGGAACTTCGTATTTTTTCTTTCAATGTTAGTAAGTGTAGCAACCTTTGTTGAATGAATAGGTACGTAACGTATATACGTGAGGATACCTGAAGAGCACGTGAGTAATAAAAAGAGAATAAAAACAAACAGTAAAGTCAAAAAACTAACAAAAATTTTTATAGCTTCTTTATTGCCCATTCAAATTTACTTGTTTATGTTGTGGATGTCCTTAGTACAAGAAAACAACAACACACTTAACTATCTAGTAGATCATATGGTGGCAACAGTTTTTTTTCTTTATTATTATTCATAAAAATACGATCAATAATAATTTGACTTTCCATTTAATTTTTACTTTCAATTGAAATGGATTTAATTTTGAGTAAATATGAAAAGTACTTTTTGTTACTTCTTAAATTTATTGTTAGCTGCTTCCCAGCGGATCCACGATGGGTATCTACAGAGCCAAAATACAGTCAACTCTTCTATGATGGGATATTCGTAAAAGGCGGTTTCACAGCTTTCAGTTCCGTAAAACGCATGCAGGTTCGAGTGAAAGTTATCCAATAACGCTATTAAATTGTTACCGTCGCCGCTAACGCAACCTTGAACATGTATTCCCAGAGTCTTTTGTCTTCCAGCATTTCACATGGTAGAAAGATCCAGAAAGATAGAATGCATTCACTGACACCATTTGAATAATTTCTGGCGTCTAGTTTATAGAAGAAATAAATTTTCAAAGTTAGTTTTTAACGTACGAGTAAATGCATACGAGTTAATGATTCGAAAACATAAAAGAAAATACTTTTATGTTTTCGAATCATTAAAAAACTATTTGTTTAACATTGGACGCTTAGTTATTTTAATAAATAAAAAAAACTATTTTATACTAATACATCCATAATATATTTGTATATGTATTAGTTATTATGTGTGTGTACTTGTCAACTACCAGAGTCAAATCCATTACTTTTAAAATTATTAAACTTAGAAGATTGAATAGTAATCAAATATTAATTCTGTTACATGTATTATAAAATTTAATTTATTTTTCTACACATAAATTATATTTATTTATAGAGAAAAAAATAGACTTTGTAATTCATTTGTCAGTAGTAATCGATTCACCTTACACAATCCTTTTTTACAAAATTACTGAAAAATTGGAGACTCCTTAAAATCTTTGGACACTTAAAAATTTATTTTCCCATCAAGTAACACTCAAAAATTTGAACATATTTTAAAAACCTGAGTTTTTGGAGGATAATATTAATCCATATTAGTAGATTCATGATTAACTACAGACTACTTGAAAATCCGGAACGCAAAAATTTAAATCTAGATCTAAAAATTAGCTATCGAACATTTTTAAAATTTTGCATACAAAAAACAACAGTAGTGATTCAAAATCAAAAATCTGTTGTCGATTCAGTTACATAATAACAGGTATGTACTTGTCAGAAGCGGTCCTCATAAAATTTAACTGTAGCACTGACCTTTCTTACTACACATATTTTTAGTACATATACGTAAAAATACACATGTATGTACACTTACACATATATGTAAACATATGTAGACAGTAGCAACGGTGTGTACAGTGGCGGTCGTTAGGATAGTGCAGTTCGGTATGTAGTTTATGACTTGCCTGCCGATTGAACTACTATATAAATATTGTCTGGTGATGTCTTTTGTCTCCTCTTTTACATCAATGACTTTTATTGCTAATAATAAATTTTATTTTTATTTCATTATAAAATGTGATACTAAAACATACCTACGTATATTGTGTTTTGAATGTGAATGAAATACTAGTATTGCAACGCTCCAGCTTGCTTGTTCCTCTTTAATGTGTTGTCTTCAGTCAGTGTTCAGTAGCTCTGATTCCTATATTTATTTATTTTTATTGAAATTGTGCATGTTTATTGACAAATTAAATGGATGAATAAAAATTTATTTACAACTTTTTTAACACCTTTTTATGTCTGAGAGACGATTTGATTTGATTTTATACCAATTTATTATAAGAAAAAATTTTATGGTTTAAAATCAAAAATCATATATTTTAGGGAATTGAATATTTTTTATATGTAGATATATACCTAAATGATTTTATTTATCAGTCCATCAAATCGGTAATTTAGCTTTTTGAATAGCAATGATCTAAGGAATCATGAACAAATTTTTCCTTTTTCTTATTAAAATAACACAATTGAAGAGGCAAGTGCATGGAGGGATTATGTGACATTTTTTCAGAAAGTCATATTTTATAAAATTTAGAAAGACCCTATGCCGAAGTTTTTTATATTAAAATTTGGTTTTGTTATGTCCAATAGTTCCGTAGAAATTCAATAATAAACATGTGCTATTGCATAGAAAGTATATGTAAATGAAAACTTTCAAACGCTTCTACTGTAAAATTATAATACCCCTGTCGCAGCATCCTGCATAACATAGCGAATTTCCATTTACAAAAGTACGTTTTTCTCGGAAACTAGTTGATATAGAGTAATTGTAAATAAAAAAAAACCTTCTTTATGTGATTTTTCCGCCTCATTTCGCCAAATATTTTTCACGAAAAATGTCCAAAACCCCGTAAACGTTTTCACGAAATTTCTTAAAAATAAGATGTTTCGTTCTTGAGCTATCGTGCGGACACTTAGTAAACATATATATAAATGTGTCCGCACGATAACTCAAGAACGAAACATCTTATTTTTAAGAAATTTCGTGAAAACGTTTACGGGGTTTTGGACATTTTTCGTGAAAAAAATTTGGCGGAATGAGGCGGAAAAATCACATAAAGAAGGTTTTTTTTTATTTACAATTACTCTATATCAACTAGTTTCCGAGAAAAACGTACTTTTGTAAATGGAAATTCGCTATGTTATGCAGGATGCTGCGACAGGGGTATTTTTTATTTACAATTACTCTATATCAACTAGTTTCCGAGAAAAACGTACTTTTGTATATGGAAATTCGCTATGTTATGCAGGATGCTGCGACAGGGGTATTTTATGTAATTTTTTCTTCTCTTTTAAGTGGTTTAAAAAAATTTCGCAAAAATTTTTGAATAAGTGGAAATTTTGGCAAAAAACTAATTTTTTGCTAGAACAAAAACCATGTTCCTGGCATCCGACGTGTCTGGCTGACGAACTCATCCAAGGGTTTGGGACTTCCAATGTGCTCACCAAGTTTCGTAAAAATTGGATAATTCGTTCGAGAGTTATCGTGCGGAGATATATATATATATATATATATATATATATATATATATATATATATATATATATATATATATATATATATATATAAATATATATATATATATATATATATATAAATACATATATATATATATATATATGTATATGTATATATATATATATATATATATATATATATATATATATATATATATATATATATATATATATATATATATATAAAGGCTATTGGCGGATAAGCATGAGTAGAAATACCCCCGCACGAATTGTGTTGGTTTTTTTTCTGCTAACTGCTTTCGATATAAGATTACAATTTACTGAGTTTCAACCCTTAAAAACTCACCCTTTGGGGGTAAAAAATTATTAACTTTTAGTGGTTAACTTATTGAATGAATAACTTTTTAGTGGCTTGACGGATTTGGCTGGAATTTTTATGTTTTAGATACCTCTATAGTGTACCTCAGAAAAAATTATCAACTTAAAAAAAAAATTATACCCCCCCCCCCCCCAAAAAAAAAATTGTTTAATTTTTCAATATTTTTTTTCATCAACTTGTAGCTATGGTACAATCACCAAAATTTTTTTCACCAAAGTGTTTGGCTGATTGCGGAATTTGATGATTTGAGTCGACCATTTTTTTTTTTCAAAAACTAAGCAATCACAAATGTGTTTATGAACATATTCAAAATGTGTAAACGATTTCCAATCGATTGAGTACCCGGAAGCCTATGCCTATCTCCAAGAAATATTCTCGGACATTCAATTTTTTTAACTATGATGCACCCGGAAAAAAATTCTGGAAAAATTATATGTTCTATTAATCATAGTGAGGAGCCTGTAGAAATATTTTGGTGATTGTACAACGAACATAACTTCGAAAAAAAAAATCTTTTTGGACATTTTATTTTTTTTTAACTATGACGCACCCGGAGAAAAAATCTGAAAAAATTATATCGGTCATAGTAGGAAGCCTGCAAAAAAATTTTGGTGATTGTACTATAGCTACAAGGCGATGAAAAAAAATATTGAAAAATTAAACAATTTTTTTTTTTTTTTTTGGGGGGGGGGGTTATAATTTTTTTTGAAGCTGATAATTTTTTCTGAGGTACACTATAGAGGTATCTAAAACATATAAAAATTCCAGCCAAATCCGTCAAGCCACTAAAAAGTTATAAATTTTTTGTGATTTTCAAAAAATAATTTTTTACCCCCAAAGGGTGAGTTTTTAAGGGTTGAAACTCAGTAAATTGTAATCTTATATCGAAAGCAGTTAGCAGAAAAAAAACCAACACAATTCGTGCGGGGGCATTTCTACCCATGCTTATCCGCCAATAGCCTTTAAGTGAATATTATTTTCGGTTCCTAGGGACCTCAAAACAAATTTCTGCCATGGTCCCGGGTTTAAGTCGCGTCATGACAGTGGCTGTAATAGCTGAATTCCATTCTTGGACGACTTTCAAGTTTTCAAAATTTTTGAATAAGTGGAAATTTTGGCAAAAACTAATATTTTTCAAGAACAAAACCAATGTTCCTGGCATCCGACGTGTCTGGCTGACAAACTCACCCAAGGGTTTGGGACTTCCAGTGTTTTCACCAAGTTTCGTAAAAATTGGATACTTCCTTCGAGAGTTATCGCGCGGACACACACACACACACACACACATATATATATATATGTATATATATATATATATATATATATATATATATATATATATATATATATATATATATATATATATAAATTTTAGTGACTATTTTTTTCGGTTTCTAGGGACCTCAAAACAAATTTCTGTCATAGTCCCGGGCTCAGGTCATGCCCCCCGCGTCATGACAGTGGCTGTAATAGCTGAATTCCATTCTGGAAATTTTATCATATATTTATGTTAACTTTCAAAATAATCGCCTGTATATGTTAAATAATAGCTGAATTCCATTCTGGAAATTCGCTAAAATTTAAGACTTGTTTACATAAAAATCTTTGTTTACTTTAAAAATTTTCTCACGTAGACTGTATATGTATATACAACACACACAAACCGTACGCATTATGGTAGTACGGATAATGAAATGGTCTTGTACCCTTATACATATATCACAATAAAATTATGTGGTCGTGTCAAAAAGGATATGGTATGCGTATAATATATGTTATATACAAAATATCCATATTGTGTGGAATATGTACTTAGTTAGAATGTGAAAAAATTCACACTTTATACGATAAAATAATCACATTCTAAACAACAAGATTTTTCTCGGAAACTAGTTGACATAGAAAAAAAGTTTAAAGACCTTTTTTATGTAATTTTTTCTTCTCTTTTAAATGGTGTAAAAAAATTTCGCAAAAATTTTTGAATAAGTGGAAATTTTGGCAAAAAACTAATTTTTTGCAAGAACAAAAACCATGTTCCTGGCATCCGACGTGTCTGGCTGAAGAACTCATCCAAGATTTTTCGACTTCCAACGTTCTCACCAAATTTCGTAAACCTAGGACATTTCGTTCGAGAGTTATCGTGCGGACACATATATATATATATATATATATATATATATATATATATATATATATATATATATATATATATATACATATATATATATATATAAATTTTAGTGAATATTATTTTCGGTTCCTAGGGACCTCAAAACAAATTTCTGCCATGGTCCCGAGTTCAGGTCGCGTCATGACAGTGGCTGTAATAGCTGAATTCCATTCTGGAAATTCGCTAAAAATGTCACATAACCCCTTCATGCACTTGCCCCTTCAATTACTAGTAACACTTTTAACGTAATGTGTTTCGGAGATACACCAAAATGAAGATCGAAGTTTAAATTTTATGCCTTTATTACTTGAATTGTATTTTTTTGGCTTAAAATAGATGAGTAGTGCAACTCGAATACAAGCAGCTGACGTTTTACTTTATGACTGACACGGAAAAACCTGTCACCTGCCTGTATTGTTTGGTTAAGTTGTACACTAATTATGATAATGTCAGCAATTAATTTTTTTTAAAACTAGAAACTGCAATAATTTTAAAATTTAATTTCTCTAAATGTTGTCACTAAGTTATTAGTACGTTAAATAATACTGTAACAAAATTGAACACATTATTAAAATAAAGCCGGTTCTACACGATGCTACAAACACCTTTCAACATTGGACGTTTGATGATTGGTCGCATCGTGTGGCCGTTGTTCGAATCTACGAGCGTCCAATGTCGAGCGTCGAACGTTCGCATTTGGCCATGTTTCAGCCGATGTCGGTATTCTTGCACCGAGTCAAAGGGATGTTTCCAACGTTTGAAGAACAATATGTTCGTTGGTTCGACTCAACGGCTACACGACTCGTTCATATGAAGAGAGACAACATCAATGTATAACGTTAGAGATAACATCAGACAGATAACATCCTCGTTCACTGAATAAACGTTTGTACTAAACTATTTTCATATGTATTGGATCAAACATTCGATTCACCGTGTAGCAAAAACATTTGCAGGACCAACTGTCGAACTTACTTGCATCAAACGTTCGATCGAACGTTGGAAGAAACGTTCGCAGCATCGTGTAGAACCGGCTTAAGAGTCAGAAGTAGACGAAACTTGATCGAAGTAGGTGAGGAGTTGAGGGACATATCTGGTCCCGCTTTGTAAGAAATTTTCAATGTTACGTCAAAGTAACAACAAGAACATACCTATTGTAAGCTGTACACATGTATCTAGAAATTTTACAATACACAGAACTGTTGTTGAAATAAACATTTAGACACAACGCGCAGCGCGAGCACACAACGCGCATCTTATTTATGGCCTAATATGCATACAAATGTAAAACCAAACCTATCATTTAATTCAATGACTTGCGTCTACTTGTGTTGGTAAAACGCTATTGTTAAACTTTTACAACTTACTTACCATTAAATTACCATCTACATTGTTTTATTCTATAATTTTTATTTCAAATTATAATTGCAGAAAAAAAGTCAAATTTTTGAAAAAAGAAAAAAAATCGTAACAATCCACACCTAAAATATTTTAGCAATAAATTCTTCTCATTTGACAAGTATCTGTGTTGAATATTATAATATGCATGATTGTTTTAATTCTGTTCTTGTTTGTGACGCCTATGGTGGTTACAGACGGACGCAAATTATTCTATAAATAGTATTATCACAATATCAAAACATATATTTATGTAGGCATTTATAAAGTGCTATTATAATACACCGTCTACCAACGTCCTCATCTAAGCAAATGAACTTGCATCAGGTGAAATTTGCATATTTTAATTTCTTTCAACATAATTGAAATGTGAAATTCATCGTGTTTAATTGGAAATATCATTTTTAGAGTCCTGTACTCAAAATATCAAAATCAAAACCTTCGTATTTTTCAAATTTTTGGTTTCTCTAATTATAAAATTTTTTTTTGGATAACCAATATTCATTTTTAAGTTCCGTTTGTGAATTATTTAAGCTTCAAAGTGAAATCTTTCTTGTTCTCACTTCGTAACTTTTCAACCATGAGTCCAAAGAAATTCCATTCAAAGTCCAAGAGTCAAGAAATCATTTGGCAAGAACATTCGATTAAAATTATTCAAGTTGTATTGATGACTTTTAGGGACAAAGAAAATTAGATTTCTTCTATTCAAGTAAAAGAAAAAAGAATGAAGTAGAGAAATGTTTGCACGGAAATGTCAATAAATTATTTGGAAAATTATTCCACTTATTGCGTAAGCTTACAATTAGAGATACAAAAAAACCAATTCATTTGATAACTAACTCTATAGTAACTCAAGCATATGGTGAATAAGTATGTGTAAATAACATTAATTTTATGATAAAGCGAAGTATACTTAAATTTTTAATATCTTATCCCAGAAATTGTGAAAAACCCTAGCTTCTGCACCAAAGCTAATCTTATTTAGAACATTTAGTAATTATATTTATGACGAAATATAAGTAAAGAGTAGTTTAAAAATACTAAAGTCCATGGATAGTGTTCCTAGTATAGTTTATTTAATACCCATTTATGAAAGAGCTTCCCATAATATACGTTTACATATCGGTATACAAAAATTAGCAAAACATTCGTTTCAAAGAAATCAATCGTTTACATATAAATAAAATTTTATTTTCAGCTTGAAAAGTCATCCTGAACGTAGTATGGTCTTGAAACTATTCTTATCGCTCGACTCGTCGACATAAATTTTATTTACACCAAATAAATTTTACGCGAATGACGTAGGAACAATTGTAGCCGAAGTTTTATCGGTTACTCAATTGATACTATTTTCTTTAAGGTTTTAACTGGTTTTCGCTTACCGTGCAATTGAAGTAATATACGCCCCTGTCACAAATTAACTTCTTCAAACAATTATAATAGAAATAGATACATTTTAAAGTATAGGAATTAAATTATTTTTAAGGGGGAGAAAACGAGACACAGCTGTTATTTCAAATCGAAAATAGTTGGGTTGAATTGATATTTATGGTACATGAACCCTAAATATTGGTGGTGCATAACTATGAATAATAATACAAAAGGTTCATACCTCTATTGTTTTTTGTTTTTGGCGACAATGAGTTTTCTGTTCCATCCAACGAAGTCCATTCAAATTGTAAGGTTCTTGCAGAATTCATTCCTACAAAAAATAAAGAGAAAAGTTATAAAGTTTAAAATATTTTACAATAAATTGATTCAATTTACGGTTTATCATACTTCTTGGATCATTGAATCGGTCCATTTCAGCCTAAATAATTACAACCGTGACCTTTCAACAATCATCCTCGACGGACTAAAAAGGATTGCACTGAAAGGACCACTACGTTCATTCTAATAGTGGTGAATACTTCGCTAGTTTAACTACATATATGTATAGTTAACATTTGCTATACATTTTGCATACACGGCATGGTATAAAGTTTTAAGCGGGGTGGAGCGGGATATGACCGCGTGTTGTAGCTGGACGGTGCCCGCGTCACCGCCACTACCACCACCGTGGAGGACACTAACTCACTCTTCTCGGTGATAATTCTTAGCTTTATTGATTACATCACATGTACTATAATATGTACTTTTACTTATTCTGTACTCCAATTCTATAAACTATATGTAAATGATGGGAAATGTTACATTTTCATCTTCATTTGGTCGGTCGGCCGTTCGAATTTATTTTATTGCGGATATAGATAGTTATAGCAATTCATTAAAATTGATCAGTTGAATCGTTTCGTAAAACCAGACTGTTAAATTTTAATTAATTGGACCGGTTTAATTACTTAATTTTATCAAAAAAATGGATATTTTATCAAAAAAAAAAAAAACAAATAAATAAATAAATAAATAAATAAATAAATTGGAATACACATATTGGAAGCAATATTGATAATGCTAATTATTTTGGAAGTCTAATATTGCGGAAGTCTATAAACACATTATATAAGATAAAGTAGTCCGCATCTAGTGTGGCTGAACTTGATAGAATTTAAAAAATACTTTTAAACACTAAGGCTTGGCTGACACGAGACTTGACAAGCCCATGCTTGGACATCTTTTATAAACATAATATCATGGTATAACGCTATAATTCCCGTATTTTGATGTTATACTAAACGAAATTTTTAATGAATTTTTTTTCTATTCAGTCCTTTATTTAAAAGATTATTTGCTTATATGTTTACAATGTAATGGATATATAGCTAACCTTTACCGACTGGGCCATAGGCCATCAATAACGTCTATTTCTTTGAAACTAAATCTTCTGGTTAGATCTCATGATGAAATTTTGTAACTTTTTTTTTTTATTTTTGTTAACTGACTTTCCTCAATGGCGTAATGTCATTTTCATAAATATTTTCCTTTTATTGGTAACGTAATAACACCGTTTATCTAGGCTGAAATTACCCCAGTTAAAATTATCTTATAATATGATACTTGGACAATAAAAGTTACACTGTGACGTCGAAGAAATACAAGATTATTTAAACTATAATCCTCGTTTATAATTTGTACGTATATACGATATAATTTATGCATATAATTGTTTGGTATTAATTTTAAATTCCACCAATTAATTTTTAATTAAAAATATATTCTAACATCTATAATTTCTTCTTTTTTTTGATCAGAAAAGTAAATGTATAAGAAAAAAATAAATTGTTAGATACATAATTATATAAACAAGATATCACAAAATCTCTAAGTGTACCGTTAATTTGTCATCCTATACTTATCTACCGCTGCGCTTATAACACTGGCTACTTAAATTAAGCATTCTTAATGATCATTCTCGGCGTGTTAGTGTGCATAAATTAAGGAAATATCTAGTGAGCCAAGTTATGCAATAATAATAATATTAATAATGTTCAGTATTTAAAACGGTATTTTTCATCGGACCGGGCGACGCAAGTAAACAAACAATTTTTGTCAAATTATAATTTTTTTGTTTATCGTCTGCGGTTCTTTATCTCGTATCATCGGTGAAATTTTTTTAACCTCAAATGCAACGTCAATGACCTTTATGACCCAGTTTTGTTGTGTAAAATTTCATAATTTGATATTTTTTAATAATAAGAATAATATGAAAATATATTTTTTTTTAAATTAGTTTTTACAATTGGGAATTTAAAACCAATATAAGATATATTGTTTCAAGAATGTATTTTATGAACAGTACGTCTCCGGTAGATTATTTCGTAACAGACGTATGCTTAAAGCTTCATTCATATCTATAGACACTGAACGTCGCAGACACGTACCGTGGCCAGCACGACAAATATTAAATTTAATAGATTTGAGCGGTATTCCATATTTGATATTAGTGAATAAGACTCTTTACTTTGCTAAATACCACTTTTATTTAATATAGAAACTCTTATGACATGTTTCGGTCAATATGACCATTCTCAAACGTTTGAGAATGGTCTGTGAGGTGTCTGTGACGTTCTGTGTTTGTAGATATGGATCTTAATCGCAGATATGGTTAAGGGCATCTATAGAGACTGAATCTAGACTAACTTTAGACTGTAGACTTCCTGTAATGAGAAGTATAGTAAATGACAACTGTATTCACTCTATAATTCTTTTTTTTTTATACGCAGATTTTTAGGCAGAAGATTGGACAAATTTATAAGGTATGGATGTACTTAAATTAAGAAAATTTTTTTAATTATTTTAATTTTCAAACTCTCTTTATTTTTTATTTTTTAAATGGCCGTTGAATTTCGACTTGATTAGTTTTCATAGTGATGCTTCTGAATTTAATACCTTTTTTATGGTTGCTAGACTTTTATATTTTTGATCTTTTTGGGAAAAATATCAAAAATTATGAAAGAATAAAATATTTTAAAACCATCGCGCTTTGTAATTAAGATCTTTGAGATTAATTTACTTCAAGTGGACCCATCTGTCACCCTTATTGGGTTGTATACAATTTTCTGTTTAACAACACGTGTCAAGGCCCGCTCCAAGGGCGGGCAATCCGAGCATTTGCCCGGGGTGGCAAATTTTAAGAGCGGTAATTTTGTAAATTTTTATAAAAAAGGGTGGCAATTTCACAAGTGGCGAGTAAAAAAAAAAGAGATTTGCCCGGGGCGAAAAATGTAAAGGGCGGTAATTATTCCCTTTTGCTCGGGGCGACGTAAACGCTAGAGCGGAGGCTGCCCGTGTACTGGCATAAATGTAATTGTACTCATTTTATAAGTTAATATATCATATATCATTCAGCATACATATATTTCCGTAAAACAATTTTTGAAATAGATATATACCGAAAAAAGTGTATGGATCTTAATCGCAGATATGGTTAAGGGCATCTATAGAGACTGAATCTAGACTAACTTTAGACTGTAGACTTCCTGCAATGAGAAGTATAGTAAATGACAACTGTATTCACTCTATAATTCTTTTTTTTTTATACGCAGATTTTTAGGCAGAAGATTGGACAAATTTATAGGGTATGGATGTACTTAAATTAAGAAAATTTTTTTAATTATTTTAATTTTCAAACTCTCTTTATTTTTTATTTTTTAAATGGCCGTTGAATTTCGACTTGATTAGTTTTCATAGTGATGCTTCTGAATTTAATATCTTTTTTATGGTTGCTAGACTTTTATATTTTTGATCTTTTTGGGAAAAATATCAAAAATTATGAAAGAATAAAATATCTTAAAACCATCGCGCTTTGTAATTAAGATCTTTGGGATTAATTTACTTCAAGTGGACCCATCTGTCACCCTTATTAGGTTGTACAATTTTTTGTTTAACAACCCGTGTTAGGACCCGCTCCAAGGGCCAGCAACCCGGACACTTGCCCGGGACGGTAAATTTTAAGGGCGGTAATTTTGTAAATTTTTATAAAAACGGGTGGCAATTTTACAAGTGGCGAGTAAAAAAAAAGAAATTTGCCCGGGGCGGAAAATGTAAAGGTTGGTAATTATTCCCTTTTGCCCGGGGCGGCGTAAACGCTAGAGCGGGCGCTGCCCGTGTACTGGCATAAAAGTAATTGTACTTATTTTATAAGTTAATATATCATATATCATTCAGCGTATACATATATTTCCGTAAAACAATTTTTAAAATAGATACATATATACCGAAAAAAGTGCATTGAGTGTTTTCAGGGAAATTCTTTGCAGTATATTCTTAACAATATATTTTACTTTGAAATAAATACATACATATTTATAAACCATAGAGTATTTTCATAAATTATAAATAATAAACCACGTCGCACTGATATTTCCGGTGACGTCGACTGTTGTATGCGGTTTGAAAATCTGTGTCCGTGTGTCTGGCTGTCATGTAAGAAAACGCAAACGTAAATTCATTTATTTATTTTCTACAAAAACCACCGATTCGAATCGGACTTTTGGAGTAAGTTGGTTAGGGGGAGGTAGGCTAAGCGGGATGGTTTCGTATAAGCGGGGTGGTTTCAGATGACGCGGGTGGTCAGCTAACAAATGATATAGAACCGACTGTTATGATTTAACGTTGTATGGAGCATCATATTATATTCACAAACATATGTACGTACCTCTGTTACCTATAGGTACGTAACTATAACCCAAGTCCATCCACTAAACTTAACCACCGTCCACTATGTTGTCCACCGCTCGCAGTCCGTCATTGGTTGGCTATATTCGTGCAGTGTAAGACAAACGGACCGACAGACAGGCCGATGGACACGAACGAAGGTAGTGGAAGAACATATTGGCCAAGTGCCTATAGGGAATTGAACATACCTTGTGGTCTGAAATACCACGGCCAGCGAGCGAAGAGGTTGGTAGAGATACAGCGAGGTATTAATTATATACATCATATTGTAGTTACGTGGTGCTTAACGAACATCTAAATATTGACAAAATGATACAAAATTTATTGCACGTTACAGCGCAGTTGTTTAGTAAAAGCAGTTATACTTGGAAATTATTTCAGAGTTGTGTTTGATTACACATACTAGCTGAGAACACAGAACTGATAAAGGACTGATATTTAAATAAATGCCAAAAAATCCCAACGAAGAACTGCTATTAAGAAATTTACAAAGAACACAAATTTATTGCGTTTTTTAGAGAGATTTGGAACATTTAAAGATTATAAATTTCTCAATTAAAATTTCTAAAAGTTTTATATTTTAGAATTTTTCACTATTTTCCCTCCAGTTGATATTTTATTCTATTCTATTTTTTTTCCTTATATGGCTTGAATACCACACATATTTCGAAAAAACGCAAAAACACCGATCCTCTAATTTTTGGGTGGTCTTTCTATTGATGATGGCAAAAACTTCATACATTGAACCATTCAGGCTGTACGAGAAAATTTACCCCAATTTTCACCCCTTCAGCCCCTCTTATGAACCCGGCCCTGGTTTAACCTATACAGGTGAATAGGTCTTTCAAATTTTCCTCTATCTCTTTAATTTTCGAGATATCTTAAGAAATACAATTTGAACCCCCAACTTTAGGGGCTGGTTTCACTCCGTAAACGTAGAAGGTGGTCGATAAAAAAAATATGGGTCCCTTATGGGTCCCTTCGCCTATTCTACATACCAGCGAAGTTTCATCAAAATCCTGAATTTCACTCTGAGTGCATCTCCTTGTTAATCACTTGACTCGTGAAAAAAATTTTAATTTTAAAACATCTAATTTTTTCCGACTTTCATAAACCAGTCTGCCAAAAATTGCTTTTCGAGTTTTTTAAAATGTTAAAAATGATGATATATTCAGAATCACTGGACAAAATGTGACCAAACTCTCTAAGCTGGTTCCATATCTTTAGCCGCAATAGATCTAGAAGTATTCACAAGGTTTGCGTTTGGGTTTCGTGATTTTATACAATTTGGTTTCTTTTATTATTCTCAAGTATTTACTGCTCGTGCTGGCAGAAATGCACTTTCGTTATTAAAAATAAATCATCCTCCAGTAACTTATATTACATCAACAACTATCCGTTAATTTTGTGACTCACAGTACCCGTATACTTGAAATTATCTGTTTTTGTAATGGTCATCTCATTTTCACACATAATTTAGATTGTATTTAATGACAAGGACAACCGAGCAAACCACACAACCACCGGGTATGTATGATCAGTCGCTATACAATATGTGTACGTCTTAAATCAATATACAACATTAATCCTTTATACGTAATATATTTCCATAGATCCTTGCTGTAAGTCCTTCGCTATTCGCTTGCTTACTTGGGTACGATCAACATATGTATACACATTACGTACCCACTGACAATACAAACAAGTAACGTCTTTAAAACCCAGGTGACGGGATTTTATTAATTACTTATTAATTATTTAATTTCCATACGTTATAATTAGTCTTATCAAATTTACAAAAATTCAAATTATGCAGTAAGTAATTATTTCACGCGGAATACATTCTGTAAATGTTTAAACGAGGTTATGGTTTTGCGAAATTGCATTGATAAAATTATTTATTATTCGCATTTTTAAGTATTTAAACTATTTCATGTAGAAATAATTACGTGTCATCTAATAATTTCTTATTTGTACTTTAAGTATATTAACCCGAGAATCATATACGTACTCGTCAAAACGACGAACGAACTTCTCTACCTGCTCCAATACTCCAACTTGTCGGTACCTGTTTGCTGTGAAACTTCAGTTATCTAATTTATTTGTTATTATAACACATAAGACGTATAAATTTTGTTTATAGCTATTGTCGTTTTTTTTATACTGAAATAGTGTGCGTCAAAAAGACGACGATGTATGATTAGCCTATATTTTTTTTTAAAGATTTTGTACTCCACATATAAAAGTTTTCCTAATTTTTCTAAAATTTATTAAAGATATGCATGTTATAATTAATTTATTCACTGATTATGATAATGTGAAAGATGATTACAGCTACATTCATATATTGAATCGAAAACTAAAGAATGCGTTTCAAGTGACTTAATAAAAGGTTAACAATTTATTTTGTGGAAAATATTTTAATTTTTATTATTTTTTGAAATCTTATTCTAAAAATTACTAACAAATTTTAGAAAATTTACAAATGTGCCTAATGGGGAAATAACTACATATTTAGAAGAATATTTATGACTGAGAAATTTCACATTCAGTAAAGTCACACATGTCCACTGACTCATAATAGTTCATAAATTAATTATTTGAAAGATATGTTTTATGATACAACTGATGTATTTATCTATTTTTTAATTTTTATAGTGAAAATATACTTTGATAAAAAGATTAAAAAAATTAATAAATATTTATATTAAGAAATTTTTCCAAATCCAATTTTTTTAAAATTTTGTTCGCTTTTATAGTATTGTTATGTAAAAAAAAATGTTTTTTGCAAATAAACTCTAAAACTCCCCGTAAAAAGTCCATTCGTCGAAACGACGTCGATGTATGATTAACTTGACTCGTAGACCAACGTATGATTCTAGGGTTAAAAATGTATTAATCGTATTAAGTGAATCACATAAACTATTGAAGCATGAGCCGGAGCGATAGACCTGATTAGCTATAAAATTATAGAAATATAGACTAACTAAACCGATCTGATCTAAACTCAAATGGATTATTCTCATTATTTCTGAATATTAAAAGTCAAATAGGTATTCAGGCGCATGGAACCAAAGGCGACGTGAAGGGTAGGCGAAGTGGGCGACCGCCTATAGCTTCGCGCCCTTGGGGGCCTCGCGGCGAAGTCTAACATGTGTAAGAAAACTAGTAGAATATGATTAAGGTTTGTGAAATTTTTTTTTCTACTCGTCACTTACGTTTTAGGGAGACATTTTTAATTTTTAAAAAGGAACGGGGCCTCCCAAAAGTAATTAAAACGTTTTTTTTTTGCTCGTACCTTAATTTTGAAGGACAAATTTTTTGAAAAATCAAAATAGGGAGGCTCGCAAAAATCATCTTGCTCATTTCCAATTTTAGTCTTATGTCGCCTCTGCATGGAACCTCGTCTTTGTCGGAATTGTCCTTAAAACTTTAATGACTGCACATCTAGACAGTTAAACTTCACCAGACGCTAGCAATATTTTTGAAGAATTAAATAGAAAATACCCCTGTTGCATAAAATAGCGAATTTCCGTTTACAAAAATTAGTTCTTCTCGAAAACTAGTTAACACAGAATAATTGTTCAAAAACCTTATGTGATTTTTCTCCTATTTTCAACGATGTAAAAAAATGTCGCAAAAACTTTTGAATTTGGGGAAATTTCAGCAAAAACTTTATATTTTTTTCACGAAAAATGCCCAAAAATCCATGTTTTACGTATCGAACATATCTGGCCGAAGAACTCATCCAAGAGTTTTAGACTTCCAACGCTTTTACCAAATTTCGTAAAAATAGGATGTTTTGTTCGAAGTTATCGCACGGACACATAAATATATACATATTAGATGCATATAAATTTTAGTGAATATGATTTTCGGCTTCTAGGGACCCCAAAAAATAAATGTTAAAAATTATATTAGGTATATAGAAAAGGAATATACCTATTATTCCTTTATACCGCTAATATACCTACATATTTATTCCTTTATATCGTTTAGAGAAATCACTGTTCACAGAAGATGTAAATTACAATCAATCACTGTCCCCGATAGCATCACACTTATCTGTGATCGGCCTCTACAATTGTGCCTATCACAGACACGTGGTGGTGAGCGGCTTTTAATAACGTACAAAAAATTTATCTAGTCATACTAGTACCGCTGTGTGTTAGCGAAAACTTTTATGATTTCATGGTCAACTGAATAACAAACAATTTATGAAATTTCAAATTTTTTTTTCAAGATGACACTGAAAGAGTTATTTCATTTTTTTTCTAAGACTAAAATCAAATATACAACAAAGAATATAAATAACAAGTACTCAGAAGAATTTTAGTTATTCGCATAATCTTCAAACATCATTTGTTAAACGGATTTCCCCCCATGACGATTAATTGTTGGGAAAGGAAAAAATTAAGTTATTTCATTTATTTAATAGAATACAAAGAAATTTTTTTAAATACCTTTATATTGTGTTGGTTTTTTTCGATAGCATAAGCAAATTATTTCCTTTTATATATTTTATTGATTTGATTGTAATATATGTAAAGTACATGTCAAATACATTATATTCCTAAATGCATAAATTTTTAAAAAAATTTTCTGGATTAATAAAATTTATTTAGCGGCTTACATTTTATGTTAGTTTTACTGGGACACTCCACTTAATTAGGAGGACACCTGATTGAAAAATCAGTGTTGTACCAAACACAGATGTGGCCAACCTTTTGACATCGTATTGTTTTCATATTTTCTCTACTTCGTTAAAATATAGTTTCCCATAATGATTAGTATCACATATAGGTAAGTATTCCTATACACATATGATAACAATATTGTTGTTCACAAAAGATATAGTTAGTAGAGTTTTCTCTCGTATATCTAATTATATTTTTACTTGTTTTACGTAAATGGATTCTGCAGTATAGTAAATAGGTAATTTGTAAATATAAACATTTCCTGTTTTTATTGCAGTTTGACTTATATAACTGAAAAAACTAAATAAATAAAAATATTTCCTTAATGAATGTGTTGTTTCCAATTTCTTTTTTAGGATTCCGAAGAAACATTTCGGAACACTAATAGTTTCGTCAGTTCTGTCAACGTTTGCGTTGGTCGACTCTCACTTAATCAGTTTATAAATCACAATTTCCCTTTTTTTATGGTATGAAAAAATATGCAATGACTGTGCGTACTCAAAACATCAAAAAACCGACTAAAAAAATGTAGTAACAGTATATTATTTAACCAGCTGGTAATAATAGCTATTACTCACGAAGGTGAAATTACGAGGCGAGTGTCGTAATGCACCTGAGTGAGTAATACCCGTTGCAAGCGAACAGAATATAATAATTTTTCTGCGACTTTTTCCGTAATTTTTGATTTAATTAAAAATGAATATAAATATTAAATTAAAAGAATACAATTTGTTTCATTAAATGTTTGTATATGTGTCTGTGGAAACGATCAAAATAAAATTCAAATTGTTTTGTTTACTTACATGTTACTACGCAACGTATATGAAATTAAAACTTATAGATGATATATTATTCACAAAACAATCGCAACCCCATTGAATATTACTCTATGATTAATACGGTGATTTCATTAGTCGAAAGGTATTGAGTAATGCTCATTCCTTCACACCTTTGAATAATGCCTCACTTTCTCAACAATTAACAGATATGTAATGAGTGTGTTCTTCAACAGGAGTAGAAAAAGTATTGTTTTCCTTAACCGTAGAGTACTACAAAGGATGAAAAAACACCTATGCGTTATATTTGTGTAGTTTAAGAAGGGATGCGGAAGGTTTTTAGGAACTAAGTTTTCTTGTATGCATCTTCAATACTAGTTGTGACCTTGTCCTTCTGTCGTTTGTTATCGATGCAATTCAATTTTTTCTTTGAATATTCTGTGTAGTAAATAAATCACAAAAATCATTGTAGTAATCTACGGTTAACTTGGGAAAAAGTCGTCAAATGCGTGTTTGACACGCATTAAATATAGGTCCTCAGTGATTACTGTTTCTCAATTTTCGGGATAAAGTATATAAAGCATTTAAGTACATTTTTACGTTTTATTAAAGAAATAGATGAATATGTTTGACCATAGACATTAGAAATGAAAGGTCCAGTAATTTATATTACGCACGAAAGATAATACGTACACGTTAAAAAGAGACAAATATTATAAATAGTATGTAAAATGCCAATATATTATATAATAATATAATATTTCTTTTTCTAGGATACCCCAAACTTTAAAATTAAAATTGAAGCATAGTCAGCCATGTTTGCATTAAAAAATTTAAAAAAATAATGTAAAAATTGTCACTATTTTCACTTTTTAAATTTTGTTTTTTGTTATATTTTTTTAAAGGAAATATTACGGCAACAAATTTTGCAACTACAAAATATCAAATCAAAAGATAGAAACTATATTTTTTAATTCAACAAAAATTGTAAAATAAATTTTACAATAAACACTTTTTTATTAAAATAATGATAATGATAATAATAATACGTAACTCTATTAAATAAATATAATTAAACTCAATTTAAATAAAAAATAATAACAAATATTATGTTTTTTAATAATAACGAAAAATAATAAATTGCATTAAAATCAACAATGTATAACAATTGCAAGAATCGATTCAAAACCTGTAATATAACATGCATAGGTAAATTAATAATACTTTAAGATAAACATACAATATGACGATACATGACCGTCTATGACTAAGGCGAATACGTTGTGTGGACTTGTATGAATGTCTTCGGACCTATAAAAAAATGACCAAAATTCAAGTTTTTGGACACAAAAATACCACTTTAATTCAATAAATAGATAAAAATAGCTTCAGGTTGCAGTTGTTCCATAAAATCGATAACGTTCCATGGTTGGAGAGTTGAGTGATTAAGAAGCGCAGAATAACTTCTTGCAATCCTTAATCCTGTAGATTGTTATCTTTAATGAAATATTGTTAGTGTGACTTGTATTGTACATCTAAAGAGCATCCATTTAATAACAAAGTAAGCACAGCAAGCGTATATCCGCTGCGATTATAAGTGACTTAATATTATGGAATTAAAAAGAAAAATTGTGAAGAAGATTGCACACATCTGTAGTGCATGTAGTGCAACGTATGTTACGTTTTGTCTCAGTGATTTAAATAAAATTTATTGCTTATTAAAAAAATTAATTATAAAATCACCATATTATTATTTTTATGTATAATTAATGGTTTATTTATCAGACATAAATAATAACAATAAGTGTCGTTACTTCTCAATGAATGCTTTTATTAATTTTTTTTATACTACTTAAGTAGTCAGGGCCAGACCAAGTAACTTAGCGAATGTACATTAAATACATAATTATTAATTACCGTGTTATACATACAAAATATATTAATGTTTACCTAAGCATATGCAAAACTATAAAATTCGATGAATATTTAATTAAATGAACCCATTAGCGCCCGCCGTACACGCTTGTGTGCACCTATTAAATGGACTTTTTTTTATTTAAAACATATTCTACTTAAAAAAAGTAACTTCAAAGTGTTATCAAATTAACATTCTGTATGGAAAGACTCTGTTGTGGACAATTCCGCCCACCGTACACGGCTCTGTGCACGTGTAGAAGTCATAGAAGTCAATTTTTTTTTTCATCATTTTCTGTTTTTTATCTTATTTTTATTACTTTTTAATTTCAAATGTTATCGAGTGCCTGTGAAATATTATTAATGTATGGCGGACTTTTGTCCGTATTTTAAACATACACCAATATTCATATGTTCACTTAATGTCCAGCTTTGGCTGATACTTGAACACTCGATGTACCTTGGCAAATGGCCAATTCATTATATTTTTGGCTGGTAACCAAGAGATCCGGGTTCGAGTCCCAGCCGATCCAGTTTTGATAATTTTTCAAACACTATGTGAATTTTAATTAATTTTATTAATTTAATTCAGAATAAACTAAAACAGCAGTTTCGCCATTGGCGTTAATGGGTTAAAAATTAATTTTTACATATTAGTACTTATGACATTATTGTACATAGTTGGAAATTATATTTACTTAGAGAAGGAAATAATATTTTAAAATAATCGGTAACGAAAAATAGAAATAAATAAAAAAAACAACCTACAGGTGCGAAATTTCTCACCAGTTAAAGGCCACTAAATATTGTGTAATTTATTTTTGGTGTGTATGTACATTACATAAATTTTGTTTACTACTAGTAGTTACTTATAAACATCTCTAGCTGGTTGAGAGCAATATAAATACAAGTGCAAGAATAATTAATTTTTTTTTATGTTTGCAATTCAGGAAGATACCAAAAACAATAGTGGACGGGTCAAAACATTTCAGTCAAATTTTTTCAGACTAATCATTTTTCTGAGTTCAAATTGGTTCAAATTATTCAATTTGTAGCTCTATTGAACTTTTCTAGTATGTCTTATGTAGAGAGATGTCGCTGCTAATACAATACATACATATCTGCTGAGGCGGCGACATTATGGTTTTAAGTACTAACAGTTCTACGCTGTGTGTACATGCACCCGTATGTCGGTGGCTCTACAGCATGGATTTGTTCTTAGTTGTTACTGGAAAATAACTAAAAAGAAAATTACATTTTATTTTTGCTTTTTTGTGTATGTTGTTTCTTTGCACGGAAAATTTATGTATGTCTTTCGGGATAAATGCAGTTCAATGATAGAGGTGATTAGTAAAACGGCTTATTAGATAGGTAATGATATATTCATAATAATTAGTAATAAGCAAAATTAGTCTTGGTCTTGCATTTTTTGCAAGACCAAGACCAAGACTATAAGTATGGCTACAAGACCAATACCAAGACTCAAGTAAGCAAGACCAAGACAATAGCAAGGAAAAAGCAAGACCCTTGCTAAATTATTTAAATAGTTTAAAAGTGTAATTAATACCGTAAAGAGAGTAAATTCTGATTTTAGGATGAAAAAATTCGCTAATAAAAAAATGCAAGAAAGCGCAAGATTCTTTAGCAATACCAAGACCAATACCAAGACTGTATTTTGCAAGACCAAGACCAAGGCTCAAACTGCTCTAGCAAGACCAAGACCAAGATTCTTAATGCAAGAACAAGACCAAGACTGCCAAGTTTTGGCACTACTCATAATAATGATGATGCTAAATAATTTAGATGTAATGAAAATCTTAGTATTCCAAGAGTATAAAGAGATTGATTAACACTATATTTTAGTCTATAGAAACCGACAGTAGAAGACTAAGACTGATTTAGTCTGGCTGCCGTAAATTGCAACAGTTCTTACATAAGATTAACTATAATTAATTATACACAAAGGAACTAAAGTTGGACTTTTAATCCCAAGTGTGAAGTTTATTGCCAGGGAATCTGTAAAGGCCCAAGTGCAATTAAGGTGAAACGTTTTAGCCCCATACATTATTTTACAATTCTGTATAATTTAAAATTTTAAAATTTTAAAAAGGTCAAGTTTCATTCAAATTATATAAAATAATATTAGTAGGTATACATAGATACACTAAGTATAATTTGGACAAATCAGTCAAATTGACTTTACCTACAAATTTGATTTTGCTTACTATTTTAAATAAGTAATTCATTACCTAACGACGATATTTAATCTAAATTAAATTTCGCTTACTGACTGGTACCTAACGCTCTACAAAATTCTACTTACCTACTGATTGGCTTAAAAGCTGGAATAAAAATATATCTATTTAGTCCCTTGAGACTAAAAATTACGTTTTACTCCCCATTACGAAGGAAGAAAAGTAGGTACGTATTTTAGAAATTGAGATTTTATGTCGACCAGGTTGAGAAATATAGTTTCGAGAGAAACGTTCTTAAGGTTTTTACGTTGCTCGATAATTGAAGGTAAATTGAAGGTAAGCTTCATCACTTATGAATTTAAATAATTTCCGTTTTCATGGCTTTATCTCTTTCATTATTGCATTTACGTAAGTTTTAAAATTACAGTTTGCTTTTAGAAATGAATACCTAGAAGAATCAATTCCTGTTTTGAATTTAAGAATTATTTAATTTTTTAACGACGGCTCATGATCAATTGTATCTGAAATGGGGTATAGCTAGGTATCGTGTGTAAACTATTTTCCGATTCATTTTAAAAATTTCCTTTTGAAAAGAAATCGATTGTTTTAAATTTTTGTTTTATAGTTAAGAAAACCACCTCAAGCTATTGAAAAGGTTCTTTAGGTCTTGAATCATAGACGACACATTCGTGTCAGAAAATCCCGACTAAAATATCCTATCCACTATCCTAAATCCTCACGCCTAAAATATCTTGAACAAAAAGCCATATTGATTCAGTAATTGCGAAACGAAAATGTAAATAACATTGACCTAGTTTTATTTTTGAAACTTTTTTAAACCCGATTACGGAATTGCGAATCCTTTCTTCCAAACCGTAATTTGGTACTATACATACTGAATACTGGCTATTATTTTGTGCTTAGTGGCTTTATAAAATTTAAAACTCCTTACAAGTTTTCTAAATATCTATATTAATTATACCGATTTATTAAAAATTCGTAAAATAAAAAATTCTTCATTATTTAAATACGTATATAAATATTAATAAAATAATTAAATATGCAGATTTTTATGATTTATTATTACCTGCTCTAACGCCTACATTCAACAAATTCCTTTAACTGAAAATATTATTATTTATTTATTTGTTACGATATTAATATATTAATTTTTCAAAAATAAGTCAATAATATTCTGTTTTTCACAAATTATTTATTACTCTATTGTTCGCACAAATATCTACAATTTGTCTGTCGATCTAGTAGTTTGCGTTTAGTTTTTATGCAAATTTACCAAAATTTTATCTCGCGATGCGATCATCCGCATATGAAATAGCACATAAATAGATGTGTTATGAAAATATAATATATGAATTGTCAAAAATGTTTGAATCGTAGATATATCGAAATTTTGAAATATTGAATACATATTTTTGATATATTTTTATTTATAACTAATTTATTTTAAAATAAATTTCAATTTGTACGAAATCATGTTTGAAAAATGGTGCTATAATGACAAGATACGATCCATGTGATTATTCGTTTTAAATTTACCTTAGCCAGTATTGGCCAGTTTTGAAAGAAATTTCCAATTTCCTGAGAATCAGTAATATAATTAAGAAAATACGTCGTTTTACAAAATAACAAAAAAATTATCTTCTTTAAAGTTTTTCTTTAATCATTTGAATGTCGAAACAAATTTAACTTTAGGAATACGCTTTTGATTTCGAAATATTCCGTCTGCTTCTGCACATACATAGATATATTTCTGTTGAACGCACGTCGCACAATACTTCAGTGATTGGCAATGATGCTACACCGATGCTACAAGTTACCATTACCCCCGTTCTTATAATTAAGATGCACGCTAAACCAGTTTTTTGGTGTTGGAAATACACAAATAAGTGTATTTATGACATTAATTCGCATTTTACACAAACATTATGTTATTTGTGTGTTGTTCAAAACAGATTAACATTTTAATTTTGTTAAATCAAAATTTTTGTTAATATTTTCATTTAACACAAACACTAAATGTTACACTAACATAGTGTTGGGTTACTTATTTAACACAAAAATTTTAATCACTAGTTTTTTTTTACGCAGAACACAAATTTTTTCACTGTGTAATTGCAAACGGAACTTCTGTTTATTTAATAATTTTTTTCACCAAACTACGGTAGACGCGTCAGCCTAAAACACTATGATTTTCATCTATTATTAAAAACGCAAAAAATTCCAAATAAACAAAGGTTAACAATGTCTCACGGTCTAACGAAGATGACAATTAAGAATATTGGCTGACTATGTGCTTTATCCTGTACATTCCTGTGTGTATTTTAACGACGAGCAAAAAGAAGCGAACAGACAGTTGAGTCGGTGGATTTTAACACTGATACCAATGATACCAACCCGTGTACTATAATATACAAATAAACAACTAAAATTCTATGTCGTAAATCTTCAACACTTCTTGAATTGTCTTCCGCTTTCATCAGATCTTTATGTACGTAAACCAACTAAATACATACAAATGTTCAAGATATACATAATATGTGTAAGTATATTTGGTTAAAAATTGTTATTTTATATAATTCATAATCTGCTATGGAAATTTATTATTTATGACTACATTTTCATATTACAAAAATTAAACTTTTTTTGGTACTATTATAGTATTCGATTTACTGCCTTGTCTTTTTTTTATATTCCGTATTTAAGGGGAACCACTAGTGTGACATTTTGAAAAAATTGAAAATTTTTTTTGCATGTTTCGACAATCTATGCCTTTGAAAATAACATACTAAAATTTTATGTGCATATCTCAAATAGTTTTTAAGTTACAGCCATCTGAAGAGCGGATTCTGATTTTCATTGTTAACTTTGAGGTATTGTGAAATGTATTCTGGACGTGGCTGCCAGTCACATGTTGTGGAGCAGCTAGACCCTGGCACATTTAAACGACTCGTCTAGTTTTACTATGACCGTTATAGTGAATACATCGTAAATAATTTTAGTAAAAATTCTAAGTGATTAAAACTAAAAGGTAAGGTAAAGAAAAACTACATTTTTCAAATTTGCTGCAGTTATAACTCGAAGACAAATCATCCGATCGATTTGATTCTTATTGCAGCTTCTTTTATATATGTTTCTTCGATTAAGGTTCATGGCACGAGCAATAACTTCTAGTTAATAGGCTTTTTGGTTGTTTTGATTTCAGGCACTATGAAGGTCGCTATCACTGCAGCAGTAGGGGGACTTTTTTTGGAGCCTTGGGAGATCGCGAATAACTCACTGAATTTTCAATTTTTTGGTTCAAAAATTTTATCATGATTTTATGAATTTATTATATATCAACGAATATATCCTTAAAATACTGAAACATTCCATACAGTACTTTTTTTTTAAAAAAATCCCCAAAAATCACCTTTTTTCAGACGGTAACACTAGTGGTCCCCCTTAACCAACTGCTGGAAACTAATCGCAGATTAATATGAGTTTTTTAAAATATCAGAATGAATCGATAAATTATCTCGTCTAGTAGCCCCCATAATAATGTTATTTTTTTTTTCAACTTAAATATAGCTTTCTTATCTTAAAGATGGAATCTAACTTCTTAGGCCCGATTTACATTAACGCTCTGCCCTCACTCCGATATCACTACGCTCCCAATTCGATATAATCTTGTTGTGTTCACATTACAGTGCTGATATCATGTTGGTACCTATTCGTTCTCTATTGACATTATAATGCTGCTCTGGGTACACTCCCAGTTCGGTCTCACTTCGATACAAATATCTTTTCATAACAACTGAATGCAAGCGGAATTGAGCGGAATCAAAAACGTGTTTACACTATAGGTACAAGCCATAACAAGTCTGATATCGCTCCAATAAAATATTACCTGAGTGGTATTGATATTGGAGTGACATTGGAGCAAGACCCAACCGTGACTGATATCGGACCGATATCAGAACGATGATGTGAATAAACTCATTGTTTATTGTGTAAGAATATTTTATCGAACCTGGAGCGGAGTGATATCGGAGTGAGAGCAGAGCGTTAATGTAAATCAGGCCTTAATGAATGTCGTGCAAGTAAAAACAAAATTATTATTCTATAGAGTAATTGATTCAAATTACCGCGTTTATTTAAAAAATAATTTTTTTATCTTGGAAACTGAATATTTTATCTACAAAAATCAAAATCGTATATCTAATTGAAGTTACTGTATTTCATTGTGTTTGATTTATTAGCTGGAGTTTTCTGTAATAAAATATTGTAATGAAGTTTTAGTTTTTTGCATGAATTTATATTAAATTAATTTGTTTATGGATTATACGATAAGCGGTGGTCGCGATGGGACATGAGTGACTTGAAATCGTTATCAAAAGTTATGGGTGTTTATGAACGAAGATATACATATACGAATTATTAAGAATATTGTTTCTTGTAAATGAATTACTATTTAAAGTTAACTTAATTTTCATCTACGTTATAAACATATGAACTGACTGTAATATACGTACTCAGTGAAGTTGTTTGGCTCTTTTTCTTTTGTGCAATTTTTATACACATGTATATGAAAAAGATAAAGATATAGTCGACGATATCTCCAGTTATCAGATGCAAAGGCATTTTTTTATTAATATATTGCTATCTTAAATTTATATTCTTTGTTAGAATTCCTACTGTTCCGATAATAGTTATTTTTCATATCACAAACTAATATTCTTTTCTATATTATTGGCATTCAGGGTTTAATTTCGGCGGGAACGCGTGGGAACAGTATTCGCACACCTTCAACGGTGTTTCCGTTCGAGTGCGGTGGTTCCGTTTCTGTAGGGACAGCAGGGGTTCAAGGCTTAATTTCTAAAATTGTTAGTGGGGATACGTCGTTTCCTTTTTGGTCGTAGTTTTTAGAAATCAAGAGTGATGTTCTTTTTTTCTGCTTGTCAGGTATATTATTTGCATTATTTGCTGATTGAGGATTCAAGATCACGGTCTCGAATTGAATACTGTAACAAATTAACTGGCGAGAAAAAAGAGTCATCACACAAAAGTACTACTATGAGAAAAAAATTTAATCTTCTCTGATTGAATAAGAAAACAGCGTTTCCTCACCTACAATTGCTCTACCAGAAGGCATTAATTTCGAAAACAGTTAAGTTATATATTCAAATTATCCCGACCGACGCTAACTCAATTAATTGTCTCGATTTATGTGAATTAAAAATACTTAACCATGCCCCGTCACTAATAATAGTGGTTTTATACAAATAAAATATATTTCATAATACACTACTAGGTACTGTCTTTTAAAATGAATAACTGTAACATGATAAGGAACAATAAATTACGAATTTGAATCGTATGTAGATTACACAAATATTATACAATCGTTGGATTTTTTAAGCACACATACTTACATAAGCTAGCAGCGCAGCTACTTCTTATGCCTTAAATTTACATTTTTTTTCATTAAAATTAAAAATTAAAACTTTAAACATCCTACATTTATCAATTTGATAAAGGTGAATTATTGAAAAATTTAAAACAAACTGACGGGAACTAGATATATACAGAATGTCAGAGATTAACTACATCATATTTTTAAATTGTGTTTTAAGGTCCGTCCACACGGCTCAAGCTTTACCACCGACTTACTTGCGCAAACCAGGTTTGTGCAAGTAAACATGTACGTATGGACGGGAAAATACGTACATGTTTACTTGCACAAACTTGCTTTGCGCAAGTAAGTCGGTGGTGAAGCTTGAGCATGTGGACGGACCCTAAAAAAAAATTGATCAAATACCTCTATGTGAATTCACTGGCCCCATCAATTTACATTTTATGATATGATGATCTCATATGCACAATATCGAGAGAGTTAAGTAGGTGTATTTATATAAATCGTAATGTTTTATTAATTAGTAACGTAGGATTTTTTTTCTAAAAGTCACTATTGACACTGAATAAATTATTGAACTTAAGTAGACAGTAAGTATGTTGTAATTGAAATAATCCAATAAAATATTACTGAACTCGTATTTTAAATTTGTAATTTTATTGTTCAGATTTATTTATAGGTGTGAAAAACATAATCGGACTAAATTATTACAGAAATATGTCATCATAATATGTTCCTAATAAAGCAACAACTAATCGCAAGTCCTGTTTTCGAAAGAATAATTAAATTTTGGTTTTTCTTTTAACAAATCAAATTTTCTGCCACCAAAAGACTAAAATATTTTTTCATTGAAAATATATTATTTCCTCGTAAATAAATCATTAGTAAAAAAAAATTTGACAAAACAAATAGATAAAAAAACGCACACAACGATGTGTGGAGGTGCATTTCAAAGCAAGTTTGTTTAAATTACCAAAGCCCCGATAGATATTGGGTTTGTACCAGAAAAATTAATACTCTACGATTAATTTGTCATGTTTTCCTCTTAGATGCCATCATGTGTATAATTACTTTATAATTTTACAACCACTGAGGGCAATGATACCATCGCTCGTACTAATCAAACCAGTTATTAAATATAATATGCAAAAGGTCGTTTTTTCGCTAGTTTACGTTAAAAGTAAAAACAAGTTTCTCTTAAAAATTAAACTGGTCCCCTGTGTTACAACTCGTTCACAACGAAATGATAAGTAGTAAGTGATAAATAGAATGCGTAAGTGGCTTACATTATGTAGCTACCATGGCTATACTGCATTTTTTTATTTTACTTACGTGTTCTAATTACTGTTTAACTCTTTTGTGTGAATATACATAAGGTTAGTTCAGCGTTTACGTTACTTCGATTAGCATTGGTAAGGTCAGTATTTGCCAAACTTTTTTCATCACATCAGAATGCTTTTAAGTTCTCTAATTTGTACGGACCACTATAGTACTTCAAAAAGAACCGTTGACGAGCTAAAAAACAACTCTTTTAGTAACTTAACCTCCATGTAAGTCATTAAATCGTTAAAAAGATACCGTTGACGAGCAGAAAAAAAAAGTTTGAAATAAAACCATACCAAGTTGTTCTATGGCCCCTTGCGATACCTCAACTTTTCCGGCGACGCGATTTTTAAAATATTTTTCACAGAATACTTCATGATTGCTTGCGAAACATCAGTGTTCCGCGGAACACAATTTGCAAACCGCCGAGTTAGGTGACACTTTGGAAAAAATTAATGAAATCGGTTGTCACCAAGCAAGGGGCCAAACTACTATTATGATAGTTAGCATTCCAACTGTAATCACAATTTTACGTCATCAGACTTGGCAGAGAGGTGGAAGGTTATATTCGTATTTAGAGTTTGTGTTGGTATGTGTAAAGTAGTGGATGTTTGTGTGTGTAATACTCTGTATGTGTATAGCGGTGGTTCAAGGTGGGAATGTATACGTATACTCGAACAAGCGTATGCACGTACCTGCTACTAATGATATAACAATGAACAGCCACCATTGTGGCCACAACCACCACGACTTAACAATGAATGTGTACGCTTGAAGAGCCGATGGACGACTAATCAGTAAGCAGTATAAATTGCTACTTGTTGCAACTTTCGGATCAAACTTTTTTGTATGTAGGCTTGATCTGTCTCATCTGTGTCACCAAGTGTCAAGGTGAACTAAAAAATTGTTCGTCAATTTTGTTCAGGCAGTATGTTTTTACAAGTCCACCAATTTGGACAAAGATTCAGTAATAACTTATTTTTGATTTTTTAGTTCACTTTTTGCCACGCCAATCGTCCTTGTTTTGACAATAGATATTTCGTTTTTATTGTAAAAAATTAAGTGATAAAATTGACATTTAATTAAAATAAAAAATATGAACATTAAATAAGAAATTAGTATAAATTATAAAAGAATCAAATAAGTATAAAATAATCAAATAATAATCATTAAAATAAAAACTAGTTTACCTAAATGAATTTTTTTTGTATATAAGCACTTTGCCTTATAACAGTAAAATTTAAGAAACCTTTTTGGCAACATAGTCTACTAAAAATGGAATGTTTTTTTTAAGATTTAATTTTTCTTTTAAAGCTACCTAAATGAAATTTTTTTTGAAATGTTTCCTTTCGAAAAGGTAAATCTTTAAATATTTTTTTTTTCAAATTACTTTAAAATTGACTGTCGGGACAAACTAATTTTTTGAAATTAACTTCCAGAATTTTAAATTAAATAACAAAAACAACATAAAACCAGTTTTTTTGATGGCAAGATAATGAATTAATGATTTTTATAATGTGGTCGTTTGTATCGCGACGCGGTACAAGTCATACTACAACTATTATTTTGTTTGCTGACAATGTTATATTCAAATTAGCTACAAAATACAAATACCTTTGATATGTCTCATCCGGTGCCCATTTTTTTTTTTTTTTTTGGCTTGTTTTAAATGTTAATCCGTAACTGATTACATTTGCACTAATATTCAAATTTGATTTCTATAATGAAATTGATGTGATAAATATTATAATTATAATTTGTGTAAAAAAATTATTAACTGAATTAGAAAGTAAGTCCTAATCGTTTCGTATACACATTTTTTTCTTATGGTGGATTTTCATATAAACACTGTGTATTTGAAGTTTATGTATATGCGTTTCATATGTTACGAATTTAACCATTAAGTTTGTTTAAACGTAATATCGTAACTAAAAACGGAAGCAGATGAAGAAAAATTCATTAAGTATAAAAATATTTTAATGTGTTTCAAATAGAACCATTAATTATTATTAAGCCATCAATCTTCTCTTGTTATATTTATCTTTATTCTGTCATACATTATTTTAACCAGACTCAAATTCATTTTAATGGCCTACAGTCACTCTATCTGATGCTATAGTTAGTTACCTTATAGTTAAGCGTTGAAACAAATTTGATGTGAGGATGGGAATCAGCTATTCATTTGTGAAGCTTAAATTTATAAATTCTTTTATGAGAATTTTATGCATAAATTTCAGATCTAATGACCTAAATAAAATGTGTTGAATCTGAAAGAAAGAACGTTCGCATATTATAAGGTACAGTTAATTTTTGAAATACTTAACCGACCCGCGCATTGACCACTGATATAATCAAAAATTTAAAAATTTAAATTAAGTAGGCACCATTGTATCTTCTTTTTATGTGACAACTGAAATTAAATATTGCAACGTTTTTAAATATTCGAATTTCAATAAGACTAATAAACATTGGAAATTATTACTTGTATATAACGCAATTTAAAAAAAAAAATTAATATAAATTTTGTCGCAGTTGAACAAATTTAAGTAAATGAATTTTTTGGACATATCAAATATCTTTCGTTTAAATACCGTTACAATTTGTTGTGCTACAATTTTGTACCAGTTTTTTTTTTTTTTTTTTGTAAAAATATTGATTTTACCTAAACACGTTCCATGTTTTTCAAAACTTTTCTGAAAAACAAAAAATAAAAACAAACAAATGAATATAGCTTGCAAACAAACTCACACCAACTATTTTGCTTCGCTTGGTTACCAACCGGTTGCCCCCTTTCCTCTATAAATATGTATTAAGTGGCCCAATTATATAACTTGATACGGGGTTAATTGATTTATTTTGGATGACACGTGCATAATTTGGTTTGGTCAACTATATCTATGCTAGTATCTATACAAAATGTATGAGGTATATTTAACTTCTATGTTAATATTTAGTTACCATATACTCCGGCATCGAGCAATGCTAGTTTGTTGTGCCGAATGAGAGCGAGAGAGTGGATGCAAGTCTATACTATTTTATTGTATGTATGAGTAAATGAGTTATGGCTTTCAGAAACATTAGCGCGACAAAGAAATATTACATGTTTTGTCTGTATAAGAGAGAAAGAAGCGAGGGGGTACGGAAGGTGGTATAAATAGAGAATTATTGTTATATGAAAGATCTACTACTGTAGAACAGGATGATTATCGAAATTGAAAATTTTAGTTTGTCGCGAGTCTTTCGTGATGGGAAGCCACGGAAACAATTGTAGTATAAGCAACCACAGGAAGTAATTTTAGGATAAGTAACGCGCTTATTTATTGTATAAACTAACTATCTAGGTAATTTATGGCTTACGTAAAATTGTACGAAATTTTATACTTTACACACATCTGTGTGGAAAGAACCAGAGCGTATCTACACATACCTGTGTGTAAAGAACCACAGCTGACGACACTTTTATTAATTTTTATTTTATATGTTATAATAAAATTGGTACAAATTTTTTACCTAATAACTAAATGTTAGTATTTGTTTGTAGTAATTTTTTAGTACTTACTATCTGGGCCGGCGAGAGGAGGGCTCGGGTAGAAGCGTGCATACTAGTTCGCTCCCGCGGTCAGATTTTAATGTTATCTTGAAAATGGGTTGTAGGTTAGTTCGTTCCCGACTTGTTATCTACTGACAGGTAAAATTAATAACCTAATTGACGGTGGGGATAAGGGGTAGCAGGCAGATAGTAAGATGAAAACTAACTAAACTAATCTAACTTTAACTAACCTCACCACCTAGTTTTATATCAAAAATCGCAAGATATTGTTAAAACTAACTAAACTAACCTAACCTTAACTAACCTCACCACCTAGATTTTATATAAAAAATCGAAATATATTGTTAAAACTAACTAAACTAACCTAACAACTAACTGCATTTTTAAAAAAGAAATAAAATTTTGAAAATTTTTTACTGTACCCGAGGGCTTTTTGTTTCTTTCGACGGCCGTGCGTACTGCATAATTTTAATGTATTGTATTCATATACTAAATTTATATTATTTATTGTGAATTTTATGTTGGTCGTTAATAAAGTATGGTATGTAACTCGGTTGTAAGTCATACATACTCGCACAATATTACACTTTTTTGCGTAATCTTTTCGCTTGTGTGTAATATACAATTCACAAACTCAATCACGTAATCTATTATTATGAATCATCTCTATATTTATTTATAAAGTTACAGAAATGCTATAGGAAAGTATGTATTGTTACATTCATACAAATATGACTGGGAGTTATAGAACGTACAAAAGCGCCAAGGTAGTATGTACACACAATATACAATATACAATTTGCCCCGGCGTACAACTTAAAGCCATTTTGTAAACACCAGAAAAAGACAAGAACGGTGACATGCTGAACATAGAATATATCCATACTCGATGTGATGTAAAGATCTAAAACGATAAAGATAGCCAACAAAATCCATATATCTAAATTCATCTACACCTGTCAGGATTTGAATGTGCGGCTTATGGATTATTTTCTTTTACAATATGTATAAAATGTGAAACGCTATGACACAAAAACTATACAAGCCTCCCGGTCCGTGCATTCATTTATTAATAAATCATATTTGTTGTTTTTTTAACTCTTTAGATAATTTTCTGTGTGCCCCGGAGTTCTGTGCGTCGCGGTTGTGCCCCCCACACACACATATGTGAATATGGGAACGTCGAATGAACTTTTTTTTTTCAGTTCGTCTCTACTGTGTTCGTACATGTTTTTCTGTATTTTGTGTGTGAGTGTATGTGTGAGTATGTCGTCTACCTTTTTCCCGGTATTTAAAGTTAATTATTTGAACGTATAAATCTTGATTATAGATGTCATTGGTGTGTTAATTTATTAAAGACTTTTAAAAATATAGATGAAACTAATATGTATAGGTATACGTTTTTTATTTCGGAAAAGTATGTTTTTTTATTAGAATATTAAAAGAACATTTAATAATCTTTTTGAATAAATTCGATACTTCTAATATTGCTTTAAATTACATTAATATTTAATATGAATCTCGCGTAACTTCTAGTGATGTGGGGATGAAGACAAATTAGTCGATTAATCGACTAAAGTTGTTTTTTAGATAAAATTAGTCTTTAGTCGAAAATATCGAGCACGCAATAGTCGACTAATCGACTAAATTTTTAGTCGAATTCATAAGTAGGGTTACCTATGTAATTCTTTCAAAAAATTTGAATAAATTGAATTTGAATAAATTATTAATTCTTAATATTTTGTTTTTATTATTATTATTATTTTAAAGAAAAAGAAAGATGAAAGGAGTCTCCACATTCTCGCCGAGGTTGGATGAGGTTCCTCGTCGAGTTCCTCGCTGAGGTTGGCTCAGCCATATGAATAGCATTAAAACACCAACCGCGAGACACAATGAAATGACCCTCTACATTCTCGTTTCGTGTAACCTCGGGGAGAATGTGGAGACTCCTGAAAAATAAAAAATCCTGCCAATGGATAATTTTTTGATTTTACGAATTTTATATAAATAATACAGGAAAAAAATTAAATTAGTCGTTTTTAGTCCAGGAAAAAAATTAAAATAGTCGTTTTTAGTCATTTAAAACTGACTAAATTACAAAATTAGTCGACTAAACCGATTAATTGATTAATCATCCGACATCACTAGTAACTTCCCGATTACGTACTAAAGACTTCTGAGAAATTTATCTAAAAAATTACATTCCTATAAACATGCACCATACTACTGGTGAAGTTATCAGAAGTTGGCGAAAGTTACTTGGTGCTTCCTCACTTCCCCCCGATCAACTTTCACTCAGTGTTGATTTTCTACCTGAATCAAAGGACTCAAAATCCAAACACCAAGCGACTTTGCCTACTTTAATAGGGATTTAGATTTGTTTAGATAATATAATTTTTTCATTCATCTGGGATGGGTCTGGGTTTTGTGACGTGCTGTTAGCTAGACGGTTGAAAGAAATGTGATGCAGCGTGATAAAAGGGGAAGAATTTTATGGATGGTCCGTAATGACAAAATCCATAAAATCTAAAATTATTATATACAAACTAATTCTTTGTCTTTGCCTGGAGTATTTATTTATATTCTTGAAAGTTCCACCGTTTCAACTCTGTATAGATTTTTATCCCAAATATGAACTACTTTTTATACAAATATTCAATTAATTGTATTTTAAAGACCACAAGAACTATAATTAAAAAAAAGTTCCTGTTTGAAAATTAATTAATTACTCGACTTTTTTTTTAAATTTGTGATGTGCGAAGTCAATATAACTAAAATATGTACATTCTAAACACAGACATAGATAACTATACCTAATACCTATACGAAAATTGTGAGAACTCATATAAATAATTAATCACAATATAGTAATTAAACAATTATTTTTTGACGTAACTAGGCAATTAATTTTAAGAGTGTAACACAGGGGCAACCCCACTGGCTATTGTTTGTGACTCTAATAGCCAATTCAATTGTTTTGTATTTAAATTTTTGTTTTGTTTTTGTTAATTAATCTTTTTTAATTGTTGTTTAGACGAAATAATTAATTTAGATTATGTATCGTATCAAACCTCAAAAAATTTAATGTGCGAATAAACCCACGTGGTTCTATTATACCGAAGTAATTAAAAAAAAAATTAGCTGGAATGTCAACAATTTGTAGAACATTTTTAAAGACTTTTTGGAACATAATTACTCAATTTTCTATTTCTTTTTGTATCTGTGTCATATGGAATAACATTGAAAAAAAACACTAAAAGCTTTTTATGCATATATAATATAATAATGTATATACATATAATGTATGTGTGTGCATACCTCGAAAGTTGGACAGGCAGATTTATGCCAGGCAAATAAATCACTCGGTAGTGTGTGCTATATGCAAAAGGCGGCGATTCGCAAATTATATCCCGGTACCGCGCGCCACTCATTCAGTTCAGTTCATTTGTGCGATAAAAGCTAAACGAACAAAGGTCATTACGTCCATTCGTCGACAATCGGACCGACAGACGGACGTACAAAGGTACCACATACATAATATACAGTCAGTCATACATTCCAAACAAAAAATCAATTTAAAACTTAACTTTTAAACGGACTATTAATTGAACTATAAATATAATCTAGATCGGTACATATTTAGATTTGTTACAATGGAGCAATATTTGTTAGATTTTTTTAATAGTGAGGTTGAGTGTTTTGACACTTTTAATTTAGGCTTATAATGTCTATTAACATAACCACATATGGGAAAAAATGGTCCCTAACAGAATCGCCATATAAAATATTTTGTACTGGGGGGCTACGAATAGAGCTGGAGGGCTGTCATAAAACGTAAAAATATTATCAATCTTTTTATTTTTAATAGTACATCGTCAATGTTGTGTGTGTCTGTGTTTTTTAATTCCCAATATTATGAATCATTTTGTCTGTTATCTGTACATACATATCTTTATATTTTTCTAAATGCAAAAACTGAACCATGTTGAAACATGTGGATGGACTATTGGAGTACCTGATTCATATAACATAATGCATTTTGTGTATATTAAACAGGTATAAAGAAGGTGAGATATTTTAAATAATCACCAAGGAAATAGATAGATATACCTATGTTTTCATTATAAATATTTTCAATGCCGCTCAAATAATTTCTATTACAGTTAACCACTTATTTATTCGACTTTAATTTTTTAAATTACTTTTAAAATTAAAATTATATATTAAATTATGAAAAATGGGTAATCTTTGATTTTTACTGATTTGTTCTCAAAAGCTTCCTTATAGGCTAGTCTTCAAATCCAGAGGAAAATCCTGAGCCTTGTAATAAAATTTATAGCCCCCCAAATCAAAATATTTTATATGACGATTCTGTTGGGAACCACTGTTTTCCCAAGTCCAAACACAGCCAACTGAAGTGCGCTTAAAAATTACACTTTTAAGTGTGTAAAAATATTTTACAAGTAACGTAAAAGCCCCCATTATGGAACGGTATCTAATACTGGAACAGTTTTGACATTTACATATTAATGAAGTTATTTCTGACAGAAACGTCTGATAACAAAAATTATTATTAATAGAATGATTGTTTTTCAATTTAAATTCACCTCGCATTTAATGTTTCCTTACTTAATTAAAGAAATAAATATGTAAATGTCAAAATTGTTCCAGTATTAGATACTGTTCCATAATGGGGGCTTTTACGTTACACGTGTATGTTCACTCAATGCTACAATACTTTTTTTACCGTGTAAATCTCTGTAAAAAATTAGATGCTATTCTGCATTACGTTATACGCCGTAACTAATCTGTATTAACACTATGAGGCCCGAGCACTTTTATAGGAAACTTCCCCGGAAGCCGACAATATTTAAAAAAATAAAAAACTATATAAACAAATACATAAAATACAATGATTTACACACTGAGTAGATTCAACACAGTTCAGCATGTATGTGTAAAACTGTAAACATACGTACATACTACATATACACTCACTTTCAAATCAATTTTATTTAAAAATATAAATAATATTTTTTATGTATTTTTTGTTTATCTTGAAATTTTTTATACATAGAAACCAAAAGAGTAGTGTGAGTAGGAACACATCCGTGTGATGAATGATGGTAAACATCGCACACATAATGCGTAACCAACTAATCAATATTAATCATTGATCGCGGTCGGCCTCTGGGGAAGTTTTGTTTGGTTTCGGATGCCGAAGCCGTGGGACTGAAAGTACTAATTTTACGCGTGTAATACGGAATACACGAAAATACACACTTTAAATACCGTATTAAAACGCACTTGGATTTCCTGTGACGGGTTACGAAATTACAGCCGCACAGTATAGATTCCAAAAATATTGCGTAATAAGTAACATTTCGACCTATATCCAAATGAATTTATTAAGTTCTAAATCATATTGCAATATTTCAGAATGAAATAAATTCAATTTACGGTAACATACAATTGATAGGCCATCCTCTTTGTTACGTAATAAATTTTAATGTAGCACGGTCAACATTTTTCGATTCCTACGTCATTCGATACAAAAACTAAAAACGTACCTATTCAATTTTTAGTAGGTTTTATACCCCCTACGGCCGTTGGCCAGATACCAAATATTCGACGAGCACCCTGCCAAATAGTCGATTATTTAACGATTATTTAGTATCCTTAACAACGATAACTTGTTAGATATTGTGTCTTGAGTACGTGTTAGTTATTATGTGTTCGTACACATCAATTAGCAGAATCAAATTGATTACTTTTAAAATTATTAAAATTAGAAGATTGAACAATAATAAAATATTAATACTGTTACATATATTATAAAATTTAACTTATTTTTCTACACATAAATTATATTTATTTATAGAGAAAAAAATAGACTTAGTAATTCATTTGTCACAAATTTGTCAGTATCGATCGATTCACCTTAAGAGCCTTTTTATCTAAAAGAATAATGCATGAGATTTCTCGATTGTTCTCCACTGTTTGGTATTTGGGCGACTATTAAAAAATGACCGAATAAACCGAGTATCAAATAGTAGCCGAATATTCGTCACAAGCGTTGATGTATTGACGTCCATTGATAAAGTTAACAAAATTGTGTTTTTAAATAATTCATTATACTTGATGACGTCATTCTGATGAGTTGGTATTGAAAGTTTTACAATAACTATAGCGTTCAGTTCTTTCTTATCTTTGTATTTTAAAAATTTTATTTAGTATCTAGTGACGTTATCAGGTTGTAAATGTAGATACAAGTTTATATAATTTGGGCGTAAAATTTTTCTTTTTATTAATGATTCTAAGTTATGCAATTCATATTTAAAAGATGTTTGAAAACATACTGTGTGAATTTTTTGAGAGTTGCCATTTTTATTACAGCCAGATCGTTGAATTAATCGAAAAATTGCTCAAATAAAAGTTGTAAATATCGACAGGGGCAACCGATTGCTGTAGTCAGGAGCTTTACAGCTCTTATGGTTTTCGAGCTATGATACAAACTTATAGATTTTTAAATGGGACTGTATATTAATTTTTCGATAAAACTGATCTAATGCATTAATTAACAACATAAATGAGTAAAAAGAATTTTTTACCTAAGTTTAATTTTTTAATTTTTCTTTAATTTATCAGTTGGGCGGTAAAAATATGCATATGTACTTGAGGCTACTTCAACCGATAGTGTTTTTCTTGGTTACATTTCCATTACATCCAAGAAAAGGACCTTTTCCAGTACCATTTCTATCATAAAAATTTGGTTGTAATAGAAATGGCAACTCTCAAAAAACTCACATGGTATATTTATTTTTTTTTGTAAAATACGTAGTTAATCGAAAAATTGAAATAAACTATAACAATAGAAGACAATATATAAAATTTCAAATGTTTTTTCTGCTACCTCTTGGTAGCTCTTTACTGTTTATTGACAATACGATTTACTTAATTTAACGGTACCATTGCACGCCAACCAGTCGTTCAATTGAATTGCCAGGATAAATTTAAAAAAAAAAATAAAATAAAAGATTTTATATTATTATTACCTTTGTATACTGACAGGAGAACATCCTGATTTTTTATTTCTATTATCCCTTATGACGTTTATTATCTATTTGGTTGAAATATGTACCGGAATCTATTTTTTATGATTTTTTTTCGCAGTGTAATTAATAAAGATCTAAAAAAATTTATTTACGTTCAGAATCGCGGATAGGTCTACTGCTACGATTGACTCGTGGTACCCGTATGGTAAGCTAACAATAAATATTATAAATAAATGTACTCGTGCGGTAGGGGTCCTATTTTCAATTGATCCAGATGCATCCGCAGTTACTTTTTTGTCGGTGCCATTTTTTCCTTTTGTTTTATTGAGATGACATATGGTTGCAATTCTAATGAAATTTGGACGTTGTGTAGTGTTTGGAGAAATCTAACTAAATTGTATTTAAACACGCGATAACTAATCTCCGAATTTAATGTCCCAGTTTTTATTTTCTGTGTGTGTTCTTTTTATTATTTGTGACACAGTTTCATTAATAATCTACGAGCCCACGCAATTTTTAATTTGTGTTCAGAAAAGAACAAAATTAGAATAGTTTACTTTTGGTAATTGGCTTCCTAGTTACGTAAGGTAATTTAATATTATACGGTAATTAAGTTAATTACTTTGCAATCACTTTCATAATATAATATAATTTCTATGTGAATAATCACTAAACAAATTGTTCACATCTTATTTGTGTGCCAATATTTGTGTCCCTACAAGTATATTATGTTGATTAAAAAGCCATTACATAAATCGAATATGATTTCTTCAGTATTTAAGGGGGTTAATGCATTAGAGATTAAGTAATTATTAAATTCCAAAAACAGTACCTATTTATTTATTAATATTTTTTTTCACAAAATAAAGAAATAAAACAATAACAAAAACATTCAGTTTTAATAACATCACAATTTGAAGACAAACAAAGTTAATGTCAATTTTAAAAAACCTCGAAACTTTGATCATATTTATTTTATAACTTTGCAAAGTGAAGGTAAGTGTTTATTTGAATTTTGGTTGATTATTATTTTTGTATATTCAAGATTCAAACTAATAGAAACATTGAAAATAAAACTTTCACTTCACCGACGAAAATGATCAAAATCGACATGTTTGTGTACAAATTGTGACGTTATTTTTAAGTAATGGTGCGTTTTCAGTTATTTGAATCGTTTTTGAAAATTAACGATTTTTAAAAGTTCTAAATAATTAAAAAATACTTACAACAACAATTCTAAATAACTACTAGAAGTTCCTAAAAAGTTTTCTTTTTTCTTTTTTTGAATACTTTTTTATCATTTAGTGTTTAAGATAAAGTATTTATATGCTTTTTCGATTTAATACTGGTTTTTAGTGTGTTTCGGCGGGGATTTGCTCATTAGCTGCGTGCCAGAGAACAAATTTAAGAAAAAAAAAATTGTTTCACAAACTATTCCTTAGAATTGTTTCAGATTTTGACATTTTGTGTAGTAAATACTAAAAAATAATAAATTCGAAAATTACTCGTTAATCGTTAGAATTTTCTAAAGCGTCAGCCCCCTTAAATTTGCAATATTGCATAAAATTATGTATTCTTTGCCTTTCTTGTATGTTTGCGTCTATGTTTCAAATCACTCCTAGACAAAATATAATATATTTACCGTTAATAAGAATGACGCACCATTCGTTTTCTGGTTACGCTACGTATACATATACATATAAACAGTATGACGTATACATTGTAATTTATCAGATGAAATATACATTATCCATGGTAATTATTTTACATATCTAACAATAAGCTGTGATGTAAATTATAGCTGAAATTTTATTTTTGTAAAACACGTCATGAAAGTGATCAACGTTTGTGTTTTGTTACAGTTCGTTTAATTAAATTGCTTTCAGAATTAAATAAAAAAAATTGTTAGTTTAAAAAATGGTTGATTTGTTTCAATATGTTATGGTCAATTTAAGGACTGGTCAATGTTGCTTATACAGTGACGTGTTTCGTACACATTTTAAATGAATTATAAATAAATATATACATGCATAGGTGGTAGACATTTAGAAATTTATTAAACAGTATGTAATATAACAATAGTAATCAAAATCATTATGTCCTATTTTATATTTTATATTTTGTTACAAATTTGATTTATTGATTTTTAATTTTTTGATTGAAAGACTAATTTCCTCACATAATTTGTTTGTGCCAATTTTATGTAAATAGAGTTGTTTAAATATAAATTGTATGTAACGTAAAAGCCCCCATTATGGAACGGTATCTAATACTGGAACAGTTTTGACATTTACATATTAACGAAGTTATTTCTGAAAGAAACGTCTGGTCACAAAAATTATTATTAATAGAATGATTGTTGTTCAATTTAACATCGCATTTAGTGTTTCCTTACTTCATTAAAGAAATAAATATGTAAATGTCAAAACTGTTCCAGTATTAGATACCATTCCATAATGGGGGCTTTTACGTTATATGAAATACTTGATTGTTATCTTAAAATCTTTAAATTACGCTGTAACCATATTATTTTTTTTCAAAGTCTAATAAAATTTGTTCTGTTGTTGTGTTATTTCTATACATTTTTAGCACTTTCCTGGATACTTTTCTTGTCATGAGGGGTCATCCATAAATTACGAACGCTAACAGGGGAATAGGGGGGGATAGTGGTCTGGCGTGATTTACAACTGAAAATGAGCACAGAATCCAGTGTGCGGTTACGCGGTTATAGACGTGAAGTATTAAAAGTTAAATTTTGATTCTGCGGGAATTAATTCGAAGAAGTAAAGAGAGAAATGGGGAAAAAATTTTCCAAGACATTGTGTAAGATATCACAGGAAAGCTTATTCAAGCACGAATTAAACAATATGTCTTGTGTGTGATGTATATTTTTTAAGTATTTTTAAAATAATTTCCGTTACGTAAAAATTTTTCTCATTCTTATAACCAAAAGAGTTGTTCAAAAAATTCTGAAAAAAAATTAGCAATACTGAGAGTGAACCTGAGCAAAAATTATCGGATTTGAAAAATTATATTACGATCAGTTGTTATGAACAATTTATTTTTTTGTTTCCTTATAATTGTTGAACCATCAGTTTTAGAGAAAAGATTTTTTCACGATGTAAGAAACAATTTTAGTTCTTAGGTACATGCTTATCAAATTTTTTAATTTCGGATTCATGTTTAAAAGCAATTCTTTCTATGGAATACTGTTTGCTCAAATACGACTTGCACTTGACCGATTTTTTGTATTTAAAAACAAAATTAGTTCACTAATATACTTTCTCTTTCAAACTATTCGCTAATTAGATCTTTTATTCATAAATTCAAAATTATAAACCTAATTCTAAAACTACAGAAATGATTAAGTTCAATAAAAACACATTTACAAAACGTTTTGGAACGTTTTTTTTTTTTTTTTCTGGAATATTTTACCTAGGTTATGATTGAACATGATTATAATGTCCACTAGGGTTGACCGGGGTAATTGTGAATTGGGGCAATTGTGAACGGCGCCTATAATTTCTAAAATAACATTAATATTGTTAAAAATCAACTCTTAATGTTTTTCTGTCCTTTCTTAATATGCTATTAAAATTTCATAACAATTCTCCAAGTATTAGTATCTTTTTTTTTATTTTAAAAAAACCCTTACAAAATTTTATGTATCTTACTTCGACCAATCCTCAAAAAATTTTTTTTTAAATATATTTTCTTTTTTTAAAAGGTAAGAAATGGGTAAAAGTACTTTAGAAGAAGTGGTTTAAGCCCTGAGAGGGTTCCTTATTAATTGCTAAAGAAATTGGACAATTTATCACCAATTCACAATTACCCCATGATTTTAAAATTGTGGGGTAATTGTAAACGTCATTCACAAATGCCCCCATTCGGTCAAAAATTTCAGTAGTGTCCTTTTCACAGTTGAAAATGTTGATAATGATGTACAATGACATTATTGTACAAGTTTCCGTTGTACAAACAACACAAAAAAAAAAAAATAGATTGTTGTTTTTTGTTCATGTAAACTGAATGTATTTCCTTGAAAAAGTCTTATTTTCCTTATTTTTGTGTGAAAATCAAGTAATTTTTTTTATTTTTTATTTGATAAAATGACAAAATATCATCAAAATATCATTTTTAGCTGGTAATAAATTTCTTCCTACAATTTTTGTTATTTTTCTTTAACCTTGATTTTTTGTAGAAATTTAAGGTATGCGTAACTTGCATTAAACAAAGAGAAATTGTGACCGCTAAAGTATGATGAAAAATTTGAAAGTGGAGTAAATGTGAAGAATTTGAGTTGGGCTTTACTCTGACGTACCACACTTCTCTTGTAATCCATTCTAAATAATTTTTCTGATTGGCATTCACTTTTACCCCGAAATTCATAAGATTTGCAAAACCGCACCAGGGAAATGTGAATGGCTTATAAAATTTTTGTTTTTTATACGAATTTGCTCAAAATTTGTCTGGTGCATCCTGAATAATGTAGAATTAAAAATAAATCAACCATAATGTGATATATAAAATAAAAAATACTTAAAACAACGCTTTTATCTCAACTCATGAAAATCCATTCACAATTACGCCGGTCAACCCTACCTTTGCAATTTAAAAGCAAGATATTTATCAGTAGTATTTAACCACTAAAGTTTAGTTCCTTTGAAAACATTGACAGGTTTTATGCAAGTGCGGAAACAAAAATGAAACGATGATAACTGTAAAGATTAAAGATTAAAGAGAGTTAAAGATTATTTTTATGATAGTTTCCAAAGCAAGTTGACAATTATTGCTTTATTGAACTAAACGTCCCGCAGTATCGTGTATACGTATCCACTCACGCACACAGCCGATACGTATGAATTATGTGTGTATTTAAAATGATGAATTAGCCAGCGATGATGGTGGAGTTGGGAGCCATAATATAAAACATAACGCCATGATGTTTTTGGGGTTTTACCTGGGTGGTCTTATGTTCATCTATCTGTTCTACCACACTCCTCTACTCGATACCACTCTGTCTGTATGTGTGTAGACTTGTACAAATATAATGATATCAATTTTATATTTGTGTGAGTGTGTATTTTTAATAACTTATTGTCTTTTAATTTTATCATAAATTATTAATTTATTTTTTTTATAAAAATTAATACATATTTACAAAAAATAAAAAAGTAATTATAATAATAAGAATAAATTTTATTTGAAATATTTTTTGTTTTTTTCCTTCCGTCCGTTCTTGTAGATGCATGAATTACCATTACCCTTACCTACCTTACTACCAATTTATTGTACTTATTGATTTATTTTATAAAACTCTAACTACACCGTTAATTTTATTGTAAGCTCGTAGAATATCAAAATGTAGAGATGTCATATAAAATTATAAGTAAAAGTACTTTAAAGTAGTTGGTCCGAAAAACTATTTTTCAATGGATTTTACCGAAACTTCTGTAACTCAGTCCAATAATACGAGCCGATACCGGAAAAAAATTAACCGCCCTCAATATTGCTACAACATAAGCGCGTGGAAATTTGAAAAAACAAGTGGTATACAAATATAATAACTGAAGAATATTAATGGATACTTTATTTTTGATAAAAGAAAACTTTTTCGCTGAGATACCTATACTTTTGTACCTGACTATCTCACACCAAATGTGAAGTATGAACCGCTTTAATAAAATTTTGAAAACTCGAATTGACTGTAAGTAAAAAAAAAAAAAAACAGTACAGTAAAACTTCGATTAACCGTCACCGCCAGAATCGGGTCTCTGACGTCGACTTAAACAGCAATCCATAAAAATTTTTTTGTGGTTTTTCATCGAAATGGTCGTTTGGTTATTCCAAAAATGACAAAACTCATACATACCATTATTAATACAAAACAGTTTCATATTCTTTACTTCAAAAAAATATTTAGTTTTCTATGAAATTATACGAGCATATGCATTTGGAAACTAGCGTTCTAGGTATAGGTACCTAATGGCAGAGATAATATTATTTTTTTTTATTATCTAGACGTTGACGGATCTCAGAAACTCACGGTTAAACGAGTGACGGTTAATCGAACTTTTAAAAGTTCACAATATTATTTAGCATTTTCAGTATTTTAAAAATTAATTAATTTTTTTGTCCTAAACTGACTCGTAAAATTTTATTGCATTTGTTTGTCGATATCTTCGTGTTAGATTAAAATGGAGAACATAGCAACAATTTGTGGTTTAGTCTTCTTCTTTTAATACATTTAAGTAACTGTTTCGTGTACCGCAACCTTTATGCAGTAGTTATTAGAATATACCGATGCAGTTTTTTAATCTAAGTATATTTCCAATCATAATTTAAAATAGCAGTAAATAAATTAGATACCAGACAAAAAATTGCCAAATAATTGCAACTAGAAGAAGTAGTTGTGTATTAAGAATAAGAAAAAGAGCATTGAACCTTGGTCAATTTGACTATAAAGATTTACATAGGTTAATTCGTTGAAATATAATAAGTTGGAAGACGAATTGAAACTATTTTTTTAGTTCTTATTTTAAAAAATCCAACCTTTATATTTAGTTTTTTTGTGATACTGATAGATTTTTTTAAATTTATCAAATCGGAGCATATAGTAATTCGCTCCCGCGGCCAGATAACCCTGGAGACTAGTATACTAGTTCGCTCTTATGACTGTATGTTAGTTCGCTCCCGTCTAGACTGTATACTAGTTCGCTCCCGTACGACCCCAAAAAAATATACTTCGATTTTTTATATAAAAAATAGGTGGTGAGGTTGGTTTAGTTAGTTTAGACAAAATATTCCGATTTTTGAGATAAAAACTAGGTGGTGAGGTTGCCTGTCACTAACTATCTACCTACTATCCCTTATCCCCACCGTCACTTAGGTAATTAATTTTACCTGTCAGTAGATAGGAAGTCGGGAGCGAACTAACCTACGACCCTTTTTCAAGATACGATTAACATCTGACCGCGGGAGCGAACTAGTATGCACCCTATGAAATTTGTGAAAAACTGATCGAGAGAATACAGCACCCTACTTAAAGATAACGAATGTACTCTGATTGAAATCCCTGAACGAAAACAATTTTTACAGCGAATATTAACAGTTGCTGAAAAAATGTAAAAAAGCTGTAAATTGTATTAATTGAGTGTTTCAATAAGCCTAAAACTTTCGAAAAAAATTTCTGGCTTATTTCCGAATGTTGCACCCTAGGGCTTTGAGGATTAACTACCAGAGTAAACCTTTTTAAATGCACGTAAACTCGGCCAAATCGGTAACCCACACAGTGTGATCCCTTCTTATCAGTGAATATTATTCAGTGAAAGTGAATCTACGCTCAGGAAAAAGTAATTGTGATTGTCTCTCGTTAATATCACTTTCAGTAGTGCCATTCCCCTACGTCTTAGTAGGTAAGTTGTACCACCCTCACCCCACTGTTTCAATCCAAATGAGATTTTGAGTCACTCTACCTGGAATAAGGCTATTCAAGAAACAACTGTTGCTGCTAAAATGGATAAATCAATTCTACATGTATTGAACAGCAAAATTAAACAATTTCTTTTCCTTTTTACTCATTGGCATTATTTAGAGGCAGTGATATGAAATGTAGCGATGACGAATAGGAGATTAAACTGGAGGAACTTTGATGAGTTTTATGTTCCTACTGGATAAAGCTGGTATACGTATAAATAAATAAGTTGAGAGGTTTACAACGTACTCAGTGATCAGTGATTTGTATTCCAATAAATTGAGAACAGTAAAAATGGTGGGGGCGCTGGGAAAACGCCCAATTAATTTGGTTGATGGTTTAAAATTAATAATTACTGGCCCAGTAGTTTTTTGAAAATTATCTAAAATAATTCAGGAACTTGTACGGTTATAGTTACGTATAGTTTCTGCAAATAAATTTTTATTTTTACAAAAACCTTACATTTTTATGGAAATATCGTGCAGGGGAAATAATTTTCTTATTTTGTTTATGAACGATAAATCAAATGCACTTTATGTATACAATGGTAAAAATTATAATTTTTTTTTAATATAAAAATAATTTTTATTTTAAAGAATAACTATAACGTACGAATAAAAATTTAAAATATGCAGTTAAATTATGTATATCACGGCAGTAAACTTCAAAAGCGTAGAGAACATAAAAAACTACATGCACTAGCACAACACTTGCATGAAAGAATATACAAAAGCGTGATGTATGTAACTCAGAAAAAACAAAGCATTTCCACTATAGTATACATAGAAAAAATCTACACTAAAACTATATAAATTTTCTACTAGTGCACAATATAGCATAATATACTGGGTACTATAACACTACTATAAAGTAGAATGCACGTAGAACAAGACGGCAAAAGAAGAGTTAACTAACTCCACTCTATAGTGCTGCCGCCATGTGTCCGTATGACACATTAATTTATAGCAGCGCCCTCATCAACATGTGAATGTAACATCATTCATTACTAACTTTATGGCGGTCAGGTTGTCAGTGTACACCATTGGGGGTCAACTTCATACCGATTATAGTATAGGTGTACGTATGTATAACCACAAGTATTATTATCGGGGTGCGCGTCATACACCACCACCCCGTAGACAAGGAGATCATAATTACAAACACGTGAAAATATATGATTACATCTTTGTTTATTGTATGTGTATGTTCGTTGGTATAATGAACATTTGATAAGTCTATGCACTTTATTTTTTTTAGTTGAGTTTTTTTTTTATCCAAGTTTTTGTTAAAGTTTATTATGGAGCTTTAATTAATTTCTTTTTAGTAAAATTATTTTAAAATATGATAGAGATTTTGTTATTTTCTATAAAGACTTTTCATTTGTATGATATTACTAGACTTGGAAGAACAGTGGTGCCTAACAGAATCGCCATATAAAATATTTTGAATTGGGGGGCTATAAAGTTTATTACAATGCTGAGGAATTTCTCCTGGATTTGATGACTAGCCTAAGGAAGCTTTAAAGAACAAATCAGTATAAATCAAAAATTACCCATTTTTCATAATTTAATATATAATTTTAATTTTAAAAATAATTTAAAAAAATTAATGTTGAATAAATAAGTGGTCGACTGTAACAGAAATCAATTTAGACGAATTCAAAACATTTATAATGTAAACAATATCTCTATTTCCTTTGTGATTATTTAAATAATATGTATATGTCACCTTCTTTATACCTGCTTTAATGTAAACAAAATTGATTGTATTAGTAGATTGTATCACTCTAGTAGGTCAAACTGGTAGGTAAAACTGATTTTTAAAAAGATTGATAATATTTTTACGTTTTATGAGCGTAGCCCTCCAGTTCTATTCGTAGCCCCCCAGTACAAAATATTTTATATAGCGACTCTGTTAGGGACCTTTTCTTCCCATCTCTGGATATTACTATAAATTGTATTTTTGTGTCCAGTTAGATATAAATCATTTGTATAATGTATGTATGTATGTGTGTTTTGGTATATGAATCATTTAACACATTAAATACATATTATAAAAGTAGATATTATTTGTTAATTGTAGATATTATTCATTTTTTGATATTATCAAAAAAACAAAGTATAAATTATTGACCATACCTACAAAACTAGGTCAAAAAGAATATTTTGAAAAATTACCAATTTTTGGGGTTAGAATGAACGATGATAAATTTCAAAAAGTTTTAAAAATTTTGTGTTACACTAAAAGGTGTACTGAATCAAATATTTATTTGTTGGAGAAAATTTAAAGACTATTGTAGAATTCTTAAAGGTAGACACTGGTTATTTCTTCAGGATTTATTAACGGAAGTGACGTTAATTAAAGAAAAAACTTTTTAACGAAATACTTCCTTAACACCATGACGATCATAACCTGTAATGACAAAATGCTCAATTGGTACACTATTTTGACAGCTAACAAGGCCGGATCTAGAGGGGGGAAGCGGGGCACGTGCCCCGGTCGGGTACCAGGTCTTGGGGCGCCAAGAAGTGAAAAAGAGGGTGCCAAAATTAGGTATGAGACTTTTTTTTTGCTCGTTACTCGTTTTTGGGGAGGGAAAAATAAATATTTTTTTGTAGTAGCTATTAGGGAATGTTATTTAAATAAAATTTAGGAATATTGTTTATATTATGATATTGGGCCGAATATCAAAAAATAGTCGAAAACCAAATAGTTGCTGAAAATTCGTTCCAAGCTTAATATTTATGTATGTACCAGATCTGAAAACAACGTTCACCTTAAATAGCCCATTTGGCTTAACCGTTGGATTGAGTAACAGGAAATTACTAAAATGTAATATCCTTTTTCTACTCCTACTATTAAAAGTAACATTTTGTGCACGGCTAACTATATGTAAAAATTAACAATTGCCCACACTGTGCGGAAATACAGTGGGAAAAATTATTTCCCACGCCTTAATATAATAAAAAAGTTGGCTGTTCCGTTAGTTTAATATATAATATATAGAAATAATACTAAAAAAATATACATATAATATGTATGTTGATTATTTATTATTGTTTCCATAGTTTCAAAGTATGCTTTGACAAAAATTTGAACATCTTAGCACTGACATTATAAATTTAAAAAATTTTTACTACTTATTTAAATTTTAATTATTAGCGAATTTCCAAAACTGGAAATTCAGCTTTTACGCCAGGTGTCATGGTGCGACCTAAGCCCGAGACCATATCAGAAATATGTTTTGAGGTCCCTAGAATACGAAAATGATATTCACTAAAATTTATATATATATATATATATATATATATATATATATGTATCCGCGCGATAACTCTCGAACGAAACGTTTAATGCTTATGAAATTTTGTGTGCGAATTCGATTTTCCAAATCGTTGGATGAGTTCGTTAGCCAGACACGTCGGATGCCCAGAAGTAGGTTTTCCGGGCGTTTTTTGTCAACAAAATGAGTTTTTTGCCAGAATTAAGCAATTTTTCAAATTTTTTTTTACACTAAGCCATTGTAAAAGGTAAAACGCATAAAAAATGTTTTTATACCGTTGCTCTAAATTACTTACTTTTCGAGAAAAACTAGGAAATATGTCGTTCTCCATTTCACTCGCACTCGCATTCTTTTTTTTTCTGTCTCATTTTTTGCGAGCTAAATTCGAAAAAAGCCGCTTTATAAGTAGCGTGTCATGATTTTTTTAATCCAATTTAACGATTCGGCTATATTCTATTTCTCTGTCAGTTAAATGTTTTTATAATGTATCTCTGTTCCATTTTTTTTTACAAAAAAAATCCCGACGATATCTGTTATGTGATATGATCAGAATTTAGATTATATTTACACCTTCCTAAAATTAATAAGAGTTTGCTTCAATCGTATAAAAATTACGTTAAATCATATTCAAACAATAATATTTTTACGTAATTTTTTATCCAATTGACAATACAGTTATGATTAGAATTGTATAATCAGAGCATTCTAATATTAAATAATTTTGCACATTCAATTTTTTTTTTTAACAAAGAAAAATTTTTTTAAATTTTGACACATTCTTTTATGAAATTTCGATTAAGAAATATTAAAAAATTTTAAAGTGAATCATTTAAAAAGAGTTAAAAATAAATTAAAAAGGAAACATTTCTCTATTTTAACATATTTGTAAAGAAAATTTTACAGTTTACTTACAGTTTTTTGAAAAAATGTAATAACATTTTTACATACAATAAAGATTATATTTGAACGGTAGGAAATCCACAAATTTTTTTTTATTTCTTTAATTAATTATTAAATTTGGTTTTAGAAGAAAATCTTCGTCTAATTCGCTCCAAGCCGAAAGTATAGCCACTAATAAGGACATTCCACTGTTAAAATAAATGGAAAATATATTGAAATTTATTTAATGAAAGCCATTCATACACATTTTTAAAATATCCTTTTGAATTATATAACAAATAAAATCTGTGTAAAAAAATCTAATTGACGTGTTTTTTCTCAATTTGCTAATATTAAGTAAGGCTCGTTAATTAGGGAGTGATTGTGTTAAAATTTTAATATAAAATATGGTAATTTTAACCCTCTTTAAAAGAACATTTCGATTTTAACAATAAAAAAATTTTAAAAAGTGTTTTCGTTTTTCCCGGATTACCAAAAACTGTTCATAGGCATATCTGTGACTAAAGTTGCCTCCCTTTCTTAAGAAAATAAAGTATTTTTAAAATTTTGTGCAAAAGAATAAAACACAATTAACGAAAAAAAAGTACGCGTTTCCATATTTTTAAGATTTTGTAGTACAAGAAAATCCTTATAAATTCATCATATCTGTTATTGCATTTACTAGCTTTTACGCAATTTAATAAACAAAAGTCTGAAAATGGACGTAGAATCTCACTGTTATTAATTATTATGTCTTAGTCTTTTGAAAAATTATTTTTTGAACTAAAATAAGAATAGGAGGAATATAAACTTAGGGGTAAACGACAGGAGTATATAAACTTTATTTTAGATTCTACGTTTATTTTTACAGAAAATCATCAAGTACCTATTATTTCTTTTTTGAATGTATAAATACAAAAAGTTCGAAATTATTTTATATTAGAATTTCAATTTTGGTCGACCCTACGGGTTGTCCCCATTTACTCTTTTCTCGTCTCTTTTGACCCCAATTTTTCATAGAGAAGAAATTATACGATTTTTGTTAATTTTTCAAAAACCACCGATATTTTTAAATTTTTTTGGATACTGCTGATAAAGTGACCATCTTCGCGTAAATTTTTAATATATTAAAGATTAGGTACTCATAAAATAAATACAAAAAAATACGGTGTGAAGTCGGAATGCGTACCTATTCATCCTTGTCTACGGTAGTACATTTTTTATTGACATAAATATTAGAAACGCAGGAAAAGAGACCAGGAATCAACATAGAAGTGGATTATGGTACGATATATTTTCTGAAAAAAGTGCTTAGGACCAAAGTTATAGAGTTCAAAGTGATGCACTTGATGATCTTGAAGCACTTGACTCTCGTGATGCACTTGACTTTGAAGTTGACCTTGAGGTCAATTTCCAAAGTCATTTGAAAATCATTTAATATTTTTCAAAAGGAGTAGTTTACTTTTCATCCCTAAATGGTTCAAAGTATATTCGAACGAATTTCACATGCAAGATAGAAAATAAGTGATCAAGAAGTAATTTTGAAAAATACTTGCTCAATCGCAATCGGAAAAATAATAGTTAATCATATGTTGAATTGAATTCCTAATATGATAACTATAGAGTAGCAATAAAAATTTTAAAAAATTTTGAAAATTTCTAATATAACATAAAGTTAATGTTTAACTTACAATTGGAGTGATATTAAATCTTTTCTTAGCTTTACTTCTAAAATTACTTACAAAAATGTTTTCTTCTAATTTTTTCTATAAATTTGCGCCTATTTTTCCATTTCGTCAGGTTTTTATTTTTTTTATTTTAGAAAAATAACGCAACAAATCAATTTTGAAGATAGATTGAGTCAATACATGAAATTACTGCTTATAGGTACAGGATATGGTCAAAGTTCGGCAATGGCTAATCATTTTCAACTGACCTTGAAAATCGATTTCAGGGTCACTATCAAGTGCATCGCTTTAAATTCTACAAATTTGGTACTCAGCCCTTTTTTCAAAAAATATGTCGTTTCAAAAATATTTAGCTATAACTGTTTTCATCTACAGAGGTTGAATGGTGTTTTCTACCCCTAAAAAGCGTATTTAGCCGAAATAAAAAAACACGTATTTAATATTTTTCGCTGTTTAATAAGTATGTTAAGTTTCATTCAAATTGGCAAGTATTAGTTGGGTAGTGTTATTTGTCAGAATGTTTTGCCGATCTAGTTTTTTCAATATTTCTTTGCTCGTTTTCAGAATTTGTATTTTAATTTCTACGGACAAATAACTCATTCTTTTCTTCGATTTTAGTAACTTTTATTTGCTGATGTTGACCATTAATTGATCGAAACATATCAAATATTTTTCAATGATTTTTTTAGCGAATGTCGAAAATTTTGAAAATTTTTTCACCGTTAGTAAGTTAAAGTATTTGAATTCATTAAGTAATTAAATGATGTCCACAAGAACCTTACGAACTACCATAAGTTATATGAGATCCCTAGGACCCGTTTTTTACTGTTAGGATAAACTTTTTACTAAAATTATTTTAGATGAATAAAGGTTATGTTGTATGATTTCCGCCAGGGTTTACTGTTCCCATTATTGTAAAAAATAAACTAACCGACCGATTTTGAAAATTTTTTCACTGTTAGAGAACTAAATTATTTTAGATGGATACAACTATGCTGCACAAAGTCCGTTCGGGTTCTTGGGTTCCAAAAATATCAAAACTAATTACCCAGCCGATTTTAAAAAATCTTTTACTCTTAGAAAGCTAAACTATTTTAAATAGGTACAGTTCTTAGATGAGATCCGCCAGTCCCCAAAATTTGGAAATTCGCTATGTTATGCAGATGCTGCGACAGGGGTATTTATGTTAAATTTTACGAAAAAAAAATGTGCTCGTAGAAAAAGTACCTATAGGGAGCGGGCTTGCGCAACAAACTCATATTCGTGAGAAATAAGCCTCTTTTCCCACTTATTGTACAATATACTATTTATTATAATCGTATATGTATATGGATGGATTTTACTTTTACTTTTTGCCATTTTAGTGCGAATTATAGGATATTCATTTTCCTTTGTCAAAATTTAATACCTTCAGAGGTTTTACTGTAATTCATTTACTATTTCTTTCTCAAAAATAAAAATTTTAGTTACAATAATCGTTTGTCTACTGAACGAAGATTATTAATTATGTATTAATGAATCTGAAACAGAAATCTGACATAATATCTCGTATATAATTGTTATTTAATAATGATAACCAGATTTAGTTCAAAGACCGTCATTATAGAATAACATAACTAAACATAACAATACATGGCAATAAGAGATATTATAGATTCATTCGTCTGGTCGTAGTGTAGTATCAGCTTACACAGAAAACAACACATGCTTTCAAATGATAAACAAATCGTTACGCATGCGCACTGATATTCACATTCCGATTCACATGTTTTTCAAATGCGTTCACAAGCATGGTAAGGTTACGTCTTCAAAGTCTTCATATTATATAATACTGTTAGCGCCGCATATGGTAAATATTTTAAACATCGCCTATCACGTACATAAAACAATTCTAGTGCACTCTGTGTGTCGTTTTTAGAAACATTAACGACGTGTACGATTACTCACTCAATTGTATCGTTTACCGTAAATGGTTGAAATTATTGCTAAAGAGGAGAGGATAAGATGAAAGGTACAGTTGTAGGGGAATGTTGGTTTGGTTGTGTGTGTGTAACATATATATGTGGGCGGGGCTTTATTTTCTTTGCCGCGGTTTGAAATAGTAGGGGATTAAGTGGGAAAGGAACCATGAATAAACATTTGGCGTAGGAATACATCATAGCAATGGTTTATTTCTATGTGTGTGTGTATAACTGTACGCAGTGGCGGTTCACTACTATATCTTTTCGAATATGTTTTAAATAATTTTTTTTCAAGTGTCTTTTTAAGTGTATGTACTTACTGCTGATTTTTTTCTTTGTGCCCTTTACACAAGTGTAATTTATTCATTGTCATTGTGGAATCCAATAGAATTTTTTTTAATGTTTACTTATATTTAGATTGTAATCAAAACCTCATATATCATTTTGAAAAGATGACATATGATAATGCGCTTGGAAAAAAATTATTTTCAGATGAGAATACCTGTTTTTTTGTTTTAGTTTTTTTGGTTTTTTTCATTGTGAGGCGTTATACGATTTGTTAATTTTTTTACACCTTTTTAAAATGTACGGTTTTAGTGGCAATGATATATTGTTCAGGTAATTTATAAATTTTAAAATGAAATTTATCGGTGGGCGTTTGTTTTTGTTGTCAAGAGATTTTTTTCTGAACTATTATAATGTCTGTAAATCACACACCGGTTGGCATGGCCGGTTTTTGTCCGGGGGGTGGTGTGAGGTGGGTATACGTCATACCTATGTACATATATGCGCTGCAACAATATGTCATTGAATATGAATGTCCCGCTGTTCAGTACCAAGTGGGTGGTAAAAGATGAACTCTTGAAAAAATTCTTTTTAGTTTTTACTAGAGAAATAAGGTTGGTAATATCTATTCCGTTTCAGGTGGGACAGCGACAGTATATTTGTTACAGGGATGTGTTGAATAATATGGCGGTTATTAATAATACCTACATAATTCACTTTTTTAAATTGTGTTTACTAAAATTAGATACCTCAAGTGTATCAAATGAACTTTAACTTACGAGCTAAATCCTAAAAATCAGAGTTTTCAGAATCAAGTACATACCAAAGTTATTTTTGGAAGCATATCTCTCGTGATATTTACCAAATATTGTCAAATTTCGAAAAAAGATATTACTGCCTTTAAAGAGCACTTTTAGTTCTTTTTTTCATAACCGCTATATCATGTACATACTGCCTACTGCATACTATCAAGATATGTGATTTTAGCAACCAAAGACAATAAAATAATATTATTCTCAACTATTCTAAAACGTGCAAAAACTACTAATTTGGAGGTCACTGTCAAGCAAATCTGCCATTACACTCTTGACAATTCCCTGTGTCAAAGGTGTTGTGATATCAGTGCACTCATTGATATGTATTGACCCTTGTTAACATTGACTTTTTCCGTTCTTAGCCAAATTTCATTTAAATTCTATACTAAAATGTATACCCTAACCACTTTTTTGTCGTTGTTGTGTTTTAAACGACCACTTACGAGCCACTTTTTAGTGGTCGAGTGACGTATAATCACTATGGTGATTCATCACTGTTGGACAACATCAATCCCAACAATACTGTCTGTTATATATAGTGTAAAGGTCCATTCATATCTACAGACACTAAACGTAACAGAAACGTATCGTGCCAGACACGACAAATATTGTTTAATGCTTTTCTTATAGGTGTATTCATATTATAGCGTAACGTAAGCGCACAGACACGTACAGTGACAGACAGTGCCCGCACAGTATTCTCGAGGAGAATATTTTGTCTGTGCTGGAACGTGTCTGTTGACTTTGCGCGGCTAATATGAATGCACGTTTCGAAATGTACAAACAAAATTCCTAGAATTCATTTATAAGTTTTCATTGTATTCGTTTTATGAAGTATAAACAACGAAAAATTAATCGAATTTGTTAGAAAATAAACACTTTCTGTTAATTATATAAGATCTGAATAACAAACATTTAATCGAATTTATTAGGTTATGTACATTTCGCCACAATCACCCTGATAAGAAATTTGGTGATAATCAACAGAAGTATGCAGCAAGAAAGGAAATTTTTCCTCTTCAGACAGTAGATAGTATCTACTGTCTGTGTTTGTCTGCTAATTGTCTGTGTATATGAATACTTTTGAAAATGTCGTGTCTGCCACGATACGTGTCTGTGACGTCCAGTGTCTGTAGATATGAATGAACCTTAATACTGTAGTACTGGTACTTATGTATCAGTCGCTTATAAGTCGTTCACTATAGTCGCAAATTTTGGCCACTAACAGCGACACTCAACAACAGTAGACGACACAATGCAACAGTGTCCAACTACGACGATAACTTGTGGTCCGTGTACTACATGCATATATACCCGGCTACAGAGCAGCCACTATTTTGTCGCTGTCTCGTCGTACGTCTGTCTTGGCCCTAAAATTCTCAGAGAAGAAAATTTCATGTTTATATTTCATAATGTTTTGCCGCTATACTTAATTTTTAAAGTTCAGATTTCTTAGAAATTCCATATTGTCATGATTATTATTTTTTTATTGCTGTTCCACAAAAAGTAAATTATTAACATAAAACCATTCAGAAATAACAAGAATTATAATTGCGTCAATAAACACATAATAAAAAGAAGCGATCGGTGGATAGCTATCTACCATAATATATATAGCTTAACTAAACGCATTAAAATTGCACATAAATTATTATAAAATAAAATGGCATAAAAATCGCGCGTGCATAATATAAACATGCAAAAAAAAGCGTAACCATATAATCATGCATATTTAATTGAATTAAGACTGCGTTCAATCGATAAACACCGGTGCCGTGTTTAAATAACTTGAAAATTACATGTTCATTAAACGTAGTAATGATCGGTTACTGCAAATCATAGCTAAAATATCATTCATACAAATCACACTTATTATTTTTTAATGTAATTGTATGTGCACCCGCTACAGTGCACTCCACTGCACTGCATCCATCCTGTTACATATACACCTACATTATACAATAGAACAGACAAGGACAACAACATCGTCACATACAACTGTGGTGGAAATGTTATGCAAAATTATTATCGGAAATGTATCATCTGTTTCGTTTTATATAATAATGATATAGTATAACACGTTATTACCGGCCGAGAGTATAGTCAGTCGGGATGGGATATGTGGTAAGACTCGTTGGCTGGCTAACTTCATATTATTATGGTTAAAATGGTACTTACCGGTTTACTACTGTACGAGAAGGATATAACCATCAGACTTGGGTATGATGTTTATTCACAGTGCAGTGTGGTTAATGCAAATAATTATATGTTACAAATTTTTTGCCATTTAGTTGAATGCAATTTAATCATAGGTATTACTTAAATCAAATGTCTCTATTGTTTACAACCATTTTAATTGTTTTATACGCTGAATTTAACACAAAATAAACAATCAGGTGTGTACCATACGAAACAAAATTAACTACAGGAGATTGAATATTGCCATTGCGTACTTATTTATCGCTGATTTTGCAGATAATAGAAAAGTGGTTCTTATACTTTACATTAAAGGGTTATACGCCGTTGTAACGGGCGAAATGACGACATTTTTTCGATTATTTTTTCAACAGCAAAATAATTATTTATTTAAAAATTGTTAACAACATCGATTAGTAGAGAAGTTTTGAGATACTTGTGAAATTTTTTTTTATAGAAAAATATTTAAAAATAACGGAACTACAGCTATATTACAGTAGCGCCTGTTTTTGGGCATCACTTGCTGTGGACATGAGAACGCATCCGAAATTCGAATTTAAAAATCATTTTATTAGTATATTTTGTTGTCTAGTTAACTTTTTTAAAAAATGGCGATGATTTTAACAAAAAGTTTATTTTTTTAAGGTGTTAAATTTTTAGTTTTTTTGCTCTAAAAAAATCCTTTTAAGAAAACTGAAAATCCTTCGGTCAGCGACTAGCTACTGTCATAGTAAATCAGTAGTATTATTGGGTGTTGATGGGGTTGATAGTTTTTAGTAATCGTGTCCACCGCAAAGCTATATTTTGAACGTTCGAAAGTGTATGCACAATTGCTCCAAAGTTTCAAAGTCATACATTTCGAATAATATACAATAGAGTAGCGAAAGTTGACATACTAAAGGGTAGCTGCTTTTTAAATTTTTTTTAATTCTTTGAAAATATTGCCGGCTCCTGTGGGAAGTTTACTGTGACAGTTTGCGGGCCATATAATGTTAATAAATAAGACATTTACCCATAACGTACGAAATTTTCTAACAATTAGTATAGTCTTGAAACTTTAAGACTCATTATTTCAGACCAAGCCAGTCGCGTCCAGTCAAGTCACGTCAAGTCTGGCGCCTCTTGATTCAACATACACCGATTCAATGCAATTACAACATAAACTGTATTTTTGCTTTCAAATATAATCAGTCGCGTCCAGTCAAGTCAAGTCAAGTCAAGTCACCGTCAGTCCAGTCAACGACTCATTTTGTACATGCGTATTAAGAGATACATACATATTATATGTGTTGTGGTATGTGTTGTCTTGGTGTTGTATATAATCAAATCACAGAGCATAATATTTCTTATTTTATCTCTAGTATATTATGCATGTATATGTAGTACTGTTATTTTTTCAAATAATGCGTTATTCAAACGTTAAATCCTTAAATCATTGTTAAACATGGACTTAGAAATTAATATTAGGTACTTGTTAGAAATTATCCAGAAATTTATAATCTTAATCTCCGCATTATTATTATTATTGCATTTAATACAATATCCATTTTCAAATATCAAGTAGGTAATAAATAACTAACTTAAACTGACTGATTTGACTTGACTTGGTCTATCTGAAAGCACCTGACTGGCTTGACTTAACGCGTCTGGATTTGACGTGACTTGACTGGACTTGAAATGATTTGACTGACTTGGTCTGAAATGAGCCTAACAGTTTAATAAATTTTTGGATATTAATAACGAAAACGTTATTCAGTAACTCTATTATTTGTACAAATTTTCAAATTAAGTATATTGTCTTTCACAAGCAAATATATTGTTGTGGAACTAAAAAGTCAAAATAATTTCTTCGATAAATAATCAATAAATTTCGATGATGAAACAATACTTTTATGCAATAAATGACCCCCTACATAGATATAGTTGTTCAGCATCTTAATTTACTTAAATTCAATTTTTAACACTATAGAAGTGAAAGTTTAAATGTCTGCCGCGTTTTTTTTCTTAAATTTTATTGTTATTACATTTAAATTGTGACGAATCGAATTGAATTTTAAATGTTTGACTGATAAAACAATGGGCCGTTTAAATAAAAGCAATCGTCAGAAAAAAACAATACCTTTGTTGTGTTGACAACCACATTAAATCTATTATGTATATAGGTGCATCAGCTATTAGAAAGAATCATCATAAAATATCTAATAATATTATAAAACATACTTAAGTAACTGTTAGGTTGTAGTGATAAGTAACAAAGAATATTGTTAGTACAGTAAAACCTATAGGTGAGAATGTGTTTTTGAAAAAATCAAAATTTTCGGTTTACTTTCCATTAGTAAATACAATTAATACAAAAAAAAAAAAAAAAAAAATTGCACATTTTTTCTAGTTTATTTATGAAACACAAAAATGAAAAATAATTGAAGAAATGCCAGCTTACATATATATAGAATAGATGGAATTATTTCTGGAATTACTGATGAAAAGCAAAAATTCTAACCATTTTACAACATCTTCCTTATAGATTTAGATTTGAAATTTTGGGAGATATATTTTCTAGTACCGAAACGTACCTCAATGAAAAATTTCATTTACTTGGGAAATTTTTAATTTGCTTCAGAGTCAATTCAATTTCCAGTATAAACCGCAGCCATTTTATTCAACATTTTTGATTTTCTTAATTTCTTTCTTTTTACCAGTTACTAACCAATAATAGCTCAAATGCAAAACGATGATGGTTAAAAAAAAATTCAGATTTATACTGTGTGACCATTTTGATTCTGTCTTAGGACCAATTTAGTGACTATTTTGATTTTTTTTGGGAGAGTTTTTTGATTGAAAATAATTTTTGCGTAAGTGTATATCTAATTTATGCGTAAGTGTAAACTGTTAATTTTACAGATATCAAGACAAACTAAAAGCCAAAATTATCAGAATGATCTACTCTAGATTCCTTGTTTGTACATAATATATTATCTACCTAAGTAATAAAGAAAGGCGAGAGAAAAATTCACAAAGATAAATAAAAATTAACTAACGGGACTTTTAAAATTGTAAAATTATTAAAAGGAAGAAAGATTCACCTTCAGTTTTTTTTTTTTTTTTTTTTTTTAGACTTATTATAAGACTACTAGCTTAGGAAGTTACAAATTTGGGAACTTTGTGCTTTTTTTATATGATTTTTCAAAAATGACAGAGGCCGTATTTTGGCAATATTTTAAAGTTGAATATCTCAAAAGGAATTAGGTAAAAATTATGAAATTAATACAGGTTACACCTCTTTATGGTATAGACCTACGATACAAATTTTGTGAGGGAGAATCGATTGCTGATATTTCAGTAAAACTGAGAAAGTGGACGTTTTGAGAAAATACTTTATTTAATACGGCACAGAACAGATTCCAAAGGTTTACAAAGGTTTTACCACATTCCTCATTTTTATGGAACCACTTGTGAAGAAACAAACTTGAAACTAAAGAAGGTAGGCGGAACTAAAAATAGTTGAACGGATGTAATTAACTTCATGTCAACAAGATTCGTCTCGCTTTCTAAAATATTCAAAACAATTGCATATTATTCATAACCGTAAAAAACTGCAACTCATATGCAATTTACAAAAAATTTTATGATTTAAAAACACAATACACAATGTTATTCTAACTCCATAAAAAATTTTCTAGTTACAATTTCATCATTCTAAATCTCAGTACCTATACAATATTTATAAATTCATGCACAAGTTGAAATACGAACATATATTTCCTCAAAAAAAAAAGAATTTAAATTAATATATAATTAAGTTGTATCTAATTATGTCTCTCACAAAATTTATACACTTAATAATATATTATTTCAAGCCATATATGCATAGTCTGGTCTGGCCAACGTAGTGCTGCCACTAACTCGTTTACTTGACAATATTACATTACCATTTATAACCAGGAAATTTTTTTCCGACCCTACAGCAACCGGGCCGGAATGGAAAAAAACTTATTACTGCAGCTAACAAAATACATTCATTTGTAATTTTAGTGTTAATTTCGTAGCACAAAAAGCAACAGCAAAAAAAAAAAAACTAACTAAATAGTTATAATAAAGAGAAACAAGGTAACAATTCACCAGAGAATTATGCATTTGTACAGTTGGTAGTATAATATGTAGCACTAACTCTCTGTGTATACATTTTTTTCCGAAAACATTTCTGCACCTCGAATAGCGTAGCACATAGCATCGTGGTATAATAACACATAGATACCTACATAACACGTTGGGAATTATTGCATACATTTTTGTGGAACAGAAAGAGAGATTATGTAATATGTTATTTGTCATTTCACTTCAATTTAAACTACTTGCCTAACCCTCGACCGAGCCAGGACGATTTTCATCACCACTACAATAATTTTATTAGTCGACTTTCATTTAATATTGTGTTGGTATTACTGTCTGCAATGGTAACATCTGTTATTCACGTGTTTGTTTTTGTTATTTTTTCTATGACGACTATTCGCACTTAATTTTGTCGTTCTCATCATTTCGAGTATTTCGACGAATGAAATTTATTATCTTTATTGCCGTGTAATTTTTAGCAACAAATGTACCTATGTTCTAACTGCATAAAAATGTCTCAAACTAATTAATTGTCTACTTAAAACAGAATTATTAGAATTTGAAAAGAGACAGTTAAATTACTGTCTTATAAGATTACAGGATGCTCTTGAGACTTAGAAATATATTTAAAAAAGCCACATAAACATCTTCTTTTTAATCGATTGACCTTTAACACGTCGAATGCCCTGGAAGTAACCGGCGACTGACACTAGTAGTACCTAAGTTTGTCCGTAGTATATATTCTGTAGTACGTAGTTTGTCCGTATTATTTGTTGTAGCAGGCAAGTCATCTAATTTGGCAGTGAACATGTTAATGGGTAGGCTTCTCTTACGCTGCACTTCTTTATAAGAGTTCGATAGTACAACATTTATTTTATCACTTACTTACATCACACGAACAAAATTTTGTAAGTAGGTACCTAATTGAATTTGTAAAATTACAATTTTAGTGGCGATTCACAAAATACATTTACGTATTAATATAAATACATATTTTGATAACAAAAATCATACCGTCGAAGACACAGTTCCAGAATATTCTGTTCGGAATCCAACAACGATACCAGTACATCGAGTTACCATTATTGGACTGATCATAGAAAGATCTGCTTCCAGAACTTTTGTCTTATTGCACTATTAATTCCATTTTTTACTGATTATCAAATAAAATATTCCACAACATTTATCAAATTGTGCTGTTAAGCCTCTTTTCCTGTAACTAATGCAATAGTGAAATCGGTTTATTCAATATCTTATCTTTGCTGTTGGAGAATAGAATATCATAGAATTTTTATCAAGTTGTGTTATGTAGCCTGGACTGGTGTTTTTGATGATTTCGCTCTTGATTTAAGCAGAAAAAATATTAATTTTTTGGTGAAAATTTTTCTTAGAACCACGATTAAGAACTTAACTTCCCATTGGAAGTTACTGTAATGGGTCCGATTTTACTAATCGCTAATTTTGACATATCTCCACGTTTCAAGGTCACTAGAATCCGAATCCATCGTTTTTAGCGTGATGTCTGTGTGTACGTTCGTTCGTGAATTTCTTTTCGTCAGCGGTTTGTTTTTTGTGATAAAAAAACGGAATTAACTTTATTAAGATAACATAGATTATACGGATTTTTTACCATGTCTTTATTATATAATGGCCTAAGAACCTTCCGTGAAAAACGCCAGTAAATTATTGTAAAATTTAAAAAAAAAAGAAAAGAAACTAAAGGAAAAAATGAAATAAGAAACTTTTTGTGAAAAAATTTTGTCTCGAGTATCTTTAGAACAAATGATGTTATCATTTGTTTGATTAGGGTGGAGCCCCCACTCTTAGGTACAGAAGGCGAAGCCCCCGGTGTGGTGCAAGGGGTAAAGCCTCTATCGGGGGTCCAGAGGAGGAGTCCCCACTTTTAGGTACAGAAGTGAAAAAATTTTGTCTCGCGTATCTTTAGAACAAATGATGTTATCATTTGTTTGATTATGGTGGAGCCCCCACTCTTAGGTACAGAAGACGAAGCCCCCGGTGTGGTCCATGGGGCAAGGTCTCTATCGGGGTCCAGAGAAGGAGTCTCCTGAATTAAAAAAAAAGTTATTCATTTGTAATAGTCTTTAAGGGCATCCAATGGGAAGTTGACAGTGTGGGCAGACCTGTTCGCCAAATTTTTTATCTGTTTAAATTTTAATGAAAAATTTAATTTAATAAATTCTTCACTGAGCAGGGTGTACATTATTCTCGAAAGAAACAGTCCCTCTATTTTTACTCGCAAATTATCAAAAAATTTTAAACTATAAAGAACAAAAACATATTTTCGAAAATTGGTCGTTATCGTGAAATAAATAACTGACGATATCATCAGTCGATCCATATCTATTGTTGAAACAAAGAAAAACACACATAGTGGATAAAATGAAATGGAAAACTACAAGAGGAAAAAAAAACAAATAAATTGATTAAATTAAACGGGAACGAAAATTTTTCTGGAATGGAAAAATATACACAGACTCAACGAATTGATTGAATTGGGGATATATGGCTGTGTCTATGTCTTTGTTTAACATGCACCCAACAAAAATTATTTCCTTTGTTATCATTTTGATGTGTTTAAGTTTGATTAAGGTACAGCAGTGGTAAAAAGTAATTGAACAACTTATATAGGTATTACGATTAGCGTTATTGTAAGAAATTTAAAAATTGATTTGTTTTACTTAATATGTATTTTGCTACATCTGATCATTCCCCTATACTTACAGGAAGAGTTCCAGATATGGAATACTATTTTGAATTTCGTATAAAAATGTTTAATATAGAGGATTAACAAATTAACATGATAAATTAGTTATGCATTTGCACCGGTATCCAGAGCATAGATATTTTTATGGCGCAGTTTTCTTAAATCATGGAAAAAAGCCACAAATATACCGTTTTTCTTATGTAAATTCAGTCGTAACAGTGGTCAACCCATTTGAAATGAACTCTACCTAATAACATTGAATATAGTGTCTGAATAAATGGCCTTGCCAACACCACTGAGGCACAGTATTTGAGGCGTAAATTTAACCGCTCTCTGGATGTTGATACTGTCCTTTCAAGCGTAGTTAGTGATGAGCAAATGCAAGATCAAGACCAAGACTTGGCAGTCTTGGCCTTGGTCTCGTTCTTGCATTAAGAGTCTTGGTATTCGTCTTGCTAGAGCAGTTTGAGTCTTGGTCTTGCAAAATGCAGTCTTGGTCTTGGTCTTGTTATTGCTAAAAAATCTTGCACTTTCTTGCATCTTTTTTATTAGCGAATTTTTTCCTCTAAAATCAGAATTTTTACTATCTTTACCTATTAATTATACTTTCAGACTATTTAAATAGTTTAGCCAGAGTCTTGCCTTTGCTTCATTTTGTCTTGGTTTTGCTCACTTAAGTCTTGGTATTGGTCTTGCAGCCATAATTATAGTCTTGGTCTTGGTCTTCCTATTGGTATACATAGTCTTGGTCTTGCAAAAAATGCAAGACCAAGACAAGACTGCAAGACCAAGACAAATTTTGCTGATCACTAAGCGTAGTAATATTTGTATTGCAAGGAATTTTCTTGACTTTAGAATTTACTTAAGTTTGCTTAGACAATTTTGTCTTTAACTGTATGTTAAATAAAAATTCTTCATTTTCATCTTTTTTTCATCTCGTGCCTGTATTCGTTTTTGTACGCACAACGAAAAACCAATTTTCCACTGTTTTTCCTCAAGTTTTCTTCATCTCTTATCTTTTATTCTTTCATTCATTGTTTAGTGAAAAACATCTAGTAGCTTCATTTTATTTGATTTTCGTATAAAAGTTTTTCAACCCCTGCCTGGTGGTTGTCTTACGTTTGTATTGTTATCATTTTCTTTATCTTATTTTTTCGCTTTTGGTTTTCCACACACAAACACACAGGCATAGAGAAAAATAATAATTCATTTTGATAGATCAACTTACATATATAGTCCATTTACCATTATGTTTTCGGCCATAAATAAACCGGTAAAGGATAAGGAAGCGTGGAAAAAAGGAAAATGTATATGAAACACAAAAAAGTAAAATATGACGGGAGTTTAAGTTGAGACTGATTATTGTCTGTTTTTTTGATGTCTAGAAATTTTTCTAGAAACATTCATAATGAAAAATTATTAATAATATTGCCGTAATAATAACATTGGACAAAGATTTACAAGTCTTTTAATTTTTCTCGAAAACCAGTTTACACGCAGGACAAAGATTCCAAAATTAGTCTTATACTTGTATGTAACTTTTTCCTTTCTTTACGATGGTATAATAAAAATTTTAAAAAAATTTCCGGTGTATCTAGCGGAAAAACTTATTTGAAAGTCTAATACTTCCGACATTTTCATCAAATTTTGTGTTTTTGACGCATATTTCCATATAAAAATTTTGGCGAATGTTATTTTCGACTTACAAAAACCTCAGAGCCAATTTCTGTCTCAGTCCTGGACTCAATCCAAATTTCTCTTAATTAAGGAAATTCGCCCAAAAAAAAAAAAAAAAAAAAAATTGATAAAGTAATAGCAACAAGAAGTTCTCTTTGTCACAACCTACATAATTTTTCTATTTCATTTATATTTTTAAAAATTAACCCTAGAACGACAAATCGACGTCATACATGACACGCACATTTTTTGTTTCAGCTCTGTAACTTTTAATAATGTAGAAGTTGACAATAATGTAATAAATTTCTTTTTTGGTAAAAATTTGAAAATATCAATTAAATATCAATTTGACCTATAATTAATTTAAAAAATAGAAAAAGAGATAGGTGTCGTGGATGACACTCACTTGCTAAATTTGAGCCTTGTCGTTCTAGGGTTAATAAGTAAGGGTGCCTACACAATCAATGAAATAAGGAATAAGAAGTATGCCATCTAGTGACGTTGAGTGGAACTTTAACGTAACTGCTCATAGATATGAATATGTAGGTACTTTTGTACGTCAAAATTCGTGATTTTTTTCATTTTAGTGACAAAAAAGTCATCACGAACGTTATTTTTTCATGAATTTTGATGTACAAAAATACCTAAATACATATACCTATGGGTAGTTACATTAAAGTTCCATTCAACGTCACTAGATGGCATACTTCTTATTCCTTATTTCATTGATTGTGTATGACCCATAATAAATAATGAATAAATATATGTGTAGTAAATGTTAAATGACGTACAATCGTGTAAATATGGTTAAATTCAATTAAATAATTTTTTTCTAGTAGTGAGTAGTATATAGTCGGTGTAGCGCCTCTCAATAATAACATAATTATCGTTGAAAATTACATAATTTATATTAGATTAAAATTAATTTATTGTTTAAACGTTGTCCATTTGTGAAACGCGTTACGAATTTCATTATGTATGTTTACTATACGGTATGGTACGTATGTAATGTGCGATATTACGGGTTAGTCTACACACTATACATAAAATGTGTACGGTTTTCCAATTGAGTTTTAAGTGTTGGAAATATTTTGTTAATAAAAATAAATGAATAATAATCCGAAAAGATTGGAAGGAACGTTTCTGGTATTGCAAAATTTTTTAGTTGTAATGCAAATACAAAGCTTAACGGAAACCGTTTAAATTAACATAACATCAGAATCATAATAAACACATTCAGACAGTGAAGTTAGTTTCTATGCATCTTGTAGTTTTTGTAAAGAATTTGAATCTTTAAGTATTAAGAGGTAACGTCACTCTAGAATTTTGAAAAAATTGATTTTTTTTTGGTTTAAACTAAATTTTACGATTATAAAAATAATCCGGAGTAGTACTTGGGTACTTGTGAAACTTTGAACGCGTTTATCTCGGAACCATGTTTTTCGGGCTAAAAGGACGGATTACTCGAAGACAGTATAGCATGGGTAAAATTTAAAATTTTAACCCTATGTACTATAGCCAATTGTGTGTAGATAAGGAAATTTTTCGGGTTTTGGTTCCAGGTCTTATGAGAAGTCCGTTCTCCCGTGGAGGAGTTTTAAAAAAAAGGCGAATTCAAAGAAGGACTCTGTCGCCGCCATTTTGTATCAAAATCTTCTACTATTTATGTAAATTGTGAAACATTTGCTAGAAGCATACTTTCCGATATTATGTAGTTCAATTTTTGTTTTTAGGTTAATAGGTATCTGATTAATTACTTCAGTTAGCTATAGATATGCCTTTTGAACCGGCTTTTGTTCATTTCTGTTCTAAAGCTTCTTCATCATAATGGGGTGTTTGACAGTATCAAGGAAAAACGACTGAGACAATTTTTAATGAAAATTGATACTAGAAAACAACAATTTTACAATTTATTATGTTAATTATTCCTAACTATTATTACTTATAAAAAAATAAAAATAAATTTTAGGTTGTAGGTATAACCATGTGATCAGATACGGGCTGTGGCATCGAATGACGACAGCTGCGGTACCAATGTAATTATAAGTAGTTAATAGTTCCAAAATATTTGCTTTTGAAAAGACCACAACAAAAATAATTTTATCATAGGGTAAAGGCAGGTAAGAGTACGCACTTAATTTTTAAATTTATATAGCGCTTTTATTTTTAATTTAAGTAAAAATAAAATAGTTGTGTTACTAATGATAAAAAATCATAATTTTAAAATTTTAATAGGGAAAAAAATGTTTTTTCTCTAACTTGCAAAAACGTACTCTTACAAGCATTTGCTTTTAAGAGTACACATAGGTTATTTTAAGAGTACGCATTAACAATTTTCACAAATAAATTTTTGAAATGAATGCTTTTCCCTTAATTTTATACATTTTAGGAATTTTATTGGGAGTAACACTTATCATATCCATATTATATATTTGAGAAGCATCGAAGTGATACTTCGAATAAAGTGTTTCTCAATTGCGAAAAAATCTATTTACTTGTGTCTGACTGAAGTTCATCATCCTCGCTAATGAATATTTTTCTGGTCGACGAAAAATTAAATTATGTCTTTTACAAAAATCTACCACCCATGTTTTTCCTGCTATTTTTCTTCTTGTCATTAAACCTATGTGATATATTATTTGATACAGCATATCCAGATGCAGTCTATTTTAACCTTGCTATAACGTTATTCTATAAAACATAATATCTAATTCGCGAATATGTTCAGCCAATTGTTGCTTCATAATTTCTCAAAATGTTCTTTTGTATCTCCCAAGGGAGGATGGAACGTTTCTAAGTTTAAGTCTCTTTGTAAGAGTGCATTCCGCTATATCCATTTTTCTTGTTATAGCTCTTGCCTATTGTGCAACAGTATATTTTCCATGCATAGAATATAATTTACATGCACACATATGTGTATATGAAATTGCATATGTAAATAAATTTTCGTTATATGCAATTTCATGAGGTTAGTTAATATACACAACGGACTATGTAATATGTACGACGGGCATTGTGACAATTGCAGTCATCTTGAATGTTAATTAGTGGCCACCCAGAAAGAAAACCTGATTAAAGAGCTTTACATATTATATCAAACACAAGCAGTCAACAGTAGTCACTAAGTATTAAAAGAAGTTAGCAACTAGTCCTGTTCATTCAGATTTTGAATTTTTTTTTTTATTTTGCTCTTGCAAGCCCATACAACTATCAATCAAATCACATACTGAGAGTTTAAAGTTTGATGTAATCAAAACAGAGAAGTACTTACGTCCATGAAGTTACATGTAATATATGCGTGCAATAAAGAACGGTATACGTACATATAGTGAGTTAATGAGTGATGGGTTGTGGTTTAGAAGTGCATTTAGTAATTTTTATGTGAAATTAAACATCGTTTGCAAATCCGAGATACATTAAAATGAAATATAAGAAAATTGCATGCAGTAAAACTCGATGTTTAACTTATATACCGTGTGTTTGTAGTTTCATGAGATTTTGTTTAATTGTGACGTTAAAAAAAATTGTTATAGGGTAAACGGTATAGTTATTGTACGCTGACTGTTGTTGGACAAGACACTCTCTTTTGGAGATTATAAGGCTTATAGTAAAGTAAACTTTCTGACTTTTTAGTTAAACAGAACCCTCTAGTATCTATTTTCAGAAAATGCATTCTCTGTTAACCATAATTTACGGAAACCTGTAACTACGTCATTATTAGCGTACCCTTAGGTAGTTCGTTAAGAAAGTTTACTGCGTCTGCTACATGATACAGAAGGCTGTGTACATGATACAGAACTTGTGGATTGTGGAAATACGCCAGAAATTAATAAATGAAATTTTTGTCCAATAACTGTATTTTTCTACACGTACAACTTTAATATTTCTTTCAGAGACTTACAAATATATAATATGAAAGTTTTATATGGTACATTAAATTAGACAGGTCTTATTTTATTTATGATTTTTCTCGTTAAAAATAAAATTACCACACGTATTTTTTCTGTACTTTGTTTTGAAAATTTTTCTTAACTGTCCAATAACTATACCGTTTACCCTATAGAAACTTCACGCGTCCAATTCATCCTTCAGTTAACTGACATAGTTAGTTTATCAGTTATTTTCTCTCTGGTTTGTTTTTTTCGAAATTCTACTTAAAAATTTTTAGCTCATATAACAATTTGACCTTGATCTCTATGCAAACAGTTGAAAAAATATATCTCCTATCGCTGTGGGTAAGATGGACCACTTTTACGAAAACGCTTCTTACCAAAAAAATATACAAAATTTTTATCAGACCCACGCTTACAGAGGTAATTGAAAAATTAATTTCTCGTTTTTTTCTAAGACGGCAGCCAAACTACAATATTTCTAGTCCTAAAAATTTTGTTAAAATATATATATATATATATATATATATATATATATATATATATATATATATATATATATATATATATATATATAAAACCCGATTTAGATTTCAACGAACTCTAGATAAAGTTCTGTGCTTATCCAATATATTATAAGCTGATTTTTAACCCCTTTAGCCGCTCATGTAAAACTAACCAAAGAAACTGATCTTTGAAAACACTTAATTTAACTGCATAATTATATGGCCAATCCATTCGATATTTTTTGCTTGTGTAATCCTTTTACGATAGCAGATGACAGCATCTTACAGTTAGCAACACGAGGCGAGTTAAGGTCGTGAGAGTCTTTCAAGTTGTATAATTCATATGACGAGCTTTGCTTGGGATAGCCGCTAAAGGGGTTAAATTTTGAGACTGAATATTCTATTTCCAGTACAGTCCGTCTTAATTTTAGCTTAATCTGATTTAGCAGCATATCAACAATAAAATTATTTTGTGCTTTACATTAAACGTACTGTATCAAATGCACTAAGTACCTGAGCATTTAAATTTATATTTTGCTATGAATGTTTCACTAATACCGTAATTATATCTCTGTTTAATCGTTAACAAGATCATAGTTTAATTATTTTTCAAAAGTACCTCCTTACATTCATGTATATCTACGTACATTTATACAGGTATGTGTGTAATTGAATTTATTTATTGTTTCCACTCAACAGATGTCAGATCTTATCGCGATAAAAGCGATATTATTGATTTTACCGTGTATTAGAGTACTACTTACTGTACTAGCTACTCATTTAATAAGTAGGTACTAATTAAATTCATATTCTACTCACGTACCAAACAAGTCATGTTATGTTTTAAGCATTCGCTTTTGTTTTCATTCTCGTTTGTTTAATTTTGTTTCATTTGTTCGAACAAATGACAGATGAATTTTAGTTAATTATATTGATGAAGTTTCGGTACTTAATTTTATTTGAAACGTTCTAAAAAATTATGAGGCAAAAAATAATTATTTCTGAAATTAAATAATGAAGTGGTATTTTAAAGTAACAGTGTTGAAATAAACTTGGAAAAGTTTATAATAAGCATTTTTTTGGTAAAATAAAACTGTGTGTACCGAAAACGAACTAAACAAAATGTAACGAAAAATGTAAATCCAAAATTATTGCAAAATTTAAATATAAGAACTTAAATATCCATTTATTTATTGTTCCGTAGTGTAAGTTAAATATACGATGTGTTTTTACACAGTATCGTGTTTTTCTTCTACCAAACATACCTACACACATACAATGCATTTCACTTGGCCCGACTCAGCGCGGCACGGCGCGGAGCTGAGCAAGTAGGTACATCGTCTTCCAACATAGTCGGTGGTTTCCCCCCACCACGACGATTTAATAATAATAATACCATCTTTCTCCTCGGTGAAAATAAATGATACAATTGCGCGCACACACTCACTCTATAGGTTCGTTATTTAGTAAACTTTATTACCGAGCAAAGCCAACCAAGATTTACAATTAACATTCAACTTCTAAAAATGTTTACCATCTCTTTTTATAAGGCAAAATTGCACTGTTCTACTTCATCCATGTTTTGTTGTTTTGTTTTTGTTGAAAACAATAGATTGTTGGGTTTTGTGCGGTCCCGTGCCCCGCACCATACCGTGTCCTAACGTCCGTCCATACGTCCGACCGTTTGTTGGTTCGTTGAAAGGATACACACCGGTGAAGAGAAGAGAAGAAAATGTAAGGATAATTAATTGTAATCTTAATAGGAATAAATGAGATCACAACAGAATGAATTCCTCTGCACTGCAGGACTAAAATATATGATATTTTTTGGTTATTATAAACATTTTTAAGTACCTTGTTAAATACTTGCCGACTTTAATGACGCAACGAGGATATCGTAGTAGGGGGTAGATAAGCATAGGCTCAAGTGTACGAGAATATTCAAATATTATTATTTATATTTGGAATAATTATGATTAAAAGTGTTAATAATAACGAAAACAAAAAGGTATATATTTTCCAAATTGAAATTGCGGTATAAGTATGTTAATTATGAGGTAAAGTTTTTTTTAAAAAATTAAGTGATTATAATTTACGTTACGAATTTACTAGTTTCTAGAATAATTACTCACAACTTGGTATACTAGTAAGTATTTGTAATTATCGCGATAAATGAACATTTTTTATCTAAAAATTTTGCCAGAATTAGTTATAATTTTAAATGTTCCTTGCAACTAGAGATGTCGATTCTCCAAAAAAAAAGATCGATTTTTGGATCAATTTAAATCGAATTTAAAGATACGATTCAAAAAAAAAATCGAATAAAAAAAATTGATTCAGTGAGATCAATCTAAAAAATCGAGATTTTGAAAAGTTTAATAAAAATTAGCTGATAATTTTTGTTAAAGGACTTAATTGAGAGTACATGTGAGTAATATCGTGTAAAAACGCCTTACATTATATTTGTAATAAAAGCGATGATTTAATTTTTCAATTATAATTATAGCACGAATACCAAGGAATGAACCAAGTTTATTCAAAAATTTCAAACAAACTGACAAAAAAATGTTTTCTAAATAAGTCGCTTTTGTGGGAAAGGGATCGTTTGTCAGATAAGTGGTCTTCCTTTTGTATTAATAGTCTTCTACTGGACAAGATAGTGCGTACATGTATGTAGTTATATAGAGCCATATGAAGGGATCGTTGATAACGAGTAAAAAGTGACAATTAAAAACAACGTTTTTGGTGTTTCATTTTAACACATGTTTCTTTGTAGAATTACAATTAAAATGAAATTATTTTTGGAAAAAATCGGTCATCGATCTCTTACTTTAAATAATCGATTCATGAATCGACTCAATTGAAAAAAATCGAAAAAAGAATCGATTTTTTAAGCTTCGATTAATCGTTTTTCGATTAATCGATTTAAAATCAACATCTCTACTTGCAACTTTCATTTCATTAAAATGACGTTCAGCATAAGCTAATAAAAGAGTTCTTTGTGGTATAAAAAAAAAATGGTATTTTGCATTATTATTTTTGAAAATATATACCAAATATTTGCAAACCTTTTTTTTGAATGGAATAGAGTATTGGTTTTAAAATACCTATAGTGAAATTCGTCTATTGTTATCCTATCATAATTATGACCATTCGTATTAGTACCTCCAGTCTGTACCTATTTTAAATCGTTGGTAATTAGCATTTTTTTCTAAAATTCGACAATAGTTATGCCATCAAAACCTAGTTATTTAAATGCCACTAAAATTCGAATTATGATAGTCATTAGCGCTTAATTTACTTCATAATTATGACACACTAATTGCCCGTAATTAAGCAAAATCGAAAAAAAATTCTCCAAACGCGTCAAAATCGATCTGACACCAATAAATTACTGGAACATTGAGCATGCACCAACAATACCACATTGACCAAACGACTGATCAACCAACATAATCATAATTTATCAATAAATAATATAATTTACTTGCAAACATTAACAAATCAACACGAACCAACCGTAATATAGCACCTAATCTGATGACGCCCGTGGTATGAGTGCGTGTATTGGGTACGTTTTGAAATAGATAATTTACTATACACCGATTGGGATGAATGGTCAAATAAAATCATAGAGAATATATAAACCAATCATATAATTTATAGTTGTAATGTGCGCGGTGAACACCATCCATTGCACTGAGGTGGTATAATTATCATTCATGGCCATAAATATTAGATGGCGGTGGTGTTAAATCACAAACTAGCGCCTCTACATTGCACCCTATTAACGGCAAAGCATAGCACAACACATATCGCCCATTGTTTATCCAATTTAGAGCTAGCAGCCCCCAGCCGCCCGTTCCCCTCAGGTTAGTAGTGATAGTTAGTTGCATATGAATATATGTTCCGGGATCGCCCTCTCTCTGCTGTCCTCCGGTGAAAATTGAACGCAATATTGTGTCTGTGAACGATGCTTATCCAGATTATGTATGTTTAAATATATGCTATATATGGCGTGGTGTGGAGGTTAGGTGCTGCTGTATGAGCGAGTACCGGTCGTCCAACAACTATTCACCAGGAAATTGCTTGTTGATTGGAAAAGGAAGTTCCCGTGTGTCTGTGTCGGTGTGCAAGGATAAAATATTATTATATGAAGTGTGATAGTGTTCATTTATTTTAACACCGCACTCATACTGACATGATTCGGTGCAATTCATTCATTCATCCTTGTTGCTATGGTTTTTTTTTTTATTTAAATTAGATGCAATTGCTTTAAAATTAAATTCGTTCTGCATTTACAACCTTCTACAGCGATTGATATTATATTAAATCTGCCAACTAAGTTTGGAACGTTCATAAAATTTTCATTACTTCCACTCTCTTAGTTTTACAAGGAATACAAATAACGGCAAGAATATTGCTTGTCGAGTGTCTGCCACGAACTTTTTGGGTTTCAAATGCAAGATGTTTTTTAGAGTGATTACATAGCACTTTTGGTACGGATATGCCGGGTAACTGTGACATCAAAAATAATAGATGACCTTTGGTTTGATATTGTGTTGTTCAGTAAAAATCAACTTTAAAAAATTGTTGGGATTAAAATTTTTATTATAACAACATTATTTCGAAAACTTGATCGATTTGATAGATTATTTTCTATGGGAATAAAAAAAATATACTCGTATAATATTAGCCTATTTTAGCCTGGAATTGTTAAGCTTCCCAACATTAAAAAATTTTCAAATTTGACAGTGTCAACTTGGAACAGTTTAATTTTGTAACAGTGAAACAATTTTCAAAATCGATTAAGTAGTTTACTTTAGACGCGTTTTGGGTCTCTAGGCTTCAAGTAGCGATCTCGCATAACATATCATAATGTATTGATCTGAAGTAGTTTATTTTTCTAAGAGTGAGAAAATGTTCAAAATCAGTTCAGTACTTATTGCTGAAAGAAAGTCCTAATTTTTGTTTTTTTGCGTTTCAATTAGCTTGAAGAAAATCGAGAAAATTTATTTCTTTAGGTTTGTACACAGATCACTTTGCCCATGCCTACTCTATAGGAACAAGTAAATATCTACTTCATGAGCTGATAGCCCAGCACAATTGAGTAACACTTCGAGATTATACCTAAAATAGAAGAATCATCAAAATTTAAAACTACGAGTTCTCGGGTAACTGCTATTGCCATAGAATTGTCCTATAACAATTTTACAATTTTCATTTTTGTCAGGTCCAAGTTTCTGTACAAATGAAAACAATAGTGTCATTGAGTCATGAATTTTTGGTCAAGAAATAGGAACATTTTAATAACCTACTTTACAGTTTTAAACCAATGCAAGTAGGTCCACAACTGGTCAGACAAACTTTGAGCGGCAAGATTTATCCTATCTTTTCTATTGGCCAGATTTTCTTTCCATAACTTGATCAGCGCTTTCACCAAAATATTTTAAGTGAGTCTAAATCCAAATCGAGAGAAATATAGAAATAATATTTACAGGCAGATAAAATTATGTGTTCCATATAAACTAGTTCTGACAGATTCAAATATAAAACATTTTTAATTTTATAAATTTTTATTTAATATCTTACAGTTAGTTAGGTCGTACATTTTAAAATTATACGAAAACTTCTACTAGGTTGCTAACAGTGAAATACACACATATAATAAAGTATTATTATAACTTTTATATTGTATGATCTATGTGTGTATGTGTATATATGTATATATACGCACGTTTAAATAGAAAGCGACGTAGATATCGTGCGTCGGTACCAAGAGCACCGTCGGGCCAGGTAAGCATCGCGGCGCACCAAATAGCACCTACACACGTAGGTACCTACACCGACAGCACCCAACGAACGCATAATATCAAAACTAAAAACATTAATAATTACAAATTCTCGGCACATTGGATGGTTTTTTGGATAATAAATCTTAAGACATTGAGTAAGTGGCAAAAAGAACAGAATATCCACTACTGTAACAATAGCCATGCGCTAGACAAAGAGCGGCAGTCTAGATTGTGTATGTGCCGTAGGAGGGTAACGGAAGTGAAGTCTGAGACACGGAGAATATGAAAGTAGAACAAGGAAAGAAAGAAGATGAACAATTTTACATTATAGCCCATAGATCACTTTAGATCCCATTTACGCACTTTTGGCTTGAAGGTTTGTTCCTACATGCGTATGTATATGGAAAATTTATTTATGTCGGTGAAATATTCGGTAAAGCACAGATGGTCCGTGCATCCACTACCAGTGTACCATTGAAATGTGTACAAAAACGCTGGAATAGCTGGATGCCACTGTACTCAGTTTCTTAGACATTAGTCTGTATTTGATATAGATTCACACACGGATAGTAATGTTTGTGATGGGAAGAGAATTGTTCTCTGTTTTTAATTGTCTAGACTCTAGATCAGTGTTTCCGAAACTTTTTTAGTCGCGGAATTTTTTTTAAGCTCAAATATTTGTGCGAAACATAAGTTCAAATGCAATTGTTCAAAACTGTTCAAAGGACTTTTACTTTAGTTAAGTAACGCTAAATAAAGGAAAAGGGGGGAATTAAAGATTAAACACAAAAAAAGTATATAATTCTCCCGCCACTTTTTATAATATTTTCCTGAACGCCATTTATTGTTTGGGAAAGACCAGTATTTCGCAGAACACAGTTCGGGAAACTTTGGTCTGGATTACCTGGGGCTTTAGTCCATTAAAATTACTGGAAGCAATTTTAATTATATATCACTGAAATTGTCTAGTGTTGCTAAAATGATTGCAAAATTTCAATGGAATGCAACTATTTTAATTAACCGGGTATGACGGTATTTTCGCTTCCTTGATCAAAGTGATAACACCAGTGGGTACTAAGAGCTAAATATTTTCGTCCTGAAAATTCAATATCCTGAAATAACTGTTTCTTTGTTTAACGAATTCATTGTAGATACCTACATTGGAAATATTTGACATATATATTGTCTATACTACTGTCTAGAAAAATATCTCCATTATGAAAAGAATTGTGCAAAAATTTTTGGTCGGCTTAACATGTTAAAAATTCTACAATTTCCAATTAAGGGTTAAAAAAAAGTTTACTAAAGCTAATAAAATTTGTAATTAATTTTAAGTTTTTAACTTTATGCCGTACTTACAATTTTTAACGTATTCATTGCTTAATTTATATTTTTCTAATAATCTTAAAACACCGAATAAAAAAAAACTGACTAAAAATTTCAGTAGTAAAGAATTTTTGTCGATTTTTAGAAATATGTAAATATAATAAACCGGCCAACATATCGTATCGCTAGGACACCATATTATTCTTAACGCCAGACACGAGGGCGGTTTAAAAAGTTCGCTGAACAGTTTGCCGTGCCGTGCGTCCGTCCTCGTGCGAACTGTGACGGAGTTTGTTTCGGCGCGGCGAACATCCTCAACGTGGAATACGTATTATACATATACCTACGCTAAGGAATACAGGAAAAGACGTTCACTTGCCTATGTGTATTTCCCCCTTTCAAAAGACATAATTCTTTCACTTTTTTTGTATTTTTTTTTCTTGTTCGGTCGGTACTACTACTTCTATTTCCATCTACAAACGTGATATATACATAAGAATAAAAGTAATGTATTATTTTCGTTTCGCAACGTAGACACCTCATTTCCATATAGAAAAAACAACACGGCATCGACTGACTGTAGTAAGGTGGTATTACTTACAAGTAAAGGTCCCGAGGCCGGACCTATCGATTTCGATGAAACTTAAATATATTGTAGACCACTAAAAACTAAGGGACACGTATTTTTTTTTATCTGCGGAAAAACGGTTTGAAGGGGTGAAATCGCCCTCCAAAAATTGGGGTAAAAATTTAATTTTTCAAATATCTCGAAAACAGTAAGAGATAGAGTAAAAGTTTAAATTGACGATATTGCTCTTTTTTAAAGAGCTATCTATTGATATGCAATTTGTTCATATTACATCAACAGGGGTGGTTGGGGGTTAAAATTTTGGGGTTAATTTTGCAAAATGGGGGTGAAAAATAGACAATATAAAAATTTTATTTACAGATTTGAAATCTACGTCAAAAAATCTAGTTGACCTGTTTTTGCTCAATATCCTAATATTAAGTCTAGGGGTAGTTAACTAGAGGGTGACTATGTCGAATAATCGTACTATTTGGGTATTTCAAGAAGTTCTTCTTCATGGAAAATAGCTTAAGACAATTAGAATAACGTAGAAATGAAATTCTCGAATTCAAAATTGAGTTTGAGCAACATTGGAGAGGGGGTGAGTCACCCTCTTAAATTACATACTAGTTTATATACACTAATTTTTGCTATTAACACACTGATAGTGGGTAAAATAATGTCACAATAAGTGGTTCTGAAGTTGGACTATCATATGTAAGGTCTTTATTAGGTTTGTTTTTTAATGGATATTATAGTTTTCCTTATCGAAAATTATCGATACCGAGAATTACATAACCTAACCTAAAATAACGAAACCTAATAAAAACCTTACATACGATAGTCTAACTTCAGAACAATCTATTGTGACATTACTACCCCCTGTCAGTGTGTTAATTAGTGTATGTAAACTAGTATATAATTTAAGAGGGTGACTCACCCCCTCTCCAATGTTGCTCAAACTCAATTTTGAATTCGAGAATTTTATTTCTACGTTATTCTAATTGTCTTAAGCTATTTTTCATGAAGAAGAACTTCTTGAAATACCCAAATAGTACGATTATTCGACATAGTCACCCTCTAGTTAACTACCCCTAGATTTAATATTAGGATATTGAACAAAAACAGGTCAATTAGATTTTTTGACGTAGATTTCAAATCTGTAAACAAAATTTTTATATTGTTTATTTTTCACCCCCTTTTTGCAAAATTAACCCCCTAATTTTAACCCCCAACCACCCCTGTTGATGTAATTTGAACAAATTGCATATCAATAGATAGCTCTTTAAAAAAGAGTAATATCACCAATTTAAACTTTTGCTCTATCTCTTACTGTTTTCGAGATATTTGAAAAATTAAATTTTTACCCCAATTTTTGGAGGGCGATTTCACCCCTTCAAACCGTTTTTCCGCAGATAAAAAAAAATACGTGTCCCTTAGTTTTTAGTGTTCTACAAGATGTTTAAGTTTCATCAAAATCGATAGGTCCGGCCTCGGGACCTTTACTTGTTAGTCTATATTTTTTTTTTTCTGAAAAAATAAAACGAATCGTTCTTTTTCTCACAGAAAAACTATATATATTGTTTTTCTTTAAGTTTATACTAATTTATGTTTTGTTTTTATTCAACGTTTTAAATTACTTTTAAAAATACGCTACGTTTCTTATAAATATTTAATGAAAATTAAAATAGTTGAAGACAAAGGGGACAAAGGGAATAAAGATTTTACTGTTTGAATTATTATTGTTATATTTTTGTTTGTTTAGAATTATTAATTTAGTGAAAAATATATCATGATTCGATTCTAAATTAGATAAGTTGCTGAGGAGAAAAATAACCGCTTAAGGTTTTGGGCGGTATATAATAGTACGAGTGAGTGTTTTTTAATCTATACATATAATAAAACTGTAAATCTGTCTCTCTCTATCTGTTCACGCATCACGTAAAAACTACTGGACGGATTTTAATGAAATTTGGTGTGATGATAACTGATTACCTGGGTTAACATCTAAGATACTTTTTATTCCGGGAAAATGTCTCATTCCCACGGGAAAATGGAAAAACTATTTTGAGCATTTACACACATTACGCCAATTTACATATTTCATAAAAAATTTCATAACTATAGTAACAAAAATTGTAAATAAATTTTGTAGTTTGGAAATTTTTCTGAATTTTAAATCAAAAAAAATGTTGCTAATTGTGTACCGAAAAATACAATAAATACACAGTTGTCAATTTCGAGACAATTTAATGCATTTTGTGTTGCAAGAAACTACAAATTTGGAAAAGAAACTACTCAACGTTTCGCGTGAACAACGTCACGAGTACGGCTAGTTGTCAATAATTCCTTATTGTTACCTAATGCCAAAATACCCCTGTTTCAGTATTTTGAGTAATATAGTCAGTTTTCCAGGATTTACTTGTTCTACTATTGCGTTCGAATTTTTTTGACATTTATGTATAGGTATACCTCATTTCAGATACAACTGATCATGAGTTTTCGTTAAAAAATTAAATAATTCTTATATTCAAAACAAATCAGTCTTCTATCTTTTCTAAAAACTGCAAATTTAAAATTTACGTAAATGCAATAATGAAAGAGATAAAGCTAAGAAAACGGAAATAATTTAAATTCAAAGTGACGTAGCATGGTTAAATTTAACTGAAATGAACTATAACACTTATTTATAAAAATTAGGCAATTTTTGTTCAGAAGAAGTTTTGGATTAAAAAAAAAGAAAATAAAAAAATATGGTCAGAGTTTAGTTAATTTTTAATCTAGAGGTAATTATTAATAACTTTTTATATATATATATATATATATATATATATATATATATATATATATATATATATATGCCGCTTCATAACGACTGTCGTCGTCTTTTGGCTCCCACTTTCCACACTTCTCGATGTTGCCACTGATCCGCGACCAGTCTCCGACATCTCATTGCGTCTTCGACCCCTTCACTCCAACTTTTTCGAGGTCGGCCTCTCTTGTCCCTTTCTATGGGTGTCCATTTAGATATTAAATGGGGCAAACGATGTTCCCCCATTCTTTGTACATGCCCATACCAAATCAACTGTTTTGTTTCTATAGTTTCTATGATATTTTTCTCATTTGCTACGCCCATTAGCTCCCTAATACTTTGGTTCCGAACCATGTCACGTCTGGATACTTTTGCCGCCCGCCTCAGAAAGTCCCTTTTAGAAAGTCCAGTAACTTTTTAGCAATCAAAAAACTTGATCCGTACATATTTTCTAGCAAATTAGTGAAATGAGACCTTTCTGTTACGTGAATTACAAAATTTATCTTCCTTACAGTTACAATTTATCCTCCTTCTTATACTTCCTTGGACAAAAATAGGAAATAAATCAGGTAAATAAAATAATCCGCTTTGGATTACTTGGATATTATAATAATGGGAAAATCTGAAATCGAATTGTCCCCCTCTTTACGATAATCTAACAAAAATTTCGAAAAACTTGATTCGATTAGTTCATTTACTACTGCTTATAGTTGCAATATTTTTAAGAATGCGAGACACAAATCATTATATTAGCAAAGAATCAAACCGGAAATAAGTATATATAGTAAGCAGTTAAGCACAATAACATATGTGAAGCTGAAGCAACAAACGGTAATTAGATCTTTAAACGACCTTGAAATTGTAATGAAAATAATATATATAATTGAATAAACACAATATTCATATAATAAAGCAAATAATAAAAACATAACCAAACAGATATTATCTATAATAGCAATAATAATAATAAACATTATCTATAGCTATGCAAGCAAGGTATATTAAAGTGGGCGTGGTTCAAGTATATTGTGTTAGGTGGCTCTTGTGCGCCACGATCGTCGTTCAGTTCCGCCACAACGACACGTTCGTCGTTGTACGAACGAACGTTTGTTGTTTGTTTCGCGTTGAATATGAAAAACGAACGTGTCCGAAATCAATCGACTGAATCACCGAATCGAGTCGATTTTACGAGTTTACTAGAGTGTTATATTAGTTTCATGTTGTACATATATCCGAATTATAAATCATGGAGTCACATTGCCTGTCACGGGCCGCTCACCAGGAGGGTGAGTTGCCGAGTTGGGTTATATTTTGTACCACAAATGAAACGACGACAAGGCCGGGTGGTTATGAGTGGGTGGGTGGATGAATTCGGTGGTACGGGTTTAGGAGGGAGATTTTGAAAATGGGATAAATGAGAGAGTATTGTGTGTGTGTGTGTGATTGTGTAGGTGGAGGTACATGGTGATGGTAGAAAGGACATGCAAAATAGATTGTACCTTATAAAATGCCTATATTTAAACATGGAAAACCCTTGAAATGGAACAATACGGGATTAATGGAAATTTTAATTTTTCTGTGGAAACAATTTTGCACCACCAACGGTGATGATTAATTAGAAAAATATTAAGTAGATTAATACACTAATACCATCTATGAAAAGTTTTTCCACAGCTTGTTTCGGAAACTTCATAAATACCTTCATTTATATACTTTATTATTTTTTCCTACTGTGGATTTAGGTATATATAAATCTCTCCTTTACTAAGGTATACGTATATATTTTTAGTATACAGGCTGTCAGTGAGGAAGTGCGAAAGACTTTAACTGGTGATTGCTGAGGTTCTTTTGTGTAGAAAAGTTCATCATATAAACCCAGCTCCGAAAACGCTTAGTTTCCAAGATACAAAGTCCATACCAACATTTGAAAAAACATTTTCGAATTGGAAAAAATTATTGGCGTGCCTTTTTTTCTTTAAAAATATGGCCGTACGAACGCCACTGGTTTGAGTGGAAATATTCTGTCTACTACAGAATATGGGTATTTATCCTCTCATATCCTGTCCCAAATTTTGTGACAATACCTTAAAACAATTTTGAAATATTTAAGAAAATATTAAAATAGACGAGAAACTGAACACCCTGTATCTTAAAAATTAAGCGTTTTCGGACTTGGGTTTATATGAACTATTTTACATAAAAGAACCTCAGCAATCACCTTTTAAAATCTTTCGCACTTATTCAATAACACTCGGTACACGTAGCCCTCGAGAAACAACTGCTTAACATGTTGACGGTCATAGATGCCGGACAGCGTCAAATGAATCGTGACTAATGTGACAGAACGCTGTAAAGTGTCAACAATTCCGTATAGAGTGTACACAAGTAAGGTATACATTATAGAAAAACATAGCTTGTTCATTGTTTAGACAGTATAATAATTACCGCAACGGTGCGATATACTCGACAGTACTTTACATATTGTGCAACAGACCTGTTGTATCTGTCGTACGTATCATACTTATTGTGTTGAGGCAGAGAATGACGAGAATGAGTTACGTTATATGTATATTAGTATGCTAGTTGTCAAAACAGTGTATCAGTTAGGCATTTCGTCAAAATACTTAATGACCTTACGTCTTAATTTCTTTTCCGACTACCTCATCCTTCTCTTCTATAAGTATTATTGGTTCAAGCACATTCTTTAGACTTTAGTTTCAAATGCCTTTGTTCTGCAGTTTTATCCAAAAATTACTGATATGCAGAAAATAATGGAAAAGTTTGTTATTATAAATCGACTTATTATTGTGTTAAAGGCGTCACCTTTCAAATCTCCGCTATTTCAATTTTAAGCGGGAAACTCCCTTTCAAAACGTCAAGGCGTGTTCCTTAGTTAATTTCACATCAAATTAAAACTGAAAAATGTATGAAATATGGCAATCGATTGTTCTTCTGTTCCTCTTTCAAATTTGCTTTTTCGAATTTTTTTTTCAAAAAAATTAATTTATTGGAAAACGATTCTGTTGTTTAATTAAAAAATTTTTGTCTAATAACAAAAAATACAATTGGCCAATAGATAGATATTGGAAACATGTATGTGTTTATGGATGCTGCTATTATATATCCCTAATATTTTTGTTTGTTTATATTCATGTATGGAAATGGTGTAATATTTTTTCAAATAGGGGCCATAATTCATTTTGTGCCAGGTGTTAATGATATTTAAAATTGACTAAATTTCGCATGACAATAAATTGAATTTTTTTGAAAATTTATAAAAAAAGAAACGTTGCAACAGTACAAAAAAAAACTGGAACATATGTTTGCTGTAGTAAACTTATAGCTGCCAATAGTAATATAACGGTAAAAATTATTGGTGAGGAAAATTAACACGTCATAAATAACGTCACAACTATATGGCTATAGCTAACTATATTTTTTAAATGTAAATTTCAATAGCGCTTTCAGCTGATTGGTACGGCGCTTATTTTCAAAAATAAAAGCCCAAATCTTAGACCGGAATGATATTATTAGGACCGGAATGATTTAGTTCGCGCAAATTCATTCATCTAGTTATAATATTTAATTCTCTTATTGCAATAATTTTGTATAGATATGTGTAAGTGCGATAAATGCTATTAGGTACATACAAATATCAGGAAACCAAGAAATGTTTTCCGACGAATGAACAGAGTTTTCCATAGTAGGTATGGGGCCACTTGGCAACGCAGTGTAATTGTCTATATTCAGGGGCAAGTAAGAACATTGCCTATATTTCGTAGTTTAGAAAAATGAATGAAAAGTGGTACACAAGATACACATATAATATTTGCATAGTTCATTGTAAAAGTAAAATCGTTTTGGTGATTTTGTGCGTTTGATGACTTTTTTTTTCTTTTTTCCAGTTAGGCTTTTTTTTACCATGCGCCCCGAAGCAACTGCGCTCCACCTGTTCCATTGTAGTTAAACAATTTTAATTTGTTAAAAAAAAATAAAATTATCAAAATTCACACTTTTGCAATGAATTCCGACGAATGAACATAATTTCAAATTGTGATGTAACGACTTCTAATAAAGAATGGGATCGATCGAACGTTTTCGTTAGAATTTGTTCAAACAAAATTCCCAAAAATTCTAATACTGTATGCGAGAAGTCCAACAATCGAAAATCGAAATTCTAACCAAACTGTTTCACATTTCTCCAAATATCTATCATTCTGCTCGTTAATGCTAAGCAAATTTTTAACGCTATATTCTCTTTGTTTCAGGTACGTTCCATTAAAAAACCACTAAACTGTATTAGTTGATCGGCAACTAATATGTATTTTTAGTAGACCTCTATTAACCCATGTTCGTATATGTTGGTAAGTAAAATATATTTCTCATATTGTAACCGCAAGGTATTCTTTAAAAAAATTAATTTTTTGCAAATCAATTTTTGCAAGTCGGTAAGGGAGGGCGTTTCATATGTGAATATAATTAATTTTTTCTGTTTTTAAAATGCCGCTCCAGTAACCACTATGACGAATTTATTTTTAATCATAAGTACAGTTGAGTTGAAAATTCAATTTTATTTTTTTTTTTGTGGTTGAGGGTTGAGCTTTCAAGTTCCATAAGAATGTATCTAAATATGTAGCCACAAGGTAAGTGGTAATTACAGTTGCCTAATTTACAGCGGGAAAAAAAAATTTATTACATAAATTTATAGTGTAATTTGTTAGACTAGACTCACTGGAGGGATACCTAGAAACCACTTTGGTATTTGTCTGCTGACCATTCTAATTATTAAAACATTCAAACGAAAATAAAGTTCTAATTAAATTAATTGAAAACGTTAAAATTTACAGTGAAACCTCTAGTGGCGCTGTACTTAATATTTTTCTTTTTTTGTTCAGTATTTTGTTTCCAACAATTTTTGTTTTGTACATATATATATACCTAGCCAAAAAACCCACAAATCCAAATTCCTTTTTATGTCATCGAAGGATGACATATTAATATCGTTGTGTAGTCATAGTGGGGGAAACATTATTATAGAGTTGTATATCCATATCCATATGCTGTAGAGTTAACAAAAAATCATAAATTAACACATTCACTGAGGTGACATTCAATGAGGTCAAAAACACGCACTTAACGAATTTTTTTTCAATAACTTCACACTGGTAAGAACTATGTTATTTTTATCTGCACATTCTTATAGCACTTTCTTACGTAGAATTTAAATATTTTTTTTGAATTTTTCTGTAACTACCTGATTTGATGTATTATGATCTGGAACATTTGTTTTCCCTAATGGAACGTGAAAAATATTGGCACAGTTAAGGGGAGATTCGCCAAAAAAATATCAAAAATCGACCATTTTTATTATTTTTTTTTATACAAATAAATATTTTATTAAAAAACTAAATATACAACATTATTTCTATATGTCTTGAGATTATAAAAGAAAATTTTTAAAAAATTCAAAAATGAACTAAGTATAAATGGCTTTGAATCCGACACGAGATTTTTCCACCTTGATGGTTCCTCGCGTTCTGAAATCCTCAGTGAACCAAAATCAAAAAATCAAGAATTTTCTGAAAGTATATAAATACAGTTATGGCACTGACTAGGATCTAAGAAAAAAAAAAATAAAAAACCAGCGAGAAATCGCATTATGGAAATAAATTTTCAAAAATCACCGCTTTTTCTCGACTCTAAACAACTCCCATTTTTTAAATATATTACGGAACCAGAAGATCCTAGTCCCTGCCAAAATGAGGGTATCGATGAATAAATAATATGTACTTTGATTTATGTCGATATCTCAAATACTTTGAGATACACGAGGAACCATGTCAAAAAACGTACTTTTTTCGAGAAAATAGCATTTAAAGTTGTTTTTTTTTTTTTTTTTTTTTTTTTTTTTTTTTTTTTTTTTTTTAGATTGAATTACATATAGTAAAGTGCGTGCAATAAAATGCCCAGAACTTTTTGATTTTTGATTTTTTTTTAAATAAAATTTTAGAATATTTCTAATACTTGAAGAAACATAATTATGAAGAAAGTCTGTCCTTAAGTGACATTTATTCTCCGATATTAACATACGTTATCTATCTCTTTCTATGGATATTAACATATGTTAAAAAATAACCTCGAAAATCCTAAAAAAAATTGTATATTGAAAAATTGTTTCTAAATTTAGGTCAGAAAATGAACAAATTACATAGTGAATATTTGTAGGTATAAGTATACTCCAATATCGTATTATAATTGAAAAAACAAAAATTTATATTTATGGTTTTTTTTGGCTATTATAGCTCTTAAATTATATGGAATTTGCAACGCTTGTGCGCATTATTTGATGGCACAATTTTTCATTAAGAACGAAGAATTCTAAATACTTTGGTATATTTTGATTCTATTTTTGTCTATACTTGTTATCGCTAGTTTCAGAACAGTTGATGTTGTGCAAAAACTTTTTTATCGTCGTTCTGATAATGTTCATTTTTTTTTTTTCAAACAGTGTCCTAACAGCTGCAGACACTTGTGTTGCAGACAATGGCTCTTTTAAAAAATTTTTCTACTGTTGTTTGTTTTGATAGGTTTCACTATATATTCGATACATTCCTAAACAGTAGATAAAAATATTAACAACTTTTAATTAAATAGCCTAAATACATACATACGCAGATACACACGATACATGTTTGACTAATTAAATGGAAAAGTTACTATAGTAAAGTATATTCTTACTAAAACGCTACTACATATTGAAAAGGTACGTATGTTTTTTTTTCCTTTCTTTGAGTATGTGTGTAATAAGAGGAACAGGAAAAACAACTTTTCCTGTTTTTACATTAAAAACGAAACGTTAATAAGTGGAAATGGTCATAATTAGTTGTACATATAATTATGTAAGTATATGGGTAGTTCTATAAACGAGGGAATTTTGGACGGCCCAACTCATTTTGTATATTAATATTTTGAAAAATACATTTTTTCTAGATGGAAACTGGAAACTGTTACTGCGTCTAACTGGCCACTCAAAATAACCCGGTTTCGAATTTTTTTTTAAAATTACACTTAAAATATAAAATTCTCAGTCTCTTGGCATGTCTCCTCTCCAAAGTAAAACATAGCAGACTAAATAATTATTTTTTCTGAATGTATAAAAAAAAAATTTACACTGCAGTAGTAATCTATAATATTGGTACTTTTTTATTGTATAAATAATTTTTGAATTTTTTTATTTTTTCTTTAAGAAATATTCTATTGAATTCCGTCTCCCGAACTTTGCATCATTCTCCTATCGAACCAAAACACTTAAAAAATTTTAGGAATTTTAAGATTTGAGTCGACCATTTTCTTTTTTTTTCGAAAACTATGGAATCACAAAACGTTCTTATGAACATATTCAAAATTTGCAAACGATTTCCAATCGACTGAGTACCCGGAAGTCTATGCCTATCTCTAAAAAATATTCTCGGACATTCAATTTTTTAACTATGATGCACCCGGAAAAAAATTCTGGAAAAATTATATATTCTATCAATCATAGTGAGGAGCCTGTAGAAATATTTTAGTGATTGTACAACAAACATAATCTCGAAAAAAAATCTTTTTTGATATTTTATTTTTTTTAAATATGACGCACCCGGAGGAAACATCTGAAAAAAATATATGTTATATCGGTCATAGTAGGAAGCCTGCAAAAAAATTTTGGTGATTGTACCATAGCTACAAGTTGATGAAAAAAAATATTGAAAAATTAAACAATTTTTTTTTTGCGGGGGGGGGGGGGTTATAATTTCTTTTTGAAGCTGATAATTTTTTCTGAGATACACTATAGAGGTATCTGAAACGTATAAGAATTCCAGCCAAATCTGTCAAGCCACTAAAAAATTATAAATTTTTTTTGATTTTTAAAAAACAATTTTTTACCCCCAAAGGGTGAGTTTTTAAGGGTTGAAAGTCAGTAAATTTTAATTTTATATCGAAAGCAGTTAGCAGAAAAAAAACCAACAAAATTCGTGCGGGGGCATTTCTACCCATGCTTATCCGCCAATAGCCTTTATAAATTGTTTAATAGTTTAATAAATTGTGCTTAATGATAAAAATGAATATAAGAAATTCTCTTGTGTTAATTTTATTTTTTTACTCATTTTTTCACTTTCTTGGATGTCTCTTTTTTTATAATGGCCATAAAATTTATAATTTTTAATTTTTTTACTGGCCACTTTGAATTGGTGTGAAAAATGTGTCTTCAACTTGAAATAAAACTACTTGAAATAAAACTACTTGAAATAAAACTACTTGCCAAAGCTTATGCATGAAAAAAATGTCGGGCCGGAATTAAGTCCATTTTCTTCCTTCGTTTGTATAACTACCCATATAACATACGTACACTGGTTGGTCGCGATCTATACGTGAGTGCATGTCTATTTTTCATTTAAAAATACTTCAGAAAATACTAAAAGCTTCAGTGAAAAATTCAAAAAATGCGTACGTTGTTAGGAAAAGGTGGGGGAAGACAAGATACTTAAGTTTTGATGGTAAATAAAACTGGCTAGCGAATAAAACTAAGACTAAGACTTTTTTTTAATTATTTTTACTATCTTTGACAGTCAGTCTTCCAAACTAAACCAGAAAAATTAGGATAAGATTACATTGTACAATTGCATAAACGATATTTAAAAATCATTTTACTCATGCTCATGAAAATAGTCCAAGTTACTAGGTATTATAACTGATTGAAATCGATATTTATTTTATTTAATTGAGATTAAAAATGTCATGCAAATATGATATTTAGATTATATCAGTTTGAAAACCTTTTAACAAATATGTGAAACCATAAATAACATCTAACTAATTTAAATTGAACTGACATTTGAAACCGATCACTGATCAGTCTTTTGATCAATACATAGATCTCAACACTGTTATCACAATTTTTAATTAGACCAAAAAACAAATAAATGTTCGAGAAAAAAAATTTTTCTTAGAAATTTTTATCAAAGATCAATTCATTGAAAAGTTTTTCCGCCAAAACCGATTCATTCCTTTATATTACTATCATTATCAACGTTCATAAATCAGAGGGTTAGTGTACTCTTTGTTGTCGGTAAACGCAACCATCCTACGATCACAGACATCGATCAATACGAACATTTTTTTAATTAATGACATCAAGAGTGGGTACCTACGATGGATTTTGTATGTGATAAGTAGAGGTAGGTACCTGTATGTAAAGAATTGTATTTTTTTTTACGTGAGCCAAAGTAAATATCATTAAATGTTTAGATCTCTTCTTTAAGATTTCACTTGTGTACTGAAACAAACATATACAATCAAATGTATGTTGCTACCATGTATGTAAAAGTATGTACAGTAATCTGATATGAACATGATCAAAACTATCGATAGGTACTACCCACCACTAGTTTATATATAGTGAGTGGCCCTAAACTTGATTCACGATTGAACATACAGTAACTTTTAAAATTGGTGGTTAAAAATTCAATTTTGTAAAATGAACTCAGTTACTGAGGCATCCTTCAGAAACTATTTTGAGCTTTGATTAAAGATTATTCAAAAAAAAAGAAAAACTTTTTTTGGGTTTCGGTTTCAGTTACGGATATGTAATAATTTCAAATACAGTTACGATTACAATTTTAGAAAAAACAGAAAAATTACAATAAAAATTGCATGAGTAAACATAAAATTTATCAGAAAAAATACATGTAACCGAAAACTCTAATCGATCTAAACTTCGCTTTACAACGACAGTTTTATTTGTATTTATCCAAAAAAAAAAAAGATATTCGAAACTTGTATTTCGAATACGGTTTCGGATTTTTTCTATATTTCGAATATGTAAGAGTTTCGGTCATGGTTACTGGTATCCATAACATTCGTAGGAACAATTGCACGTCTTCTAGGTAAATTTACTTTATGGAGAAAGTTCTGTTTGCTAAACTAGTTGGAAAGCTTACAAATTTTTTGTCAAAGGGGAATTTTAATATAGACAATAATTTAACTCATATGTAATAAGTTCTATCCGAGTATTTTTTACTTTTACCTCGGGAAAAATTTGGTACTGAAAAAAGTTTGGTCGTTTCATTGAAGGTAAACCTGATAAAAATAAAAAGTTTTCATTAGTAAACCCAACGTATTTCAAAACCATAGAAACAAAATATTAAATAATAACATGAGTTATATTAACTTATTCGTTAAATTTTTCTAAATAAATTCTACTTTCTACAACTCAAATTTGTTGTTTAACAGCAACTTCACGAGAAGAACTGTTATCACAAAAACACACCAGATACAGTGCTATGTTTTTGATAGTTGACAGTTGTTCTCGTTAAGTTTCTAGGGAACAAAGTAGGAATTTTCGTTAGATAAACCACAAGTTTATTCGAAAAAATTTGGGGGACAGGTCTACGCACACTGTCAACTTCCCATTGGGTGTCCTTAAAGACTAGAGACTACTGTACATAATTAATTCTTTTTCCATTTCGGGCAACTTCTCCCCTGGGCCCCCGATAGAGGCTTTGCCCCTTGCACCATACCGGGGACTTCGCCTTCTGTACCTAAGGGTGAGGGCTCCACCCTTATCAAACAAATGATAACACCATTTGTTCTCAAGATATGCGAGACAAAATATATTTCAAAAACAGTTTCTTATTTCGTTTTTTTTTTTTTTTTTTTTTTTTTTTTTTTTTTTTTTAAATTTTATTATAATATACTGGCGTTTTTAACATTAAGAAAGGTTCTTAGGCCATTATATAATAATGTTATGGTAAAAAATCCATATAATCTATGTTATCTTAAAGTTAATTCTGTTTTTTTACCACAAAAAACAAACCGCTAATCCTAATTTGCTGAAAACTTTATCCGGTCTTCATTTTTTGATTACGCATCTAATGAAATTAGTCCGGAGTTGATATCATCATTTGTTCTCGAGATATGCGAGACGAAAAAAACTTCACGAACGAACGAACTAACGAACGCACGTCCAGACATCACGCTAAAAACGATGGATTCGGATTCTAGTGACCTTGAAACGTGGAGATAGATTAAAATTAGCGATTCGTAAAATCGGACCCATTACAATAACTTCCTATGGGAAGTTAATAAAAATATAAACTCGTGTAATAAAAGTGATAAATAGAAACCCTTCGTCCATATTTCAGTAACTAACAAACAAAACTGAATACCTATTTTCTTTTATTTAGAACCCACGGAAGGAGAACATAAGTATCATATAATTAATTATGTAGAAAGAAGGAAACAGTTATTCTCCCAGCGCCTCCACCTTTCGTGTAATTTTATTTGTGTAGGTAATAGTCGAAATAAATTATAAAATTTCGAAAATTTTAAATTCTGACGTTGAAAGATTAATCAATAATTTCCCGAATGCGATTCAGAAATTTTACTAAAGCTATATTGATCAAAAATACGTTGCTTAATATAAATTCGGCAACCAACAATTTATCTCTGTATTGACTTCAAAATATATTTCGATTGTAACAAATTAGTATTTTGAACCACTCAATATTTGTAGCTAATAATGGTAAAAAAGGATTCCATTGATATGGTAGTATTATCACTAGTATTACCCAGTAGGTACGTAATGTATACAATTACATAGTTATCTGTGGGAACGTCAATCACTCACGTCTTGATGCCAGTTTATCCTTCCTTTTCCCTATCTACTGGCTGTATATTGTGACCAAAACCAAAGATAGTCAACTTGAAATAAAAATGAAAAAAAAAAATAACGAAACAATTTAACTCGAACTAAAACACAACAATTGAACAAAACACACATGATTGTGTTGGCTTTTGTGAATCAAACAATCTAAAAGTATCTACTTACTGTCTGTCTATTGAATTGACTGATATCAAAAAGGAGAAAAAAAACTGTACAAAGAGATCACGGACACGCTGGGGCTCTCAACTACTCTAACGACTTCGTTTTCAATACATTCCAATTTCTTTATAAGTCCGCTTACCGGGTTGTAGGAGAATATAATTCCAAGAATTCCTGTGCCCCCACTTGTGCTTAGTAGTCGACCGCCGTAACTCACACTTCCCCTACTTTTCAATCGTGTGAGTGTGTACTTATTTATAAAGTTTAAACGATACTGTCAGCACATATTTTCTTTAAAAAAATTTTTAAAATCTTTTGTAGAAATTGTAAATAATATTGTTAGTCAAACAAGGTTTGTAATATAATCCGCGCAATGAACCAACAAAACTTGTTTTGGTCAACTACACATGTATTATGTAAACACGGACCTATAAAAAAAAATTGTTTTAGTGAATAAAAAGATTCTGACAGGATGATTTATGAGTTGCACTAATCTTACGCTTTACCCTAGGTCATTATCATTACATCAATAGCAATGTTCTGGTCCACAGAGCACCGGTCTTATAACGAAAGACTTAAATGAATTTTTGTCGGTCATGGAGGGGGAATGTTTACAATAGAAATATAAATCGGCGGACTCATAACGAGCGGACTTATAACGAAAGTCTACTGTATTTACAATCATTTCTATACTTGCGGCCATCTCTGTACAGCAGAGATAGATCTCCTCAAGTTACTTGTTGTTCTCATTTCAGTCACAAAACATGTTCATTTTTATGTAAGGTTTTTTCTTTTCGTCTTCTTTGTTTCTTCCTCCCGTGTGTTAGTTGATTTCTTTTTATTATTAAAAACATTATCACATACGTAGATACTTGCGTAGTGGAATACTTACATACATGTGAGCGTTTATTTATGACTTTTATTGTTCGATTAAGTTATTATTAGCCATTTTGATAATTAATTTATATTTAAGTAATAAATATTATTTTAATGTAATTTAACCATAAAAAGAGAAACAATTTTAAATACTACCTACTATTTAATTCTTGCTAATAATAGTTACAGCTATTAATTGATGAACAAGCGCACTTTGTATCATGTAGATACTCACTCGAAAAATTTTAATTTATTCTTTGTTGTAAGTACGCGCTAATTTTATGTGTTGACAAGAATGTGTTTATTCAAAAATAATATAGAATTTTCCGTTTTTAATTTTTAATTAAAATGACTTTTAGAATATGTTATTTTTTCTCTTTGTCGAACTAAGGAAATAAATCCTAAAGAAATATAATTTTAAAGCCTTGAAATATAATATTTTTACTTTTTAGCGGATTTCCAGACAGTGAATTCAGCTATTATAGTCACTGTTATAGTAAGACTTGAACCCGTGACAAATATGTAGGTACCTACTTAATCTTCCTAACGAAACATCTTATTTTTATGATATTCGGAGAAGACTTTAAAAATCCCAAATCATTGGATGATTTCTAAATATTTTTTGCCAAAGTTTATTAAAATTTAAAAGACGGAAGGAAATCACGTAAGATAGATTTTTAAACTGCTATTCTGTGTAAACTGTTTTCCGAGAAAATTTAGAAAAACCGATTTTACCGAAATTACCAAATCTCAAACATTTTTCGAAATTTCTATAATCTGATTTCTTTTAAATTAAAAACCACAAAATGATTGAAAAAATTAACAAATTGGATTGGCTGGGAATCGAACCCAGGATCTCCCGATTTGTGCGTGTTTAAGAACCGGGAGATCCTTTGTGATTTTTCATTTACATTTGGATTTTGGTCATACAGAGACCAAGAAATCGAGTACTCAAAGTTTCAGTTTAGTTGAACGATAAGTGAACATATGAATACTGCGTATATTTAAATGCCAACAATAGTTCGTCATACCTAGTAATGTTTCACAAGCACTCGATAATATTTGAAATTGAAATCTGATTTCTTTTGTTGTCCCATGATAGGACCTAAGCAAGTCGGATTTCCGTTTTTCTCCACCTCAATTCAAATTTATTACGTTATAACGTAAGGTTACTAAAATAATAATTTCAAAAAATGTACTTTCGTTATTGAATATAGCAATCACCCCGTATTTTTAATATTGTATTTAAATATTATAGAACAAATAACTTATATTTTTTGTGTACAATTAAAAAAAATGCGTAAGCGCATGTTCAATAGGTACCAACAACGAATTCGTGCGTGTTCAAGAACACGTTTAGTTTTTTACATTTTTGGTTTTGTATCAAAACGTAAGGTATATTAATGTTACCTGTAGTTTGAAGTAAATAACTTATGGCTATATAATACAGTATCAGGGATGCTATGACTTGCAAGAGCGAGGATGAGGCAACTCGGGGTGTTAGTTAACTATCATTGGCTCCGTATCAGTGGTTGTCACACGGGCTCCGTCCGTGCGTTCGTCTATCTTGCCTTGTATCGTCGTATTATGTTTGGTTGAAGAAGAATAATGGCCATCTTGCATGTTAGTTACTTCATTTTCATAATACAAAAGTGTTTATAATATTATTTATTAAATTTAACCATGACAATTTCGCTGCAAGAAATATTTCTTTAGAAATATTTTTTTACTTTTTTCGATGTTGGTATCTCTAATTATTTGTTTTTAACCTTTTAGCAACTCTAAAGGACTCATTATTACATGAATAACAGAAAGTTACTGAATATGTATATTTACTGAAAATGTAGAGACAAAAATACCTATAGTTAGTCCCAGTTTTATTTTCCAATAATAGATTTAATTTTCTTGAAACTGGTTGACCGTTTAAACCTAGACTATTCCAGATACAAATTTTCCGTTTTCGTTCCTTTTTTGTAAGCTAACTTTAAAAACCTTTGAATTAGAATATAGACTTTAATTTTTACAATGAACTTGTCTGTTCATTTTTCCCAGTCGTTAAAGGGTTAAAAAACACTGAACATACGTATTTTCTTATTCATTTAAATATTATTTTTTTCTCTTTTTAAAAAGTTTACCCATATAAGAACATAGTAGATAAAGAAAAATATTATTGATAAATTTAAATAATTTATAACGCGTGTATGTTCTTTATGATTTCAACATTTGAATCTGAATTCCTGAAGGTGGTGTTGGAACCTGATTTATTATCTTTTAAGGCTATCGAATCTAATCAGTACATTATTTTTTGTCCAACACGTGTTTTTGAATTATTTTCTCTAAAAAAAAATAATGATGCTCAAATTTCACTAGAATCTTTATAGAAAAAATTCATTTTGAATTTGAATATTTAAATATTTTAGGGTCTAAAATAAAGTGGGATAAAACGGAGGTACATACAAAAAGAAGTTATTGAATAGTGATTGTGTAGAACGCTCTGTTGTTGCATTACATAACAATTTCACAAATGATTTGCTTTTTAAAACTAATAATAAATTACAACTTTTTGTTTGATGATTTTATTTGGCAAATAAAATAAAAAATCAGAAGAATATTAAAGCTAAATGTGGTGTTATTATTTGTGAACAAGGATGGATAGATAAGATGTCATATCTCCTTCTAAAAACGGTAACTTCTTTTCCATGCATTGCGTTCACTTTAACAGTTCAGTGTCGCCACAACGAACAGTGTGCGAACAATTCCGAAAACTCACACCACTCCCCACCACCACGATGTCCCCGGCCCGTTCCGCGACTACAGCAGTGAATATAGTGCCAAATGGTAAGATAAGTGAAGATGAATTGTGACAGTTGGCATGCTTGAACAAGAGATATCTTTCATTCTTGTGAATTTCTTTTTATATTATTATATATCGCGCCGTCTTTATCTACTATGTTTTCTTCCACGTCTTCTCCTTTTGATATATATTTTTTCTGTTCCGTTCTACTTTATAATATATTTTGTGTGTATATTCCAACAAGAAAGGAAAAATTGGACAACATTAGATGAATGGTAGTTTTATATATGAAAGAAGAAAGAATAAATACATGCAAAGGAGATAGATAGATATATTATTATTATTACTCTTATGCATATTTCATTTTAAAATATTTGGAAAATTTTCGTCTGATAACAATTTTATTTAAAATTTAACAAAACGAAATATTTTACATATTATTTTTCGATAATAAAAGAGACGTTTCTGAAATTTAATGTTTGGTAAAGAACAACATATTTTTGTTGAAACATTGAGCAGTATAAATAAAGTTATATAAATAGTAGTGCAAAAATTATGCATATAACGAATTTGTTTAAAATGTTTACCCCTCAGACAAAAGGATGTCTTCGGAAACATTTAGTAAAAACTGCTAAGAGTGAGAAAGTGTTAAGAGTAAGAATCTTGCGTGGAAAAGAGTAGTATTACAAACTGAAGAAATTTTCCAAGCAGTGCTGTAAATTTTTCGAGATATTCCATTATTCAATTTCTGACAGTCTTTGTTAAAATAGTTCCGAAATGCGTTTAACACGTCGCGGAAGTGCCGCATTCAGTAGATTGAAAATAATGAAAAATTTAATTGTCAAGTAAAGGTTTCGAAGTCGGACATATCGATTTTGATGAAATTTGAATATGTTGTAGAATAGTGTTTCTCAACTTTTCTTCAGTCACGGTCCGGTAAAAGCTCGGATAATTTTATGTGGACCGGTTACATTTATAATTACATAATATGACAATTATCAGTTTTTAAATTACATTTAAACATGAAATGTGTTTTTTCGACCACTTCGTTTACCATGTAATTCAAATAAATATTGAAACTTTTTTAAGCATCAGAAAAATATTTAGAAGCCGTTCTTTAATTTTAAATAGCATTTTCGTATCGTGGAATCATTTCTGCCATTAGTTGGAATAACATTTGATTGTATAATATGAAATGTCGTTTTCCGACCATTTGGCCAGCCATATAAGTCAGATGAATATCGACACTTTTTTAAGCATCAGCCAATTGTTTAAAAACAATTCTTTAATTTTAGACTGAATTCTGGTAGCCCGGAATCATTTGCACCATTAATTGGTATAACATTAGGTTGTGTTGTGATTTGTCATTTCCCCACTATTCGGTGACCAGGTTAACCCATCAAGTTAACCTTGCTGTTTTCTTTTCTTAAACAAAAAAATTTGCATCGTATTGTGGTCCAGTCTTGGGACTTTTGCTTGTTAGTGTGATTTTTTTTTGGGGTCATCAATTGTATCTTTTGCAAAAATGTAATTCTGTTTTTTATTTTTGCTTACCAATTATATTTTTGGAATTTTTTAAAATAACACACGAATAAACATATGGTATAATATTGTTATATTGTCCCGCATTGACTAGTGAAAAAGTTGACCGTCTTTGCTTGACAGTTGACAGTATCGGGACAGTTATTGCTGGGGTATAATTTTGCATGTAGGTATTACCCGAGTTTTTCGATAATCCGAAATGCAGACCGGTCGCTGAGATCATTGGGCATAACTGACATAGCCGTGTTTTTACTGAATTTGTATCCATTTATTTCCAAAGAAATATTGTCAGAAATATTTTAACAAAGATTAGTTACGTCGTAAAAATTTACTCCTGCGACATATTTAAAAAAATTCTCGTATGATTTATTGCAAGGATTTCCTGAATTTATTACTAACGGAATTAAATTAAGTTTTTCTTACAGTCTATTTAAAATGAAAAATTGCTTTTCAAATGTACAGTTACAGAAGAAATGTTTTACTTTAAATAAATAAATATTACATTATATATATTTACATATATATGATCTGTTCCACCGTTTTCAGAGGGGCAATCGCTACCTATCCCCGGTACCAGTGTCGTCTAAAAACTTGGAGAGAACTTACAATATAAATAATCGAGTACGAATACGACGAAGGAAAATAAGAACACGTCTTTATTTTCATCTCTTTTATACTTGCATTTTCTTTTTCATGCAATAATTTTCCAAAAATACAATGCATCACAAAAGTACTTAAAAGAATTTTTGTAAAACAGAGAGATAGGATTCTAGTCTATACCCACAACTTGAATGGATTCAGTTAAGTAACCCGTTACTGTGAGAAGTATTTTTTTGTTTTTATTACTGTGAGAAGTAATTTAATGTGTAGATCAATTTGATGCCACTGCCACATTAAGTAGTAAACTTATACGTCACACTGTATTACTAAATACATCTATTTGACAAGAGAAAATAATACAACATTTGAAAAAGAAAATCTTCCACAGAAATAGTAAAACTTTTCCATCTGTCTACTGTATCTGTTTCATTCTTTTCAACTGACACTGTAAATCTATTTCTCTTGCTTATTTTAAATTTGTATATATCCAGATAGGTGGAAACAGCTTCAGTACCTACTAGCAATTGTTAACCGTATTTTCAATAATAGAATATTTCTGGTGTACATTATCTATACACTATCATTTTCTATCTTTCTTCAACATTAATCTTCTCAAACCTATATTATTCTTTCTCGGTCGTTTTAAAATTTCTTTTTTCCACTTGGAAATTTAACGATAAATTTTTTGTAGCAAAAAATTTATTTAAAATTTCTATTAAGTTCGAGTATATAAATGACTGAAGAAAATAGTTGTGACAATTTTAAAATAAGTTTTCCATAAACGATTTTTTTCACGTGTAGTAATAGTCTCGTCCCATTAAAGTATTTGAAGAGACTAATTAAACTGCTGAAACGCTAACCAAACTAAAAAAAAACTGCTGTCCACTACTTGCTACTCAAACGTAACTGCGAATTTAATTTTTATATAATTTTAGTCTAAATTTCGGGTATTGAAATCGCTTCCAAAATATTTACCTACTGTTTTTTAAGCAAATTTGTAATATTGCAATTATTGTCATCATTAATGCAGGTGCGTCCATTAGGTCGATAGAGCGGCGCGGCGCGGTTCTTTCATCAATAAGATCTCCGGGGCGGTACGGCGCCGGTCTGTCGACCTAGTGGACGCATCTGCATTTATTCAGATGTATTTATCTCCGAGAGCGGAACTGCACCGCGCAGGGTTTCCGACCTAGTGGACGCTCAGCTTGGACAAACGATTGTAACAGAACTAAAGAACTTAAAACAAAAACCGTTTTAAGACTAAAGATTTACTAGGTATTAGATCTTGAAGATTTTTTTTTAAATTCTATGGTAATGCCTCTATTTGGTCGATAGAGTGCATTCATATACATAATATAAAATATTTATGCCGTTGAAAATGGTCTGTATTCGATAAGTCCTTTAAAGAATATTATAGTATATTCTTTTAATTTAGAAATGATGTCATTATCATCTCTTTTCAATTTATGACGCTAGCTGTTCTTTAAAAAATTATACGATACTGATCCTTAAAATGGTACATAAATTAAGTTTATTTTCATTTTTTCTTTTTCTCACTTATTTCAATTGCCATGTTATATAACATTTCGCTTACGGATTTGTGTATACTGAATGAAAGTTAAAAAAAGATAACATAACATTAAATTAGGTATTATTAAATGATTTTTACCAATAATTTGTTATTTGACCCACCCATTTCAATTCATATTTTTATGATACCTTACTGTGGTACGTTACTACCTAGGTATCATAAAAATATGAATTGAAATGGGTGGGTAAAATAAAAAATTATTGGTAAAAATCATTTAATAATATCTAATTTAATGGTATGTTATCTTTTTCTAACTTTCATTCAGTATAGACAAATCCGTAAGTGAAATGCTGTATGATTTGACAATTGAAATAAGTGAGAAACAGAAAAAATGAATATAAACTTAATTTATGTACTATTTTAAGGATCAGTATCGTATACTCTTTTTAAAGGACAGCTAGCGTCATAAATTGAAAAGAGATGATAATGACGTCTTTTGTAAACTAAAAAAATATACTATACTAATGTTTGCTATAAAACGTTTATTATTGCATATAGGGGAGAGTTGCCTAATTTGAAACCACTTTGTACATTTTCTGATTTTATGGAAATATTTTTAAAAATTTGGCAAAAATTTTATGTTAGAATGAAATTTTGAAGTTTTTTCTATCCATCCTGTCATGTTTTAATAAGAAAACTAAATCAAAAATGCTTAAAAAATATAAAAATTAAGATTAGTGCAATTGGTGTCAATTTAGGAAACTAGATTCATAATTCGTACCACGAGATTCTTAAGTCGTACCAACAAATATTACTTAAATAAATGCTATTAAATTTTAAAAACAGAATTTGTTTTAGACATAAGGTGACAAAGGAAATATTCTCATATTTTTTAAAAAATCATTGTTTTATTAAAAACAAAAAAATCAACAAATGCGAATTGGGATATCGACTCATAAAACAGTAGACCCACTTTTTCTCAACCATTACGTTACTTTTGCTAGAATTATGAGGAATTTTGTTTCGTTTTACTACTTAATATGTTAATCTTCGTACATCAAATATGGTAAGGCCAAAGAAGCGTTCTTCAAATTTCAGTATGTAGCCTTCTATTTATTGATTGAAAATTATCGGGTGTCCTGTTAATATTTATGGTCCTTAACTCCAAAATTTAAACATTTTAAGTGCCTTCTAAATATAGGTTTTAGAATTTTATATAAATAACATAACATTCATTAGAGCCATACATCTTATTTCAGTATAATTTTAAAGCAATCTCTATATCTGCTTCTGACCAATTGTAATATTTTCTTTTCTCACACATATTTATTCTAAAAAACAGAAAAAAATTTTATAGGTATTATAATATATTCTAAAAATATAATAGAGGTTACAAATGCAAACGAAATAATTTTAGCTATCTTACTTTCGCAATTTTTTGTTAATACTTTTTAAGGGTACGATTTAGGTAATTACGTGTTATCAGTTTTCTGTATCGTACCAGTACTAGTACAATATAGGCAACTATGTTACTTTTTGAAAAAAAGAGTATATTACATTAACTAATGAGGTTAGGAAAATAAAACTTAATTGAAAATAAAACTAATGTATTACTTTACTGAATAAATTTCAAAATAGTTGTTAATATCTACCATATACTTCAACAAAGTCTTATAAAAATGACTCAAAATTTACATGAAACACTGGTCAAAACTTAAAATTGTTATAAATTTGTGTTTCGGTGTTTACACTGCTAGCTGTTAATTTTTATGACAATTATTTTATAAAATAATTTAAACGACAACAGATAGATGTCAAAAAAATACATTCTAATACGAAATTTGCCATGGTACGATTAAGGCAACGGTACGATTTATGATACTTTCCCCTACTTTTATTACAAAATTTATGGTTTTGTAATATGTTTTTCGCTGGTGAATTATATTATAACACATTGCTATCTGTTCTGCAAAGGTATGCGGTGTAGCGGTAGTAATTCCACAATACTCTCCACATTCTCGCTATCATACGCTAATGTTTTTAGCTGGGGCTATAATATTAGTATAAATTTAATTTATATGTTTTAAAGTATTTAATACATAGAACATTCATAAACAATAATAATTAAGGGAGTAAATTAGGTAATAATGTGTGCAAAAGGGGTTAATTTTAACCACCTATACCTCTGTGCACCGTACACCATACAGAACTAACTCATTCCGTCATAGAGTAATCCAACAACATTCATATATATGTACGTATGTCGTTTAGTAATGGTGGGGGAATGAGTCAGGTGGGGGATGCAGATATTTACATTCCATATGTAGAGAGTTATAATAGCAAACAGCACCTCGCCACGGCCACCGACAACTGTATTATATGTACACGTGTGTGTGTATTGTATGTATGCCTAGGATTTAATAGTAATCTAAGTGACTTAATACATGATAATTATTCCATTTTAGACTTTGGTTTTGCGTGGATTATATGGAAAATAATATATTCGTGTTTTGTGTTCGTAACAAACAATATGTTTGTAAGTTTTTGTAAATCTAACCTAACTTATTATAATAATATTTGTTGTTCAACAACACACCAATGAACAATGAGATAAAAAAATCAAATTGTTTTATCTAGATATCTATATATATATTTTTATAGGCGGGATTAAAGTCATATTACAGTAATCCGTTTATTTTCACGCTGAAAAAAAAAATTGGTTGAGAAACGAAATTTTTAAATGTAATAAATATGTGTAAATTTCCAAATAATTTTCTTTAAAAGAAAAATATTAACGAAACAAAATTAGTGAAAAAAACAAATATTAACACAAACAAAGAATAAATTACGTTTTCAACTCAAAGCCACTCAGTACAGTTTCCTTTAAAAAATGTCGTTATTTTCGATATCTATAACTTTCAATAATGAAAACTACATTTTAATAGCCTTAATGTGTCTGGAATACCCATAACTTGTTCCGCTTAAGCCTTTAAAAATTTCGTTATTCTTTCGCTACGGCACACGGTTTAGGAGATATTTACGATGAACGTTTTCGGTTACGAAAAGTAGGTATCATTTAAAAACATACACTTTATGACAGACCGACTTCAGAAGCACTTCAAAAATGTAACACATTCAATTAGTGCTGCTATAGATAATTTTTTCGAGTCATTTGAGTTGTTGAAAGTTAATTGTATGAAAATTGCGTACTACGGAGACCGCGTTATAGAAGAACTGACGCAATTTCACACCGCGTTATACGGAATTCGTGTTATAGGAGACTTGACTGTATTTTTGTACCTTCTTTAAAAGTACAAAATTTACAAAAAAAAAGTAAAATAACGTAAAACCACCTTTTTGGCTATGACGTATACAAATACAATTACTTACTTCCATTGTTTGCCTATGACTATAACTCTAATTGAGACGACAGACCGAACGTGAATATTTGCTTAAGATAGATGCGTTCAGGTAGCGTGATAATCCCTCCCCAGTCTTACCCACCATCCACTAATACAAAAGTAATGTGCAAATGCTTCCAGCGCTTCCACCACGACATACTATTTTGTAAAGTAGGTATATAATGGTGGACAGACATTTGTTACTTTAGAAAAATTTAATAATTGGTAGGTCTTGCATTTTCGAATTACAGAAAAACTGTTTAGTGACAGCAAATCCCTTGGTTTTTAATTTATTACGTTGAAAAGTGTATTTTTTTGCAATCATCACATTTTCACGAGTCCGTTTATCGATTTTATTTTCAATTTTGCGAACATAAATCACATAATTTTTTGTGTGAATAATTAAAAGTCAATGGAGAATTTTCGTCATATATTCGGAAAAAATTTTTTTTAATTAAAAAAAATTTCATTTTCAAACAAAACGAACACACAAAAAATAGGAAAAATTTTAAAATATATATTCTCAAATGAACAATAAATCAAAAAAATATTAGACAAAAAAACGGCCATTAATTTAATTCGTGAGAAATTGGTATATGTTATCTCAAAACTTCAGGCGCTATAATTCATCCAAACCACATAACCTATAGAGAGTGGCGTACAGATGGCTGCTATGTATGTACGCTTTGTAAAATATAAAATTCAATTCGCACGATTCAATTAATTTTTCCGAAGATTAAAAATTCATATAATTTATATTACAAAATCACAATATAATTTCACTAGGTCCGGTATTAATACTAATATTCAGATCGAGAAATATTTGCTCTATACCACAAATAAATATTACAGAATATTATAAGTTGCTCGTCTGAATTGAGCTATACACTGACGAATTTATATATCTATACCTTTATAATAATATGTATTATGATAATAATTGATTGTGTATATATACACACGATAGTCCGTCTTCCCGCTATAGTCCTTCGGTGTGTACGCACACTACGCCCCTTTTTGTATTACGGTGATCCTCTCATTATTATCAGCATCATTATTACTGTCCCTGTTTCTCGCACCATTACCGAAAACCCACCTATCCAATAGGTACATGGAAATATAAGGCTCTCGCCCGCCACCCATCAAACTATACAAAGGCAAATAAAACATTGTCGGTCGGGCAGTTGGTATAGGCTTGTTTCGGCTGTTTTCGTGAAATGTTTGTTTGTTTGTTTTCCAAAGAACATAAATCATTTGTTTGAAAATTCCTTTTCGTACACAAAAAAGGATTAGTGAAAAATTTACATAGAATTTTTGTATCGAGTGTCCTACTTTTTACTTACTTTTACTTAAGGGGAACCACTAGTGTGACGTTTCGATAGTCTATACCTTTAAAAATAACATATTAAAATTTCAAGTGCATATCTCAAATAGTTTTTGAGTTACAGCCATCCCAAGAGCGGATTCTGATTTTCATTGTTAACTTGAGGTATTTAGAAATGTATAAAGATTGATAGTTCAGGAGTTTCTGGACGTAGCTGCCCATAACATGTTGTGGAGAAGCTAAACCCAAGCACATTTAAACGACTCATCTATAGATTTACTATGACCGTTATAGTGAGTACATCGTAAATAATTTTAGTAAAAGTTCTCAGTGATTAAAACTAAAAAGTAAAATATAGAAAAACTATATTTTTCAAATTTCCTGCAGTTATAACTCGAAGACAAATCATACGATCGAGTTGATTCTTATTGCAGTTTCTTTTGCATATGTTTCTCCGGACCGTGAACCTCCAGTTTTCCGATCGAATAATAAATGTAATTTTTGCAGGCCAAAAATCATCAAATTTTCGCGCAAATTTTGAAACTTTTTTAAAAAATTTTAACTTTTTTTCTTCGATTGAGGTTCACGGTACGGGCAATACCTTCTAGTTTAATAGGTTTTTTGGTTTTTTTGATGGGCATTGTGAAGGTCGCTATCACTGCAGCAGTGGGGGACCTTTTTTTGGAGCCTTGGGAGATCGCGAATAACCCCCTGAATTTTCAGTTTTTTGGTCCAAAAATTTTATCATGAATTTATTATATATCAACAAATATATTCTTAAAATATTAAAACATTCCATACAGTAGTTTTCTTTAAAAAAAATTCCCCAAAATCACCTTTTTTTAAGGCGGTCACACTAGTGGTCCCCCTTAATATGCAAGATAATCCTAAAACTTATTTAGACGGCCATCCGAAACCTTCAAGTTTTAGATTAATTAGTATTATTTTGGGTATTAGGTATGGTAAAAAGTAAAATTGTTATAACTATTATTAAGTTGATTAAAAAAATTATATTAATATTTTTTATGGCACACTCAATACACATTAAAAATTAATGTGTATAGGGTGTGAAAAAAATGATATTGATCCATTTGTTTTGATTTAATATTTTGATCGCAGCGGTAAAATAAATATGTAATTTAGTGAATCAAGAAATTCACATAAATTGTCGAACTGTTTTCCATAAATTACTTGAATTTTTTCCTTTTTGATATCAAACGTCATGCGATTATCATTAACAACTCAATACCGCATAAAGTAAAATATTAAAATGAATTTTTTTCTATCAGAAAAACGCTGAATATAAAGAAAAATATTCGAAATGATCGCTGTAGACATCGAACTGCACGCGTATATTGATATTTATTGCATAGTGTGATTGCTTCGTACAGTTGAGTATAAAAATATTGAAACAATTCTCATTCAGAAACTAAACATGTTATTGAACGGGCTAAGCTATTTAAACCAACTGTTGAATTTTAATGAATTAGAATCGAGAATAAAAGAAGACGGTTTCTGTCTGAATTTTCCGAATTTTATAGAATATCGAGAATTAAAAAATAGATAAATTATTTAGTCTAATATTTGAAGAAAAAAGATCAGAGTAAAATATATTTCCAGTTTGTCATATTACACCGTTAATAGTGAGGTGAAATAAGAAAGACCCTAGAGCATTTCTAATAGAAATTGGTGTCCAATACTAAAAAATTCGTTACAATTACCAAATAAATTGAACTTATTAAGTAGTAATCTTCAATTCTAAAAAATCAAGTTAGCGAAATCGATTTCAAACAGTATCAAAAGTTGACTTCTCGCAACTTTAGAGCAACACTATATAATGCAACTGTATTTTCATGAATTGGTGAACTTACTTTAAAATTATATTATTTAGCCACCTTTTGGGGAAACACTGACGCAAAGCAAACTAGAATATAATGATGCATATTTTAAGACAACGACAAAAAATTATTTTGTCTTTAATATTAACATGAGTATGTTTTTTTTTGGCTGAAATCTGTTTCCGGACAACGAAGAAAATTATTTTACTTTTTTCTACACCTACTGTGTAGGTATACGTTGTACACACTTCTAGCGAAGTGTTATTGTTTCACTGTACACATTTGTACAATTTAAATACAAAATTCTATTAAATTTATTTATAGTGATTATGATATATATAGTTTTCATAGCCATCATGATCTTTGAAAGTGAATTATATGTACTTTATAATAATAAATACCTTACCAGTTGTGTTATATGTTATCTATCTCTGTATCAGACATAGACATTTTGCATTTGTTAGAATAAGACGAATATACATATGTTTTTAATACAGTCGTTTCTCATATACACGAATGTAAACGTAGTAAGTAATATAGTAAGTGAATGAGTAATCTATGTATACGCTTGTAGTTTGTATGTATGTAAATTATATTTATTCTACACTTTGCCTTTAAGTAATATTTATACGGCCCGTTTTTTTTTTTTGTTTTTTTGTTTTTTGCTGTTTGAACATACTCACAACCATTTTGCATATCTTATTTAATATACGCGTCCGAGGGAATTGATTATAAACTGCGTTATGTTGTGTGTGTGTGTGTGTGTGATTGTTGGGTCCATATGTACATATGTATAGATTATAACATGTTCATCGTATAAAATTAATTGTAAGGCTGACGATATTCTAGATATATGTACACAAGTGGAAGGTCAGTCACTCAAAAATTTTTTGAAAGATAATTATTTATTTAATTAAATATTTACAGTGAATCTTAACCACCGAACTTGATGTAATCCGCGATGTAAAAACGAAACAAACTATAAAATAAAATTGTTGAAAACTATATAGTTACGTGCCTGAGACTAGTGATGGAGAACTATCGATAGTTGCGACCGATAGTCAGTCGTGAAACTATCGATAGTTTTTGATAGTCAAGTTTTTTGACCTGGACGGCATTTGGATAGCCGGTGAGAAAAAAAAAAAAAAAACAAGGTCGCCTGTTTTACACCGGGGCGGAATTATTCCTTTTTGCCCGGAAATTCCCTTAAAATGGTTGTTTTTATATCTCTGCTCATCATTTTTATTATCTTTATAGTATTTATAAGTAAACGAAATAAACGAAAAAAGCTATCGAAAACTGTCGATAGTTTTCGATAGTCAAAACTATCGATAATTATCGATAGTGGTATTGATAGTTCTCCACCACTACCTGAGACATTCTTCCCCTGGGCTGCATCGGTCTAGAGTATTAAAATTTACACATATTTGAATAAATTGCTATGAATATGGTATATTATTGCCTATATTTTATCATATTAAAAAATTTTTCCGTAATTCCTACTCGAATTGGCTTTGGAATTTCCCGTGAGAATGAGACATTTTTCCACATTTTCGTCGAGTAGTTTTTGTGTGATGGACGTACATGTGGACAAAAAAATTAAACAATTACTGTTTCCATATAACTACCTTACCATTATAATTTTCAAAAAATATTCCATATACAGATACGGTCTCGTTACCATCTTATTTTATGTATAAAATTTTAGTTTTAAATTCCAATCAGTACGGGCGTCACCCCTTCCGATCAGTATAGGCGTCCGGACTATTGTCTACAACGAGTACAAAATATAATTGTACTATTTAACACAAACACAACTGGGCCATAATTTTGTACAATTTTTTTTTTATATTGTTTTAATTGTCACGCTTTTCTAGGGTAATGATCCGGGAATTTATATTGGTTTGACAGGGCCTGTTTACTTGTAGGGGAGACTGGGGTAAAGTGGCCATTCTAAGACAAAGTAATGTCTAGTGTATTTGTTTAAAAGGAAATACAGATTAATAAATATTTAGCATATAGTTGCTTTAGTGCAGAATCAATAACCATCAATATATCAACAATATCTTGAAAGGTATTTTTGCAATTTTTGTTTTTCGCAACATGTGCAAAGTGATCACTTTACCCCACTATGTTGGGTAAAGTGGTCAGGAGTACCCATTTTAACCCAAAAAGAAATCTTGAAGTAATAAATATGTTTGTATACAAAATCAAACTATGTTTGTATCATTAATTATTATATATCAATGGACGGAAATTGAAGTCTCATCATAGAGGTTCCTTTTTCACATTTTTTCTCGGAACCCTAAAAACTGATTTCAGGCAATTCTTTTGTTTATAAAATATAAAGAACTAAATAAGAGTTCTAAATATTCTAAGAATTCAATTTGAGCAGCGATCGGAGACACTGACCACTTTGCTCCATTATTAAGCCTGGTCACTTTACCCCGTTAGACGCCTTTTCGGCAAACTACAATTAATTTCAAGAAAGAATTTTCTGATTCATCGATAACTATATTATTTTAAAGATAATTAGACAGAGTTTTTAGCTATCCCAATTAAAAAATTGTATTCATAATTAATAAAAAAATATTGAGAATACAACTTAAAACTTACTTTACATGAACACTTGAAAATTTAGAAAATTCGTTATAATTCATACAATCTAGAGAACTGATCATTGACGTTTTAATAGAATACTAATGGCTTGTCTACAAGCTAGTATTCAACTTCGCCACAAGATTGGAGTGGTTTCCGGTGGGTAAAGGCCAATGGCCACTTTAACCCAGTCTCCCCTATATGTTGATATAGAAAAAAATTTTATTTTGCAAATCGAAAAAAAAATAGTAGGTAGGTACCTACATTGCTTCAAATATGTGTAATTCTTCAAATTAACGATAAGTTGAGGAGCAGCATTCTGAAAAATTGGTGAAATCACAAAAATCAAAGTACTGCTAATATCAAAAATACGTGTTTAGTTTTTATAGCAATAAATTAAAACGCGGCTTATTAGTCGCGACTAAAAATACTAGAAATGAGAATATGCAATGAGAAACACTATGTAAATCTATGCTATTTGCAATTTTATAAAAATCTGGAATATTGTGACCTCCCAAAAAATTGTTGTTTTCCAGCATAACTACGACTAAATTATATTCGAATTTTTATAAATAAACCAATTCAAGATATCCACAACAAAATTGGTTTTATATATAGATTTCACTGTAATAGAGTGAGTGATTCTAATTATTGAATATAGTTTTTCTAAATTTAGTTATAAATTTATTTTAATCGTAAATTCAGTCAGCGTGTAGGCGTGGCTTTTACTTTTTTTTTCATTTCTGCTTCGCTAGATTTATTATAATGACAAACTATCTGATTGCATGTACGCGCTCTACAACATACAGTACAACGTAGAATAAGAACTAAAAAAAAAAAAATGAAAATTAAGTAATTATTATTACCTAATCATAATTCATAAATTATTAAAATTTTTTTTTTTTTTGTTTATGAAAATCATAATTAATGCCCGTTGTCTTAAATAACAATATTCAAGTTCAAATTTGAATAATAGCATAACGTGTTCTCGAACCAAAATTATTATTTTAAAAAAAATTATTTTTATTCTTATAAAATTAAGATGTAGTCATTTTTTATAAAATAATAATTAAATTAATAACTATGATTCTATTCGTTTTCCGTTGATTGTATGATAATTTTTCATTTCGGGAATTCTAATCTGCATTCCATCGAAAATTGGGTGGGTCAATTAGTCAGTAGCGGTTGTTAGAAGAAAACTAAATGAGTACTGGCACCTCCCATTTACTGTTTCAAGTAAAAATGAAAATTTATTAATTATAATTAGGTGCAATTAAAATAAAAGTAAAAATGGGGAAGATCATGCCCTGATCTATAGACAGGTGAGTTTAAAATTACGTGAAAAAATTGTGAATGGCCAATTGGCCACATCAAATTGAGTTAATTAAATTATGCGTCGATTAAATTTTTCGGTAATTTAAATGTTTGTGCTTTTAATGCTGTGAAAGTTGGGTTGATCTTAATTAACCAGTAAATTGGCCAAATCTATAGGTAATTTATTTTTATTATGATTTTTTTAATGAGGAATGCGCTGCTCGTTAACAAATAAGCCAATTATGCGGTATACTTAATTGTTTAAGGGGTTTATACTACGCAGACGTGCTGAAAAATGAGACTTCTTTAAGAATTTTGTTCCGCTGCTAATAAAGCAATCAAAGTAGAATTTTACAGAGGGTCTTATAATATATATCTTATGATATAAAAGAATATTATCTATTTTGATTTAAAATACAGAATGGCATCCGTAGCAGTTGGTGCCTACGTAACATTAGATGGTTGTTTTTTCGAGGAAACCAGCGATGTATCGGATAACAACTTCCAAACAATACCTAAGGTGATGCAAACACCTAGGGCCTAGGGCACCGCTTAAAATTAAAAATATCAAATTAATCTTTGCGGTAGAATTAAGAGCTGTTTATGAGTTTTTAAACTAACATAATTTCGGTTTTTAAATCCTTCCCCCGTTAGTCCTCAAACGAACCTTAATTACTGGAACTGAAGAAAGAACTAGGTACTATAAAATGAAGAAAATACATTATATTTCCAATGTACCTAGTATAAGACTCCAAGAAACAATTTTTTATTATTAAAAGCTTTTATTTAACTTGCTATGTTAGTATGTTGGTTTAGGTCAAATCTTGGAGTCAAAATTTAGACAACTTCTAATTGAGCTAGAGGTTTCAAATTTTGCATACTTGTCTAACCTTGATGACAATGCTATATTGTATAATTAGTTTTGTTCTAAATCGACCCAAACCAAAATTGTTGATTTTTAGTCCTATGCAATTTTTTTGACATTTCGAATTGTCAAATATTGTCCATTGATTTTATATTGCAATTTTCTGTTTCCATAGTTATGTTTGATTAGGGTAAATTAACCGATTAAAATATAGGTAAAAAAATTACTTCTTTAATTTTTTTTAAATTAATTGTGATCAGACTAAAAAGTAGAAAATAAAGTAAAAAAAATGTTTTTTAAGAAAAAGCTTTTATTTAAAAATGGGCTAAAAAAGAAATAAAATAACTTTTGAGTTTTAATTAAGTTTGGTAACTACTGAAAAGTAAAATAGCTACACTTATATTCAAAACATCCAAAACAGAAATAATTAATGATAACGCCTCAAGCTTTTATAAATTATGTTGCATATTGCTTCGAACTTCACTCAAAGGTTATTTTTTTTTTAGCCCATTTTTAAATAAAAGCTTTTTCTTAAAAAACATTTTTTTACTTTAATTTATTTAAATTTTAATTTTTTTAGCTTTTTATCTTTTAAATACCAAGAAAGAGAAATAGTAGAAATAAATCTGAAAGTAAAATTGTTTTAAAGTCTCCGGTTCTAATATAATTTTGTGTAAAAATTCCAGCACCAGTCACATTTAAATTTGGTGTCCTTATTTTATGGCCCCGTCTGCTTTAATTAATGTGTGTGTTGTCCAACAAACATAAATAAAAATGTTGCCCATAAATCAAATAAATTTTTACCAATTAAGGACAAATTAATTAATACAATTATTAAGAGTTCATTAAAACACTACGTACAGACAAAAATACACATTTTGTGTTATTATACTGTAAAACTTGCCCGCCCAACCATATTTGAAATATTTAATTTACCGGAATTTGCGAAAACCAGAATTTGGTACATGGGTACGTGTTGTTGTGTAAGTTGCCCCGACTGTAAACAATTAAAAGCAGTGTCCGAAAGCAGTGGTCTTGTTCGCTTTGTACAATGGACAAAGAAAAGATGTTTCGGGCTACGTGATCAAAAGGTCATTATTGTTGTCGATAATGAGAATTTTTTAATTTATTACTAATTATATTCCAAGATTATATCTAGAACAATCATACGGCCGGTAATAAAAATACCGTAGCAATTAAAATATCAGTGAATTACAAGACGTACAAATGGTGTTCCATACAATAAGTTGTGAGGTAGAGTTGTCGATTTTAATTCGATTAATCGAAAATTGATTAATCGATGCTTAAAAAATCGACTTTTTTGATTTTTTTCATTTAGATCGATTCATGAATCGACTATTAAAAGTAAGAGGATAGATAACCGATTTTTTCCAAAAATAATTTCATTTTAATTGTAATTCTACAAAGAAACACGTGTTAAAATGAAACGCCAAAAACGTAATTGTTAATTGTCACTTTTTACTCGTTGTTATCAACGAACCCTTCATATGGCTCTAGATAACTATATATATATATATATATATATATATATATATATATATATATATATATATATATATATATATATATATATACGCACTATCTTGTCCAGTAGAAGATTATTAATACAAAAGGAAGAAAGACCAACTATCTGAAAAATGATCCCTTCCCCACAAAAGCGACTTATTTAGAAAACATTTTTTTGTCAGTTTGTTTGAAATTTTTGAATAAACTTGGTTCATTCTATAGTATTCATCCTACATATGTATTCAATTGCGTTATTTGCTATAATTAGGTATAATTGAAAAATTAACTCATCGCCTTTACAAATATAGCTAATGTAAGGCGTTTTTATACTATCAATTAAGTCCCTTAACAAAAATTATCAGCCAGTTTTATTAAACTTTTCAAAATTTCGATTTTTCAGATCGATCTCACAGAATCGATTTTTTTTGTGGATTTTTTTAATTTCGATTTAAATCGATCCAAAAATCGATTTTTTTTTATGGAGAATCGACATCTCTATTGTGAGGGTTATATAATTATATAACAAAGCTTTATTTTTATAAGATCGATAATTTTTGTAAAGGCAATATTTTCCCTTTACAACGTAAGATATAGGAGTATTTTGAGCTATCAATGACTTTTTTCAAACAATAACGTAAAATTTGGCGTCTGCAACTTCTAGAGTTATGGGTCAAAATTTTTTGTAATAATTTTAATTGAAATTTTTTATAAAGGAGTATTATCCCTAATTATTTCAAATTTTTTGGACTTCAGATTTGTTTTTTGACTTTTATTGAAGTTTATTGAAGTTTTTATTGAAGAATAATTTTAATTGAGCATTTTTAGTAAATGCTAATTTACAAGTAATGGGCAAGCGACAAACGATTTAAAAATGAAAAATGGTAAGGAGTATAGAATAATATATTCTAATCTAGCAACAATAATTTTGGTTTTTTTAGGACTTAATAAAAATTTAAAAAAGCTATTAATATTTTCACGGACCATTTGTACCATCAGATTGACATTTTAAGAACACATAAGAAAGTTCATACAAAAAAATGAAAATTCAAAAACGTACAGCAATTTAATTATAGACATGTAAAAAAAAGGATATGCTGGTTGACATGATTTTGGGATTTGTGTTCAGAAGTAAAAAAACGATTCCGATTTAAGTTGTTATTCTGGCAGGAACTACAATGAAAAAAAAATTAATTATTTATACTTCACGGTTATATAACTGGGCTACCACATCCTATCTCTACTAAATTGCAAATTTTTACGTCGAATAATTGCAGACATGGACATCGAAGTGACTCTACAAATACTCCATTTTGCCAGTTTTGGTACGGAATACTGTGAATGCAGTTTTCATAATATTGTGCTTCCAAACATCCCCTGTAGGTACCTACACACTAGCAGAAAGCTTCTTTACAGAAAAGAGAGAAATTATGTAATATACTGGGAACAATAAATCACGACGAAAAAGACAGAAAATGAGAAACGGCGGGCGCGGGTATATACACACATTGTACAAACAGCACAGCACAAGCAGAAATAACAAACACAAGTTGTGTGTCGGTCTTGTGGAAATTGTGTACAAACACAAGATATGAAGACGAAGGAAGAAGTGAGCGTAGATACTGTTACAACCGGAATGAGGGAGATTAGTGTAAAGAAGATGAAACACATCGTAAATGTATAGTTTGTTTGTTCATGGCCGGGGGTGTAGCCGCCCGGCTGCCACTAACTTATTTCTGAAGTTACTGAATTCCCAAATGGCACATATTGTTGAATGAGACATCGGTATCGTTCGTATCTGCTACGACGTTCCCTTCAAACAGAAAAAAACTTGAACAAAAACACTGCGCGAGACACGCTGACAACAAAAACGATACTGCATTTTCTTGTTCATTACCAATTTTAGAACATTATAAATAACTTTATTGTGGTTCTTTTTTCGTTGACACGTCGCGCATCGGTCGTATAGTTGCGCTAGCACCCGCCACGCAGTGGTCTGTCGGTGTCACACGGAAAACACACGGAGTAGACGGACACTCGAGTCCATGGAGAAACTTTAAAAGTAGCGTCAGTTAAAATTTGTTGATAATATAAATAACAACTTTATTGTTCACTATATTGGAAAAATAAAGAGATTTTTGTCAACAACAGAATAGATGCTGCGTCAGCAGCACACCATTGCTACTTATTTTTCAACATATCCTGCTTCAAAATTTATTACAAATATTTGTAAATAATAAACAAATACTTTGCAAAATACCATGTTTATTTTTGAAACTGTGACAATATTGTTTCGAACCGTCAGTTCATTTTCAAACAGAAATTTTCAAAACGAAAATAAAAGTGGTATTTTACAAAGTAAAGTATTTGTTTAATATTTACAAATACGGAATACCATAAAGTAACGCTCAATTCTGTTAATATTGTTGCAAATATTATGCAAAATTAAATTAAAAATCACAAAGTGATTGAAAAAATTATCCGAATCGGCCGGGAATCGAACCCAGGATCTCCTGGTAACTAGCCAGGTGTATTCACCATTACACCAACGATCCTGTGTTCGACAGCCACCCGAGCCAGACAATCATTCAACCATCTATGTGTATTGGTACTCTCTCTAATGCGAGAAACAGTTACTATCTTCAGTTTCAAATATTATCGAGTGTTTGTGAAACATTACTACGTATGACGAACTTTTATTCGCATTTAAACATACACTATGTTCATATGTTCACCTATCGTTCAGCTAGAGAGAGAGTACCAATACACATAAGTGGTTAAATGATTGTCGGACTGGGGCGGCTGTCGAACAGAGGATCGTTGGTCTAGTGGCGAAGACACTTGGCTAGTTACCGGGAGATCCTGAGTTCGAGTCCCAGCCGATCCAGTTTGATAATTATTTCAATCACTTTGTGTTTTTTAATTTACACTTGGATTTTGGGCATACTAACCAAAGAAATCGAGTGCTTAAAGTTGAACGATAAATAGCTGCGATATAAAGCTGAACGATAAGTGAACATATGAATACTGCGTATGTTTAAATGCGAACAAAAGTTCGCCATACGTAGTAATGTTTCACAAACACTCGATAATATTTGAAATTGAAATTATACAAAACTAGTCAACCCATCCATAAATAGAGGAAAAATGAATATTTTAGATCCATAATATAGATCATTATTAGATAATAATATAGGCATCGTATAAAGGTATATAATTATGTCTATATCTACCTACTAAATAATTTTTCAAATTTTTTGCTGTCTTCTCTTAATGTTTGTTGGCTAAATACGGAAAAGTTTTCAACATTTCAACAATTTTTATGATTGTTAATTACTCAATCAACTGTAAACCGGTAATTATTTTCCACTCCAATTACGTCAAGATTTGATGTAAATAATTAATGCAACGAAACTTTCATGTGGGTATGCTAAACTTGTTAACACTAAAATCAACTTTATATGAGAGTTTAAAATTTTAAATTCAGAACTGGTATGGTTTAGAAGGACGTACATGTTACTTGGATTCTAGTCCTGAAATCTTATTGAAGTTTCAGTTAATAAAAAACATCCAAAAGAATGTTCCGCCTCTGTTAAAAATTTGGAGTGAATGAAAATAAATTGATAACTGAAGACTGTCCGGCACAAAGGCTGAAAGTACCAAAAAGGAAAACAAAAATTTGAATTTATTCTTAACAAATTGTATAAAAAAATTACAATGATACAGTGTAATATCATTAATTCAAAGGATTTATTAGACTTAAAGTTTACAAATTCAAATATGGTGGAAGTACAATCAGTATATATGCATAAAATCAGACTGTGTACTTACATGAAGTGCATTTTTTATATGACTATAACTATTGAAGTAACAGACTTCGGACTTTCAGATTTTAACATGTTATTGCTGATGGTATTTACAACATTTTCCACTAATAAACGCAATTTTGTAAATTATGGCACTTACAGCCTTTGTGCCGGACGGTTTTCAATTCTTAATGATTGGTATTATTCGATATTCCCTAAGCCATAGTATTTAGAGTCAAATAGAAAAAAAATTCCTATTAGTCGATCACATCTTCATAAATTCAATATGACTCGTACAAAAGGTTTTTTGAAATGAAAATTTTTTCCAAATTATTAACAGGGAAAAGTTTATTTTCAATCCAGCGTCTTACAGAATGCATATTATAATTTGCCTTTTAGATAACAATTTACCTATCCACGTTTCCAGTTGCTCCTACTTTTGTTCTTAATTGGCCCGTACAAGGCGTTGTCTTTGGCCGCCGAGACGTAGTACAAAAGCCGTAGTGTGAATTTGGACGTTGTGGGGACCATATTGTTACTATACTGTTTAGATTTATAACTTTATTTCTCAATTTTATGTCTTTTAACATAAGTTTATGTCTTTGAACATGAAAATGGAAATCTTGAACAGACTTGAAGAAGAAAGAAAACGTACAGCAATCGCTAAGTATGGAATAAATAAATCCACTGTCCGAACAGTCAGAGAAAAGAAGGAAAACGTTTTAACGCAATTTACACGATTTTTATTCTATTTTTGCGTACATAGGGTGAGTGTACGAAAATAACGAAAATAATGATGATTGCCTGTGTATTGAATGTTTTGAAAAGTACTCAGAAACAAAAAAAAGTTAACTGGTTAAGATGTATAAAGTGCCAAAAATGGTTACATATGGCATGCATCATGTATGGAGATGTGTGTAGAATGCAAAAATTATAAACCCTTTATAACTCAAAATTATAAACCCTTTATAACTCAAAATTTAAAATTATTTGTAAATAATTTTAAAGAACAATGTTTACATTTATTGTGTACCAAATTTCAACTCAATTAAATGCGTACTTTAAGAATGGGGTATTTGACAGTAGTTGGAAAGATATCTATTTTGATTTTTAAATAATTGCTCGAATCATAATGATACTGAATATTGCTTTCTTGCGAGTTATTTCATTCAAAAATATAAAAATTTTAATTAAATAAAATTACAAAATTTACGTTAAAAATGACCTAATCAAAAACATCAAGCAAAAGCAGCTTACGTCACAAGCTCGTTCGAATATGTAGGTATTATATTTGTAGTTAGGAAAAAACTGTTTACTTTTTTGGTAACTATGAAAAAAATTTTTAATTATTAATTTTCATTACTAGACCTACTACTACTACTCAATGTTTTAGAGCCAATGACGTCATACGATTTGACGTCACAGAAAGCATCGTTTTGGCGATCTTTTTAAAAACTGAAATTTGGTGCGTGATTTTTATTAAAAATATAGTACAAAATAATTTAAAAATGTGTATTATGAGTTTAGTAAGAAGTAATAAACACACTAAGATGGTTTTTAAAAAATTGTCAAATACCCCATTATCAAATGTTTTCAAAATGTGCGGCGTCTCCCGCATTCACCCTATTTTATGGATGGCCCCTTACCACTCTGATGTGAACAGCGTTTAAATTTCCTACATTTTATCCTAAAAATTGCGAAAAATTAGCTATTGAGCACGTAACTGTGATAATGCGTGTCCGGCACGCACTTGGTGAATTTTATTAATTAATTATGCTTTATCAGACGACCCTACGAACATTTTACCGTTATATTTAGACACTACAAACGAAAATCTTTCTATTGTTACCAAAAAAAATTACCTTCACGATTGCTTCCGGCTAACTTCAGTACAAAATTTTGATTGTTAATTACAAATAAACTAAAGGGCTACAAACGAAAATAAATATACTACAAACATCTACAAACGGCCTACAATCAATTGAAGTTATTAAATTTTGACTACAAAAAAACTTCCGGCCAGCGTCATGATGCCGAGCAACCTTTATTAGTACCAGAAGCCGTGGTCACTCTTCTTTACGTCACTCCTTAAAAATCGATCCTTAAAGGGTGGCTGTACCAATGAGTTTAGCATATACTGACTTAACTTTGTTCACAATTTCTGATGCATATTTTATTTGCATAATTATAAACGAAATTCAATAAACAAATTATAAAAACTTAATTTTTTCTTTTGGTTACATAAACAATCGTAATAATTACTATAATTGGATTTCAACGGAATTAAAGGTTACGTTTGTCAACAACTATGATTGAACTTACATCCCCAAACCAAAAACTACAAACGTATATTTTATAAAGATTATGTACCTAAATATACATACATAATAAAGCTTTTAAAATAAATCAAAAATGTATTCCATTGTATTTCTACTTCTTCTTCTTCTCCCAACCACTAATGAGATATTCTTGTAATTTTCTAATAGAGAAAAGAATTCAATTTAGGCACTATCTACATATTTACATATGGTTAAGGTATACAATGTGTAGGTCGCACTAATATAATAAAAATGGATATCCAACTTTTAATATGAACCCATAATTTGTTGCTAGATAAAGACAGGACTAAAACAAATCAAACTTCATTTTCTGTTAATGATGATAACAAACCCGACCTCGCGCTCCGTATTCGGCGCTTGGCGCTCCGCCGCGGCTCGAAGTGGCCTAGTCTCTAGCAACATATGTAGCTGGCTCATCGTACCTATATTATTGATGTCAACTGATTAATATTTATTAAGCATTACAAAGTAATTTAAATATGTAATTTGTAATTCATGTTTGGAATAAGTTAAATTATAAGGGAATCAAAAATAAATAACATTAACTTCTATCGTATGTGTGTATTTGTAGTATACGCGATATTTGTTTGTGGTACCATCGACAATTTGATTCATCGTGTATTGATGTATGTACGTTATATTGGGCTTAAAAAATAGTATAACGTATCGTTGAGGTTGTTTAAAAACTATTTTACGTCCTAGCTAAGCATTAGCCAGTGAAGAGTTGGCTAACGATTTTCATCAAAATAATTAATGCTTAACCTAAACTTCTAACCACGCAGTCAAAATCTACCTAATACACCTCACTACAATGTCATCTTGATTAATAGCGTTGAAACTTATTCTTCTGTACTTGTGATCGCTCTTTGTTTTGACAATTGTCATATTAGTGACGCACAAAATTCTTTAATAACACTCGTAAAAATGAGTGTTTCTACATTTAATTTAATTTTTATCCGGAAAGGTGAATTTCGACGACAAAAAAAGCTTAATTATAATTAACATAGTTTAAGACTGGACTTCAAAAACAAGCTAAGGGCCAAAAAAAAAATTAGCATTTTGTCTAGATTCTTGACAATGGAACTTAGATCCCTTTTACGGGTCTAACTCAATTTTTTTGGCACTTAGCCTGTTTTTGAGATCAAGTCTTCAGTTGTCAGCTTTTATATTACGTTTCAGATTCGCTGGCTTTGTCTAATAACTTTGCCTAGTGATCTTTCTTCACCGATAACTTCCTTTATCGTCTCTGTTAAAGTGACATAATTCCAGTCACATAATTGTTTTAGCTTTTATATTTACGATAACACCTACTTATATTTTGGAAAATAAAATTGCCCAGAAAACTTGATGTACCTACTGTTTAAGTTTTGGTACTAGACCAACTATACATTCTTGCGAAGTTGATCGAGTACGAGAGTGTAGAAGGTCGCTTGTTGCTGTGCCTCGTGGTTGGTGTTATAATGCTACTGATATGCGTCGACCTGCCTCAGCCAACCTCGCCTCGGTCAATTTCGCGAGAATGTGGTTGCTCCTTAAGATATTTCAGAATAATTTTTCCATTATTGTTTCAAAAATTTTACTATATTGTCCGCTATAGATCATAGGTTTTTAGCTTCTTTGTTAAAAGTAAAAAGTAGTAGGAAACAAACAAATCCAAAATAATACTAATTCTCTCTACTAAAAGAGTCAGGATAAGCCTGATGACGTCACTGCAACGAATTTTTATCATTTTAATAATTTTATCTTGTCAGTGATAATCTCGAAAAACTATCAAAATCTTCATTGTATGTAATTTTAAACAATACACAATCCAAAATCAGTGGATGATTTTGCGAAACAAAGTGGCTCTGCAACAGACTAGCGCTGACATCTATTAATATTGCTCTAAAGGAACACGATTATTAAATACAGCGTCTCGTAAATTCCACGTACGACGTAACATCTTTTTTGAATTCATTCCTGCATAATCAATTACACAATGAGTGTAGGTATATATACAGTTCATGCATCTATTTATAGGAAATATTGAAAATGGTAAATACTTGATTGACAATCATTAATAAATATTTTGTGATTTGAATTTTTATATTCAAAAAGAGAAAAAAAGTTTTAACCATAGAGGATGTTTATAGGTATAGAGGGAACGACATATACATACATGTACATTCCTATCATTATCTATAACCAATTTATGCCATGCATACGAAATGAAAATTTCGTCTAAAATTAGAAATCAACAAAATTAAATTACAAAATTTTAATTTAAAAAGAAATATAATATAATTATTATCATTATTATTATTAACATTTGCCCTGAAAATGAAACAAAAAACGCACACACAAAATTAATTTTTTTTCCCCCATAGATGAAAAACATGTTCGTATTGTTTTCGTTTCTGAAAATTCATTAATTTGTTTTCAGTTGTAACGTCGTAATTGAATTAACATAAACCGACCATATTTTTTTGTTCAGAACATGAAATATTAGCCGGGCTTTTTTCAACACGACAATAACGCATGAGCCGAATTTTCATTCGGTAAATTTTCACAAAATCTAAAATGTACAGTTACTAGAAATGTTTTAGTATATTATTATCATCAAAAGTGGAGTTTAACTTCAAAACCATTTTGTCCATTACATTCGATGAGATATTGTCTATTTGAATAGTTGTGTTTTGCTATGTCAAATACTACAGTTTTATTAACTCATGACTATTCCGTACTATTGTGTGCGGGTCAGAGCAATCTTTTCCTACTTGTCTAAAAATCTAACACTTCAATAAAAAATTATTTATCTTTGATTTTAACAGATAACAAAAAATAAAATTTTTTGAATTTCATGTCATACTAAAACAGTACCTAGAGCCTGGATAAAGGCGAGTTTAATGGATCGAAAATTTTTCTCTCGTACTGAAGCTGGTCTCTATGTAAATGCAAGAATGACTCTTATTTATGGAAGTATAAAAAATTTGAAATAAGATCGGAGGTAACGAACTTGAAAACGGAGACTCTATATTTGTTTATGTTGGAAATCCAGACTTGATTCCGTAACATTATTATACTTACAGAATTGTACGACGACGCGATTTCAGTTATAGAATCGTGGGCAAATGTTGTAATAATCATTTAACATTTAGATACATTTTGTTCAGAGAGTCCCAATATTTTTGAATCGCGGTGTATAAATACACACAGAAGTATATGATGCGACCTTTGAAGAATCCAACCTTCAACGGGTTATCCCTGAAGGATTTGGAAACCAGTTTATCTACTTCGTTTTGAATCACTTTTTCATTAGATATATGGAAGAGATTTACCACTTTATGGCTGGGTACGACAAGTACCATTATGCGGACTACTGACTGCATTGGTTATGAAACTTGGGTTGTTAAGTAATACAATTAAATTTTGAAATCATTATGGGCAGTGGCCCGGGCGCCCGTAGGTACTGGTCAAACTAGTCTTTTATTCACTGCTCTCTTGACAGATACAATTCCACATAAAGTGTATTAGTTGTCAGAATGTCATTGCGTTAATAAGAGCAGGTGACATGAACAAATTGGTTATTGAAATTAACCTCTACGAAACAATGACTTAAGCCACTTAATTAAAAATACAAAAAATAAGTGGACATAAAATGAACACATTGATTTTCGAAAAAAACACAAACATAATTTAAAATTCTGTTTATGTCCCCATTAAACACACTTTATAAATTTTTAATTGAATTTCATATCCACTTTTTGTGTACGTACTTAAGTATGTAGTATTCAATTGTTATGTTGTATTTTCAAAAATTGTGCTTAAATAATGATGCAGTGGTATCGGTGAACGAGAACGTATTTAACCCGTACTAAAACAATAATCATGGTACCATATATAAATAATATCCGTAGTTGTGGACAAGTCTTTATATGGGTGGGTTGATATCAATTTTTTTTTGTTTGATACTGTATTTAAGAGTACATGTTTTATGTTATTGTGTTCTTAAAATGTAACAAACAGTTGGTTTTTGTTTTAATAAATAATAAAACTCAATAACATTCAATCAATTGTGTGTTATTTATTTTATTTTGATCAGTTAATTAATTTTCGTCCATCTTTAAAATATGATGTACAATTTGATTCAAAAAATTGTGGTTAAAAATTATATGCATTTTACTATGGAAATAAATGTCCAGATATACAAAAGGTAAGGAACTAGTGCTTCTTTTTTTTTATGTTCAACTAAGGGACAGTGCGCAAGTCTACACAGTAAGTGCCGATGCACACATTCGTTTTTTTACCGCTGCGTGCACGCAGCGGCACCGCAAAATGTGATGCACACATACGGTTTTTTCACGTTGCGTGCACACAGCGGCACCGCACGTTTAACCGGTTGTCACAGTTGTAAAACTAGTGGCATTGTTGTAAGTTTGGACAACGTAACGCATAAAATATACTTTTTATATTATCAATTAACGTGAAAATTAATATAAAACTAATTTCGAAATTCGTAATAAAAAAATAGTATGTGCAACTCGTGCGGGATTGTCGATTGCCCCACTCAAGCGAATGAGCGCACTCACTACGTTCGTGCGTTCAACTTAGCTTTCGTGGGCAATCGACAATTTCCCGCACTTATTGCACAATATACTATTTTACAGTTATATAATTAAAACTAGTAAAGTTACACAGTAAAATTCATAAAATTAGTATGTTAAAACTGATATTACTATGTATGAACATTGTTGATAAACCAATAAACAAATCAGTTACTGTTTGTTATCATTCTCGGAATTTGTTTTACAGTAGTTTTACAAATGACAGAAAAAAATTAAAACCAAAATTTTTAATGGAATTTACAAAATATAAAAAATGAATCGTTTTCAGATGCAAGATATATATTTCTATACCTATATTCCATCAATTAAAATAAACGACAGTTCAAGGTCCTTTTTCAACAGTTGTATATTTTCTGCGTGAAAAAACCGTAAGTGTGCATTGACTAATTGAAGACAATGTATTAGAAGAACGCAGTTGCGGCATTTCACCGGTGCGTTGCCGCTGCAGTACTGTAGGGAACTGCCGCACAAAATGCACGATGTGTGCACGCAGCGGTGCTGCGCGGCACCGCAACTATGTGTGCATCACACAATTTAACTCAATGTACTTTCGACCACAGTTGCGTGCACGCAGTGGTAAAACAACGCATGTGTGCATCGGCACTAAACTTCCCCAGGAGTCGGCAGTATTTTTGCGGCGGCAATAATATGCCAACACACACATTTAAAAAAAAAAATAAACATTATGTCAATAACAATATAAGTATTTATATTTTTAACAAAACCATCACACTGAGAGTGCGTTACCTATGTTACTGGCCGATATCCGTCCGCGATAGTATCATACACATGTGTGATCGCATGTGAAGTGTTATGGCGAAATAATTTTGCAACCAAGATAAAATATAAAAATTATCAGGGTGAAATAACATCTAAATCGTTATAATTCACTGAGACATTTCAGTGTGTAATTCACGATATTTACATAAGTATTAAATAAAATAAAATAATAATAAAATAATAATTAAAATCCATAATTTATAATGTTAACAATTAAATGCTTATTTGCACAAGTAATTACATATATATTAATATGATTGTATTCCTGATGATTGCCAAGCATAGTTCCGGATATTTTAAGAATTCTCAAGTATGTAAAATACACCGTTTAACATAACGCATAATTCTGTTATGAATTTTTACTAAAGTATTTATTTTATTCGTTCTGTACACATATCTCCATATACGGTTATATTATCAAGCCACATGTTATCACTACCAGACTTTTGTGGTGCCGAAAATGGTCGAATTAAATAGACATTAAGGGTCTCCGCGCCGTTTAAACAATTATTTTGATAACAAAATAAACCTCAAAATGAAACACACACTCTATATTGTTGGTTTCATAATTCTTGTTATATTTTGAATCATCCAAAAAAAGAAAGTTGACATTTTGTTCGAAAAATAAATTGATTCATCACCAATAAGGTATTTGGACGGAAATGTTATTTTAGTGTGATTTGACCAGTGGCGTAAATATCTCACGATCAGAATTGTACAATTTTTTAACAAAAAATATTTTCAAAAATTAATTAAAAATGTTTTTATTTAATGAACATAATGATTTAATGGTATTTCAATGTTTAAATGTGATGTCTGGATAACAGAAATATTTTTTTTATTTTTATTTTGAAATTGAAAATATTTTTTAATTGGTATAAAAATCATTAAGCATTAAGACAGGTGTACGCATGATATCTGGAGACAGAAAAGAGTGCGTTATGAATGAAAATTAAATACACTTAATTAATTCGCGGTTAATTAAAATTTCTGATCATTTTAAATACATAATACAGTAAAGAGAATAATAATTGGTCCATTTCAGTTAAATTTAACCATGCTTCATCACTTATCAATTTAAATAATTTCCGTTTTCTTGGCTTTATCTCTTTCATTATTGCACTTACGTAAATTTTAAAATTGCAGTTTGTTTTTAGAAAAGGATAGAAGATTGATTTGTTTTGAATATAATAATTATTTAATTTTTCAACTTTGATTCATGATCAATTGTATTTGAAATAGGGTATATTTTTGTTGTAATTAAGACGGTTAACGCACTAGAGTACCTATTCTAAAGATTAATGAAGAATATGAAGAGATTATAAAATTGCTTACTAGTTAATTAAACTAACAAAATGTTACAATTTAGATCGCAATTCTGACATACAGCTTGAGATAAAAATTTTAAAAATTACTTTTTTAACTCACAATACAAAACCAATATTTAATGCCTTCTGCTAAAGACTAAACGATAAAAATACCTCTGTCGCAGCATTCTGCATAACATAGCCAATTTCCGTTTACAAAAATTAGTCTTTCTCAGAAACTAGTTGACATAGAATAATAGTTTAACTACCTTTTTTATGTGATTTTTGTTCCTCTTTTCAATGGTGTAAAAAAATTTCACGAAAATTTTTGAATAAGTAGAAATTTTAGCAAAAAACTAATATTTTTCACGAACAATTTCCGGGCATCCGACGTGTCTGGCTGACGCACCAAATTTCGTAAAAGAAGAACCTTTCGTTCGAGAGTTTTTTACCGGTAGTTTTTACTTTGTATATCTATGGTATATATATGCACGAAGTGAATATTATTTTCGATTTCTAGAGACCTCAAAACAAATGCCATAGCCCCGGACTCAAGTCGCGTCATGACAGTGTCTGTAATAACTGACTTCGATTCTGGAAATTCGCTAAAAGTTTTTTTTAATCAACATTGTAATTCTCCAGTAATATTTAAAAGATAAAATCAACAAATTCTAACCTACAGTATTTCATTCATTTAATTTTAAAACGGAAAAATTGGTCAGATATATTAAATATTAGTTGAACGGCCATTTCTTATTATGAAATTATTTTAATTTATAAAATCAGCCTTGGCAAGGAATTTAAAATTTAAAAGAAAAAAAAGAAAACGTCCACAGGAGACAATTACCTATATAAAATGAACTAATAGCAAAAAATAAGAGAAAATTTAACAATTAACCAATTTTCACCTGTTACAACTAATTGAGAGACTTTTTTTTTTAATTTAGTAATTACTTAATTTCTAACAGTCTAACGCCCCAACTAGTTTAAATAGTCTATTTTTAGGAAAACATACTTTTTATAGGAAAATATTCAAACATTTTAAAAACTTTCAATAATAGGCTAAACATAATAATAATAATCACCAATGCTTGTTCATTCACAACGGCTAGCCAGTAATATTTATCCGACGGTAAAAGTAATGGTTCTCAACCATTCACTACCATAGCTACAGCAGCATGCTTGCTATACGTACATACACGAATGTAGGCACGCCTGTTTACACAGTGTTCAAGCTGTGAACGACCATATTTGAAAATAACGTCCGTCGCTACATACCTCCTAACATTTCTGTGGTCCTAATAACAAATATAACAATTTTTGATGTGATTGATGTCTAAAGAGGTTTTTCGTGGAAAATGTCAATCATGACGTCACTCATGATTATGTTAAGAAAGAAAGAAACAATTGTGAAATTAAAAAAACAATTTTAAGAAAACTGAAAATTTTCAAGATGGTTCCTTATTTATGTTCCTTATTTATTCTTAATTGCATTTGTTGAAGTCGGAAGAACACAACACTGGTGGGTTGAATAAATTTAATTCGTGTGTGGAACGGAAAAATCTGAGCCTTACTGGGCTGGCTTATTTTATGATTCGTTTATGAATCCTTTTGTATCTTTTTTTTCAGGAAAGTGCATTTGTTTTGTCAGTTAGAAGTTTCTTAAAGATAAATATGTAATTTCCTTATTTTTTTCCAAAAAACAAAAGAATTTTTAAATGTTGCTTTTTTCGCATCTAAATTTTTTAGGCAATATTATTTTTTCGGACAGAATTTGATCAAATTATGCCACGTTCTACATGAAAAAGTTTAAATTGCATTGCGTCTTAGGGAAAAAATTTCTCATTTTTAGCCCTCAAACATTTCTTTCTATAATTCCCAGTATTTTGCGTGTATCGACCCTTGAGTTGCCAGCCGTCCGGGTTTCCCCGGATTTGTCCTCTTTTTGAGGTCGTCCGGGGAACGTCCGGGCGGGGTTTTCGATGCAGTCCGGTTTTTAGTTACCAAAACTAATGAAAGAAAAAAATTATATTTTATACATAATTGCTAGATACCGGACATTTTTCGGATCAATCATCATCGTGTTTTATATATGCAGGCAGATAGACAGATAATATGTGTGAGTTGTATATATATGTATGTGTGTTTTATCAAAATATCTATTCATTTTTATTCACATTAATCACATCAAGTGAAATATTTCGTCATACCCAGTTAACAGATTTTTCCATGACGAAAAATGTCGTCACGCCCATTGCAGTAGGCTTTTATGTATGACGAAATATTTCGTCATACCCAGTTAACTAGTTAAGCTCTGAAATCCGAGATTTCGGGGCTCCGAACCAGCCAACCCAAATTTTTAATTTATATGCTACTCATTATATTTTTGTTCCTTATAGTTTATTGAGTAGAAAAAGTTTTTCCCTAAGAAGTTTCAGTTCGCAGCTTTCAACACTGTAATATGATTTTTTTTTAAATTTTATTTTTCAATTCAGGAAATTAAATGGCTTATTAAATCTCTTCCGCTGGAAAATAACAAAAAGGAAAGCAAAAAAAAAAAGAGTTTAAAATTTGTATCAAGACTTTTTCTACTTGATCAAGTGAAACTAAATCAAATTTTTAATAGAAAAGATGGTGGTTTCCATTACGTTTCAATGTGAAAAACACCAAAAATTTGATAAGAACACACACACTCAGAAAAAAGCTTTTTTTGTTGACTAAGTGTTATTAATTATAATTTAAATTTTTAAAAATACGGAAGATCAATTCTGATCGTATCTGCTACTGAACTACAGAAAAAAAATTCGTAATCAAAATCATACAAAAATCTACAATTTTTGAAGATCATTATATTATTTTATTTGGAACACGCTGTACACTGTTTAACAAGATAAGTTGATTCTTGTTTTAATTTACTTAGATATCACTGAATCAAAAAATGACAAAACTAAAAGAAATTCCAGAAAAATTTACTTACATCTGAATTAAAAATAAAAATTCACACACGAAACTTTCCGGGAGATAACAATTCTTCACAAATATAATTATGAACTATTTTAACAAGATAAACCAATACATCAGAACAACACTCCATACAAACTAAATTCTTACTTGTAACTAAACTAAAAAAAATTTGAAATGCTTTTTACACCCTCAAAAAATAAAAATGAAACAAATAATTAACCCTAATAACTTTCTAGTGTCCGGTCATAAATTCATAAACTCATAAAAAAGTATTTCTGAGAAATTTTTAAGAAACTTTCTCTCCGCAGGTACCATGCGGACGAACCGTTTCAAAAAGAACAATAAAATACTTTTTTACAACCCTTAACTTTCTAAAAAAAAAATAATATCCTTTTGTTGATTTCCTTTTTTACAAAACAAACTTTCTCTTTTTTTAAAATTATTTGTTCATTTTATTATAGTATGCACTTAAACACATATTTCCAAAAAAAATTCTTTACTTGACTTAACGAAGATCTTGGTCGCGTTGAAATATTTAGTGTCCAACTATGTATTCTTGATAAACAGTGGCTTGTTAAAAGTTATGCGTGTGATTTAAAAATAAACATTTTTTGAAAAATTTAATTAAGCACACGATGATTGACACTGTGGTAAAATAAATTTTCATTAGCAACTGTGCAAGAAAATATATTAAATTTCGAAATATGGATTTAAAGGTATGTGAACCAGTGGCGTATCATTACCAATTAAGACGTATATATATATATAATCAATTAATTTACTGAACCTTAGTTTAATTACAGTTTTAAATATTCGAATACATCTTAATCAAGATTATTCGAATTAAGTAATTATCTTGATATGATTATACCTGTAACTAAAATATGAATTAAATATTTTTTAAAAAATTTATACATACTTACCTACATAATACGTGTGGTGATCACTAAACAGAGAGCAGGGATACACTTTATGTTTTGTGTTTAATATGAATTCAATTAATTCACATTAATTTTCATAATATACGTCTATATTTTTTAAATTTGAGTTAATAATAACATGTTAGCAGTAAATTAACTTTTCATGTAACTTAGTTCGAAGATTAATTACAGGGTTCAAGTTCTCGTGATGAATACAAGTTTATTATAAACATGTTGAGTAATTTTTTTTTTTAAATAATAATTTCGATATAATTAATACAAAATAGAAAAAAAAATATTTACATGAATTTCTAATTAGGTTTATCAGAGTTCTAAATTTTTAATTTCAGTATAATTATTGAGGGTTTTTAACAAAATGGCTGACATAGTACGTATTAAAAAATTCATTGCCCACTTTAAAAATGACATATAATACAAAAAATTACGCAGGTTACAACTAGGGTTGCCAATCATACTTTATAATAAAGTATCCTACTTTATTTTTCACAAACATAGGTACTTTATACTTTTGCATAAAAATGAAGTATGCTAAAATACTTTATTTTGAATCTTGACTGTGATCACACTAAACAAAACTCTTCAATACGTAATTCCCAAACGATTTATTAAATATTAAGATGGATGATTTACCTATATTCCGAATCAATATTACTTAAAGAAATCCAGGAAAAATCTACTAATAATAACAAAGAATTTGTAAAGAAAAGTATTGCTGAAAAAACGGCAATATATACTTAAAAATACGTGCGATAACTTACCAAATATATATAAAAAAAATTAAGGATTTCTTATTTACTGTTCCCACAACCCTCTAGCTTTCACTGAGAGAGTTTTTTCGGTGATGAATGTGAAGTTGCGAAGAGAGAGAAGTCCATCCTCGCAAATTTCATAGAAAAATAATTGTTTACTTATTTGAATCTAAACTTAAATTGTAAAACGAGCTACCTATGAAATGTTCATAGATAACAAAATTTTTTAGCATGTGCTAAAAACACAAAAAAAATGTATTTAAGGCAATAAAAACTTAAATTTGGAAAATACTTTTTTTTTTCTAACAAATACTTTATTTTTTCTTATTCAAAAGATTAGATACTTTATTTTTCTCAAAAAAAGTTGGAAACCTTAGTTACAACGGCACAAATTGTTGTATAGTTTGTTTTTTTTCCTGTAAATTATTTTATAGTCTTTTGTGGAGCAATATCTTTGAAATTAAGGTAAATTCATCTTTATGTTAAACTATTAGGGGAGAAATTTTATGTTTTTAGAATTTGATTCTATACAATATTAACTGGAGCTACCAATGCCCACAACTTAATATTGGACATAAGCTACCAAGTTCCAAGTTTTATTTAACAACGTAAAATATTATACTAGGACATTCCGCCGCAGTAAAAGTATCCTGTATGTTGGCCCAGGTAATATGTCATCACTACACCAAATTTAATCAAAATCGACCCAATAGGATGCAATATGGAGGGCATTTTAAAATACATTATTTTACTTGGAACAAACCTATTTCTATAATATTATGAAATTTGCCTGTTTTGTTACATGATGTATGCCACTTTTAAAGTGGACAATGATTTTTTTAAAATGCTTCAGTAACTGTATTTATACAGTGATCTAATTATTATATAAACAGGAATTGTACTGTACATGATTATTATGGAATGTGTGTGCATAGACGTTCGTACACATTTTTGTGGCAAAGTATTGAATTTATTTTTAGTTCACAAAAATGTCAAACAATGTTAATTTGTTAAAATTCTTTATTTTTTTCAAATATATCTTTGAAGTTTGTTAAGTGTTTAACTTTATGACTTCCTTTTGGCTTTACATTTAGTAGAGATGTTAGTAATATTTAAGGTGAAATTAGCAGATTAAATTCATTCAATACTGTTTAGAATATTTGATCGGTTTCTAGACGTTCACAAGGATAAAAATGATTGGTTTTGCTTCAGTCAATTAATTCTTTATAGATACTGCAGTGATAAGTATTATTCACTACAAAGAAATGGAAATTGGGCTGGGAATTAGTTAGCCAGTTCCCATTTGCATCTTAATCATACATAGGTACACATTAATGACCTTAACTTTGCAGAGCTGTACAGCAGATTTAGTACCTACGTGAATTTTGTTGAAATTATAAAATATGGTAAATATGTACTTAATTTTTGTCATTATTTTTAATTTTTATGATTCTAAATTAAGGAAAAATTATAAATGCCTATATAATTTAGAATTATAAAAAGTTTTTTTAACCTGCGCCTCCACCATAATGGAGGTAAATACTTAATTTTTGGCATTATTTTTTATTTTTATGATTTTAAATTATGGAAAAATTCTAAATACCTATATAATTTAGGACTATAAAGGTTTTTAACCTGTGTCTCCATCATAATGAGTTCAAGTGTAAGTAAAATCTGAATTTATTATAATTCCGACATATTCCTTTAATGAAATAGTTCATCCATAGAACGAATGATATAGTTTTCTAATATTTTAAAATTATAAAGGTTGTATATAACGCTTTGAAATATTCGACATGATACAGAAGAGAGAAAAAAAAAATTAAAAATTTATAGCAAAATAAATTTAATTGCTAACCATTACGGTAAACACAAAAACCAAAAAAATTCAATATAAAAATATGAATATATTTATGCCTATAGGTGTATATTTTTCATTTCCCAAAATTACAATAAAAAATGTTTAAAACAATAAAAAAATTATTTACAAACAACTAAAAACTAATAAAAAATATCAAATATGGTTCCGACGTAATAAACGTAATATTTTTTACGACAGCCATAAATTTTAGAAGACATATTAATAATGATCATAATATAAAACTTACCTAATTTTGAATGTGTTAATTAAGTCATAAATGTCAATTTTTATTAAATACAGTCAGTAATATGTGACTTTAAAATAAAAATATTAAATACCTACTTAAAAAAGAATCCGCGGATACCTCCACTGACTTATGTGAAAAATCAATTGCTATGTTTATCAAAATATGAGTTGTAATAAAAATTAATACGTTTGCTACTTAAATTTTTAATTTATTACTAAAGAATTTTTATGGCCTTTTTTTCGTAATTTTACAGCCTCATAAAAGTCGCATTTAATTCACAATAAAATTTTTTTATAACATAATAATTAAAACTGAAAATCATCATACGTGAAAAATGGTTTATTTTTATTAATAAATTAAACAACTTCATTGTTCAAAAATTAAATAAATTTTTCTTGGACTTTTTTTTTTTTAATTTTTCCGCCGTTTACAAATGCAATTTAAAGTTTCAAGATGCAATAAATGATGAAAATATGTAGAAAACTTTGAGAAAATTTAAACATGTATAATAGCCATTACAGAAATATTAAAAAGGCAGCCATGATGCGACGGTTAGAACAGCGCAAGAACATGGCATATGTGTGAGTGAAACGAAATAATACGAACGCTACGCTAGTGTGTGCGAGACAGTAAACTTAAACAAAAACACTCCACCGAAAATAACCAAAAATTGTATAGGAAAAAAATTTCCGGTCATTACACTTTACGGAAAAATCGGTACACTCAATAATTAAAATAATACAAAAAATTTTTGAATCTAATTTAAAAAAAAAATTCATTTAAAAAAAACAAAAAACCATTCGTGAATTTAATTGAAAACCACCAAAAAATTACAAAAACCACACCAAATTCAACGTTGTTTGTGTTACGCAACTAACATGGCTGCCATGATCGGGTAAGTTCGTGTCCGTTATTCGTTCAGCGGTTCATTCGTTTTTTTCACATGCATGTATAGTTGTTATGTGAATGTGTGAGTTTCTATGGATATACATAATATGTACATATTCGTATGAATATGAATACAAGAGGAACCGGTTATTTTTTGATAGTTTCGTTGTATACAAAATGTCACGCATGCGTTCATTGTACGTAGCAGGAGGCATGTTATACATTTTGTTTCTGTGTTCAAAGTTAAATTTTTTGTTGTGTACGTATGTATCTGGCGGGAAGATTAAGATTTAAAATGAGTTTCGTTGGATATTTTTAAATATTTTTTGGATACATTTTTAAAATATTTATGTCAGAATGATAAATCTTGATTTTAATATTTGTATTATGATAAATAAAATTATGTAAAAATACAATTTTACTTTGGTTATAATGAAAATATTTCTTTGAAAAATCAGTCGAATGAAATTTTTTTGGAAAATACGATTTCCAAATGAATATAACTAAATCAGAATTCATAATTTGCGTAAATATCTTCGTTGAAAATCCATTTAAAAAAGCATGTTCTAAAGAACAACGTAATTCACACTGTAATATCACAAGTCATGTCTGTTTTTATGATTTCTATCAACTACCTACTACAGCGCACGTGATCAAACATGTTGGATTGAATCAAATTACAAAACGACTGAAAATAAAAATGCATGTCTAAACACACCGACTATAAAAAGATGGGTACATATCGTTTTGTAAGTTTTTGTAGGTATAATGATGGCTTGTTTCCACGAATAGAAAAAAGATTTTTTTTTAATAGAGTCGGAATGTTTTATTAGCGGCCAAGTTGGTAAGTTATGGCCATCGTGGAACTCAACTCGTCCCATCTTTTTCAAAATACATACATGTGTGTACAGTCACAAACAACTGTTTTTATGTGTATTGTTATTGTGGAGACGTTTTCTTTCAGTAGGTAGGTAACGAAATGAACCCCTTATTTTTAAAAAGGTAGTTTAGTTCCAAATCTTGGTTAAAACGGTTGGTTTTTTAACAAAATTGGTATATTTAATAATTTTTTGATGTCTTCATTATAAAGTGTGTAGTGTGATTATATAGTCAATTTGCGCTTGGGTCTTAACTCAGAGGAGATGTTGGCGAGCATTAGGTAATACTTTTTTTTATTTATACTTTAATAAAATTTTTTGATCCGAAACTGCGTTAATTATTGTTGGACATGCTCAGAACCAGAAGTAGGTACTTAATATTTATGTATGAGACATATTAAATTTATACGGCCATGCATCGTTAAGTACAAATTACTTAATTTATAAAAATCTATACACTATCGTGAGTTGGTACACTTGAAATTTAAGGAGGTATTAAAACTAAGCGAGGTGAACTCGCTGGCTTATCTAAAACGGATTTTACTAATGTGTTGTGTTAAATAATTGGAAATGTCAGTCATTTTTCACTTGTTTGTTTGCAAGGAAATTTATTAACTTGATTTAAGTTAATTAATATTTAAAAAAATAAGCAATTAATTTTTTCTAATAAAAAAAGTTCTTCCCTCTTTAAATTTAGATATGATAATCCAATTTTAATTTTAAAGTAGTTTTAAAATTGTGTTAAATAATACTTAATATAAATTAATGTGGAAAATATTTTGATATACTTAGTCTTATTTATGGGAATTCTAGTCAATTTTTCAAATTCGATTCGGAACGGAAGTCAATTCGTTAATTTTAATTACTTAGATGTTTACCTTTCTGAGGAAAACTAATACAGTTTCAGTTCAATTATTTAGTTTGCAAAGATACATAGGCATTTTTTACAATATTTCATTACACGGCGTTTCCACCATAATATGGTTAAGGTATAGGTTTTAGTTGTATGAAGCTATATTTTATAGAATTATTGTGTAAAACAAGGTTTACATGATACTTTACTACCAGCACGTCCAACGTACGGCTCGCGGGCCGCATCCGGCCCGAGTAAAGAATTTATGTGGCCCGCGAACAATTTTTCAATATTAGTATCATTATTCTTATTAGTACTTTTACTTGAAGTAGTAAGTGTTTTGCTTAACACTTTTTAATTTTAATATTTTGTCCGGCCCTTGAAAACTTTTTTTGCCAATTCGGTCTGGGGGCAAAATTTTATTATTAAAAATATAAAAAAGTTTTTCAACAAATTCTACACAACGAAGAAACAACTGAATTTATGATCGAGTGAAATCCGGAAATCTAACGGTTTTTAACAGTGTAATAGTTGCTGAAAAAACGTTCAAATAACGAGGGAAAACACAAAAATAGACAACATATTTACTAGTATTTCAATATAATGTCTGACAATTCATGTATTTTTCAGTTATTATAAACAAATTGGGTTAAAGTTATATAATAAAAGTTTAATGTAGACTTTTGACTGTTTACTGTACGGAACCCTAATTAAGCGAGCCTGTCTCACTCTTGGCTAGCTTTTTTTAGGATACATTAAGTATCTTTTCAACGTAAATAGCCGTTCTACCATTGCTTATTAATACTTAGTATCGATTTAGTGATATAAGTGGATATTGTGTATAAAATTAATGGTTACCATAAAAATGACCGTTAGTTGTAAATTTTGGAATAAAAGGCAAAAAAATTGGTTTGGTCGCCAATAAATTATTGCAAAAACATTTGATTTAGTCGCCATTAATTGTGATATAATTTATTAATACCCATGGCGCACAGATACTAACCAGTGTCAGTAGGTACACTGACTACATATATTGTTCAAATGAACGTTTGTAAATTTTAAAATAAAAGCAATAATTAAACATAAAACAGCAACGAACAGAGACCGTGCCACCCCCGCGCACCACCGCTCGGTGGTTCAACCAGCCGACCCAAGCTCTAACAATGAAAATAAATCGATGATTATATATTCAAATGTAATAAAGTTGTAACAATACAACATGATAAAGGGTTTAAAATTTTCGCTTGTGTCCATGTGTGTGTGTGTGTGTGTGTGTGTGTGTGTGTGTGTGTGTGTGTGTGTGTGAGTGAGATGGTGATATTTACGACTGCAGTGTAAGCTTTATGAGGCTGGAGACTTATTTTTCTCTGCCGCTGCTCTGAGGACGCGGCAGCGGCTATATAACAAAACAAAATCAATACTACTAGTATAGAGGGTAATTCAAACGAATTCTCCGCCACCACATTTGTTACCCATACCATCGCCGGCCATGGCAGTCGGTCGGTGGTACAGTCGACTCTCGTTAATTCGAAACTCGAGGGACTCTGAAAATATTACGAATTATAGAGAGAGGTTCGAATTATCGCAGGTAACAATTTTAATTTTTTAAGTATTTGCGATGAATGAACTTGTCTCAAAGTGTACTTACAATCTTTCTGTCTCTTTCTCTCTGCAACTTTGAATTGTCGCGTGTTTGACGTCGATGAGTTCGAATTGACGCGTCGTTTTGTTACGTAGCAATGATTTTTTCGTTCGAATTACCAAGTGTATAAAATTGTATTGTTTTAGTTCAAAATATAAAGAGATTTTGTAGGGTACTCGTGATAACTTTGAATTATAGAGAGGTTCGAATTATCGCAGGTTTGAATTAACGAGAGTCTACTGTACGTGGTATAAATGTTATATATGTATATATATGGTGGCGGAATAGAGTGAAGTGAATATTGAAGTTGGTATGTAGTAAGGCAGCAAAAGTTACTATAGGTATATTAGCAAGCAAGCAAGGCACTAGTAACCAGCAAATGTTTGTCGTTTCTTGATTTTAGAAAGACATTACATACTTGCGTACATTTATATGTACACGCTTGTTACGACTATTGTAACGGCTACAGCCATGTATGTGAGTTAATAGACACTTGTGCCGTGTCAATTTATTTTGCTCCATTTCTGTCGTATTATTTTGTAATAAAAATTTTTTTTCGGAATATGATTTGCACATTATAATTTTCTTTGGAAATATTTCACACTTTGTCAGTTTTAGAGTTAAAATTACATTAAAAATTCATTTTTCACTGGAGTTTTTTTTTTTTTTTTTTTTTAAAGGGCATAGCCGGGTAAGATAGGGAAAACGGCCCTTGACGCAAAATTGGTTGTTTTTATAGGAAATAATACTTTTTAGCCCCAGATACATTCCTGCCAAATTTCAACCCTCTAAGGCTAATAGTTTCTGAATACACAAGCAGACAAAAATTTTCAAAAAAATTTTTTTTTTACTAAATTACTGAGCCGATTTATTTGAGTTTAATATATATTGTGTACCCACCTTAAACAAAGTAATAAAAAAAAAATTAACGTTATATCCCTTTATTATACTAATTTTTTTAAATTTTTAAATTTAAGTAAATTTTTTTTTGGCACTTACGCGTTAGCGACACCCACCATTTTTTGTTCAATAATATGTCTCTTAGTACTCTATAACATATATTTTTACGGAAAAATTTTAGTTGGTAGAACATAGTAATATTTCAATACAAATGCATGTCATGTTCGGTACTACATATATTAATTACTTATATATAAAAAGGACCATAAAGTAAAGCATCTGCCTGATTTCTAAAACACAGTAGAACTCTGAGGAGTGCAATAAAATGTTCTCTTCCCCCCTGAGTTGCAGTTCTTGGAGTTCCTGTGACCGTCTAAAAAAATTTATATTTTGACTTGTTATAAAAAATATGTTTCTACTTGTTAAAAAATAATTTTCAAGGTTAATTTTACCATGAATCTGAATATTTGAATGAAATCAGTAAAATTATCTCAGCATACTAACTAATTAAAATTACATCTAACACAACAAAAATTATAAGTTTTAGAAACTTTATTTAAATAAAGATAATAATAATAACAATAATACGTTTTAAATGTTATATTGTTTTAATAATAATAAACATTAACTTAATAGATTGGAACAAAAAACTTCAACAATGTATAGTAATAACAACAGTCCGGCTAAAACTTGTAGTTATAAAAATATGTAGGTAAATTACATGTAGGTACATATAACTAACTTGAACAGACCCTCTCACTTGATGTTTTTGTTGCACTTCTTAAGGAGGTGCAGAAAGTGGATTTTTTTTGTAATAAAATTACATACGTTCATAACGACACACAAGCTTAGACAAATGTCTTCTTTTGTTAACACGATGACGGGTCATGGGGAATTATAACGAAATGACCAACTGGTATGCTATTTTAACAGCTAAAAAACTTTGTATGAAATTGTTGACGTCGTAATACGTGGTGTATGAGCTAATAAAGTTTCATTTGACGTCTTACAAAGAAAACAACTCTAACAAAAGAGAAATCAATATCCATTTTGTTTTATTAGTAAAAAAAGACAAACGGCAGAAAATGTTGGACTTGAGTAAATTTAAACTAGTTTATCGTAGTTATGAACGTATGTAATTGTTTTTTTTAGAAATAGGGTAGATATTTTACTTTATAGCCCTTCTTATACATAAGTAATATATGTAGTACCTAACATGGTATGCACTTGTATTGAAATATTACTATGTTCTACCAACTAAAATTTTTTCATAAAAATATATGTTATAGAGTACTAAGAGACATATTATTTAACAAAAAATGGTGGGTGTCGCTAGCGCGTAAGTGCCAAAAAAAAATTTAGTAAAATTTAAAAATTTAAAAAATTTAGTATAATAAAGGGATATAACGTTAATTTTTTTTTTATAACTTTGCCTAAAGTGGGTACACAATATATATTAAACTTAAATAAATCGGCTCAGTAATTTCGTAAAAAAAAATTTTTTTTGAAAATTTTTGTCTGTTTGTGTATTCGAAAACTATTAGCCTCAGAGGGTTGAAATTTGGCAAGAATGTATCTGGGGCTAAGAAGTATTATTTCCTATAAGAACAATCAATTTTGCGTCAAGGGCCGTTTTCCCTATTTTACCCGGCTATGCCCTTTGTGTCTGTTTCGAACATTTTCATGGTATTTGTTGACAACGATATCTGATGAAAATAAATAATAATATAAATAAAGACACCACTAGTCTAAAACTAGTCTAATTAATTGCTATGGTGGGCTATTATGCTCTTTAATCTTATTTACAGAATTTAGAAAAATACACCAGTAACGACGGTTACAAACGATCGCATCGTAACTGTACAACTTCAAACAGCACTAGCGCCCTCAGTAATATTGCCAGTATAGATAGTAAAAGTAAGCAATTCATGGAATTTTTGGACAATTGTGGTCATCTGCACTCTCAAGACGATTTCTTTGTCTCAAAATTAAAAATTTTGAATCAAAAATAGAATTTTTGTACTTCAAAGAAATATTTTTTTAACTACTAAAAAAAAACAATTGTAGAAAATATTTCATTAAATCAAAAAAATTTTTTTTTTTTTGATTCAAAACAATTTTTAGTCCTTGGACAAAGAAATCGTTTTGAGAATGTGATAAACTGGCACGTCTGTAGCTATGTGTGGAAAAAGTAGGTTGTACACTCTCAAAGCGATTTCATTGTTCAGAGATTAGAAATTTTTTTTTCTTTGAATCAAAAAAAAAATATTGTTTTATTTCAAAGAAATAATTTTTTTCTACTCCTACTATTAAAAGTAACATTTTGTGCACGGCTAACTATATGTAAAAATTAACAATTGCCTACACTGTGCGGAAATACAGTGGGAAATTATTTCCCACGCCTTAGTATAATAAAAAAGTAGGCTGTTCCATTAGTTTAATATGTAATATATAGAAATAATACTAAAAATATACATATATGTATGTTGATTATTTATTATTATTTCCATAGTTTCAAAGTATGCTTTGGCAAAAATTTGAATATCTTAGCATTGACATTATAAATTTCAAAAATTTTTACAACTTATTTAAATTCTATCTTAATTATTTATGCTAATTTTATGAAAAAAAAATGTGCTCGTAGAAAAAGTATAGTGTAAAATACGTGGGAAAAGCTTATTTCTTACTCAAACTCATATTCGTGAGACATAAGCCTCTTTTCCCACTTATTGTATAATATATTATTTTGGTTCAGAGAAATATTTTTTGGAATCAAAAAAAAAAAAATAATTCAAGAAATTTTAATCTGAAAAAAGAAATTTTTGAAAGTGTACACAACAGACCAGCACCATTTTTACCCAAATGATGAATTATAAGTCTGCAGTAAAAAGTATTATTTGACATCTAACATTATTGTTGCCTCAAAAAATTAAATTAAAACATTAAGGCATTTGTTAACAAAAAACTTTAATGTACATCACTTTCAAAAATAATTATAACAGTATGTAAACAAACTAAGGATAATAAGTGGACAAAAAAAAAATGGAGAAAATTTTGGGTTTTAAGATTTTAACTCTTAAATATTATTTGCGTGATTTCTCAGAACTGTAAAGTAATTACTATCTTTAATTATCTAGCTACCATTCATACAAATATAACTGGCTCTAATTTTACACGCTAGGTTGGAACGACAAAATTACCAAGATTACAGAATTATGGTTGAAAAATTTACAAATTTAACCGTGTTCGAAATTACTTGGTTATAGATTTCCCAAAACAATTTAATTTGTCCCTTAATTTTTATGCAAGAAAATAAAACAGTCGGTGTGTCATATCATTTTACGATTCAGAGATCACCCTAAAATTATATCGTAAATGACTTCATTAAGACAATTCCACACAGAAAACAAAAAAATAAATACATACCTACATAGATACGTATTCGGTTATCCTCAGTTGATTATAATGGAACACGATTTCCATAATTTCAGGAAACAAAGTCAAAATTTATCGTTTCCTTATTTGTGTACTAGTGCCCTATAAAACCAAATACGCATAACTTCTATTTATTTATCGTCATACCAAACCAAACCCTGCAACCATTCGTTTCGTTTCGTTTTTGTTTTTGTCTGTTGTTGTTATAAAAATTAACAAAAACAACAAACGCAAACGTCGAATGAACATCTTTATATGGAAAAATATTTCATATTCGGCACAGCAGTGGGAGCGATGCGACGTGAAGTGGGTGGAAGTGGGACGAACGGAAAGAGAAAAAAATTCAAAGCTATTTTCAACACAGCATTGACACTCATTCGAAATGTATGTTTTTTTTTTTTCCATGGAAATAAAATATGACACAATGTATGAAAAACGGGGACTATTTTTTCTCTCAAACTCTTCTCTTGCAACCCCCTCCGTCCTTTCTCGAAACATTCATCACATTCTATCCTCTTCTCTTTTGCTATCCTTTCTTTTTACACGTCGCCTTTTCGTATTGTACCCAAAAAAAATTTTGTACATATATCTATAATAGCAAAGGTTGAATTTGTTCGAAAATTGTACATATCCGGTTTGATGGACTTTTGCGTAAATATAGGTACCAGGGCGTTGAAAAACTATTCGATAATAATTATTTTGTTAGGTTATAATGTATCTATTGTTTGGACATATTTCTGGTCTTTTTTTTGTTAGTTCATAAATGCGAATAAAATTTTCAGTAACAGGAGAAAAGGGTACTTAATTCTGGTATCCCAGCGAATTATATGTTTCTGTTACGTAACTATAGTGTAAGGGATTAATTTTTCCAAAGGCTGATCAAATGTTTAGGGTTACTTTTTTACGGTAACGTAGACTAAGAAATTCATAGGGATTTATTCTCCTCAAAAATAAATTTAGTCAAAATCATGCGGTTTAAGAGAAGTCAGATATAATAGCTTACTTAAAAATTTATCATGACGTTAAGTAAGTACATATAAATGCTTCTCAAATTGTATTTCCTCGAAGTTAAAGCAAAAAATTCATTGAATTTTAAAATGTACTTGGTTTTTTTTCTACAAAGGAACAATCTATGACCGAACCAGTCCTAGTTTACAAGTTTCTGGTGGCTTCACACTATAAAAGAGTAATTAAAAAAAAATTCACTTTTTTAGAGCCCGTAATTAATTCTATGATTTATTTTGGTAAAAATTCTTTTATCCTTTTAAATTTTTCAATGTTTTTAAATTGTGTTAAAAAAAAGTTTAAGTTCTATATGGATTTATATGTAACTTAACTAAAAGCTAATGTTATATTTTAAAAATGTGTTGAAACGGTTATGAAAATTTATAGTGAATGCAATAGCAATAATTTTATCCCGATTGAAGGTTCCCGGTGGAAACAAAATTTAAAATTACCTACAGTGTGAATTTTAGAATTTCGGGAATAAGAAAAACATACAAATTACATCCCGCGATCACAGGATACACTTATCCTCACTGAAGGTCCCTAGTTTGCATTTTGAAATTCCCAACTTTATTGCAAGCAATATCAAGGATCTATTGTGCATATGGTGTTCTATATGTACACTATTAAAATAATTTCGATCAGGCAACGAGTTAAAATCAGAGTCAATATTTAGAATATTTTGAACAGTTAGAATATTTTGGTTTGAGGAGCTATGATTTTTATCAATTTATTGAAAATATGTACAACATGTTCTAAAATACATGTAAATATACAGATAAAATAAAATGTAGATGGCACTGAAACTCATTCAAAAAAAGATAAAACTTATTTTGCCCCAATTTTGTTAGAGATCATTTATTTGATTCGCTGTCTGATGATTTCGATATATCAAAGTCGAACGATATTAAGAAATCAGAGAAATTTGGATAAATTTTTGACGAAATTTTAAAAATAGCATACCACAAGCAACTGCAAACTAAGTTTAGGTAACCCCCAACTTTATAAATATATTGTATTCAAACATACCCTCCACTTTTAAACCAAATGATATTTCTTGTTTGACAACAAAAGAGAGGGTTTCATTGTACTATTGGTGTCCATTGAAAAAGCATGCAGCTTTTACGAATGACCATTTTCCGCTATTGGTCATCGTCATACTTTCATACACATACCCAAACATAGACACCACACACACACACACATATAAATGGCTTGCATAGTGACACACTTAAACGAGAGAGAAAGTTAAAATTCATCGTTATTGAAGAGTCCCTGCTTTAAACTTTGTTGTACATAATACTTCCTGGATAATTGAAAACTGGGAGAAAAAACATTCTGGGGGTGAATTATTATTACTATTTCGTTGTGCTACTGAACTACTTTTGACTATATTTGTGTGCAAAAAGGGAGTTTGGTAAGATCATTAGCGGTAGCTCGTTATCTATGCAATGTTTTATACTTTAGTTTTTGTGTTAGTGGATTAGGTTTGTCTTTCGATTTAAATATCTTTGGTGAATTATTCAAGAATCTACTATCAGATTGTTTTTTTTTTATTCCTCATGCCTGAGAAAATTTAAACGCAAACAGTGTGGCTTTAGCTGTAAATTGTTCAGGATTTTTGAATATTTCTGCTCAGTTTTAATTTGGTTGAGAGTGGATTGTTATTTAAGATACCAGCACGCCAAACTGATACGACTCGCCGACAGGTTTAAGCTCCGGCCTTCCTCCCAGATCCATATATTCATAGAGGAAACTCCAAAAATTCTAAAATCCAGAAATACCAATGGAAATTTTAGAACCTGGACTTTTTTCCGGACTTTTTGTCGTACACTCAAAATAATTGTATGTGTGGAACAGTAATTAGAGTAAAATTTTGACACATTTCGGTTAGTCGTTCTAGAGTTATCACCATTGAACTTCTTCGAAATACCAAAAAATTTCAGTTATTTTCAATTTTCTCCGAACTTTGTTTACAATAATAGGTAACTATGACAAAAGATAATTCTCGTAGTATATACTTCCAATCGGCAATCGACTTTTTTCGACTTCGTTGTAAACTTTTTTTTGTTTCTCATTAAAAACTTATTAGAGAATATTAAAAAATATTATTTTTATTGTAAAAAAAAAAGGTAAAATGAAATGAAAAAAATGTTTTTACGACTGGCGAGCCCCGCGAAAGCTATCGGAGTTTTTAATGCTTTGGGCGACCCTGAGTTTCATTAAGAACTTGTAAAAATTTTAATCAGAGAATAAAAATTACAGATTATTTATCAACCAACTCGTGTTTTGACTTTTGAAGAATTAGAATACGTATAAAGCTATACGTATAAACCATTTTTTAGTACACAACTTCTATAGCGATATAAATTTTCATTAATTAAAATAAAATCTTGTGGTTTATAACCTCAAAAAATATGGTTTGCGTAAATAAAATTGGATTAAGAGCAAAATTTCCATTTAAAATCTGCTGTTGTAGGTATTCCAAAAATAATAATTCTTTCAAATTAAATAAACAGTCTACACTCGCCCCGTATTATTACAATTTATTTGGCTAGTTAGCATTTTCCTCAAAAACTAACAACATATATCCGTCCATGTATCTATATTCACCTCGAAAAGGATTGTGCCACACCATAGACCATATACCAACTAAATACTCGTACATTGTTGTTATACTACTATTTTCATAATAAATTCCGTTTTCATATATACAATTTAAACGTTTAAAAGTACAGAAATAATACTAATAATGGCAAACGGCTAGCACCGCCAGTGTTGCTAACTTAGCACTTCTACGGCTAACTGTGAATGAAAATATGAAAATCCTTCGTTCTATGTCGGTAGATACCTATATAGATGTTGTACTATCCTAATACAGTCTAGTAGAGTACCTACATATAGGTATGTAGGTATGTATTTAAGTGAATAGTGTTGGCCAAAACGGAAGGACGAACTGACGCCGTCACCACAGGCATCGTGGTTACCCGGACGACGCGCAGAGCCCGCCAGCGTCGACCCTTTGTTTGGCGCGTGATTTAAAACCCATGCAAATACCACAATATATTGCCAGATAGAAATATAATATATACATAAGTTAACGTTTGTATGTATTATGGGCCCCGATGTACACATATATTCCATGTATTTGTTAGATGTGTGAGTGTGAATGTTATACTCCATTTCACGATACTTTTGTCGTGTCAAACCATAAGAATGCATAGTTTTGTTTTATATCTTTACCTGTTTCTCCTTTCTCATGGTCTACTAATAACCGTAGTAAAATTTTTAGAGCGGTAAGCGGAAAATTCAAAGTTCATAAAAATTTTCCATTTTTAGTATTTATGAATGGCATTAAACTATCCTATATAAATAAAGGAACAAGTGACTGAAGGTGTCATGTGATATTTTTAAAATTTTACAGCAGAAGCGTCTGAACATTTTTTGGTAGAAATAATCAGACATAATGAAGCCAGATTTTAATACATGATATTTCGCAAAAGGATATTTCTAAATTTTAGAAAGTATGACTTTTTTTAAAAAGAAAATGTCACATAACGAGGACATCCATGTTTGAAATTTCGGTATCCTTTCTGAATTTTACTGTCTTTTGGATTCGGCACTGGATTCTTTACTTACAAATAATCGATTATTAAAAATTTATTTTTATTAGTGATAGTTAATCGTTTGTTACAAGTAAGTATAAATATTTGAGAGAGAATTCAATATTTAAACTTTACTCACTATTGTATTATTTTTCCAAATTTTGATTCCCATTAAGAGGTAAGACTTAACTTGGCAGCACTGGCGCCGATAGTGACATAGTTAGCTCCTTGATGTGACGTAATTAAAAAATTTCTACGTGAGCGTTACTATGGTTTTACTTGTATAAAATGATACCTATATCTACGGCACTATTAGTTATGTATTGCCTATGTCATACACTTTTTACTGTTTTAGTCTGTCACCAGATGGCAATAATGTTTTCAAGCTCGGTTCATATAATGCACATGTTAATTGTGTAATTTTGACGTTTTATTTAAATTTTATATTAACTAATGATAAAAAATGCAACATAATATACCCCATTGTATGAAAATTCGATCGGGATTGATATTTAAAATTCCGAAATTTCCCAAATTAATGTTGTTTAATGCTCTACACATAACTCCTTCATTCACTTGTTCCTTCAGATTTTCTTTCGTCAACGTACCAGCGCTTCCACCATAGTTGACATTTATATTTTATTTGATTGTAATTCTCACATAACATACAATTTAGTTATGTTATTACGTCTTCAAAATCATCACTGAAAAAGATATTTTTAGTAGCAATACTGGAAATTGCTACCATTTCAATCATCAATGAGGAAAATATATTTGGTAGCAGTATTGTAAATTGGTTTAAGGGCATATCATGTTCAAAATTTGCGCAAATATTTTTTTCTCTACTGATATCAAATTTAATACTAAAGAACTGTTTTTTTCTAACTGTTGGTGAATATGCCTATTTTTCTAAATATTTTGTGGTAACAAGTATAATTTATCAAGTGATGCTTATAATAATAATGTATACTGTATACAGTTTTGTGACTGGGACTACACTGGTCTCTCTATATTCTGGAATCCCTAGACTATTCTAACAACGATGGCTTGATACTTGGTGTCTCTGTAACAGTATTGTATATAACCAACTATTTAAACACATACCTTACATACGTACGTATACAGAGCTCTATAGCTCCGTCCGTATATATGTCTACAAAAGTATATATATTAAGTTGGTTCTCGTCCATCTCGGTGCACCCGGCCCCGGCGAGGTGTTTATTTATTCTTGGATGTAAATTATAAACACCTAACTTAATATACTACGCTGTTACAATAATAAAGATAATATTATAAATAAATTTTATTAACAATAGCCTGTTGTGTGTAATGTTTGTGTTGTTGTTGTTTAAAATATTAATGGGCAAAACACAGCCAGCAGAGTGCCCCGGTTGTTGTTCTCTGTAATTGTAATCATCCAATAGCTAGAGAGAGAATAGACCGAAACCGAAGAACAATGCGAGCAAACATGGTAACGCGTCCTTCGGTCAGGCAAGCGAAATTCAACCGTAAAATATACGCAGAGATAAGGACAGCAAAAGTAAATCACCAATGGTGTTGTAGGCCTACTGAAAATTTATGATAAGGTTTCCACCAATTTTACGTTTTTTCAATGATTTTTTTGAAAATTTTGAAAATTAAGTGGGGGTCTTTATTACATCAAAAGTTTGTAAAATATAATTCCACAATGAAAAATTTTAAACCTCACTTCCTTAAGTTATGATGTCTAGTAAGAAAAATCACTGGATACCGATAACTTTTATTCTCTTATGTATTTCAAATTAATGATGAAATTTATATGCCTGAAATATCATTAAACTATAATTCTTATTTTTATTGCAATTATCTCCGTGATAAGTCCCCGCCCCCCCCCCCCCCCCGAAAATTAACTATTTTCATAATCTTAAACCACAGTTGTGTATCTTCGGTTATTTCGGATCTGCCAGTGAATTACAAATACATTTTTTCTTAATATTTGCTATGTGAAGTTTTTTTATTTTAAGTGGTGTAATAGAAGATTAGGTATTTCTCTCCGTTTTTGGAAATACCGTGTCCATATGCGAAAATTGCTTTAACTTCCCCGAAAGTTAATGACGTAGGGTCGTCTCTTTAGTCTCGCTATTAAAAAAATGCAAACGGGGAAACAAAAACAGAAAAAGAAATCAGCTTCAAATTATAGGGTTATTTCGCGGTATAAACAGATCATCTATTTCTGAACGTCGTAAGCTTCAAAAGCACTAAGTATACTACTCATCGGTCGTAATTAGGGAAATATTATTCAAAGCTACTATCTGTACAAAAAGCTGAGAATCTATTCCCTATACCACTTCAATACCAATAACATTTTTATTACTATTTTTATACAAAAAAAGTTCCTCAGAAAAGTTATAGGGAATAATATTATTTGAATGTATAAAAATAGTTCACCAGAAATGAAGTAAAAATTCATGGTAAATTTTTTACATATATTCTAACGCAACCATTGTCATAAGATAATCTGAAATTAAGACTTCTAATAGATTGCTTAAGAGCTGCTGAGACGTACCCTAATATTTTCCACTAGAATTCCTTTGCGATCAGTTTGTGCATAAATTGTTTCTTTATTTTTCCATGAGTCAAAAATTAATGATGTCGGATGATTAATCGATTAGTCGGTTTAGTCGACTAATTTTGTTTACATTTAGTCATATTTTAGTCGACTATTTTACTTTCTATTAAATGATTAAAATGATTAAATTTTGTTCAAATGACTAAAGACGACTAATTTAACAATTTTTCTGTATTATTTATTGGACTTAAGAAAATGGAAACTAAAAAATTATCTGTTTATATGATTTTTCACTTTTATGTCTTTTTAAAAATGTTAAAAGTCCGTAATTAAATTTGAAAGAAAACCTCCTTTTTGAGAGAATTACATAGGTTACCTTACTATGAATTCGATTAAAAATTTAGTCGATTAGTCCACTACTCTGTACTCGATATTTTCGATTAATGATTAATTTTATCCGAAAAACAATTTATTCGATTAACCGATTAACTGCTCCTCGGCCTGACATCATTATCAAAAATTAGAATTTTAAAAAAGCAAAAATTTGAACTAAATTTCGTTAGTAAGCCATCAAATATATTCTGTTAAAAATTAAAAGTAAAGTCGAAGTTAAATTAAATAGTTTTTAATGTTGAATACATAAATATTTAACAGTGGAATGTACCTATACTATTACTGTTTTTAAAATTTTACTGGCAAGGATACGTATAGTGAAGCATTATTTTTTTTTGTAAACAGTAATTTTTCATGGCCCATTTTTATTAACAACAATACCGAAAAAAAAAAACGAAAACTCGTAAATTCCAGCAAAAAGTATATTTTTAGCAAGCTTTTTAAAAATCAAATATATTACCCAAAAACTTTTGTATTGTAATGTATGTATACGAGCCAGCGACTATTACGTGTGTGTTTACTTACTCAAACCATGGACCATGTGGACGCGGATAGCCATCGGTCGGTTACGCAACAAAAATGGAATTTTTTGTTTTTTTGTTACATTTAATTATTATTTGAGTTTATTTGTTTATCATTCAGTGTTGTGCGATATGAACACAGAATGAATGTCTGATTTATAAAACTGTTACGTTACTATGTGTGTTAACGGTTTTTGTTTTTGCGTTTGTCTCATCTTTCTGCGTGGATATATTTATTCTCGTATCTGTAAATCAAAAAAAAAAAAAAAAAATACAAAAAAAGAATTCATCAGTCTACAACACACAACGCAACATGGACATGTTAAACCGATTATTTACAAATAAAAACGCAGTCAGAATGAATTTTTAATTAAGCGAAAGAATTATTATGTCATCCAAAAAAAAAAGTTTAAATATAACGAGGAAACGGTGCAAGATGTTCCGGCAATTCGGCAAATGAAACGAAATTGTTTTCTATATAACAGAACTTTGTTCATAGTTATACTCATTTAACAAAACGTAATACCGATAATTATTTGACCATAAAAAATCATCTAAACATAAATTTGATCATTAATTTATTTGGTTCGATGTGTATTGAGCCGTTTATAAAATACGAAAGTTTGTTAATGAAAGGTAAGGTTCACCCATCGTATACCGTGTGTTCAGAAAAAAATACACTTTAAAACATTTTTAAATATCTGGAATATCTGGATTCAATTTTTGCTTACAATAATAAAGTGATCATCCTCGCATAAATTTTTAATATATTAAAGAAAATGATGTCAACAGTACAGCATTGTTATTTTGGACTAGTACAGGTTGCGAGTACAAATTCCGTGGCAGACTATGCTCATGAAGGTTTTTCTGCATTTTTCCTTTACTATATTCCTGAGGAATATCAGTGCAGTTCTTTCACAAGACGGTTGCAGACCGTATATATTAATATAATAATATAAAATTAATATCAATGCATTTTTGGTCAACCATTTTTTAGGCCCCACCCACGTGACGGATTTCAATAAACCGGTGTATTTTTCATACAACTGTGCTAGATTACATCTTTTATTAATGTAATATTAAACAATAAACAGTAAGTGTGCATAAATTGCTTAAAAATAGGTTCATAATAGATAGAACAAATAATATTTTACACAAAATTTTCTAAAAATCCCCGTTTTATAGACATTTTTTTTAGATTGCATATTTGTATACGTTATTTTTTGCAATGTACAACTATAAGAAAGCATGACAAAGTATATCTATAGAAAGCCCAAAGTTTTAGTTTTAAATATAAGTTTTAGGGCGATTTTTTTTTTTGCTACTATTTCTTTAATCAGTAAAAGAAATTTAGTTCCTTGAAACTACATCAAATCCCAATTAAACAAATAATAAATAATATTAAAAGAAGTTAAACTTTCGCCCTTTTCAGTTTTTTTTTAACCATTCTTTTATTTAATTCAAATTTTACAATATTATTATTTTTAATTAAAAACATTGAAATGTATAAATACCAATTGCATTTTCTTAATTTCCTTTAAGCTCAGGTTGCAAGATTCTTCAATCAAAGCCTTTCACATAAAAAACTATTTAATATACCTACTATGATTTTTCTTTTAATGGTAAAATTACAATACAAAATTTTGGTTCTTTTCCTGTCGTTTTATTTATATTAAAATAGTTTGCGTCAATTTGACGACGATGTATGATTAACGTATGTCTTTTTTAAAGATTTTGTACTTCCTAATTTTTCTAAAATTTATTAATGATAAGGATGTTATAATTACTTTATTGAATGATAATGATAATGTGAAAGATGATTACAGCTCTTTGACTTATAGAAACTAAATAATACTTAAGTTTTAATATATTGAATCGAAAACTAAAGAATGCGTGTCAGGTGACTTAATAAAAGATTAACAATTTATTTTGTGGAAAATATTTTAATTTTATTATTTTTTGATATCTTATTCGAAAAAAAAAATAACAGATTTTAGAAAATTTACAAATGTGTCTAATGAGAAAATAACTACATATCTACAGGAATATGTGTGACCGAGAAATTTCACATTCTGTAAAGTCACACATATCCACCGACTCATAATAGTTCATAAATTAATTATTTGAAAGACATGTCTTATGATACAATTGATGTATATCTATTTTTTAATTTTTATAATGAAAATATGCTTTGACAAAAAGGTTAAAAAAATTAATAGATATTTATATTAAAAAATTTTTCCTAATGCAATTTTTTTAAATATTTTGTTCGCTTTTGTAGTATTATTATGTAAAAAAAAATGTTTTTTGCAAATAAACTCTAAAACTCTCCGTAACAAGTTCATTCGTCAAATTGACGCCGACGTATGATTAACGTTTCTCGTAGACCAACGTATCATTCTAGGGTTAAACATACTCTATAACGAATAACAAGTTTTAACATTAGAGAGCATTATGTAACAAAATGAAGAAATTAAATATTTTTCAAGTCCATATCGTAGAAAGAATGAGACACACTATATAGATACCTATCTCCACTTTTCAAAAACCAATAACCTGTAGCAACCCAAAAATCGTTGACTTTTTTTGTTCCAACATTTTTTTAATAGTTTTTAATCTATAAACCGATTATATTTGTACATAATATTATCTACATACAAGTAGAGGAGGAAAACCTACACTGGATGAATTAAGTTATTATTTAATAATTCGGTTTGTATAAAAAAAATGTACCTATGGATGCGCATCTCTTAACTTAATACCAAAAAAAAGATAACGTTTTTTTTTTCTGTTCTGAACGCTATAATTTTGTTGGCATTCTTGTAATTTGATTGAAATGGAACGAACAAGCAGAGTGTATGGGTGATGAAGTTCTTTTGGAAATATCTAACCGAAAGAAAAAAAGAACAACAAACGGTTAAACCACAAATTTACACAGGTGTAAAAATTATATATAATTTTACAATTTTTAATGAGAACAAATTTCTGTACATTAACTTTCGTGGTTGCATATGGCAAAAAATTTCAAAAATATAACTGACAAATTCTCACTATTTTGACGTAGGTACAATTCATAAAACAAGTTTTTGATGTAGGTATTAAAATTGACTGGTAGAACATGAAAATCGACTATTTAACCAATTAAAAAATTCAAATTCATATACAGTCGACTCTCGTTATTTCGAAACTCGAGGGAATCTTAAAATATTACGAATTATCGCAGGTATGTAACAATTTTAATTTTTTTAAACATTTTCAATGAATCAACTTGAACTTTTTTCAAAATGTACTTACAACCGTTCTATCTCTTTCTCCCTGCAACTTTAAATTGTCGCGTGTTTGACGTCGATGAGTTCGAATTAACGCGTGGTTTTGTTACCTAGCAATGATTCTTTCGTTCGAATTACCAAGTGTATAAAAATCTATTGTTTTGGTTCGAAATATAAAGAGATTTTGAAGGGAATTCGTGATACCTTTGAATTACAGAGAGTTTCGAATTATCGAAGGTTTGAATTAACGAGAGTCTACTGTATAAGAATTTTTGAGTACTGGAGAATGCAGTAATGTAAATATGCGTAATAATGTTTATAATGAATTAAATCAACATATCAAAAGTAATTTTATGCCAAATCAATTTTTATCGAATTGAATGATACGTTTAGTTCCCCACACCCTCTTGCAATTAAAAATTACAAAGGACCTTCAAAATTTGGAGAAAATGGGCATGTGAATTGTGGTCAGTTGTTTCTGCGACCCACTATTTTCCGCAACCCTCTATTTTCCGCGACCCCCACCTTTGAGAATCAATAATGTAGAATATGTCTGCCGTTTCGAAACTGAGATTCCATGGTTTATGAGAGTTGCAGAAGAGTCTTTAAAAAAAGATGATAACTTTTGACAATAGATACATAACCGTTGCGGCATTCGAAACAGAAAGAAACAAAGCATTATTACATTTGATATAGGGTGATAACAAATCTACACTCTCAAAACGATTTTTTCGTTCACAGATTAAAAATTTTTTTAAATTTTCTTTTCTATAAATCAATAATAGTATTTTTTGGAAAAAAAATTTTTTTACTTTCTCTGAATCAAAAAAATTTTTAATTTTTGAACAAAGAAATCGTTTTGAGAGTGTAAGTACCTATAATAAATGCGAACGCAAATGCCAATACGAAAGCGAATAATTATTATTTTTTTTATCAAATTGAGTTTGTAAGTTAATCACCGACGTTCCCGCTCTTTCCATACCAACCCTTGTCTTTCATAATCAGGGAATTGCTAAATTAGTTCTAAAATAGAATTAAGTTTTAAATTTTTAAAATGCCCCTGTCGCAGCATTCTGCTTAATATAGCGAATTTGCATTTAAAAAAAATTAGCTTTTCTCGGAAACTAGTTGACAGAGAGTAATAGTTAATAATAGATTAAAAAAATGTCTCAACAATTTTTGAATAAAGGAAAATTTTGGTTAAAAACTAATTTTTTTCACGAAAATTGCCAAAAAAACCATGTTTTTGGCATCGGACGTGCCTGGTTAACGAACACGTCCAACGGTTTGGGACTTCCAATATTTTCACCAAATTTTGTTAAAGTAGGACGTTTTGTTCGAGAGTTATCGTGCGGACACATTTCCGGCAATATTATTTTCGGTTTCTACGGACCTCAAAACAAATTTCTGCCATAGTCCCGGGCTCAGGTCGCGTTATGATAATGGCTGTAATAGCTAAATTTCATTCTGGAAATTCGCTAAATGATTTTTTTTCAATATGAGATACTTATGTAAATAGATGAAAAAGAATTTCTGATTCAACCTTTGTCTATATTCACTCAAAGAAATTTATTTTCAATAACATTTTTTCTTTTCTTTTTTAAAATTAAATTACGATTTAAATAAAATATATGTACATAAACGAACAGTGGACTTAGAAGTTGCGTGACGCTATTGCTACCGAACGGGGATAGCTTCATTAACCGATAACAGCAATACTTCCAACTATGTCGTAACAAACAATCCATTTTGTTGTTAGTGTTGGATTACGTGTTTTGAAACCAGCCAACAAAAAATTCTTTCAATATATACCAACCTAGAGTGCTACGTTAAATACCTATATATGTATATACAAATAATTTATTTTCTAGAAAAAATTTAAAACGATGCATACGTAACAAGTTATGATTAAGGAGATCTTAATGTTTAATTAAATAGTATATGTAGAAACTGTTTTCGTCTATTCATAGTGTGGCTCAAAAACATAAGCTCTTTCCAAGTTGTTGAAAATTTTTTTAATGCGGCCCATACACGGTTCAACTTCTTGTACAACTTGGTTGAGTTGTAAAACATGTTAAATCGTGTGTGGGGCAGTTGGTCAACTATTTTGATGATTGCATAAACGGTTGAAGTAAAATCAAAATATTTTGATTTTACGTGGGCGGAGCAAATGGTCTATGAACATGTTGTACTGTGTGTGGAGTAGTTGAACAACAAAACCAGTACATATATGGTGTAAAGGGTGTAAATCAATAAAATATTTACAGCTGTAACAATTGGAAAGTTTAAATGTTTGATTTTGTTTGTTATTTCCAATAGCTTGCGGTGATACCCCACTTGAAAATTTTAAATCTTCAAAAGAATTTCCTGTTGCAAGAAACCTTAATGTAATTCCCAAGCGTGTTTTTGCAGAAATTGCATAAACGTATCTTCTTTGTTTATTAAAGGTGTTATTTTTACTAAAATTTTATTAATAATTTCTTCGTTCATTCGCATAAAATTTTTATAATCGGTTCACATTCACTAATTTTTTTTAATAGTTTTTCATTAGAAAATTTTTTTCCCAACCACTCTTTGCTCCATTTTCTTTTTTTTCATTTACTCACGCTTTCTTCACTACTTTCTGCAATTACTGCTAAGGCAAGAATTTTATCCTTAATTTTAACGAAGTTCTCTTTTTTAAAAATTGTAAATAACTGAAGTTGGACAACAAGTTGAATGAATAGTTTAATAGTGCATGGCAAACAGTTCAACTTGTAGTACAACTAGATAGTACAACAAGTTGAACCGTGTATGGGCCGCATAAGACATCTAAATTTAAAATACATAAGTATACCTATAGGAAAAGAATATATGTATGTACTTAATCTATGAAGTATTGGTATGAAGAGCCTTCATCATTTTACCCATAATTTAACTTTCAATAACCACTAGGGTAGTGGTTGCTAACCAGGAATGCGTGAGCCTCTGGGCGTTTAAGAAAATATTCTGCAGAGAAATGCGGAACAAAAATTTCTTAATTTTCGATGAACACTGCCGCCTAACTCCTCAATATCCTAAATTAAACAACGTTTAAAATCACTTTTAATATAAAAATTTTTAACTACAATTCCAAACTCTTGATTGAGTTATAATTACCACTCGAATCTCCTTAAAAAAAACCTTCACTCATTCTTAGTCACGTTTATGTAATGAATAGGTAATTGAATCTAAGGAATTTCTTGGACTCTGCATCTAATTAACAGTAACAAATATATTTTAAAAGTTAACCCCGAGGATTTTCAGATAATTCATTAGCATTAATATCTTATTCAAACAGCATTAATTACATGACTATAAATTTTTAATTGGATCACCTGTTTCTACAAATGCTCTTAATTTAATTGGTTACTTAAAATTTCAAAGACAACTTGATACATATTCATAAGTTGGTGTCATTGAATTTTTTTTTGAACATTTATTATTTACAGTAGTGTAAAAATTTTTCTCAAAAATTGTCTGCCCCTCAAAAATTTCTTGTTTAACAACTTTTATTTATGCTTGTTTTGGTTATATATATATTATAAAAAAATCAGTGCTATAATTTATTAATAACTGAATGACAGACTGAAAAAAATTAATAAAATTATTCAAACTAATAAATATCAAAAATTAATTTCACTTGTCTAAATCAGATATAATTTTTTTTTTATTTACAAGAAATTAATATCGCAATAAATATTATTTATTGCTTAATTTAATAAACATACAAGTTGAACGGTCCGATTTAAATATAAATTTTTATTCTGTACATATTGTATTTGTTAAATCCATATACTTACTGAAAGATCGTTTTTGTTTAATTCTGTTGCATTATACTGGAAAAATTAAAAATACATTAACACGCATATTGGCGCATTATCGGTCATAATTATCTTGTTTTAAATGAAGTGTGTAATACAAGCTTTATCAAATAAATACATAATTATTCATACGGGAGTCATGTAAAGGATTATTTTTGCTCATTTTCTTTATCGACACTATTTAAAAATAATTATAAATATAAATATATAATATATATATAAATATTTTTTATGAGTTATTTACGTGTGAAATGAAAATGGCGGGGTAACAGTGCTGATAAGTAAGGAACTTGTGTAATTATATGAACTGGAAAGTCACTATTTAATGTTGTTTTTTTTTTGTGTAGGGAAAATTACATTAATGCAAATTAAGTGCTTAATGCGTGTATATACTTCAAAAGATTTTTTTAGAGGAAATTGGTTTTCAAAACTAGAGGTTCATAAAATGATACGTGAATGGTCTTAATTTTTTACTTCAGTTTTCCAAATTGTACGTATGACTTTACCTAGTGCTCTGCCGATTTTTGTCACTTCTTTTAAGCCGTTATAATCCCTAATAATACAAAAAATTAGCGAGCAAATTTTAGTACTAGGCAATTTAGTATAAAAACTGTCCCTAACATCTATAAATTTTTTAAATTTTAGATGATTGAATAAAAAATTCTCAGTAGATATGATCCTAAAAGATATGTGAATTGTATTTGCTATGAATTGTAACAGAAAGGGTGATTAGTTAAAGAAAAAAAAAAGTTTTTGCAATTCCAAGACTAAAATATATACTTTAATCCATCATAATAGGGGGCAACGTGTTAATTTTGGCTCCAGAGCTAAAAATCTCAAAACCAAAAATACTTTTGCTTCCATTTTTAAGCCAATCCGGAAGCAGAATTTGTAGAACGTCACCAGTAATTAGCAAGCGAAATTTAACTTAAATAACGTTGTCTGGTAATGAATTACATATTTAAAATAATAAATAAATTCAAGCTTTTAGATGAAAGATGAACAATATACCTTGTCAAATTTGATTGATTTGGCAATTTTTTTACAAAAAATCATATAGTGTAATGCCAAACCATTGTAGCGTAACTTATTAAGTTGACAGATGCATCAAAATGCGACCAATAAAGTCAGTCATTAATAATATTTCTACTGAAGTCTTCTCCAATTCTTAAAAAGTTACGGTGGGAGCGCTGGTACATACAGTGTAGTTAGGTAAATATACAAATAAAAGGGGCTTTGAAAACAAAATTTTGTGCATTTGTGAACGTATCACATTTTCTTAGTGCGAAAACATTTTACGAACCACTGTTAAATAAATACTTTAAAAAAAAACTAATACTTCGTAGCTACGTTATTAAATCTACACGCATTTAAAACAATGGTTATTTTTTTTTTTACCAAAATTTTTGACGTAAACATATAAATTACAGCAAGTTACTCTATTATTTCATAGATTGACCGTTCGCTATAAATTATAATATTTGGATTATGTTAAAAAAATAACAGGCTACTCTTATCAAAATTATATGTTGGAACAATTTCTTGAATACTTTTTTTTGTTTCTTATATCAAAAAATCATAATAACTTAATTTTTAAAGTAATTTTCTGAAGGTTTCTCTTGTTAAAAGATACGTTTGACACGATTTGCGTGAATCGATACAAAGGTTAAAGGTTAAACGAATTTCAAAAATGGTTGAAATCGCTTGAGGAATTTTTAGTTAAATCAGTGACAAATTTTATGTTATATTAGACTATTACTCGAAATTGGATTTGTGGTTTATATTCACAATAATAATGACTGTCCAAATTTCTATCTGCATTTAATTTATTAAAATTAGTCGTATGGAACCGCGACGTATAGAATCATAAATAAAATTATAGGTGTTAATACCAAAAAAAAAATTAATATGTAAATAATTTTTAAAATTCAAACATTGCAACAACAGGAACACAGCCAGACACACAGACTTCATGTAGACAGACGTACAGTCGTCTTACCTGTATGAGTAAAATAATTTTATATGTATATGGATGTATATTATTTAAATTCTTATGTTATAAATTATTGTACATACACATACATATGCATATACGGCATATACTATGTATGTGTGTAGTTGTTATATACATACATAATAAATATATTACATTGCTGATCTTAACATTTAAATAAAGCCATTAAATCCATATTATAATCAAAGACGAGAAAAAAGGGCTCAGAAATATTTATCGTCTCGTATAGGTATATTTTTATTCAGTGGCTAGGAAAAATTTCGATTTTATTGACCACATTGTAAACAAGTCGTCAGGTGCAGACTGCACTTGCGCGGAAAGTGTTCCGTACTACCAGTTTTTAATATGGATTTCATAAATAGCCATAATATGATAGCACACAAAATATTTTGCGTGATGAGTAAATTTTATTTTTAAAATAAACTATAATTTTTGATTTCAAAACAATCGGTATCTTTATTTTCACATATTTTTGGTACATTTAAAGTATGTTTCTAGGCCTGTTTTTCTTGCAATAATTATTAGTGACACTATTTATTACAAATCATATATTAAGAGATAATATTTTAAGCCAGATTTTACTTTTAGGCTCAGTATATTATAAAGGACAACTAAATCAACGATTAACTATTCTACGAATAAAAATAGGTGTGAACTAAATTTTGATTCAGTAGATATTATAAACGTATCTCATGACTAAAATAAGTTAATGGTAGATTAACCTATAATATGTTGCAAATTTGTCTTAATTTTCATGTATTTAATATAAAAATTACTTCTGTACCTCTAATTTTTATTACAACGTGCATAAAATCTGTTTAATATGTATAAATAATATAAAAATAATAATATTTGTAAAAATCTTTCAGAACTGTCAAATTAATCGCCCAATATTTAGTTGGTAGATTTTCTGTCAACTAAAATTTAGTTCGTTTAGTTCCCTACTTAATTTATTTCAGTTTTATAATACTGCCATCTGTAGATAAAATTAATTTAGTTCATAAATTTAGTTAGTTGGCTTTTATAATACAGGCCCTTAAAAATTTCTGTGATTTTCTTTAGATATTTTGGATATATTATTTCCATGTGTACCTACATAAAATATGATAAGATTTCTAGAGAAATTGTATAGAGAAATTCCATAAAATGTTTCATGAGCATAGTCAACTGCGGAAATTGTAGCTTAATTTACGAGTTCAGGTAGATACAATTTTAAGAGCATCTGCTGTTTTCTAAATGAACTATGTATGAGGGTATGAGCAAAATAAAGCACAACATTTCTAAAGTACAATTTTTTTCAAATTTAAGAGTGGGAACGCTGGGAAGTGTAATTTCATATAATTATCATTAAGGTTTTTAAAGATAAAATGAAAATATTTTTTGTTATGTTTTATGTTATCATTTAAGGGTTAACCACACGTGTGGCTTTTGTTGTGGTAAAAACTGCATTACTTGTAGCCAAATAAGAAGCCGAGTATCTAGTTGTACTGCATTGTAGAATTTTGTGACTAAGTCTCTTAGCAGCAAAATGATTAAATGAAAAATGATTAAATTTGGGCGAAATTATTCCAATATCCACAGGCATCACTATGACTTTTTTTGCTTAATCTGACTTTTTTGGCGCAAGCTATATTTATTTTAAATCATATAAAGTGATGTTAGTGTGTTGGTTATGAATTATATAATTTTTTTTTTTTGAAAAAAGTCTAGAAAAATAGAGAACATAAATTACTCAGGTACTACTTATTCATTTTAATTAAATAATTTTGTACATATAACCCTCCTTGTTTATTTAAATATCCATAGTCGCCAATTTTACAAATTGGCGTATTCTTGTTTACTTACATAGATTTTAAGTTTTATAACAACTTTAAATAAATCATTTTCCACAAAAGGTAACCGTATAAATTTGTTAATTTTATAAAATATTATAGTCGAAAATTTTGACAATTTTTTTTTCAGTATCAAATATTGTAGTGAAAATGAAAATCCAGAATATGTGAATTAAATTAATTTATTTTGAATTCCATATAAACGCTTAAGATATTTTGAAATAAACGGCAAACGATTAAAAATTATATTTTATGTATTGGGATGAATTACCTCAATTTCAAATTTGTTTCAGCTTGTGTAATTGACGACGATGGGAGCACGTAGCTCAAATATCTACATACAAAACTACTAGCGCTGCAAACCGAGTACATGAAATGCATATTTATATATTATGACTTGTTTCAGTGTATATGTGTGAAAGAGACGGATTACATAAACCGGTCAAACTTGATTTGCAAATTTTGATATTAATAAATATGTAGGTACTGTAATAATAAAATTGAGGTATTGCTTTTATGTTTAATATTTTTTGTTATATCCAAATTTTCAGTAAAATATTTGACATTTACTTTTCGAATAAAATATGTAAAATTTTTGATCTATTACGCCATTTCCTTTCTAATACATCCCTGTTCATTATCTATTTCTTGTTTAAGATGGCCTTGCCAATTTTGAAAAACAAACATGATTACATCCCCACAATTTAAATTCATTTTATATAATCATTCTCTGACGATAAATCAAGCTGAATTGTGACATTTCAATGTTTTTTGACAACAATATAAATTATTTTAATGTTTTATATGGGCTGTTTCATCATTTCGTTTCCATTCCGCCCGAAATATGGTCTCTAAAACTCCTCTGTAAACATATAAATGATTGAAGTCTTTTTCCAAATTTTTAGGGCTCCGAAGTCAAAATTTTGGATACCTGATAATTTTATATCCGTCCGTCAGTTATCAGAAAAATAATTTAATTCCTCGTATTGGGATGTGAGGACGAAATTTTTTTTCTAAGTGCTGGTTCGTGTGAATCGTGTGGAATACCGCTTTTAAAAGAAGTCTCCTCCCTTGTAATTTGTTAATCAAAAATCTAAAAAAAAATTTAAAAATATAGAAATCCTTGCACTTTGGAACATTCAGTTCAATTATCTTGGTGAAATTATATTGACAACTTTCGGAGATATAGTATGCGTATGCCACCAAATTTCCTCAGTTAACCCCTTACTGCATGAATTATGAAGGAGGTGAAGAAAAAATTTTTTTTTACTGAAAATGTCTTTCACTTCTTTTATTTTAGTAGTCAAATTAAGAAAAAAAAATTAAGTCTTATTGACACTTTCCACATTTGGCGAATGAACGGAATTTTGAGCAGTTTTGACATAATTGTCAATTTAGTTTTGTCCATTCGGGGAAATGGTCACCTTATCTGATCGCACAGACTTCAAAGGGAGGTCTTGATGCCTAGCTGGAGTTTTTCGTGCTTTTTTAATGAGTATAGGTGAGCCGGGTAAGCTAGATGAAGTACCTTTTTGGCTTGTTGCAGTACATTTTCTGACCACTGAAGTTGATGGACTGCCTTGGCTGGTGGGAGTACTGGGGAATCAGAAGCAAAATCATCGTCACTCACGAAGCCATCACCAGGAATAGAATTGATATGCTGGGATGTACCATAAAAGCGATACGAAGCCATATATGCCCAATAATAATTTGGCTTAAACGCATACGAAGCAAAATATGGTAACTTTAAAATAAGCCCCAAAAATCGAAGAAAACAAGAAAACACACACGAATCACAACTATTCCATGTTCTTGAATATATAAAGAATGTGTTTTGAAAATTTTTGATTTTAGTACTTACCGTTTTATTGTTTGGTTTTCACAAATAAAATTAGCACCATTAATTGCACTGTAACGGTCGGACACTCTGAACATTACTTCAAATAATTTGACAACCCGCACTTACCAAAGACAACAAAAATTACGTTCCGTTACTCGAAGGAGTATAAAGTTAGGATTTAACATTATCTAGTTTCAAAAAAAAATTTTAATATGTTGAAAAAAAAAATAGTAAAACTTAGAATCCATGTATGGCTTTGTATGCGATAAGGGGTTAAGTAAAGAAAAATTAAGTAGAAAAGTGATCCCCAATAAATGGAATTGGGTTTACGTATCGATATAATAAGAAAGCATTTCCCAAAAATGCAGGTTTAGATAACTAGGAAAATTGCTGTAAGAGAATAAAATTTTGGTTTTTCGTAATTAATTATTGAAATAGTGAAAATGAAGCTATGATCTATTTATCTTCATTCGTGAAATATTGAACTTTAAAATGGCCTGTATGGTGTCCCTTCTTCTTACTGTGAATCCAAAAAATTGGAAGAAATGACACAGAGTAACATATTTACAAAGAAATTTCAACAGAAATTTTTTTAGGCAACTTTGATAACTGTGTATAAGGAACCAAATTATTAGGTAAATAACTCTCACAGCAATGCATTTGTGAAAAATTGTAGCTACTGTCTTTGGAACCCCTACTTAATGCCTGACCAACGCACACTTGCTGCATTTTTCTAATTGTAATTAACAAATCAATTGAATATAAACCTGGTTTTGGTGTTTCGTAAATCTACAATGCAATCAATATGTATACCTGTGTTTTTATATGGTATGTATGTATTGATTAGCCTATAAATCATACGTAATTAATGTTTATGAGTTTTTGTAATTAGTAATTTTTTTTTGCATGGTAATTAAAATTAATGAAGTTATGGAAGTTTTATGGTAACAAAAAAAAAAAAATTGTTTTCTAGCTATTAAAATAATTTTATTAATTTAAATTATCAGCTCAGTTAATCATTATTCATTAATAAAATTTATTGGATTATATTACAAAAAAAAAGAAAACGATATCTCAATCTGCTTTGTTTAAATAATTGTTTAAAATAACTTCAAAAATGCATCACTGCTTGCATGAGGCAGAGTCAAAAGTTCAAAAACGCATCAGACGTATCACAACGAAAAATTAAAAATTCATTTTTGCATTTGATGCGTCAAAACAATGCATCAAGAAATTTGGTGACGCGTGTCATGCGCATAATGTAATATCGTAGCTACTTACATTTAAAATATAGGTGGCTGTCGTAGCTATGGTAATGTGAATAAAGGATGATGCCAATGGTCCTATGACCATAACGGTTATAGGAATAATTCCGAAAAACTAATTGTTGAAAAAGATGAATTTATTTACTTTTCATTAAAATTGTTTAAACTATCTGAATACATCTTGCACTCAAAATATGTAATATTTTTTATTCAAATAATTTCAATTTTTTCAATTTTCAATTTCAAGTTGAAATTCAAATATATACAAGGACTGTATTGCTATATTATCTATAGTCTAATCATGCTATATTATCTTTAGCCAAATTAGAGGTTAAATGATGCCAATATCCCGTTCAAAAGCAGCTAATGTGCATCAAATTTCAAGGGAGCATCAGCATTGCATCATGTAGTATAAGACGCATCAGAAAGGTCATGATGCTGCATCGATGCGGTAAAGTTTACATTTTTGAAGTTACCCTAAGTCTGAGAATTTGAATTTTCTTTCGCCTATAACGGACCTTCCTTTGTTAGTCATTACCTAGATGTAAAACTTAATAATCACACTATGCTAGTGAAGTTGGAAAAAATCTATGCATGTTTATACTGCCAGGAAAAAGAGACATGTTACTACGATTTTTGATACCAAGGTTTTTTTAACCATGAACAATCAACAGTAAACACATTCTTTCAAGATGTCTCTATATCTTTCCACCGTATACACAACTTTCTGTGTGAATTGAATTCTGTCTGTCTGTCCGTTTGTCTATCCATATATCCGTCCGTTCTCATATGGAGAAGAGCACATAGAAAAAGAATGACATTTTTATTCAGAACACCGTTTATTCATTCCCCGTTACCATTTTAGAAGCCATCAAACACATCAACAATCCAATCCGTTTTTTAGCCTTTAGCAACGATAAAATAAAATTCATAGAATAGGTAAAAATATGAGTCCGGAGCCATTCAAATGATAAAGTGACACACCGCATGATTGTATATAAAAAGAGTTTCTATTTTTTCCAGTTGTTGGCAGAAAAATCGTAGTGAAATAAAAACTACTTATTAAGAAGTTGCCTTGTTTTTATGGTGCTGAATTTATGGCCCAAGATCATATAAAGTTGAAAATTTGAGAGATCCTTGAAAATATTAGTAACACGTATATATACTAAAATATAAAATCGTTTTATCATGTTCAGATGCCAAAGGTTCCCAGAAAATCAAAACTCAGGATGGAAATTTCCCGAATCTGGGGAGTAAATAATTTTGTTTACGACTACCATAAAGTTGGTTATTTATCTTACAAAATACTATCTAGGTAAGGTAGTTTTACATACAGCTATACAAAAAATTGAACTTTACATGCGCTTATGCGTAAAGGAACATAGCACATTACATTTTTATTAATCTTTGTACTGTGCCTTACAGCCCAACCAATATAAGGTTGCCGGTCAGATGCGCAAATGAAAGATTGCGACAACAAGAATTAAACATATAACATATATATGCATAAAAGTGTGATAGAAGTTGTGTTTGTCTACTGCGCGTACAACTTTGACCGGCAATCTTATGTTGGTTGGGCTGTATATTAAATAATCTATATATAAATTTTTTACCTAGCAACTAAATGTTTACTTTTTAATAAATTTCGAGTTCTACATAATTTTAATGTATTGTATTCGTATCAAATTTATATTATTTATTGTGAATTTTATGTTAGTCGTAGATAAAGTATAGTATGCAACTCGGTTATAAGACATATTACACAGTCGCTACGCGTAACTTTTTGTTGCGTAACGAGAGTGTCAAAATTGACCAGTAATTTTATTTTTACTTTGTAAAAATCAAATGGTTAACAACTTGAAAAAAATGTGTTCCTCGTTGCATATTTTCTTGTGTTAAGAATTTTCATGTTCAATTTTGTTGATGTAAATTTTTTTCTATAGGTATTTTCATATTTAAAATAATGAAATATTTATATGTTCTCGAAAATTACTTTTGAACTACTCAAAACTTTTATCGTCCAAATCATCATATAAATATGTAATTTTTATTCAAATTTTTTCTTAACATTTTGCCATCGTTTACCTCCAACAGACATAATATTAAGAGGGGACATGCAAGACTATGCTAATTTCATATGGAAAATTGATGGTAAAATACTTATATTACATTATTAAGGGGTTATCAACATATACGACCGAACAACATCCTATATCACCTCATCTCACGGTACACCCAGACATTCAACGTGTCATCCAGACAGTTAAACTTCCTGCACGGTCTTAATAAAATAAAATACGGGGGAATTTCATGGTTGTCTTGATACTCAAGATGAATACCGCACAACAAGCATAACATCGCCAAATACATCAACCCCTGAATTCTCACACCCCACGATGGATGCTGCTATTTGATTTCGGGGGAGTGGATGGATGCAACATCGTGAAGAAAACGCACCAAGAGTTTCACATATGACTACGTGACACTTTACTTAAGTATGTTGTACAAGATAAGAACGGTAGTAGGGGGTTAGAAGGGAATATGTGTGGTATTTTACACCTCCCCCTCACTGAAATGATCCCCTCGGTGGCAGTCATGCACGTATCCTACATGTCGAGAAATGCACACATGTCCCGTATGAAATGAGATGAAATTCTTCATACTGAAAATAGCTTGGATAATATTTCATTGTGAAACGTGTGGTTTTACAAAATTTATCAAGTACAGTCAGCGTAGCAGCATCGAAAAGTCCGAATTGTATTTACTCAAAGCCAGAAAATTTCAGTTTTCCCTTTGATGTGTGTATTTTTAAAAGCGGCCACTAGGACAGTACTTTATCATCTAATAGATCTAAATACTAATAGATCTTATTTCAATATCAGTCGTAAATTACTTAGCGTGAAACAATGTAAAGTATTTTTTTTTTTTGTAGAAAAAAAAAAAATAAAAATATTAGCCGGAAATTGACCTGTTATTCGTCTTGTGGAAAAAATTGTTTTATTCAAGAATTTTTTTTCAGAAATAAATTGAGGCCATAAATTGTTTGTCTCCGTTAGATATAGGTAATAACTCTTTTCTTATTTTTTCTAAATGATTTAATTTTTATAATTACTTATTTACAATAATAATATTATTTCATTTAATACTACTTATACAGTTAAACGTCAGATTTTTTCATTGTAAACTGATTCTTAATTCACCAAAATACATTCAGAAAATTAGTACTTTTTTGGCCAGAATGCAAAAATTGTAACAAATTTTTTGTCTAGTATTATAATTTGATTATAATTTTAAACACAAATTAGACATACATATCTGAATATTAAATTTCTAATTTTACGATCTCCTATTTTTAACAGTGTTCGGGACAGCTTTTTTCTTTATGGTAAAGAAAAAACGAATAGAAATAATTAATAAAAATAATAATTATCGTATTCTGTGTTACAAATAGCAGACATTTCAATTAAATTCTTTAATCATTAATATCTGATTCAATATGGTTTCCAAATGAATTCTTTAGACTTAAAATAGCCATTTAATTCGACCATTTACTTTACAAAAATGTAATTATTTATTAAATTTATAATCAAGTTTCACTGTAATAATCACCGTTACAAGCAGTAGCAATAATTTTATAGTTTTTATCAAGACAATTCTTTTTTTTCAGTCATTCCATTTACGTCCTGATGTAATAATTATTTGTCTTGCTCTTATTTATTGTGTTTTTATTTTTATTTTAATTAATTTTTTTTTATATGGTAAATATACATATTTATTAATTAATCAATAGGGTTATTTTAAAGTAATTTATTTTTAATATTACGTATGTATCATACGGTCAGTTAACTTGGCTTATGTATATTCATTTTATTACATATGTGAACCAAAAAGACAAGAAACTGGTTTTATTTTCAACAGATATCACGCGGGTTATATATAACACAACCGTACACGCAGACTGCTACAGCAGAAACATCTTTTATTTTTGTAGAAAATAAAAATATCAGCTGCTTGTAAATGTATAATATATAACACACTAACTGGTCAACATATTCAGTAGACACACTGTATACACATTTATGAATTGTATTATTATATCTAATACTGTGACTAGAGTTAGAACACAAGGCTGCTGACCACAACACAATTGTGTGTTGGTATCAAATATATTAGGATCTATGACCATTTGAGACATTTGTTTCCATTTGCGTTTTCGGGGGGCACCCAAAATTGATATAAACCTTTCAATTCTGTTACCAATGTTAGCTACTTGGGCCGTGCGTTGTTCTTACCAACCGATAATAAATAAATATTAACACACATTCATCCTGATTGCGTTACTGTTTGGATACAAAATATATTTGTATTAAAACTTTATCCGTTTCGGTTGTATATCAATATTGGTTACAGCGTGTGGGTCAGCAATTTTTAATCCAACCCAATTTTCAGAAATAATCTGATGATACTGTAAAATATTGGCTACATGTACTAGAGTATAGGGTTCAGCAATGGACCATTCAAACGTAGGACAAAACGGGATAAACGGGCCAACATATATTACGTCGTCGAGATCAAACTTACACAAATTAAAAAATTAGAAGATGGCTTCTTTTGTACTTTGTTGATCAACAACTTGTGTAATAACATCGAAAATGGCATAAAATGCTGTCTGGAAGGATCAAAATTCGATGGCAATACAAGATCTCATGGATACAAAAGATGGAAGGATGGTTTTAATCTCCATCTTCCCGACTGAAAAAATTTGGTCTTATATATTATGCAATGTTTTTATTTTAATTATGGATGATACCGATAACTGCGAAATGTCGTTTCTTATGCTATTGATTACATAATAGTGCCACTGAAATTAAGCCGAAAAAAACGTTTTTGGTTCATTAAAAAATTTTGGAGAGTGGTACGTAGCTATAGCTCAAAACATCATCCTTTCTATACACCACGTTTTCTAATGTATCATTAACATCATTTTTCAAATAGGGAATAGGTTATGGTGTCATAAAAAATGGGCCAAGAGGGAGTTGGGCCCGTACAACTAAGACTAAATTAAATTTTTTTATTTATGTAGGCGAGACCGGGGTAATGAGAGACAAAACGGGTAATAAGAAACAAAAAAAATTATTCAACTCTAAACTACAAATCTAATCATTATGAAAAAAATTCTACATACTTATTATACTTAGTAAATTAAATGAATCTATCTGAATTTTTTTTGTAATAATCAAAATTAAAGGTAAAAAAAATATTTTATTATTTCGAAAAATTCTAGTCTCTTATAACCCCTGCTGGGGTAATAATTTGAAGTAATAGAAGATATCTAAAGAAAATTCTGAATCAACCAAATCTTTTTACTTATAAATATTCATAGCCGTTCTCAAAATATCTTAGGTTAAAAAAAAGTTTCGAAACTTGGTTTCTGAAATTCGTTAGTATTAATATTTAATACTAGTTAATAAAAAATTTACTTTCTTGTTATTTTGTACAATCTATATGGACCACAGACAAGTATGATACATAACAAAAAAAAATCTGAGATGGATACGAAATTTTGTTAATTATTCGAAAACAAAGTTATTGCTTCGTAAAAATTTAGACATGGTGTAATAAGAGACAAGAGTAGAGTCCAATCATGAAGAAGGTTCTTAAAATTTTAAATAATTGTTTATTATTTGTCATGCTTTTCGTCAACAAATTACATATCAAAAATATTCAAAAACTTAATAGAATAACAGAAAAAAATGAAATCGATGAGAAGTCGTGAACTTTAAATCTCATTCAAATGCAAAGTTTTTTTCAATGGACTATAAAGAAGATTCAGAAACTATTACAAACTTATCAACAAGTTATTGGTGATAAAGTGAACATATTGAAGTTATCATTACTTATCATTACTTAAAAATTCTGATCTTGAATTATTGGTGATTTTCCGACCTTGTCTCTTATTACCTGGATCTCCCCTATATTAAAATTTTATTCAAATTTGCTTCTAATAACTGAAAAATGCATGAATTGTTCTAAGCCGAACTGAAACATCAGTAAATATGTTGTCTGTTGTGTTTCCCCTAGTTGTTTACAATTTTTTTTCAGTAACTACTACATAAAAAACCCATAGATTTTCGGTAACCTATGACTCAGTATCTAGTAGTCAAAAACCTAGGAGATCGGAGAGGAAAATCATTTCTAGCAAATTTGGAACTATATCATTAATATTCTCTGTTCCGTCTTTTTTTGTCATGCGCCTTGGAGCGACTGCACTATCTGCTCCATTGTAGTTACACCTCTACTGTGGCAAACGGATAGACGGACACGAAAGTGATCTTAAAAGGTTTTCGTTTTTCCTTTTAATGGTACAGAAGGCTAAACATGGTTTATCCTCTACTATCGATCAATATTAGAAAAACATCGATGTTGACATCGATGTTAACATCGATTCAAGAATATTGATATACGATATATATCGAAAGAAAGACATCGATGTTCGAAAACATCGATGTTTCTGTAGTAAAATAAACAACCATTATATTCTATTTATTAAAAATTAACATTGCCAGCATTTATTTGGTGCACTTTGCAAAAAAAGTCACTTTGTTAGAAGTTTCCCTTTTAATATGTTCCTTTGTTGATACAAATGCTGCCCAGCTTTTGAAAAAAGTCTCTCTGAAGCTGTTGAAGTTACTGTGAAATACAAATATTTAATGGCAATTTTTTTCAAGTTTGGATAAGTGAATCCTAGAACTTGCCATAAAAGTAATGGATCTTGTTTTAAATCAGCGGACAGCAGACAGGACTCTATAAATACTGGATAGGTTAGAGTAATATCGATGTTTCGATATTATTCTCATAACATCGATGTGTCGATGTTATCGAGGACATAACATCGATGTTTTTACATCGACGTTTTCCCCCTAAACATCGATGTTTTTCTAACATCGATGAATATCGATCATCCCCATCCTCTACGTACCTGTACTGAAAACCCAACAATTTCTTGACACACTTGACATGTTTTCTTAGTCCGGATCTGTACAACTTTAATTACATATACAATCTCAATCAATATAATAAGACACAAGACAAGCGAACAGACGGATAGACAGATACTGGTGGATTTGAATTAATGGTGTAGGAATTGTATTCTCATGTACTTTTATGTTATCCGGTTTATGTTATTTTCTTTAACATACCTACATATTTAAATGTCCTCTTCATCGCCAACTTGGTCTGTTCAGTTTGTGTTCGTCCGTTCACTCACTGTCCTTTCTTTGCTTGCTTGCCTCTACTTACTGTTTGTTGGGTCTCCTGTTGGTTTTTACATTTTGACGACGACATTTCATGCAAATACAACTGACAAGAACAAGTGGAACTCCGCCAGTGACATTTGTATCATGTTGAAAAATCAAATAGAGGAATTAAATACAAAGATATCAATTATCAATTGAATTCTCTCTATTCGTGTATAGAATGTTTTTGAAAAGTTGGCACGAAAAAATCACCAGTTAGGTTAGGTACTGTTATTTGATATTTTTGTATAGAATAATAACCCATAATTAAATTATGGACCTTTTGATTTTGCTAATAAACCAGCGGCATTTTCCCATCAGTGTCAGTTTGAAAAAAGTGTGTTCAAACCTGTCAATTAACTTTTTAGTTTAATGCAGATAATTACTTAATTAATTTACTTCCTGTTGTTTAGGTTGCTGGACCGTACCTATTATTTAAAAAAAAAATCTTGTTTTTGTAATATTTAAATTAATAGAATTTTGAAATTTCGTGCGTAATTTTTGTAAGTTATTTGAGAAAAAACTTATTTGAATTTATCAGCAATTATTTGTTAATAGAGTCATTATTTGATGCATAGACTTTAATTAACAATAAATTAAAATTTTATTCTTAATAAGGTCTAATTAATAATTCAAAAATTCCATAATTTTATATAAAAAAGAATTTTATTAACCATTATTAATTCTGATTTATTTACTTATTGTTTTTATAAGCTTGTTCAAAATTACCTATGAAAATTCAGTTATGTAAACAAAAAACCAGATTTTGAAAATATTTTCAAACACACTCTGTGTTGCATCATTGTTTAAAATAAGAAAATTGCCATTTTATCTGACTACCACCTAACTTGATAATAAAATTGCATTTTTAATCCAATTTCGCCCACATGAAAATGATGTCAAAGTACGTAATATTTTGTTTGTCCAAATTTTATCTTGCGTTCTTGACATTTAAAAATAGTGTCACCTTTTTTTGTTAATTTGAATAAGCCGTGGTTTTGGTCCATTGCGCATCATCCAGTCAAGATGGCGGCCACCACCATTACGACTGAAACATGTATCTTTCTCATAATATCTGTTCGCCGTTGTGAGTTATGTGTATTATGTGTAATAAATCACGGGATTAAAGAGGTTTTTTTTTCTCTCTAGTTTTTTTTCTGTTGTTTGTTACTTACAAACATGGTACATGACTTGTAACACAACACAAATATAGAAAATGAATAAAAAAAAATTTCCTAAGCTATAGAGCAGCGCTGGTTAATTTAATGAATTATTATGTTTTATGTATTGTAAATAAAATATATTGCCGATAGATAAATCGTACGCTGGCTCATACGTTACATAATACCAATATATCAACTTTATATTGTGCTTATCTTCTCGAAGCGAAGTGCGTTGTCGATGAAGCGATATTAAACTGGACAATTTCTTAAACAAAAACCACTGAAACTACTTCTATTGTCGAGAGTAATCTAGAAGCTTCATTCGTTTGTTTGTAACTAATATGTAAAAACAAATTCGAAATTCGCTAGAAAAATTCAGTATGATTAAAGCGCGTGTTGTGAGATGGACGGCCAGATTTTACAAATTTTTTGTTAGTTTTCGAACATTATCACGGGAAGCACTGTCTGTACAAACTGCATTTGTTTAAGAGTGTAGGAAAAATCTTATTACCTATTATTAACTTCCCATAGGAAGTTATTGTAATGGGTCCGATTTTACGAATCGCTAATTTTGACATATCTCCACGTTTCAAGGTCACTAGAATCCGAATCCATCGTTTTTAGCGTGATGTCTGTGCGTGCGTTCGTTAGTTCGTTCGTTCGTTCGTGAATTTTTTTCGTTTCGCATATCTCGAGAACAAATAATGATAACAACTCCGGACTAGTTTCATTAGATGCGTAATCAAAAAATGAAGACCGGATAAAGTTTTCAGCAAATTCGGATTAGCGGTTTGTTTTTTTGTGGTAAAAAAATGGAATTAACTTTATTAAGATAACATAAATTATTTGGATTTTTTTACCATAACATTATTATATAATGGCCTAAGAACCTTCATTGATGTTACAAACGGCAGTATTTTATTACAAAATTTAAAAAGAAAAAAAAAAAACAAAAAACGAAATGAGAAACTTGAAAAAATTAGTTTTTTGCCAAAATATATTTTGTCTCGCATATCTTGAGAACAAATGATGTTATCATTTGTTTGATAAGGGTGGAGCCCCCACCCTTAGGTACAGAAGGCGAAGCCCCCAGTATGGTGCAAGGAGCAAAGCCTCTATCGGGGGCCCAGGGGAGAAGTTGCCTGAAATGAAAAAAAAAGAATTATTTATGTACAGTAGTCTCTAGTCTTTAAAGACACTCAATGGGAAGTTGACAGTGTGCGTAGACCTGTCCCCAAATTTTTTTTTATGGTATGTATTTACGTTATTTATTGTATGAATGAATACCAGCAATAGTTTTTCACGACAGGTACATATACTACTACATTAGTAATTTGCCACTTATTATAGTAAATCTTTGAAATGTTTAGTAACCTAACCCAAAAAGTTCCAAAGTTATATATTCCTAATATGAGACATTGAATAGTATCGAATATGAGAGACCAGGTGTTTACTCTCTTCATTTAAAGTGTTATTACGCTTTTAACACCTCCTTTGACATGTTACATATAAAAAAGGTAATTACGATTCTTGACCCGGTTGGAACCTATTCTAATCGTTGGTGGAACTCACATTTGTTAGGAACTCTTTTATGGATTGTTAAAACGACATTTTTGATAAAATTTCTTTTCAGCAACAGTAACTGGTATCAACTTTTTACTCCTGGCACCAAAATATATTTTCCATAGGCTAGGGGTGATGTCAGTAGCTTGTAAATGCCACCTTTGAACAAAATAAAATCGGGAAAATTTAAAAATATTTTTTGCAATATATATTTATTTGTTTTTCCATCTACATTTTTATTGGGACCACTCACTATTAATTAGAAAATTGTTGCTCTCGTTTTCATTAGCATAACAGAATATTCTTTTCTCATATTTAACCATTTGAAAGTTATTTGAGTTTCAAAAGAGGTCTTCGCAAAATATATGTGAGTAATGTAGGTAAATAATAAATGTATCCCAACACTTTCACCATTGAAGCAAAAACTAACAAACCTGAGATGCTCCGTAGAAATTTCGTTGTTGAAATAGAAAAATCGAAATGCAAGTAATTTTATTCCACGAATTTACTGTAATTAGTAAGATAAAATTATATAGGTACATACTTATAATTATTTCGAGAAATAAACAGTAAGACTGTACCGTAACGCACTTAGATTCACAATATGACACACGTTCTTTCAAGGCCGTGGAGGGAAATGGCGGGTCTCGGGTGCAAATCACATTTTTTTAAAGTTTTTCCCTCAAACAATAAGTGACGAGCAAGAAAAAAAAGCCCTTTTACTTATTTCCCAGGCTCTCTACCGACCTCTAAAGAATCCCTAGGTGAAATGTGCATTTAATGGTTTTGTTCGCAAAGAAATATGAGAGCGCTATTTTAATCAATGAAAGAAACATACAAATATTCTTATTCTATCCAATATTTTTTATTGATCACATCTGCTATTGTTATTTCATTTTCAAATTGCATTGAAAATAAACAATATCCATTATTGTAGTAATAAGACCTTATTTAAAACAAATAATATTTTTCAATTCATATTTTATTATTACTTTTATGATTATTATTACCTATAGTTTGATATCAGCTTCACATATAAATTAGTTACATTTATATGCTAGTAGTTGGTATTACTTACTTACTAACTTACTGTACGTAAAGTTGTTTACTGTAACATTTATTAAGTTGGTACTGTGTGTAAAAACGTTTCGTACGTTCGTAAACGACTTTCGTTTATAGATTGTGCCATTGGCAACACATGCAGTTGTTTTGACGTTGTAGAATTATCGATAGATATGTAGAGAATATATTTTGAGCATTGTCTACGGCCTATAATAGACGCTTCAGTTGTCTAAAGCGTGTTTTTACCCGACTTCAAAAACAAGGAGGTTCACAATTCAACCCGTATGTTTTTATATTTTTGGCCTAATTTTCGCCATTCTTTTTTTAGTTAGTAGATAAAGTTCTCATAAAGGTGGTCCCATAAAAATTTTGTTGACACTGGTTGAGTAATTTTTTAACCATCTTTAATAATATGAACAATATGAATAATTATGGCAAATTTAAAATTTGTATATATATATGTAAAATTATTTACTTTAATATCTATAGTAAGATATTTCTTTAATTTATGTTTATCCAATTATCCTAAATATAATTTTCTGTCAGTACTTAGTTTAAAAAATTCTCTGATGATTTGAAAAATTGGTGGATTTTCATTGATTTTTTATTTACCTATTATTAATGTTCCCAAATTTCAAAGCAAAGTCAGTGAGTGCCAAAAATTATGATTGTTGGACGCTGGTATTTTGGAAACTATTCCATCTAAACGTATGAAATTTGGAATTTAATAGAAAAGAAATTTTAAAAACCAAATTAAAAATTTTAATGGAGTGGACTCATAAGCATCGTCACTAAAAGGTATGAAATAAAAACTCTTTTAAAAAACGGAGTTCAAAAAGTAAAAAATAATAATAGCACGAATTTTGAAGTCAGGCGGAAAGTAGTATAAAAAAAATGTAGACCTGGAAGAATTAATGAATTTTTCAAGCACATTCGATCGCAATCTTTCATACGACGCCCCGCCTGACTTCAAAATTCGTGCTATTAATTATTTTTTACTTTTTGAAGTCGGCTTTTTAAAAGAGCTTTTATTCGATACTATTATTTTCTTGGCCAAGTGGATTCGTGTTGAAGTCAAAAAAAAAGTTTCATCTCTTTTGTCGTCGGTACTTAAACTTGAAGACAGAGTTTTAAAATATTATTAATAAGTTTTTGTAATTATCGATGGTAGTGTGAGTTAAAATACGGTGAAAAATTATCAAGAGAAAAACAAAATCAGATATTTTAAAGCTTTTGTAGCAACATTAGTTTGCTTCATGAAAACTACTTGCAAAAAATTTAACTAAAGGATGAGACGTCTGCAGTACAGGTCGAATTAGTTTTTTTAAAAACCAAAAAAAAAAACTTTAAAAGCTTTCAGTTTAGTAATGTAGACAATAAAATCGACATACTAGACAAAAATACGTACGGTAATTTTAGCAAATTTCCGGATGGAAAATTGTGTCATTGTGCTACTTCCGTCCGGAACAATGACAAAAATTTGTTTTGTGACAGTACGATAACTCTCGAACGAAACATCATATCCTATTTTTAAGAAATTTCGTGAAAATGTTGAAATGTTTAGTGAAAAGTCCAAAAAAAAAACAAAAAAAATTGGATGAGTTCATTTGCTCCATGACAAAGAGCGGAAAATATCATATCGTATGTAAGCGGGTTTTCGAGAAAAAACAATTTTTGTAATCGAAATTGGCTGTTATATAGGATGCTGAAACAGGGTTTTTTCTTAAATTCAAACATCTGGTACAAGGAAATATTTTTAGTCCTGCAAAAAGAAATTTTTGTCAACTTATTACCAAACAATATTGTAAATATTTAAAATTTTGATTAAAATTCAGGTGAGGTATCGTATTTATTTGATAACCGGTAAGATGATATTGTGACTAAAACTTGTACCGAAGTCGTTTTCAAAATAAAATTTTAGCAGGTACATTAAATGCTTTTTTTTCAACAATTTGAATTTGATAAAATGATGCAATATTTTTAAAACAGTAACTTTTATTCGAAGAATATTTTTGTAAAAAAGTTTCTGATTTACAAGATAGAAATAAAGCTTGTCTCACCCCTACTTTTTTTGCGAACATGGTATCAATCATTTAAGAGTTTCTAGATTTATAAAATTTGAATTGACTAATTCTGATTACGTTTGTAATGGCTACCAATAGCTTTAATTAAATCATGCCTTTCTTTCTTTTTTCTAATCGTTTAACACCACCTTGAAGTTTCTTTAACATACCACGTAAACATTTACATGTAGGTATTTACATGTAAATAAAACAGTTTTCGAAAACGCAAATGAACACAACAAATATTTAATTCAAATTTACATGAGATTCCGTAAACTTAATACCAATTTCACTGGCCCATACATAATTTAATGATGTATACAAACTTACCAACACACTATATCGCCAGCCATACTTCAATAAATATTCCAGAAGATAATTTATAACTGATAAAATAAAAACCACTACTATTTCCTTACAAGCTCCAGCCAATGTATGTACTCACAAGACATGCAGTAAATTAAAACGAGTAAAAAAAAAACTTCTAATTTATAACTTCATTTAAACAAGTTTTTAAAAATTAAAATGAAAAAAATTATTTTGAAGTAATAAATAATCCAAAAAAAAAAAAAAATTATGTAGTATCTCGATTTTATTTTGATTAATTTCTAAATTAATTAATTTTTTAAACGATATTTATGCAAAATTTTGAACCCTTTGAAAACACATTGAGATTACACAATTAGGATAAATCACAAACGTACTTAAATGGTTTTAGTTACTCACCTTAGAGTGATTATAGTGTGATTATTGAATTAGAAAGTATTTACATAGATGTGTAACAAGTCTGTGTGTGGTCCAAGTCTTGACTTATTAATCAATTTTATAATGTTATTAAATTATTTAATATGGCGATTTAATTTATTATCAAAACTGATTTTAATAAATGATTTTTTAAATGAAATGTCTACTTGTAATATGATTATACTAATTTCAAAATTTTAATTAATTTTTTGACTAAACTGTATGTTGAATATTTTTTCAGATGCTTGTAGTGTAGAATTAAAATTGTTCTGTGTAAAATTTCTGGTCACAAAATAATACATTTTTTGAATCGATTTCAAAATAAGTAAGGCGTTTACTATTAGTGGAAGTTGTTGGTTAGAATAACCGGCGGATATTATTTCCTAATATATACACATTATAAAATAGTTATGTATCGTAAATGGGTAGTTCTTTGGTGAAGTGAGACACCCAAAAACTCATAGTTTTAGATTTTAATGATTTTTATATTCTAAAAGTGTTGTGTAGTTTTGTTAAGCTATATAAGGTTTGTGATGTCTATATTTGTTTCTGTAAAGTACTTACTAATAATTTGTGGGAAAACGAGAAATATGATTTTTGGTAGTTTACACTTGGGTTATTTTGCCCACATGGACTCTACAGAAACAAACTGACATCGCAAAACTTGTAGCTCAATATAACTACACAACATTAAATTTGTATATTATTATAAAGGTATGACAATGATCAAAATCTAAAACAGTAAGTTTTTGGTTGTCTCACTTTGCCAAAGAATTACCCAAATGTTTATGCAATTGTTGGCAGCTTGCTCAAATATAAAAACACATTACTGATATTACATAATAGACAGATAGACATACTATATTTTTAATCATAGTCTTGTTAATAGAAAATTTATTAGTGCAAATGTTTAGACAATATTTAAGAAATTCAGTTTTAAATTGTTTCCAAATGTCAGTTACTTTTTTTTGTTGTTACCCATTATTTGGTTAAAAAAAGTAAAAATTAATGTAGGTGGTATTAAATAGGATCATAAAAAGCTAAAATAAATAATGCCACTTCACAAAAAAATTAGAAAGTTTCTATTTTTACAAATTTTGTTGGAATTTTGCTGTTTTTTGAATATTTTTTTCAATAAAATGCAACAATAATTCGATTTCACTTAAATGAACAATTTTTTATTTTTTTGAATATTCATGTGACATTACACGTCATATTTTTCAAAAAATTATGATTTATTGCTTGCAATTTTTGTCGGTTGTGACCTAATTTTTTTCTTAACCATTATTTTTTTTACTTTCCAATACAGGTAAGCATTAAAAAAAGAAAGTTTGTTTGCAAAATTTTATTGTTAAAAAATGATTTACGTTTTACAAAGAAATGTTTTCGGAATACAAAATTAAATTATGGATAGACATACCTACCTAAAACACAAAATTTGTTATAAATTCCTTTAGGACAATAGTATAGAAAATAACACATAGGGACCTCACTATACACACAATACAGGAAAAACTCAATTATTTAAAACATATATAATAAAATAATTCCTGTTATACAAACGGTAGAACCAACATTTGATAAGTTATTACCAACCTTTAATTATCAAATAACACTAATATTTATGTGATATATAATAATTATGATATAGTTAGGTTGGTACCTATACGAATAGTACATAGGTAGCAACACTGTGCAGCAATACGTATCACCATTGGGTTACATTAATAAACAAAGGTTGGTAGTATTGTGTATATTGGAGTGTTATATATGAGCACGTTGTACCAACCTAATAAACTAAGCATCACTTCATAATATATCTCTGTCTTTGTTACATACATATATAAATGTTATGTTGTATAATGTATATATCGTTTGGTGCCATATACAATACATATATTATTACATTATTGAATCGTTCGTCGTTCACTTCAGTACCCCCCTCCCCCGCCACCTCTGATCTGATGCCTGGAACGAACCCGATGGTGGTTCAGTTCCAGTTGTTCAGTTATTTTGGTGCAATATTCATCATTGTCAAAATCGTAAATAGATATAAACGTATGGCGCCCCGACTCTGATGTGTGTAGTCGATCCAAAATTTGATGGTTTGAGGACTGTTCTGGTATAGTTTGTAATTTTGCTATCTATTATTTGGTACGTACGTTTTGTTGGAAATCACGCGTAAGTGTTAGGGATACTTTAAGTAATACACACTGTAAAAATTTATATTACAATTCCTTTAAGGGGGACCGCCTGTGACCGCCTAGTGACGTGACTAGTGTGACCGCCTGAAAAAAAGGTGATATTTGGTAATTTTTTTAAAGAAAACTACTGTATGGAATGTTTAAGGATATATTCGTTGATATATAATAAATTCATAATAAAATTTTTGGACCAAAAAATTAAAAATTCAGTGAGTTATTCGAGATCTCCCAAGGCTCCAAAAAAAATTGCTCCACTGCTGCAATGATAACGACCTTCACAGTAATGCCTGAAATAAAAAAAAAAACCAAAAAGCCTATTAAACTAGAAGGTATTGCCCATGCCATGAACCTGAATCGAAAAAAAAGTTGAAACTTAACAAAATGAGGGAGTTTTTTTAAAAAAAGTTTCAAGTTTTGCGCGAAAATTTGGTGATTTTTGGTCTGCAAAAATTACATTTTTTATTCGATCGGAAAACTGGAGGTTCATGGCACGAAGAAAGATATATAAAAGAAGCTGCAATAAGAATCAAATTGATCGGATGATTTGTCTTCGAGTTATAACTGCAGTAAATTTGAGAAATGTAGTTTTTCTTTACTTAACCTTTTAGTTTTAATCACTGAGAATTTTTACTAAAATTATTTACGATATACTCACGATAACGGTCATAGTAAAACTAGATGAATCGTTTAAGTGTGCTAGGGCCCCACAGCATGTAATTGGCAGCCACGTCCAGAAACTCTCGAACTATCAACCTTCATATACATTTCTTAATACCTCAAAGTTAACAATGAAAATCAGAATTCGCTCTTCAGATGGCTGTAACTCAAAAACTATTTGAGATACGCACTTTAAATTTGAGTATGTTATTTTTAAAGGTATAGACTATCAAAACATGCAAAGAAAATTTTTCCAATTTTTTTTAAAATGTCACACTAGTGGTCCCCCTTAATCTTCTTAAAATAGTTCGGGCCATAGCAAGAAAATTTTATTTTGATCTTCGAACAGATTTAAGCTTTTGATTTTGTAATACAATTTGATCCTTAATTTTTAACACTGTTCTACACTAGCTCTTTCAGGAATGGTATTCCAATTTGATTTCCGTATTTTATTTCAAATTATACGAGCACATTTATAATAATATGCCACATAAAAAATCAAAAATTTATGACGAAATATATTTCATTTGTGACTATATTCACCACATATATTGGTTTGAACGTACAAATTTCATGTTTATTAAACACGAATTGAACACTGAGGGCACTAAACAAATAACATACGATTCGAACCCCGTCGACTATCACTAATCTATGTTGTATACATAGAGGCACTCTGCACTATAAACCAATGTGTATATAATACACTTTAGCCACCAGGAATGATGTATATAAAAACCTGTAGGCGAGATAAAGTTAAAACTGGGAATCGAACTCCTGAGGGATTTGTTGTTGATTGTGTTTATGGTATAAACCAATACCCACGCTATAGCTACCGAGCTATACAAATAGTTAGTTAGCTAGCTAGTTGTGCAATGTTTTTTGATGTTCAGTATTGAACAACTGCATCATACTATTGCTACATAGGTATATAAATATGCTAGTGAAATATTATTTCATGTTTACAAAACCAATATAACATTCTCACGGCAATAACGGCGGAAAAAGCAATTTAAAAAATGATGGATCACTGTATACACAATTTGCCAAAAAAAATTGGAGTCTTGCTGAACACTTTTCTACCTAAAATTTTGTGTATTAAAGAGGAATAGGTTTAATCCTAGAATCATACGTACTCCTCAAAACGACGAACGAACTTCTCTACTTGTCCAATACTACAACTTGTCGTTGCCTGCTTGCTGTGAAACTTCTGTTATCTAATTTATTTGTTATTATAACACATAAGACGTATAAATTTTGTTTACAGCTATTGTCGTTTTTTTTATACTGAGATAGTGTGCGTCAAAAGGACGACGATGTATGATTAACCGATGTTATTTTTTTAAAGATTTTGTACTCCACATATAAAAGTTTTCCTAATTTTTCTAAAATTTATTAAAGATATGGATGTTATAATTAATTTATTCAATGATTATGATAACGTGAAAGATGATTACAGCTGTTTGACTTGTAGAGACGACATAAAACTAAAACTTTAATATATTGAATCGAAAACTAAAGAATGCGATTCGAATGACTTAATAAAAGATTAACAATTTATTTTGTGAAAATATTTTAATTTTTATTATTTTTTGAGATTTTATTCGAAAAATTACTAACAATTTTTAGAAAATTAGAAATGTGCCTAATGTGGAAATAACTACATATCTATAGGAATATTTATGACTGAGAAATTTCACATTCTGTAACGTCACACATGTCCACTGACTCATAATAGTTCATAAATTAATTATTTGAAAGACATGTTTTATGATACAATTGATGTATTTATCTATTTTTTAATTTTTATAATGAAAATATGCTTTGATAAAAAGATTAAAATAATTAATAAATATTTATATTAAAAAATTTTTCCAAATCCAAGTTTTTTAAATATTCTGTTCGCTTTTGTAGTATTGTTATGTAAAAAAAAATGTTTTTTGCAAATAAACTCTAAAACGCCCCGTAAAAAGTCCATTCGTCAAAATGACGCCGATGTATGATTAACTTGACTCATAGACCAACGTATGATTCTAGGGTTAAAAATAGTAGGTATAAGCAGAGTATTTAAAAAAAAATATAAGTTGTTTTGTGCTCGACTAATCATTTGCAGTAGCTTCTTGTGATCGAAACTATTACGGTGATAGCGCAGTTCTGATTTATTAAACGTTAGAAAACTTGATTCTTTTTCTATAATGATAAACGGTTCAAATAATAATAAAGTGAAATATGCATGATTGAATCGAATTGAACTATGCTTGAAGTAATAATTTCGAATTTTTAAAAAGGAAAGCAAATTATGTTTCTCTTAAGTAGCTTTTTTTCCAATAATTAATTTTACGATCAATTTTTGCATAATTGTACAAAAACTGACATACAAGCAATTAAAAAAAAAAAATTCTAGACAGATTGAACTGTTTGAATTAAAATTCAGATTCAATTTTATATAGTAAAAGGAACATTGAACTACCAGTAAAAATAATTTATCTTTTTAAAGGTACCCATTATTATCAATTTTTGTAACTGCGTATATGATTTTTACTGATTTGAACTGTAAATTCGTGAAAAAGGAACAAAACTTAAGTTATTCATTCCGTAGAAACGTCATAAATTTTTTTAAAATCCTAGCAAAAGTAAATATTTTTATTGATGAAAATATAAATTTTCGAGCTATATTGGTAGGTTTTTTACAGAAATCTCGCATTACCTGATAAGATAACGCCACTCCTTGGATCGGAATCGTTCCATAGTATCACTGTGTCAAAAGTTACAACGTATTTGCTAACTTTTGACAGTAACATATGAATTAATGCTGAATTTTTCAGTGAATGCCTCGCAATTTTTTTTTTTTTTAAGATTTTGATAGAGGCTAAAATTTTCTAAAGGTATTTTTCTTCATTATATATTTGGCCTCTCCAGACGTATTTATGATGTTTGATGTTTCTAATTTGCATCAAGTTGGTTGTGTAAAATTAAAAACATTGTTATCATTTAGAACATTGAAGTCGTGAATATAAACTCTCCTCAAAGCTAAATATCCAGTTAAGATTAATGGATAATAAATTTTTCCTTAAATATAATTGCATTCGAGAGAAACACTTTTGTAGATCAACTTTAGTAACTGGAGTTTAATTTTGGATAATCCTTTGAGTTAACATTGACTGTCTTCGAGCAAAGCCCTTATACTATTGTTTACCCTATTGGTTATTTTTAAATGATAATTTTTAGTACCTAGAACATTTCTCTTACCACTGTACCCACACGGAGAAAAAATTCCTATCAAAATTACTGTGCTCATACTACAATCGACGTGTAACAGGCGAACATATCCAATTTTACCGTACAAAAATTGGATATGTTCGCAGTTACACGTCGATTGTAGTATGAGCACAGTAATTTTTATAGGAATTTTCTCTCCGTGCAGTAGCAAGAGTAGTATTTTTACTAGGTGAAGGTGGGTCACGATGAGAGAGGCAAACATTATAGAAACAAATATTTCTCTATGAAATTCCAAATCGATATTTTGAAAAATCTATTAATCCTTGCTTACCCGGTATAAAATTTCGACATGGAAAAGTTAACTTACCTTACGATAACGTTATTTGACAAATATTCGACTTATATTTCACTGAATGTTTCTATATAAATATAATGTCAATATCTAACAAAAAAAAATGTATTCAGTAAAAAAAGTAATAAGTTATATTTCAACAATAAAAATTCATATTCATTCAACAACTAGTCTCCTATGTTTGGACGTTTTTGTTTATAAGTTCCACAGCACACTGGTTGGCCAGGTCCGTACATATTGTAATATTTTCGTAACACGTCGCCATATTTCTCCACTGTTTTTTGTTATCGTTAAAAATTATGATGACAAATCGAACTTCAGAAAAAAACAACAACATAAAACCCAATCAAAAACAAATAAAATTGATGGAACAATCCCGTGTGTTGAATGATAGATAAAATAAAATAAAAAAAACAACCCTCACCCACTCTGCACCACCACCATCACCATATACCCAGCACCTGCACAATGGAATTGATCAAATAAACAACTCGGTTTATTTATTATTTTACATACGTGTGTACATATACATGTACCACGAAACAATGCGATTGTCGAATAGAAATAGGTCACGTGACAACTGGTGAAAAAAGGCACCTCATTTTTTCTTGTTTGTGGGATGAGGGAAAAGTGGTTCTTTTATATGAAAAATATTCCAAATTTTTTTCAAAAAAATATAAATTAAAATTTTAAAAAAATTTTTATGTCTCCTCCCAAATATTTATTTAGAAAATTCCTTAGTTCTAATTAAATTTCTCTTTGTTTCAGGTAAGAGAATTTCGAGTATTTCAAGAGGCGGTAACATCAATTCCGTTTATCGTTTTAATTAATATAATTGATGTAATCAACCCTCTTCAATCTTGCGTCATCCCCCTGGCTCTGTTCGTACCCCCGTCACCCTATATATAGCCCTCTGACATTAACTTTGTGTCGGTTTTCATTTATTCACAATCATTTAAATGGTTGGCGATGAAGATTGGCGGGATAATATGGCAAGGTTAAATGAGGGCGGGGGTGGTAAGTAATTTAAATGAATTATTTAAGGCATGTTGCTTACAATCACAATCAATTTTGTTTACATTCTTGCAATTACTTGTGCAAAAATTATAATTAAAATTTTTGGAGCTTTTCAAATTTTAATTAAATTAAAAATTTATTTTTTAACCGAAAAAAAGTTGGCGCCGGAAACTGAAATATTGTTTAACATAATGAAAGTTTATTCAATAATTTTGATTAGCTTTTAGAAAAATGACAATATATAAAATTGATAAGTTAAATATCATGTAATAGTTTGAATGGAAAAATTGACTATCTGTTGGCTATTATAGATATGCAGCGATCATGTTTGGAGTCAAAGCATGGAGAAAGAGAAGAAAAATTTTAATAGAATTCATTTCTGTCCTTAGTTAGAATAGCATTTGGTTGTGTAATATGAAGTGTCGTTTGCCGACCACTTCCTAGGCATATACTGTGTAATTCAGATAAATATGGACCCCTTTTTAAGCATTAAGGAAATGTTTAAACGTAATTCTTTAAGTCTGAATAGAATTCTTGTAGTCTGGAGTGATTTCGGCCATTAGTTGGAATAACATTTAATAATGTAAATATGAAATGTCGTTTTCCAACCACTTGGTCGATCATGTAATTCAGATAAATATCGACACTTTTTTAAACATTTTTTTAAGGTAGTGCCGCGACATTCAACTTTTCGACAGATTAGTTTCAAATTTTAATAGTATAAAGAAGAATACTATATCTGATTGTCCTTGTAATTTGGGAAAGATTGATCGTTTCTGAGTTAAGATAACTAGGATTAAAGTTTGTATCTACTCCATGTATTAGATCTCAAAATTTTGACTACGTACCCTTATTTTGTATTTAACAATATAATGACTCGACAGAATTCAATAAAAGACTATGGAAAGAAAGATTAATAAGTCCTGAATATTAAGAAAAAATTGAATTTTTTGTTGATTGTTTTGAATTGAAGATATCATCAGAGAAATTATAGTATTTTAATAAGAATTTAACATCGTTATCAATTTCAAGCAACTGAACCGAAGCAGTTTGGCAACGCTGTATATTAAATAACTGGTTTATTGGAATTTACTTGTATACAGTACATATGTATGTCACATAGAATACCATCATCTATTGAAAATTATTAGTCCAGTAGCACTAATTTTAAGCCCTATCTCACTAAACATTAATTTTACGATAGACATAAAATTTTTTTAAAAAGAGATTCTTATAGGGATTGCCGAGGAGAACATTTGTGCAAAATAACTTCCGGAAATGTTTTTTTTTATATTGTTTAAAAAATATTGAAAATTCATGAATAGCGTTTTTTGATCTTTCACCACTTACATAGCGAAAACGGTGATAGATACATTAAAAAGTGTTACGACAATTAAGACCATGTTAAGATCGGCAAGGTTCACACCCTGCCGGACAGCTCGAAAAAGTGGATTTTTGAGTGCGCGTTTGAAGCGCTGTTTTTTCACCTGTACAAGATAGACAGGTGCTCTCGGGGACTTTTTTGTAGTGAATTCGATTTTCTACAAAAAAGATCTTAACACTTTTTAATGTATCCATCGCCGTTTTCGCTACGTAAGCGGTGAAAGGTCAAAAAACGCTATTCATTATAAAAAAAAAAACATTTCCGGGAATTAAAATTTTGCACAAATGTTCTCCTCGGCAATCCCTATAAGAATTTCTTTTAAAAAAAATCTTATGTCTATTCTAAAATTAATGTACGCATCAACATCTATCCACTAATACAGACAATAATGACATAAAGTACTTTTGGTTTTCAATTTTTTCTACTAGCATGTCACACGGTAACTACCTTAAAACAAAAAAAAAATTGTTGTTCGCTATTGTGCTATACATAGACGTGTGTTATCATGGGCCGTAAATAAAAATACTAGATTCCAAAACATGTGATTTTTTCGCAAAAATTCTTTTTTTGAACATTTTTATAATTTATTGTAATTCACACATTTTTCGGCGATGAGATACTTGAGAAACACTACATTATTTCTGTAAATATTATCTTGTATATTATCTAAAATACTATCTAGATAACAGATTATAACAGTAGTATTATGTTACTAAAAATACTTTTAAAAAAAAGTTAATTCGTAATGAATAAAATTAATTTTGTGCTGGTACTCAGTATCGCATTTGAAGCTCAACATTAAACTTGTTAAAAACTACTCTTAAATCAAACTAAATTGGTCAATTTTCAATTGGTGCAAGTCATAATAAACCGTCCGTATATAAAAAAAATAATACTTTTTTGTGGGAAATTTAAAATTAATCTCGTTTAAAATATACGATTATGATAACTAATAACACAATTAGTTTTACCAAACTAATTAAAAACAAATAAAAGAGAGGAGGGAAGTCCTCATCGTGTCGTATGAATAGCAAAAAACACTTGCTGTGCTGCAGCGCGAGCTTTGTGAGTAGGTACTCGCTACATATTTGCTCTTACTCGTTTTAGTTTTTTTCCCTGCTGAACTCATCTACCCATTTTATTAGCGCACTGAACGAGCACAAGTGAGCAATATTAAATACTCTACTACTAATATTATTGTTGTAACGTACATGTATCTACCAAAAAGTCTACGCTTTGTACCACTTTATACTACGTACAAGTGATTTGATCATGTTATGAATGTGAATATTCATAATATAGTTAACACATAATATATTCACATTATAACAATGTAATAATCATAATGTAATATGTGACTTTGTGACTGTGAATTAACACTTATGTATTTAACATTACGTATATCACATTCTAAATGTAAATCATACCAAATATACAGACTATGACAAAATTATATTGTAATAATCACAGTTAATAAGTAGTATATTTTTAGAGATAGCAAAATCTGTGTATACGCAGTTATTTGGTGTATTTGGATGTTTGCCAAATTTCTTCTAATTTCTTATATGTAAAATTATAATTAATCAAAGATGGTGGAAGCGCTGAAAATATTGAAGCAATTATGAGATAAATAATTTTCCAACTTTTACTGTTGAGTTCAGTAGTTTTATTTATGACAGACTAGAAGATGATTGACAGACTGATTTTGATGACAATGATTAGATTCGTCTTACGGGAACATACCAAGAAACTAATAGTATATATAACTTAACGGGGACTTTATGACCTCGGGTGCAGTATGAGAATCCGAGACGGAAAGCCGAAGATTACATGGCAACGTAATCCAACATATCAAATTTAAAATCATCCCTCATCTCTGAGCTATAAAATTTTGCAACAAGTAAGTATAAAGTAGTTAATTTGGAATAACTCACTTGAGAAATGGTCGAATTAATTTGAAAAATGTATCCCTTAATAACGTGTAAATTCTTTCACTGCCCTAGGAAAAATGGACTATCGTTTCATAAAAATATTTTTTCAGTCTCTTGAATCGTAAGTTGGTGTTTACATAACAGGTAATTTGACGGTGTAAGCAACATTTACCATTTCATTTTCTTGTTACTATAGTTACAAGCCAAGCCAACTTTACTTATCTTCTTATAGGAACGTAAGTAGTCGCTTACCGTCAATTAGTAAATATAATTTTTTATTTTTTATTCAATTTTTAAAATTTATTATTTATGAATTTTGTGGTTGAATAAATAATTTGCTCATACTTGGCCCGTAAGTTTACTTTTGTGACCATGGATGTTTGAGAATTCGAGGCTGAATTCGAGGCAACAAAAATAACATTTACTGTCCTCGCTCAGTAACATACTATTAATTCTTGTCGATTTTATTTATACTTTTATTAATTTTTGTCGAATCCTGTAGGTATCGGTAATATTATGATATTAGGTTATTACACGATTCAATACTCTACATACATAATCTTGTGTTATGTCGCGTAGTGTAGTGTACCGAGTGAAACAAACGTTCATGGCTGCCAGCATCCTCCTCGAAATGAATGGTCGCCGTTTTACTGCTCTCACTTCTTTCTCTACGATACGCTACTATTCGATACTCTGTTATGGTCGTCCTATACTCACACTTTGCCTTCTGACTGTGTGCATTGGTTCCGTGTGTAGTGCATATCGAAATGGTTATTGAAGCTGAGAATTGGGCGCGTTTCTCGTACAGTAATGGTGTGTGATGTTTGCCATTGGAGAAGTTATTGAATGATGTTATTATTACAAAAGGACGTTTTGGAGTAGTTTCTAGATGAAGTATTCATGTTCAGGAATAAAACGTGTGAAAATTTGGATGTAGTCACAATGTTTTTGATCTCTAAAAACAAAAAGTGTCCTTAATTTTATTCTAATAATTGGGTTTTTGAATAAAAAATATATTATTCCAATACAATATCATAAATAATATTGATAATCAATATGAAAAAAATTTAAAAAATGATATAAATAATAAATTAATTAAAACTTAAAAAAATTTTAAAAATATTATTTTCTTATAAAGGGAACCACAAAAGATTGTGATGTCTGTGATGTCATTATGTTAGTGTCAAATATTGTTGATAGCTCGTATATATTGTCCAAATTAATACGAAAAATTACTGGTGGCTATTGAATTAATTAGCAATGTGTGATAAAGGATTCATAAGGCTAATTCTAGTCACAGAATATTAAAAAGAGTTTTATAAAATTTATTTATGACAAAAAATTTTTTTGTTCAAAACCCCAGCTAGTTGATGGCCAGTTTACTGTTTTCTGTAAATATTTTTGGATTTGTAAGCAAACCATAAGCAAATTCTGATGAATTTTGAACCATAATCCCCTATATTACGATATGTACTACCTCACTAACATTTATTTCTAATATTATTGTGTATAAAATATGTAAAAATTATTTAAAATTGTCATAAATATTCCTCACTCCTCTGGATACACTTCTATAACAATATTTACCTTCTCCTGCAGTTGCGTCTATTCAAACGAGAAAACGCGGCACAAATAATAAATCTAAAAAAACGTTTTGTAATTTTATAAAATAGATTGATATCAGTTTCAAAAAAAATTCTCTAGTCGTCTTCTTGTTTAAACGCGCGCAATACAAGGGACCGGGACCCTATTCAGTAGTAAAAAAAATGCTTTCTACTTACAAATATTACAAATAAATAAAAATATACTTTTATCTGACTTTCACCCACGTTCCTTGCATTCTCTATCCCCTCACCCAATTTCCCCGCATCACAATCGTTTGTCTTGTACCTAACATGCAAATTGAAAATGTGCGTGCGTTTTGTGGTCGTTATAAAGATAAGGTTCGTTTTTCTAGCTCTCCTGTTTAGGGAAATAAAATAATGGGAAAAAAATGTTGCTTCTAGTCTGTGTGATAGCGGTCGATGCAGTCAATTTAGTGGATTATGTTGAAGTGGATGTTAGTTAGTATATAAAATCGAATCATTTGGATATGCAGATGAGGTTTAAATTGAATAAAATTTATCAGATCAGAGATTTCCTCGTACACACGTTTCAGACGTGTGTGTGGTAGCGCTGGGGAATTAACAAAATGTGTAAAAAACAAATCAGGAAATATAGTTTTTTGGCATAAAGTAGGTTTTGCCTGAGATATATCAATCTTACATTTACGGCACGGTAGATTAAATAGCTATTCTCCTACAAATATTTTTCTTACGAGAGTTTACACAGGCCAAGCGGTTTCATAGTTTCAATAGTAAATACACAGAAACACTCCCACCAATTTTTTTCGAAACTGTTGGTTAAAAAATGGGAGAAGATGCTGTATTGAAACATGCAAATATTCACGAACCTATGCTTATTACAATGAATTAATCTGTTTTCGATCTCCGAAAGAATTTTTTATCTAAAAGCAACGGTTGCAATTCTGTGCGAAAGACAATCGTAAAAATTTTAATCTGTTGTCTTTTATTTGCTCCTCACATTTTAAGGAAGGAAAATATTTTAGGATCTGTTGCTTTAAGTTGAAAATTATTGATATCTTTTCGAAAATTTATTAATATTTTAAGTTTTATATCACTGAGCTTACATCTATTTTAAAATTGGGACCACAGTAGTGCGGAATCTGGTTAACTTGTCTTACTAGACAGGTTAATATTATAATAGTCAATCTAGCCATCTTAAGTTTTACCGCTGGAAAAAAGAAAATTCTACGTAAAAAATAATCTGTCTATCTCGGTTTTTCTTGACGATGATAAACAAATTTAGTTAAATTGTATTAAATGTAAATTTTGTATTTTTTAAGTAAGCAAGCTGTTTAAATTTTTTCAATTAAGAAATTATATAATCCCTTTAGTATTTGAACACTCTTTAAACTACATTATGTGTAAATAAAACGCATTTATACACAACAATCTTATCAATATGTATACGTCTTGCAGTCTTAAATTCAAATTTCAGTCTATATATTATATAACATATATATCGTATGCATAAAACGTGTACTGTCTGTGTATATGTCTGTACATGTGTATGTGTTACCATTACGTAATAGATAAAATTAAATGCAATTCTATTTACGATACAATCGTACGTACCTACATGCACTACGTAAACCTTTATAAACGCTTATTCGTGTTTTATCAAATGAACAACGGTATCACTATATTTTAATAACGATCAATTCACATGAGACAGATGCACCAAAAAGTGTTATTTTTACAGTTGAAACGTACTGAAGAGAGAACAATTTCTAAAAAAAATTCGTCGATTGCGTGTTGGATACACCTTGGTTCCACAGTAGTGTCAAAATCACAACTCACACATTTACATACTTTACACCAGTCAAAAACCAGCTATACCACCTGAGAAGAAAGGCAACCTAATTTATTCCGTCCCTTGTTCTGGATGCCAACTTTCTTATATTGGACAGACGTCTAAACAGCTGGAACAACGTCTCAAACAACATCAGTGGGATCTGGCTAGGGGAGATATTCGTACTGGTCTGGCGCAGCACTACAACGAAAGAGACCATCGCTTTAATTTTCATAAAACGAGAGTGCTACAATATAAAAAAAGTCTTAAAAAAAGATTAAATTTAGAAAGTCTTTGGATGAATACATACAATAATTGCAATAACCAAACTGACAACACAAATTTGACAGCTTATCAAAATTTGTGTGTAACTGCGCAGAAGACACTTAGCTGTGAAAATAACCTATAATGCAGCAACTGTTTTTATCGTGAAATACAATGGTCCACATAGATATGACAACAGTATACTAGTTCATGAAAATGTTTCCGATACATTTTATTCTTATTATTACACAATTTATAATCCTTTATTGTTTCTAATTTTTTAATTGTTAATCCTTTTATACAAATGAAAAATATTTTTTGTATTATTTTATTTATGTGATAATGAATGATTTTATTTATTTGACATTTTACTAAAAAGTTGTTTTTTCTTCAAAAAAACTAAGTAATTTTAATTTTTAATTAATTTCTACAACGATTTAAAGAATTAGTACAACGATTTCACAGTAGATAGCGTACAAGTCGTTTCAACAAACGTGTATATTTCATATAGTTTATTGTGATAAAACTTTGGTAATTTGTTTGCAATTTGCATTCCATCTCAAATTTTCAGTCACTATTAACTAAGCACAGAGATCATCGCTAAAGAAAAGTATGTAATATTTTGTAAACGGGGCTTAAAAAGGTCCAAATAGTAAGAGAAACATCAGCTGTATTTTGCTAGCCCTTTTCAACGATATTCCTAACGATGTGGTGCGTTAAAAAGAAAATTTCATCCGCACTTTCTAACACGGGAAAGTATTTCAAGAAATTAATCAATTCTTGATTCTTTTTGTTTTCTGTATATTAACTGAGATCTACACCTGTAGCATGTACTTATATACAAATATTGTGTTCATAAGTGTACGGAATTATGAGTTTGTATTAGGCAGTCATAACGAAATCAAAAAGGTTTTGAAATTTTTTCTTCGAAACCCTAAAAGTAGTGTTAAATAATAAATAAAAGCAGATGATGATATTCGGATCGAAGGATCAGCAAATTTGTGTACGTTTTGTCAGTATTTATCTTTTAAAATGTATCGTGTGAATTAATCTTTAGTTTACGTTTAATACAGACAACAAAACACTGGCAAAGTGAGGTTTGAAAGTCGTTATTTGCATGCTTGAAAATAGGCAGAGGGGCACAAAAAGTTCTTTGAATAATCAGCTGAAAACACTTTATTTTATTTACGTATATATACAAATAAAGATAATTTCCGTCTCTTTTTGTCGTATTACATTCTAAATACAGATGTAGTTGTGTTTTGTTGTTAAGTAAATAAGCTACTTTCGAAGCTACTTTACTTTTTAAATAAATATAAAACATTGGGAAAAAAATTTGCATAGGAGAGTAAAGTGGAAAAGGTTCTTTTTCTGTTATGTGCTTTTTAATAAATTTAAATGTTCTTAATTCACTCGTATGTGATTAACGGCTAAAGCATTTCGTTTTGAATTTTATTGGTCTGAATAAATTTGCGATTTCTTTTTTTAGCTAGGGAGCTGATGGTAATTTTGGTGTATGATTTCATCGTAGTTTGTAGTAATATGTATTATGCAGTAAATTAATAATACATACAAGTTGTTTACATTGTCCATTTTACTCAAATCTTTGTTATTTATTATCCACTTCTCCCAAACGATGAAATCATTCAAAAATTACTGCTATTAGCTCCCTAGCTATTTGTTGGGGTTTAAATTATCTTAATGGAACTTTATAACTGAAATAAAACATGTTTGGAAAACTGGAAGCCACTGTTACTATTTTTTTTTTAATTCTGAGGTATTGTGGGTCACTTCCATTTCGATCAAAATCATCTTCCGAAAACATAAACAAATAACTTAGTTTACAACAAATTTATTTTTATATTTTTAATGTTTTGTGTTCCAGATATATTTTGTTCGGCTCCAATAAATTTTTTTGGCGATTTAACATATTCACAAAATTTTTGTTACCAATTGTTATTTTATGTTTTTCTTTCGCGAACTCTCAACAAAATAAATATTTTTCGTAGTTTGTGAAAAATTTCTATTGTCAATAAAAAGATTGTGGTACAAAAAAAAAGTTTTTCTTTTTTAGAGAAAAGAAAAAAGTTTATTGATCGAGTTTGAAAATTAGGCAAAGTAAAGCCATAATTCCTTTCAAAAAAAGAATTTTGTTCTTTCTTTTACCAACCACACAGTCAGTGCATATCCAGAAAAAGTTGTATATATGAAAATTACAAAGTAGTTGTATTTATAATGGAGGAAGTACAGTTATCCTTATAAATAAATTAATAAATTTTAATAAAGTTGTATTATATGATGAACAGTATTTAACTAAGCAATTATATACCTATAATAGATTTAAAATTTTCAAAGTATTTCGTTGTATTTCAAAGAGAGTAAATCTAGCGCAAGTAGACAAAAGTAAAATTCATTTTTTATTTCTTATTTTTTTTATTTTATAATAAGGATCAAGAGAGGCCATATATAAAAGGGCAAAATTCAATACCACCCCTAACATCATTTTTATGCGCTTGTTATCAAAAAAATTCTTTTCAGAAACTAACAAAAGAAGTTATGGTTTTAAAATTCTTAATAAAATAATAAATAAGTACATAGTTTAATTAAAATGGAAATGTATTTTTATGGCAATTACGAGATATATTGCTTTTTATTTTATATATTAAGTCCACAAAAATGTCTTAAAAAATTTTAGTTTAAGCCTTAAAGTTAATTTTGTATCATTTACTGTGTTACATGTTAAGCAAGTAATTGATTTAAGAAAATTTGCAAAATGTCATGTAAACTTGAAGATACTTCAAATAAACTGATATTGCCTGCATTTCATTTTAGTCTTTACTCTCTACTGTAAAGTTGATATTTTGAACTTTACTAGTATTGTCTACCCGCTCTAGAAATAATACCATCAAAAATTAGGTTAATTTTCTTTCAGTTTTTATCTATTACGGTTCAAAAACAATTTATTTTCTTAATTTGTCACTTTGACATCACATTCCTAATTAGAAGAAACAGAACTTTATAGAAATCAGTGAAGTGAGAATGTCTCTTCAGTAGTTCATCCCTGTACATTGCTACAATCATTAGATTTCAAAAGCAAAAATTCATTCAGATGTTATAAAAGTAACCTAAAAAGTACATATTTTTATCAAATAATATTTATCAGTAAATATATCAAGCATATATAATGGATTAAGAAGAAAATTAGGAAGGACACATTTTGCACAGATTTTTGAGTAAGTTCCTTATTAACTTTTTAGGGTTTCAGACCGTTCTCTTACTTTTTACTTAGTTACTTATTATGTACAGCCTACAGGTGCAAATCTCAATTGATTTATAGAAAAAATTTTTTTAATCTCTGGAGGTACGTAGGGTGCGCCATAAGTTCTCGACCTGAGTATTAAAAAATACAAAGAGAACAGTGAAAAGAATTTATTTTTCTATATAACCTGCCTCTATATCAATACAGTTATTATAAGGTGGGATAAGCATCTCTGTGCCTTTATAATAATAAGCAAATTCTTTGTAGCGATTCTACAAGAGCGATGTTTTCGGAAATGATCGAATCTGCTGGACATCCAGACCGATCATCGTCGTTCAGGGACTCGTACCGTAAACGAAACGTTTGGCATGGCTTTACCGTATACACCATCCAATCTGTCCTTAATTTCTTCTGGAGTTTGTCTTTCTTTTATCAGAAATTTTATGACTACACGATATTCAATTTTTGAAACGGTCGACATATTGAGTCTACACTTTTACAACAGAATAAATAAAACACATGTAAACTCGTCCACTGCGTTTATGATTACTAGAGACAATACTTTCTGTGAGTATAAATTACGTCACCTTTAAATAAGTTTAATCATGTTAGGCCGAGAACTTATGGCGCACCCCACGTACTTTTCCGTACTGGAAAGTGGAAATAAAATTTTTTCAGGTACCATATCATGTGGGATACCGTGTTAGAAAGTGGCGAATTGCTTGCCGCCCCCCCCCCCCTTCGAAAAATAATAGAAACACTCAGTTGAAATTCTTCAGAAATAATTCCACGTACCCTACCGTGCTGGATATCGTTAAAAAGATCTTCTAAAGTGAAGTTGAGGTTCTTTTAACCATTTTTAATTTGCAAAATATTGCACTTCAAATTGTATAGGTTTTCTATAATAAATTAGAGTTATGGGCGAGTTAAACTGGGATCTTCATCGAATATATTTATGTGCTCTTAAATAAACCGTAAAAAGTTTACTGAAATGCCATATATTTTATTCTGAAAACTACGTGAGAGTCAAGTCAATGTGTCCAACATGTATTTCACCGATTTTTTTTTTATTAAATATTTAATGTACTTTACAGTTTACACAGTGTACTTATATTACTATTTGCCATTTAAAAAGTATAGGTAAAATAATAGTTTGGTTATGTTACTTTTCGATGAACTTGTAGTTTTTAGAAACTGTTCAACTACTTCTAATGCCTACTGTACACGTTCCATTCTTTTTGCCCTTTTTTGTTGGTAGAAGTGAATTGAAACGCCGAAAAAAAAATTCACAAACGAAGCGTCCAAACAACTTTTGTGTGTATAATATCGTACATAAATCTCGATACACAGTTTTTCTTTCTAAAGAAAAACTTTTGACATCAAAGTAGTGTGCTGTTTGTGTGGCGGGGCCAGTCATAGTGAGTGAATACGGGGCGCGACAGCAACGGCAATTTAATGTTGAAAAAATTTTTTTCGAGTATCAAAATGTATATCGCCGTTGTTCGAGCTCTTTCAGGAAAGTTTTTGTTGCCGCATACAGTCACGAAAAACATTAGTTTCTCCATTTTCTGCTCTCCTTTTTTTTCAGTAACATTTTTATATATTTAAATATCTTTTCTCTACAGCATATATTTTTTGCTTTTTTTCATTTATTCGTTATCGAAAAATATAACGTTTGTGCTTTTATTAGCTGCTGAACGATTTATCACATAGTTTTTCATTCTTGAAAGTTTATTATTGTAATAAAAATGTTTATTTTAAGTTTGTTGTAAAATAAACCGTCATAATTTTAAAAAAATTCTAGATACGGTTATAAAATATACGAAATACAAGGTGTTACAGAAATGGATAGCAACCTGTAGTTCAATAGTTGATTAAGATTATTAAAGAAGTTCTTAATGTGCTTGGCGCAATAAGCATTCTAAAGGCTGATAATTGCGTGATTATTGTTATTGTTTAGTACAGGGGTGGCCAACCAAAACATTTTACGGGCCACTTTGGAAGCGTATCGTAACTCCGCGAGCCGCAAATGAAATTATGTTCCCATATATTATGTTCCCATATACTATGTATTTTTTTAATACATTTGTTTTCAGTACCTTGGTCATTATAAAATAAGTATATTTTGTATAAGTATGGTGAATCTCGTGGGCCAAAAAAAGTTCAAGGCGGGCCACATGCGGCCCACAGGCCGCGGATTTGCCACCCCTGGTTTAGTATTTAATGCGCCAAGTAACAAAACTTGTATACGCCGTTTCAAATTGAGCATGAATAAAAATTAAAAATTAAATAATTCTTATATTCAAAACAAATCAATCTTCTGTTTTTTTCTAAAAACAAACTGCAATTTTAAAGTTTACGTATAAGTGCAATAATGAAAGAGATAATGCCAAGAAAACGGAAATTATTTAAATTCATAAGTGAAGAATCATGATTAAATTTAAGTAAAATGGACCATACAAATTCGGACGTATAAAGGTCCGTTTTCATAATAAAATTTAATGATTCTTGAAATTATCACTTTAATGCTAACTTTAATTTAATAATTCATCCACTTTATCTCGGCTTTATAACTTTACCAATTTATATTATGTAATTTGACATTTGCTTATTGAATATGACAATCAAAATGATGAAAATGAATTATTTTAATTAAATTAAAGATAAAGACTTAAAGTTACTTCAGATAAATTGAGTTTGTCTGTGTGTTGGCAGATCGCACCAAGTAGCTTGGAACCTGGACCTTTATTTGTTTAGTAGCAACATCTAAGCATATAGGTAACACTTTAATAGTTACACTTAGGAGTACTATTAGATAACCATAGCTGTGATAGTTAGATAAAATGCGTATCCTAAGTGACTAAATTTTTCATAGTTAACTTGTTTTTGAATTGAGTGGCCAATTTACACTGCCTAACATCACTAAAATAAATCATATTTTAAAAACTTGTCTCCCTTTTAAATTACAATAATTTTCCCCATATACCTAGAAAACGTGAACACGACGTTATAAATCCGTGGGCCAAATAAACTTTTGCACACGTTCAAACACGTATCACAAATACACAAAATATACAATTGCTTTATGTGGGATGTATTACAGAGCACAAACTCTAATAATACTAACTTGAAACAGTTGAAACAATGATCCCTGCGACTTTGAATCGTCTTTGTTACATACGTAAGTAGGATGTATACATATAGGTATGAAAGCTACCTTTAAAGTTCAGTAGGTGTATTAACTTTATCACTGTGTTTTAAGGAAAGCTTCGTATATTGCTTATAGTTTAAACACGAAAGCTCTTCTGGTTTAAATATTTGAAAAACTTTGTGTGTATTTATGTAAAACGTTTTAATATATGCAGGAGAAATAATTCTTTTTAGTTTTTCGCCATTCCAAATCAAAAATTTTATTTTAAACTGATCATAAATTCTAAATAAGACAAAATAATAAAGTGTTTTTTTTTTAAGCAGAGGTTCCCAGTTTTACATCGGCGAGCCAGATAATGTAAAAATGTTTGCCGGATAAAAAAAAATAAAATAACGGAAAAAAAGGGATAAGTACTGATTTTACGACATAATATTCGTATACATAATCCTTCTTGACTGACAATAATTGTTGTTTATTACGATTAATACCTACAGTTCTAAAACAATGAACTAAAAATAAACAAATCAGGAAACAGTATAATAAGAACTGTAAACATGTGTGACTTATGCATAGGGATTGCAATCCGGCACCAATTTCAGTCCGGTCGATCCGGCCAGATCCAACCTGATCCGGCCGGATTGGTCACATCAAGACAATATTTCCCTTTCGTTCGAAAATCAACTGTACAATTGTATAAAAGATGATCAAGTGAGTGTAGTACTAGATTTCACAAATTACACCAATGATAATATTGATAATGAAATTATTTTTTGTAATTCCGGGACTAAAATACATGATTTAGTTCCTCATAATACGGAGTAAAGTGGCACTTTTAGTCTCAAAGCGACTAAAAATTCTTCTAGTCCCGCTTTAAGCCAATCAACAAGCAGAATTAACAGAGCAAGTTATGCAGTTGCTGTTTCGTTGTAATCATTGAGCTTTTGTTCTAAATTTGAATGTATATTTTCAACACCGCTTGTAAATATTCATCGGGTATTTTTGGTCTAAATTTGATATAAGTATACAAATAATTCTTTCCTAAAACATTCGTTGGATATTTCTACGTAATTTTTGGGAAGCCCTGTGAAGATTGTCTTTTATAAGTTATTAGTAGGTACTATGAGCGCGAGCTCAAAAGACCTTCAGAAACTGAGGTGGGGGGAACACAAATTGTATTATTTACATAGTTACCAACCAAACAAAGTAATTATGTTTTTAAAGGAGCGAGTGAATAAACGTATATTTATTAATATGATAGACAAAGATAAATGCAGATGTAGGTAAAAAAGTTCTTTTTGGCTTGCGCCCACAATATGTTAGTTCAGATTCCATATCTTCGGAAACACTTTGTGAATCATAAGAAATTTGATCAGAAAATAAACTTTTTTATGATATTGATGAAAAGAGTGAGATGATAGATAATATGGCAATGCGCGGACAACACTTGGGAACCCCTGCTTTAAAACCTTAAGAATACTATTTTTCGAAAATTACCTAGGAAAAATTAGGCAAAAATAATACTTGAGTAAGTGCTGATTCATTACCTACAGGTCATTTTCTATAGAATATTTGATCGGAACCCTTAAGGAAACCTGTGTAGAACGACTGAAAGAGTATACTTCTGGAAGATTTTCAGCTTGCAACAAGACTTTTGCTATATATGTTTCAAATAAGAAAACATCATATTGTGTGATTCCATTCAAAGTTACTGTATAGATGTTCCAACCAAACATATAGTAATTTTACATTTCAAAATAGAAATCGGGAAAAAGTTATTTTTTCGTCATAGAATTGTCGATTATGTAATGAACGTAATAATTCTGTGTAATAATAATAATTCTGAGCAATAAATTTTCTAAAATACCATCTGTAAAATGTAATTTGGCACAATAAACTGTACGAGTTGGTTGCTTCCTCTTTTCTCCATCTCTAGTCTCTTCGAGTCTCTAGTAGCTACTAGCGTTGGAGCTACTAGTGTGTTGCTGTTGCTGATGGTGGTGGCGGTAGTGCTGCTATCTATATGTGTATGATACAATTTCCATTCGTGAATAATACGGTGGTGTGCAACTTCATTTTCTTGGCGACTGCCTTCGGACGATAAATGCATCATATCCATGCATATTGTTGTATATAGCCCCATTCAGACAACCACTTAAACTATCCTTCTATGGAATTATACATACATGCATATATATAAGAGATACAAATATAGCTTGCGTCTACGTATTGCTGGGGTTCGAAATTGTTTGCCCACATTCCACTTGCCGCGTATCTCACCTCAGATATACGCCAAAAGTTCGTAGATGCACTTTGTGAAATTTTTATTTTGTAAAACTTAAAATATTTTGAGTTTTAGAAATATTTAAAGTTTGGAAATCATTGATGAGATAAATAATCAATCAATTGGTCAAACAGTATTTTATTAATTTTTATAAAATCGAAGTAACTGTTAGAAGTAAATAATATAACTTCAGGGAAAATTGGGGGACAGGTCTACCCACACTGTCAACTTTCCATTGGGTGTCCTTAAAGACTAGAGACTACTGTACATAAATAATTCTTTTTCCATTTCGGGCAACTTCTCCCCTGGGCCTCCGATAGAGGCTTTGCCCCCTGCACCATACCGGGGGCTTCGCCTTCTGTACCTAAGGGTGGAGGCTCCACCCTTATCAAACAAATGATAACATCATTTGTTCTCAAGATATGCGAGACAAAATATATTTCAAAAACAGTTTCTTATTTCGTTTTTCTTTTTTTTTTTTAAATTTTATAATAATATACTGGCGTTTTTAACATCAAGAAAGGTTCTTAGGCCATTATATAATAATGTTATGGTAAAAATCCATATAATCCATGTTATCTTAATAAAATTAATTCTGTTTTTTTACCACAAAAAACAAACCGCTAATCCGAATTTGCTGAAAACTTTATCCGCTCTTCATTTTTTGATTACGCATCTAATGAAATTAGTCCGGAGTTGATATCATTATTTGTTCTCGAGATATGCGAGACGAAAAAAAAATCCACGAACGAAACGAACGAACTAACGAACGAACGCACACATAGACATCACGCTAAAAACTATGGATTCGGATTCTAGTGACCTTGGAACGTGGAGATATGTCAAATTAGCGATTCGTAAAATCGGACCCATTACAATAACTTCCTATGGGACGTTAATTAAATACCAATTTTTTGAGAAATGTTAATAGCGAAGTATTGTGAATAAAGTGTTTTATAAAACCCAGATTTGTTGCCTAAAAACAATTAAACAGTTCTTGTTGTTAAATTGGTAGATAACAAATTTTCGTTATACATAAATAAAAATTCATTAAAAAAATGCAAGCCTGTCATGTAAATTATAATAAATGATAAAAAAATAATTTTTAATTTTCTGACATTTTTTGAGTCAGGCTAATCAAATGATTGGTAGCAATGATAACTTTCAAGACCTGAAATATTTTTAACTTCATCCAGTGTTTTCTTAGGTCTTTCCCTTCCTGACTTAATCTCCATTTTTTTGAAAATATTTGAAATATATTTGAGAAATCGCCACAATAGGAAAAATATGCTCACCACATATATTAATAATTTATATTTTTCACAATTCATATATACACATGCATTCATACATTTATACTCTGTTTGCCACCATTTTTCTTCTCGAAACTTCTTACCTCAAACTCAACTGCCTCACAAACTCGCTGCTACGAAACCGCCATTTCCTATACTATAGATCGTATAACCGCGTGCGCTCTTCCCTTATTATAGTCCAGACATATACGGCACATACACACATAAAGCATACACATATGTATAGCTCTAGCTCCATTTATCACCGCTATGAATTATTTTTATATAAAAACTGGAGCCAAAAAATTTTTATTCAATACTTTTGTACATAGAGATTGTATGTGTTTGTTTGTGTATAGCTCCAAAAATGATATTTTTTCGTTTGTTTTCGAGATAAATTATTTCATTTGATGTTAGGAGTGTACATTATTGTTGAACTGAAAGGAGCAAGACTAAGTTTTAAATCAGATAAGAACATATTAAATTTAGTGTATAAGTACGGTACAGAAATATATCGTGTCATCTTTGTTATATATTTTGTTATAATGTTTCGTTTATCAAAAAAAAAATATTATCTTCCATTTAATAATAATTCGCATGTTGTTTATTATAAGGTGTATAATTTGTTTACTTTGGTTTGTCGGCGCAAATAGTTTTCGATCGGGATCCTAAGTTTAGTTTCAATTGCCACTTTTGTGAAGCGACACCCACACTAGAGGGTACTTATCTGTGCAAAACAACTACCAATTTGATTTTATAAAAATGCAGTTTGTCTGACGAGAGGGTGTTCAGGCAAAACTATTTCTTAGGATTAAGAAAAATTATATAACGTAAAAGCCCCTATACCGGAACACTATTTTTAAATGTGTAATTAAACTGACTTATAAAAATTGACAAATAAATTTGACATCCATTTTTTTTTCTTAATAAGCATGATATGTTTTAAAAAAAATACAACCCAAAAATTTGTATTTATTAATGTTTTTAGAAAATGTCGACATCTATATCCAAACAGAGAAATATTAATAATACTAGAAGTTGGGAACCGATATACAAACAGACGTGTAATATGGGTAAATATGACACATAGAGTGACTTCTAGACGTCAAAGTAGGAAAGAATGGTTTAAGTATCAGACGTAAATAAACGATCAAAATACTGTATTTAACAAAAATTGTTTAATATATATATATATATATATATACAGTGGCCATCCAATGGTACGTACTCCGATTTTACGTAGTGACGTCAGCGATTTAGTGGGGTTCTCCTCTCACAGATATGTTGTTGTTTGTCTGTGTTGGTGAAAATTTATGTACCAAGTCAGAGTCAGAGCCGTAGGTAATACTGTCTGAGGGTCTCGGAGCCTTTAAAAATTTTAAAATTTCACTGTAGATACATATGCACATATTCTGTATACGTAATATGCAAAATGCAAATGCAAAATGAGTAGCGTAAAATTCTAGAATATTCTAATCGTCAACTAGCAGAGATATCAAAAAACAGACTTCACCGTTGAATTGGTCATTAAAAATGAGATTAAACAGTGTAGTTTGACAAAAATTCTAGAATGTTGTATTTGTTAACTAGCAAAGATATTGAAAAATCAATTGTACCGTTTAATTGTCCATTGAAAAAATGGTCAAATTACACATTTTGACAAATGTTCTAGAATATTCTATTCGTCAATTAGCAAAGACATTCAAAAGCAGACGTCGCCATTGAATTGACTACCAAAAAGGAGACCAAATAACACATTTTGAGAAATGTTCTAGAATATTCTATTTGTCAATTAACAAAGATATTGGAAAATCTCCTGCACCACTTAATTGTCCAACCAAAATTAAAATAATGTAAACCAAATGTCCGATTTTGACAAACAATTTTTACTATTCGACGAATAGAATATTCTAGAACATTTCACAAAATGTGTTATTCCGTCTTTTATTCGATGACCAATTAAATTGTGAAATCGATTTTTCGATATCTCTGTTAGTTGACGAATAGAACATTCTAGAATTTTTGTCAAAATGCGCTGCTTAATCAAATTTTTAATGCCCAATTCAATAGTGAAGTTTGTTTTTTGGAATTGTTGCTAGTTCACGAGTAGAATATTCTAGAATTTTTGTCTGCTTCCGCTCTTTGGCGTCTTTTACGCTGATGAATGCGATAGTGAAGTTGATTTTTCGACAGTTTTCTGAAAGTCGTCACTGATATTCATTAGTATAACATTCGATTTCCTTTGTCTATACAACCGAATTTTAGGTGTAAATTGTCTCTAAAGATAATTTTGTTTTAAATAAATTCAGATAAATAATATTTACCAATCCCCGAAACAAAAGTTTACCGACGCCCCTGATCTTCCGATTTTACGTACTTCCCCTTAAATTTGCACCGATCACTACGTAAAATTGGATTTGTGGTGTATATATATATGCATTTCTTTAACCTGTTAACTGGGTATGACGAAATATTTCGTCATACATAAAAGCCTACTGCAATGGGCATGACAACATTTTTCGTCATGGAAATTAACACTTTCAGTCCCATGGATTCTGGTGTCCTGACTGCTGTGTTGCCTTGTGTATGCCACACTGTTTCAAGCAATATCATACTGCGAAATAATTATTATAATTTGGTCAATTAATTCCTTGTACATAGAATACATTTGAATTATATTTTAAATATAAAATATTTTATCAAAATAAATAAAAACCATAAGTTAAAAACGATATTCTTTTATTATTTGAGGTGTGATATTACTTATCGCTGCGAACAAAAAGTCTCCATTCTGAAACGAGTTGAGCAATAGCTAATTCCCCGATTAACAGGTTAAGAAAGTAAGGAAACATTAAACGCAAGGTGAATTTAAATTGAAAAATAATCTATCTATTAAAATAATTTTTGTTATCAGAGGTTTCTTTCAAAAATAACTTCATTAATATATAAATGTCAAAACTGTTCGGATATATGATCGCGTTACTCATTTTTAATCGATATGGAATTATGGAGACCTATATTTGTATGTATCTATGTAATATGTATGTTTTACTGGGAAAAGTGACGGAAAGTTGGGAAAAGCTTTATAGACGACAGTACGTCTATTGTGGATATGTAGGTACGTAAATATTTTCAATTTAGTACTACAAGAATAAGATTTTGAATATACTCATTACGTAATTAATTATCTGTTTATAATTAAATAAATTGATTAAATGAATCAGAAAACCGTTCGAAATGTGTCGTCTAAACATTTTCTAACCAGTTCTCGTATCAGTTTTCCGTCTCGAACAAATAACTTACACATCGTATTAGGGACTATTGGAGATTACCAATGGAAATCCGTATCGTTTATCAAGTTCGTTCAGAGTAGTATCTAATCGTAACAGTAGTCCTGTATTTCTCTTGATTACGACATATCATGGTCTTCCCATATGGATTACAGTGGGGGCGGGAAATTTCCCTCTTCTTCTGTTTCATTAGTCGGTTTAGGTCTTGTTGTTGTATTTTGTTTTGTTGTACAAACACACACAGATTTTCTTCTTTCAAATTGTACACAAAATGAATTGAAAATAAACACGTAAGTGAACACAAACTGTCTCTAGTAGCTAACTGCGTTACCAAACCAAATAAATGACATTTAATGTATAATAAATTTTGGTTTGCTTAGTGTTGTATTTACTGTGCTCTATGTATACAGCTATACCGAGTGTATCTGTCGAGAGAACCCCGTAACTATTTCATTATTCTGTATGCTGTAATTAATTGTCTATCAGCACTAAAGCGTTCTTATACAATCATGTTCCCAGAATTCTGAAAAGAAAACAAAAAAACAAAAGCAACTAGACTGAATTTTATGAAGTTTCTTTCAAATTATGTTGATGTTAATTCGACTGACACCCCAACGAAGTCTTACGGGTGATAGTGATCTCGAAACATATAAATTACGCACCAGTTCCAGTAACTTCCTTATATATTGTGAAGTTAAAAACTGGCAAAAGGTTTTTGGTGCCCCCCCCCCACTGATTTTATTCGTTCTTGAGTATATCCTTAAAAACTAAGATAATCGTATTTTTTGAAATTGGCAAAAGTTCTAAAGGGAACATTTAAAAAATTTGTGTTAAAATTAACACATTTCACATGTCCAGAACGGTCCACTCAATTTTTTGTGTTATTTTAACACAAAGCATATGTGTCAAATCTTTACACAAGATTTGTATCAATGATTTAACACACAAGAGGACATACATTTTGTGTTAATTTTTCAGATTTATCAGAGTTAGTGGTAATAAACTTTTTTATTCAGTATTTTACTTTCCCTGCAGCTTAAGATATTTGAAAATCGTCAAAAGTTATGTAATGATTTTCGTTCATATATTATTATAAATGAGACTCAAAGCACGCAGAGTCAATCCTTTGTAGCAATTCTTACCTGTTTCCATATATATCTACCAAAATATATATGATAAAAGAGATGAGAGTTCTTATTATTAAACAAAACCGAAAAATTATAAGTTTTTTCAGTTATTGACGAATATAGTTTTATTAAACGTTTAAAAATGAAACAATTTTCTTACATTTTAAGGTTATTTTGTTACAGATTCAGTTACAAAAAATCATATAAGCTTACGAGATTGTATATTATAATATACAATCTCAAGTAATAATGTAAGAAAATTGTTTCATTTTTAAACGTTTAATAAAACTATATTCGTCAATAACTGAAAAAACTTATAATTTTTCAGTTTTGTTTAATAATAATTAGAACTACTCTCATCTTTTTTATTATATATATTTTGGTAGATATATATTCTAATGTAACGTAAAGGGCCACTAGTTTTGTGTATGTATTACACAATTTTTGTGTTGAAATATAGAAAAAAAGCGTACTTTTAACATTATTTTGCTTTACACAAAGATTTTGTTACTTTTTTGTTGTTCAAAACAGATTAACATTTTTATTCTGTTAAATCGAAATTTGTGTTAATATTTTCATTTAACACAAACACTAAATGTTACATTAACCCAGGGTTGTGTTACTTATTTAACACAAAAATTTGAACCACTAGTTTTTTTTACGCATAACACAAATTTTTTTACTGTGAAAATGTTTTTACTTCGAGGACATAGAAAAAAAATTATACCAAAAACCTTCAAAACTCCGCGTTCAAAGTAACCGCGGTTGACGGTGAGACATAAAGCTAAGTGATACAAGAACTATTATTTCAAAATGCATAATTTTTTTTTAGTTTTCCCACGAGTGCAAATTACAATTGTTTTTATATATTTTGGAAATACCAAGTATTAAAAGTAATCAGAATAGGTTTTGTGTTAATCATAGTTCACAGTTACATGCAGAAATTATTTTTGTTAGTAACCATAGATTAGCAAATAAAATCGAAAACCGATACAACCTGTATAAAATAAACGGAAAAAATTAGCATCGATGTATTTGTACTTTTCTAATATCGATAGACACAATTTACATCATTGCTAAATCTTATTGGTCGGGTAATTGTAGTTTACGATTTCAAATTGAGACACTTATTGGTTAATTTCATTACCGTTAAAGGTACCTATGTACATACTCCCACATATGCTTGTGTTGTTTATGTAAGATACATTATTTTTCAATCGAATGCAAGCAATGGCATATATTGCTTCCATGTATGTAAGTTGTACTGCCGTAAGTACCGAATTTTATTATTATTGCAGGGTAAAACAGTGGAAAAAATGATTTGATTGTAGATAATGTTTGAAACGAGGGAGCTTATTGAATTTATACTTTCGCTACGGTGCAGCATAGGTACACTGCACAGTCTAGTTAAGTTAAGTCTGTACAGTTGTATTTACGATAAGAGTTGTTTAAACAACTATTAAGGCAGTATTCATCTAAATGGCCGAACCTCTAAAGACATTAGACACTAGTACTTCGGTATGGTATAAGTTGAGGATTCGAATCTCTCGACTAACTAGGCTTTTCTACAGTCTCTCGTCAGAATTCTACACAGAGAGAAAATTCATATAAAAGTTACTGTGCTCAGCACTACAATCGACGTGTAAAAGGCGAACATATTCAATTTTGTACGATAAAAATATAAAAATTATAATTAATCATAGAAAATTCAAAGGATAGAATGTTCTTTCCGTAATATTAGCTCCGTAAAATTTGTAGAAACAGGACAGTAAAAAGTTCCATTGCCGACAGTTTAATATTTTTCTTACAAAAATTACCATGCTGTCTTACAATAGAAGAAAAGAATAAAAGAAGCTAATAGTAGAAAGAACGAAAGAGAAGGTATCAACGCTGTCACATAGCGAGGCAAGCTGCAGAGAGTATCAACACGTTCATATATGAAGGTCATATAGCAGGACTGTTGGTGTTGTAAGTAGCTGATTAGCTGGTGTGGTGTCGTGTGGTGTCGAATCAGTGTTCATTAGAATGTCTTGACGGATGGTCATCGTTTAATTCATCATTTTGTTACTCCACTATCTTCAGTATTAGAATATATTGTTGCCAGTCATTTTTGTATGGATCATAAAGAATCAAAGGTCGGAAAGATCGGGCGTCTTCGAAGTTTTTACAGGTACAGCCGAAGCAACATAAGGTTGCGGGTCAGATGCGCAAATGAAAGAGTACGATAACAAAAATTAAACTATAACATATATGCATAAGAGTGTGATAGAAGTTGTGTTACCACATTAAATTTTACCATGCTATAATATATTTTTTACTTTGGTCGTCGATCGCGCACGCGTTAAAAGAGAGCATGGTAATTTTTCTGAAATTTTATCTACAAAAATTATATGATTTTTCTCTCCGTGTAGTTGAATATCGGTATAGTTCCTCTAAGAAAATAGCTACAGGTGCGCAACTTCAAAATCCTAGCCCCCTTCCTGTTCTCTTCCTGTCCTCCACTTACGTCATCAAAATGTAATGTAAAATTCACTGACTGAGAGCGCGTGATACGTGATATTTGCCCTATCGACAACAACAAAAATTATTATGTGCTTTGCCTTGCGGTTTCATCTTAATTATTCGTAAGTTTCAGTTCTCAAAAAGTGTTCTGTCTGTTACACAAAATTACTAGGTATTAAACCGCTTATAAAAATTATAAAACACATTTCTGCCTCGTTAAATGCAATCGATGCAATTATATGTACCGCTGCGCAATACAGGACACAAAACGATCAGTCTCGTTACAGCGCGGTTTGCAATTTGGTATCAATCAATTTACGAGCCATTAATAATTTTTTTCAAAAATATCTTTATACATCCACATAATATGTCGTCTATCTTCTTTCATTACACGTTACGTCTATTCTTTAGTTGTCTTTGTCATGCTTATTTGATACACTTTTTCCAAAAATTTAATACACGTTTGTAAAGGTTATCACGTTATTTTAACATTATTACAGTTGTCTACTTAATTTTATAATTGAGAGCACGTATTTTGAAACTTGTACTCACAAGCTGCACGTATTGAAAAATAATGATGTAAAATTTTGAGTTTAATAAGATCGGCGTTAGTTGATTTTTAATTTTAAAATGTGCGAAATTTAACATTTTCCAGCGCTTCCACCAAATATGATATTACTCCTGTGCATATAAAAAGTAGGCGGGCTACTACTACAAATTGGCTACTACTATAGTATGTGCTCTATCAGTTTTTCGTGTTCAAGATCGAGATTTATTTGGACGTATTTTTAGTTGATTCTCGAAATACATTTTGCTAAAAAAAGTGTTTGTTGTTGAGGCTAATAGGTGTATATCAGTGGTCTTCAATTTTTTTTTCTTTTTTGTGATTTTCTCAATGCTCTTATCTATAAATTTCCTAGATAATTATACATATTAAAGAATACGAAATATTTTTTTTTTTTTTACAAAAAAAAATTAGTGTCGAAGCTACAGAAATAACCAATGAATTGAAGAAGATAGTCAGTAGGTAGTCTGAGTGTCCTAATTTCTAAGTAATGCTAATGATCAAAATTCAAATTTCTTCACCTCTGTACATAACAACTTCTAAAAGTAATAAAACTTAAAAAAAAGATTCGAATTTTTTAGGAGAAAACGTTTAAGATTCATCTATACTTCGGATCCGAAGGAAAATAAAAATCGTCTTTACTTTTCTGGAGAATTTAATTTTTAATGATCTGTTGAAATTTTAAATTAAAACTAGCGTATGGTATTACCCAATTTTAAGACAGCTGTAGTTTTAAATATTAAGATTCTTTGATTAAAGTTCGAACCTGATGCCTAAAAGCCGCCAGGTATAAGATTTAGCATTGACGCCCATACTTAATTCATTATTCATAAATCTGAGTCTTGGCTTACAGAAATTTAACTTACACGCAAGCAGTTTAATCGTGTAACTCGAGGAATACCCGCATAATTATTTGCAGTTTCAAAATAATGGAGCTTATTGAACGGTGTAGAACAGATTCACTATGTGCTATTTAACGATTTATTCTAAAAATTTTAAAAATGCAATATGATTTATTTCTTACCATATTTTAGTAATCATATTTTACTAGACAATATTTATCGATTATAGTAGGTATTAGACGATCGGGACTAGTAAGTAGACGGTGTATTATAGCAGCACCAACTAATATTTATGTATTACGTACGCAATATCGGCGTTTAATATATTTATACATTCAGTGGAGTGGTAATATGAAGCCCCGAAGATGCTCATTGTTCAGGGTAATTCTAAATTAACTTCACCCTATGATATTATTAATGTTTACCAAGTGGGGTGTCGCCAGTCTAATTGTCTTTATATGAATTTTATGACATGATTTGCCATAAATTTAATAAAAGGCTTGTTTATTACTTGTTATATAAATTATATATCTAAATACCACGTATTTTATCTTGTTACCATTGAATACCAGTGCGTAGTGATGTTGAATTTTCCGTTTTAGTAAATGCCTGTTATTTAATTGCTATCACCAATTAAAAACACAAAATTTAAGATTATAAGGTTTGCTAATTTTTCCACGCGGGTAATGCTTACAGTTGAAATAAACATTGAGGGTGAAAATTTAGTCACATATTTTCTTAGAAAGTTTTATAGAAATATTCCGACTGTAACATGTCACAGAAGTTTTAAAGTAGTATCTGGAAAGTAAAAATTATGTTTTATTTCTGCATATTATTAACACGTTGACAGTCATACGAATCAAGTGAAACCTGACTAACTGAGACACAACTTTACATCGGATCAACAATTCCGTATAAAACATACACTAATAAGATATATGTATAAACATAGCTTGCTAGCTGCCTAGGTACCATTAAATATCGTGCAATAGACCTGTGTTACCTGTCGTACCTATCGCACCTATTGTGCCTAGATAGAGAGCGAGCTACGGTTGTTTATGTATTATTGTATTAGTTATCAGTTGGACTTTTCTTTGTTAACGCGTCATGACCATCAACGTGTTAATAATTATTGTAAAATAGGATATTGGATAGAAAACTGATATTCTTGTAACAGTTTTTATTCTCAAATTACGCAATAAATTCTAACAAGGAAGGACAAGGAAACTTGAGACAACTTGCCAAAAGCCATATTTTTTTTTTTTCAAAAAAAATTCAAAGCAACAGTTTACACTTGTCGCTTTATTAAATTCAAAATATAATAATAATAATGCGTACTTTATATTTAATAATTTTTTTTTTTATAAAAATTCAACATGTTATAAATATTTAAATTAAAAATTTGTAAATACTGTTGCTACCTGACAAAAATATAATATATTATCCCCAAAATTATAATTATATCCATGAGGACGGAGAAAAAGTTTTTCATGTTTTATGCGTAGAATATTCTTTCTCTCTCATCATGAAATAGAAATAATTGGAATTTTACTGTATTTGTGTGTTTTTTTGTTTTATCTTACCATTGAGGTTTTCCCAATTAAAATAAAAAAATAAGTTTTGTATCTTCCTCATATCCCCGGGGACTTTCATGTGGGGGACAACACCGGCACTATAGTAAGTAGCTTTGTGCCGCCCCTCATGCAATAAAACACTAACTTACCGGCTTATAATTCAATCTTATTAAATTTCATTGTAGATATAAGATGTGATCGGAAATTTTATTTTTGAAACTATCATCTGTCTTTTCTGATTTCAGAGAGGGCTACTTCAAGTTCTTATTCATTTGCTTTATTAGTCGAATTTTCTCCGAAAAATTAGACTTATACAGTCTATACGATAAGAGCTGCGAGAGGCGAGACCAGGGGCGCTATCCGTTTTCGGACCCGTAGAACACGATTATGTAAAAAAAAAAGATGTCTGATATATATATATATATATATATATTTTCCCGCAACCTTTTAATATGTGTAGGGCCCCCCTATGGAAGTTAAGAGATGAAATTTGGTAAGTGGGGCTTATTCCGATGCACAACAATACTATCAAAGTGGGGTCAAATTTTGGGCAAATTTTTTTTCGGACCCGACCTTTAAGGGGGTGGTGGGGGGCGGAAAAGCAATAAAACTTTTCCAAACCGGTTTTAAATAATGTTTCGGTCAATTATCTACAACATATCCAAAATTCAGCTTCCTAGGATGATATGGTGGGAGTAGAGGGGGGAAAAACGATTTTCGCTGGATCTAACAGGCCCCCAGCCCCCCAGAATTAACGTAGAGGGTTGAAATTTGGTGTGTTGATAAAGTTAGTACCTAGGTTGTGCTTTTTGGAGGTTTTAATATTTTACCCCCACCCCCCTCATTTTTAAGCTACAATTTCATGCATTTTCGACGTTTTCGAAGTTTGTACCACTCGCACAGGTCACCCGAATAAACCTAGAGGGCTGAAATTTTGTATTCCGATTGAGTTAGTATCAAGGGGGTGCCTTTTGGGGGTCTCGACTTTTAACCCCTACCCCCACCATTTTTATACCCAAAAGAACATGATTTTTCTTGTTTTTTAACAGTTTCGTTCGGGTCAAAATCTCCCCAAATAAACCTAGAGGGCTGAAATTTGGTGTACAGGTTAAGCTAATAGCCAGACACTGTTTTTTGGAGGTTTCAACTTTTAACCCTTACCCCCACGATTTTTACGCCAATATTTCCTCAATTTTTTTGCTTGTTTTCTAACATGTCTAGAGACTCCATAAGGAAACCTAGAGGGCTGAAATTTTGTACGTGTATTCAGTTAGTATCCAGCTAGTACCTTGTAGGGAGTCCGCATCACTTTTCCCCCCACTTCTCCCATTTTTACATCGGAATTGAATGCTATTGTTAAATGTGTTTTAAAAGCATTATGTTTATTCTAAATACAAGTAGGCGAATAGTAATTTTAAAAAATTTAAAAAAAAGTGAATACAATTTTTTAACAAATGAAATACATACATATTAAGTAATTTGCAAATGTTATTAAAGTCACTGTTTATTTATTAATTTAATTATTATTTAGGAATTTTGGATTTTTATTATTTATAAAATAGAAATTTTGGATTTTTTTGGAAAGAAAAAATATCTTCATAAAAGCCTTCCAGTTTACTATTTAAGTTCCTTTTTTAATATTTAAAAGTAAAACACAAAGGCAATTGGCGGATAAGCATGGATAGAAATGCCCTCGTACGAATTGTGTTGGCTTTTTCCCTGTTAACTTCTATCGGCACAAAATTGAAATTTACTGAGATTCAGCCCTTAAAAACTTAAAATCTTTTTATAAAGCCCCGATCAACCGGACACTCATTATCAGTTTTGAAACCACCAAAATTACAAATCGCTTGTGGACTTTCAATTATATTTCGCTTGTAGACACTCAATACCGAAGAAATAATTTTTTATTTTTTATTTTTTTTATTTTTTATTTTTTTTTTTTTTTTGAAAGAAAAAATATCTTTATAAAGGCCTTCCAGTTTACTATTTAAGGTCCTTTTTTAATATTTAAAACTAAAACATAAAGGCAATTAGCGGATAAACATGGGCAGGAATGCCCTCGTACGAATTGTGTTGGTTTTTGTTCTGCTACCTGTTTTCGGCACAAAATTGAAATTTACTGAAATACAGCCCTTAAATACTTAAAACCTTTTTTTAAAGCCTCGATCAGCCGAACACTCATGACCAGTTTTTAAACCAACAAAATGACAATTCGGTTGTAGACTTTCAATCACATTTCGCTTGTAAACATTCAATACCGAAGATGAAGGGGAAAATTCGACTACCGTGATGGGGCCCCGCTGCTCACGGCGTTTTTTTTAATTTGTGATTTACTTTATTTGAACAATATTTTTATTTTATTTTTTTTTTTTAAATTTTAAAATTGGCTATAAAATTTTTATTTATTTTTTAAAATTATTTTTTTTCTTTTCTTTTAAGGTTCATTGAGTGAGTATTCTGTTTATGCTGCTTAATTTCTACAAAACTTCTACCTCTACCAATTGGTGAACAATTCAAAAATAAAATCCAAAAACCAAAAAAAGGTCAGTCTCAAAATTTTGATCACGCAATCAAAAAATCAGACCACACAAAATCAAAATCAAAATTCAAAAATTATATTCCAAATTGGCACATTCACTAAAATAATGTAAGTACATTTTGTTATTTATTTATTTTTATTTTTTTATTTTTTTAATTGGCATTGCATTTTAATTTGGGAAATTCACGGTTCACTGACTATGGGAATCATTAAATATTTTTAATTGGTTAAATATGGTTTTGTATATATTTCCTTGTTTAGAGATCAATAAAATATAGTTACTGTTTATTATAGTTTTAATTTGGATACTAAATTTGGATTCACCAAAGGAATATTTATTGCATGTTGTACAGATTTCACATTTATCCTGGTTGTCATGTACACATCCTGTTTTTAAGATATTTCTTCTACTACTGCCGAAACAGATTCGAAAACACAAATTCACTTTTATTTGAAAATAAAAACTAATTTTGTATTATAATAATAGTTATGAAAATTTCCAAATTAGAAAACATTTTTACTTAATAAACAACGTTACATAATTTATAATTATTATTAAGAAATAAATTTTTTGTGACTGGTTTAATCTATTGTAGTATTCTACATATATTTACTAATACGACCAGCTAGACTCCTGATCATGATAATTTGAGCCCGGTAAAAGAAATCAGATAATAAAAAGCTAAAGATTTCAAATTCATTTGGGAAACTGAATAGACGAAACACATGTTTTGAACAATTTTCCACATTTTTCTTTTATCTACTATTATAATACTCATAATCAGCTTTCTTTTTATTACTTTAAATGTTAACAATCAGGAATCCAGCGGTTCGTGTTAGTTGAAACATACTTTTATTTTAGTAAGTGAAAATATACTGACAAGGTAAGTAGTCCATCTTTAAATAAGCTTCCCATTTAATGTAAATTAATAGTGTAGTTTACAAACTTTATTTATATGGTGTAGCAAAATCTGTTTTTATTAATTTTTCTTTTTTTTTCTTATTTTTTTTACTGTAAAAGAATGACGATTTTGTGCATTTCTATATAATACAAAAAAAAAATATAGATATGCCTAAAATAAAATTTATATATTGGTCTCCGTTTAATAAATAAATAAGAAAAGCGCAAAATTTATTACGTATTCTAATATCACCCATGCAAAAATTTCATACCTCACTCTAGACTGTACAAGTAGTGGTATGAATTATGTATAGAATAATCACATTCTAAATAATATTATAAATAATATATTATGCATAATTTTAACGATAGGTAATTAGTCATATTTCATTGAAATTTCTCGATTTTGTTTGGTATATACAATTTTATGTATAATTTGTCGATTTTTTTGTTTATGAATACGTGTCGTGTCCCATTGCGTCGAATAAAATATTCGAAAAAAATATCGTATGTCGTCGTTTTTATATAAACGAATAAAAAATAAAAAAGATTAACGAAATATACGTTGAGTGAGATGGTTATAACGCGATATAAATAATTTGAATAAGGATGAATAAATAAATAAACAAAAATATAAGGAAGAAGTAATACAACAATCGCTTCTTATCTTGAAGTTAAATCGCAGCCTACTTTTAAATGAACATGACACTTTGACACTACGTTTTTTTAAACCATATAAATTATGCATTACTTAAAAAACGTACATATTTTCATTTCTATCTTGTCTCTTTGGCTGGTATTTTATTTGATTTATTGACTAAAAAAATATTTTTTTCCAAAAAAAAGTACATTCCATTAGCATTTTTTTTTATCCGCGTCCAGAACGATACACGCATAAAGCAACGGACACCCAGCTATTGATAAAAAAATGATCAATAGGCAAATAATACAGAGTGTTGAAAATTATCTGCAAACCCAAGTCTACTATAATGTTCATATTAATGCAAGGGAATTGCATGCGATGGTTTTGTAAGTACTGGATATGCAAGTCAAATTTTAAAGCTGACTGTTGATTTAAATCTAGGCAGTTTCTTTCTGTAGGAATAGCTTAATTTTTTGTTAATTACGTGTTGATAAAGTTGAAAAAAAAAACGCAGGAATTTTTGTATAACCATAAGAAAACATATTAGGTACATATTTCAACTAGAGCGATTCCTCATAACAAATTCTCTGCGGTGTTGTAATTTTAAATTTTTGTTTTCATATAATTTCTTGCACGCGTTTCCCTCAATATAAAAATATAATGCAATATAAAATTAGAAAAGTAATGATGTAGGTGGCGTCTGTTTCAGACAGTGAATCGAAAGAACGGAAATTTTAACTTAATAATATATCAGTAAAATGGTTTGGTGATATTATTCAATAGTTGAAGGATAGGGTTTGGAGAAAAAATCACCAATAATCACCAATATTTTTTTTTATTTTTTATTTGTATACACATACAGTACGCCTGATGATGAAACTTTAGGTTTCGAAACGTTGCGAATTATATTATCAGTATATTAATTTAGTAGTAATTATTGGTGATTTTCTCTCCAAACCCTATCCTTAAATTTATTATAATGTAATTTCTCGCAACCGAAAATATTAGGATAAACTGAGGTGTAACTGACCACTTTCATTAACTGGCCAGTAGCCACTTTGAAAGTTTGAAATAAGATTTACGTCATTGTTACGCCATCTGTTTCTCTTTTCGTGCATCGTTTTATCAACGACCTTATATTTTAGTTACTCTTTTTGTGTTGCAAGTTTCTAAATTTGGTGGCCAGTTTCTACTTAATTTGCACTATTTGAAGTTTTTAATACAAAAAAGTATGATTCACCTACTTTAACTGTTTAATTAAAAACCTTATAAAACTAAATATATATATATATATATATATATATATATATATATATATATATATATATATATATATATATATATATATATATATATATGCCTTTTACATTCATATTGAGAAAACACTGATCTGAAAACTCGTTTTCACACAACACTAAATTAAAGTTGTAAAAGCACTTAAGTGGCCAGTTACTACTAAGTTTACCCTATTATAAGTATATTGAAGTTCTATCATGTAAAACCTGTATATATTTTTGAAATTGAAGATATTCTGCTTTCTTAAACTTCCTAACAGTGAAACAATTTTCATAATTCATTCTGTAATTTTTAAGAGTCTATCAGTTACATTCCTACTAAAGGATTAATTCCAGAAAGGATTGATTTATTTGAGAGGTGAATTTTTTTTCAAAATTTTTTATTTCAGACATAATTTCAAATCGACATAATTTGTAGGATTTACGTCCGTTGCCATCAAATTTTGAAGGCAGAAAGTTTTTTTAACATAACTAAATTTCAAACCGAAATAAATAAAATTAAACATGAACTAATCTTAAAAGTCTTGTACATCATAATTGATGGTGGATGGTTAAATAAAGCAAACAGCAAACAACCGTACAAACGAAACGGATGAGCACAAAATTTTGATATATGCTCTGCTCCAGTAACATAACAACAAACACGGTGGTGATGAATAAAATGCCAAATGATATTTAGGAAATTTATATACGAAAACAAACATTAATAACGATGCGGTTAAACCAACGACCATATTAAAACACATAAAACAAAACAGCAGAACGCGAACAAAACACACGAGAGTCGGTCCGATGCGATGGAGTAACTCCTCACCGAGTTGCTCACTGAGTTGCGGAGCTACTCACTGACACAGCAAATAGATAAATAGATGGCGGCCGTGGTGATCATCATTATTATTATTATTATTTTCAACATCGTCAAGATCTCTCGAAGGAGATATTCAAAAGAACTACGCTACACATACCGGCCATGTTGTATGAACTTAGTTCGTTGCGGTATTACAACTTGAAACAAGTATGTTATAACATTTATAAATCAAACAAAAACAAACTAAGTAAGTCACTTAAACTCTATTCCTCAAACGAACTCGACTATACGCCAGTGCTTTGAAAACCTAACCTCAATATATTTGAAGTTATTACTATAATTTTGTAGATAAATTAAATTGTCGAATGAATTATGATTGGTTGGTTTCATGTTATATATGCGCGGTATATACCTGTGTGTGTGCGCCTATCGACTCAATATAACCGACAAACCCGACTTGACCATTATATGTATACATAATTTCATTTTATATACTCCAGGTATCTTTTTATGCATATTTATTCAAATTGTTTTTATTAATTTAGATATCTTGTATGCATAATACATAGTTGGATACATATGTAACAGAAATATAAATAAAATTTAATCAATAACTATGCTTTTAGTATTTCATCATAGAATGGTAATAATTTTTCTCTCAGCCACGTTCACCATAAATATGTGTAAAATTAGATTTGTTTGCACAAAGTTTTATGCAAATAACATTACACACTAGTTCAATAGTTTGCAGCTACTTTCATTGTCAGTATTATTAAAGACAAATATGAAAACTGAAAATACGAAACATTGAAAATTGAAAATGCCGTAAACCTGTAACGGTATATAATTCATATATTATAGTCAAATCGTAACTAAAGTATTCAATAATCTTCATTAATTGTTTTTATGTCTATTTTATTAAATAAGTAATCAAAATATAGGGTGTTTTTTTTACAATGATAAAACTTTTGATTGGGATATCTGTGAATCAAAAAGCGAATAAAATTTTGTTCTGATGTTTGTATTCAGTAAAGACTGACTCCATGCGCTCACGGAGAATTTTTGTCATTCCTGTCTAATCTGTATATTAGATAGAGAGCAAACATTCTTTTAGTGCTATCAAACTTGATAAACACTTATTTCGATTTTTCCTTGTTCATTAAAGACGATGGTTTGCGCTAATTCTTGTTCAGCTGAAGATATTTTCGCCAAGCCTACCTGTCTTTCCTACGCAATTCTTGTAGACTGAAACCATTTCTGTCATTAACTGGAATAACACTAGATCGTGTAATATAAAGTGTCGTTTTCCGACCACTTGAAACATAGACACTTTTTTAAGCATTAGAAAAATGTTTAAAAGCAATTCTTTAACTCTGAATAGATTTCTTGTAGCTGGGAATCATTTCCGTCATTAATTGGAATAATATTAGATCGTGTAATATGAAATGTCGTTTTGCGACAACTTAGCCAATCATGTAATATAGATAAACATTGACACTTTCTTTTTGTATTAAAAGAATATTTTAATAAAAAATCATAAAAAGACATAGGTAATTGAAAAAAGGTTGATTGCCCTCTTTCTTAATATACACCATTCAGTTTTTATGTGACATAAATTATGTATTTTTGACAAAAATACATAAATATTATAATCGTTTGGAAAGTGAATTAAGTTAACAAATTACGTACAATGTTTGTAAAGTATATAATTTTTACGTCTCAAAATTTTTCGCGTCCCTCGATTTCTAGTTCGCTTATATGGTTGCACAAGCCCTGTTTTTATCTCACAATCAGTTTAAAGTTCTATCACGTTAAAAGAAGAAACATTTTGAATGATGAATAATTAATGATGAATAATTTGTATTTAGATAGTTACAGTAATTGTCAGGTGTTTCTTCTTCTCTTATTCCAGTTCCAATTTTATAATTTTTTTTTTTTAGTAGGTATTGTTTTTATTTGGCTTCTATAATTTGCATGAAAATTCAGAATCATTGCTGATATAATATATTGACATTGAGTACTTGAGGAGAATGAGTAAAATAACCAGACACACTACGTAGTAGTCCATCAGGACCAGCAGGCTGGTAGCTTAAAATTAACGACCTGAACTATTTAAAAATTCCATACTGCACCTCTGTCATTACAAATTCGTTCGACTCTAATTTAAAAGATTTCAATATTATCAAACAAACATAAATTAGCTAGCGGCAACTGTTTAAAAAGTTTGAAAATTTGATTTTTGTGCACATTGATTTTTACTATTTCTTTATGAGAAGTGTCTAATAATAATAATATGAAAACTGTTGGACCTTTTGCAAGTATTTTTACCAGTTAGTGCATAGCAGGAAAACTAGCATGATATACGGATCAATAACTTATTTAATCGATAGATCATTCATTTATTAGTAAAGTAGTTGCTTGTTAATTTATTTGTCTTCTATAATATGGAGCGTTGGAGGTGTTAATTGAACTCTTTAGATTAATTAAAAATAGAAATTTTTCGGACCAGATAGGAGGGAGGGTTAATAAAACGAACATTTTCAAAAATAAAGACATCAAACTCGTATTAAAAATTATATTATCAAAAAATATAATTTGGGCATGTTTCCATTTATAGAATTTAAATAAATTATAAACTAATTTATTTTTTATAATATCGATTGAAAAGATTGATAAATTTTGTATTTATTGCATGTACTAGGTATATGTATATAACTATACAGATCGCGTAATATTTATAATTAATGATAGTATAGATACCCGGCACATACACTGTGTACACCTTCCAGTATTTAAATTAAACCTGTTAAAGAACAAAAATGGAGGCGTCAATTTAAGCTACTTGTTAATGATCGAACGTTAAAACGAAAGAGATGCCCGAGCGCGGATGTGTGTGTGTGTTTGTGTCCAGTCCACTCCACTACATAGAGCTGCTCACGGACACTACACACAACGCACAACTCAACTTGTATGCTGGTTCCGATGGATCTGTTCTGTGTGATTTGTCCACGCCTACTTAATCTTCTTCAGCCGATATTAAAATTATGCATGGTTAATGCTTTTATTCGTTTTTGATTTCTAAAAGTTATTGATGCCGCAAAAATATTGATTAAGGGGGACTACCAGTGTGACCGCCTGAAAAAAGGTAATTTTTGGAAATTTTTTTAAAGCAAACTACTGTATGGAATGTTTTAATATTTTAAGGGTATATTCGTTGATATATAATAAATTCATGATAAAATTTTTGGATTCGCGATCTCCTAAGGCTCCAAAACAAAGTTACCTCACTGCTGCAGTGATAGCGACCTTCACAGTGCCTCAAATCAAAAAAACAAAAAGCCTATTAAACTAGAAGGTGTTGCCTGTGCCATGAACCTCAATCGAAAAAAAAAAGTTGAAATTTAACAAAATGGCGGAGTTTTAAAAAAAAAATGCTTCAAATTATGCGCGAAAATTTGATGATTTTTGGCCTGCAGAAATTACATTTTTTATTCGATCGGAAAACTGGAGGTTCATGGCACGAAAATCAAATCGATTGGATGATTTGCCTTCGGGTTATAACTGCAGCAAATTTGAAAAATGTAGTTTTTCTTTACCTTTTAGTTTTAATCGTTGAGAATTTTTATTAAAATTATTTATGATATACTCACTATAACGGTGATAGTAAAACTAGATGAGTCGTTTAAATGTGCCAGGGTCTAGCTTCTCCACAACATGTGACTGGCAGCCACGTCCAAAAACCACCGAACTATCAACCTTCATACATTTTTCAACACTTCAAAGTTAACAATGAAAATCAGAATCCGCTCTTCGGATGGCTGTAACTCAAAAACTATCTGAGATATGCACTTTTAGTATGTTATTTTATCAAGGATTTTTTGGTGATGTATTATTAGGTACGGAATTTTTTGGAAAAAAAATCACCAGTTTATTAAGGATTATTTAGTTTTTATTTTTTTTTTAGCAACGTTTCGAGACGCAATGCTGTCTCCTCATCAGGCCCTAAATAACATATTAGTATTATAACAAAAAAACAATTTTTTTGGAATAAAATTAATAGAACTAAAAATTACTTACAGTTTTTTTATAAAAGAACAAAAACAAAAAACAAAAAACTTATTCTTCAATAAAATGTCAATAAATAAAATTAATTGAGCAACATTGATTGTCACATAAATAAAATAATAAAAAAATTTTTTATATAAAAAGATTAACAATTAAAATTTTTTTAAAAAAAACAATAAAAACGGATTACGAAACGAGCACATAATATATTGTATTGAGACATTTTTATTGACTAGTTGAGATATGTTAAGATATTTCTGCCGACTAGTGTATTTATCGATAAAAACAGTTATTGTGTTACCGACTACTATGATCACTTAGGATCTTCTGCGCAGATACACACAGCTGATGATAAACTGTCAAATTCGAGTTGTCAGTTTGATTGTTACAATTATTGTAACAATCAGATGTTACAGTCTATAACTCTATACCTTTAAAAATAACAAATACAGTATGTTATTTTTAAAGGTATAGAGTTATAGACTATCGAAACATGCAAAAAAAATTTTTCCAATTTTTTCAAAATGTCACACTGGTGGTCCCCCTTAATTTTTGGTATTAAAATTTCTTCGAAATTCCAATAGTTGGTATTGGCTGGTGGACTTAATAAAATTTTTGCAACATTTAAATTATTATTTTTGTATGAAAAGCTAGGATTCTGAAGTTGTTCGCTTTTGGTAATTGTCTTAACAATGTTGACATATTTATTAGCACGGCAAGTTCGCCGATGTCGTCGGCTGCCTCCCCCGCACACCTCCTCTACATACATAGTGCATTCTATCATAAATTAATTCAATACACGTAAATACCCTTTAAGTTTCTCCATTAGTGAAGAATTATATGGTAAGCGAACAAGCGAGCGAGCGGGTGGTCGGGTGCAGCAAACAGAAGCTATCTCTGTTGTGTGCCACCTCCACTAACACCTCTCGTGAACCCCCTCATTTCTCATTTACACCCATGCAAACTTCTTATACACATAGTTACTGTGAAAATAACGAATATAGGGTGAATGTATGGGGATGAAGTGTGGAATGAGTTAGGGAGATATAACACGCGTTTTACCATCTTTTACCATGTTTTCAAGTCTCGCTGGGAAATATGAAGGTGGTGGAGTGCGTTGCTTGTGTTTGTAGGTAGTAGGTACCGCGCTCTGCTAGATACCACCGTAACTTATTATAAATTATAAACAATAAATCACTGTTGGAATAGAGCAGCTTTAATTACAAATAATAATATTCTAACAAATTTTTGAAATATTTTAATGAAGTAAACATTTTTAATTTAAAAATAATTTCACAGCATGCGCGTACGGGGCGCTTAATTGCTATTATTTGTTAATTTCAAATTTACCACCTAAAAGGTTTTGGAAGTTATTTCTACGAAAATGCATTCATTAGGAAACTTTCAAAGATCTATTCAAAGGTAGATTTAGACTTAGGTCCGTGCTGCTTCTATATTTTTAGGTTCACGTAATTATATAGCCTTATGTTATGTAATCTTGATGTAGAGAGGAGTATGAATAGGGTAATTACAAGTTTGAATGTATTTAAAGGATGAGACGACAGCCGAATTTGTCTTTGAAAAGCCCCTGAGCACTGCTACGCAAGCTCCTGGTAAGCTGACAAGGAAATTTCCAAAAGTTTTACGATATTCGGATTCATTTTGTCTTAGAAATTTTTTCAGTCCTATTATTTTCCGCGTGACCCCCCCCCCGCCCCAAGAAGTGAGGCTGTATACGCCCCTGTAAATACCCTTATGATATTGTCATTAGTATCTAGACGAGACTATTAATACTATACGGAAACCAGGTACACGGGTAATTCTTGAATCAACAGAAAAGATTGATTTTCGAATTCATTTTCTCTCAGAAATTTTTTTAGTCCTATTATTTTCCGCGTGACCCTCCTCCCCCAAGAAGCTCGGCTGTATACGCCCCTGTAAATACCCTTATAATATTGTCATTAGTCTCTGGACGAGACTATTAACACTATACGGAAACCACGTATACGGGTAATTTTTGAATCAACAGAAAAGATTCTCAATTTTTTAAACTAAATTTTTCTGATCATGTCGTATCTTAACGTAATATAATATGAATAAGACATGAGGGGGATACTTATTGTCAATTGGCGATCCAGAATACTGCACCTAATAGTATAATTTGTGATATAATTGCGTTTTTCTCTTGTATACAAACAACTAAGTAAATACTATATGGCTTTCGATATTTAAAAACAGATCATATCAATGAAATTGATTTCCAAAATGAGCTTGATTTTTAATTTTTTTTTTCTTTTGGTTAGGTACGCAACAGCTATAAGGTCATATGCACCATTTTGGCGAATTACTATAGTTTTTTGTTGTAGTAGAATGGTTACTGTAAATGAAATGTCAGGTATTGTGATTGATGTAGGATGATAGATCTCCCCCGGTTGGATGCGAACTCACGATCTACTATACAAGAAGCTGAGTTGCTAACCACCAGACCAACTCGGGGTCTTTTAATCTACGAAATTATCATCACATTTTCGGATTTAAAGGATTAAAAAATTATCCTTTTCATTGAAAATCCCTTAAAACAAACATGAAAATTTGTTATGTAATAAAAAATTTATATTTTGTACTTGTAGTCTTAAAATAAATATCATTCACATATAACACAAGAAATAAATTAACCATTAATTTAGGAATCTTGCGTCCTCTATATGTACTATCTGCGTTTAAATACCTGCAATGTAATATAACAAGTTCTTGTTTTAAAATTATTGTGTGCGAATTTATCATTGCTTTATCTTTCGGCTACAACCAACGTTGCCACGTCATCATCTCTCATCTTGTTACATTCCAAACATTTCATGATATGCATGCGTACTTTTAGTACTTATAGGCATACATTTGCGGCCTTTTAAATCAAACTTTTTAATTCTATTCCAAGATGGGCGTTTTTAAAAACTCAAAAATTTTGCTAATTAAATAAATGCCGATGATTGTAACATTTGATTTTCCAAAAATAATTGAGTATCATTTTACAGTTGAACGAAATATTTTTTTTTAGAAAGAAATTAAATATGTTTAAAGAATGTTTTAGCGCCCACAAAATTATGTTTATTAGGATTGTATACGACCATTATCGATGTCTATTCCCAAAAAACCTGTTTATCATTGTCGCCTTATTGAAATATGAGAACATTATTCAAAAAAATAGTATTGGTACATTTTCGATTACGAACGTTATTAAGTTACATATACAACGGTATCTTAATAAAGTTAGATAAAGCATAGTACTACTCCAAATTATCGTATAATTTATCTTTCTCTTCCGACAACGCTACATTATTCACTTCGTTAATAAATAATTTATTAAAAACAAAACTGGCTGTCTGTTTGTGAACAGATTACTTTCCTTTATGGTACCTACTTACATACTTGAAAACGTTGCGTCTCGAAAACGTTGACCTTTCGCCCGCCTCTAATGTGACAATGAATTATGGGATTCATCACAACATACTAACAAACATGGCCGTCTGTCAGCACAGCTCCTGTACAAAATAGAAGGCATTTAAAAGTTCTCTTTCTGAGATGCTACTTGAATAAATTAAGTCAGATTTGTGTGTATTTGTGTGTGTGTGTGTTCTCTTCCAGAAAGTTTGTTTTGTCTGGGAGACATTTTTTCTTGCCTTTCTTTCGATATTTCTTTTTTTTTTAGTTTAGTTTTTTAAATGTGAACCAACCATTTAGTCAGATATTTGACTTGATCGGAGAGTGTGTATTCTTTTTAAAGCAAGAAAAAATGTTCTGAATAAAATTAACTCTAAAATGTGGGAATAACAAAAAATTATTTTTATCCGACTGAGTGATAATGCCCATTAATTTTGTACGAAACATTAATTAAAACGCTATACTGTCGCTAAGCTGATTTAAAATATTTAATATTTAAAATTCTAAAATAATGTTTGTGCTTTTATTTTGAATTAGTAGTCCTTTTTTTTTTCGTTGAAACATAATTTTTCTGTAAATAATAAACAAATACTTTACTTTGCAAAATACCACTTTTATTTTTGAAACTGACAATATTGTTTCGAACCGTTAGTTCATTTTCAAACAGAATAAAAATTACATTCGATACATGCCTTATATACTAATTTTATCTACCTATACTATATGAAGGGGGTGGTATGTGATGTGGAAGTGGAAGGGGCGGGGGTAGCGGGAGAATCCGAAAAACAAGAAAAACAAGATTACATTACATGTGACAAAAGGCAAACAAACACGTGACAAAAGATTGAAATTGAAATTGACAGCAAAATACAATTTTAAAGGTGTAAATAAATTATAATATTGAAAATAAAGTTGAACTGTAAATATCGGTGTAGTCATTTAAAAGGTGATCGGGGAGCTATGTTTATTTATTTATTTCTATTGCTTCTAGGATAGTTAACTTCTGTCCTTTGCTTGCCTCGTGTATCACGGTAATTTTCCGTTCTGGTGTGTGTCCAGTGTCAATTAAATTCCTCGCAAAAGCAGAGTCGGTTTTCTTATTTCTCTAGGATCTGAAATGCTCTGTTCTCCGGGTTTCAAAGTTTCTGCCAGTTTGACCGATGTAAAAACTATTACAGTTTTAGAATTTAGGTATTTGGCAAAGTATTTGTTTATTATTTACAAATATGGAATACCTACCATAAAGTAACGCTCAAATCTATTAATATTATAATTTTTCTGTTTTTATAATCCAGAAAAAGTAACTAATTTGATATATTCGACAAACTTCGAAAATGATTATGAACATGACGACTGCATTATACCATGTATTTTTTATGTCAAAATCCTTTCCTTGCTTTTGAAATTATAAACCATACTATATTTGTGTTAATAATCAGACAGTTTAGGGATATATAGGCTTATTTTTTTGCTCTCTGTAACATCTCTAAACTTATTCTCTGCTTTCCTAGGACTGTCACAGACAGTCGTTCTGAGTTTTGCTGCATAGTGGGCCAATTAGTACCGGCGTAAGCGGAAGCGGCTCGCGCTCATTTGTAAGCTATATACGCTTGAAAACAAGCACATTTGGCTTGCCATTGATATGTATGTATATTCCTGTCTCACTTACCATGTTCTAGTGAGAAGGGTGACAAGTATATAGCCAACGCTAATAGTTGACTATAAACTATATATGCTTCTCACCCTTGTCACTAGAGCATAAAAAGTGAGACAGGAATATACATCCATATCAATAGCAAGCCAAATGGGCTTGTTTTCAAGCGCATATAGCTTACAAATGAACGCAAGCCGCTTCCGCTTACGACGATACGAACTGGCCATTTACCACCATTCACATCCAGCTGCCAGGCTTAGAAGTGATTTAGCCTTGTAAAATAGCAAAATTGTTGGTACATAGATATTGGTGTTATTGAGACATGTATGAAAACAAGAAAAAATGAGCTATTCGAATTTGGATGATGCTGTTTTAAACCAATTTTTTTAAAACTATTTAATGTTGAAATGTGGTTTTAAAGTACTGGATTAAAACTGCATTTTTACAAAAATATTTTATTTGGAAATATTTTATTTATACCTAGTCGGATTTAAAAAGTAGTAAAATCATTAATAAAACTATTCAATTTTTTTATATTTTTATAATTTCTACTTTTGTTGTAAAATTTAATAAAAAATATATAATTTTTAATAAAATGTCCATTTGTTTGTTTGAATGCAAAAGTATAAATACAAATTATAATTGAAAACGAAATTTTTTTTAATTATACACTCATAAATAATTTTACATTCCAAACGACATAAATAAAATTTGAAACACAGTGAATTATTATTACTTAAAATTATATTTTTTCTGATATAAACTGGAAAAAAATTATATTCTATATTATTATATTTCATAAATATATGTACAGTGTTTTGTGTAAAATATTTATCGCTGTTGTTATCACATGTTTTGACGGCACAGGGTCAAAGATTTTTTGGGTCATTTCTATACTTTGTTCAGTTATTTATTATGAGCGAAATGAACTTTAGAATTTCATTTAAAATTCAAAATAAAACATTTCAAATCAAATACTTAATTTATTAAGATGAAATTAATTTTTGATAAAATTAATAATTTATTTGAAAAACAATAAATTATTATATTTTTTTTAACAAAATATACCAACTGCTATTCATATTATGTTAATTTATGACTTTGATTTTTTATTGAACACTTAATTAAAATGTTAAAATAGATTTTATTGTTACGGTTTTAATGCAGTTGCATTTATGATGAAAGCATTGTATTAATGGATTTATATTGTAACTTACATAGTATTTTATCTCCTAAATTTTAAATTAGAATTCTCTGTTGGTTTTATCAAACTTTATGCGTCAATAATTTGCATAATATCTTAAAAATATATAAACAAATTAATAATTTATATGTTTGTATACAGTATGTTCCACTGAGAATTGAGTCTTAAAGACTAAAGTAAGAAAATTACAATACACAGAAGACTGCTGAGCCAGTTTTAAGGCATGATTTTTGATGTTAGAAGTTAATTTACCCTATTTCTACAGACCGTACGGTAGCTTTATAAAGTATATTTGAGAAGCTGTTAACACCTGTTTGTAATCAATCAAAAACTAAAAAAAATTTTCAGGAATATATTTAAAACAATTTTTGGGAAAACTCATGAAGAAAAATCATTTTAGAAAGTGGAAGTGAACATACAGAATAATTTGAAGTTATGTATAATTTTCAAAAAGCGTACTCTTTTGTTGATAGAGCTAATAGGAATAGTTGAGCAACTGCTGAAATAGTTTTGTATCGGTGACCATTTGTTTTTTTTCCACCTAATTTATGTTTACAAAATTTTGCGTCTGCATTACGTATGTATAAGGCGGTTGTAGATTTCCTTATTGACGGATGCATACCGCATCTACAATAACCCACATTTTCAGCAATTGATCTAGCTATTCAGTAACTTGAACCTGCACCCTAGGTAAGATGAATCTTCTGGACGCTATTAAAATATGTACAGTTATACTACTAATTCAATACTAATCTTAATCGACATCTTCACCGTAATAAACAAAGATAGAGATAAACAAAAGTTAATAAAAAAGCACAATAAAAAAGTGCGCAAAAGGAAAACATAAAAAACACGAAGAATTCCTACACTGAGAAAAAAATACAGTAATTTTTACTGAAATTTCTGGTAAAAAATTACTGAGCTCTCTGGTAATGCGGACATAAGTGACAAGCTAAGCAAAAAGTACGATAATTTATAGTAAAAATTGTAAATTACCCTATAGCTCAGTAAAAATTACCGTATTATTTATAAATAAGGTTTTTTTTTATTTATTAATAAATAATTGAATTAAAATAGTTTAAAAGGATATTGATAGAAGGGTAAGCATTAAAATCAAATTATTAATATAGAAAACATTTTTTGTGGTTTTTTATTATTTGTGGAAAAAAAATATATAAATTCTTTATTTGACATATTACATGATAAAAGTTTTTAACAATAAGCACATTACAATAATTTGTATAAAAACATATTTCAATTAACATATCAATACATATAAAAAAACATACAAGAATTAAAATAAAAACTAAATAAAAATTCATGAAACACAACAAACAAACACTTCATAAACATCCAGTCATGATGGTTGCTATTATACAACTGAACGAAACCTGCTTAGTTGCTACGCCTGTAACTCGTGTTGGTCGTGTTAGACAATGCTCGGTGCGCTTGCGTGCTTGTTTTATTTATTCTCATGTCTGTGTGATGCTTGGTTGCAATGATATGTGAGAGGGATGAAATACACAGCGACTCAGTAAAAATTATTCAATGTCTAGTATAATTTTACAAAAAATTAAGTAAATTTTCCCGGTGTCCACATGAAATTTTACTAGCCCATCGAATTTTACGCAGCTGTATAGGAAAAATTCTTAAGGTGTACAGGAAAAATTCTTAAGGTGTACAGGAAAAATTTTCAAATGAATCGTAAAAAATAATGTTTGAAACGCATTTTTTATATTTTTGCTTAATAATTTCCTACGGACTGGTCACTTAAGACTCGTTTACCGGAGGCAGCTCACTAATTTTTACTGGAATTTTTTCTCTGTGTAAGTCTCCAGGAGAAGGTTCAAGGAAAAAAATGGTTACCTAAATATAAACCAAGGTAGATCGCTAACTCGACTACCACAACTCGTGTGCACAGTTACTGCAGCAAGATCCTGCGCAGTCCAAATTGAAAATTATAAATACTTATTGAAGATATCTCTTGGCAAATATTACGATAAAGTATGTGAGGGGGGGGGGTGTCAAAATCGCTTCAGAGTCTAACGAATCAAGTAGTTCCGCTTTTGTAAACAAGAATCATCGATTATTATTAAAGCCCAAATGCAATTAATTAATACATCATTGTATATGTTTTCATGTAATTTTTTACATGAAATTTTTACATACGTATCTATGTACATACCTACAGCTGTTAAAAATTACATATTTCGCGCGTTCTCTGTCCCAACCTCGTAAATCAAAAACTACATTTTTACGACACACAAACACACATATTAAATACTGTATACATAGGAACTCCAATATAACGTACTGGCCGGTACAAAATAAGGGGAAGTACGTTATATCGGATTACCAGGGCCGTCAGTAAAATTTTTTAAGGGGGTACAGAAACATAATATGCGAACACATACGCATTTCATTATTTATATACACACGCATATACACTTACTTAAATGCATGTTTACAAGAACACACGTCTTCAACTAAATACATATATATATACACAACTGTTGTACATTGTACAAGTATACTAGAAAAATGCATAAGCTGCAAAATTTGACAACAATTTGAGAATACTCTTCTTAGAAATCAGTCAAAATATTAAAAAACCGACTTCACTATTGGTTAACTATTGAAAAATAGACCAAAGAGTGGAATTTAATAATAGTTTTAGAATATTCTATTCGGAAACTAGGAAAGATGTCGGAAAACTAACTTTACTATGGGATTTGCCATTAAGGAAATAGTTGAATAGCGGAATTTGGCAAAAGTTCTAGATCATTCTATTCAAAACCTAGAATAGATATCAAGAAATATTTTTTCCATCGGATAGGTCATCAAAGAAAATGCAAAATAACGGAATTTGAGAAATGTTCTCGAATATTCTATTCGGAAACTAACAAAAATATTGAGAAAGCGACTTCATCAGTAGATTGCTCTTTGGCGAAAATGGTTAAATAGTGGTGCTATACAAAAGTTTTAGTTATAAATTTACGCCAACGTATACAATTGCAAAAAAGTATAATATTTACATTTTCCTTAAATAAAGTACCTTAACTTTTGTTAAATTCCGCTATTTGATCTTTTATTTAATAATTAGATGAGTGATAAAATTGGTTTTTTTGATATTTTTGCTAATAGAACATTCTAGAATATTGTTCAATTTTTGTTATTTAGGCTTCCATTCGACGACAAATCCGATGGTGAAATCAGTTTTCCGATATTTTTACTAGTTATCGAATAGAACATTCTAGAATATTGTTCAATTTTTCTTATTTAAGCTTTCATTTGATGACCAATTCGATGTTGAAGTCAGTTTCCCGATATCTTTGCTAGTTCTCGAATAGAACATTCTAGAACATTGCTAAATTTTTGTTATTTATGCTTTTATTCGAAGACTAGTTCGATAGTGAAGTTAGTTTCCCGAAATCTTTGCTAGTTCTCGGATAGAACATTCTAGAACATTGCTAAATTTTTGTTATTTATGCTTTTATTCGAAGACCAGTTCGATAGTGAAATTAGTTTCCCGATATCTTTGCTAGATCCCGAATAGAACTTTCTAGAACTTTTGCTGAGTTCCGCTGTCTAGTCCCTTCTTTGGTAGACTATCAAATGGTGAAGTCGGTTTTTCGACATCTTTGCTATTTTCCGAATAGAATATTCTGGAATTTGCATCAAAATTTGTTATCTGGCTTTTTTTCTATAACCAATCAAATCGTGAAATCGATGTGTATTCGTATATACACACATATTTATCTACGTATGCATATACGTGAAATAATATGTACGTGTATGTCTCTATATTGGTGTAATTGTCGTTGGTGTTGATTTTACTGTAAAAGTTCACAGGAATCTGAATATTTTTGAACAAGTTCACACATAGTTGTAAATGTGTATATATTTACACTGATTATATTTATTTGTGTATAAGTACTTATAGCTATGTGTGAATGCTATACGTGTGTATGTAAGAAAATATGGGAACTTGTCAGACCCTCACATAAATTTGCTACGCCCCTGAATTGACGATTATGTATACCTTGACACAAATACAATCTCACGTCTTCAAATCTGTGAGAGGGGTACCCCACCACTCGGTACGTTATATTGGAGTACGTTATATTGGAGTTCCTATGTATATTTAAATACATTTTTTTGTGTGTCTAAAAACTGGGGGTTTTCAGATACGAGGCTTGGACAGAGAAGTCGCGATATAATAGATAGGTGTATGTGTATGCCATATTTATAATTGTATAAAAAAAATACCTGTATATTAATGAAATAGTAGAGAATATGTCCGCATTATAAAAGTTTTATACGTAAATAATACATAGTTTTATGTTGGATTGTGTACGTATGTATGTATGTGTTTGTGTTTGTTGTATGTGTGTGTAAATGTCACGCTGGTAAAACGCCATCCATCTGCGACCGGGGCTTATCTGATTAATATTCTTCTATTAAACATTTATATTTAATTAACCTATGACATTTTATTGTGTAAATTAATAAATAAATATTAATTTTTAATGTATGATTTATAAAATTTATGTACAATATGTAATTTACTATTGTTGGACGAGACGGCACGGGACGTACAGTGAGTGGACGTTAGTAGATTATTTCATTATAATTAGGTACATGTGTACAGTATGTACGTGAACTCGCCAGTATATTATAGTGCAATTACGCGAGTACGGTGATGATTTGTTTAGGTATTTACACGTGCGCAACAATTCTTTTTTACCTTGAAAAAATATTTTGGTTGGTTTGTATCATTTTGAGGAATGAATCGTTAAAAATCCATTTATTTCCATTATTTAATCCACCAAATTATTTGTAATAAGTTAGACAGTTCTGGTAGTCGACTCTGATTGTAATCTATTTGCATTTAGTCTTTAGCTCGGTCTGAAAATAATTTATTGCCATTTTATTAGTGGCTTCACACGCTTATCTAGGGTATAACCGCGGCTCATTCAATAAAGTCATATCTATAGAATATATTTATATTTCTTCGAATCGAGTGCAAGACTGCCATAGAAATTTTCACTTTAATCAATGTAGGGGAAAAAATAGCCTGCCAGTTTTCAGATTTTTTCCAAACATCCAGATTGTTTTGTTAGGTAACAAATGGGTTCTATTTTATTGTGATTAAAATTTAATCAAAATCGTTAGAGCCGTTTTTCTGCAATTGGTCGATCTGTCCAAGCATTTTCGAGGACGGCTAGGCCCCGCCCACAAAAACCTTTCAGTATATTGACGTCATTAGGTTGTGTATCTTGGTAAACTTTATCCCCACGCCAAATTTCATCAAAATCTCTTAAGTGGTTTCATAGTTAGGGATCAAAATAGCTTTCCGAACATATAGAAAGACAGTCTTTGTAAATGACTAGTTTGGAACCTCGAAAGGATAAGCTTCTCATCAAGTAGGTACTGTTCTTAACAATATAAAACCTATAAAATAGTACCAGCAACTTACTCCCCATTTAACGTTTTGTTAATACGTTCATGTTGTCCGACTAAAAAAAAAAAAATCGCGTAAACAACTGTCCAAAGCTACAATATGTATAATAAATATACATATTATGTATGGGTAGTTATACAAAAAAGGGAAGAAAATGGAATGAAATTCATGCATAAGATTTGACAAGTAGTTTTATTTCAAGTTGATGACATTTTGCACACTATTTCAAAGGGGCCAGTCAAAACATTAAAAATTATAAATTTTATGGCCATTATAAAAAAACAGACATCCAGGAAAGTGAAAAAATGAGTAAAAAACTAAAATTTATTAAACTAAAACAATTTATTATTTATTTAATATATATTATATATTATATTATTAGTATATATATTAGTAGTTATATAGTGTATATATGTACTAAAAAAAAAAAAAAAAAAAATTAAAAAGAAAAAATTAAAAAAAAATTAAATAAATAAATAGCGTATTTCCAGTTTTGGAAATTCGCTAAAAAAGAAAAAATTGGGAATTTATTATTTATTAAAAAATATTCGAAGTGATTTACGACAGTTTAATACATATTATATTAGTATGTAGTATATGTGTCAGTAGTTATATTAATTATATAGTATATATTATTATACAGAAAAAAAATAGGTATTTATTTTTTTATTAAAAAATATACGGAGTCATTTATTACAGTATTCTAATGACATTTACCTAATTTATTTGCATTATTTAAGTTTAGTCCCGTTTTTGAAGCTGCCAGGAGACTGAGAATTCTTCAACATTCTTTAAAAATCGGCTAAATGACGTTTTATAAAAAAAAAAAAAAAAAAAAAAAAAAAAACAGGTCCGCTATTCCAATACAACACATTTACAACTCATACAACTGAAAAATTTTTTATATCCACAGTATTTTTCACGAAAATACTGATCAGGATACTGAGAAATTGACTGGACCGAGTACGATCTCACTTACAATGTTAAATGAATTAATTAATACAATCTCAAATTAAGTAAAACATGTACTTTATTTTATTTATTATATTTTAGTTAATTACTATGACAAACGATGATTTAATCGGAATATAAATTTTTTATATTTTTTAAGTGTTTTGGTTTGATAGGAGAATGATACAAAGTTCGGGAGACAAAATTCAATAGAATATTTCTTAAAGAAAATATAAAAAAATTCAAAAATTATTTATACAATAAAAAAGTATCAATATTAGAGATTACTAGTGAAGTGTAAATTTTTTTTTATACATTCAGTTTTACTTTGGAGAGAAGACGTACCAGGAGACTGAGAATTTTACATTTTAAGTGTCATTTTTTATCAAAAATATATTTCGAAACAGGGTTATTTTGAGTGACCAGTTAAATGCACTAATGATTTACAGTTTCCATTCAGCAAAAATGTATTTTTCAAAATATTAATATAAAAAATGAGTTGGGCTGTCCAAAATTCCCTCGTTTGTAGAACTACCCGTATACTGGTATGCAATGCACTGTGCACCGTAGTACGTACCACATTTAACAATGATATATAACAATAAATTTATGTGTTTATTTTATAAATAATGAAGTGTAATTTAAACAAATCGTTTTGATACTGGCCATTATCATTATCGTTATGTGTTATGTCAATTATGTACACTATGTGTACCTACACAACAAAACAAATAATAAAAGTAAATTACCACCACTCAATTTTACGTACATCGCACTTAATTTTATTATTATTAGCGACATTATTCATATTACCGGTTCAAAATAAAATGTTTTATAATATTACGGAATATCGCAACATCCTGTACAATAACTATAAATTGTATATATCCAATTTTTATGATTTATTTGAAAATTATGTAAAATTTAAAAATGTCATTTTCTTTTTGAAATGAAAAAAAATATTCCATCCTTATTTCATTGAATATGTACCTATATCTCACTCTGTTTTCTTCGTATATTTACAGAATATATTCCCGAAAATAAAATAAAAAATTGAATGTCGTTATTTTCTTATGTTGTTCGGTCCCCCTTCGCCCGCCGGTCCCAATGTCCGTTTATACACGTATGTTTACATTAAAATAAGGGTCGTAATAAATCATATTAAAATTGTCAGAATACAGGCAACGAACGGTCACATAATTCAAAAACTAGTCACAGCCTACTATAAATTTACATAATAATTCAAATAATGAATAACTTTGCTATAGGTTTATCTATCCAGTGCTATACGTTTTGCCTTATTCATGTCTCCGTTGTAACCTGTATCACAAATATGCATATGTTTGTATAACGAAATAAATATGGATACCTCGCTTGGAAGTATATCAGTGAATATTAAAATATATTGTGAACTTTAAGACACGAGTGCCACTGATTTGATACCACTCATATTATAATGAACCATGCCTTACCACTGTTGTTTTGTTTACAAATTTATGGAACAGGAATCATCAATTTTTTTTTTTTTTTTTTGATTAAACTCTTAATTTCGTTGTAATTTAAATTCGAATTAAAAGATTTCTTGTCTTTTTTCTTAATTTCTGTTTTACAAGTGTCGTTTTATTAAAGCAAAAATGACCGTGATTATGGATGGACATTGTGAATGTAAGCAGATACCTTTTGGTTTTAAAAATGTTCCCTTTATATTTTTTTTCTGATGAATTGTTATAATTTTTATTTTAAAAAATCGAATATTTAGTTTAAAGCACTAAAATAATGAATATATTATATTCTACGATTATTAATGATTGATACAGTAAAGATTTTAAAATGTTTTACGCATTTCAAGTCTCATCCTGTCCTAAACTGTATACAAGTTTTTCTATTAATAATATTTTATAAAGTTAGGGCTGTACGCAGATAAATTTTTTGGGGTTTTAAGCGGTATCGTTGATATACGAACTTTCAACGATCAACTATAGTATATGATCTTTACGAAAAACTTTAAACACACGAGAATGGTAAGTGTTTTATTGACATTTACCCGAATGCTAATTATTTCACAAACATAATACAAGTTTATTACAAAAAGGAATTTTTGTCTTTTCCATCTTAAAATAAAAATCATAAATCTGAGCTTCCGTTTACAAGAGAACAGTAATTTTTCTCGCTCGTCGATCGATCTCTTTTTGTTAATTTTTTTAACTACAAAGTCAGTATTGAATATACTTCAAATTAACTATTTATGTAACACAGCGGTTTCCAAACTTTGTGCACTGACGCCCCCCCCCCTACAAAAAATCTTACCTTTGCCGCCCTCCTCTTGAAAAAATTTATGAACAATTCGTAAATTATTTTTTTACTGAAAAAACTCATATTCTTGGCGGACGACAGGTTTATACGACGTCTCATCCTGTCCTAGACTGTATACAAGTTTTTCTATTAAGAATATTTTATAAAGCTAGGGCTGTACGCAGATAAATTTTTTGGGGTTTTAAGCGGTATCGTTAATATACGAACTTTCAACGATCAACTATAGTATACGACCTTTACGAAAAAATTTAAACACACGAGAATGGTAAGTGTTTTATTGACATTTACCCGAATGCTAATTATTTTATAAACATAATAAGGTACCTAAGGCATTTAAGGCCCAGCGGGTAATAAGGCCCATTAGCTATATTTCTTACAAAGAAAAGTTCTCTAACTTATCAACAAGTTTAAAATGAACTTTCAATCATTTCAAAACCAGATACAAAAGTTGAGCTACTCAGAGTAACAAACTCATGTCATATTTTAACAAACAAATTTAGAGGTTACATTTTCGTTCGTTGATATAAAAATTGTGCACATTGTGAGTGTTATATTAATGATTTTTTAAAGTTATGTTTCTTTCAAATTGTTATCAAAATTGAAAAAAATTAATATTCTTTAAGTTTTACATCAATTAATTTAGTTTATTTCTAAAGTATTTATATAAAATGTATCTAAGCATAAATATTGACATGCTGATAATAAGGCCCATGCAAATTTTGTTTGGGCCTTATTACCAACACAATTAAAATCAAACACTATAAAGCCAAATCAATTAAAACAGGTCTAAAATCATTAACAAATGAAGCAAAATTAGACGCAAAACCTTAAATTACTATAGTTACTCTAATATAAAAATAACAAAAAGGAAAAAGGACAAAAAACTAAGTACATTTAATTTTGATTTATTTTTTGCATTTGTTTAATGATGCCAGATCAGTTTTAGTTGGTTTGGTCGAATTTTTATTTTTATTCCTTAGTGTTTGGAAGTATGGCTGATAAAAAGAAGAGAGCGTTGTGGTCTGAAGAAGCACTGGCATCAGCCTTAAGCTATGTCACTCGACATGGCAATCAAAGAGAGGTTGGAAGGAGATTCGGAATTCTAAGAAGAACTCTTAGATTTAATATTTATTTATTTCGACTTAATATATTCAAACACCTAGTACTTGACTTATTCGAAAAATATGATAAAAAAAATTAAAAATAATGACTTAGGTAATTTTTTTTATTGTTGTTTTCAATAACAGTCACGCAGACAAGCGGGATTCAAGGATTTTCGAAACTTTATTTTTAAACGTGTAAAAATAACAAAATATTTTGATATATAAGTTTAAGTTATTCTTAAAGGATTTTCAAGTTCAAGTTATTCTTAAAGTAATTAAAATGCCCCAATTAATTTTAAAAAAAAATAATAAATGTACTATTTCAGGCAGTTGTAATAGGTGGGCCTTATTTTCTACACCAGTCGGAAATAAGGCCCAGTTGCAGACACTTTTTAGAATCAAATATTTGACTTGTATAATTACAAATTCATTAATTTTTTTAGGAATTTTTATCAAAAAATAAGTAAATTTTTATAATTAAATACTATATTTTTGATATTTTATAAGATATATAAATAATAAGCATATTTTGCTTAGGTGGGCCTTAATTGCCTTAGGTACCTTACAAGTTTATTACAAAAAGGGATTTTAGTCTTTTCCATCTTAAAATAAAAATCATAAATCTGAGCTTCCGTTTACAAGAGAACAGTAATTTTTCTCGCTCGTCGATCGATCTCTTTTTGTTAATTTTTTTAACTACAAAGTCAGTATTGAATATACTTAAAATTAGCTATTTATCTAATACAGCGGTTTCCAAACTTTGTGCACTGACACCCCCCCCCCCTACAAAAAATCTTACCTTTGCCGCCCCCCTCTTGAAAATATTTATGAACAATTCGTAAATTATTTTTTTATTGAAAAAAAAAACATATTCTTGGCGGACGACAGGTTTATACGACACTTAAGAGGAAACCGTTGATCAGATACGTATTCAATACGTACGCGCTAACGTGACTCTGACCGCTTGAGAATTGTTATTGTTAAAATATTACGTACAGTAGCGAGCTTACATGGCTTTTTTAGCAAAAAGACCAAATTTATTCCAACTTTTGGCAATTTTTTTCCATTAGTAAATACTTATGGCTTGTACTTGAACAAAGGGATTTAAAAAAAATGAAATTTCAACTTTTGATAGTGGTTTAAACAAAAAATTTTGATTTTCGTTGATTTTCTACTTGTAAAATGAGATGTAATGAACGGAAACAGTAATTTTTCGTTAAAGTATACAAGCCATAAGCATCTACTAATAGAAAAAATTTTTCTATTTTAGGTAAGAATTTCACGAGCTACTCTGCTTAGGGCGAAAAATCAGTGATTTCCGAAAACTGGCTGTCAATGGCAAATTATTTTTCCTTTTTCATAAAAATTTTTTATAGTGTGGCAAGTTGCAACATGAAGGTTTTTCTGTCACGCGTCGTACAGTATCCAGCGAGGCTTGTCGATTACGACGAGAGAAAAAACACCCATTTTGCACTTGTTGCATGCAATATTTTTTTCAGTTCTGAATTAAAATGGAAAAAACTATTAATAAACCTACTGATGAACACATATTTTGCAAAATATTAAAAAAACGTAAGCCATTTTGGCAGTATCATAGACAAATATAAAGTTAACTTTTAGGACGACAAAATTTAGAATTGCAAAAACAAACTTATATTGTCAGCCGTACACTAAAACTTTCAAAAAATTGATTTATAATTTTTATAAATTCCATTAAGCAAAAAATAATAAATAATAAATTATGAACAGACTAAGGACACAACAGAATACGACCACCACTATAAATAAATAATGCAATAAAACTGAAATTTGTAATATACCAATTTTTTATAAAATAAATCAGAATTGCATTGCGAAAAAAAATGCGAACGAAATCGAATCGTACAAAACATACGGCATTCATTTTTGAACCTTCGGCAAAAAAACTGTCCTATGTTGTTGTCCATTTTTTTAAAATTTTAATTAAATTATTGTTTGGAAATAAAATGGCCGCTGACAAAACAGTTGTTAAGTTGTACGATAAATTTTACTTTCAATCATATAAATAAAAATAAATTGTTTAATAAATAATAATTTTTTCTATTATTTTATTGTTGAAATTATAATTTTTAATATATTATTTATATGATTGTATTTTTATTGAATTTGATTTTCGTAGGCAGCAAGAGAATATTATTGATAGGTACATATTATGGTGTACGTAATATTCCAATGAGTCACATGACTCTTGTGAATTTTTTGATTTGTCGTTTCGAAACCAGTGTATAATTTTTTGTTTCGAATGCTGTCGTTTGTTTGTAAAATAAAAAATACATATCGTTCGAGTATTTATGGTCATTACTGTTTTACTATATATGCAAATAATATTGATACAATTTTGTTAAGTTATGATACAGCTTTTATTTTCAAATAGTTACTGGATCTACTTACTCCGATAATTATATTTGCCATATTTAGTATTTATCAAATGACATAGCTTGTGTATACATAAATAGGCAAAAGTTTAACAATATTGTTATTGGGCTATTGCTATTAGAAGCTATTCTAGCTACATAGCTAGCTACTGTTTTGTTGTTACGACCACTGACTAACTGTGTAGTAGAAGTTTGTTTGCACAAGTTTAAAGTGCACTGTGTTTAGTGCTTGTTAATACACAAACAATATCCATTTAAAGAGGCACTGCATGATATATGTACATGAACAGTTCATTAAATAAAATACTATGGACAACCATATTATGTGAGACAAAAAGAAAAATTCATTTAATGGTTGACAGTCAAGTCAGGGACGGAATCAGATGTAGGGTAAGAAAGAAAATTCGAATGAGAGTTTAAGAGTTTATATCTGTAAATACACGCTTAGAAAAGTGAATCCGGTCTTACTGACGTAATCGAGTTATATAAAGAATCGAATAATGAGTTTGTTAAGGATGCCTTTCGGTTTAAAAAATAGTCCACGTATTTTTCAGTATTTACTTCGTAAAAACAGCATACTTACACGATAATATCTTATATTAGAATTCATTAGAAACATCCGTAATCGAAGTCGTATCCGAAACACTATCCGAGATTAATACATATTCAATACTGAAAAAGAATCCGATAAAAAAATATTTAAATAACCATATCTGTAGCCGAATCTAAAATTTCATGTCGCGATGATAGTCCTAACAAAAACCATAACTTGAATATTTTTTAGTTTCCCCAATGGATTCATACCATTTTGAAAAGCTGTAGTTATATACGATATTAGCTGTCCTAAGACTGACAACGAGTTTAATATATCAGTTACTACATTATTCGGTTTAAATTGTGGCGTCAGTCCAATTATTCTTCTAAGAAAGTAGTCTTTCTTACATTTAAGTTTCTTTATCCTCGGTTGATCACAATTCAGGTATTTTGTTAAGACTCCAAATTAAGAAATACCATTCAAATTAAACTCAGATCAAGCTTCTATTTTTACATACCTACACGTTATTAAGATTTATTAAAATTACTAGCCGTACCCGTGTCGTTGTTCGCGCGAAACGTTGAGTAGTTTCTTTTTCCAATTTGTAGTTTCTTGCAACACAAAATGCATTAAATTGTCTCCAAATTGACAATTGTGTATTTATTGTATTTTTCGGTACACAATTAGCAACATTTTTTTTTGATTTAAAATTCAAAAAAATTTCCAAACTACAAAATTTATTTACAATTTTTGTTACTATAGTTATGAATTTTTTTATGAAATATGTAAATTGGCGTAATGTGTGTAGATGCTCAAAATAGTTTTTCCATTTTCCCGTGGGAATAGGACATTTTCCCGAAATAAAAAGTATCTTAGATGTTGACGCAGGTAATAAGTTATCATCACACCAAATTTCATTAAAATCCGTCCAGTAGTTTTTACGTGATGCGTGAACAGACAGACAGACAGACAGAGACAGATTTACAGTTTTATTATATGTATAGATTTGTCAGTATTGAATTACAGTTATTATTATGACGTATTGAATATAACTATATAATTTAGAAGTTCTGTGCGAAATTCTCTGTAAATGAATACAGAAAAATATTACTTGCAACAAGATGGTGTGTATCAACGTATCGATTTTAACAATGACGTCATAATCGTTTCATCGGTTATAATCGTTTATAATCGGCTCACAAAACGTAGAAGATGACACAAAATTTATCATTTTCTCAAGCATAAAATTGTAACAACTGTCTTAATTCTTAAATGTGATTATGTAATAGGTATTTAAGAAGAAAAGTTGCCCACTCTTAACACCTATGTAGGTATTTTCGCTTTTTTTTTTTTAAGTAAAATTTGTTTTTAAAGACCAGAATTTTTTCATTGTTGTTTAGTATCGCCACTGCTTAGTGTAATTCCCATTTTCCTAAAAAAAGATTAATTGTTTGAAATAAACTTTATACAACACATGGTTAAGTAATATCGCTTTACTACAACTAAATGGCTTAAGTTGGTATAAAAGTAGCTGTCTGTTTTTTTAAAGATGATGTAATTGATAATGGAACCAGTAAAATAGTCAAAGAGCTACGGTAAACGTAGCTGTTCTCTTTCGATCTTATCTCAAGCAGTTTTAACTATTTTAAGTTGGTAATGTTTACCTTGTCGTAGTAATAACGATTATGTGCAATACATACGACGGTACTTATTTAAGTAACGTACCAATTTGAATACACTACTTCATCAAGTCATGATCCTATGTGACGGAACTGGATTTCAAAAGTTAATAAAAATTTATTATGACATGTAAAAAGTACATCCATATAGTATTTTACATTTTATTAAAATTGGTATAAATTTGTTAACAAGCTTGGTAATTATTTATAGTCTTCCGCGAAGGCGATCTGGTAAACATAAACGGGTATCTAATTTTTAAACGATCCATGTTGATTCCCACAAGTTGTTTCGTGTGTTTACACTGTTATTTTGTTTTTTCTATTTTGCAACGAGAATTTTTCCAAGCAATGGTCAAGTGTGGTTATCATGGTGTTTGGTCGTATTTTTTAATAGTCTTTTTTTGAAAATTTTTTTAGTTCTTTTCGATGTTTAGAATACGCTGAATGTCTACAAATGATCCATACCCATACAAGGTATGATTTCATACTTTCATAGTAGCTATTATCTCAGTTGCTACAAGAAAATTCTCCCAACAGAAATGTTGAGTCTACGTAACCTAGCTGTTTGTATCTAATTTTCGGGTGTTAGGAGTCAAAAAATGAAAGAAATATGCGATATCGGCCGTGTTTATATTTTGTAGCGACACTTTTTTAAGCTACCAGTTTTTCAGTTTACGTTCCGTTTAAAAATTAAACTTTGAAACTGGACTGAAGTTTACTTGATGGGATCAAAATCACCCATAAAGCTTCCAGCTTCCATAAATCCACCAATGAAAGTCTTATAAATCTTATTATATACAGAAGATTATTGTTAACCAACAGAGATTCTGCAAACAAAATATCTAAAATAATTTACATGTATTGACTTCGGTTTAGATAAATTTTAGGATCGTATTTCATAGATAATATGATCAAATTTCTCTATGTAATTTACAAAAATTCTAATTTGAATATCATGTTTTTGTGGGTACCATGAATTATACGTTTCAAATTCAATCTACATACACACGTACACACAATCAGTGGCGTTTCGTGAGATTTTCTAATGATGAGGCTGAAGATATGAAAGTGTAAATAGTATTTTTTTATTTATCGGTATAATATTAAATTTTGAAATAAAATTCATATTAATTAACTACAAAATGGGGCTGTAAGAAATAAAAAATAGATTAGATTTTAAATTTTTGATTAATTTTTGATTTTAAATCGATTTACCGAAAATCCATTAATCGGGACTTATAAAATCGACTTCTTTTCGACTTTTTTTTATGTCAAGCGATTTAAGAATCAGTTTTTAAAAAAATACAAGATCCACAACGGACTTTCTTCGAGAAGAAAATCAGTTCCGTTACCACAACACGGAGACATCTACATATGTATAATAATTTAATATATTTAAGTATTTCACGGCAATGTGCATTTTTGAAATCTAAAAAAAAAAAAAAATCACCGCCAATGGGGTGTGGCCCACAGCTTCCTCGCACTCGTAAAAGACTTTACACAGTATCTACCAAATATATATATATATACCGTAAAATTATATTTTCGCCTTAAAGTTCATAAAAAATTGTTGTAACTCAAAATACTTAAAGGCTAAATTATAAAATAATAGCAAAAATATTTTAGAAACTAACCCCCAAAATACTCTAATAATTTGAGCGAAATGAGACTAACAGTAAATAAGATATTGACATTTAATGGGATTTCATGGTAGCGGCGTTGCTACCGTTACTCCGATTTTGACTAAATTCATAGGGGACCATCTAAGAACCAAATTGTATAATTTCTGAAAATTTCATTAAAAACAATCGAATAGTTCAAAAGTTATACCACTTGGTGCAAACTGGCGACACACAGACAAACACACAGACGTACGGAAACCGTTGAACAGACACGTTTTCGATAGTTACGGGCTAACACTACTGACCGTTATTGTTATTGTTAAAAAATATTACGTACAGTAGCGAGCAGAAAAATCAGTGTTAAGGGGTTACATGGCTTTTTTTAGCAAAAAAACCTAAAATTTATTCCAACTTTTCGCAATCTTTTTCTATTTGTAAATGCTTATGGCTTATGTACTTGAACAAAGGGATTTAAAAAAAATTTTTAACTTTCGACAGTAGTTTAAACAAAAAATTTTGATTTTTGAAAAAATTTTCGTGGTTTTCGTCGATTTTCTACTTGTAAAATAAGATGTAATGAACGGAAACAATTATTCTTCGTTCAAGTACATGGAAATTCAAGAACATGGATCGTTCAAGTACAATTCTCTTTTATATAAAATGTCCATTATTTCGTAATTATGTTAGAGCGCTTATTCTTAAAACCGTGATTTTATCAAAACGACAACGATATTTGCAATTAACCTGTGCCTCCCTGGCGAACATTGCGCGTCCCCCAGTTTGGAAACCGCTGGGCTAGGGTCTAAACCCCTACAGTTCATATAAACGAACCGCCACTGATGCGTAGATATAACACAAGACACAACAGTTATTAGAAAAGAATTTTTCTTTACTTAAAATTCATATTTTAGATTCAATGTCGATTATGATGTAACACTGTCGGGCCGCGACTTACAAGAATACACGACCGTATACAAAACATACATGAAATAAAACATGCTTCATACATCAAACATTATTATCAAAAAAGCGAGCGCCCGCTCGTTCCCCCCGCGTGCATGCCCCCACATTCACATACACTATATTATATTATAAATGCGGGACCTCCCAAGTCGTTTGTGGCTAAGGCTATGACCGGACCCTGTTTTGTTCGTTGCTCGTCAAACACGACACAATAAAACAATATTTTCGAAAAAAATTTTCGTTTTGTTTTTTGGCCGCCATTTTGTGTTGTCATAGAACAACTAGCCGCGATAGTTGTAGAGTATGTCATGGTTTTAGATCAAGCTTGGCTCGCTAGCGTAGCTCTAGGACCAATGAATTGTTCGCGTTCCGAGTGCTATAATTTTAAAATTATAATATTATTATGATTTAAAAAGTTAATTACGTAGTTGATATGTTTTTAAATATTCAAGAGGTCGTTTTTTTTTTGGTTCAATGTAATCAATTTAAAATTGAAATTATACAGGTGAGGAAGATTTTTCTGGAAAAAATTATATTGTAATCAGTTTTATGTAGATTATAATTATCTAATTATAGATTAGATATATCTAGCATTTTTTTTAAAAATAAATTTATATCTGCTTATTAATATCCAATTTTTGTTCGACATGTAAGTGTAAAAAAATTCGTTTCTTTAATATATTTGTACATATTCTTTTACGTTTATCACGATTTTTTTAATTGTATAATTATATAAATATGAAATTATCCAACAAGGAAACGTTATTTTAAGTATTTCGCCTCAGAAATTTAATATATCCAATTTTGACGAAAGTTAAGAGAATTATAGTTTTCGTAATATAAAACTCCAATAGGGAAAATTTTAATAATTAGGTATTCATTTTAGTAGAAAATATTATTAGATAATTCTTTAAAATTTATTCCAACTTACGCGAAGAAATATCTTTAGACAGGCGAAAATAAAGGAAATTTCGGAAATTTCTTTAATAAGGAAAAAATTAATCTATATATTTTTTAAGTTTGAAATTTACGAGTACTGTACGAGTCTTTAAACAAAAGTTTCAATTTTCATGAAATTTTCGTCTATTTTAGTATATTAAAAAATATTTTTGTACGGATATTGACATATATAAGTTTGGCTATATATGTAAAGTACATTTGATATGAATTTCAAGATAATCAGTTAAGTAGTTTTTTAATGAGAGTTCCCGCCAATTGTCAAAATGCTGTTTTGAAGAAAACGTCTTTAAAATTTTGGTAGGTACGTAATAATAAAACGAAACTACTTGGGTACACAAGAGGCTAAAACATATACGGAAAACTTTGACTATCGTTCTGAAAATTTAGGAGTATATTCTTGAAATGCATTTCTAATATTTTATCGAAAAAAAATCCTACTCGGAAGTTAAAAATCAATTTTTTTTGGAAACGAACAAGTTTTATTTTTAGGAATGATAGTTTGAAACAAAATTTATAGAATTTTATCGAATGCCCGTAATTTTTTTCTAATTTTTGTCACTGGTGTTACTCACTCTTTAAAAAAGGACACTTATATGAGTTACTAAGTGCAGTGGAGGAACTATTGCCATCAAGAATAACTTATGCCAACAATAACTGGCTTTCCTGTCAGTATACCTATCAATAGAAAATTATATCAAAGAAAAGAAAATTTTGATTATTTTCTTTTCAGATAAATCTAATGAGTAATTTCTCCGGAATTTTTAAAGGGCGTGCCACAAGATTATCTGACAGTGCTACAAATATTAATTTTTTTTATAAGAATGTGCAAATACGGAAAAAGTTTCAATAAAAAATAATTAGATAGGTACAAAGAAATCTGATCTTATGGATTTTAGCGAATTTTCAAAATGGAATTTTCAGCTATTACAGCCATTGTAATGACGCGACTTGAGCCCGGGACTATGGCAGAAATTTGCTTTGAGGTCCCTAGAAACCGAAAATAATATTCACTAAAATTTATATATATATATATATATATATATATATATATATATATATATATATATATATATATATATATATATTAGGGTGGCGCAAAAAAACCACATATTTTTTTTTTTCGTCTCATAGGGAAAAAAGTTAATTTAGCTCGATTTAAGAATGCTCACCAAAAATTAGCTCAATAAAAACTTTTTAAGGGTCGCTCAAAACTTTTTAAAATTTGAAAATGGGCCAAAAATCGATTTTTGTGTTTCATCAAATTTTTTTTCTCATCCCTGCATATGTTTGTTCATTGCATAATAAAAAATTCCTCCAAATTTCAACTCAAAAAATTGATAATAAAAGGCCGCTCAGGATTTTAAAGTCAAAATATTTAATGTTTTTTAGTGGCGCTAAAAAATATTAAATATTTTGACTTGAAAAATTTTCAGAACTCTTGAGCGACCTTTTAATATCAATTTTTTGAGTTAAAATTTGGAGGAATTTTTTATTATTCAATGTACAAACATATGCAGGGATGAGAAAAAAAATTTGATGAAAAACAAAAATCGATTTTTGGCCCATTTTCAAATTTTAAAAAGGTTTGAGCGACCCTTAAAAAATTTTTTATCGAACTAATTTTTGGTGAGCATTCTTAAATCGAGCTAAATTTACTTTTTTTCCTACGAGACAAAAAAAAGAAAAATATATGGTTTTTTTGCGCCACCCTAATATATATATATATATATATATATATATATATATATATATATATATATATATATATATATATATATATATATATATATCTGTCCGCGCGAACGTAACTCTCGAACGAAGTATCCAATTCTTACGAAATTTGGTGAAAACATTGGAAGTCCCAAACTCTTGGATGAGTTCGTCAGCCAGACACGTCGGATGCCAGGAACATGGTTTTTGTTCTTGTAAAAAATAAGTTTTTTGCCAAAATTTCCACTTATTCAAAAATTTTGCGAAATTTTTTTACACCCTTTAAAAGAGGAGAAAAAATTACATAAAAAGGTCTAAACTATTATTCTATGTCAACTAGTTACCGAGAAAAACTAATTGTTATAAACGGAAATTCGCTGTCTTATGCAGGATACTGCGACAGGGGTATTTATTTTTCTACAAAAATAAATAGTAAGCGTTGTTGCTCTAATTCCTCCAATGGAGACATTTAAAAAAAAAAATACATAATCATAATGTCTTAGAAATTAATCTGACAATTTCCTATTCGCACTTGAGCAACAGGAATCAAGAAAATCGCAACATAACCAAATACACTAACATATACACGAATCACAGTAGGATAACACGGATAATTCTACTGACAATGAGAGAAAATCTATCTTCTCTGTTTGGAAACCATCCAGAATTTCGTAGTAGCTGAGCTATCTTTTTTTTTTATAGAAATACAGTAGCCTGTTTTCATTATATGAAATATGTTTCTTAGAAATCAAGTTATTAAAAAAATATTACGGAACAATACGTTTCCTCGTAAAAATTTTTGAGAATTTTAACTATGATTCATTCGATTTTAGATGGTATTTTAATTAACGCATTAATTCTGTTTTTTTATTAATTATATTATAAAAATTACCGATCGTTATATTCTTTATTTTATCTCTTACTAAATCTTCAATTTAATTCATACATTTCATATTATATAAAATATGATAATTATTTAAAGTATTTTACTATGTGCGGCCGACATAATATATTCTATTATAACCATATTGAAAAGCAACTTTTCAACTCTAAATATGACTTTTTTAATGATGTGTTGCATCTAACAACTCTACCGCATCGATAATAATCGTTCGCTGTTGTCTGCCTATGCGCTTGTATTCGCCAGTCGCTGACTAAATTGTTGTTAGATCTTTATAATTGGCATCATATATGTTTTATAATGTGGTTACCTACGCTATATATTGAACATAACATGCATTTACAATCAGCAACATAGAAATTCGCACAAAATATAAATGAAGTTTGAAACTGAAACATGCACAAGCACATACAGTCCACGAGACGTGAACAAAGATAGATGAACATAAATAATTTATTTGTTGTAAACCCAACGTACGTTAACTTTTTAATATTTCATAAGTTCAAATACAAGTACAATTGTGGTCATAAAAATTGAATCAGCCATAAATTTCGTATAGAAAAAATTTCTATAAATTTTAGATGAGCCGTATTAAAATTCTGGGTAAGAAACTGTAAATAAATTCAATAGGTTTTAATCATGATTTTATTGTTTTTCACAACGAGCTAAAAACAAATAAATAAAAAAGATGTAGTAGTTTAAATGAATGCAACTGTATCTAGAAATTATTCACTGTACAGTGAAAAATGAAGAATATAATATTAAATTTAACAACATAAATTTATCCTTTGTCTTTTTAAATTGAGAATAAAAAGTTTGTATACAGGCGTTCACAAATAGATTCCCAGCAGATATATTCATAAATAATACAAATTAGATATAGTTAATCACGATGAGGTAATATTTTGTGTGTAACCACTGTGAAGGACCGCGTCACATAATGGATTATACCGATTGTGTCCAGATATAGTTAAAAATTAAATTTAGCTATTTCAAAGACGGTTATTTAGTATCAAATAGTATCAGTCTAACAAAATATAAATGCCAATTATTGTGGAAACGTTGAAGAGACCACCACTTACCGAGAAACTGCATTGACATATTGCAAAGATTTATGGAATACTTTTTTACGGAATTTATGGAAAACTCTAGTGTACCAACCACCTTAATAACTCGTCAATATTCCTTTCAAAATTATACATAAAATTTGGTGGTAGTGCAGGGGAATTTTTAAAATAATTATTTTAGAGCAATGTTTTTAACCTGTGGGTCGCGACCCCCTGGGGGGTCGTGAAGCCTTTTTAAGGGGTTCGCAATTACTTTAACAATAATACTACTCTAGTTCAATATATAATATTTAATAAGGAAAAGGTTAATTAAAGGTTACATTAATGTGATGGTTTCATTCTTTTGCTTGATAAAATTTCAAAACTAATAACTGTGGCTTGTTTTCAATAACAGTTAATCCGAGTTTTAAATAATTGTCGTCATATAGACGCTTTTTTTTGCTTTTGTTTCATTACTCTCATTGGAATTTGGAAATTGACGGTTGTGCATGTCTTTTCAGTGAGCAACTATTAAACAAACAAGTCAGTTCAGTAAATTTAAATACAATTTGAAGCGAATTCACAATTGAAAAATGTTATCCTTTGCCTGATACTCCAAGCAGTGCTCATCACGTCGCGTTATGTCTTGCTCACACAAGTCACGCGCGCGTTCAGAAACTACTATAAATCGTTAACTTCGATGTCCATATAAAAATATGCCTGTTTAAAGTCCTTTGTTACGTATTTAATTCACACCTAATTGAAAATAATCAATAATGATGAACGAATTCGATATTTAAAACATAAAATAAAAGTTAGAAATAGCAGAGGGTAAATGTCGCGAAATATTTTTCTATACTTAGGGGGTCGCGAAAAATTTTTCCATATTAGGGGGGTCGCGCCATTAAAAAGGTTGAAAAACACTGTTTTAGAGAAATGAATCAAATGAAGACTTTTATATTTATGGATAATATAATGGAGCCGTAATTGGAACCCGGAGGCCCGGAGTTATTGGTAAGAGATTCGGCGAACAGAGTGAAGCTTTGTTTTTCGCGTCAACTGTATTTATGGAAAAAATTTTCAAAAAGTTTTGTTTTTCTCCGAAACATGTCATTTCTCTCTGATCCTACATAATGATGCATCCTTGATAAGACAATAGTAAAAACCGTAAAAATATTCTGAATCACCTGAATGCGTTGCTGATAAACGTATAAATTTCATTCCAATTGTGAGTAGGTATTGATCATATTCGACTGAACACATTGAAAAAATTTCAATTGAAAAATTTTCGAAAAATAAAGATAAATAGATAATAACAAATTTATGATCCATTAATGTATCTTTGTTCAGTATGTGACAATTGACGATACGATATACGAGAGAAATGAATGGTGTGCTATAAATGCTATAAATAAATAATACAATAACAGCGAGCACACGGTTTATTCCCTACTCGGACCCCGCTCGCACGGTTTTTTTCCAACCGTGTGTAGTGTTGTATGTTAGCTCTGTTCAATGTCGTGTAGGTATCTGGTGTATGTTCTTTTTTTCCTCTTCCATCTGTGCGCTTGTAGCCAACGAACAAACCCATACATTGTTAATATGGGAGATGTCACTTTGCTATTTTAATTGGGTGCATTGTCAATGGCAAAACGGGGCAGTAACCAACAACAGTACATAATACATACATACATAATACACAAAGCTTTTTTGAGTACGGTTACGTTGAAGTGAAATGAGGGAATGTGGCTTTGGTGTTGTTGTAGGCGAATTTTTTTGCGAGATTGCTTTGTTTCTAGCGAAATGGACAAATGAAATGATATTTGGGAATTTTCAGTTTTTTGAGGGATGTTGTTATTATGATTTTGTACGAATGTCTATTCCAATTACGAGCTCGTTAAAAATCAACACGAGCTTGTTTTGTCTAGGTAACTTTTTTGTTCTTTTAGTATACCTTGAGAAAAGAAGGATGTCCAATATTTGTAATAACGGACGCAAGGTTTTCCGTTAGTTGAAATTGATGAGTGGGCTTACATCCAAGAGCGGATGCAAGGGGATGATCATGAGAGTCATGACCTCTTCCTTTAACAAAGATTAACTCTTTGCATTCAAGCAAAAATAAACATGTTTCTCGGCTAGCTGGTAAGACATGTGACACTATTTTTTTTCTAAAAAACTTTCAACCTTTTTTCTCAAAGCTCGAATTAAATGTTTTAAATGCTCTTTTTGTTAGATTTGTTATTTTTAAAAGTTGGTTCAACTCTATTTGTTGTCCACAGACTCAGATTTTAATGTTTAAATGTAAAATATGGTTGAGCTAATGACCAAATCACCTTATCATGATAGACATGTCTTATAAGCGCAAAGGGTTAATTCAAATTTTATCGTTGTTTACGTAATATAACATTATCAGCTTTACAAAAATTTTCAGTGATTTAAAAATCGTAAATAAAATCACATAAAATTATGAAACTGGAAACAAATTATAGATTTTCGAAGCCATTCTTTTCATTGTTATCAAAATTACGAATGTAGCGCCACTAGAAAAAATAGTTCTGTCGCAACAGTCACATTTATTTAAGGAATTCGGTCATTTCGATGGCAAAAATGAAAAGTTCACACTCAAATTATCCCGAATGTACCCAATCACCCCAATTCAAATCGCTTCAATAAAACTTGCTTTGAGAAAAAGAAATTTTCTAATTTGGTGACGTCATCAAGTTTACTAGAATTTTTCAAATCCGTCAAAATCGTAAATGAAATAATAGAATGATAAAATTGGAAGCGAATTATAGGTTTTCTAAAATTCAGTATATAGAACCGCTAGAAAAGAGTCTTTTGTTGGATCAATCAAATTTATAAAAGGAATTTGGAAAGGGAATAGCAAAATGAAAAACTCATACCCAAATCACGCCAATTCAACATCAATCACTCGATTTCAAATCATTTCTATAAAATTTTATTTGAGAAAAAGGAATTTTTAATTTAGTGACGTCATCAAGTTTACGAAAATTTTTCAGTGCCGTTAAAATCGTTAATGAAATGACAGAATAACAAAACTGAAGGAGAATTATTGGTTTTCGAAGTCGTTCTTTTAATACTAACTTAATACATTTTTTTTAAATTTGTAATAAATGTGACCCCTCTAACTGTATCCGCCTTTGCTAACATCATTTTCTTGCCAGAGGCGGCGTAAAACAAAAATTAAAAGTGGATAGAAGAAGTTTCGTAAGGCCCTCTTTTCTCTTCTGTAGATCTTTTTCTTACATATTTTTTTTAAAGCCTCCAAAAGTAGTGTAATTTTACAAAACACTACCTCAGCTGATACAGTTGAAGAGTAAAAGAAAAGTTTTATTAGCTCTCCACAGCGCGAGGTTCCAAAGAGCACGAGGATAAATGCGATCGTTTGCACCGCCTCTGTTTGCTTCCACAGTATTTTTCGGCCTATAGTACAAAATTCACGCTTCAAAATCTTGGTTAACAAATTACTGTGTCTGCCATTGCTGATTGTACGTGCCTGATGCATCAATGGTGCATAAATGATTACGAGATCAGAATTAAATACTGAAACTTATGAACAACTGAGTATTGAAAAACAATTTAGTTGCCCATCCTTTAAATTTGTAGAAATAAGATGCAGAAAAGTTGTTGTTTTATGAAAAATCTTGTCATATAATATATTTAATCATGAAGTATTAAAGTGTAAACGTTTCTATTTTTATGAACACCACTGTAATTACTTTAATTACGTATCTAATTGCGAGTAAGTACATCGTTCCATATTGGTGGTTAAATTCCAATCATTAGTTTTACATTAGTTGAATACCTGTGCATCTGTTCAATTCAAATGCAGGAGAGTGGTGTGTACGTGTTTTGAAAAGCTAAAATAAATACTACAAGCAGACGGATAAGGCGCTTAATTTGAAAATAAAATTTCAATAGTACATTATAAATTATTTAATTAAGAAAAAAATTTTTTCTCCATCCAGTCCGTATGAAAGTACCTACCTAGTCAGCTAGTCTGAAGTCCAGAAGTCAACAGCAATACTTACATATCCACTACAAGAAACAATATTTTATGCAATTAGAGTAGCAAACATTAAATTACCTGCGACTTGTTCAATCGGTACAGTTACATGTTGCATGCTGCAATACTCTTACACAAAGCAAAACCAACACGGCAAAAAAATATTGGTTGTACTTGGTGCATTTGCTATGTTCTTGTAGCTTGTACTTAAAGTATTGATGGTAGCTTTATGAACCGGACCTGCAGAATATAATATGGTAGTGCTTGCTACTGTCCAACTAAACCCTTACTCGAATGTAAGTCTTATTTGTAATTTAAAGTAGATTTAATTTTTTACTAATTAGGCTTTAATTAGAATACATGTAGTACAATTCACAAAGCAGGCGTGCATTTGGAAATTTTTCAAATAGCAGAAGATAAATATTTTTTCTGCTGTGTCTATACGATTTACGATAAAGCGCTCAGGTTAATTACGACCATTTATAAAATTACTGTGAACATAGCCATAACTTTTACAATTGTATTCTAGTGTAAACTACTGAAATTTGACAATGAAGAAACACAGTGAACGGAAAAAAGTGTGTTCTAAAACAAAAAATTCAAAGTAGACATAAATATGTTGATTTTTGTGTGAATAAATTGTTGTTAAATTGGCATCAAGTTCCTTTTATTTTTGATGTTAACATTACACACCTTTAGAACATAGTTGTCATGAATCCAGTGAAAAATTCCCTTGACTAATTTTTTACAAATGAATTTCACTTTTACTTCGTCCTATACGCGGATTTTCCGACCATGATACTGACGAATTCTTCTCAAATTCATGATTAATGCTTCCATTTTACAAGAATTATACTCTTAACGAAATTGACAGTATTGAATTATTTGTATATTTGGTTTATTGTGTTTGGAATATGAATCTGTTCTGCAAAACAGAGAAGGGAATATGGTGTTCATAGGTATATATATATATATATATATATATATATATATATATATATATATATATATATATATATATATATACCTACATATAGCCTTTTATTTTTTTGAACATGAACACCTGGAATGAACACCATATTTCCTTCTCTGTTTTGCAGAACAGATTCATATTCCAAACACAATAAACAAAATATAGTAGTAATACCATAACCATTTGCTCAAATCTAGCGCAGGTAGACAAAAGTAGTTAAGTCCATTTTTTATTTTTTATTTTGTTATATAATAAGGGCCAAGAGAGTCTATCTCGTATATTTCCAAAAGGGTAAAAGTTGGTAAAAGTCAATTCCAACCCCAACATCATTTTTATACACTTGTTATAAAAAATTCTTTTCAGAAACTAACAAAAGCAGTTAAGTTTTTAAAATTATTAATAAAATTATAAAAATAAGTACCTACATAGTTTAATCAAATTGGAATTGTATTTTTATAGCAACAAGTGCCCCCTAAAACAGGTTAAGCCCACAAATGGTATTAATAATGAAATTTATTGTTGTTTTTTATATGTGAAGTCCATAAAAATGTCTTAAAAAATTTGAGTTTAAGGTTTAAAGTTTATTTTTTTTATGATTTACCGTGTTACATGTTAAGAACGTAATTGATTAAAAAAAAATTACGAAATATCATGTAAACTTGAAGATAATTCAAATAAACTGATGTTGCCTGCATTTCATTTTAGTTTTTACTCTCTACCGTAAAGTTGATATTTTAGACTTAACTACTTTTGTCTAGCTGCGCTAGAAATATGGTAAATCCTCAGTTTTCTATTAATTACATAATGAAATTACAATCTCATTTTTTAATTTTTTTTTGCCTCATTAAGCTCAAACTGGACTTCTAGCATGTGCCAATGAAGCTAATGATAGTACAGCTTGTTACGCTGGACTCGTTTTTTTTGACAGCTATTGTAAGCTCAAGGATTAAAATTTTCTTCCGCTCTAACTTGAGTCAGTCAAAAACTTTAATTCCCGTCCAACTTAAAATATTCTCAATCACTCTTACGAATGTCAAGTTGAGAATCCCCCGTTTGCTTCGATAAAATACCTTATAATGTTTTTAAATAAATAATTCAGATTTTGTAATTATATCAAGTTATTCTTACTACACCCCTGATTTTATCTGTAGCTTAAACTTGTACATAATTTAATTGAATGCAGATTATTGTCGTGTTCTGAATTTTTTTGCTGCAATTTTTTTGCGCCAGTGTCTTTTGTGCGCATATGTTTTGCATTAAAAATTACACTAACAAGAGAACAAGAATTTTTAGAGCTACATTTAATAATCAGGCCATTTTTTCTCTTTGTTTTTTATACTTGTCATCTTATAAAATTTATTTAGGTAGATTTTTACAGTAAAACGATAATTTATATGTGCAAACAAAAAATTCGAATTGTAAGTTTTAATTTGTGATGAATTCTAGTTATCTAATTGTTAAGGGGCGTTAGGTATTTTAGATCTGTAGGTGGAAATAAATAACAACAATTAGATTTAAATGATTTGTGGGTTGTAGTTGTAATTTTATTTAAATATGATAATAGATAGGTATAGGTATAGTATATTAGGTACTTAGTATGATTATAAAATTTCAAACCACGTCCCATGTTTCATATGTGCCCATACACTTGTTAGGTCAAATTTGTAATTCGAATTTATACTTCTGAACATCTTCCATCATGTTAGTAATAATTCGTAAGAAGCCATTAGTTAATTCATACCAATTGTGCGACCTGCATAGTGTTTTGTACAGTGTCAGTTATTGAACTGAAACTTTTTTGATTTTTTTCGGTGGGGATTCAAAAGGAACACACAAAAATTAGTTTGGTTAGTTATTGCTGTCAGTGAAAATACTGTAACATAACATAAATATCGCAACATTAGGAATGATCACTAGAACATGTTTTAGCTATTCTGCTAAAACCAAAGAATGAATTGCTCAGCCTCTCTTTTAAGAGATGCGGTGGATCAGGACCGTATAAAAAAAGTTTCATAGAAAATACATAACTTAAAACGCCTAAAACCTCACGATTTGTTTAGAAGTTGCTTTTTTAAACAAGATAAAGCATTAGTTTCCACATGAGAACATTTTTATTTTATTTTTATATTATTATAAAAATTGCGATAAATACATCTATAAAAATATCGCTACTTACCAGTTTTCGTATTGATCAATTATTCCTATGAAGACATACCTACTTTAATAGTTTTCCTTCATAACTGTAGAACGGTTGCAGATTCATGTCTTACAAATTGTAACCCTGACACCTCTTCCTTCATTATTTGTTTCCATATTTTACAGCAATGTACTTAATTGTAAAAGTTTGTAAAGTGCAAAAAAAATGATGTGGGTGGCCTCTGTTATTAACGGGTAGTCGTTAAACTACATTATTATTCAATGTTAATACACTCTGTTGATAAATTTATAAGCACAGCTGTACACAGGCTTAATAGTAATGAGCAAAAATTGCAATAATTCATCCCATTCCTTATAAATAATTAATTAATAACAAGTTGAAGAGATTGAAAGCAAAAGTAAACTAAATTGAAAAACAATTGTTCGGGGGAAAAAACTTGTTTTTTAAAAACAATCATTAAAGAAAAGGACATTTAATAAACACGATGCAACAGATAGAAATGGAACATACAAAACAACTTTGCGAAACTATTCAATAAAAATTATTTTCAAGTACGTATTACATATTTTTATTATCAGTGGAATGAAAATAGAAACAAGTTAATAGTTCACTTGGCACTACTGTTTGTTATATTTGCGCTGCTGCGCATACATACGTACGTGTACATACGTCCTATGTTATTTACTTTGTTGCACATTGTTTTTCTGTTTTTTCCCTTTTTGTTTGCTGTGCGTTTGTTTTACCGCACCGCGAAACTAAACAAAACAAATGAACGTCGTATATGTGTAAATACGTACGTATAGTAAAAGACCATTAGTTTTCATCTTTTTCTAATTGCCTTCATTCGTCTGATCTTTTTTCTACTATAATCAAACAATAATCGCCTTACTTGGCGGGATTTTTATTTTAGCTTTTTTGTGCCCTCGTAGCCATCCATTAGAGCCAGCCAACCAGCCAACCAGCCACCTAGCTATACATGGTGTTTTATTGAAATTCTGTCGCTCGGTAATGATTTTAAATCGATTGATTAGCGTTTTAGTAAACGTACCGGTGCAACTATGTGTTTTATTTATTTGCTATGAAGAAAAATAAATTGCACTTTATGTGCATTTGCCATTCTTATACCTACTCAATGCTGTTTGTCACAACATGATGTTTATGTAAAAAATGAGACGTGAACGAATATTTGTATTACCCACGCATTTATTATCAACTCGATGACAATTAATTACAAATTTTTTTCTGTCTGATTGATTACTAATTAATTATTATCGACTAATTATGTCATTAACTGTACTAAAAAAAAAAAAAATAATAATTTGTCAATCAGACAGAACTCGAACTGTAAGTAGCTGATACTGATAATATTCAACGACAGCCCGCAAAAATAATTAGTATTTTAATTAATTTTTTCCTTATCTACTTCACTTCATAGTTTTAGCGAATTTTCGAATCGAAAAATAAGCTATTACAGCCACTGTCATGACAAGACTTTAACCCGGGACTATGGCAGAAATTTGTTTTGAGGTCCCTAGAAATCGAAAATAATAGTCACTAAAATTTAATATATATATATATATATATATATATATATATATATATATATATATATATATATATATTTCACGTTCGATACTCGGAACACGGTTTTTGGGGCATTTTCGTGAAAATAAATAGTTTTTTGCCAAAATTTTCCCCTACTCAAAAATTTTTGTGAAATTTTCTTCCAGCATTGGAAAGAGGAGAAAAAATAAGGTCTTTAAACTATTATCCTATGTCAACTAGTTTCCAAGAAAAACCAACTTTTATAAACGGAAATTCGCTATGTTATGCACGATGCTGCGACAGGGGTATTTTAGTTAACACGTTGAAAGGTTAACCTGTAATGAGGAAACGACTTAATGGCACACTATATTCAGGGCCGTGAAGAGAAATGACGGGCCTCGGGAATAAAACACATCACTAAAAAATATATCCTCGAAAAAATAAGTGGCGAGCGAATAAGAGCTGGTTTTACTTTTTCCTGGTCACCTACAGACTGTTACGGGCCCCCTTTTCCAGTCCGGGGCCCAGAGTTGCAACCCCGGCTACCGGCACCCACGCGTTAATATAGCGTTGTTTCACTTTCGCTCTACGGCGTCTATGCCCATTAATGTGATAAGAAAGTAAAATAATTAACTTTCCTGGGAGCGTAATATGTTATGCTAAAAATGGTGCAGATTTAGTTAATTTCTATTTAGGGCAATTCCATAAAATGATGGAATTTTAGTAAAAATTAAAAAATGAAAATAATTAATCAAAATCATGTTTACTTGATACTCAAAAGACTAAATCACTGATATACAAAGTTTTTTTTATTTTTTTACCTTTAATTGTTTTTATTTTGTAAATTTAGCTTAAAAATTTATTACTTAATAAAAAAAAAAAAATATTGTAACTTGTGATTTTTTTCAAATTAATATTAAAATACAGCTAAATTTACCTTTTTCTTTATGCTGAAATAATTACTCTACTCGTTTTGAGTATTATTTTGATTTTTTGTCAAGCTATGAATTCGAGTAATGGAGGCTATCAGAACCGACAGACGTTGTTTTAATTACTAAAAATAAACTTTTATCTTTGTTATCTATGATATTTTCCAAAAAATCAAACTAATAAACTACTTACTTTTTAATAAAACTTGTTTTAAAGTGAATGTAAGTGACCAAAAAGGTGTAAATGTAAGTGACATTTTTCTCCTCATATATAATATTTTATGAAGTTGATTACTAAAATAATTTATTGAAACATTATTTATTTAAATTTACTTAGGTAAATGAAACTGTTTGTTATCAAAACAGAACAGAAAATTCTCATTATGTACAAGATGAAAAATTATGTTCCTTTTTGAGTAATGTAAGTGACCACCTACTTTATCTTGTATAAGAAAAATTTATATGCATTTTTTTGTTTTTTGATTTCCTTTGTTTAAAAGTTCAAATCGTATTCGATTTAATTTGACTAAATTTTAGTGGATTTACTCATTAAATACGAAAATTCAAAAAATTTTAATCCCAATTTTAAATCAAATTGTAATGTAAGTGACCATGAAATTACCCACAAATAAAGGTAGTCTTATTCAAAAACTATAAGAAAAATTTTTTTTCTTGACTGAAACCGTATTTATTACAGTTAAACCTTTAATAATTTACATTAATTTATTATTTATTCATTGCAATTTATTATTTTGAAAGGTGTAGTGAAATAACTCGCTGTGCGTTACTACGATTAGGTTGTAAACTCACTGGAAAATCATATTCAGTTCCCTTGCAACATGGTTCCTAGATTTTCGGATTAAAATAACACAAGGTAAAATAACCGTATTAAACAAAAATAACCGTTTCTTAAAAATAAACTGTTCCGGACTTTTTTTGCCTCTTTCATATATTTATTTTTCTAGCAAGATTTCACTGTAGTTTTAAAAATTTTAAAACTATTATTATAGTATTTCCGGTTATTTGAGCAAACGGAACAAATTGGCGAACAAATTGTTTATCATTTTCCAAATAATTTATTGATAACTTCACACTGAATAATTTCATTATTTATTATTTAATAAAAATTAAAACACAATTGATAACAATTTTATAACATTTAACGCCATTTTTCATTTATAATTTATGATTCCTAACGTAGATAATTAGAATAACAATTCTATCATAAATCATGCATCGTCAATAAAGCAAATAATGAGCCTATGTCTATCCGTTCGTATAAGTAAAGTATATAATTCAATTAGACAATACGTAATCTTTTTTGGAACACTTCAGTTGTAACGTTTACAATCACGCCTTTCAGAAAAAAATACATATTCCAATAATAGATTTGTTATTGATCTGCCAATCATTCGTTCATTTGGAAGGGCAGTCATTTTTATTTTATTGTTAAATAAATATATATATTGTCAATTTCAATCTGATTATTTTTATTTAAATGAAATATTGTAGGGGACAAGATACAGATGTTGTAACGTCACAAGAAGGTTCATTTTTGCAATAACGGAGCACTTAACCAATTGATGTTTACATGTGCTGTGTGATATGCGTAGGAGACACTGTCAGGGACGATTTCCTTTTTCCAATCGAAGATTATGTTAGACCGAAAACTTCCTAAAAACCTTCTGTCATGGTAGAGTTCCATAATATGCCTTATCTACTGATTGTATCGATAATTTTGTGAAATAATTTTGGAAAACTGAACTTGACGAAAATATATCAATCTGATTACTTACATAGCAGTAATCGTTCTATTTTGTATATATTTAATGACATTCCTCCTTTTGGATTTTTACCAGGGTTGTTGCGGATATTATATTTTGATAAAAAAAAAAAATCTATAGGTATCTGTCGATGCGAATACGGTTGTTGAAAAATATTTATAAATATATTATATTATACAAAGGAATAGATACCAAACGAAACAAAAATTGAAATTTAATAGTTTTTATTTTTACTTTTGCGTAACACATGATGATAAATTAATAATTATATTTTAGAAGGAGTGAATTATGTACCTACTTTAAAAATAAAAGTTATCTTCACAATTTTTTTTTTTTTTGGTAGTACTCATAAACCTTTGAAGCGGCTGAAATATCTTTGAGTGTCATGTCGTTTAAAATATTAGGGTGTCTCATAAATAATGTCGGTTTTCAATGTTCACTTGGTTTATTTAATAGTCCTGTAAAAAGAAAATCTTAATATTCAAAGTATAGTCCATCGTATTCTATAGTCCTGACCCAACGTTCAGCTACTCTCCGAGGCCTTACGACCTGTATAAAATAAAGCGTAGTAAATCGTTAGTCATGAAACCGACATTACTTATGAGACACCCTAATATTTTTTAAGAGGCTACAATTTTATTTTTGCAAACAAATACTAACAAACAGCACTATTGGTTTCTTGATTGAACTGGAAACCAACAAACTTATCTTCAATGTATATTAATGTGGCTGATGATGATATCGTAAAAATTATATTTTGTAAAAGGTCAGGTAAGGTATGGTCTCTCATGTCTACTTACAATTTCGATAGTAAGAAATTGAATCGAACACCAACGGTGAGAATTCACATTGTCTCTAATAGTCGCTGATATAATCGGACCGACTAATATTGAAATTGTAATCAGCTGCAAGTCAGGCTATTACCTATAACTTCGAAAGTCTGTCTGTGCGATGTTCCGCATTTGCGGATGCGGATTTAGATATCCGCAGCAACCCTAATTTTTACTATCAGCTTATTTTCTACCAAATGTCTTATTACAGCTATCACAAAATTTAAAATATCCGAATGAATTTTAACCGTTCGTATGACGTAACTAGCTCGGATATAGTTAGTTATAAACTATGCCTTATGCACTCAAGCATTTGTTACAGATGTCCCCAGTCTGGTTGAAAATAAGAATTTATATACAAAAATCTATGAACGTCGTCTTCATACATATCGCCACAATACAATGAACAGCGAAACAGCATCACATTATATTGGTACCTACAATATGTTGGATCAATGGCGGCTTTGAATCTCCCATGACAGTTAGGAAATAAATCAAAAAAAGTATATCTATTCACATACAGAATAAATGTCGGATTCGTGACTAGAAAATGCAATATGTCTAAATTTTAAATCCTCACCATAATATCGCTCGTAGGTACCTCTATTCCTGCATCTGTTTTGACAGTCCGTTTGTCCTCGGCCATACACACACACACACACATGTGAATGTCCGTGTGTCTGTCCATCGACTGTCGATTTTCGTCTCCGTCGATTTTTCTATTGGTTAGTTCCCGTTGCATGACTTACATTATTCTCCCGTCTGCTGTGTCTTCCTGTACTCTGACTGCCATAAAACCTGGATCAGTCTACCACCATAGGTATTATATTGACAGAATATGTTTTATATTTTGAACCGATTTATTATATAAAAATAAATTTTGGAAATATATTTTATACTCGAACTCACAAACGATTACCGATTTAATTTTAAACTCGTGTATGACTTGCGTTGATTATGAAATTTTTATTTATATTTTGTCCTAATATCTTGATCCTGTATCTTGTTATTTATGATTTTTAGTGTTTCTAAAATATCCATTATCTACTATAGAATTTCAGTGACCATTTCTTTCTCCCCAGAATAAATTTTATCATTATCTTTAAATAAAGATTTCATGGCGCAGGTGGGCAGTTAATGTATTACACGTATTGGAAAACGGTAGCTACACAACGAACTATGTAACCATGCATTGAATCGATTTCTACAAATTTATATGCTTCAGGGCCTCAGTAAATAAATTCAACATTATGTAAATTCTGATCTTCACAGATAAAACTACGTTTTATTTTTTAATAAATTTTATTCCTTTTGTAAATCTTTAAGAAATATGTGCTTGATTTTTTGATATTGTTAAAAATTATTTAAAATTAATGCAAAAACACAGAAGTATTTTTTTTTAAAATAATTTATGTAGTGCTCTAGTTAGGGATTTAGACACAATTTTGGTATATATACAATCGGTTCGTTGAATAGTTGAAGCTCATATAAATCAGAATACCGCTGAAGCAGAATAAGTTCAGTTACCGCTGATTTTTCCAAAAATAACGTCTCGAATTTGTAACGACATTTATATCGTTTACTTCTTAGTAAGATTACTAATAAATTACAAAATATTAATAAAATATAGGTATGAGTAGACGTTTAGAGCTCTGGCTTCGCTGAATGAATGTGGTTATGAAATTATTCAAAAAAGGAAAACCGTCACAAATTTTTAATATTTTTCTACTTTTAGGTACCGATGAAAATACTTCATAGTGATAATGCTGGGATCTACAACAAAACAATTTTATACTTCCAGCAGATTGGTCGGCCAACGCCACCTCCCTTACACTTTTTTTTTTCAGAAAAACCATGGGCAATCAAACCAAAATTTTAGAAGAACCTTTTTTTTAGAGGATACTACTAGATTTATTACACGTACTTTAAAGTATTTTATTTTGAGTAAACGTACTTTGAATTGTACAAGAAAAATAAAATTCACTAACATGCTGAATTTTATCGAGTTAAAATTTATCTTATCGTTTACTCGATTTAAAAAGCTCGATTTATTTTACTCTAATGATTTAAAAAGTTATCACCCCTAAACGACAGTTGGGTAACCTAGACTTGATTGACTGATTAGTCTGGTACCTAAAAATTTGAAAATTATTAGGATTAATTTGAAACTCAAATAACAGAAAGCTTAGACATTCTTCTATACTTTTACAATCCAGGTGAGGTCAATTAAGTCTACCTATGAAAAAGGTTGCTTTAAAAATTTTCAAAGGAAACAAATATAAGGGAAATATTTAAAAATTACATACAGGCAGAATAACAAAAAATTCCTAGGGAAAAATAAAATAAAAAAATACAGGAACACGTACTTATTTTTCTTTTAGTTGAGTGTAATTTATTTTTATTTATTTATTTATTTTTTTTTTTGTGTCCAAAATTGTACATATACTTTATTTTCTTTACAAAAAAAGCGATAACATTTAATATTGTACTTTTTTTATAATAAAAATCAATATTTAAAAAGACATGGGCAAAAAAAACACCTACCGACTCTAAAACCCTATTACCATTTTTGAAATCAGTAGTAACATGCAGACAGGCAGTCTTCTATGATTGCAAACTAACTCTTCAAAAAGCGCAATATTTTGAATAGCACTCATCATGAGCACATAACGCATCACTTAAAAGTTTCTACGTTCAAATCCCTAAATGTTCTAAAGGAGTCTCCACATCCTCGCCGAGGTTGGACGAGGTTCCTCGTCGAGTTTCTCGCTGAGGTTGGCTAAGCCATATGAATAGCATTAACCAACCGCGAAACACAACGAAATGACCCTCTGCATTCTCGTTTCGTCCAACCTCGGCAAGAATGTGGAGACTCCTTAAAGGACCTCCACATTCTCGCGAGGTTGGCCGAGTACGAGAATGTGAAGGGTCATTTCGTTGTGCCTCGCGGTTGATGTTATAATGCTATTCATACATAATTATGCCGCAGCCAACCTTAGCGAGGAACTCGGCGAGCAACCTCGTCCAACCTCGGCGAGAATGTGGAGGGTCCTTAACTGTATGATAAGTATGATAACAGTTTTTATTTGATAAAAAAAAATAAATATCAGAAGTATGTATTATTAAATCGATTTTACAGAAAGTTTATAAATCACATCACACATACTATGAGGCATTAAAAATTTCAACAAAGTAATTTAAAAAAATATATATTCAGTGTAAATCCTTTTAAAGAAATAAATAACATTGACTATCGTAATAAAAGTCGTTGTTTGTTTTTTATTTTTAATAAAATATTTTTTGAAATAAACTACATTTTTATGTAGTTATAAAACAAATATACTTATATTGTGCAGTTAAACATTAAATTGCAATTGAATGGCATTACTGAAATTGTTCCCGAAAATATTTGACGGATTATGATAAAATAATGCCCTCACATAATAAAATGTCTGTTGATCGTTTAGGTTATTGTTTTCGTGTTTAAGGACAATTTTATGTCGAATAATTTTTTCTTAAATTTAATAAAAATGTAAAAACTTTCCTACTCTTATTGTTCTTTTTTTTTAGGGATGGTTAAATTTTAAACTTTAAGCTTTATTTGATTTTAAATTGACATTGAAGGGGTGGTTCTCTGATGACGAGTACTGAATTTAAATTTTGTTATTATTCAACAAAGAATATCAAGTCAATATAGAAATATATATTCTTTATATTTTGCAAAACACCCGTGATGGTGGAAATTATTTTTATCTAAAAAAACTTCAGAATTCCTGGGACCGATCGATTTCCTTAATCTTTATTTATATTAGGGATGTTATGGATATCCGTAACAGTAACCGAAACTACCGGATATCCGAAATAATTACATATCCGAAACCGAAACCGTATCCGAAAATAAAAGTTTTGGATTTGTTTCGAATAATAACATACAACTGCCGTTGGAAAACTGACGTTAAATCGAAGGAAATTTTTGCTGCATATATTTATTTTGATCGATTTCCGGTGATTTGTGTTTGGCGTTCACTTTTTGGGGTAAAATTTTTCCTTCTTTTTTTTCTTAAAAAAATGTTTACTGAAAGCAATTATCCGTAACCGTAACCGTATCCGAAAGATTATCCGATATTTTCACATATCCGTAACCGAAACCGAAGAAAATGTTTTTAAAAATCCGTATCCGTATCCGAAATTTCATATCTATAATAATATACACTACCGTTAAAAAGTTTGGAAATAGTCATACTTTTGCAGATTACAAAATTTCTTTACCAGACATTTTAATAAATTAGTTTGTTATTAAAATAAATTAATTCGTATACCACATCTTTACCATACTAAAAACTTATCTTTTGTCGGTAGTCCCCTGTATTGTTTTTGATAAATGTACATGTTTTATTACAGTCTTACTAATGACACAATAGACAACGGTTCTCTTAAAGTAATTGTATAGCTGCTGAAAAATCGTTCTCGATCTAGTGTAGCACAACTCTGGACATTCTTAAAAAATGAATGGGAAATATTGGACAAGGAATATTTTGATAAACTTCTAAAAGGCGGCCCAGGATTTGTGAACAAGTCAACAAGAAAAAAGGTGGTTACTTTGATGAAGTTAACTAATATTTAAGCCATAAATTTATTTTTTGTAGCAATATTAGTATAATTAAGTATGATTTACATGTCCAAATAAAATTCATATTTTAAACCAAATAAGTGTGATTAATATCTATCCAGTGATGATTTTACTGAATTTTCATAGTCTTTCCAAACTTTTGAGCGTTAGTATATATAATATAATCGTTGGTGCGTCTGCTAGTGTCGTTAACTTCTGAATGACTTGACCAATGTAGGTCATCTACTTAATAAATCTCTAACACTGACTGACTGACAGACAACGCACAGCCTCAACCGTTGTGTTTAGAAGAATGAAATTTTACACAGGAGTTCCCTATGTAACGTAGGTGAACACTAAGAAAGGATTTTTAAAAATTCGCCCCCTAAGTGGGTTAAATAGGGAATGAAAATTTGTATGAAAATTCGTCATTTTTGAAGTTCGAGATATTGTATAAAAATATGTTACTATGGCTATTAAAATAATTATCTTATTTAGTAAATCTTTAACACTGACTGACATCCTGAAATGTTGCCGATGGTAAATCTCATCGGGTGAGTATACAGCTAGTATTCACATAATATTGTATTGGTTTTGTCAAAACGATGGTTCATAGTTAAAAGAACTCATATTACAATATAATATGTTGATTTAGTGCCACTACCGCGTCGCCTACCGGCAAGATCTGGACAACGGCTATACCGAGCCTGTTAGTTTTCGATATACATAATAAAAATAGGGTAGAAATGAAATCGACTTTATAAAGATTATATACTTAGGCGAAAGCCATTAATAGGAAATACATATATTTAAGTGAAAAACATTAATTGAATTTCAGTTAATGCGTAACTGACTGGACCACTTCTAGCCGGTAACCATATTGTTGCCCAATGGACTTGATTTAGGAAATGTACGATACAGTAACTGTTGTTAAATTTCATTTATTTTCTATAAAATCTTAAAATATATGTACACATACATATATTATATGTTCCCCGGTTTATATAAATACATTGTATGTCACTTAAAGATGATACCGTGCCGTAACCTAACCCCACCAGATCGCGCCACCCATTCACCATTTTATCCACCCGCGCACCCGCGCCGAAAAGCCAACCGCATGATATATTCATGTTCCCTTATCCAAACAGGTCGTATATCTTACAAGTCGTCAGACAGTCTAAGGATTTATGAGCTTAGTTTAATTGGGAAAGACCCGTTTGTTGTTTGCAGTGCGTATTCAGTTTAACGCACATTCATTTCAATATATTTATCTTTGTTTATTTTATACAAAATATGTACATTCCACATTACATCTACCTCCTCGTACCTTGTTCATTGACTCCGTTCAAAAAAAGTCAACTGCTCTTATACAGTCGAATCGCGTTATAAGTCCGCCGATTTTATTTCTATTGTAAACATGCCCCCCTGCCCATGACCGAAAGAAAATTCATTTCAGTCGCTCGTAATGAGATCGGAACATTGGTGTTGATGTTTAATAAGCTAGCAAGCCTACGATTAGTGCAACTCATAAATCATCCTGTCAGAATTTTTTTTATAGGTCCGTGTTTACATAATACATGTGTAGTTGACCAAAGCAAGTTTTGTTCGTTAATCGCGCGGATTATATTACAAACTTTGACTAAAAATATTATGTATTTACAATTCTACAAAAGATTTTAAAAATTTTTTTAAAGACACTATGTGTCGAGAGTAACGTTTAAACTTCTGTCACAAAAACTATATAACGCATTTAGAAAATGTTAGTAAATGTATTAAAAATAGTTTGATTTTGTGCCGCTTCTAACGAATGGTCATACTGCACAAACCTCCGGGCAATTTGATTAAAAATAAGTACACATTCACACGTTTGAAAAGTAGCTGAAGTGCGAGTTACGGCGATCGACTACTAACCACAAGTGGACGTACAGGAATTCTTAGAATTATATTCTGCTGCAGCCCCGAAGCGGACTTATAACGCAATTCGACTGTATATCCTTATATATAATACCGTGTGTCTGCTATTCAATTTAATCTAAGAATAACCCTTTTCTAAAATTTGTTCGTACAAGTAATTTGTTTTAAGCACGTCACAAAGTTCTGTTCGTAATATTTATGGCCCATTAATTGGATATATATTTGTGTTATTAAGTTTCGAGTTGGCTACATTTATCTTCCATTTTCATTTTTTTTATTTTATTTCGATTTGTTTTTTATTGTTATTTTTAAAAATTCGTATGGTGTACTTAGCCGGCATATCAGATCAAATCTGCAGATTTGGAGCCTCATTACCTCCAATTAGATAGTTTACAAATGATCTTGCAAAATATAACTCATGACCTGCTTTTACGAAAACCTAACAAAGCAACGTTTGTACAAGCAAAATTAGCATAGTTATCGTTTCGGTGTCCTCCAAATCTCCTACGAATAAGTTCAAAAAGTTATAATTAGATTTAGTGAAAAACTTCGCTATGATTATTGCTGATACTGTCATAGCGAGAATAACATCAGAATATAGAATTAATGATAGTGCAAGTAATTTTAATGTTCAACTATTTGAAAAATATATCGAAATATAAATATGCAGGTTTGTTTCCTCATTCGTCATGGTGTAATAGAGTATTTGACTGAATTTAAAAAAAGAAAACTATTTTGAAAACGTTTTTCTTTTGCCATATAGGGTAAAAGCCCCCTTTGTGGAACGGTATCTAACTATGAACATTTACATACTAATGAACTTATTTCTGAAAGAAACGTCTGATAACAAAAATTATTATTAATAGAATGATTGTTTTTCAATTTAAATTCACCTCGCATTTAAAGTTTCCTTACTTAATTAAAGAAATAAATATGTAAATGTCAAAACTGTTCCAGTATTAGATACCGTTCCACAAAGGGGGCTTTTACCCTAAGTGACTTATTTATTTTTGATAAATTTTGTAAAAGTCATCAAAAAAATAACTGTATGGAAGAATTGCTGCAAAAAACAGGTCATTGGAATGTTGTCACATTTCGAAGACTTTCAAGAAACTTGGACTTTAATTACTTTTATGTGAGAGCCCAAAAATTTATATATTTTTTTAAAATAAAATGGCAATGCAGCAGCTCTCGTAAAACAACCACTTTCTTTCCCTTGTTGGACCACTAACTCCTTCAGTTTTCAGCGAACTCACTTTAAATTCTGACTATAGTCTAATATAAAATGACCAGATTTTCATTGAAACGAAGCGGGACAAATGGGATGAAAGGCACCGTGAAAAATTGAGAAATTGTACAAAGTTTCTCTTAATAAAAAAAATGGCGAGCAAAAAAAAACCACAATTAAGTACATTTAAAATTAGAAATGCAGATATTTTCTAAAAAGCGGGGAATTTTTAAAAATCGGCAGGGCGCGGGACAGTCTTCCAAAAAGCGGGACTGTTCGGCTAAAATCGAGACGTCTGGTCACTTTAGTCTAATAATAAGTTTCCCTAGTGAACAGGATTTTGGCGATTAATTAATATTTATCGATACTATAGCAAATTTCGACTACTTTTTAATTACTTCCCAAAACACTATTGTACCTTTAAATTGCAATATTTATACATTTTACGAAATTTCTTTTATTCTAAAAATGAATGTTGAAGCCCCGAATCAGTTTCGACTCTTGATGAAGAAAGTATATATTAGGAAGTTGACTTTTTGATTAATTTAGATATTTCTCTTGAACTTCGTTGTCATTTTAGTATTAAGAATTGAAAATTCATCAAGTTTTCCAACCTTTAGTTTATATAGTGTTTAGCTAGTAACAATCTTTCGTTGAAGAAATGAGTTGGATTTTTTTAAATTTTCTTTTAGTCCACAAATCAAATGTGTAATTTGAAATGAAGTTGTATCCATAAATATCTTTCAATTCATTACATACAAAAACAATCGTATCTTTAAAAATCTTCTACGACTCGTAAGTAAAAATTTATGTTTTTACAAATAAAAGGACACAATTTTATATTACCATATATAAATATCCTGTTATCCTCAACGGGATAATAATTTTTTTTTATTCATTCTGTTCTGTGATAGACAATAATATATTTCGATTGCACCAAAGCAAAAATTCCACATTACCTTCCTTCTGCCGTGCAATTTGACGAATTATTATTACATTTTGTGTTTGTGAAAACCTGCAGAATCAGCCCCCTAATAAAAAGAACCCCATCCGTTCTATGTGTAGTTAGTATATTAACGAACAAACACACCCCCGGAACTACCACCCTAAAGTTATTTAAACATTAAGTGTAGAAGAATATCGTTAAGAACGCCCCCATCTTAAAAATATTATCTGATTACAACAAACTAGGAAAAAAAAGATAAATTATTATTAGGTTTTATCTTATTTCTTTTTTGGGGGCAGATAAATGTTTTCGGAGTCAATTGTAAGGAAAATGATCGGTTCATCCAATGCTCTAGCATCGCATTGTTTTAATTAAATCATGTCAAAAGAGAAAATTGAACACAAAAATTTCGGTGCAATAGTAAGCAGTTTTGTCAGTTAAATATTTGACAACTAAACTCATTTAATAACAGAGAGGTTCTTAAAGTGAAGTTCAGTGCGGTCTGTGGACCTTAAAAATGTGACTCGCCATGTTCCCGAAGATGCGGAATTTGAATTAATAGAATTATAGAAATTATTCGAAGAAAACAATCCAAAATCACAAACAAAATAAAGTTATTATTTTATTTCCCCTTAAACATCCAAATAAATAGTTTGTAATAAAAAGCAATTATTATTAGTATTGTTATCTAATTTTGTTAGTAGATTTGAACATAGTAAGTATAGGCAGGTATTGAAAATTGAAAATTAGTTGTTTTGAGCCATCCATACTGCTTGTAAACAAATTGCATATTAAAATTATTAACTTACCATTGGAAGTTATTGTAATGGGTCCGATTTTACGAATCGCTAATTTAGACATATCTCCACGTTTCAAGGTCACTAGAATCCGAATTCATCGTTTTTAGCGTGATGTCTGTGTGCGCGTTCGTTCGTTCGTGAATTTTCTTTCGTCTCGCATATCTCGAGAAGAAATGATGATATCGACTTCGGATTAATTTCATTAGATGCGTGATTAATGAAGACCGGATAAAGTTTTCAGCAAATTCGGATTAGTATTTTGTTTTTATAATAAAAAAACGAAATTAAAAACTTTTTGTGATAATTTTTTCCTCTTTCATATCTTGAAAATAAATGATGACATCATTTGTTTGAGAAGGGATGGAGTCCCCCACTGGATACACTGGGTTAAGCCCTCCAGTGGGGTGCAAGGGGTAAAGCCCCTGTCGGGGGTTCTAGGAGAGGAGCCCCTGAAATGAAAAAAAATTATTTATGTACAGTAGTCTCTAGTCTTTAAGGGCATTCAATGGGAAGTTGACTGTGTGAGTAGACCTGTCCCCCCAAAGTTTTTATAGTGGTATTTATAGTGCAAATCTCATGAATATTATTACATCTAGTATAATTTCAACCAGACCTACAAGAAAGATCGCAAAACTGTCTAACTACCATTTTGAAGAATTCTTTATTCTATTTAAAGCTTGTTAAAACTGATGCTTTTCCGCTTGATGTTCCACGGAAGTTGTTTTTCTACAAAAGAGTCTTTTTTTATTTTATTTCATTGTTATTGTTATTAATTTATTAGTTAATTATTAGAAAATATTTTTAGAAGTTAGCATATAAAAAGTCGACAAAACTGATAAAGTAGTAGCGCCAAAATTTTCTTTGTAGCGCATCCATAAAAACCTTACGGACCTGCATTTGTCTTTTATTTATTATCAATAGATTCAAATTTATATTTCGAAAAATAAAAATTTTATATTTCACGGATGATTTGGTTCGTCCAAAAATTTTTAAAAGCATGAATCACAAACGACTTTATTGATTCACATTTATCAGCAATGTTTTTTTTTTTTTTTTTTTTGTAACTTCAAAATGATATGAAAACATCTGCCATTGTAAAATTATTTGAATCATAATTACTTAGTAAATAGAATTATGTACCTACGGTTTTTAGGGTTCTAAAGAAAAAATTTCGGAACTTTATAATTTCGTCTTGTTCATGTTCATCTCTGTCTGTCCGTCTGTCACACACACTATAGGTGTAAATGTCAGTTAATGCGTAGGAAAATAAATTTTTTCTTATAATTATGCAAGTTGTGAAAATTCGAGCCACTAAGGAACCCTGATTTAATGCGCGTATAACACGTACTTGGTGATTTTTTTTTATACAAATGAAAACATTACCATCAATAATTAGTTTTGTGTTTACGCCAAAAACTATAGCAGATGTTGTTTATAATTCTTAATCACTAAAGGACCCTCCACATTCTCGCCGAGGTTGGACGAGGTTCCTCGCCGAGTTCCTCACTGAGGTTGACTGAGGCATATAAATAGCATTATAACACCAACCGCGAGGCACAACGAAACGACTCTCTACATTCTCGACTCGTCCAATCTCGGCGAGAATGTGGAGAGTCCTTTAAAAAAATATTGTTGGGAAAACATCAATAATTATTATTTTATTAATTACAGTTACAGTGAAGCAGTTTCTTTACACAAGAATATACAATACCAAAAAAGTTTATACAATTTCATATTATTTAAATTTTTTGTAGATGTTAAAAATATTTTAAAAATTAATTTGCAGTATTTTTCCTTCAATTTATTTAATTTATACATTTGATTATATGAGAAATTTTCTCTGCATGATATTTGTTGATTCGACAAAAACGTAATTACATTTTATTGTATTAGTACTCTCAGAAAAAAGGGGGCAAAACAAAACATCCAAAAATGTCATAAATAAATTTATTCCGAAAAATAATTTTTTGCATTCACTTTTGTCTGATTAGATTTTATTGATTGTTTCGCTATGCGAGGTATAGCGGACGGTATATAGTGAAGAGAACCAAAGGCAGGAATGTACTGATTGAAATATTCAATTTAAATAAATTATGGTTTTGATTTTTCATTTTTCCAATCAATTTTCCATGAATTATTAGTATTTGACAAAATAGGGACTCCGGATTTTCTCAAATTCGACAAGAAAGTTTTCCAATAATGAAATAGAATTTTTTTTTAATAAAAAATTAATGGAATGTAAATTCTTTTTTGTTAAGTTTAGGTTGTACTGTAACTAGGTACAGTAATCTCCCAGTTATCGGTGGTAATGACCTGCACTCTTTCCGCGCACGTCTGAATTTCCTTGATAATTCGCATCAGTCAGCAGTACTCCAGTGAAAAAGAAATTAACCAAGAATTGTAGTACCTATTAATTAGTTGTATACATAAATGTTATATGCCTAAATATTGAATTATTTCAATAATTAAATTTAGGTTATAATTACCGTAAAAAATAAAATATAGGTATATAATGAAAATTCCGGAGCGCAGATAATCCGCGCCGTGGATAATCGAGAGTTCACTGTATGTTATTACAGATTTATATATATTAATTTTGATAATAAATAATACTGGTGATCACATACCACCTTAAAACATGATTTTAGTTTTTAAGGAAGCGCTCTGGGTTTTCCCATATAAATCTGGCAAATATGGGTGCAACTAGCTTTCTATTCGATACCTAAATTATTAGTGTAGTAAAAGCCATTCTATTTGGCAGTAATTTGTGCAAGATAAAGACACCAAGATATGTGACAAATATCTAGATTTGTCACATTAAAAAGAGACACCTTTATGACAAACATATCATTCTTTTGCATCCTCTCTTTTATTACTTACTATTACATTATACGTATTAAATTCGCCTTCTGCGCAGCGCCAAGTTATTAACATAACATAAAAAAAATATAGAAACCTATTTATTAAACAAAGTTGGCGGTTTTTTTTTCATTTTTACTTAAAATAATATTGAAGTAACGAATCAGTTAACTTTCCATAGAATTGTTTTATTTATTATTAATGCAATTCTTTTTGAGAGGTCTGTCACTTTCGAATTCAAATGCCGTTTCTTCTCAATGTGGTCGAGCTTCAAACTGCCGTAATTAAAGAATGGCAAAGACTGTCCCAGGAAACTATAGATAACATCATTCTGAGTATAGAAAAACGAATGGAAGCTTTGATAAAAGCACGGGAGGAACCAGGCGGGATTAAAACGCTGTGTTTCATTTTCTATTTGTTAAATAATCTTTAACTTAAATTATTCTTAGACGACATAAGATTTCAAAAATTTGCCATTTTATATGGTTACTTTTTTGCTACCGAAAATAAAGGTATATCGACTTGTGAACATGTAATTTTAAGTTAATAATTAAATAAGATTAATATTTTCTTGAAATTAAATGGTTTGTTTGATTTTTATAGATATTTTGTATGTTCCGCTAATTCTGCCGGTGTGTGTATATGAACTTTATATAAATCTCGTGAATATTGATAAATGTTAGCAATAGTGTAACAACTTTGAGGTTTTACTAGTTGGCCATAAGGGAACCATATTGCATACAAAATAAATACGAATACAGATACAAATTTGTACACGTACTAGTAGTTCTAATACGTTCTAGTCTCGATGAATGAACACAGAATTACTAGAAAGCAACATTTTTACTCTATTCAAATATACCGCATGTTTAATTTATAAGTGCATTATTAAAAAAAAAATTTAGGCAGATTAAACGTATATACGTACAAATTTGCAATAATTTCGTGATGATCCAAACACCTGCAGTAATGTAATTAGATCTGAATTTTTGAATATTTAAAAAGATTTATAATGGTGCTCAAATAACGCCCATCCCTCCACATTATCCATCAATAATTTCCCTGGTAATTTTATAAAACTATATTTGTAGTTACTAATTTGCAAATATGTATTGAATTTTAACGAAATAACTAAATGGTACACGATGATCAAGGTTACCAACGCTAAAGAATTCACAGTATGAATTCAATAAGGATATAAATACATTTTTATTGTCTAGATATACAGTCGAACTTTTTTCTATGCGGTGAATAGGAACCGCATAAAAAAATCGCACAAAAGATATTCGAAAACTTCGTAAATAGCTATAAAAAGTACAGTTCGGTCCAGATTTAAAAAAAAGCTTCATAGAAAATACATAACTCGAAACGCTCAAAATCTCACGATTCACGTAGAAGCTGCTTTTGTAAACAAGATAAAGCTTTAATTTAAAAATGAGAACATTTTATTTTTTATTCTTATGCAATGTGCTGATTAAATGCTTCAAAACAATCAATAAGTAATTTTGTCGATAAATTATCGCAAAGTAATGTTAAAAATTTTACCTTCTCTTGTTTTTTCTTCACATTACCTATGCACTTTAATGATCATTGTTTTTTAAAAAACCATATATAAAAAAGTCACAAAAAATTACACAAAAAAAGACCGCATAAGGGTAAAAGCCCCTATACCGGAACGCGAGCCAATACTGAAACAGTTTTGACATTTATATATTAATGAAGTTATTTCTGAAAGAAACCTCTGATAACAAAAATTATTATTAATAGAACGATTATTTTTCAATTTAAATTCACCTCGCATTTAATGGTTCCTTACTTAATTAAAGAAATATATATATATATATATATATATATATATATATATATATATATATATATATATATATATATATATATATATTAAACAATTTTTGTTGAACACAGTATTTTGATCCTTTATTTACGTCTGATAATTAAACCATTCTATATTTACTACATTGACATCTAGATGTCACTTTAGGTGTCATATTACTCATATTGCACGTCTGTTTGTATATCAGCTCCCAACTCCTAGTGTCATTAATATTTCTTTGGATATATGTAGATGTCGACATTTTGTAAAAGAAAACATTAATAAATAAAAAATTTTTGGTTGTATTTTTTTATAAACATATTCATTGGATTAGAAAAACTTACGTTCATGCTTATTAAGAAAAAAAAATGGGTGTTTAATTTATTTATCAATTTTTATAAGCCAGTTAAATTACACACCTAAAAATAGTTTTCCGGTATAGGGGCTTTTACGTTATTGAAGAAGATAATTTACTAATTAATTTAAAATCGTTATAAATTCAAACCTAACCATTAAAAATTGATGAAGCTTCACAAAGTGATTAAACAAATCGAATTTTTAATACGAAGTAGTTTCAAAATAAGTTAAAAAAAGCAGGGTAGATATCTACTTCGATTGTGATGAAATTAGTAAGTAGGGAACCATTTAAAAACCGAACTGCATAATTTCTGAAAATTTCATTAAAAATAATTGAATAATTCAGAAATTATGCCACTTGGTGCCATCGGACGACACACAGAGGACAGACAAACGGACTAGCCGAGAGAAATTAAAATTACTCAGGTAGCTAAAACGTAAAATTTAGTTGAAAATTTTCATTTAGTGGGGAAAAAAATTTTTATCTTTCAAAAGTGATCACAATGCTTCCGCTACTTTAATAGTCTCGGCAACAAAAAATAGGATTTTGTAGTTAGATAAATCCTGATTGTACCAACAAAATTACGGAATTGTTAATTTCCATAAGGTTGCATGTTGTAATATCATCTTTATTTTTTATCGAATCATAATCCTTATCAGTTAAAATTGTAGAAAAAGGGTTCTTGTTACTAATGCACTCTTAATTAAAATGTACTTTTTACATTTGCACCTTTATTGAAATCTTAGTGAGAATTTTTTTGCGATTAAAAAAAATTGAATATGTAATTGATACTGAAAAATCACTAGTTTCTTTTTTTTCAATAAATTCGCCTTTATTAATATAATCAGTATAAAATAAAAATATTTCGCCAGTGGAGAATAAGTTGATCACAAATGACTTTGATCATCGATTACGTCATGCGAGTGGTTAGGTACTTCTTGTATGTACTTATTTATGCCTTTATTATCATAATTGCATCCATTATATTACCCGTGTTGTTTTAAAAGTATGTTTAAACTTTGTATAAGTAATAATACTATTATTCGTCCCCGCCAAATCCCGCGCAATGTACCGTACTTCCCCCTGGGTCCCGCTCCACGACGGTCAACTGTAATGTTTTTACACAAATCTTGTGTCTTTCATGCACCACGTTTTACGTCTTAATCTTTTTAAAAGTAAAATGTGCATAGTGAAAACACGATCATGTATACACATATATCCATTTTATATCGTATATAAAGTGGACAAAGTACAGAATTGTACAAAATTGTGTTGACAAAAATGAGTTTTAAGGAGTTTTCTGTTTTGATTTTCTGTGTGTTTGAATATTTTTGTACGATCCTGTACACTGTTTTACATATGCGAATTCTTTATTTTGAATGATGCTATAAATTTTTATATTATTACGTGTCAAAAATTTATATCTGATGTAATTTTTGATATTTTTTTATTGTTTTGAAAAAATGTTCTAACTTTTTTAGTTTTTTTTTGCCCTAGGCCATTTCTATTAAAGAACGTAACATTTTTGCAAATATTCCCGAAACCAGATATTGAATAATGTTACAAAATCTTTGAACACACTTTTAAACTCTAGTTTTTGACGCGCTTACTATTGTTAATTTTTAATATACATTGCACAGTCTCTTATAAGATCTCTTAATATTCAAAAGAAAAAAAAAACATTTTTTTTACATAGTTTCAAACGCGCAGAAGAAAAAAGAAATGTTAAATATTTGCTGACTGCATTTTAATTTTGGTTTTGCTATAATTTTTGCAGCCTCAGGCAGCTGTTACGTCTTACAAATTCATACAAGGTATTACTTGCAAATACTGATAAGTAAAAATTTTCTGATTTTCAAAAGTGACTATTTCAGAAACCATTTTTAAAAAAATGAATTATAACCCACAAAAAATTTACAGTAACGCAATCAACTTATACAAACGGATTCTATGTATGCGTCATAAATAATTTTAAATATACATTGTTCTTTACACGATTGAAAAAGAATAGTTAAGTCCCCAACTTCCCCCAGCTATACAATTACATGGACATAAGCGCTACGTCCGATTGTATGGATATCTCGATGAATAGAGGATTTCTTATTTGTGTGTGAAACGTTTTGCCGCGAAAAGAATTTTATTGAATTTTTTAACGCCTTTTTTACAATCGGTTCTTATGTACACACTTGGTTTATTATAATATATGTCTACATCATTACAATGTCCAGTGTTTGTTATACGAACAGAGCCAGCCAGCCAATTCAATTGAATTGTCCAGTGGAGAAAAAATTAAACTGACATTTCCTTATTTAAAAAAAAAATCAATAGTTACTTTTTTACATGAGGTATTTTCGATAAAATGTAATAAACGAACACATATTAACAAAAATACGCTATAATTACAAAAATTATATGTTTTACATATTAATTTAACCATGCATAAAAAATATTCTGAAAACACGATACCTAGGTACATAATAAAAAAAAAGAAAAAACCTTAACAAAATTTTATACTATAAACTGATTCCTTCCAGTTCCACTGTACATTTTAGCTAGGTAGTTATGTATGTAGTTTTACCTGATTGGTGGACAGGTTTTTGATTCCTGCTGGGGCCAGTAGCACCCTGGTGAGTTAAGTAACAACCTGTTACACACACAAACACATAAAATAAACGTATGACTGCCTTGAACATGCCAGTAAAATTAGGCAGCACCATATTCTAACTTACATTCAAACCTCACCAAATCAAATCGCTTTATTAAAAATGTAAATTATTCCTATCAATTTCAAATTAAATAATTAATATTCATCTGTAACTATTTTTTTTCTGGTTATTGCTTTATTAAATAAACATTGTAAAGTATTACAGTAGCCTGAAAAATAATTGTGACGCCCTATAATTATTATGTTTCACCAAATGGTAGACTATATTTTGTTATATTTGAATTTGTTCTAAAATTATGTTTTATTTCCTTACAGGTGCAAATGGATTACGTCGAAGGGGTCGACAAACGTACACGAGGTATCAAACCCTCGAGCTCGAAAAAGAATTCCACACGAATCATTACTTAACACGACGACGAAGGATTGAAATGGCGCATGCGTTATGTTTAACGGAACGACAAATAAAAATATGGTTTCAAAACCGACGTATGAAACTTAAAAAAGAAATACAGGCAATTAAAGAATTAAATGAACAAGAAAAACAGGCCCAAGCGCAAAAGGCTGCCGCAGCGGCAGCCGCTGCGCAACAGGCGGCGGTACAGGCCGCGGGCGGTGATCAACACTAGTGGCTACTTTAAAATTATTTTTAAATAATAAAAATTAAAAGTTTGTATAAAACAAAAAATGGAAAATTTAAATTTAAAAAAATTAATTATTTGAAAAAATGAAAAGTTTATAAATAATATAATTTATATGTAAAAAAAAGTAAAGTTAAAACATGGAAAAGTTTTTAGTAATTATTAAGTAAAAAAAATTGTGTTACGAGTGTTTTGAATTTGATTCTAATTTTTGTTGGATTCGCTCATTCGTCATCACAACGCCATCTGTAATCATAACTAAGGTAGGATTCCTTCATACTCTCTTTTACATACATATTAGTAAATTTTCGCCTCACTCCAAGCTCTTGTAAACACAATTTTTTGTTTTGTCGATATCAAGTCGGATACTAAAATGAGTACACATCAGTTTCTTGTTTAATTTAATTTTTTAATTGCGCAAATGACAAATATGTATAGATATAATAATTAAAGTTATTCTATTGTCTAGTGAAAGCTTTAAATGTGCTATGAAATTAATATAATTATGATAAAAGTTCCATAAAGAAGGTTCCGTGTTGTTGAGAAAGAAAAAGGTAATGTTTTTATGATATTTATTTTCCAAATAGTATTCTTTTTTGTCACAATTTAAAAAAAAAAAATTCTGTTGTCTAATTCAAAATAAAATAAAACTCTTTTTCAAATAAATATCATAATTTTGATCATTACTTTTTGGAACACATTGTACAACATTTTAATGTAAGTTATTTTATAAAATGTACATAAAATCTTATTTTTAAGTATTAAAAACAAAAAGTCTTAAAAATTGTTGTTTTACAAATATCGCTCCGTTAAATTTAAAATTTCATTTGTAAGACAACTTTATCAGTTACTAGTTTTGGTTTTTCAACAAAAATTGTTTTTACACAGCAAAAATTTAGCTCCGCAATAGTAAAATACATATAACATAATATAGTTCCTTTGGTAGACTCAAAACTGTTGTAGTATCTTAGACAAACATTTTAATATTTAAGAAAACAGTACACCTTTAAACAAAAGAATTATGTTGTTTAAAAAAATTCATAATTTCGTAGTAGCAATGAATTTTTTCAAATAACATACCTGTTTACAACAGAAAAAAAAACATATTTTGTGGCCGGATTTTGGTATACATTTGAGTTGGTAATTCATTACTTTGTACCCATCGAAGGTAGTTTCCAAATGGGCTTCTTATAAATTTACAGTCTTTATCTGGCCACTAGATAAAAATCTAGCCACAGTTTATTCACCTTATGATTTTTGTGTGACCTTACGACTACTGTATATAGAATTATGGTAGTATATTAAAAATGTATACGTAAGTATTTATAAAGATGCGTTCTACAAAAAAATTATTTTTTAAGCTAAAATATATTTTTTATTTGTTCCATTTTTATTTTTGACAGTGTTTTAACTGTCTATACTTATTTGAAAAGTGCTTATTTAGCAAATATGACCAGTTTTAAACCCAATATACGTAAAAAATGTGATTCTTTTTTTTGTTCTTTTATAATGAAACCCTATTATTTATTTTTTTAGAGCACTTTTGTCCGTGAAAGTTACTATTACCAGGAATAGACTTTCTCTTTTATGAATTTAAAAAAAAAAGATCTAAAATTTTTTTTGAAAACAAATTTTATTGTTTGCAAAAACACTAAAAAGAGAAAGTTGGAAACATTTTTTTAAAGACTTTTAATAGATGAGACAACAATTAAGGATTTTTTTGTATTATAGTGTTTTTTTACCTATTATATTATCCTTAAACTTAAGGCCCATTGTATACGATTACTATATAGTAACTTATTTAACTATAGATATTGTATAAATCTACCTCAGTAAATGAAACCTAAATACGTAATAAAAAAAGATTGAAAACATTAGAAATTGAATCGAGGCATTGCTGTTGAAATCTAACGTAATTTGAGATTGACTTTTGGTGAATAACTCAAAATAAAATGTGTATATAAACTTAAATTTGGATCTCTCTTAGCTAGCTATACACCAAAAATGTTTAGAAATTTTCAAGTTATGCTAGATTAATCAGTAATGACCCTAATTTTTTTTGTTAGTCTCAAATTGTTTTGATCATTCTGAAATAAAAAAAGTTTATTTTTGAATATTTTTTGAAAATATATTTGAACATAATGTATTAATAAAAAAAAAAAAAAGAAAAAACGTTAAATAAATTTTGAATTTTCTCATTATAAGTGTAAAAAAAAATTCAAAATGCTGTATATGTAATTAACTTATAGAAATGAAAAAGAATTTTTTTTGTTAAATGACAAAATAACGAGTAATATAATTTTGAAAAAAAGTGTAGTTTTTATTAATTTTGTCTTTTTTAATTTATTTAATGTTAATTTTTATTGTGATTTTTTTTGTTATATAAATTTAAACAAAAAATAAAACATTTAGTTACTTTCAAAGAGAAATTTTTGAAGTTTTCTTCAAGATGAACCCTGCTTTTATACGTTTTTAGGAACACAAAGTGAACACGTATCTTACATTAGGTATATTCAGCTAATCATTTAAACAACAGAACTATGTAATTAATAAAACAAAATTTATAAGGACTTTATAAAATTTTAATAAAACATCGATTATTTTCGGTTACTTTCACAAAAGTATTTCAACAGCATAATGTTTATTTTTGGGGGTTAATTATATTGTATCGTGTATGATGTATGTAATTTTTAACTCACGACTAAACTTTCGAAATTCTAAATGTTTCCCATCAAGCGAATTAACTAAATTTAAAAATTACTGGTTTCAATCAATAATTTGGTCAAAATCTAATCACATAGATGCATACGAGAGAATTAGACATTTTGTTTTCTTTTTGGTTGTTTAGTAATTTCTTTTATTAATTTAATTAATCTGTTACGTTGTTTATTGCCCATAAGGCCCCATAGGTATTCATATGTGGAATGATGTAATAACGGAGCCTCGTCATCGTGTCTGCGGGGCCAACGTAATAAATGTTTATTAAATTTTATATTATATTCATAGTCATTTTTGTGTTTTAAACCTTTTTACAAAACAGTTTTAATGAATAATTCCAGTTCAACTATGTTTTGGGTCAAATATCCGGCTTGGCTGTTTGGTAAAATGGTAAGAAACATGAGTTACTACCTTCATTTCAAACTTTTTTTCAATATGCAAGCCACTTTTCTAATTTACCTATTTGACGATCTACTCCCTTACATAAATCAGATTCTTCAAACTTAATATCAGAATACAATATAACCATTAGTTTTCAGTTGAAGCTTCAAATTTTATATTTTCGACCTGTTAAAACTCAACTAACACTAAAATTGTGAGAAAAGAGTGCTCCGTTGAGTTAACGAAAACAGAGCTATAGCATATAGGTAACTTCCCTCATTAACCCTAGAATCATACGTTGGTCTACGAGAAACGTTAATCATACATCGACGTCGTTTTGACGGATGGACTTTTTACGGAGAGTTTTAGAGTTTATTTTCAAAAAACATTTTTTTTTTCATAACAATACTACAAAAGCGAACAAAATATTTAAAAAAATTGGATTTGGAAAAATTTCTTAATGTAAATATTTATTAATTTTTTCAATCTTTATATCAAAGCATATTTTCATTACAAAAATTACAAAATAGATAAAAACATCAATTGTATCATAAAACATGTGTTTCAAATAATTAATTTATGAACTATTATGAGTCAGTGGACATGTGTGACTTTACAGAATGTGAAATTTCTCAGTCATAAATATTCCTATAGATATGTAGTTATTTCCCCATTAGGCACATTTGTAAATTTTCTAAAATTTGTTTGTAATTTTTCGAATAAGATCTCAAAAAATAATAAAAATTAAAATATTTTCCACAAACTTAATTTGATAATATAATAATAAATTGTTAATCTTTTATTAAGTCACTTGAAACGCATTCTTTAGTTTTCGATTCAATATATTAAAACTTCAGTATTATGTCGTCTCTATAAGTCAAACAGCTGTAATCATCTTTCACATTATCATAATCATTGAATAAATTAATGATAACATGCATATCTTTAATAAATTTTAGAAAAATTAGGAAAACTTTTATATGTGAAGTACAAAATCTTTAAAAAAAAAGATCGTGTAATCATACATCGACGTCCTTTTGACGGACACTATTTCAATACAAACAAAACGACAATGACTATAAACAAAATAAATACGTCTTATGAGTTATAACAACAAATAAATTAGATAACAGAAATCTCACAGCAAGCAGGTACCGACAAGTTGTAGTATTGGAGCAGGTAGAGAAGTTCGTTCGTCGTTTTGACGAGTACGTATGATTCTAGGGTTAATAGTGGCTGGTAAGTGGTAACAATAGGAAATACTTATGTTTGGAAAAAGAAATAAGTAGATAAATATACCCAAAACTTATTTTTACTTTTTCGCTTGGATTGTCCTAATTTTATTTTATTCAAATTTTATTTAAAAACTGTTTTGATGAGTATTTATAGTTATACTTTTTCTTAATGTAACTTATTATAGCGTTATTTACATAGCATAAGTCCAGAATGTTTTATTGGACGTTGCGTGAAAAAAATTAACATTAATTTTTAAAAACATTTCACACAAAATTTTACGTCAGATCAGCTAAAAAAAATAATATTCAATGATACAAAAAGCTCTGATGCGGTATGCGAAAATCCAATTGATTAATCGATGGAAAAAAAAACAAAAAACAAACAAAAACATTTTATTACACCATTCATCAATTGTTTTTTGTTTTTCCTCATGGTGGCTTATATTTTGTAAGGTTATGTTGGTGTTAGTTAGTACACATAATTCCATGTTTTCAACACACACGGCGAACCAATAATAGTGAAGTTGTTATTTAGTAGAACTATTGAAACAATAAGTTTTATTGGGCTGGTTTTATGACTGGTCCCTTTACGATCCAATGTCGATGATGTTCATTCAGTCCGTTAGTCCGATATTTTATTTTGTGTATTACATTTTATAAACTTCCGAGATGTTCACTGTTATTAAATAATATTATTATTATCTTTCGTTGTAATCGAGAGCGAATACCTCCAAAAAAAACATCGTATATCGTGCGATAATGTTTAGTTGGAAATTTTGGTTGTTTTTTTACATAAACATAATAAACAATTTAACAAAAAACAGGATTTGTGAGTTTTGAGTTGAACGTGTTAGTTCAAATTGATGCTTGTAACAGTATTTTGAAATATTCTCGAAAATTATTTTTTTTTTTAATGTTACGATTAGAATTTTATGTGTGAGAAATCACAACTTTAACGACAAAATTCGGAGCAGAATTCATAGAATTAAATGCAAACAGGTTATTCGCTAATAACTGAGTAATTTAATAAAATATTAGTGCAGGGTATACCAAATCAAAATATAGGTAGCCGAGAGACTTAATGTATGGGATGATTATTGAATGGGACAAATAAGTTTTAGTTAACAAGGGGTGCATACTAGTTCGCTCCCGCGGTCAAATTTTAATCTCATCTTGAAAAAGGGTCATGGGTTAGTTCGCTCCCGGGATGTATACTAGTTCGCTCCCGCGGTCAAATTTTAATCTTATCTTGAAAAAGGGTCGGACAGGTAAAATTAATTACCTAAATGACAATTAAATAACTTAACAATTAAAATTTTATTTGTTTAAAATTCGAATTTTTAAAAGAGTTCAAAATTACTGTTAATAATGGGCATTTAGTGTGTTGTGTTTTATTTACGTTAGTTCAAATTTTATTTGTTTTTGATGCACCAAAATCAGTAGCATACGGGCAATTCCATGGAAAAGGCTCCATAATTGAAAAAAATAAATAATTGTTATTGGTAGTAAAAATACGTTAATATGATGGCAACACTATAGTACTTTAAGTTCCCAAAATTTCAATAAAAGTTTGTTTTTAGTTTTTTAGAAATAGTGTAATTTTCAATGTTTTGTCGTAAGTATAAGCTAATAGTGTATTTTATAGTGGTGTTTTAATTAAATTTTCACGGCAAGTATTTAGAATTATTGTAATCCTAGTTGAATCCTTAACGGGAATAGAATTTATTATAAATTTAGATTTGACTTTGTAAAATGTATGTCATGTAAATTTACACCAAATTTATAATGTATTTATAATATTAAATTATAAAACATAAATAAAAACATTCTCATTTTTTATAATGTATTTAATAGTTTTATAATGTATTTAATATTAAATTATAAAACAAAAAAAAAAAAAAAATATTCTCATTTTGCTGTTCAATTTGTGTAATTAGTTACGGGAGCGAACTAGTATACTACCCTTCAGGGTTTTCTGACCGCGGGAGCGAACTAGTATATGGTCACGGGAGCGAACTAGTATACGACCCTTCAGGGTTTTTTGACCGCGGGAGCGAACTAGTGTGCGCCGTTAACAAGGAACCGTTAGTGGAAATTTATTTTACAATCACTAGGTGTCTTTTGTATAACTATTTTTATGTGCGATATATTTGTTAACGATTTTCCGAATGGGTGCGTAGTGAAAAATCGAGTGAGTAGTGAAAAATGCTGAGAGTTTTGTCCTTGTCATTTATCCCAAAAATGCTTTTCCGCTGAGATTTTTGACCATTTTCATATTTTTACTAACCTGTATAGACCGCATGAATTGTACATTGTATTACATATGTCCCATTCAATATTCTGCTTGTCCCATTCAGTGAGAATGGAATTACGGAATGGGACAAAAGCTAATTTTTTCAAACAAAAAAATTTACTGTTATTTAAAAAGAATAAATTTTTTTTTAGTTTAAAGCATAAAGTAGTATTTGTAGTATCTTATACCACAAGAATTAAAATATTTGATTGCTCGGTTTTGAAGTAAAGACGATTTTTAAAAAAATGTCCCATTCATTAAGTCTCTCCCGTATATGATCTAGCTTTAGGATAGTAAAGTTTATTTAAAATAGAACATATGGTGTATACACGGTTGCCAGTTTTGGGCAAAATAAAACCGGGACAATCCTTTAAAAAAATTAAAATATATTTTCTTATATATTTATTTACTTATTTGTTTTTCGCATACATATTTTTATTGCTACCAATCACTATTAATGAAAATAGTATTTTACAATATAAGTTCGGTAAGTTGCTTTTACTGATCGAGAAAATGTTGCAAAAACGAGACCCGAAGGATCGAGTTTTTGCAATTTTCGAGATCAGTAAAGGGACTTAACGCATCGTGTATTGTATAATATTTTTTGTACGATCGATTTAAAATAATTAAAGAATAAAAATATTATATTAAATAAAGAATAAAATTCGGATAATATAGGTGAAATTTATAATTCTATGTTATCACATAGAATGCCATGAATAAATATTATAAATATGTATAGCAACTATAACACGAATATTTGTAGTGGCAATTGACAACTATATTTGTAAATAAAAAACTAAATGTCAATATTTAATTGACGTGAATATTTTTTTGAATTTTCTATTAAAAAGTTGAGGGAAATAGTTTTTTAAACTATACTATTAATGAAAAAAATGAAATTGATGAAGCATTTTATTTTTGGCTGCAAATTTATTCTCGTAAAATGAAAGAAGGATTATGAAATAACCATAGAAAATTTTAATGATTGAACGACCTTTTGAAATGTCAATAAAATATGAAGACTAATGCCAACAATAATAATAATAATGTGCAAACTAGAGAAAATGTTCATATTAATCGATTTATTTTCCTAATTGTTCAAATTGTACATACTTTTAATTTCAATATAAATAAATAATTACAGTCATTTTTGAGCTAAATTCACTTACCACACTCCTATTCACATACCACGCATCTATTTCACTTGCCGCACTGTTATTTTTTGGTTTCCATGGATATAAACAAACGTTTGGGAAATGTAACTTATCAGCATTGTCAAAAGCATCGGTAAATGCGTGAAAATACGGGATCGTGCAAAAAATCATTTTTTATTACTCATGCGGGGGAAGTACTAACTTGGCGCACACATTTCTGTACGCAAAATAGCTGTTTGTCCACTGTACTCTTCCCGCATACTTTTTGCGTGTGGAAAGTAACTTTCCACACGCAAATTGACAATAAAACACGCAAAATTTAATCAAAACACGCAAAGCCGCCTCTTAATTTTCCATTTAATAAATATTTCATAATTATTTCTATAGAAACCACCAACAAAGTAATTTAAACGATAATTAATTCGGAAAAAAAGGCGAACACTTAAAAATATTATTTTAAAAAGTAATAAAAATGTCAAAAATAGTGATAATAATAGAAAAAAGTATGTGAAATTCGTAAAAAAAAATAGTATGTGCAACTCGTGCGGTGTTGTCGATTGCCCCACTCAAGCTAATGAGCGCACTCACTACGTTCGTGCGCTCAACTTCGCTTTCGTGAGCAATCGACAATTTCCCGTACCTATTGCACGATATATTATTACTTCATTTATCAAGGACAAAGGAACGCATTCAGATTGATATTTCGTGCGTAAATTAAGAAATCGGGACAAAACTGGTATGATGTCAAGACGCGCATTCCACTATCGAAATTGTAACAATCTTGATAGAATCGGGACTGATTGCAACTCTGGATGTACATATTTATTTAACACTTTGATGGCCATTGATGTCATAAGATGTCAAGTAAAACCTTACTAAACTCACACACCACGTCGTACGACGTCAACAATTCCATATAAAGTGTATGTATCCGTTGTCAAAAGAGTATAATATACCAGTTGGTCATGGTATTATTAATACCTTCATCGCCTTTAACCATATTTTTTTTTTCAAATATCGAAAATTTTACTAAAATCATATTTTTTCTAGAAATAAAATAATATATGTTTATATCCTGTACTTTAATTCAGCGACTAAAATACGTGAACCCATTAATGAAGAATTTTTAGTTAAAGCTTTTTCTGTTCATAATAACATTAGAATCGCATAAATGGGAAAGTCCATTTTAGGTAAGTTGTCTTTGTGGTAAATTTGTCATTTTGATAACGAAAGTAAGAAACTCGTTTCATTTCTTATTGCGATTCTTATCAAAACAATAACAAAACGTTACAGTAACGGCGGCACAAGAGACGGGTGGGGGATACAAAACTTTGCACTTTCGAAATAAAATGTTAGATAGTTATTTAATAGTGAGAAAAGACATGCCACATTTATTGTCACATGTAATAATTATTTTTTGCCTAACAATAATTTATGGCGTATCGCAGCCGCGACAAAGCAGTGAAATGAGTGAATGGTAAGTCAGTCAACGTAGTCAAAGTGGGTACAGATAACACCTAAGTAGCCGTCTGTTCCGTGGTGTGGTGTTGTAGAAAAGTATATAAATATTTTACGTGTAAAATACAAGAAAATGATAACGCAGAGGACACATGAATATTTATCTGTGAAGTGTGTTTGTACATACATAAATAAATACGGTTGCTACGCGGTCCGTTTGTCTGTCTGTTCGTTTCATTCAAAAGTCAACTATATAACTATTATATAGAAGAAATCGATTGGCACTATATACTTATGTAGTTATAGTATTTAGTATATTATAACGATATGTGTAAGAACATTCGTCGTTGTACAAAATAAATAAAACAAGGCCCTTTAAAATGGGACACACGTTAACGATGTCTGAAATCCTGTTTAGTTTAATTTAGCTTTAGCTACCTTTAAAGTCCGCATCGACCTTTGACTAGTCGATGCGGAATCATAACAATCTTGGACAGTGTTATTCTTATGAATAAATTGTTGTTTAATCGAAAATTTAATTATTTTGGAAGATATCGGAAAAAAGAAGACTGCAGACTTTTAGTTATTTTTATTTTTTTAAGAGGAAATAATGAGGATTTGACATTTGGGCTAAGTTGGAAGTTAATAGGGACGGAAAAGGTATGAGTAGGGACAGTATATAGGTTAATAGGGACATTATATAAAAGTAAAAAGGGACGAATGTGAGGTGATTAAGGACGGATGAAGCATGTATTGGAACATAGAAGAGAGCACTTTCAAGGTTATCAAGTCATTCGATATTTTTATAAACACAAAAACAGTTAATAGCTATAACGTAAAAGCCCCTATACCGGAACGCGATCAGAATGTCCGAACAGTTTTAACATTTATATATTAATGAGGTTATTTCTGAAAGAAACCTCTGATAACCAAAATTATTATTAATAAAATGATTATTTTTCAGTTTAAATTCACCTCGCACTTAATGCTTCCTTACTTATTTAAAGAAATACATATACATATATAATATTAAACAATTTTTGTTGAATACAGTATTTTGATCCTTTATTTACGTCTGATACTTAAACCATTACATATTTCCTACTTTGACGTCTAGATGTCACTCTATGTGCCATATTACTCATATTACACATCTGTTTGTATATCGGTTCCCAACTTCTAGTGTCATTAATATTTTTTTGTTTGGATATAAATGTCAACATTTTGTAAAAAAAAAAAAAAAAAAAAAAAAAAAAACATTAATAAATAAAAATTTTTGGGTTGTATTTTTTTAAAAACATATTCGTTGGATTAAAAAAACTTTCTTTAATGCTTGTTAAGAAAAAAAATGGGTGTTTAATGTATTTGTCAATTTTTATAAGCCAGTTTAATTACACATCTAAAAATAATGTTCCGGTATAGGGGCTTTTACGTTAATATAATATTTAACTGTAGAGATGTTAAAATAAAAAGTAATCTGAAATTCACCAGCATATTGAACCGGATATAAACGTAGTTATGATCTGATGACGTGAGCGTTCAGGTAAATTTAAAATTACTTATAATTAAGTTATTAACTCCACAAAAAAATTACGTAAAATTACCAAAATTAAAAATTAAAAATCGTAAATATAATATTATAACCTTTGTGACGATTATATAATCCAAAACGGATTACATTCGGTGTACATAATAATCTGTTTCAGGGGTCATTGAATACCTGTTCTGTTATATAAAACGAATATGATTCCTAGGTATGATAGATCTTTGTTTACGCTTAATTAGAGGTCCGACTCGTAGGTAATAGTTTGACCAATCTATCGTCGAGTTTGAATATGAGATAGTTTCATGTTAATAAAGCCATTGTACTCTGTGTATGGGTCCGCGTTGAAACGCATGATTACACGCTAGACAACAAAAAAGAAAAAAAACTGGTATTTGTAGCTAAGCCATCATATCGGTGCAGCGGAGGTCCAACCTCATCTAAACTCTTTCCAACACGAATTTTTTTTTGATGTGTTCATTAAATTCACTCTGTTCTCATGTACCCGCGTTTGATAATAATCAATTTTTTAATGTAGGAAGTATTTTTTGTTTTTGTTTTTAACTGGGTACATTACGCCATCCTGTAATTTTAGCAAAAAGTCTTAAGATAAAGTTACCACATTTTGCACACGAGTACTAGTTCGATTAACTCTGCGTACTGTATCGGGAGGCATCGTGAAGTTTTTTCAAAATGCCATAATGTTATGGACATTTTTTTTTGGACAGAAATTGCACAGATATATTTAGGAAATTCTAGAAGAGAATCGCTGGACTTCAGTGTTGAAAGTTGTAAGTTCGAATTCTACTATATTATTTTGAATTATAATTAATGAATGGATTTAATTCGATTGATTCAACTGAATATTTGTTTGTTTCTCTATCGACTTAACTCCATAAATTAAAGAATGATTTGGAAATTAATAAAGCACTTTTTAGCGAATTTCAACAATGGAATTCAGCTATTACAGCCACTGTCATGACGCGACTATGGCAGAAATTTGTTTTGAGGTCCCTAGAAACCGAAAATAATATTCACTAAAATTTATATATATATATATATATATATATATATATATATATATATATATATATATATATATATATATATATATATAATATACTGTGTGAGGTTTTTGAGAGTTGCCATTTTTATTACAGCCAAACCGTTAATTTAATCGAAAAATTGTTTAAATAAGACTTGTAGATATCGACGGGGGCAACCGATTGCTATAGTCAGGAGCTCTATATCTCTTATGGTTTTCGAGCTATGATACAAATTTATAGATTTTTAAATGAGACTATATATAGTCTTTCGATAAAACTGATCTAATGCATTAGTTAACAACATAAATGAGCCAAAAAAATTTTTTTACTTAAGTTTAATTTTTTAATTTTTCTTTATCTCTTAGGTGGTAAAAATATGCATATGTACTTGAGGCTACTTCAACCGATAGTGTTCTGGTTGGTTACAGTCCCATTACATCCAAGAAAAGAACTTTTTCCAGTACCATTTCTATGATACAAATTTGGTTGTAATAAAAATGGCAACTCTCAAAAAACTCACTATTATTCTATGTCAACTAGTTTACGAGAAAAACTAATTTCTATAAACGGAAATTCGCTATGTTATGCAGGATGCTGCGACAAGAATATTCTAGATAATCTAATAATATGATTATTGGTTTTAATAAATACAGTTTTATTAATTTTGAAAACAAATCTATTAGATTTAGGCGTTGCCCAATGTGGAGAAATTTAGTTCTAGACAGCATTCCATTATATTGCATTTGAAATTTTAGAAATCATATCACGGAATTGAAAACTTTTAGCAAAAAATAAAACCTATATACATCAAAATAGATACCTATCTATTTTAGGCAACAAAGATCCCGTAAAACCATGTTTCACCTTAGGTAACGTTTTTTGAGATTATTATACGTATAAAGACATTATAAAAGCTTCAAATGTTAAAATTAATTCAGTTAGTTTCTTGCAATCCAGTTTTATAATTTGATAGTAGGTACTGAACCTAAAACTATTAGTTGCTTTATTTACTTTGTGAGGTTTAATTAGAAGAGTTTCTAATTTTGTTTATCTATAGTAAAAACGCTTTTAAATTTATTAGAAAGAATATAATCACATAAAATTTTGAACACAAAACTAAATATGAAGGTGAAGTATGGCGACATTACCTCCTAACAGTATAGAAATGTATGTAAGAATACGCATAAATTTTACGAAAACTTTTTAAAAAAGGGACATTTAACTAAGCCAATAAATTATTACGGCAGCAGCTAGTAGTCGTAATGTAAAAGAAAGTTAAATAGTACTTTATAGTGAATTTATTGAATAAGGATGTATAAAAAGTTTTTTTTTCGTATTCGAGATAGAAAACGAAGGAACAAGTAACTAAACTACGCTGGTTGGAAGTAAGCTGTCACTTTGAAAAGATGTTTGTTAGGTTGGTAGAATACGGGTTGGTAGTGTTCGTTCATTCTATTTATACATATATATGTACTACGTACTGATACCGAATTTTTTTTCCACGCCATATATTCCGTATTCCGTATACATACTTACCAATGCGGACATATGTATAAGTCACTCAATGTTCTCTATAAAGACATGCAAAATAAAATAAATGAAACATAAGGTGTATTTGAAACAACGATCTATCATCAACTAGCTTTATATATTGCGCGACAAATGCTAAGTAGGTATATGGAAATACAACATTCAATTTGCATTATACAGTTTGTATACTGTAAAGTTATCACGAAATTTTTGCCATCTTGGACCGTGAAAAATTTAAAATTTGGTGCGGTCGTAATTATTAGGGTTGCCCCGTTTACTTTCATATATTTTATTTTGAGTAAACGTACCGTATGCTCCTTTCACATTGTACGGTTTTTGCCGTACGGCAAAAAACCGTACGGTCGAATTTTTTCAGTGGAGTGAAGAAGAGCATAGGACCTTTCACATTACACGGTCACGGCAAAATGCCGTTGCCGTGCCGTGTAGCAGCCGTCTCTTGCCACTGAACTTGACGGTTGCCGTACGGCGTTTTTAGTTCAGTAGTGTATGTAATTAAATGGATGCTTTCACATTAGACGGTTTTTTAACGTACGGCATTAACAATATTTTGTTGAATTTCATGTTAATTATTAATTTTATTTGTGAAATGGATGAAATTAATATTGAATGTGATAACCGGTATTTTAATAGATTGTATGAAATTTCGAAATTGTGTGTTTTGATGTTAAGTTCGCCAAGAAATTAATTAAAGGAGCTTGTAAACATCCGAAAATAGTTGAAAAATTTATTTTCGTCATTTTTCAGGTCTTCAAAGAGTCTGATAATAAATAATCCTACTTTCTAATTAAGGTAATTGTACCAATAGTCGTCATGTTAAGCTAAAAATAAATTTTGGAAGTTCGTATTTGTCCTTAGTTATAAAAAAAACCTATTAAGTAAAATCTTAACATGTTGTTTGTAAATTAATCTTTGACATAAATTCATTAAATTCACTAATTATCAAAGCAAGGATAAAATAATTAATAAAAATTAATGAAAAGTGTATTTGTACCAATAGCCGTCAGTTTAAAATTTGCAATGTACCAATATCCGTTTCCAATTTGTACCAATATTCGTCATCCTCGCTAAAAACATTATATGACGAGTTGTTAGCAGTAATAAGAAAATAAACCTGATATTAAAAAATTTATTGACTTGCACAATTGCTACAAATGAAATTAGGAGTCACTTAAACACATTTTTCATGTAACCATAATTAACGGGTGTCCTTTTTAAGAAACAATCGTACCATTTTCGACCAAGTCTACCAGATTCGAAAGGTGTTGTTTCTCTCCCGAAATTTTTAATCAACAACTGTACGCTGTCCAGTCACTGATCCTTGGATGCAGGAAATTCAATTTTTCCTAAATTAATTTCCCATTTAACAAGTGTTTCGTCCTCTTTTGACGTTAGAAAGGTTGACGGACCCTTTCTAAAAGCTAAAGGATATTTTCTTTTACATTTATCTGATAATGTCCATCTGGGTATTCCACATCTTTTTGCTACTGATGCGATTGATTTTCTACTTTCTTCGACTGCGTCGAGGTCTTCTATAGAATATTTCATCTTTTTACCTTAGAAATTTACCTTAAAAATACGAAGCACCAATAATCGTCAGTAAGCTGCACCAATATCCGTCATCTAATTGATTCGTTATTTTTATTTATACATTTCCCATAATCGGTGACGGTTATTGGTAACAAATATTCTAGTATTATTTTGAATAGAACAGATATATTAAACTTACGTTAAATTTAGAAGAAACCATAAAAATTTTTATTTTATTAACACTTTACGTTGCTCCAATTGTCGTCAGCCCTGTCGGAAATAGGAAAAACGTAATTTTCGATGTACCAATAACCGTCACTTTAAAATATTAAATATATAACGGTTTTACTGCAAAAATTTATGTTTTGTATGTAAACTTAACCTATAGGTTTTCTAATAAAATTATAATACTGCTAAAATTTCATAAAAATACGAAGAAAGGGTCTAAATAAAAAGTCACCTACCTTAGCAAAAACACTAGCGAAATTTTGATGTATTCGTTTTTCAGCAGTTTCGTATTTTTTAAGCAAAATTTAAAACACTTGTCACAACCATTGTACTACGCAAAATATTAGTTTAAATAGAGGGAGTGTCGTATTTTACTATAGTGTGAGAAATATCGTATAGGTAAAGACAGTATTCTTAATTTTTAATAAAAATGTAAGAAATGACGAGTACTGGTACAGCGACGGCTACTGGTACACTTACCTTATTCTGATTTATATAATTAACTTTAATCACACTTGTTACTTGTATGTTGCAAATCAAATGAAGATATTCAGTTTACAACGGCAAAAAATCGTGCAATGTAAAAGCAACAATATCACGGTAAAAAGTCGTCCGGTTTTTTACCGTACGGCGAAAACCGTACAATGTGAAAGGAGCGTTAAACTTTATAAGGACAATAAAGTAGGGTAAAATGCTTTATTTTAGACATGCTGAATTTGATTAATAAATTCATTCTCTTTTAAGCTCTTAAATTTTTTCGATGAAAAATGGTTCATGTAAAAATATTTTATCTCTTGATGTTAAAATAACTTCAGTCATACTATCTGCCAGAAGATGGTTGCAGTTGTAAAAATTATCGTTCAAATGTTTTACTTGTTTTAAAAAATTATCAGCTTTATGTTTTTAGCCACTTTGTGTTTGTGTTTTTCCTCGAACTTTTCAACTGTGCAATCAAAAAGAACTTTCAACTAAAATTATTTAGACTAATTTACGGTAATAACAAAGAGGAAATTAAATCGTCGCATAATTGACTCCGTAATAACACATGTACAGTGACCGAATATTGAGTACAAATGTATAACCACATTATCGAATTTATTTATCTTAAAGGCATGCGTAATAAATATACTTTAGTTTCCTATTACTTTAAACTCGAAAATTGTGGAATATTCATGCTACTAAATACGGAATCCTGATTTAATGCGTGTCCGCAACGCACTTAATTTTTTTTTTAAAAATTAACTTTTTTGGGTGAATAATTGAGTAAAAATAATAGAGATGCAGTATTATTACTTTTTCCTTATCTTAGCAAAATATAAAATTTTGATTCGCATAGTAACTGCTGTATATAGTTGTTATACTTAATAGGATATTTATATTTACCAGTTGCTTCAAAAATTCAGAACATTTTTAGTGAGTTCACTTAAATAAATTATTACATGTTATAATAGATTCAAGCCTGATCGATTTTGTTTGATTAGACCACGTAGTCGTTTTAAGAGTTCATCAAATTTTTGAATTAATTAAACAGTTCGGAGAAAATTCATCAAAACTATCTAATTTCCTGCAATCTTGACTATAATTACATATGTTTTTATTAGTCAGTTGATGAACACATCAAGTGGCCAGCTACTCATTTAAATTTCATAAGTAAAATTGTCCGAACTTGTAGTTGATTAAAGCAGCAATACTTTAACTCCAGTCAACAGCAGCAATTTCGAATTTTTTGTACGTTTTGTCGCTCCAAGCCAAATTAAATTATTTTAAAATTATTAAAATAATTATGCTCAGTTTTATCGGCCGGTCAGTCATCACGATTGGCTGGTTACGCTGGGCGCTTTTTAATTTACAATACACATAAATATTTATAAAATAGTTAGACAAACCTGATTGATGCTGTATATGCAATTAACTATATAAAAAATAGTTTAATTGCATCTCAATTATAGTTTTTCTGTTAAAATATTTATCATCTTTGGATGCTTTCATTTAATTTCAGTCCATGTGTCTGTTTATCTGTGAACGTAAATTAAATGTTGACGTACAGTGATGGTCATAGATAAATATACGGATTATCTTCACTACCTACATAATAAATTATAATTACTGAACGATAATTCAGTATTAAATGAAAAAAATAATGGTCGTCGGAGAAATTTTGAAAATTTTAAATATGTACTAATTATCATTTTTTGATAATTTATAAAACACGGACAGTTTGTTTTTTCTTTCTTTTTCATTTTATTAACTACAAATATGGCTCTCATAACTGTTATTGTTTGTCTCCAAATAAGCAAATACTTATCGACTTAACAGTTGCACGATGATGGTCATGCTAAAACTGGTTTTAAGGAAATTAGTGAATTATAAATAAATTTATCGAAGCTGCAACTTGAAAAAATTCATTAATTGTAATTTGTATGATATATGTCTGTTTTTATGAATATTTAATTAAGGCTCTGTCTTTTTTTATTTGGTTTTTTACTAATTAAGATAACGAAACGTCTTTCCTATAATTTTTTTATTTTAAAAATTAATTTTTAATGCCGTAACTAATATGAAATTTTTTTAGAAGAATATAATTGACTAAAAACTAACTTAATTATACAACAATATACAACTTTTTTTAAAAGAATTTTTTGCATAAGGTAACGGGCCTAGTTTCTGACCTTTTAAGAGTGACGGCTGAGGTTAAACGACAGTAATAAATATAAGTTTCAACTTAAGAGACAATTAATAATTTTATCAACTAGTTTATGGCTTTCAAAATAAAACCATACAAGTAAAATAATTATTTGAATTGAATTAATAATTTAAATTAATGTTTTAAAAATTGACAAAAAGGACCCAGTTTCTGACCTTCAAAATTTCTCATGTGACAGTTTCTGACCCTGACAGTGGCCTAGTTTCTGATCCTTAAATTTAAAAATACAGTTTTTTAAAATTTAATTTATAAATAATTTTTTATTGATAAAAATGAATGTTTAATGTAATACGTTATGAAAAATAACAAAAACTAATCGAAGATAACTATAAATAACAAAATAACTAACAAAAACTGGTTAGAATTTAACTGGGCCATACCACATTAGAAGTGAGCCTAGTAATTGACCCTCATATTTCAATAATAAAAATCATTCTAAGGTATTTTATAAATATTTTAAAATAAATTTTAAACAAATATTAACCTGCTCATATATTTTTAATTAAGTTTTCATACTTACATGATGAATATTGCACAAATCAAAATGAGTACTTTGTAACATAAACTGTTAAGAAACTACCAAAAAAATAGTGTTTACACACATTTTTAACTTAAAATTTTTTTTTTATTTAGTTAATATATTCTAAACTTTTTAAATTGCTGTTCATTAGACACAGAATAGATTACTTTAAATTAAGAATTTATTTTTTTTCTTATTTAAAATATAGTTTTTTTATTAATTTATAACAAAGTTGAAAAGTTCAGAAACTGGGCCAGGGTCAATTACCGGGTCTTTTACCTTAGTACCTAATTTAAAATTGAAATGATTTTTTGTTTTTAAAATGGCTCCGAGTTCACAAAGCTATACAAATTAATTCAAAATCTATTAGCCAATAGATTAATAGATGCATTATGCAATTAGAAAATATAGGTTTATCTAACTGTTAGCTCTCCTACATTTTGCAGTCTCTCGAATTCATTAAAATATAAGTTTAATTATTATTTTTTAGCATGTATGTAATTATTATACAAAAAAATATAGAAGTATCAAATACCAAGGAACAAATACTCTGGAGCGATATAGTAGAATTTGTTTGGAATTACTGGAAGAAATATGATTTCAGAAAAAGATATGCTATAGATGATTCGAGAAACAACTGTGTCCCTGCTGAATTTGACTGAAAACAACTGAATTTTTTATTAATTCCTAGGTATGTAGTAGGTATGTAAATGAAAACTTTTCATTATTCCAGATTCCTTAAGAATTAAAATTTTAGCCCTTTTAGTAGAGTAGTATTGGAAGTAAATTATTTGGTTCCTTATTCAAAATTGATGTTTTACCGAAAATAATGTGAAAAAAAAAGTTAAAACGTAGAGAAATGCTTTTTGGTATAATAGTTTTGACAAAATGGAATATAAATATTTATTAGGATATCAACAATTTATGATTTTCGTAATAAATCGAACACATATTTTAACAAGTAGTACCAACTTATATAAATATTCTTCAGTCGCTTATCCGCTATACAATAACGCCAACAAAACATGAGAACACTCTCTTCGCGACGTACCTACATAGAAAATTTTCGTCCCTCCTTTACCCGTCAACATGCTATCGAATATTTAAATATACCTACATATGCATATGTGTCTCTATCGCTTTTGACTACGTGCTTGAAACCAGTAATATAAGGAGGTTTGTTTGCGGCTACACCACCTCCTATATACCTCTCTTGCGTTGTATGTTGTATGTGGATTTAAAATTTATCACCCTATATGGGAACACATACTTCATATTGATTAGGCTTCTGAAAAATATAGTTTGAAAACAAGTTTTATAATTGCATTTTGTATGCGCGAAAGATTTATTACTTTATTAGCGCGCGTTAGGCGGAGGATTAAGTAAGTAAGTGGCCTGTGGCGCGTCGTCGGAAAGTTTCTTCACGAACTTATCGATCCCGTCTTTTTAATATGCAATATCTGTAATAATTGTATATGTACTACATATTTATTTTGATAATAGCTGTACATAGCTCGTGGACTAGAGAAATCCAAAATTGGTAGGTAAAAGCGATAAGATTTACTTTAATTCTATATTTTCTACTTCTCAATTACTATTACAATTTCAAAGTTTGTACTAGAACAAAATATGGAGAAAGTTAGTCTAAAATAAAAAATTTGTATTCATTTTGTGGAATTTTAAAACTTTATAAACTACTTTTGGACTATATAACAATGGGATATTTGACTGTATCAAAGAAAAGCAATCAAAACAAATTTTAATGAAAATTTATGATAAAAGACAGCAATTTATTATACTAATTCATCTTAACTATCATTATTTGATTTAAAAAAAATTAATTAAAAAAAAGTCGTCAAGTGCAAGATGTACTTGTGCTAACAGTGTTCCGTACAGTCAGATGGTTCTATGAATTTCTTGTAACAGAATATGAAATGAAAATGGATGAAATATTTTTTCTAATGAAAAAGCAAGTTTTTAGCTAAAATCCACGTAAGCAGGAACAGGCTGTGACGTTGCATTCTCTTATATTTCAACACTATCGCCACTAGGTCGCTACTTAAATTCCGGTTAGCAAACATAACTATGGAAATTAATCAAAATTTAATTAATTTTTTTAAAAATCAACAATTTGTTTTCCTAGTTACAGGAAAAATATGCAGTTTTTTTCTTAGTTACAGGACACCTGTTGCTATCTAGAGAATGTGACGTAACCGACAGCTAGTAAAGGTTTTCGCGCAAATTTTAAGAACAAATTCTAAAATAATTTTTCTAACAATTTTCGGCATTATTTTTAAAAATTAAAAACGTATACATGCATAATGTATATAAATATGTGTGTTTTAAAATAATTTCCGAAAATTAGTCAAATTCCCCATTGTCCTTTTTAATTAGCAAAAATTTAGAAGATTTTACACTGCCTTTGCGGCCATCCGTGAATTACGCACGTTTGAAAAAGCTTATATTACAGTTGATAAGCGAAACAAAAAACAAAAAAAGCAATTTCTTTCCAAAATTCTAGTTGATGAGCAAAGAAAAAAACGGACAGAGGATTAAAAATGGCCACATTTGTAATTAATGGATGACCTCGTTGGTTTTTTTAAATTTATTTTACTTAAAAAAAACTGGAAGTCCCGACATACTTAGAACCGAAAGGTTAAATCTTAATACATTTTCACATAACTAGAATTGATTGTTCTTGTTTGACTCAAAGCATAATCAACCCAATGCAATTTGTTTTCTGTATGTATATTTGAATTAAAAAAAAATTTGAAACCACTGAAATAAGTAAGATGTAATGGAATTTTGCCCACAAAATGTTTTCGATCAGTCCTTTAACGATGCAATGCATCCTTTAACGATGAAAAACATAATAATTTTACCAAAGAATATTTTGTTGACACAGTCGCTATTTGGTGATCACAATAGTTAATGAGTTAAACAATTTTCTGGCTACCTTCTTTAACTTCGCTTTTATCATTTTTCAGTTTACCGTTCCTGCGGCAGCCAATGATTCTCTGCTCTAAACATTTTGACCGTAAATTTCTATAATAAGTATTAGCAAAGTTGTACTAAAATACTGTCTGCAAGGAGTTTGTACTAAATTACTGTCTGTACTCAATTCATTTTCGTTATAGGTTCTTCGGAAGTATGTTTACTTACCGTTTCTTTTTGTACCGTAAAACCAAATTTTCGAAACTTCTGTATCTTCTTATTAAACTCAAATATCCTCTCAAAAGTTTCTTTCAAAATAAGACACTACACGGAGAGAAAAATCATATAATTTTTGTAGATAAAATTTCAGAAAAATTACCTTACTCTATTATAATGCTTGCGCGATCGACGACCAAAATAAAAAATATGCGCTAGCATGGTAAAATTTAATGTGCTAACACAACTTTTATCACACTCTTATGCATATATGTTATAGTTTAATTCTTGTTGTCGTACTCTTTCATTTGCGCATCTGACCCGCAACCTTAGGTTGCTTGGGCGGTACCTGTAAAAACTTCGAACCTGTAAGAACTTTATGATGCATACAAAAATGATTGCCAACAATATATTTTAATACTAAAGATAGTGAAGTAACAAAATGATGAATTAAACGGCGACATCCCCGTCCTCTAACACAGTGTAATGAATACTGCTTGCTGCTTGTAAGAGTCTAATGGATCAAGGTGCTTGGTCCAACCCGTCCGACCAAGTTGATCATCCAAACCTATATTGGTTATGTGACTTGCTATGAGTGAGGTACATTTCAACAGCGTTCACAACAAACACAACCTTCTTTCTATTTTTTTCTTTCTACTATTAGCAGATAGCATTTCAAATATTATAATACAGCATGGTAATTTTTGTAAGAAAAACAATTAAAAAATATTTTTTTGTCGGCAATGAATGAATTTTCTCTCCGTGTAGGAGGTATAATATGGGCAACTTTCCCCTATCTGTGTTGCATTGCTTTCATTGACCTATTCGGGATACGATTCTTTAATATGACTACAGAACAAAAACTGTTTAAATTTCGGACTTTTATAGTAATAATTTTATCAAATTCATGTCTCTCTGTATTCAGACAATAATCAAGAATTCATTTTTATTGTACTTTTTTATGATTTAATGAATGAACAGCACTGCCTAACAAGACCAAAAAAAGCACTCCATATCTCCATATTAAAATTTATAATGTTAAGCGCCCATGTACACACCAAATAATATAAAATTATAATACATTTATATAAATAATATTATACTATATCATACAAAACATATACACATATACAAAAAGGCGTGGTACTGCTGAAAAGCCTCTCGTTACACATACAAGTATTATGTGGTTTTGTACCTAAATGATTAAAATTATAAATAATATTTTCGGCTCGTTTTTCGATAATAAAAACAGGACTTACATATCCGCACAAAATTTCAATATTAAATATGGTTTACTAATTTTAATGTTTTAATATTTTTTAAATAAATATTTTCTACAGAGTTTTTTTATTTGTTTAGGGATTTTCACTTGCCTCCTATTTTTTATTTGGGTATTGTGTTTAATTTTTATTATTTTAAGAATATTTATTACACATGATCTGTACATGTCTGTAAAAAATAAATTCTTTTACTGTCGTGAGTACACCAAACAAAGTATAAAATTTTTTGTTGCTATGGGTTTAATTTATTGTTATTGGCAAAGTATAGTGGAAATAAGTGGATAATCTTTGTCTTATCTTAAATAAGTTTTTAAGCTAATCTATGTCTTAACTTCCGTCTACGTCTACTGTCTATATAACATGTAAAGCTATGTAAAGCGAATTTATATTATTTTAATTCCTCGAAATTTTATAGTCCACGTATAGTTTTTCCTAGATCATTCATCAAATGGTTTTAAAGAAAATTTTATTATGTGGAATGTTTTGATTTTTACATTTTTCAAGAAAAGTTCTCAGTTTTCTCCCAAAACAAAAGTATCGGAATTCATTTTTTCTGTTTATTTGCTTCGAGTTATTTGATTGTAAAAGTACTTGTATATTTGAATTGTTTTTTCGAACTCTGGATTAGTCAAACAAATATCCAAGTAAACCAAAAAAGAGTATTTTCTTTGAATGTGAACTGACATATCTGGCAAAATATTTGAATCTAAAAGGATATAGATCCGGTAGTGTCCAGCACCGTAAAATGGCGTGTATAGGAAACGTGAAGTAAATCGGAAAATAATTTCTTGTGACTTTTGTGGCTAATATTTTCTAGTTGAAAGATGGCTGTGTTTGAATTCACTATAAGCTGCTATTAAGAAATTATAATAATTTAATATATTAAAACTGGTTAGATTATAAAAAAAATTAAGTTTGGAAAATTATAGGTAAGTCAAACAGTGCAAGAATTAGGTGATAAAATTCGTAATTTACTTAAATTGTATTTGTTGTTCAAAAAGTTAGCATAATATGTCATTTTCATAGGTTAGGTTACTAACTAGAAATATTATTTAATAAATTAATTTTGCAACCTTCAGTATATTTTCTATTAAATTCCCATTCGTTTCTATTGACATGGCAACGGGGTGAATAGAAATTGATCGTTTTAGAATTTTCCTGCTAAATAGTACAAATAAAGAACAAGCTATCGGAATCAAAATTAGGCTGTTCTATATCATCGAATACGTAAAAAAGTATATGAAAATTGAATATAAAAATTCAATTCTTTTGATGGTAGAATTTTATTATTTATAAAGCATTTCGAAATACTTATTTGTGACAAAGATTCACAACTCAAAAGTTATTGAATCTTTTCCACTTACTTCAAGTTGTATCATATGTGTATACCACATTTTGAGGGACACTGTCTTCTATCTAATTAACTTAATACGTACATAAAACACATACACACACCATATTTTCAAATATATATTAATAAATTAAAAATTATCTTCCCTGAAAAAATATGGCGTAAAGATGTGCTGACATTTGAAACGACGAAAAAAAGACAAAATTAACACACAGTAGTACTAGTCCTAACTGACATTACACACGGGGATAATACTTCTTGCGTACTATTCCTGTATCATCCCTCCGAACCCCGAACTCTCACATAGCCGCCTCTGGCCCTGGCGAGCTCCATCTACATAAAATCGTATATTTTCGAACGAATGTCAGTTGAAAAAGTAAATTAAGATAATTACTCGTACACTTAAGGTTTTTTTCTCGAAATGTCTTAAGATTTATTCGGTTACAATGTTCCATTCAGTTTTTTTTTTCCGTACATTTTCGTTCTTTATCTCAGCAAAAGAAAAATGTTAGCTTTGTACAGTTTTATTTATTAGGAGGCATGTATTAAAAATAGATTGTAATTATAATGTAATTTTTTGATCGTTTTTCTTGGGTTGGAGTTATGGCTTAAATTAGAATCCATTAAGTGTGTAAAATTGACTTTCCGAATGTGGAGAGTGTCTATTCGTTACCTAGTCTTAGAAGCGGTTACTCATTGAAATGGTCTCTCAGGCGAAGTCAACGTAAAATTCGGTTTGTAAATGTATTGTCAAAATTGTCATATTAGAGTTCTTATAGAATCTAAATAGATACTTCCATAAGTTTGATTGATTTTGGGACAATATAGGTACTGCGATTCTTTGATTTCAATAATTTTATCTAATTTTCAACACAAAATATATGAATGATACAGTTATTCTGAATTAGAGATGTCGATTTTAAATCGATTAATCGAAAATCGATTAATCGAAGCTTAAAAAATCGATTCTTTTTTTCGATTTTCTTCATTTGAATCGATTCATGAATCGATTATTAAAAGTAAGAGATCGATAACCGATTTTTTCCAAAAATAACTTCGTTTTAATAGTAATTCTACAAAGAAACGTGTTAAAATGAAACACCAAAGACTCTATTGTTAATTGTCACTTTTTACTCGTTATACCAACGAACCCCTCCTATGGCTCTATATAAGTCAGACTATTAATACAAAAGTAAGCAAGAGACCACCTATCTGTGCAAAAGACTATCCCTTTCCCACAAAAGGGACTTATTTAGAAAACATTGTTTTGTCAATTTCTTTGAAATTTTTGAATAAACTTGGTTCATTTCGTGGTATTCGTCCTATATATTCAATTGCGTAATTTTTTATAATTATAATTGAAAAGGTAACTCATCGCCTTTACAAATATAATGTAAGGCGATTTTACACGATATTACCGATATCACCTATGTACTATCAAGTAAGTCCCTTAACAAAAATTATCAGCTAATGTTGTTAAACTTTTCAAAATTTCGATTTTTTAGATCGATCTCACAGAATCGATTTTTTTTAGCCGATTTTCTTTTTAATCGATTTTTTTGATTTCGATTTAAATCGATCCAAAAATCAATCTTTTTTTTTGGAGAATCGACATCTCTATTCGGAATCCTCGCAACGTTCGTACTCATAGCAGAGATTCTAGGATCCCTTGTTACATATCCCGCAGACCCATTGCTTACAGATGACGCAGCAAATCTAACGTTTGTTTAGACGGTAAAAACGGAAATTACACCTGCATAATATTCTGCATTCCTGTATGTCCTCAACCTGTGTGTTAAGGCACTAAAAGAATGTTTTCGTCCTTTGAATAACTGACAACAATGTTCTCATAAAATTTCAACTAATACTAACAAAATTAAGTCTTAAGACGTCGATATTAATTACAAGTCAATGCAGCCTCCAAATGTCTAAAAGAATCCGCAAAGTATCTCCGCATTATGTTACCGATTACTCTTTGACTGTTAGAAAGCTAAACAACCAAAGGTAAAGGTAGGCTATATTTAAATAATTCTAAGTAAATGTAAAATCTTCAAAATATTAGTAAATGAAACGGTCTAAAAGGGAACTGATTATTTTCATAATCCCCTCAAAAATGTACCCACACGTTTATCTTTTGAGGCAACTCCACATTAGAATTTCGAACACTCCCTATAGTCTTTACATGTTAAATTACATGTATGGTGGAAGCGCTGTGAAAAGTTAACTAAATACAAAAATAATACATAAGAGAATTTGGCACAGAAAGAAAAATTTTCAATTAAAACTTTTGAGTGTATGTTGATTTTTTCATTTTTTGAAATCTGTTGCATTTTTAATAGACTCACTTTAATTTCCCTACCTAATTTAAAATTTGGCTTCTTGCCAGAATCATTGACTTTCTTACACGTCGTAACTTAAAATTAAAACGTTATTCAACAACTAAAATAGTTTAAAATAATTTTTCAAAATTTTTCTCTTTAAAACGTCATAAATTCTCGTAGAAAAATTAAAGAAACAAACTCAAAAAATATAAAATTACATTTTAGTTATAAATTTTATTATTATGGTTATTATTTTGTAATGTTATATTTGAAGAAATAGTAAATTATTGCCATCTAGTAGTAATATTTGTAAGTGATGTGACCAAGGGTGGTAGTATTATATTATAAACACTCCCATAATTCTCCTCAAGGGTGTGGTTTAGAAGCCATTAAAATGTCATGACTTGGAGTGGGGCGGAAAATTTTTATAAAAATAAAACTGGCTCAAATATTTGTATGTTTACTTTGAGGAAAATTTATTTTCTTAATAAACTATTATGAAGATTCTTTTTATTTATATTTTTAACATAATATTTTCTATATTTTTAAAATATTATTAGATAATTTGTTGTTTTTAATTGAATCATAGCATTTCCCGTTGAAGACATATTTTTTTTTAGTATCAAGTTTTCTTTTAAAAAATATTTTTTAAAATATTCATTTTATGAAAAATATTTTATCAAAATTTTAAATATTTTTATTACTTTATTACAATATTAAATAACATTTATTACAGATATCTAAATTTTAATGGTTGGTGTATTCACTAAGAACGATGTTGTTATATAAATCTACCACATGTGGCAGTATTAACTATTTACATTACAGTTCAGCGTATATAAACTAGGTGGCAGTAAAATCGTTTAACTGTTTGTAACGCACTCATAAACCAGAACGGATTTATATAGAACTAAAAAGTTATGGCTGCTATTAACTCTATGCGTGCCGGACTATCGGATGAACTAAAAGACAACCGTATGAATGTTAAAAAAGGAGAGGCAATTGTTTACATACAGATTTCCTTTAATATTTTTAGTTTTGAAATTTTCTTATTCTTATTCGGATTCCCTTCTCTCATATTGATATAACAAAAATAAACATTAAAATTTTTTTTAAAATACATATTTATTATAAAGTCAGTATTAAACTAGCAGTTTAAAATTTTAATTTTCTTGAAAAATTAAGTAGAATAATTATTAACACGTTAGTTGTCGTGCATGCTGTAAAGCGTAAAGTGAAACTTGACCAATTGCCACACAACGCTGTACCGCGTCAATAATTCCATATAAAATGTATTAACTAGTTGTTAAAATAATGTACGAACTGTACATTTCGTTATCATAAGTTTGATCCTCAACATGTTAACACTTTCAGTCCCATGGCTTCGGCATCCGAAACCAAACAAAACATCCCCAGAGGCCGACCGCGATCAATGATTAATTGATTAGTAAGTTGGTTACGTATTATGTGTGCGATACATACATATGTACCAACACATACACACACAAATACATACCAACACACACTACTCTTTTGGTTTCTATGTACGTATAAAATATAAAAGATTTTAAGATAAAAAAAAAAATGCATAAAAATATAATTTATGTTTTTAAATAAAATTGATTTGAATGTAATCATTGTATAATTATTAATTATGTAGTATGTACATATCACGTTTATGTGTGCGTTTATGACTGTATGTTTACAGTTTTACACATATGTAAATGTTGAACGGTATTGAATTTATTCAGTGTTTGAATCATTTTATTTTATGTAGGTATTTGTTTATATAATTTTTTTTTTCAAATATTGCCGGCTTCCGGGGAAGTTTGCTGTGAAAGTGCTCGGGCCTCATAGTGTTAATCATTGATCGCGGTCGGCCTCTGGGGATGTTTTGTTTGGTTTCGGATGCCGAAGCCATGGGACTGAAAGTGTTAATCAGATTTTAGTTATCAATTATCATGTATATTACAATTTGATGATACCATCACAAATTTTTAAATTTCAGTTTTTGTTATTGTGTATATACCTACCATAAAGTAATTCATTTATAAATTTAAATAATTAATAAATTGTTATCATATAATACTGACTTTATTAAAGCAGGTAAGGTTTTGTTTTTTTATTCGTACTATCCTATTTATATTGTTTATATGTATTATACATTTATACAATCATAAATTCGTAATCAGTATAGGGTTGACCGGGGTAGCAGAAGCTTGCAATAAATTTATTTCTACAATTTTTGTTACTTTTATTTAACCTTGATTTTTTGTACAAATTTGAGCTATGGGTAACTTGCAAACAAAGGGCAATTGTGAACGCTAAAGTATGATAAAAAATTTTCAAAGTGGGGTAAATGTGAAGAATTTGAGTTGGGCTTTATTCTTATGTACCTCAACTTCTCTTGTAATGCATTCTAAATAATTTTTCTGATGGCATTCACTTTTATCCCAAAATTCATAAGATTTGCAAAACCGTGCCGGGGAAATGTAAATGGCTTATAAAATTTTTGTTTTTCATACGAATTTGCTCAAAATTTGTGTGGTGCATCCTGAATAATATCTGAATTAAAAATAAATCAACCATAATGTGATATATAAAATAAAAAATACTTAAAACAACGCTTTTATCTCAATTTATAAAAATCCATTGACAATTACCCCGGTCAACCCTAATCAAAATCATATATTACAATTAGTCGACAGCACAGAATTTTGTCAACAGCATTCTAATGCGATCCCTTGTATGTGTGTATGTGTATATTTTTATTATAGCTGATTGTGAGTGTTGATGTTTCTGTGGTTGATGAGATGTTCGAACCGTGTGAAAATTTTTTGCTAACAATAATAAACAAGCTTCCTCATATCATAGTACACTATAAATTCAATTATGTTAACACATTCAAGAAAAATTATTAGAAGCAGTTTATATTTTTCTGTAAATATCTAAATGTTAATTTATTCACAGTATTATTTTTTTTATTATTATTTCATTTTAAAGCAAGTTGGGCAACTAGAGAGTTATCAATTTACCTTTAATTTAACATTTATTGGGGAAAAATTTCTAATAGGAAAATAACCCTAGCGTGGATTTTTAGTGTACTTGTAATTTGTTTTTATTATAAAACTGAGGAACAATATTTTTCAATCTAAACCATTCAAGTGCAGCTCAAATAAAAATGTCAAAATGATTAATGAATGAATATAGTCTTGTCTTTTTTTGTAAGATATATTTCCCTCTTTGTTGCCTTTGGCATGTTAACATGCCAATGGCACTGAATCGGTTAAACTTTCATTTTCCTATCTAGTTATCTTCATCTCACTTTATTACACATCGTTCTGGTGTCGTATGTACCTTGTCTGTTTTATTGTAGGGTATATTTATATACATACATATTATGTATTTCATTGTTCTTTTTTATAATGTAAAAATACTTGTATACATATTCGATTTATTTTTGTAGTATTAGTTTATTTCTTTTTAGATGTAATTTTATTAAGTATTTTATGTCTCACTCAGTTTAATGGCGTCAGTAACCCATGAACATATACATATGTACTATGTAAGTTTATGGTTTGTTTTGGTATTTCAGTAGGTCAGTAAGGTTTATAGACTTTGTCCACTTTAAGTTAGTGTATTACTATATGCTCTGCAACTTTAAATTATTCTGTAAAAAAAATCTTTTTCAAAAAAAAGAAGACTTTTCGGGGTAAAAGAATAGTAAACATATAAACCAAATGTTTTTCTTATATTTATTGATTGTGACATTATTTTTATATCTGAACGTATAAAAAAATCACTACTAAAGTATTTAGGAAAGTACACTAGAGGGACTTTCCCCTTATGTATAGACCTCTTGGGGCTATTCACATAAACAAGAACATTCTCGGTCGGTAAACTTCACGTTTGTATCGATTTTATCACACCAATCAAACCATTTTTATTTATTCTCTTCCTTTTTTTGTTTTCATTCTATCTACTTCCTCTGTTTTCATATACTAATATATTAAGACATATATATGCGTGTGTGTTTTTTTAAGAGAGCTTTAGATTCGTACTTACCGAATCCTGGTCTCTTACCATTTTCCTTGTACTCCACTCACATCATAATAAATTGTAAATTATAGATTTTTGCGATTTATTTAAATTTTAATACAAATTACCACTAAAAACTTAAAGAAGTAACGAATTAATGTAATCATTAGGAATATAATTTTTTTCGTAAAAATTATTCGCAAAGCTTGTATTTGGCAACAATTTCGAAAACTTGAAAGATTTTGTTTGTTGGTAGTGCCGCTGTTAATATTTTTAAAAATGTCAGTGCTTCAAAAAGTTTTTTTATTTTAATTCTCTGTAACACGAAATATCATGGTGGGGGTGCTGTGAAACACAATTTGAAAACAAATATTATCTAAAACTTATTATTGCTTTTTTTTTTCATCAGGTTTGTGAAGTATGGTAAGGACCCGATAATTAAAAATTACTCAAAAAATTTTTAATAATTTGGCGCATTCTTGGAAGCCAAATAATATAAAACTGAATACTTGTACACTTGCGTTGCTCTTTGCCAAATATTGGAATAGGAAATTATTCAGGAAACCAGGCTCGACGAGGGTTCCGGATAGCCGAGGCAGTAACCTCGGGGTCCGGATTCGAAGAGGGGGCCCGGAGTGAGTAGCATTTTGAAAGTTTTGAGGACAGTCGTTTCCGTTTTATTTTTTTTCGTTGGTTGTATTTTGAGCTAATTTTTTCTTTTTTTCCGCTTTGCGCTGGAGCCCGAGATTTCTCTCCACAGCCCTGATACAAAACACAAATGTTTGACTGTACCTAATATAAAAAATTGTTAGCATGCGCATAAAGTGAGACACCCGATGTTATCAGCTTACTATACTTATTTAAAATGTGTAAACATTTAGTCAGATAAATATTTTTCACATTCAAATGTATTATATGTTCATTTTTGTACCAGATAGGGGAAGGTCGCCCAAAGCGGGTACCCCTCTTAAAGCGGGTAAGCGCTTGTATATCGTTGTATCGAATGTTTTTGTCAGGTCGTGTGTATACCGAGATTAACCGAATATCAACCAATATCAATCAGTTACACTTGAACGCTTGTGTCGCTTAATGCCCTAGTTAAGCTTCATCAAATTTTTTTTGTTGGTTTTGTTAAAAATTTTGGGGATAAATATTCTGTGACTAGTCACAAACCTTTTTATTTGTAATCTTTTTGGTATTACCATATTATGTTATCATCATTTCACTTTTAATGTAGAAAAAGGTAGGCACGTATCGGCTTTCATTTTGAAATTATTCTAAATTAACAAAATTAAGTCTTTTTGGGCAAAGCGGGTATGGGCAAAGCGAGTAGACAAAATAGAAGCATCTTAATGGAAAAAACTGTTGGAAGGGGAAAAAAATAAATAATCTTCTTTTTACGACGGAATGAGGGAAAAAGTTTAAAAAAAAATATTTCTGCCTTGTTTGTGGTGATTTTAATGTGGAATCACCTGAAGTAATATATTCTAATATGGAGGTTGTAAAGAAAGTTACAGTTAATTGTTATAAATTTATTATTTTTGTCTTTTTTCAATTTTTTTTACTTAATTATTATTATTGTTAAGTTCTATATGATTAAGAAAGTTTATATTAAAAAATAATAACAGTATTTAAATACATAATGTACTTACCCGCTTTGCCCAAAGGGGGTTACCCGCTTTAGGATACATATACGGGCAAAGCGGGTTTTTGCAGAGGTTTTGTATTTTCTTTATTAATTTCTTAAGCGAAATTTCATTTTAAAGTTCGATAACTATTCTATCTGATAATATAAAAAAGATCTGCTTATCGAGGTCAAAAGTCACTTTTTTGGGCGTTTAATCTTAGCTTACCCGCTTTGGGCGACCTTCCCCTAGCTCTGTGTATGCAGTAAATGGCGGAAGTTAGAGCATCTCCCTAACATTTAACTTATGGGGTGGTTTACATAGGTATTGTTATAATTGATGTTGCCTCTTACCTCGTGACACCGCGGCAAGCCTGACATTAACATTCCAAGCTTAAACGATATTTTACCACAATGGAAATATGTAGATGTGGCAAATACCAACTTAAAAACGTATGTGTTATTATCAAAAAGCGGTGTTGAATGACATTTGTGTTATTAAAAGCACTAAAAATAGCTTTAAAAGCATCGATGTATGGGTGAGATATGCGATACATATTTGTTTAATTTATTCTCAAGTGTTAAGATATATAATACACGTACCTAAGTATATAAAATGTTTACTTGCGAATTTGTAAAATATAAGGAAATAATATAAATGGGTTTACTTACCTATATTTAGCAAGACATGTTATCAGAATTTGGCCGTAATACCTTGCGAAAATCTTGCATTAACAAGAAATGACATATTTATATGGAAGTCTTCCCACTAATTTTTGTCTACAAACCGGCATTATATATTTTTTTTAATTTGAAATTTTTATGAATTTTAAATCTATATGGTCATTTTTCATAACATACATTCATATATGCAGTAGAACTTCGATTAACTGTGACGATTAATTGAATTAGATGGATAATAAAAATTGTTTAATAAATTAATTTCACTAAGAGCTTTGGGACGAAAATAAAAATGAAAATGTTTAGAAATTGATAACACATCTATTTATAAGAAATTATTTTTGGTTACAAAAGAGTAAAATCTTGTCATACCATTACCAATATAAAATAATTTCATATTCTTTGCAATCATATTCTTCATCTTAACAAAATATTTATTTTTTCTATGGGATTAATATGTATACGTTTGAAAACTATGTGTGTATACTTAATGCCGGAGACTGCATTTCCACACGGAGAGAAAATTCCTATAAAAATTACTGTGCTCAGCACTGCAATCGACGTGTAAAAGGCGAACACATTAAATTCTGTAAGGTAAAAAAATAAAGATTATAATTAATCATAAAAAATTTAAAGGATGGAATGTTCTTTCGTAATATTATCTCCGTAAAATTTGTAAAACAGCACAGTAAAAAGTTCCATTACCGACAAAAAAATAATTTTTACTTGTGTTTATTAAAAAAATTACCATACTAACATGCTAATAACAGAAACAAAAAAAACAGAAAGAAGGTTGGTTGTGTTGGGAACGCTGTAATGAAATGTACCTCACTCAGCGAGTTAGGCGAGTTACATGCGAACCATAGGTGTGGACTGTGGAAGAAACTTTATCAGACAGTTCGCACCAAGCACCTTGATTTATCACTGTGTTACAAGCAGCTAGCACAGCTTAGTAGTCAGTTGCTTTTACACTCTCTTAGGACAATGTCATCGTTTAATTCATCTTTTTGTTATTTACCTATCTTTAGTATATGTATTAGAATATATTGTTGGCAATCATTTTTGTATACATGTTTTTACAGGTACAGTGCAACCAATATAAGGTCGCGAGTCAGATGCGCAAATGAAAGAGTACCACAACAAGAATTAAACTATAATATACATGCATAAGAGTTGATAAAAGTTGTGTTAGCACCACATTAAATTTTACCATGCTAGCACATATTTTTTATTTTGGTCGTCGATCGCGCACGGATTATAGAGGAGCATGGTAATTTTTCTGAAATTTTCTCTACAAAAATTATAGGATTTTTCTCTCCGTGCAGAGACTGTTCTTAACAGTTAAGCATATTCGCCATATTTTGCATTGGGTAGTTTCTACCATAATATTGAAAATTGTAAATTGGCACTCTGCTTTCGTTTAATAAAAATTTTAAACAATTGCGATTCAGTTATTTCATTATATTTAGCCTCTTCTCAATAAACTTCCTTACATTCCTTTTCGTTGGCGTGTTGACGTCTAACCATTCTCAAGTTAATTGAATTTTACAACCGTATGAAAACCTGAAAACGTAGATATATGTATATGAATATATCGTTAATTTATTTAGATAAACTTAACCGGACAATGAAAGACCACTGCAGTCATCGACAGACCGAGGAAGCATTTTATATTGGTTAATAATGATAATAAAACAGAAATAATTAAATAAATATATCCAACTTTTCGTCTTCTAATTACGGTTAAATCAAATGTTAATCACATCTTTATAAGAAACGTCAATGGATTTTAATTGACATTACATATCGTATAAATAACTATTTAGCTGGAATGCATAGTACAATAAAACTTCTATAAAACAACACAAATATCTATAATTATTACATGAAGCTAGGGTAAATAAAATAGTATACTTCATATTGGCTTATAATTTTGTGATATAAAACAGGTTTTACTGTAATTGTGACATCAGTTGTTGCTTGTTGCGAACAAGTTGTTCAAATCAGAGCGTTCAATCTCTTTTCAACATGTGGACAGAGAAAAAAAATAGTCGGTTAAAAAAGAATAATTTGAAAAAAGACAATTTAAACCATTCTTGTGGGAATTATTAACATATTAAAAAATCATGAATAAATTTAACATTTTATAATCAAGAATTTTGTGCAGATATACCTGTGTAAAAAATTGAATTGTCCTCTTCACTGACGCTGGGAAGTATATTCATTTACAGTAGACTCCCAATTATCCGAGGCTGTGGGGATCGAGGTTATCTCGGATAACCGAAACCTCAGATAATACGGAGGTTCAGTGTATTTTATGGTTCGAAATAACCATACACATTTATATGACCAAACTAAGGTATTATTGTAAATAATAAACAAATACTTTACTTTGCAAAATACCACTTTTATTTTTGAAACTGTGACAATATTGTTTCAAACCGTTAGTTCAATTTCAAACAGAATCTATTAATATTATAAAGAGTGCGAGCAGGCACGAGCTTTTGAAGCTAATTCTGTTTGAAAATGAACTAACAGTTCGAAACAATATTGCCACACTTTCAAAAATAAAAGTGGTATTTTGCAAAGTAAAGTATTTGTTTATTATTTACAAATATGGAATACCATAAAGTAACGCTCAAATCTATTAATATTATAAGGTATTATTCCCTGTATTAGCAATATATTAAAGTAATGTGGTGAGAAAATTATAGTCCTTAAGGCTCGACTACAATTTACCGTAACTATAACAAAAAAACCGTGGACCACCTCGGATAATCCCGACGTTCGGATAGCCGGGGCTCGGAAAACCGGGAGTGTACTGTATTAATAAAAGAAAAATCATTGTACTCGTCGTACTTCCTGATACTTATTAACATAATTAACATACTCAACATACAGCATATGCTTATCATACTCAACATACTTGGACTTTTTAAATAATAATTTTTGAAAAATTATACTTTTGTTATTGTTTTAACAGCCTTACAGTTATGGTTAGGGTTGCCAACCATACTTTGTAATAAAGTATTCTACTATATTTTTCACCAACATACTTAATACTTTTGCATAAAAATAAAGTATCCTAGAATACTTTATTTTGAATCTTGGCTGTGATTACACTAAACAAAACTCTCCAATACGTAGTTCCCAAACGATTTATTAAATATTAAGAGGGATGATTTACCTATATTTTGAATCAATAATCTACTAATAATAATAAAGAATTTGCAAAGAAAAATACTGCTGAAAAATGACAATATATGTACTTAAAAATGCGTGTGATAACTTACCAAATATAAAAAGTTTCTTATTTGCTTTCTGTTTCCACAACCCTAGCTTTCACTGAGAGTTTCTTTCGGTGATGAATGTGAAGTGGCGAGCAGAGAGAAATAGAAAATGAATTATCTATTTATCTAAATCTAAAATTAGATTGTAAAGTTAGCTATGAAACGTTCATAGACAACAAAAATTGTTAGCATGTGCTAAAAACACAAAAAAATGTATTTAAAGCAATAAAAACTTAAATTTAGAAAATACTTTTTTTTCTCACAAATACTTTATTTTTTCATATTTAAAAGATTAGATACTTTATTTTTCTCAAAAAAATTTGGCAACAATATATTTTCCTTTAATATTTAACACTATACAGTCCGCGCACTTTCACAGTAAACTCCCCTAGGATATTTACCTAGATATAATTAGACTCTGTGTATTTCTGAATTAGGTATTTTGTACTATGATCTAGCTGTGATTGGAGAATTATTTTAAAATTTACTTCTATAAACAATAAATTCCCCAGTTTTATGAAAAAAACAGTCCTTAAAAGGGTTAAATAATCTTCAGGTGACATCTCAAAGTATAATAGTGAATTTAATTTTTTCTTTTACCTTTTTTTTATAATTTGATATTTTCTATTATATGTAAAGAGGAAATAGACGATTTTATAACAACTGTACCTATATAGCAAAAGGATGAAAATGGAGTCATTAAAGTGATTTTTATGAGCTGTAAAATGTCGTAATGACTCTACCGTCATCATCGTGAGCGGCACGGCACCTATAGGTAACTAGGTGGTATGTACCTACTTAATATGTGACGTCATCAACGTTCACTTTCAACCGTTTCAACGGTTTCAACTGTTTGTTACCTACACTGCAGAGTTACCTACGACGCTTACCGTCACCACGACACGTGGTGAAATGATGTGGCTGATGGTGTTATTACAACAATTATTTGCCACCGTCAATTATAAGTCTACGTGTGGTTATATGAGTGTAAGAGGGTTGCTTTTTGTAGGTTAAATCTTTGGGATTTTTATTATTATTGTTATTGCTGTAATCTCGAAAATGGAGTTTTCCTTTTTATGTTTACTTGTTGGGGGAAGTTTTGGTGAAGTATAGAATTTTCAGGTATATATAGGTTAGTATTTTATTAAGATTTTGGATCTAATTTAGTATATGGAAATTTTGTGGGTTCGGTTACACTTCAAGTACGTTTAGTGAAACATCTTTTACGGGATAATTAAAAGTAATTTTAGCTTTTTGTCAGATTCCTTTGAATCTTGGACTGAGATTCCTCGTCCAGTGACCAGTCATTAGAACTTAACTAATTAGTCTTTTTTCATAGAACTAAATTCGAAAAACTATATTCGATTTCTTGCTGAGATGAAGAAATTCGATTCTACTTAAGCAGTTTTCTTTATTGTACAGAGAATCCATTCCATTTATTATAAATTTTTAGGTAAACTTGGAGCTCTACTACTCTTTGGTCACTTGGAGCTCTACTAGTGTAGTTTAACAGTGACTTGGCTAACAAAGAAAATTTAATATCTCATGCCTTCATATTTGAACATATTGAGAACTTTACTTTCTACACCATCTTAACTCTTTGACTGTCTTAAAAAATAGAAACTACGGACAAAAGTGAAACCGTTTCTAAAATATTCATAGTTTATTAAGCAAATTTGCAATGTCAAAAGTTGATATCGTTATTAAAAGGGCGATTGTAATACAATTTAAAAAAATTAATCGAAAGTATTAAAAATTTATCAAAAATAACTAGCGAAATACTTTTTTAATACTCTAAAATAATGTAAATAGAAAAAATGGGCCCCTAGCGCCCAAAGTTGAGACCGGTGCCGATCGATAGCCCTGGTCAAGTAGCCCAAATTTGTCAATGGGCACGTTCATGAAGAACCTGGCCTTCAAAAGTTATAGGGCGTTAAATGTACAAAAAAGTCTGCACGTGGCCATAGCCAAACGGGATACTTTGTATAGGTACAAATGCGTTATAAGACATATCGTGGGCCCGCCTATCACTGTGTAAAACCACTTTCCTGGTAAGTGGTCTAACCTCGTTTTTTCACGTGGCCTATGGCAGAAAACGTACCGAACGGCTTCATCCTGTACATTGGGAGTATCCGAAGAGAAGTTTGGGAGTCCTTCTGGTGGCGATTTCTAGCAGACCCCTTGGTAGATTGCCGAAATAAGGTAGTCCGAAGTGCACCTTCCCGAAGGGGACTTCTAATGCCCGCTGCAGGTCAACACACATCGTTTCCTTAAGAAACGACTGCACGTCAGAACTTTTGAGGAACAGGTTCTCCATACTTAAGATGGATATATTTGTGACCTACTAGGAAGGGGCTTTCAAAAAATACATATCTCACCAGTGGACGCTGGGGAGCAATTTTGCGCATTGTCCTTCTGAAACTGTTTATTCGCCATTTGAATCCCTTTTTGTTAACACTTTTTACATTGGTATTTACAAATACCAAATGCTGGTCACGATGAAAAATGCTACTAGAGCGCACTGTTCAAACACAGCTTGTTCGTAACCTCAGTAATTTATACGATTAAGAATTATTAAGTGGCAATTCATTTTTGCAACTTACACGTCTCCTCTAATATGTCTTGAAAATTAGAATCACATATAATATAGCTAAACGATTTTGAAGTAAGAGACTTTCCTTCGTTTGTGCAGGTGGAGTGGGTAAAATAAATCAGCTCACTGGCCTATGGTTCAAAATGACTTCGACTGATCCATTTTAAAATGCATTTCTGCACATATTCGGCCGGGTCTAACAGAATAAAAAAATTATTTTTAAGAAATTATTTTTTTCAACAATCATACTTGCCCTTCCAAAACAATTAAATTCGATCATATCTCTTTTGGGTGTTGCATAATATTATGGTTTATTTATGTTCACCCGGTAGGTAATTAGTAGTTTGTATTGTAGCTGAGATTGTTTGTTGAAATCTAGATTATATTATTAATATTACGGGAACCTTATGGCTCGTCGACAATAGCAACAAGTGAATATCACTTGTATTTTCCCTATTTTCTCATTCAGTTCTCTCTCCAAATGTATGTAATATATATGTATGTACATACGTATATGTATGATTATCATTACACATTTACAACAACCCTTGTACATTACACCGTTCCTAATGTAATGTTTATACCAACCAACACATTCATAGCACATACAGCTCGATATTCATATTTTGCCATAACATCATCTCAACATCGGCATGGCAGTGGAAGCGGCAGGCCCCGTTTACACCACTTCATTTTAATGTCATTTATGTAATTATACTGTTCACATAACAATTATTATAATTATTAATTATGGTATTTTTTTTTGTGTGTTTGTTCTTCCCGAACATATATGACCGTATGGTGCTTGTTTTATCCGTTTTTCGTTAGAAAGGTTTTTAGTTATTGTCGACGGAAGCAGGCCCGGCCGATCCTGACAGAGGATCGGCGCCCTCGACCCCAAACGTTACATAAATTTTATAATGTTACAATAAACAATTACTACATTAATATTAATAGATTTGAGCGTTACTTTATGGTATTCAATATTTGTAAATAATAAACAAATATTTTACTTTGCAAAATACCACTTTTATTTTTGAAACTGTGACAATATTGTTTCGAACTCTTAGTTCATTTTCAAACAGAAAATGTACAGAAAATTCTGTTTGAAAATGAACTAAGGGTTCGAAACAATATTGTCACAGTTTTAAAAATAAAAGTGGTATTTTGCAAAGTAAACTATTTGTTTACATCATTCAATTTTTGTGATTGTTATTGCAACGGTCCAATAGCTAGTGCTATCGAGTCCATACTTCGATTCGGTTTTTCGGAAAACATTACTGTGACGTTATATTCGAAGAATGTGAAGAAGAGGACAGTCTTGTCCAGTGTTATAGTGAAAAAGAGTGCAATTCATGTATAAAATGTGTTTTCAAAGTATTGATTGATTACAGTGTGTACTCACTCCAATATTCTGAACTTTTCAAAGTTTACAAACACCTACTGACGATATCTATGACTCAAGAGTTTCATGTGAACGGGTTTTTTCTAAACTTAAAATTATTAAAACCCGTCTTCGTTCCACTATGACAAATGAAAGCTTGGAGGCTTTTATGATGATGGCAGTAGAGAAGGATGTCCTGAACAAAGTGGAAAGCGAAACCGTCATAAAAAAACTTTGTATAAGTAGTACAGAATTGAAACAATAAATTATGTTAGTTGAGTTTGAACCTGCATCACAGTTTGAGAATCAGTCCACCGCCCTTTAAGGTTACGCAGGCCGGGCCTGGACGGAAGAGAATTTCTTTCTAAAATAATATCAGTTTTCATTGTAGTTAGCTGAAGAACATTAGTTTAAGCTACCCTTAGCGAATTTCCAGAATGGAAACTCGCTATTATAGCCTTCCTCATGACGTAACGTCAGCCCAAGACTCGAACGAAAACTTCTACTTTTTTATGAAATTTGGGGAAAACATTGGAAGTTCTTCAGCCAGACACGTCCGATGCCAGGAATATAATTTTTTAAGATTTTCATTTCAATACAGAGATATTTGATATGAATTATCTATATAATATATTTCGTTATTGAAATCAAATTATGATTATATAGAATTACATATTATTATGTTAATATGAACATACTACTACAGATCGTCAAAGATGTATAGACATGTACATATGAAAAAATCATATAATACCCCTGTTGCAGCATCCTGTATAACATAGCGAATTTCCGTTTACAAAAATTAATTTTTCTCGGAAACTAGTTGACAGAATAATTATTGTTCAAAAACCTTTTTTATGTTTTTTTCGTGTAAAAAAATGAAATTTTTGCAAAAAAACTAATTTTTTTCACGAAAAATGCCCGAAAAACCATGTTTCAAGCATCGCATGTATGGCAAGGTTTTTAGCGAATTTCCAGAATGGAATTCAGCTATTACAGCCACTGTCATGACGCGAGTTGAGCCCGGGACTATGGCAGAAATTTGAGAAAACACTCGAATGTTATTACAAAATTTGGTGAAAATGTTGGAAGTGCCAAACCCAAACTGTTGCGCAAGTTCGTTAACCAGATACGTCCAAATTCCGATGCCGGTTTTTTGGGCATTTATCGTGCAAAAATTAGTTTTTTGCCAAAATTTTCAAAAATTTTATCAACATTTTGTTACACCATTAGAAAGAGGAGAAAAAACTCAAATAAAAGAGGTTTTTAAACCATCATTCTATAGAAACTGTTGACCGAGAAAAGCTAATTTTTATAAACGGAAATTCGCTATGTTATGTAGGATGCTGCGACAGGCGTATTTCTATATTTGAGACTTTCCTTTAAATAGAAGGTGTAGTTTAGCATTTTTGAAATACAGGTAACCCCCGAAAAACATGATTAATTGCTTCTGTGTTCTTTGAAACCGTGTTGTTCGAGATTACATAAAAAGGGATTCCGTTTCAACTGTGAAAATTAACAAAAAGTTATGTTTTAAATTTTTAAGTACATTTCATATTTGCTAAAGTTATTAAATTTCCATCTAATGAAAATTTCAATAAATTCATAAAATTTAGCATACAATAAATTCTGGTCGACTGGTATTTCCCTTATTTTTCACAAAATACTATGGCGGGTAAAAGTAAACAAGATGAAATTTCAAAGAAATATCGCAACGGAATTTGAATTACATAGGTATTTACATCTACATTTGTAAGTAATGTGTATTTATTTCAATTAAAATGGAATGGAATTCAATTCAGTTCAAACGAATTACTTGAAAATCGTGTAGTTTGAAACCGTGTGTATTTCGGGGGAAGATATCCGTCTTCTTTGGAACTCGTGTTCTTCAAGTACCGTGTTCTTTGGAGGTTACTTATAAAATAGAGGTAAAATTTTAGAAAGCAATGTGCGTAATATGTGCTAATCCTGACTAATATTATACTAGTTTTCTTACGAATCACTTGTGTTTTACATATTCGATACCATATAATTCAAACCACAATTCGAAGAAGATATTCTATTGTAAATATTTTCTAGTATTACGTCGTGTAATAATTAGAAAACTAGATTTCCCACATTGTGCTTTGTCCACTTAACTTGTTAATTATTCGTTTAAATTGGCTCACATTTCCTTAAAAATTTTTGGATAAATATAATTTTTTATAAAATTTATGGAATTTAAGTTTGGCCAAAAAATTTAATTTTGAAGAAATAAACAATAAATATCATGATGAGCCACTTGTATTTATTAACGATGATGTTTTTTGAACGCTGGAGGACACTGTCCTTTCCTGTAGACGAGTTTGGGATATTTCATTATGGAAAAATCATGAACAACTATCTCAAGAAAATGGGCAACTAACTAGAACACGATCTCTAATACATTTGCCTTACAAATAGATAATTGTATATATAGCCACAACGTCAAGAATTAATGTTAAGGATTAATTAAGTTAAAAACAAAATAATCGTAAAAAATTAAATTTTATATTATTGTTATTTTTTAGACTTTTTTCTATGCAATTCTACCCTGATCAGACCACAGTTTTAATTGACAATGCGTCCTCTTTGTTGAGGTGACTACTCTTCCTATTATATTCGTGCAGTATTCTTTTTTATCAGGGTGAAACTACTGGAATAAAATTGTAGAAAGTAGAAGGGGATGTGGTATATTTTCTTATAATTGTCAACCTTAGAATTTTTATTTTTTAATAAAATTTTGTCCTTTCTTTTGCTTTGGCTGCCCACTGCCAAATTGCAAAAGAATTTTTTTTCCTAAAGAATATTTTTTGTAACATTTTGTTGTGTCAGCTTAGGTGGGTTGCTATTATTGATCAGAGATGGCTCTTTCCAACACACATACAAGCCTTAGTATAAAAGTATCTATAGTAACATAAGTATGTGAAACACTCTTTCCTTTCGAAAAACTTCCTCAACGTCCCATACATACTGTATATATATACACTGCACTATTCTGCCAACCCGTTCCCATTCCTTCGTTTCCATCTAACCCATTTTACCACCCATTTTCTGTATGGTCGTACGTCACGTGATGTACACATATAACTCACCCTAGCTATAATTCCTCAGCCAGTAGAAGTCTAATATAGTAGTTGTAATATATATTATACATACATCCCGTTTCGTCCCGTATATGCAGTGCAGTTTGTAGGAATTGGAAGTGAGTCAAAGTGTGAGACGAAGAATTGAAAAGATAGGAATTAGCGGGGAATGTGGGTGAGACGGGGGGGGGGGGGTTGGACGATTGTACTATACTATCGTTGTTCGTATATTATATCGTTTGTAGCACACAGATGGTTGGTAGGGGAGGTTGTAAGCAAGCTGTGAAGCTGCAGTGTGTTGTTACATGGAGAGCACTCACGGAGCACTACAACGCTACTCTACTCTACTCCTTGTCGTTGCTTCATTTCATACTTGTTTCGTTCGGTTGCTCGCAGTTGTGTAAGGATCAGGTGTTTTAAGAGTAAAAGTTTTAAATAGGTAATTGTTTTGCTATAACTGCCACCAATCAACCAATGTGCTGAAATGTGCACATAGAAAGTCTTATTAAGAATAACAATAAATTGGGTGCAAAATATATTATATCTCGCATTTAAAGATTAAAGAATTATATATACTTGAGATAAATTTAACTTATTAGGCTGTTTATTTCTAATTAAGCACATAGTATTTTGGGACTTTCTCAAATTATGTAGGTACTTAATCAAGTTTACAAGTGCTTTCTTTAACCAGTTTTAATGTCCTCAACTATACTCCTCCAGAGTTTATTTTCTTCGGGAGCCAAACAAAAAGGAATAGTTCAGGTATAATTTTCGGTATAATCGTCCTAAAATACCGTATTGCTCTCATTTCACTAAGTTTACCCCTTTTTTCGAAACGTTTTATAATTTCTGGCTATTCCATTCAAAATACCATTTCCATTTAATTCACAAATTATGTTGTTCATTTTAAAATCCATAAAATTTTTGCGGTTGTATCGTGTACGTGATAGTTTTGTTGTCACATGGCTGAAACAACTGAAATCACAGGTATTGATATCCGAAGAATATGGCGACAAAATTGGTTCTATCCATCTTTTATTTTCAAGCAACTGCTGAACTGTTTTTTTATTTGCGTAGTCTGGTAATATCATGTAAAATTATAGGGCTCCATAGTCCATATACTACACTGTTGTGGCCAATTAGGAAATTTTTTGGATCCAAGGTTGAAGGATTGGCGGTAACAAGAGGAAAATAAGGTACCTAACCTTAATTTGAAACTCAATTTTTTAAGTCGGTGGACATGATTTCTCGAAAAGTTATGAAGCGATTTTGTTCAAATTTTCCACACATCTTTGAAATAACACTATCTAGTCATTGAACGAAAGATTTATTTTTGTTTTTATTACAACTAATTTTTTCGAGCCAATACATGGCGAAAATTTGACCAAAAAATGTGTTTTTTTGTTCAGTCTGTCAAAAATTCAAATTTTAATTTTTTTTCCTTCGTCCAATAACGAGATTTATCCATGTATTAACGAAATATTTTTGGTTTTTTGATTTTAACTGAACCAATAATGAGTTATGCTGTCTACGCCAAGAGCATTTTTTTTTTGAGACGTCAAGGGAGATGAGGTACCAACGGCTGAGTTTTCGGAATTTTTAAATAAAAATTTCACAAAATACTATTTAAATATGTATTTTTGATATGCTGAATTGTTTAAATAAAATATATGATTGTATATATTAAAAAAAAAATAGTAAAAATACCCTTTCTTTTAACCTCTGAAACCCACCTAACCCCTTAAAAACTTTTAATACCGAGTGTGAAGTTTGTGGCCTGAGGTCTTGTAAAGGCCCGAAGGCAGCAATTCACACGAGGAATTAAAAGAAATATTAGCCTCGTGGCGTATATATTATTTGTTGCAATTCGAATTATTATAGAAATTAAGAAAAAAAATGATAAATATATCAAATTGGACAACACAATGTAACCTTTTGTCTTTATCTACAAGTTCAAATTGTAGCAACGCTGTTTAACTTAAAGTTAACTGTTTTTTCTGAATCACATTCATAACATTCATATAGTTTTGTCAAGTCATTTGTAAGCACCGTAATTAATGATTTCACCATGACTAATTCTATATCAAAATTAGTAAAATGCACGTTTTTCCCCTGGAAATTTCATTAAATCAGTGTTATATCTTTGACAATAAATTTCCTTATTATCTACTCACAAACATACAAAAACAAAAAGAGAAAAATTAATAAACTATAAATTTTTTTATTGCCAATTCAAAAGCCATTAATAATTTGTCGGTGCTCTACATAACAACACAACACACATACACAAGCATCTATAATATACACATACATGTCATATGCATGTGTATTTGTTATAGAGTTGAGCGTATTGTACGGTAACATAAGGGGGATGGTGGTGGTGCTGTACAGTAGTGGTGGGGTTGAAGAGAAGAAGCAACCAACCTCCATAAATTATAATATATCTTCATGTGCACAGGCTGTTCGCTCGGCGTGTAACGATAAAAATACCTAATTAGAATTATATAACAGGGGGCTTAATAAGAAAATAAATTATAGAAGGAAAAAAAATTATGTGCGCTCTCTATTGGATGTTCTATTTTTTTTCCGTGTTCGTTTAAAAAACACAACTTTTTTCTGCTGATATTGTAGAAAATAAAAATTATAAAAAATTATACAGCACAGTCCAGTTTATATTTTATTGTTTAAATATTTCTGGAATAATATTTTATCTATTATTTATTATAAATTTAATATAACAATATTTAATCTTATTGTGAAGAGGTATGGGAGTAAATAAACCATTACAGTAAGTTATAACATTTACTCTAACTTATTAAATTTCAGAAGGAAGAATAGCTATATTCTAGAAATGGTAATAATATTTTTGGTAGTCATTGACAAGCTGTTACTGTAATAAGAGCGTAAATCAGTGGTTTCCAAATTTTGTGCACTAACGCCCCTCACTATAAAAGATCTTACCTTTGCTCCTTCCCTCTTGAAAAAAATTTGTAAACAATTCGTAAAGTTTTCACAACAAAAATCGTATAAACACGAGTCAACTCTTGCGTTTTTCACCTGAGGATGGCGTAATGGCCGAAAGTCGACTTGTGTTTATACGATTTTTGTTGTGAAAAGTGACAAAACAACGATCCCATGTTTTTTAATATGGATTTTCACAAATTAAACCTTTTCAATATTAATTATTTAATTCGTAAAGTATTTTTTACTGAAAAAACTCGTATTCTTGGCGGACGACAGGTCTATATGACACTTGTGAGGAAACTGTTAATCAGACGTATTCGATACCTACGCGCTAACATGACTCTGACCGCTTGAGAATTGTTATTGTTAAAATATTACGTACAGTAGTGAGTAGAAAAATCAGTGGTAAGGGGTTACATGGCTTTTCTATTAGTAAATGCTTATGCTATGCTCCGTTTTTGATAGTGTTTTAAACATAAAATTTTGATTTTTAGTAAAAATTTTCGTGTACTTCGTTGACTTCCTACTTGTAAAATGAGATGTAATGAACGGAAATGAAGTAATTTTTCGTTCAAGTACAAGGCATAAGCATCTACTAATAGAAAAAAATTTGCTTTTTATTTTAAGTAAAAATTTCACAAGTTACTCACAAATTTTTTTTACAGTGTCTCAAAGTAATATATAATAATATGTCAAAAGTTGAAATAAATTATATTCTCTTATATTGTAAAAAAAAATCGAAAAAATTGTGTTTTTTTCCTAAAAAAGACCCATGTAACTCCTTAATATAAAATGTCCATTATTTGATAAATATGTTTGAGCGGTTATTCTTAAAACCATGATTTTACCAAAACGAGAACGATATTTGCAATTAACCTGCGCCCCCTTGGTGAACATTACGCGCCCCCCAGTTTGGAAACCGCTAATACATATTTATAATCGTTATAATATAATTTAAAGGAATAAGTGTAAATTATTATCAGATCTTAAGGCCCATCATTAGTTTCAAAATTTTATAACCTCAAAATTATACGGTAATTAATGATATTTTTTTATTAATAGTCCACTAGAATTCGTAAAGGAGTGTGTAGTTTCATATCTTAACAAATTATTTGACAAATTTTAGTTATGATATCATAATTATTTTTAATATAAGTTTTTGTGGTTTATTAAACACTTTTAATAGTGTATTACTTGTCGGGGCCCGTAAGTAGGGGAGAGGTGTGTCAGTAGTAACAAAAAAAATTTACAGGCTAGTAACTTTGTATTTATTAGTCACAGGGAATTAAATTTTTGGCACAAGATACGGACATCTTTCAGATTTTGCTTGTACAGCACAAGATACGGACATCTTTCAGTTATGTTGCTTCATAACTGAAATAACTGCATTTATGTGGACCAAAATGTAATGTTACAATCGTCACCGTCAGAGGACCAATTGTTACAGGGTTTAGGTTCAATTGTAACACTCATTATTTAGTGGAATTTACACGTTAGTTATTATAATTAATGTGGTTTCCAAAATTCTTCCTTACATATTGAGTGAGTAAGGTGACAAATACCACAGTTTCTGGCAACAGGCCTGATTTTTTTTCCTTCTATTACTCTTCTAACGATATTCAGGTATACATTATCGAATACGGTTCCTATCCTAGTTTATGTTTTGCTTTATATATCATTTTTTTTTATTTGTAAAACAGCGTGAATTAGATTAAGGACTGATCCAACAGGCAAAACTAATCGTGGTAGCTTTGAATCTAACGATAACCGTAACCGAAAATCGATATAAAAAAGAAACGGATTTTGCCAAAGTGTAACCATTAATGGAAGATATTTTTCTTTTCTTTTTTAAGTTATTAATCGAAACCGTTTACTTTTATCATTCGATTCATACCTGAAATATAAAGTTTAATTTTGTTTAACATAAATTTTTAACACAATACAAAACATTATTTAGAAAAATAATAATGTAAACTAAAAAAGATTTTATTAGCCATAAAATTTAAAATTAATCCTAAAAAATTAGAATTCTGAAAAACTGTAGAGTTTTTAAACTTTATTTAAAACCCTATGCTCACACTCGGTTCTATGTGCTTAGTTCCTTAAATTTAAAATACTAAAAAGAAAAATTGTGCTTGTATAAAACTACTGGAATATCAGTTGTAACATGTTACAATTGACACTATTGAATTTTGTTACAATTGTTGCAGTGCTGTTTAATTTTATAAAAAAATTCGTAAAATTTTAACTATGAGTAAAAAAGGGAAATTACCTATTTTATAATATTATTTGTTTGCTTTTGTTTCCAATAAAATCATTTTACTTCCAATTAAGGAAGTATTTACTGTAAAAATCAAAAAATTGTCAACCAACTCAAAATTTACAATTAGCTTATATAAATACATTTGGCATTGCTGAGAGAAAACCGGCACATGGTATTAACTGAAAGTTTTGTTAGTAAAGCACAACTTCAGGAGCCACCTTATGATACGCAATACTCCTCAATAGGATTGATAGATGTCTCGCAAATTGCGAAGTTACAATTGACCCACTGTTACTACTGACACACCTCTCCCCTACTATTTCGAATGCAGTTTGATAATACTAAGCTGAAAACAAAGAATTTTTAAACATGCATGGCAACAAAAGTAAACTTATGGGACGAGTTTGAGTAAGTTATTTGAGCAGCCAGTTATTTTACTGTAGGATAGTTATAGTTTTATTATAGGATACCCTCAAATTAAGGTATTTGGTGCGAGATAGTTGGGTACAAAAGTATATCTCAAAAAAAAATTTCTTTTATCAAAAATTAAAAAATGTATTAATATTCTTCAGTTATTATATTTGTCTACTATCTGTTTTTTGGAATTTCCGCGCGCTTTTGTTGTAGCAGTATAAAAGTATTGTTGAAAAAGCGTTGTAAAAACATTGTAAAATGATGTTTATAAATTATATTTCAAAATTGGTCGCGGTCAATAATTTTTAGAACATTATTTGTATTTTATAACATATTTAATTTTTATCAAATTCCTTTGACATGTTTTCATTTTATTCAAAAATATCACGTGAACATGTCTTCAATTTCCCATAAGAGCTCGTGTTAAAATTACAAAACTTTGAAATTGTTTTTCTCAAAATTGGGGCCGTTAATTTTTTCTTCGGTATAGGCTTGTATTATTGGTACTCAATTAAATACTAAAATGTCTAGAGAAGTTTCGTTAAAATTCTTTGAAAAATCGTTTTTTTGACCAACTCCCTTAAATAACAATAAACTAAGAAGATGCATATATGTTGTTATTGTATATCTAACATTATTTAAAGCACTACTTTCTCATCTGTTCTCTGTTCGTTGCATAGAACCTGGATCCAAAATGTTTTGATGAACCAAACGGTATACTTATATATTTGTCTAATAAAATAAAATTATTAGAAAAGAAACAAGTATGTATTTCCGTTCCAAAAAATTCTTATACGTTTTCCACGAAGTAATGTAGAGATACTGTATAATGATTTTAATTTGTAACAGGTACCTCTATAAAAAATGTAAATTTTTATTTTTGCAACAAATATCTAAATTCAGTGGTTACATGTCATTTCGAAAAGTATTTAAAGAAGTTCTTGTTTAAAGATAACGCTACTGGTTTTGTTCTTTCTCGTCGAGAGAATACATAAAATATCAAGTATAGTTATACTGGTATAGGTCACTATAATATCAAAATCATTCGTCAAGATTTTAAAAGTCAAGGTTAATTGTATTGCTACTGAATTCCTTAAAAATATGTTAATAGTACATTTAAAATTCATTTAACAATTTCACAATTGAGAATTACTTTTTTTACAAACAAAAGTGCACAATACATCCGTCCGCATTTTTGTTTCTTTTTTTTTTTTGGTAAGAATTCATAAATTCATAAAATATGGCAACATTGTAAAATATGGTTCCAGTGATTTATTACTACGAAAAGTTGTTTTTTTGACACGTCAAAAAAGTACAAGAAAAATAAATGGTTGTTGTTCGGCTTTAGCAATAAGTTAGAATGAAAGGATCATATGTCGTTGTCTTTATTTAATGATAACACAATACATGACTAGTTTTTTGTTGCTGGATGAGGGTCAAAAGGATCATCCTTAAAGAACATGTTTTTTTTATGTTTCGTGTTTAAAAAATCTACCTCCGATGGAATCTAATTGTGTAGAATGGGTCACGATATTCTTTTTGTTTTTTAGTCTTTTAAAAAAAAAAAAAAAAAATGAAATACACATGGTTTTTGGATATATCGCACATGTGGATTATATTCATACGAAATTTCTGGATTTATTTTGAATTTAAATATAACTTATTAGTTTTACATTGTTTTTTCAGCGATTTAATAATTTATTGTTAGGGGTAATGCCTCTGAAATATGGCAATCTTCTTAACCTTCTTTAACTAGGTTGTTATCAAAATTGTTTTTCTTACATGTTTAGTATGAAATTCAGGTAATTTTGTGAATTAAGTTCAACTTAAAATCATCTCTTTTAAAGGTGGAAACCTTGCTATACCTAATTAATTACTGGCTATTTCAAAATATTTACATATTATGCATAATAATTTACCACATACCAGCTTTTATAAGACTTCTGATACTCGATAAAATTACCTCATAGTGGTTCTTAGCGGAATAGTTTAAATTTTGGTTTTTGTTAATTTTATAATCAATAGGTATATATCGCACATACTCTTTCTCAACCTCGTATCTGAAAAGTCCCAATTTTTGGACACATAAAAAAACGTATTTAAATCTGTGTTTTCATCATTATGAATTTAAGATTTATGCTAATTACACCCTTTGATGTCGGCTACCTACATATATAAATATATATAGATGAGTATACATATAAATAAAATATTTAATGTTTTTTGTGTATCCTAAAACATGCAGTTTTTGATATACGAGGTTGAGAAAGAGTATGCGCGATATGAAGCACACATCTCGGCTGAAAGTTGCTATTTAGGTTGATTAGAACATATTTTATTTGACTTACCTTTTTATTTTAGTAAATTCTCAAGAGAATATAACGTCACTGGTTGAGAATGTTTTTTTAGTTTTCGAGGTAAATTTGTCCTACACAATATCTTTTAGTTTGATTATTTAATATTTATTTAAAATTGAAGCGAACGTCACCGGAAAAGACTAACATTATCATTTTCAAAACTAATCTTTCCTTCACTAAATTGTTCCATCATTAATAACGTTCGTTTTAGTTTTCGAAAACGAAATCCAGACGCCAGTTTTTCCCAAAAAAAAATGCGTCAGTTTATCATTGTCATAAATATAAATTTTGTTTAAGTTGGCTTTCCGTTTTCATTCATAAATCTTCGTGATCAATAAATATACTTTTCGAATGTGTGTATGCGCTTCTTTTTTCTTGTATTTGAATCACAAACAACCCATCAATTTTATTCCTATCCAATTTTATTTTCACTGAAATCATTCATGGATATAATTATTGTCGGAAGTTAGCCAAATTAAATGACATTAAAAGAACGAGTCGGGTCGTCATACATATATAGTTCTTTCGTTAGAAATTTAAGTAAAATAGAAAACGTCGAAAAAAAGGCAGAAAACGAAAGGAACTCTTTATAAATTAAAACATTTACTAAAATAGAAAAATTTATGAACCGTACTGGCAAAATAAGTAAGAAAAAAATAAATTTCTTTCATACTATTACTCACATAAGCATACAAGCATATTACGTTATACTCACTTGAAATGCATTACATATACACGTACGAAGTTGAAATAGAGATAGAATTATAATAGAAAAGAAATAAATGTACAAAACCCAATTAAAAGTTTTGTTTCGATAAAAAAAAACAATTGTTGTATGGAGTACGATGTTGTTCTCAAGAGAGAGCAGCACTGTATAAAGGAATAGAAGTGATGTACTAACCTAACCACACTTTTGTCTTATATGTTGTATATGACACCAAATAATATAAAAATTGTGAAGAAAGTACAATGACAAACATAATGACGGGACTATATGTGAGGCCGTTACACATGAGGTCCTGGTTTTTGTTTGTATTTTGAAATTTCAATACCTACATTTTGATTTTCTCTCTTAATGTGTAACAAATCTCGTCACGTAAAGTGAGTTTACATTTTACATCATTTGTAAATAGATATATCACTTATTATCTCAGATAGGGTTGATCGGGGTAATTGTGAATTGGGGCAATTGTGAACGGCGCCTATAATTTCTAAAATAAGATTAATATTGTTAAAAATCAACTCTTAATATGTTTTTCTGTCCTTTCTTAATATGCTATTAAAAATTTCATTACAATTCTCCAACTATTAGTATCTTTTTTTATTCTGAAAAAACCCTTGCAAAATTTTGTGTATCTTACTTCGACCAATCCTCAAAAAAAATTTTGTTTAAATACTTTTCTTTTTTTTGAAAGGTAAGAAGTGGTTAAAAGTACCTTTAAAGAAGTGGTCTAAACCCTGAGAGGGTTCCTTATTAACTGCTAAAGAAATTGGACAATTTATTACCAATTCACAATTATCCCATGATTTTAAAATTGTGGGGTAATTGTGAACGTCATTCACAAATGCCCCCATTCGGTCAAAAATTTCAGTAGTGTCCTTTTTAGAGATGAAAATGTTGATGAAGATGGTGCTGACCTTATTGTACAAGTTTCCCTTGTACAATCAATACAAAAGAAAATTTTGTGCAAAGAGCCATATGTTTTGTGTATCAATCTACGAAATCATTGCTGTGTTGCCTTATCCAATAACAACTTGCAAAAACAAAAAAATACTTGTTTTCAATGTCTCTGTGAGTGTCCAAGAGCAGTAGGATTAACACAAACACATTTTTTTTTTTCATTTACAATATTAGGCCTAATAGATTATTGTTTTTTAATCATGTAAACTAAATGTATTTCCTTAAAAAAGTCTTATTTTCCTTCTTTTTGTGTGAATACATGTAATTTTTTTATTTTTATATGATAAAATGACAAAATATCTTCAAAATATCATTTTTAGCTGGTAATAAATTTGTTCCTACAATTTTTGTTATTTTTATTTAACCTTGATTTTTTGTACAAATTTGAGGTATGCGTAACTTGCATTGAACAAAGAGAAATTGTGACCGCTAAACTATGATGAAAAATTTGAAAGTGGGGTAAACGTGACGAATTTGAGTTGGGCTTTACTCTGACGTACCACCTTGTAATCCATTCTAAATAATTTTTCTGATGGCATTCACATTTACCCCAAAATTCATAAGATTTGCAAAACTGCACCAGGGAAATGTGAATGGATTACAAAATTTGTGTTTTTCATAAGAATTTGCTCAAGATTTGTGTGGTGCATCCTGAATAATGTAGAATTAAAAATAAATCAACCATAATGTGATATATAAAATAAAAAATACTTAAAACAACGCTTTTATCTCAATTCATGAAAATCCATTCACAATTACCCTGGTCAGCCCTAAGAATACTTCAGTCAGGAAGGCTCCGTGACAGAAATCATTTTACACTAGAAATTTCTAATGTGGGTATAATTAAGCCTTTCCCTATTAGACGTACTTTTGTAGGGAGTGGTAATTTTATATTTTTTATTAGAATATTTACTGTTTCTCTTGTATGCTTATATGTAATTGGCCAAGTTTTAAAAATTGGCAACTCTTTTTTATTTTTATTATTCCAAGATTTCTAAAATTTTTTGCAAGAAAAATTTTAATTAAGTTACAGATTTTTTTACGTAGTTTACTTTGCAGCATTTCAGGATCTAAGTAGATAGATCATTTCGTTTCTATACTCATACAATTTTTCATGAATCTTGAATTACTATCAACTGGTATTAAACTCGTTAAACGGCAGTGTAATAAAGTGAATAATATGAAATAGGGAATATATAATCAGCGGGGGAAGAGTATAGGAAGAGAGTGATGATGAAACAAACAACAATATAAAACACTATTGGATAAGGAAAAAAAATGGGAAAATTGGGTTTTATTTTCCCGCCGAAAACTATTGTCTTCGTCTAATCATATATCTAATTGTATATGAATGTGAACGTATTATGTCAATTGAAGCTGATAAATTGTCACAGTCTGATTGCCTGGTGTGATGGTCACGGATAAATGCCTTTACGACCAACTGGGGTAATATAAAGAAAATGAAAAACGTTACTGTGCCATAGTAGGTATTTTTGTATCGTCTTAATACATATATGTATTTGTATATTGCCTTAAGTTTTAAGGTTGCCGTTAAGGTGCTATTGAATGACGTGGTGTATATGTGGTGCTAAGTCTCTCACGACACTGCCGACACCCTGTAAGTCCCGTTCCGCCACTATGTTGTTCTGTCTCACACTACAATTCATTCAATTCAAATACAAACAATACTATAAAACATCATAGGTTGGTTTTATACATTTTTCCTTTTTTTTCAAACCAAAAGGAAATTGTATCCTTATCAGCAGTTACTCTTCAAAATGTACAGTGAATTTTCATTAAAATTTACCATTTTGAAAATTTTACCTGTTTTTGTCAAAACAGCTCCGTCATTTTGATTAGTAAATATTTCAGGTTCATTTTCAAAAATAATTCTTATGGTCAGCCGGTCACTGTCACTCTTCCCGAATGCCGTTCGGATTAGTAAACGTTTCAAAAAAAAAAAAATGTTAGAAAGATCTTAGGTAGGCGGTCAACTTTTTGGAAAATCATTGCATTAAGTAGGTACATACGTATAACGTAATTATATGAATACCTAATCTGAAAAAATATGATTTACTAAATGTGGTTTACTAGTTGTTCACTAACTTCCGACTTTTTACAACGTCATTCATATCTAAGTATTTTATTAAAAGATCACCATTGTTTACCATCTTAATGTCCTAACTGAAAAAAAAAACTTCTTCTACTTTTTACAAGTGTAGATCAATTGCTACTGAAACTTAAAAATTTGATTAGGTACTAATTTTTAAATATCTCGCGAAAAAAATTGTCAGAATAAAGACTGGAATGTCCAATCCGTTATTCGATCCAGTCTTAGGATATAAATAAATTAGTTTCTACCAAGTGAACAATTTGTAATTGTATTTCACCTGACGATGGTGTAAAAACCGAAAGTCTACTCGTGCAAATCTTGAACAGTGACAAAGCAACGATCTCATATTATTGTTAAAATTATTTTCTGTCGGTAACGATTATTGTTGAATTATTCGTTAGGTAGTTACTCCAATAACTTTTTGTAGTCACTAAAAACACAAATTTCTAGTTTACGCAACTAAATAAATTTATTTCGCTAACAAATTCAGTAGTTTTATAGTTGTGATAGTTAAAAATTTTTTTAGTGCGTGCATACTCAAGTTAGTCTTTAGTAATATTTGTCATTAATTCTTTTTAAAGTGTGAAATTTGATGGTGGGTAGTGTTAATTTTTGTACAACACGTCAGATTTTTTGCGAGACTATTTTAATAAATATTAAGTACAATTGCTATTACGTGACTGTACAGTAGGATCAAAAATGGTTGACTGGTTTATATTTAGATAAATTACAGTTAAAGCTACATATTATGTAAACACTCTGTATATTTTGGAATTCTTTTTTATTGCGGTTAAACTTTTTGTTAATTATATAGTTAATAGATAATTACCCCTTGCTTCCTTTTTGTAAAGTTCACTTTTAAATTGAGGTGAAATATACCACATTAAGTGATAAATATCAACGAATTATTATCTTTTATTTCTTTTTTTGTATTTTCTCTTTTTTTTATACAAAAATTTTGCATTTTTATATCTTTATAAAAATTAAGCGAACCTAATTAAATAGAATGATTGATTCTAAGAAGTAAGATATTATTTTTTATTTAATTTCTTTATCTATTAAAATTAAAAAATTTTTTTTCGTAGTCTTCCCATACCATGTAATTATTTTAAACTTAAATTATAGATTAGGGGCACATTTAGTATTTTTAATACATATAGGTATGTAAAGAAAGAAACCATTTTGTGATAACGAACATTATTTTTTTTAACGAAAGCTAAGTGTCAAATAAAACATTTTTAGTCAAATCCATGAGAAATTGATTTAGAAAACCTCTTTAAAAAATTAATACTCTTAACAGAAAAAATACGATATTTTTCTGCGGTTTTCCAAAAAAAAAAAAAAAAAACGAAATTAATTTTTACAGCAAAACAATTGTTTTAAGTACATTTCTTTAGGGTTTAAAACTACATTAAGTAACGTCCCTTTTTTCCAGAATGTAATTTTCTTTTTCTTATTTTTTTTTTTTTTTTTTTTTATTTTCAAAAGATATTTATCTTATTTTATACCGTTCCCGCTACCATCGCACTGCCTTGTATGTCCATTACAAATATTCTAACAAGTTAGTATCTCTTTTTTTGGAATGAGATGGTAATATTGGTGAAAAGGATAAAATCAGAGTAAAGTGACAAATATCGTAGAATAATAGTTTCAGATAGATCCTTCTAAGTGAGGGGGTGTTTTCGTACGAGGAAGGCTACGTTTAAAATATAAATTTTTAAATTGTTCTACTTAAAGAGGTTACGAGGTGGCGGTGTCATTTTAAATTTATAAAAAGTTTTCTGGTTGTTTGCCTTTGGAAATTTATATAAAATGAGAAATGTGTTAAGAAAAAAAATTGAATGGTTCAGTTGAGTTTATTAAATTTATTCTAATGCTTTACTTTGTTAGAAACGTATTTTAGTTTTAGTACGATTCGATTTTAATCCCTTGAACTGCTTTTCGATTATTGGTTAGAACCTGCTAATATTTCACTAACGTAATATAGGTAAGTATTTCTAATCCTCTTCACTTCTATAGGACATTCTGTTCTTAACTTCAGTGCTTAATTTCGGCCGGAACCCAACAAGAGGGCGTTCTGGCATCTTCTAGGAATTTTTTTTTTTTTTTTTGGTCAGTATTTTTAACGAAAATTTATTTATTTGTTTCAAAAATTTGTTTTATTACAAGTCATTTTATCACAGGTTTTAAAAAATCGGAGCTTGTGATTTTTATGACAGCCGAATGGTTGAGAAGGGTGCAATAAAATGTGTGGGTAGGCGTTCCGGCACCTAAAATTTTAGAAATTAACTGCTTAAAGCCAGCGTAACTGCCTATAATTTTTTTATTTACTGCCTAAAGTTTTGATAGGTGATAGTCCGCTATTATTCTTGGCTGTATATACTGTTATAACTAGTTTTGAATAACTTGTAAAAATCGTGTACTATAATAAGTAGTAAAAATTTTTTTATAAAAGCTTTTCTCTAGTTATAATATTGAATTAGCTTGTAAGGGAGCGACCATAAATTACGTAGTTCCATTATGACCACTTTTAACCATACCCCCTCCCCCTCCCCCTCACCCATGTTGACTATTGGTGTCATTGGCCTTGCCCTCGCATCAATGGAACATAGATTTTTTAGTCCAGATTTTTTAGGAACATAGTCCAGAAGATAATTTATTAAATTTTGTATTTTTTTTTATTAAGGTATTTGGTACGAGATAGTCAGGTACAAAAGTATAGCTCAGCGAAAAAATTTTCTTTTATCAAAAATTAAACAATGTGTTAATATTCTTTAGTTATTATATATTTTGAATTCCACTTGTTTTTTTTTAATTTTCGCGCGCTTATATTGTAGCAATATAAAAGCATGGTTGAAAAAGCGTTGTAGAAACGTTGTAAAATGATGTTTATAAATTATATATTACAAAAACGGCGTGGTCAATAATTTTCATTTTGTTTTAAAATCAACACCCTCCCATTTTTTGACCGAATTTGCAAGGACTTAAACATAAAACACAATTTTTATAAAGACATGTGAGATCGCCTAAAAGTTTAGGACCAAAAAATATATGTATGTAGTACTATTAGATATGGTTCTAAACTTTTTGGCGATTTTACATGTCTTTATCGAAATTTAAGTACTTGCAAATTCGTTAAAAAAATGAGAGGGCGTCGATTTTAAAACGGAATGAAAGCTTAGAATTTCTACTTTCAGAACCTTTCCTTAAAATTTTTTTATGTTTTACTGATTTTGATTTATGGTTAAAAAAAACTTGATATAAGAATTTAAAATGGAATTTTTACGTTCAAAGCTCACCATTAGTTTGAAGAATTTTTTTTCAATTAATTTTAATATTATGTTCAAAAAGATCACTTTTTTTGCTTTAATTTCGTTTTTTTTTCATCACTGTACGACAATTCTTAGCCGAGTAATTCAAAGAGTAAAGTACACACTAAACTTTGATTGCTCATAACTTCGAAACTAATTACTGTACGGAAATTTTTCGGTGGTCGTTAGAAAGCTAAAAGCTAATAAAAATGTGTTATTTAATATGAGAGAAACGTTAATTAAGCGAAAAGAATTTTTATCTATTAAAAAAATTATATTTCAGTTTTCTAAAAAATAGAGAATATTCACTTTCACACTTTGATGTGACGTGATCGTCAAAGAAATGTCTAACTAATTTAAATAAGTGCATGGATTGGAAGCCAAATGTGTAGTCAAATCCTATATACAACGTTGTTTAAATTATAGTTTTCATTGCATAGATAAAACCATTTTAAGAAAAAAAATTGAAGTAGTCTTAAATTTTTTGTCGGGGTATATATATATATATATATATATATATATATATATATATATATATATATATATATATATATATATATGTAGGTATACATAAATTTTAGTGAATGTTATTTTCGAGTTCTAGGAACCTCAAAACAAATTTCTGCCATAGTCTCGGGCTGAAGTTGCGTCATGAAGAAGGCTGGAATAGCGAGTTTCCATTCTGGAAATTCGCTAAAAGTAGTTTTAGAGTGTGTTTATTTTTTTTTATCATGAAATCAAGGAGTCAAGAGGAGTCGATATTCTTCCATTTTAGTGACACACTTTTGTTAGTTCAAATTTACTGTTGTACAGTAAACCGTATTTTTCGTTTTACTTTTTGCAACACAGCCTTTTTGCTCATATATCTGCGACGAAGGCTGAGACTTGTGAGATATACATAATAAAATATATACGCAGCTTGTACACATCAGACTCGCATCGTTCGGCTTGCACAGTAGGCATATAAAATGATGTTCCATTTTAAAATGCTAATCGTATAAAATGGGCCTATATGTCTTTAGGAATTTAGTTTTAAAATTATAGGTGGCTTAGTTTTTTTTTTTCCTCTACCCGTACGCTTTTTTTTCCTCTACACTAGCAGTTTTTAAATTGATCGCTATTTGAGTGGTTCCGTGCCCAGATAATATATGTGTGTGTGCGTGTGATATTATTACATTGAATAAATTTACTTCTTGTAGACTGCAGAGCCTAAATTGACTTATTATTTTCGTTTCCCTCCTCGGAAATGATTTAATGTTATTGTTGGAAATTTGATTTTAATTTTACATACGCCAGTGCAAGAGCTACCAGAGTTGAAATGGATGTTTTCGCCAACTTTCGAATAAATTAAATTTAAATTATCGAGTGTTATTAATTGTGGATTAAGATTTTTTAGGTCTACTAAAATTATCTGACCGAGTTTTCGAACTACAAACAAAGTTGTGTTGAAAATATACCTAACTAGGAACGATAAATTTAGTATAAATTTTTTTCATATTAGTAGAGAAAAAGTATGACTTTTTAAAACGTAGTTTTCGCAGGGCCGGATTACCCAGTAGGCCTACTTAGGCCATGGCCTAGGGGCAGCAGATTTTAAAAACAGGGCGGGAAAAGTAACTGACGTTTTTTTTGCTCATCAGTTATTTTTTTAAGAGAAGTTCGGCAAAAAGTAGGAAAAGTTAAGATTTTCTTCTTTTTAAGCAAAAGGTAGGGGTAGCATTTTTCACGGTGCCTAGAGCAGCACTTAAGGTTAAGTTGGCCCTGAGTTTTCGGCTTTACTTATGCATATTAAATTTGTTTGTTCATCAGTCGAAAATATCTTTTTTCTATAGGCTTTCAATTATAAATTGAAAAATCTCTTTAAAATCAGGAATTCCGCTATACTTAGTTTTAAATAAGTACGTATATTATTTCATGATGTTTTACTTACTATGCGTACTCTGCTTCTTTGTTTTCTTTTGTTAGAAGCGGGACGAATAGTAGCAAGAATTTTTACATTCTGTACCTATATCGCGTACTTCGGATTAAAATTAAGAACTTTATGGCTGTATTTCTGTTATTACATTATTAGGTATGAGGAATATAGGGGGAAGACTTAAGGAATGGGACATTTTTTAAAAAATTGTCTTAACTTCAAAACCAAGTAATCAAATATTTTAATTCTTGCGGCATAAGATACTTCAAACATTACTTTATATTTTAAACTAACAAAAAAATTTATTCATTTTAAATAATAGTAAATTTTTTTGTTTGAAAAAAATTAGATTTTTGCCCCATTCAGTAATTTCATTCTCATTGAATGGAACAAGAAGAATATTGAATGGGACATATGTAATACAATGTAAAATTCATGCGGTTTATATAGGTTAGTGAAAATATGGAAATGGTCAAAAATCTCAGCGGGAAAGCATTTTTGGGATAAATGATGAGAACAAAAATCTCAGCATTTTTCACGGCGCATCCAATGGTGACCTTGACTTTGAGGTCAAGGTCAAAATTCAAGTTCATATTCATAATGTCCCATTCAGTATTCCTTGTCAAGTAACAAGTTAAAGTCAAGAAATAAAAAGTACATAACCTCAATGTGCAAACAATACTTATTTAATGATGGTCTATACTAAGCGGTTTAATAATCAACTAATACAATTAATCTAAGCATAATAGTTATCATAGAATATTTAGTAATTTATAAAAAATACAAGTTACTTTTTCAGTTTAAAATCGTAATTCCTAATTTTTGTTGAAACAAAGGGAAAATCGTTAACACATATCGCACATAAAAATAGTTATATAGAAGGCACCTAATGACTGTAAGACAAATTTCCACTAACGGTTCCTTGTTAGCTAAAACTCATTTGTCCCATTCAATAATCGTCCCATTCATTCTCTCCCCTATATTATATTATATGATTTTGACAACCAGTCTTATCTGGTATACCAGGGAGCGAGAACAATTATAGCAAAAATCTACAAGCGGCTTCAAATTTTCATTCCCTGTATTAAACTTTGTAGCTGGCATGTTAATATTTTGACAAACCCAAATTGTGATGCAGCCCTGCCTTCCACTGACCGGCTATGGTTATTTGAATTATCAAAATATTATCAAAATTATATATACCTAATTGTCTAAAATATGGATAAATTTTAACGAGTTGACATGAAGTTCATGGAAGATACTCATTTTCCGAAAAAAAAAATTAATGAAAATCATTAGGTTGGGTATGGGATTTATATTTTTTAGGTATATTTAGGACATAATAAATAAGGCATCCGGACAAGTTTAGGTACTTTCTTTCGTTATTGACGTGAGAACTCTAATGATTTTTCAAATTTTAATTCGGTCTTTTTTTACAACTAAATTAAAATGTACATTATAAATTACCGAAGATAAATTAAAATTTGTACAAACAAAACAAGGAAGTGAATTAACCATGCAAAACAACATGAAAATTATATTTTCTTAATTTTTCTCCTTTTTTCCGTCATCTTCGCTCTATGGTTACAATTATTTATTTGTACTTAGTTGCAATTCTTATTATTTGCATTGTAACAAATGAACCTATACACATGCATAAACCGTCTGACTTGACTGGGCTTGCTTTAGTACAAACACGAACGGTCGGAACTTGATTAGTCGCGGTTCTTAATTTTGGCTCGGTGCCATAAGATTATTTTAAAAACTAACTTGCCTGAATTGTATGTAATTCATATATGTGCAGTACAACGGAAAAGAAGAAGAAACTAAACATAATATGGATTGTTTTGCTCTAGTGTTGTCTCACTTTCGCATGGTCGGAAAGAATGATATATCTTTGGCAAATATTAGAAAAGTTATGAGTTTCTGTTTTTTTCGTTTTCTTTTGTGGATTTCGAAGTATTTTTTGGATGTTTTGTTACGACTGTAATTAATTCATTTTTAATGAATACAAATGGCTTTTTCATTTTACATAAATTACAATTAAAGTAATTTTTTTCTGATGTAATTGTTGCAATGTTTGAATTTAGAATTCCATTCCCAAACAGTTTCGAAAATGAGAAAGTGGAGTTTGATTAATTATTACAACGTAATTACAGCTGAATATTAGAAAATTTCATTTTAGCATACAACATTTTTTTTTTTAATATAGAAATGAAGTTATAAATTATACGTTCCTAAAAAATTATTAATCTAACACCATGCGTGTATCCTATTCACCTTTTCACATTGGATAGCGTGTACATCGAATTAAAAAATTCTAAATAATATCCAAGTCACAGCATGAACTTGAAAATTTGGTGGCATATAATTTTAAAGATATAAATTGTTTAATTATAATATTAAATTCATATCTAATTTTTCATGTTTTTAATAGTTGATATCGAAAATTTATTTCCCTAAAAATGATATTTATGATTAGGGAAGAACATCTGGGTTTCTGTGGATTTTACAATAAAAAAAATATATTCAACATTTTTAATCATTTTAATTATTTGTTGTTGATAACTTTTAAAATTAATGGTTATATGTATATAAAATACTGTGGTTAATTCTAGAAATGTTTAACGTCATTTAGTCTCTAGTGTAGTTGTTTCAAATTATCAATCTTATTTTCTTGAGCATATTTTTGATAAAATTCTGCTAATTTACTATTTGATTCAAACATGTATTTCAAACCAGTACTTGACTGGAGTAAATTCTTTGTAACTGTGTTACTATTATAGTGGTACCTAATTATGGTTGATGGAATTGTGTATCTCACCAGTGTTTCGACATTTCTATATTCTAATTTAAAACCTGGGCCACAGGAAATGTAGGTACAACTGGGCCGCAGAAAAAGTACATCTAGGCTGTTCACCATTCACGGCCCACGGATTGGATGTCCCTGGTCTAGTTCGAAATTGCATTTCGATGAAAATTTTTAAGTTTCAGAAATTCTAGTAATTTATTAATTACTAAACCATATTGGACATTTCGGGCAAGATCGGGACAAGGCTACAAAAGTAAAACTGATTTTACACGTCACTAGATGTGAATGTGAAAAAAATATATAAAAATATATAAAAAATATAAAAATATAAATATAATATAGTTTATATATAAAAATGAATGTTTGTCTGTATGTCATCGATGAACTCAAAAACTACTGGACCGATTATTATGAAAATTGGTATATATATATATATGTATTTTTCTACGGAGAAGGTTTGTATGATATGCTCATTGATGCCACTCGCCACCAGGTGGTGCTGCAGAGTAGCAACTTCTGCCCCGTTCAACCGATTGTCATGAAAATCAGTATGATGATGTATTTTTAATGGGTAAGATGAATATGATATTCGTATTAATGGAAGTTACCACCAGATGGCACGTGGCCCACCCCAAATTTTATTTTTATATTTTTTATATTTTTTTTTTTAATTTTTCGTAATCCTATGGCGAGCTTATGGTAAATTTCTAAGGTTTCGGATATTTTCGCAAGATTTTTCTTGGTCTTATTCAGTTGAGTATGTTGGTATTAATCTTGTAACCATACTTATAATCTTGGTCTTGGTCTTGGCATAGTATTGGTCTTGACTTCCGTCTTGTAAAAAATGCAAGTTCGGGACAAGGCTACAAAAGTAAAACTGATTTTACACGTCACTAGATGTGAATAAGAATTAGAAGTGCATTAAAAGAAACGGAAACTAAAGTTTTGTAGCTTTTTACTCTATGTCTTAACAAGTAAAATACAATAATTAAATTTTGAAAGAGGTTAATTGTACCTACATTTTAAAAATAAAACAACATCGAGTTGTTACTCAGTGGTTTTTAAATCAACTGTTCATTGGAAACACTTAATATTGACTAGTTAGGCGAGGTTAGCAGGAATCTTTGAACGTTTTTACCCCCGTAATTTTTGTTTCTATTTGCAAAAATTCATATTACTCCCACATTAAAATATTGTTGGTGTAGATACCGATTTCTGCTACAGTTCTGACGTTAATTATGGTCAACTCTACCTTCTGTACGCTATTCGGTCTAATTACTACTCCAGGCACTTTTTCGGAAAAGACGTCGAATGTAATAATTGTATATAAATGGTGAGTAGTTACCCTCTCTCGGTAGATGTAGCAACAGTCGTACAAGAATCATAATTTATAAACGAAACCGATAAATACAAATCCTGCGGTTACGGGTGCAAATACGTACATTCGCTCCCCTCAATTGTAATTATTATGTTCCAAAACGAGATACGCAATCAAATTGAAATTGAAGATAAAGAAAATGCAATATTCATTTTTTATGTCTGTCCGTCTGCTGGGAAGAAAAATGCAAGCAGAACAGACCGATAGAGTACATAGAAAAAAGATGCAAAAGTACATCCTCAAGAAAGCAACGAAGAACGCGATGTGTTCGGGTGCTCTGTGGTGATGGTGTTCAAAATATTGTAATGTTAAACGCGCGGCACCGAAGAGAGGAAGGGGTGACTTTCGAGGGGCGGGTGTACATATTTGGTAGAATAAAAACTGGAGTAGAATGGTTGATTTTAACTTTAAAAACCAACATAGCAGCAATAAATTGGCGCATACAGATGGCGTTACTATCGCAAGGGCTTATATAACCACCATTCTCTGTTCGACTCTCTCCGAAAATGCTGCTGGCATCTGCGACAGTCAAGTATATGTAACGAAGTGTACGTAGATAAAGCCTCTGTGTACGGCGACTTCTTTATCGTAGTATTTCGATCTCTTTTTTTGCAACTGTGTATGTATATGTATATTTTAATGTAATAGTGAACGGTAATATATTCAAACATTTTTGCATTAATAAAACATCACTTGAAATTTTATAAATTTTGAAACGGTCTGCTTACAAATCTCTTAGAAGTACGAACAATTTTTTCCGGGAACTAGGGACTTTCGATTTTGCAACGATTACAAAAAATAGGTTACTTATTTCATTAGTTTGGACGGTGAGTGTAAAATTTACGATATAATCATGCAATATTGTTTCCGGTATAACGAGTACAACTGGCGCGTTATGTTGTGTGGTGGATTGTTAGGTCCCGGAGTACCGGAACGTTCCACTGCGTTTAACATCCGGCTGATATGTACCTTTGGGTATAGAGCTATGTACTCGCTGTCTGTTGAACTTGACTCCCGACTAAACTAACCGAACACTTAGCAACGGTAAAGAGAGGTTAAAGGAAAGTGGTCATTACGGGTGTTTGTTAGGTATCTACATAGTTTCAAATATTATCATCAGGTTGCCAATAAACCTACATACAACTTGCCCCTAACATATTCTCTATTAGATTATCAAATGATGGTACTGGGTCTTTCAGACATAGTACATCTGCATTTTGTTATTTTATTTTCATTTTTTATTTTAAAATATGCTTAATTGCCTAAACAATTAAAACAATTTTAAAAGCCCTGGATAAAATGGCATCAAATTAAAAAGCGTTTCAAATTAAAATTCTTGGAATGCTATATTCTATATTCAACATATTATGTCTTGTTACGTATTTTGTAGTCTTATGTTACACACAACGAATGAAGTTATTCTAAATTATAATGAAATTTCGTACATGGAAATTCTAGGAATTTTTATTCAAAACATTCTGATCTTCTGGTTGTCGGTTTTTAAAATTTTTTATTCTTACAATTAAAAAAAAGGAATTTGGGATTTTAAATTTTGTAAAGCTTCTTTGACCGTTTAAAACTGTCAAATGTCGTCTTTCTTTATATTAGAAAAAAAAGTTCCAATGCAGTTCCAATTTTCATATAGTTATAATTGATATTTGATTTTCATCCTTGAAATCTCGCATGAATATCCTGGAAACGACTGAACCAGTTTTCAGCAAACCTAGCTAACAACTGTTCCACAGTTACCATGTCTCATATGAAAAAAACCGCATTAAAATTGTGGGTAATTGTGGGTAAAAACCTTTTGATGATATGATTCCAAGTTTCACTTTTTTACATCATTTTTCTCGAATAATATAATACTGCGTTTAATCGTAGAATACTTCACATTCTGTAAATGCACGCATAAATTACCGGTTACCAGTGTAATTATTGCAACGAGGAATGTCGTTAAATATTTCACGATCTAGTGAACTGCCATTGTAGACAAAATAATTGGTTGTACATTCGAGAGTCTTCTTTGATGAGATGTAGGTACGTCTGTACATACATCGTACACGAATTGGTTCTATTTTTCCCATTTTAAAAGAGATTAATTAACACCCGTGATTTAGTCGGTTTCATGATAGGTATTTAGTTTTTTTAAAGTTGTTTTTTAGTAAGGAATACTTACAGTCCACAGTGAAAAAATTTGTGTTAAAATTAACACATTTCACATGTCCAGAACGGTCCACTCAATTTTTTGTGTTATTTTAACACAAAGCATATGTGTAAAATCTTTACACTAGGGATGTCTTTTTTTAATCGATAAATCGAGAAATCGATTAATCGGAAGAATGAAAACCGATTTTTAATCGATTATTGATTTTGAGATCGATTCACACATCGATTTTTATTTTATGGAAATCGTGAAACGATTTTTTTTTTTCAAAATATAAATTGCGTTTTTATTTATATGTTGCTATTTATTTATTAATTTAAATTTAAATCTATTATCGGTACTACGATTATTAAATTTTAAGCATCAAATGCATATAATAAATCTCTATGTATCAAATCAAATTGTCAAAATTTACAAATTGACAACTGTACCATGTACTTACAAAACAATAAAGTTTAGGCGGGGAATTTAAAAAAAAAACTTTTAATTCTTTTTTTATCCCCTAATCTATAAAAAAACTTTGTATGCAATTAAATAAAAACTTTTCAACATTTAGTACAATTTAGATAATATTTATACAATTAACAATTTACATTAAATGAAAACAAAAATTGTCAACTTTCTTGTGATGGTGTGATTCATCTGAATACATAGAATAAGATTTTAAAAAAAAAATGTTGGTAATTAAGTATGTACACTTTTAATATTTTTTTCTTAAGATTTCGAAAGTTCATCTTTCTGAATTATAAATTTTTACTTAAAAATTACCGCCACTTTTGCAACAGCAAATTTGAATCGATTTCTTGGAATCGATTTTGAATACAATCGATAATTTAAGCATCGATTCTTTTGTTGACAAATACGAATCGATTCAAAAATCGATTTTTTAAAAAAAAAACGACATCCCTACTTTACACAAGATTTGTGTCAATGATTTAACACACAAGAGGACATACATTTTGTGTTAATTTTTCAGATTTATCAGAGTTAGTTGTTAAACTTTTTTATTCAGTATTTTACTTCCACTTAAGGTACTTGAAATTCGTCAAAAATTATAACGACTTTGTTCATATATTATTATAAATGAGACTCAAAGAACGCAAAGTAAAATACATATTAAAGTCGGTCCTTTGTAAAAATTCTTATTTGTTTCCATATATATCTACCAAAATATATATAATAAGAAAGATAAGAGTAGTTCTTATTATTAAACAAAACCGAAAAATTATAAGTTTTTTCAGTTATTGACGAATATAATTTTATTAAACGTTTAAAAATGAAACAATTTTCTTACATTTTAAGGTTATTCTGTTACAGATTCAGTTAAAAAAAAAAAACATGTAAACTTACGAGATTGTATGTTATATAATACAATCTCGTACGCTTGAGGAATCTTCAGAAGCATGTGTCGTTATCGAAACTGTTCCCCAACTGCGATAAAAATTTAACGATAACTTGTTTTTAACTGTTGAGTGTACTTTTTTGTGAGGGCGGTCATGTTTTTTGATTTATGATATTTTGGGAGGCTTTTCCATACTGATAAAAACACTGGTAGTAAGCCTTAATCGCACACCCTTGCTTTTTTTAAGGGTAAGAGGAAGGCGTCCCCATGTTTTATGGCTAAACACTAAGGCGGCTGTAACACCCAGTGTCACTATAGGGCCCGTTTTATATAAATCCTTAAATTAGCCTTACTTGGCCCAATTTTGCGAAATATTTTTAGACATATATTTACTAATTCAAAGGCGTAGATTTCAAAAATCTATGTCTCATTTTGGTCCAAGGTCGCGTTTTGGGTGTTTTTGTAGGTCATTTAGAAATTTTTGCAAATATCTTCTTCTAAACACCGCGTGTTTTGGAGAGCTGCATGCACTGTCTTATGGAGCTCTTAGAACCCTATGCGTATGTTTAATACTTATGCACTTGGGGAGAAGGATAGTGGAAAATCGGGAAAAGTTCAAAATTGAACAATCTGGTATACAACTCGAAAACGCAAAGCTACCTTGACCTAATATTGCAGCTATGGAATACATGTGCAATGCCCAGGTTGGACCTTAGGCAGATTCACCTATCTTATCCGGAGGGGTCCTTTTTAAGTATAGCATAGGTATAGATAAATTGCATGCTTGACGTCCATTGACTTAACTCAGAAAAATAGGTTTTTTAGGAAACTTAGATGGAGCAATTACAGTTGTTTATAAGAAGTAGGGATGGGAGTAATCAGATTCTTGAATTATGAATTATTTGAAAAACCGAAATATATATAATTCGAACTATTTGCCCGTACCTAATGGCTACGTTACATATAGAATAATTTTGGATAAACATTTCTTTTTTTGCTGCCAAAAATCGCAAAAATAGAACAGACATTCAAAAGGAACACTCACACAAACATAAAATAAAATTACATAATTATGTATAATTGGCCACATTATATTTTCAGTATAGTCATTCCTTATAAACCTACATTGTATTTAATCGTATATTGTAGATGCTATATTATGATGTTATATACAGGTAGCCCCCGAAGAACACAGTACTCGAAGATCACAGATACCTTGCCCCGAATTTCAAATAACATTAGAAATTTACACAAGTATTTAAATTTTGAAAATATCCTTATTTTCGATATCGATAATTTTTAATAACGGAAAGTAGGTTTTGACAGTCCCAATAAGTTTGGAATACCCACAACTTGTTTCGCTTAAGATTTTTCGTTAGGTTTGCTTAAGTTCGAATCTCTGCCACATAATTATGTGGACAAGTGTATTTTAATTTTTTATATACATATATTATTCGTATATCGTGTGATGCCGGTAGTTGGAATAACCTTTTGTTAAAAATTCTAGATAATTTTTATAAATTACATTGAGAAAATGTGTGCTGGTTCGTCCATCTGTCTTGATACTCACCTTATAAAGTTTCGTACACTCGTGTTATTCCCCCTACCTATATAATATAGTGAATAGTGTGATACCTGTAGGTCGGTACAAGGTATGTTCTTTATAAATGTTTAATCATAAAAATGGACAAAAAAGAATGAAAAAACAAATCAAGTTTTCTTTCTTTTCGTCGTGGTACTCGGTGTTGCTGTGTATAGTTCGGCTATTACCACGAACGGTCATGTTGCGTGTCTAATGACCATTTCCCGAACGGATCAGATTAAACACCAGGAGGCAGCACAATTGAACTATAGGGGCGGTAAATTGAAATAAATAGATGTATTATATAGCGGTGTTTGTAATGGACTGGCAGTGAATTATATATGTGTTTCTGTATCGGTGAAATAAAAATAGAATAGAAATTTGTCTTTTTTTTCTGAGAGGGGTAGAAAGTTTTTTTCTCCAACGCGGCGATGTGAAGATAGATTTAAATGTCTGAATATTTTTGCCGAAAAAAATTCAGTAGCGGCGCATCAGTTGTATTTTATTATATGCCTACATATTTCGTTGTATCATTAAGAAATCATAAACGTGTACTTAACAGAAATGGAAATTTAATTGTGTTCTGTTTCATTTTAGCAAAAGTTGTGAAAGATGAACCGATCACTCAGATCAGACTGACCTGTTCGCCGTACAACTACGGCCATAGATGTACCAAAAATATTGTTTTTGAGTAATTTTGTAAGCTTTTGTTTTATCCTTTCAAACTGTATTCTTATTAACACTTCCAGTCCCATGGTTTCGGCATCCGAAACCAAATGAAACGTTCCCAGAGGCCGACGGCGATCAATGATTAATTGATTAGTTGGTCAGGCATTATGTGTGCGATGTTTATCATTATTCATCACACGAATATGTTCCTACTCACACAAGTACATACCAACACACACTACTCTTTTGATTTCTATGTATAAAAAATTTTGAGATAAACAAAAAATACATAAAAAATATAATTGATTTTGAAATAAAATTGATTTGAATGTCAGTGTCCAGGCCCGATGCGAGGGTGGGGTAACCGGGGTTGCAGCCTCGGGGCCCGGGCTTGAAGAGCGGGCCCTGGAAAAAAGTAAAGAAGTTTTTCCTTTGCACACCACTAGTTTGCGGAGGAAATTTTTAAAAAATGCGGTTTATTCCCGGGGTTCTCCCTTGTCCTCCACTTACATCATAATGAAATGATAATTTACTGTAATATGTTTAACTAAATAAATTAAGCTAGAAAAATTATAATGTTGATGGTATCTATTATTGACTAGATAGTTGTCTGAAAAACCCTACTTATTTTACCAATATTAGCTCAAGATTTAAATGAAAATTTTTTGACAGATTATATGGACAAATGAAAGAGGTCTAGCAATATGAGATATTAAATCACTTAACAAAGTGATTAACTAAACTTCTACTTTTCATTTTGAATTTTGCTGTAAAATTTTTCTGGGTCACTACCCTCGCCAAAGAATTAGACTTTAAATTTTCTAAAGAAAACTTTGTTTTCATATACCTGTGCTTATGCAATGTATAGTATAATATTTGATTATTCTAATCAAAATGAAATTCTACAAAAATCACACATTTTTTAAAATATTTAAATGAATCATAGCATCGCATATTAAATAAGTATATGTTTATTTATGAATATGTATGCTTTTTACGTACTTATACGTACAATGTACATACCTGTATAAACGAAACAAACCTATATACTATATATTATATTACATATTCTAATATAATAAATGATACCAACATAAAGTCGTTGATTACATGCGCTATGATGAATTATATCGTTAAGTTAGTACTTGGTAAAATGTTATTTTGAATTATTGTGCATACTTATTATGTTAACGAATGAAAACTGTATTACCGACATACCTACATACCACGCTAAATTGTGTACACTATACACTACCTTACGTTTAACGAAAGTATACAATTCGTAATAAGAAAAGATAAAGAAAATTCTCAAATTGTTCTCCTAAGTGTACAAGTCCATTGTAATATTATTATTTCAGGTTTTTTAATAATAGATGAAACGGTCTAAAGTCAATCTATGTTTATGCGAAGTTTACCTTTGCTCTTACGTAATATTGCTAAATAACATAGGTATTAAAACCTAATAATTGTCTAACTAGCTGTTCCGTCATTACGCAATTATGGCCGCATACCCCATACATCTGACTGAGGTATCAGGAATTAGTGGTTCTGGAATTATCGCCAGGTTTAATATTTTTGAAAAATCAAGAAGTTTTGAATTTTTTCTCCGGACCTTGTTTATAAAAGTTGGTGAAACTAACGAAAGGTGCTACAAAATATTCAAATTATTTTAAGAGTAAAATTGTTTTCATATAAGTCACGTGACTTAAGAGAATTTTGATGTTTTTTTTTTAATGATCCTTATGTTGATTGAATCGAAAAAATTTTGAAATTTTGCAGTGAGGTGCGAGCTGTAGCATATTTTTAACTGGAAATAATTTTTTTTTTTTCAAAATGGTATCACAGTAGACGGGGTGACTTTCTTCCCTGTGGGGAACTGAGACCAAAATTTCAAAAAATAACTTGTTTAAGGGGGACCTTTGAAAAAATTGGAAAATTTTTATGCATGTTTTGATAGTCTATACCTTTAAAAATAGCATACTAAAATTTCAAGTGCGTATCTCAAATAGTTTTTGAGTTACAGCCATTTGAAGAGCGAATTCTGATTTTCATTGTTAACTTTGAGGTATTGAGAAATGTATGAAAGTTAATAGTTGCTGCAGTTATAACTCGAAGACAAATCATCCGATCAATTTGATTCTTATTGCAGCTTCTTTTATATATGTTTCTTCGTCCCTTGAAGCTCCAGTTTTCCAGTTGAATAAAAAATGTAATTTTTGCAGGCCAAAAATCATCAAATTTTCGCGCAAAATTTGAAACTTTTTTTTAAAAAATTCCTCCATTTTGTTAAATTACAACTTTTTTTTTCGATTGAAGTTCACCGCACGGGCAATATCTTCTAGTTTAATAGGCTTTTTAGTTTTTTTGATTCCAGGCACTGTGAAAATCGCTGTCACTGCAGCAGTGGGGTAACTTTTTTTTTGGAGCCTCTTGGGAGATCTCGAATAACTCACTGAATTTTCAATTTTTTTGTCCAAAAATTTTATCGTGAATTGATTACATATCAGCGAATATGTCCTTAATATATTAGGTAAAACATTCCATGCTCAGGTTTTCTTTAAAAAAATTCCCAAAAATCAGCTTTTTTCAGGCGGTCACACTAGTGGTCTCCCTTAAGATAAATAACTAATTACGTTTTTTTTTAAACCGCTGAACAGAATTGTTTTTGGGGATTTTTCTTCCTGAATTTTTTGGCAATTATTCATAAATGTTTACATATCAACCCTTAAACTATCCTCACGGACTAGAACAGTTTATACTTTTATAGCTTACTCTCCTCAGTCGTACAACGATGTTATCAGGTTTTTCTATAAACAAATTGTATTAATAAAAACATGGTGCAATCGTATATTGTATTACAACTGTATTAAATATATCGTGTAGCCTCGACACTGTGGACAACAATAACGAAAATTATATTTTATCTATAACAAAACAGAGGGCGCTTAAGATTCGCGTCATATTTCACCTTACTCCTGATATATGTATGTATACGTGATACATATCAGTACGGGAGTCTAAAGCATTCCTAGATGTAGAGGTACACATTTTGAAAATCCACCTAGCGCCCAAGTAACTGTACGTAGTACCTTCTTCTTTTGTAAATGTTTACTTAAAGTCAAAATGAATTATTTAAATGCCACGTATAATATTTTTGGCTTATGTATAGAGAGAAGATTGTTTTAATAACAACACTTCCCTCCACTCCTCTCGCCGTCCTATCTTGCTAGGGTCGGTATCAGTACTGCCAGCCACGTTTCCAGACGCCGGGAATACGATGAAACGGGAATATTCAGGTGTTTACATTAGAAATTTATATTATGTGTAAATAAAGTATAAATTTTCTTTCAAAAAAGGACATTAACGAAAATTATGAACGTTAATCGCAAGCCGTTTTTTTTTCGCCCGTCCTTCGCAACACATAAATAGACGGGCGGTGCTTATTAAAATAAATACGTTAATTAATTAGTGAAAATGCAGAAAATTTTCACTATTTTGTGTAATATTTGTCGAACAGATTTACAAAAATATGAAATATAAATAATATAATTTATTTGGGTATTTTTGTAAATAAAAGGTGTTTTTGCTTTTGAAGGAGAAATTTTTTTTTTTATTTAGGTATTAATCAGTTTTTACGTTTGTTTTTCATCATGGATAAATTGTTCTCCAAACGTATACAGTCGGCTCTCGTTAATTCAAACCTGCGATAATTCGAACCTCTCTATAATTCAAAGTTACCACAAGTTCCCTACAAAATCTCTTTATATTTCGAACTAAATCAATACATTTTTATGCACTTGGTAATTCGAACGAAAATTCAGTTCAACTTTAGCTAAAGACATAATATATATTCGACAGATCTTACGCTATAAGCAGTGCCGGATTTGCCTTTGACAGACTTCTAGGCACTTTTCATGTGAAGGTACTTGTAACTGGTCCAAAAATTAATTAATATATGATCAGCTTTTAGAAAATAATAATATTTTGCTATTAACTATTAAAACTAAAAAAAATAGCCGATACTAGGGATTGGAATTCCATTATTTCTTCTAGAAGTTAAACGATGTTCACTCGAAAATAATACGTCTATGACACGAGTTAAAACGTTTCGCTAATACTGAGTAGAAGATTTAATTTGTTCAGCAAATTTTAGCGAATTTCCAGAATGGAAACTCAGCTGTTTGGTTAATTTATCCCTATTATTTAGAATAAATAGTAAAATTTATAAGGACTTTTAAATGTCCAGTGGCCGTTGCATTGGATACAAGTCATTCATTTGGGTCATTCCAATAGCAGAGACTCCCCATGGGAAAAATTATTATCATTATGCTTGGCAAATAATTAGCCAAAAACAATGTACCTGGTTGACCAGTCACAAGTGAAAAAAAACAAGAACGCTTTATAACTTCCCCTATTTGCATTAATAATAACAGTCTTAATACGTTCAGTTGCGGGGAATTAATTTTTTTTTATCAATGTATAATTTCAGTTATGGAGGCCCTTCTTATTAGGGAGGCCTTAGGCATTCGCCCCAAGTTAGTGTCTATAGGTAAGTCGGACTCGGTCTTTAGAAGTATCAAATATTTTAAAAGCATAATAATACTTTGTTTTATTTACCTGAGTATTTTATTTCAAATTCATCGTTTAACTTCCATTAAAAAAGTCCTTGATGTTTTTTCCGAAAAAAATAAAACTTTTATGAGGTTCCCCTAAATGTATATGGACACATAAAAAATATGTAATGTTGAAAGGTCACATTTTTAAATAAAAAAATTTTTTGAAAATATTTCATTTCAAAAACTACAATTACCTTTACTGTTTATATTTTTCTGAGAATATAACGGTAAGTGCACCTTTACAAAAATATGATACAAAATAAAAATATTTTTTCAAAAAAAAAAAACCAATTTAATTCAAGGTTAGGTTTTAATTGAATTTCATTTCAAATTTCATAAATATTTTTAGTTTCCGGAATTGTCCTGTACTAATCGGTAGTTTTGTCAGAATGTGTACATTCTTGGTGGAATTATTTGATGTTTTTTATTAAATTTATTTAATTAATATGTTATTATTTAAAAGTATTGTGGAACAGTTTTTTATTATTTTGTTTCGATTAATTTCTATAATTGTGCTAATTCTTTGGATTCTATATATTTGTAATTTTTTTATTGAATATTGTCATTTACATGTGCCTCGAAAATCGAATAGTTATGTAAACTCAGTGAATGTGAGTATTGTTTTAGATAATTGCCTATTTATAAAACAATTTTAAAGTGTGTGGTTCTGTTTAAATAGAAGAAAAATTGATGCTTCAGGTCATAATATTAAAAACAATTCTTTTTATACATATAAAGCGGCATCTTAAGAATAAAAATTTAATTTTGTTTGAAAATTATATCTATTTTTTGATTTGTTTTTTATACAATTTTTAAACTGTTAAACTTATATACTTAACCCCTAGTAAGTTTACTTGGGTACAAGTCTATTTAGTTTTTTTTTCAGAGTTTTTTTTTTTATAGTTTGTACTGGGGGGCTGTAACCACCATGTATTATCAAGAGAAGTTACGTACTTTTACTCGACATGATGATTACCTTCGGTCCACGTTTTTCATTTCGATTATTAACGATTTGTTTCATGTATCATGGTTATAGACCAGTAGCTTTACTTAAAATAAATAAAATAATTAATCAAATTTAATTTAGTTAATTAATTAAATTAATTTAATTTAATTTAACTAAATTTTTCGAAATATGAAAACTTGCAATTTTGTTTCTATGTTTAAATTCCAATGGTAATTTATAATTAGTTTAATACAGTCAGCCACACTCGTATTCGTACAGCAGCATATTTACTCATAGGACTAAATTTTAACCAAATGGATTCCCATAATTTCCCACAAATTTGAACTTTTTTGTTTATAATATTAATATTTGGATCTTCTACTTCCTATATAAGTTAAAAAAATTTCATTAATAGTTTTTAAAAAAAAATTCTCTAAGAAAAATGTTATGCATGCAATTTGTATCAACATGTCCAACGCCACATTCGTATTCGTACACCTTAAAATTTGATAAATACTTTTATATGTTTCAAAAATTAATTACTTTATTTTAAAATTTAGAAGTATATTTACGTAGGTATGTACCATTATTTTAGATAAACATAAAATATAATAATCCTCAAGGTCAATTTTTCCATATATTTACTGGGAAATTAAATGAATTTCAATAGAGTCCAAGAAATCGATTATTGATCTATGCTACCAAAATTAATTTTTCAGAAAGGACTTAAATTGTAAGTAGACGACTATTTAACACTATATGTGATAAAGGACCACAAACAGGATCATAAATTAGAAAATAACTCTTGAAATATGGATGAAAAATACTACATCTTGTTCTAAATTGTCATTTTTGAATGAATAAATTAACAAAAATCCACCGGGGAGCCCTGAAATGGTCAGGATAAGGTCAAAGGATTACATAGCAAAGAAATTTCGCACCGAAAGAATTTCTCGCGTTATTAAAACACGTGATATATACCGTGGGAAAAAATGCATGTAAATAACATATATAAACAAAGATAAATAGAGTGTTCCAGAAACTACGTAAATAAGGATTCTGAATCTCCTTATAACAAAATATTCACAGATAAACATAAAATTAAGATTTTCATCATTGACCATGTCCTTAAATCCTTATTTTCCTACATTTTAGAGCAATATAAGTTTTATTAGTTATTTATGTTACTTACCACGTACATTCCCACGGTATATATCACGTCTTTCAATAACGCGAGAAATTCTTCCAGGACAAAAATACTTTGCTAAGTAACCTTTTCACTTAATCCTGACCATTCTATCATTTTTTTATGGATTTTGACAAAAATGACAATTTACTGTAAAATGTAATATTTTTATCCATATTTCAAGAGTTATTTTCTAATTTATTATCCTGTTGGTTACCCTTTATGACAAATTAAATGTGAAATAGTTGTTCACTTATCATTTAAGAGGTTTAAGGACTTTCTGTAGGAATTTATTTTATTAGCATACATCAATAACAATTTCTTGAACTCCATTAAAATTTTTCTACTTTTTCGGCAAATTAATCAAAAATTTCACCTTAAGGATTATTAAGTTTTATGTTTATTTAAAATAAATATACGTACATACCTACGTAAATATACTTCCAGATTTGAAAATAAAGTAATTAATTTTTGAAACATATAAAAATATTTATCAAATTTTATGGTGTACAAATACGAATGTGGCGTTGGATATGTTGATACAAATTGCATGCATAACATTTTTCTAAGAGAATTTTTTTTTAAAAACTATTAATGAAATTTTTTTACCTGATATAGGAAGTAAAAAATCCAAATATTAATATTATAAACAAAAAATTTCAAATTTGTGGGAAATTATGGAAATCCACTTGGTTTAAATTTTGTCATATGAGAAAATATGCTGCTGTACGAATACGAGTGTGGCTGACTGTATATAGTCTGTTTCAGGGAAGTAAGAACATAATACTTATGTTTAATCGAAAGAAATTGTTAGAATAAGAGTATGCTCATTTTTTTATGCGTAGCATTTTTATATAGTATTCATAGGGCCGGACCAAGAGTTATAAGGAGGGGGGGCAAACTTTCCTGTTGGCGCCCCTCACAGCAAAAAAATTTTTACCTGGATGATGACGAAAAAAAGTCACCTGGACCCTACCATAAATCGGCACCATTGACCTTTTTTTTTACTTACAAATTCACTTTAACCGTATCATAAATTACTATTCACGTTTTTTTTTTTTTTTTTTGCTCATCACTTGCACATCTTGCTCCAGGACCATTGACCCTATCATAAATTATGACTGCCGACCTTTTTTTTTTACTCCTCACTTCAAAAATTTTTTAAATTTTGCTCCGCCAAAAAAAATTTCACCAATTTCGCGCCCCTCAAATTACGTTTTTGGCGCCCCTAAAATAATCCAGGGGGGCACGTGGCTGCCCCCCTAGATCCGGCCCTGACTGTATCCATAGTAGTTAACTGTAAAACGGTAGGTTTTCTTTTTAAAAATATAAAAGTAACCTTTAAGAAAATGTAAAAATTTCTGCTAAGTATTATGTCTTTTTTGTTAATTGAATATTTATTTATAATTATTACAATAAATTTTCTGCTATTGACTATTCTAAAACATTATTTTGCTGCAATATCCTTTCACGCTATCTAGTTAAAACAAGATAAAACGCTTTTGATCATAACAAGTTTTTCCCATGTTAAAATTTATAATTTATAGGTACATATGTTCCTTGTCGTTTATTGAAACATTCTGTATAGTTTACCCATTAATATTTGTTTTAGTTTTAATTTCATATACCTACCTATACCTGAAAATTAGTTATGAAAATGATTAAATAAAATATGTTATTACAGGAAGGATTCTTTTTATAATACACGTGCGAGAAAGAAAGAAACATATTTCGTGATCTTTTTAAGAAAGAAAGAAATATATCTTTTATTCCTTTTAAGAATGTACTACAGATATACAATTTGTGTACAGGATGTTCCATGTATGAAATATGAAATGCATTTTTAATACGAAATACATTTATTTTTTATAAAAGTATGAGTTTTTGATTGATTATTTATTAAATATTTTGCACTAAAATGTATTGCACCCAATTATCATATACATTTGTATTCTATACACATCGAAATCGCAAGTCATAATTATCAACCTGTATATTTTGAATCTGTATTTAAAAAGATATAGAAATATAATTGCATTTCTATCTGATCAGGGTATATTATAAAAATAATCCTTGCTGTATCTAAGTGAAACATTTTAGTATATTTTTATTGGAATTTTATTTTTTATTAAGTATATTAACCAATTATTTTAGGAAATAAGTTTTGTACCGCAGTGGAGTACTTACGTTTCAAAAGGTAAATAGACTTGGGGGTTAATTGTATCGTAAGGTTTCTCTCAATCTTTTTAGAATCGACTGGATAAAAATTGTATAATTGAGTTGTGTGGAAAAAGGCTATTGGCTAGCGAGTCAAATTAGGCCGTTTTTCAATAGATATTAGTTCTAAATCTTATCGAGTCTGCTTATTGTTAAAATTTTTTACAGTAATTATAATAATAATAAGAGACACATACGCCGTTTTCGCACAGAATTAAATTTCTGTTTAGTACCTATGGCTTGCAGCCAAAAGTACCGCACAAGTGAGATAGCCTTCAAAAAGTACTCTTGGTTTCATGATATACATTGTGATACAGAAAAAATAAAAAAAATCTAATTAAATATTTAATTATTAAAAAACCATTCGTATTTCAAATTTTCTATTTTAAATAATTCTTCAGTAACCAATGGAATTTATTCTTTGGCCATTTTTATCCTTTTAAACCGACTTTTTGTACACAACCAGGTACAAATATTCCAATTTCTAACGTGAAATTTGAAATTTCTGAAATGTTAGTTTTTCTTTACAAAAATGTTTTTTTAAAACATTAATTTATTACCTGCCAGTCAATATCAGTAAAGTTAAGCTGCCGTAACTTGAATTTTAAGACAAAAAGTCGTTGAACAACCGTCTATAGTAGCGCCATCTATGTTTATTTGGTGGTATAAATTTTTTTCGACAATATTTATGCCTACAGTACAATATGTTTTTGTAAGACAATTATAATCATAATACTCTATTTCCCAGAACAATTACCAACTCCAAAAGTTAATTTTAATACAATTAATTATTCATGGTGGAACGTATTCCAGAAAGTTTCACTTTCGTAATTTATTACGTAAATTTTATGTTTTACCGCCTTGCCGTATTGATCTAAATAATATTTTATGTATAAAATGTATCCCGTGCTAGAGTTTAGTGTAGGGAAATTGTGTAATTAGTATGATAAATATTTTTCATAATCTAAATTTCTAGTTTAGTGTTTGCTTAATTTTTTTAAGTTGGATTAATTTTTCATAGGTATACGGTTATTATAGGGTAAACTGATTATAAATGGATTAACTCGTTATTTTCTACAACTACCTTATAATTAATAGTGATTGTTTCAAAATATTGACGAAAAAATTAATTTCAAATAAAATCTGTTTTAATAAAATTTTGTTTTTTTAAGAAAAAAACTACCTAATTAATATGTGAAGGTCACACAAGTTAAATTAATTTTTTATTGTTCAAAAATTTAAACATAACTCATATTTAATTTTAATAAGCAATAAATCATTCACATTTTAAGAATAATAATTTTTATAAATTATAATTTCTACCTGTCTGGTCCACCTAACAAACTGAAATATTATTGGTCCACTTATCCGTTTTGTTCAAACTACTATCCCCTTCTTAACAGAAAATGGTTTGTTGCTCAGACAAATACACTATTCATAATTCAATATTTTTCATCAATGCAAAATAGAAAATTGGTTGACAAAAATGTTTATTCTATGTATTGCACAATTTCCATCTTTAAAGCAAGTTCAAAAATCGGTGCATATATAATATGCGATTTAACTTAGCCAATATTCATCATCTAAATTTATATTTATCGATATTTATCAGAAATCAACTAGCGATGTTCTAAAAGATTCTTTTGTAAAAAAAAAAAAAAACAAAACAACCAAATAAGTTTTACTTGGCGGTGAAAACTGAAGCAAAATGATATTATGTTCTAATTTTTTAGCGATAAAAAGTGAAAAAGGTAATTCATTTAGCTATTTACTAATTTAATTTAGTGTCATTTTTTTTATTACGATTTTAGGAATTGGTAAGAATGTGCCTTTAATGATTTTTTTAGGGAACAAAGTCGATATTAATTTAGGAAATGAATGTCAAATTGCAGAACATCTCTGAGCATATAAGTCCCAATATATCGGAGTCTTAGCACGCAAACTAACCAATAAATATTTTAAAGGATTGTACGAATTTTTAGGATATTAGGACAAATTGATAGACTGCGTACTGTAGTAGTACCAAAAAATCTCCAGTATACTTAAGACATTTCATTTTTTTTTCGTAGCGTCGTGAATTAATTTTTTTCTGTACAAGATACAAAATGGAATGTCCAGCACGGCCGTAAATCATATCTTCCACGCTAACAAGAAAACCAAAAAAGCGTGTATGTTACAGTACATGTGAATGTACATAACACCGTTTTCTTATGTATTTTATATGATTTATTATTGTCATTGTCAATAAATTATTTTAAATTTTTTATATTTTCATTTTTAATGAATTAGTTTGCTAGCGCTACAACTTTCAAGAGAAAAAAATTCAAACACATTTTTTTTAAAATTTAAATTATCTACAGGGCGATTAGGTTATTCAGTGACCAACATTTATGATGTGAAATTGAAGCTAAAGTGCCAAAAAGCTTTGTTAGTTCAAACTGTACAATTGTACTTTTTCCTTACAATATTTCAGATTTTCGAATTTTACCATATAATAGGAGGTTTTGCTTATAATACCTGGCCAAAAAAAAATTAACACCGTCGGTATTTTCTGAAACCTCCGGTAGATAGAATTGAATAGATTTCGTTTTTCTTTTTTAAGGTAAATAGTTGATAGTGATCATCATGAGAAAGTCTTAGGCTTTTCTTTCCTTTAGCTTATTTTTAATTTTACATTTCTTTAAATATTTTATCTTGAAATATTTTAGATTTTTAATTTGATTGCCCGGCTTGGGTTAGGCTCCTCTAGTGAGAATTCTAATTCTATTAATGCGAAAGTGAATTTGTTTATTTGTGTTACTTTCCCGCTTCAACAGCTTATTCAGTTACCAATCGACTTGAAACTTCTATCACAGGAAAATATTCCATTTCCGAGGGGAAATTATTTAAAACAATGAAATTAATAGCGGTTGACTATTAAAAGCACAAATTATGGTTTTGCTTAAAATTTACGAGCAGTTTTACTGCAGTTCCTTCTGAAAGATTCAGTAAGGTCAAATATTTGAAGTCAACTAATATTTAAAAAATCTCAAAAATGAAAATAACTGTCTCAGCACAGGTGTCTGATAATTTTAACCAAATCTGTAGATGCGCTGTCGATTTTATTTTGATTTTAAAAATGAAGACATTCTCCACGCTACCAATGAATGTGAACGGTGGACTGTAACCGGTAATTAATAACTTATAAATAGTTGTTTAATATAAACTTAATATCCATATTAATCAATAAAAACTACAATTTATTTTAAAATGTTTTTAATGGTTAGTTATGTATTTTATTCACCATCCTTGTTCGATTCACTTTTAATTTTCATGTTCGTGCTTTTACATGTTTTTAATTTCTTTTATTTTTTGTTTAGTAATTTAATTTTGCAACGAATTGCAATTTGATCATGCTAATAATATATATTATATAAAATAATGTTTGGGTCTGAAATTATACCACTTATGTCATCATTGGTTGCATTACTTACCATACATATGAACGTGCTTTGAAAAGGAGAATGTTATTAACCAAATAGTGTTTGTAAATTTTTAAAGGGGTTTTTGTCATTTTAATGACTGAAATATCTGAATAAATTTTACGAACCTTGAAAGGGATCTGACATTTTTTAGTTGATTTCACACATAGGTGAAATGTGATTCACGGTGCTTTTACACACTTTTTAATTTCATACCACACAAAAACACTTGTTTTGTTACCCATATTCAAATCCACTTCATTTTGTTGTACAATTGGGAAAGAACATATAAAAGATAAAAAATCATCCGAAGTTCCTTAGGTTATTCCAGTGTAAAACAAGATTAAGTTTAAATTAGCTTAACAAGCGTAAGTATTGCTCAAATATTTCTGTCACCAACCAAATATACAAAAATTCACGAGTGACGTTTTCAAATATTTCAGTAATGTTATAATTCAATATTATTTCTGTCGTAAAATAACAAATAAATTACGATCCTCTTTTGATAATATATTGTTGACGAATTTTAATAAGATTCATTTTAACAGTAACTGTCTATTCCGGTTTTGCATGGAAGTTTTTACTGTTATATTTTTGTTTAGCTCTTTGGTACACTTTAGTATTGACGTATATTGCAGTGGCAACGGTATAAATTCAAAAATATTCTTGTAAAATTACTATTGGTTGCGATTTAGAGACTGTTTTTTTTTTATTTAAGATTTTTTGTTCTCTTATGTAAACGACTTTCTGTGTTTGAAGTGTTTTAACAGGTATATTTTTAAAATTTATACTTCGATAATCGAAGTTAAGTTTTCTATATGTAAGCCTTGCCATGGAGTTTTTAATAAAACTATTTGAGACTTACAATTTTTCCCTACTTATATTATTTTCACATATCTTTTACTTTTTACGCGTGAAAATACTTTGTTGATGATTATTTTCTTAAAACTTCGTTGAGATTCATATCGTCATAGGTCAAAGAATTTACACGAAAATTTAAAAATTGTACGTCTAACTAAGCCTTTTTGGTTAATCACTCCATTAATTAATAAAAATAATAAAAACCAGAACGAAATCATTTTAGTAGTTATTGGACAAATTACAGGCGGACAGACAGACTCGTGGACCACTTTATTTTATAATACCTATCGATTGCAGACTATCGATTATACAATAATATTTATTGTTAAGAATTTGCTATTTGATTTTGGCGGGAGCGCTACGAAGTTATTTCAATATAAAATCGATTTCTACGACATCAATACTTTAAATTAACTAAAAGTGGTATGACATTGGAAACAACTGAAGCAAAATTAAACGTAAAAGCTTAAGTAACTATAGTTACTCTATTATAAAATTGACAAAAAGGAAAAGAGACAAAAAACTAGTTACGTCTAGATTTGCTTTATTTTTGGCTTTTTTTGACGATATGATACCATTTTTGGTTAATTTCAAGTTTTCAATTGTAGACAAACATAACACATCGAAAACAGGCAGTTAAGGTCTGTTACTGGCTGTAGTTAAAATATATGGACATGGTTAATGAAAATTTTGTATACGAAATCGTATCTTTTTGATGGACACGGAGAAATATATTTATGCAAAATACATTCTTTCGCAACTTTCTGTATTGATTGTATAAATTAAACTAGTTGTAGATACTTATCGAAGCAAAAAGTTGAAACATTAGCAAAATAATATTTTGAGACATGTTACAAACCTGTTGGCCGTTACAATATTTAAAAGAAGGACTTAATTATTGTTGATTATAATGTTATATCCTTAATTCATGATACGTACCTACATAAAATATATGAACATAGAATGTATCAGTTCGAGAGTTAAGCAGAAGGAGTAGCTGAGTAGCTACTCGACTCCGCATTCACATACTCCATAACTCAGCTTACACTCGCTTGTAGTTAGTTCTTGCCTACTTTATCGATCATGTGATCTTGTCGATATGAGCATGTTTAAATTTTAATTAAACATTAACTTGATGTGATTTTTGATGAATACCAAGTAAGATTTATACCTCACGATAAAATTAATTGATAAAAATGCAACAGGGACGTTTTCAAAAAAATATATATTCTAAATTTGAATTTTTAAGATGTTCTAAAACTACTTTTGGTTTTATTAATATTTAACCTTTATATTATGTTCGTTTTTATATACATTAATTTCGGAATGTCAGCAATAACTTTCAATTTTCGATGAAAAATGTCGTAAACAAGAAAATGATAACAATTTTTATTCGATAAAAGTTTTTCTAGAAGAAAAACTTGTGGTCATAATTTACATTTATAATGAACCATATCAAAAAGTCATCATATATGAAGAATAAAGACTTTTTCCTTCACTAAAATCAAATAAAATAACTTCCTGGAAAACTCGGGAACGGAAAAATTTAAATATATTCTGTCTCTTTCTCGTGAAATAGTCATTTATCAAAATATTAATAACATTCTTATATGTATTGTATACATTTCATTGTGCAACAGAGATAAGTAGCGAGATAACGGAGATAGTGATAGTGAAACCACTTTGCCCATCATATTTCCCACTTTTCTCTCCCTTTGTATATTATTATTATTTCTCAATGTAAAGTTTGTTAATTACGATTTAGTTTAAAAAGATTGCAAGAAATTTCGATAGTGTTACACAATTAGTATATATAGAATATAAATTTGGTCATCACATGTGTCTGGACGTCATGTTTTTTGTGACTACCGAACGGATTTTATTTTGGTTTTCATTAAGGAAGGCTAAAACGATTCCTATACGCTCGACAGTATTGCATAAAATGTTATGGATCGTTCGTAGCGGCGCACACTAGTTCGCTCCCGCGGTCAGATAACCCTGAAGGGTCGTATACTAGTTCGCTCCCGTAACTATACATATACTAATGCGATTAAGGTTCATTCTAAGAACGCAAAAGATAGAGAAATTATACAAATTGGACAGCAAAATAAGAATGTTTTGATATGTGTTTTTTAACTTAATATTAAATATATTATAAATTTGGTGTAAATTTATATTACATAAATTTTACAAAGTCGAATCTTCTTATTACATTTTGTTTCAATAATGATATTTTTTCCTCTACAAATTCCTTACGCAAATTAATATTAGATACATTATAAATTTCGTGTAAATTTATATGACATAAATTTTACAATGTCAAATCTACTTATTACATTTTGTTTCAATAATGATATTTTTCCTTCTACAAATTCCTTACGCAAATCAACTACCTTGCGGTACTTTTTATGCCTTATTTTAAATGTTTTTATGTTCTCATGAAAATTATATTTATAATTATTTACAGTTAACATGGGTTTGATTTTTCCACTTACTATTTCGCACACTTCCATATCGATGACAAAATTATACAGATTGGCTGTTAAACTAGTTTTATCTTCAACTGATTGACCACAACTAATAACTAATGTGAGAATATTTGCTTTTCATCTTACTATATGGAATATCCCCACCGTCATTTAGGTAATTCATTTTACCTGTCAGTAGATAATAAGTCGGGAGCGAACTAACCTACGACCCTTTTTCAAGATAATATTAAAATATGACCGCGAAAGCGAACTAGTATGCACCCGTTCGTAATTTATATTGAAGGGAGGTTGTTTTATATATTTTCACAATTTGTCAGATCCAAAATAGTTCGAAATATGCATCAATAATTATGCAATGAGTGAATATTTTAAGGTATGTTCTTTATGTATAGATATTAAAGCGCAAAAACACTTTATTTGTTTAGGTTTCGATTTATTTGTTTTTCTGTAGTGTCACATATAATGTGGCCACAATTTGAATCAGTTTAAACCACCGATGGGCATTTACGTGTAAACAGTCGGTGTTTACGTTTACATTGTAAAGAGATGTAAACAACCGTAAACTAAGGTAAACACAAAGTGTTTAATTTATAAAAAAAGACTTTGTCCAATGTGGCCACGTAAAAATTAAAAGCGCATAGGTTAGAAAGAAACCTAAAATTAAAGTTTTCATTTTTCAGTTCAAAATAAGGTTATAAAACAAACATTTTTGTGTTTTGCTTATTGATGTGATTCTTTTATAATTACAAATTACAATGTAATTTTTAACCTGTTTACGTTGTTTACGTTGTTTACATATTTACTTCCAAATAACATGTTGTAAATACAAGTCGTGTTTACGTGTAAACTGTGCTTGTAAACACTGTAAACAGTTTACGCGGCCATCACTGGTTTAAACTACTAATTTGTGAAAATAATTATTTATTGTTTCGCAATGTCCTTATCGCTTAAAACTTAGAATTACAATTGTACCTACAATTCCTACATTCAATTTAATGTACTTTTTTTTTCAAAATATTGAATTGTCTGGAGAAAATCTTAATAAATTGCACAAGTTGAATTCACAATATTATTGAGCATGTACGATTCGCTTAAGACGTAAATCTAATTTGTGTATCTTTCGGATTATATGTGTATCATTTGATAAATATGAGTCTGCACTTGCCTTTTTAAGAAACTTTGCCAAATATTTATCTGGAATTGTGAAGGGAATGTGCAGAAAAACCTTACAAACCTAATCGAACGCATGGTCTAAGCATTTAAAGGAAAGAAATGATCAAAAAGTTCCATACTATAGAATATTAATTAGCATTAGTGAACAATGACTTGACAGTTATTTTAGGCCATGTTAAAACCTCGATAATTTTCGTTAAAAATCAAACTTTGAAAAATTTTGTTTAACAGTTTTGGGAATTTTTATTCTTTACACTAGTGATGAGCTAAACGGTTATTTTCTAATAACTGTTATTGCAATAACAGTTACTGAAAAATAACTGTTATTTATAACAATTATTATAATAACTATGGTATGGTATTTGGATATTTTAACATATTGTAAGATATTCGATATGCGTATAAACGGTTCTGTTAGTGAAATATGCACAGATCTATAATACTGACGGATACTAAATAACATTTTTTGCTTTATATATAATACTGCAATATCTGTTCAAATACTTGTCTATACAAGGATTTAGGTTTTATATACACAATTTTAACAATTTTATGGATACAAAGTTACAAATACAAATAGATAACTGTATACAATAGACAATAGTTCATTTTTAAGGGTTTTTTAAATGTGCTACAATAGAAAATGTGTAACTTGCCTGGGGCGTTATTACATATTTTGAAATTCTCCTTAGGTAGTTAATATAAATTACTGTGATCCTTGCTTTCGAATATATTAATATTGACCTATGTTATCGATATTTTCAAAGGAGTTATTTAAGTAACCAGTTATTGGGTATTCCAGTTATTGACGATAACTGTTATCTTTCTATACTAGTTATAAAATCACAGTTATCGATATATCGATCATCTCTACTTTACACCATTCTTAATATAAATGTTCAACCCCGGTGAATCCTGACGATTTTGAAACGGAATAATCCTGGCGTCTCTAATAAAGACATTATTTAGAATTATTTAGCTGTCAGTTTGTGAGATTTCTGTTTTTTTTTTGTTCGTATATCATAGGCTTTACTAAAATATTGTAATAATATATAACAAAATGTTATATGCCTTTTGTATTATTCACGGACCTAAAACGAACCAACCCCCCGTTTTCGGTATCTCCACCTCTTGCCTCCGCCATCCTGGCTTTTGCCTGCCGCCATGCCATCTCACTCACTGTTTAAGCATGTGTATGTTTATTATATCCTGCGGCATTTACCACTGCCGGTAAACCAGAGAGCTGTTATAATTCTTGTTTTAAATTATGCGCTATGTTATCTGTCAGGACCATGTTCAAAATTACTTCTTAACTTTTTTTTTTTTTATTTTTTATATTTATATATATTTATTCGGAATAAATTATAATATTTATACGTAGCATACACATATATAGCGTGAAACTTAATAAAGTATATTTACAATTTAAATTATTTGTAGCAATTTTTTTTGGAATTGCAAATAGTACAGCTTTTGACAAAATAAGTTGACCCCAGAATTGTTTAAAAAAACTAGTAGCCAAAATAACGGTGCTTAACTATATGTTTTCTGTTATTCTAATTTTTATTTTTATTTTGTTCCAGGTGAGTTCACAGCGTACTTAAATTATTAACACGTTGGAAATGGATAGGACTGATAATGTAAGTGGTATGCGTCTAAATTATGGTATTATAATTCAAACGGAAATTAGAAGAAGTAAATTACTTAATTTAAAAATTATTCTTGATGTTATCAGACGAATTAAATCTAGTTGTTAATAAATTTTAATTCTTTCGTCCGAACTTCGTACACATTTATTATGCCGAGTTGACTGTAAAGGAGAAAAAAAACGTAATTTTTATGCTAAAATCTGACAAACAGCTACCAAATTGTATTTTCTGATAAATTTCAAAACTGTTTTAGATACATAATCAGTAATTTATTAGTTTTCATGTCATCTAAAAATTGCATATACATATATTCGTTTTTCATTTAATTTTTATTATATTAAAAGGTGCCACTATAATATGCGGTCCACTATTATCTTTACAATCTACCAAAAAAAAAAAAAAAAAAAAATTGTTAGCTTAACAGAAAGTAACACATTAAGTTAAATTTCTCTGTCCCGTTAATGGTAAGGAATGTTACATTACGCCCCGATTTTTAGTGGGACAAGTACTGGAAAACTACAGTTTCTTAAAGATTTCCGAAAAAGGTTTAAAAAAAAAATTGGTTTAGCATCCGTTTAATACCCTACACGATGCCCTTGAAATTCGTCTAGTTCGTTTGTAGAAATTAATTTTCAGAATTAAAATTATTATACTTATATCTATAATTGACCTATTGTATTCTATTTCTCGACCAAATATTATTATTTACGTCGATTGGTTTTAGCAAAAATCGCTTGGAGTTGTTGTGGTACTCTGGTTTCGTTTTGCGACGAAATGCTTTTGGAGCACTCAACGTTCCGCTAAGTTTTTGAAAATAAAAAAGTGTCTTTTTCAAACAACAATTTATTAAACAATTTTACGATGTACTTATTTAACAATGATTATTAATAGAATATTTATTCTAAGTACAATCGTTCCATAGATCCTGTTCGGTTGTGCACAGTGTCCACTTGACTGATTCACTACTTTCCTCCACTGTACTTTTTCCTGACGTAGCACTTGATTACAACTGATTATACACAACTGATTGCCACCATCTGCCGCAACCGACTTATATACCCATTTGGTGATGACGTGCTGTTGTTGTGATGTAGTTGTTTTTCTTCGATATGAAGCTTCTAGAAGATTCTCGATGGTTCCAGAATGTCCACCATTATGTAAAAAGGGGAAAGAAAAAGAAATTTAAAAAAATGGTGTAGGCCGTCGTTGCCGGTGTGAATTGAACCCGGGCCCTTGGCATTGGTGATTCGATCACTTCACCACTGCTCCACCGGATCGTTGATATGCGTGTAGATAAAACTAGTGTTGGGTACAGTAGTCTTCTGCTACGCCGTACGCAATGTTAGTACAGTAGAGTCCCAACAGAGTGATTCCATACGTGTTCCATTTCGCCAATTTTAGTATGGAACACTAAAAGTACCATCTTATAGTTCAAATAATATTATGGTAAACCGCATAAAGAGGCGTATCTAAATATAGATATTATAGGGCACGCTGTAGTAGTAATATCAGGTGATTTTTCAAAATTTTCTTTAGGAAAATAATTCTTATTTTACCTCCATGTTTAAATGCCACCCGATATTTAAGCGTATGATAACATCATGTTTGTGAATCATGTTTTATATTAAATGTATTTCAAGTAGAAAAAAAACGCCTCCTATATATGGATCATTGTACTTATTGTTTTGTTGTTTGTTGTTGATCTTCACCGATCAACTAAAATCTATATAAAATGGAAAAATGAAAAAAAACCATGTTTCATGTATGAGTTAAGTTGAGTATAAATAAAATAAATATATCAAATATGTAATATCTTATAAATAATAATAATAATATATAAATATAAATAATAAAATATGAAATGTAACTAGTACATCACAGTATGATTTTTAAATTCCATAACTGGACAATAAATCAATAAATAATAATTCTTTTTCTCGTAACATAACTTTTAGTTTGGTATTTAATATATTATACATTATGTTTAAGTAATACATGTGTGTAAGTAGATGGTTTCTGTGATGGGACGTGAGCTCCTATTTGTCATCAAACATAATTGAGAAGTTTGTGTTTATATCGGAAGGATAAATATTAAAGTTGAACCATGACGTGGCATTAAACAAAACAAAATTAAGATGAGACTGTAATAGACCCGTATAGTAAAAATAGGCTTAAATGCATTGCAACTTGGAAACGGGGCTTATGTAAGACTATTTGACGCCCTAGATGAAACTCCAATTTTTTTAAACACTTACTTAAATATAATAACAGTTAAATGTTATACAATAAATCTTCCACTTTTAACGTGGAGAACATTTTCACAAAATAAAAATAAAAGACAGTTAAATCTATAATTAACGCTTATTTATTCACAACAAATTATGTATTAACACTATGAGGCCCGAGCTCTTTCATAGTAAACTTCCACGGAAGCCGGCAATATTTAAATAAAAAAGAAACTTTATATAAACAAATACATAAAATAAAATGATTCAAACAGTGAATAGATTCAACACAGTTCAACATGTATGTGTAAAACTGTAAACATATGTACGTGATACGTACATACTATATATACACTGACATTCAATTCAATTTTATTTAAAAATATAAATTATATTTTTTATGTATTTTTTGTTTATCTTAAAATTTTTTATACATATAGAAACCAAAAGAGTAGTGTGTGTTGGTATGTATTTGTGTGAGTAGGAACACATCCGTGTGATGAATGATAAGATAAACATCGCATACATAATGCGTAACCAACTAATCAATTAATCATTGATCGCGGTCGGCCTCTGGGGATGTTTTGTTTGGTTTCGGATGCCGAAACCATGGGACTGCAAGTGCTAATAAGTATATTGTGCACTTGAACAACTTGAAAGTATATATAAAATTATAAATAAATAAAAATTGATCACTAAAATCACAAAATAAAATAAAATCAAAAAAATAAGTAAAGCAACAAACTTAAGATTACATTTGCTTTCCCTTTATCTTGAGCTTAAAAACTGTAAGAACTAGGTATTAAAATCTATGGTTTGCACTAATTCTTGTTCAGTTGATATTGCCAAGTCTACTAGTTTTTCCTGTGTTATGGATGACCTGAGATAGGTCTGAATTAACTTCAATTTAGGCTAACTTATTTTACGCAAAAAGTTTTTAAATAACAGTTGTAGAGTTGCAAATAATCATTTACTATTAGATTATTAAAACATACTATAGTATCCTCAAAAATAGGAATTAAACTAGGTCAACGAATCACTCGTTTCGTACATGTTTTTGAAAATGACAACTGTACCTTGTATACTCGAGTGCGTACTACGGAAAAAAATATTTATTTTTGAATTGCATTATGTATGCTACTGTGTAATTATATGAATACTATTAAATACAATTAATTTTCATTTATATATTTTTGATTTTATTAGTGAACGTTTATATAGTTTAGAATTTATTTATTTTATAATTTATAAAATTTACAAAAATATACAACAGTGGTGGAAATATATAATTTATAAAAGTTACAAAAATATACAAAAGTGGTGAAATTATATATTATAAATATTGATATAAACAGAAAAATTATAAGGTACTAATAATACTATATTAAAATATGTACCGAAATTAAAAATTATATACAAAAGATAAGAATAATATACAAAAGATAAGAATACTAAAATTTAAAACAGATTTAATTTAAAATCTAAGACAATTATAATTATAAATATTAAAATATGTACAAAAAATTAAAAATTATATACAAAAGATAAAAAATAATACTAATATTAAAATTTAAAAATGATTAATAAAAAATATAAAATTTAAAAATTTAAAACCGAAGAGAATTACAAATAATATTAAAATTGAAAAAAATTATTAAAAATTACACAGAAAAAATATATCAGAATTTGATAGCAAAACTTACGCGTCAGAAAATAAACTAAAATTTAAATATTATTTATTGAATATTTTGTACCTAATATCGCACCCCAGTGGACTAGGTCATAAAATTTATTGGCACACGTTTTCATAAGAAATATACATTAATAACTTAAAAAAGGAGATGGAGTATGCACTATCAGCTCAGGTACTGTGTCCAAAAAACGTGCTTTCTTTTTTTATTATATTTTATTTTAAGGGGTTGTTCACGTGATTTTTTTTCAAAAAGAGGTTGACCTAGTTTAATTCCTATTTTTGAGGAATCTATAATCACTAATTTGGCTTGATAATAATTTCAATTTCAGTAGTGTTAAGCAAACATCGTTTTTCAAGATATTCACCAAAACCACTTCACAGCGCTTCCATCACTTGTTACAAATACAATAAAACTGTACCAATTCTCATTTCGTATGTGATAGCAGCTTTTTAAAATTGAGCAATCGATCGACTCTTATATATGTCAAGCCCCGTCATTAAATTGGTACAATTTATATAATATAAATGATTCAAAGCGATCTTGTATTTGGTTTTTGTTCGTTTTTTATTACTATTATTATTACGATACATCTATATTTTATAAATTAAGATGTTAACATGTAATTTATGTGATTCTCATATTTATGTATACGAATTACATTACATACATACATTCTATAGATTTCATTTGGTAGAATAGATTTATTATTCCATATTACTCTGTACACAGCCATTTATTTATATATTGTAAATTTGTCTATGGTAATTAACAGTAGAAAAAATGCCCATTTTAAAGATGAAAATTAATTCATTGTTATTGATTTATTTCTCGATTAATATCGATTAATTTCATGTAATTAATCATCACGTGAGAACGTTATTTGTATTTTGGTAAATTGTAACCAATTTTGAACACATATTGTGAGGGTTGAGTTACGTACGTTATGTTTCGGTATGAACATATTGAATGCGCCTATTTATCTTTGTGGATGCTTGTCAGAGAACGGTACCGTAACTCACATAGCAACCGACTGACGGCGTCCGACGTGTACAATATGGCGATGTCTTTATCTCTGTATTCTGTACGGTATTGTGTACATTACAATATAATAAATAATATTATTGATATTGTAGTCCATTTAATTCATAAATACATATTTACACATATAGTTTATTACGAAATAATCTAATAAATTGCTTCAATCGGTTGTAAAAGTATGGACACACAAAATGTTTATTATTAGCGCATTGGATTGTCACCAATTTTTTTTAAAAATTTTAAAATTTTGGGCAAAAAAAGTACACTCAACTTAAAAACAACCTTATTTTTCTCCACATGTAGACGTCCTAACTTACTAAATTCTTAAAATTAATGTAGGTACTGTGTCATCAGTCAATTATTTTTTCGTTTTTTTGAGTATCAAATTCGCTCTGAATCAGTAAAATTTCCTTTAACGTTGATAACTTTTTAAACCAAGTGAAATAAATGTTGATAATAAGGATAAGAAGCTTTGGAGACTTACTAAATATTGCTATTAAAATTTTTGAAAAATCTCCAAAAAGATTTATTAATTACTAGCCGTATGCCCGATGGGATTTCCCATTGACAACATCTTCTTATTAGGTACTCTTTTTCTGCTCACTTTTAATGTTTTCAAAAGCCTAAATAAATATCCACGTTTCTAACTTCAAAAATGGCGAACTTGCCATACGAATTTTCATTTTCTGTTTTAACGCCTTAAGGAATAAATTTCCAGAAACAGCTGACGTTCTTTTATGACACGAGTACGATATCCAAGGCGACAAAATTTGACAAGCGGATCTGATAGATTTTGGCATTCTAAGCAAAAAATAAAGAGTAAAAAATTTTGAAATTCGCCTTAGTTTCCGAGATATCGATCGTTAAACTTGTATTTAAGTTTGCATCAAATTCGGATATACGAGTATTGTATTTGTGTATGGTGTAATATTTTGGTGAAATATTGGTGAAATATATTTATATCAAAAATCGAAATTTATCGTCAAAACTGGCCTAACCTTCGGGCAAAGAGTAACCTTAACTAACCTCACTAATTAGTTTTATATCAAAAATCGAAGTTTATTGTCATAACTAGCCTAACTTTCGGGCAAAGGGTAAACTTCCTTAAATACAAGTTTAACGATCGATACCTCGAAAACTAAGGCGAATTTGAAAATTGTTTACTCTTTATTGTTTGCTTAGAATGCCAAAATCTATCAGATCCGTTGGTCAAATTTTGTCGCCTCGGATATCGTATTCTCCCCCTTCTTCCCACTTTTATTTATAAATAGAATCCTAAACGCCAATTTTCAACTCCTGTGCTTAATTTCGTCCTTCTAAACCATTGTACGTTGTCTGTCAAAGTTAAAGATTCAATAAAAATTATTTGTTTTAATAGCCATAGTAACATATTTTTATATACCACTAACTTCAGAAATAACGAATTTACATACAAATTTTCATCCCCCATTAAACCCACTTAGGGGATAAATTTTCAAAAATCCTTTCTTAGTGCTCACCTACGTTACATAGGGAACTACTATGCAAAATTTCATTCTTCTAAACGCAACGGCTTAGGCTGTGCGTTGTCAGTCAGGCAGTCAGTCAGTGTTAGAAATTTATTAAGTAGATTAATTTACTGGAATTTTTGGAAATTACTTGAAAATTTTCATTGCAACACAATCTAAAAATCTATGTGTTAGCAAGATGCATCTTGCTCTTGCAATAATTTTGAATAAGAGACCAGGACCGAGGCCAAGATTGAATTTTACAAGATTAAGAGCAAGATGAAGACTGAATTTCCAAGACCAAGAGCAAGACCAGGATTATGTACACATATGTACCAGGACCAAGGCCTCGAATCTTAGTGAAATAAGAAGATTACTCGGACCTTTGATCTACTAAAAACCATCAATTATTATTGTGTAATAAAGATTAATTGCATGAAACCTCGTAATATTTTTAGTGGAATCAAAAATTTAAATTTCTTAACTTGTAATTGCATTTAAATTGAAAAAGTGATTAATACTGTACTACGACGTAGTAATTCTTCCGACTGCTAGTGATAAATAATAAAAGATGCGCTGTTGACAGTCACAGTAGAAAATTAAGTTTTGATTGTACAATATAATAATAGGTATTATTTAAAAAAGGATACTACTGCTTACTATCTGTATCTCACAGCGTTAAGCCCGCCACAGCCACGTTGTGTGGGAAGGGACATCGTGGAGAGAGACACAAGAGCAACGAGAAGAGAAGTCTTAGCATAAAATATAAACGAATCATAAAATGCGAACAGACAGACGGACATTGTATTTGTTTCGTCCAACGTATACACACACGTATGACTAAAACGGGGAACTCCCCTGCTGATATTTGTACAATGTGTGCATTTAATTTATGTTTTTCACCTGCAGGTTGCACCACCACTATATATTCTACAACTTACTTCTTCTAACTTCATTCGCCCGGTTTTTCTTGTTGTGTTATATATTTATGTTATATTTTCTGCATACTCAGTCACAGCTCACAGCCGAGTGAATGGCTTGCAGTTTAACCTCTCATGGCGAACGGCCAGTTAAGTGTATGAAGGAGCTTTATGTATGTATGTAATCATGTACCATGTAGCTCTCATCTAGTGTACTTACATGTATGTAGCTCTAGAGTGAGCAGACGATAACTTACTTGATCAAGTTACCTTTCATAAATAAAATGAGTAATATATACGTACATGAATACAACAAACATATGTATCTTGTATTATCATATCTACTAAATTTAATCTAAATACTCGCATTACTAAGTGATCCAATTGCATTGTGCATTTAAATGTGTAGTTAGTGTAGGTATTCTAACAATAAGCACAGAAATTGATTGATAAAATAAAATTGGTGGTATACATTTTATCTTTCATTTTGAAAGTAATCTATTTGCTTAATCCTTTTAAACAAACCATATCGTCAGGGATAGTGCAAATCCGCGTATATACCATAGGTAAAGAGTGCGTATCTATATTAGACCTGACCACATACGCGGGATCGCCACTTGCCGGTAGTAGATCTGCGGTATTGTTTTGGGCGATTCCTTGCTCTCCGTTAGTCGAACAAAGTATCTATCAAAGAGATAGCTTCTAATCAGATTCCTGCCTGCGAATTTTTAAATTGGCTACATTTTTCAGATACGCGGATTATCCAATGCTAGTTACGCGTTTTTGCACTATCTCCGACGATATGGGAAAATTTTTTTGTCTCAAAATGCCGGACATGTTTACTGCCAGTGATAAGTACAAGGTTACAAAAAAAGAAAAAGAAAAAAATCAAAGATCGCAACATCAAAAAAGTGAACCCTTTTTTGATTGAATTTACAAAATATAAATTGTACTAAACTGTGTTGATAAAATTGAATATTATTACCATTAGGATAAATATTATATTATTAGTTAAATTAAATGTAACTCTTCTTAAGAAAGCAGTATTTCCATCCGCATCTGTATAGATATCCTTAATTACTATTACATTTACAAGAACTCTGCTTCCAATATAATACTGGTTTCAGAAATTATAATCACATTTATATGCATTTTGGCAATCTCTTATAATTATACCGACAGTCTTTTTTGTTCTCACTTACAAATGCTTAATTTGTATCAGTCTATTAGGTACTGCTATTCTTACTTTTTGTTTTTCTGAAAATTAAAGGCACGTTACTTAGAGTTTGAAGACTCAACAGATAATTTATAAATCAACCTCCACCAATAAGTTAGAACATTTATAACAACTTTTAGATATCACGTTCATAATTATCAGTCCCTTCGTTGGTGTCTAACTCGAAATCCAGTAGAGAGAACCAATATTAAATAATTCGTCAAGTGCGTGTTTAAGTAATGTCCCTCACTCAGTGGTCATAACTAAAACTTCTTAAAATATAACGGTCCGGACACATACCTACACATATACGTAATACATACAAATTAATGTAGCAAAACAGATGGTAGATTAATATACCATAATTTGTTAATTTAATACATTTAATGCCATCTAGCACAACAATTAGTAACTTGACGTGATGCTATACTATATATTAAATATACAAAGTCACTACTTGCTACTGGATGGCGTCTTAATCCTTTTTGTTACCAAACCATAGAGTTCACAGATACATAAAATATAAAGCAATACAGCCCTCTTGCGTTTATTCAATATATGAATGTAAAACTCTATAATTATTTACTACCTCTCTCAAATTTTCGATCACTCAAGGATTTTAATATGTCCCGAACTAACACGAAGTTAGTTCGGGACATAAAAAATTATACACATCACGAATTGTATCTGTTTAAAAGCACTTGACTCATCCAATACAATTTTCTGGGTACGTGCATATTTTAAAGTGCATGGACATATTATGCATAGGTACGCGAACGTGTAACACACATTGTTATAATATAAATATGAAAGTGGAGCGTACTGAGAACGTACGAAGCATACGTTGCAATTGTGCCTTAGAAACTGAGCGTAGTAAATATACAGAATAGAGAAATGAAATTAAAATTTTGTAATTAAGTGTTTTGTTTCAATTTGTTTTATATCATTTATTAAAAGGAATAAACAAACATATAAATAAATATGCACAGTTATAATAAATAGCGTTAAATTAATGTTTTATACGAACTTTTGTCATTAGAATTATCAGAATCGATCTATGTACATATAACCAATGACCATTTGATATTTTCCAATAAAATTTTAGTAATAAAAAAAAAGTAAAACATGTCAGGTGCAAGTTGTCCTGCCGCAAATAATGTTTCGTACTATGAGTTGTTATTATGGATTTAGTGAAATAATTTAAAGATTACTCAGAAATTTTTGTTAATTTCTTTGAATATTTTATATCTATAGGTTATTTCTATAAATAGGCCTAACAAATACGAAATATATGAAAGTAATAAGCTATGCTTATTAGTGTGCTCTTCTTTAATTTCTAAAACCCATTTTCTAGAGAATTCACAAAAATACCCGTTTAACATAACATTAACATAATTATTGATTAACAATATCTTGATCAAAGCAAAATGTGTCATTAAGTTCTTTATGTACCAAGGAGGTTACATAAGAAAATTCAGTCCTAATAATTTTGGTACAACTTACACCTCACTCTTAATGACTGTATTTTTTTTTATTTTTTATTTTTTTGAGCGATCGTTCTCGTGAAAAGTATCTACATGGAAATACAGTCATATAATATATACGAGTATATTATTAAATTTGTGCTTTGGTAAGCTTTTCTTTCATACTCGTCCTTTTCATACTTGATGTTTTTGAAGAATACTTTTTCCACTTCCCCAGGTTATCCCTTGAAATTAACCCCCAGAATCAAAATACAACTTCATCTCCAGAATTAGGCCACTAAATTCTGTCTCCATATTAAATTTCAAATTATCACATCGAGTAGTTTCTGAAAAAATCGCCTATAACAGACGATCCAACACCAAAGTCAGAGGTGGCGCAAAGGGTAGGCGAAGTGGCCAACCGCCTATAGCCTCGCGTTTTTGGAGGCCTTACGAAGGGTCCCCGTATGTGTAAGAAAGCTAGTATTAGGACCTAATTAAGGTTATTGTCGGTTTTTGTTTTTGTTTGTTACTTAAATTTGAAAAATCAGGGAAAAGAGGCCTCGCAAAAATTATTAAAACGGTTGTGGAGTTGGGAGGTTTTTTTTGTTCGTTATTTAATTTTTAAGGACAAACTTCTCAAGAAATTTAAAGAAAGGGGGCCTCGCAAAAACCATCTTGCCCACTTCCCATTTTAATCTTGTGCCGCCTCTGACCAAAGTGATTCCATAAGTGTTTATTTTTGTCAGTTTTGGTACGGAACACTAAAAATTATCTGTTGTAGATATAGTAAACCCAAACTATGGGTTATGAAACAGTCAGTTGAGTAGCGGTCGTGCAAATTTGATTAGAAAATAAAATTAATGGTGTGGCTAACAAAAAGAAAGATTTGTATAATGCACGAAAACGTTCGAATAATCACGAAAGTGACGCTAATCATAATTTACCCTGATTAATAATATTTGCTATTAATATTAATAAGTATATTTATATTGAACAGTATGTTATCTGGTGAAATTATACACACACGACATGTGTGCAATAAAAATATACATAGAAAAATTGCCAGTTAAAATCAAATAAATTTGTAAAAATAAGTTTGTCGTAAATTATAAAAATAATTAAGATTTATTATACATAGGTACATGAATTTGGTTTACAGAAATCATCTAGTAAAGTGCATCACTCATTTTGTTGTGTAGAGTTTTGTCATTGCATTTTTGATATACATGTGTAGGTACGTATGCAATAAAGCCGCTAGTAATGTTTCAAAAAAGCAGCCTATAAATATTTGTAAAATAAATAGTTATGGATTATGTATTGTAATACTCAGTGTACAAGTTCAAATTGTAAAAAGTTTCAGTAAAAATAGGTACTGAAAGATGAAATTGAAAACTGTGAAAGAGGCTGAGATGAATAAAAGTTAGCAGCCAAACTAGTGACATGACACGTAACGTTCAGAATATTCTATAATTATTTCTCCTACAGAAGAGAGAGAATTTTCATTCGTTGCACGGAAAAATTACAGAATAAATGGAACAGTTGTTCTTAAAATTACATAATTTTAAACTGACATATTTTATTAATTTTATGATGGGTGTAAGTTATAATTAAAATTTAAAAATTTCAGTACGTTATACATTATATTACATAAAATATTTTAAGACTTAAGGTTTAAGACTTGAAATTAATTTTGCCACTTTAAAATAACTTTAATAGATATTCGCCTACTTTGGACCGTTTTTATAATCGCTCTTACTTTAACTAAAGTAAGCTTTGTCTTCTAAATGAGTTCATTTTCACAATAAATTTGATATGATATACCTATATTAGTTCCTAAGTAAATGTCACTTTATTTAAATTGGTAAAGTTATAAAGTCAGAATAAAGTAGTTGAATGTTTACTAAATTAAATTCAGTTTAAAGTGATAAAGTTATTATAATTATATATTTAAATTTCATTATAAAAACGCTCATTTGTCTCAACTTTTGCCATGCCATCTCTGTACGGCCATTGTAAAATACTTGCATAAATCTATTTATCAAATCGGTTAGAGTACAAAACATACTAAAATGATAAGATAAGCAGATATCAACTCGATATGATCTCAAATAATAATATACGTTAAATCCTTGCTGTCAAGATTAACCACTTGCGGCGTTGTTGTTGTATTCACTTTGAAAATATACCAATTTGAATTAAAGACTGAAAGTTACTTTGGTTAAAGTCTTCACGTTAATTTGATTGTAAAAACGGTTCTTTGCTTACATGTACATACTTAACTAATAATAATTTATTGAGAATGTTAAAGAATCCTTGTTTTACTCAAAGCGTATAGTATTCGACAGTAATTTGACAAACGAAATTTGTATGAACTTGTGCATAAAGTACAACAATAAAAATATTTTAATTCCAATATAATATGCAAAACAAAATTCATACCACTGATGGACGACCTATAGCAAGCACTATCTACATTTGTAGCTACATATAAGCACTTACTGTGCCGAGAATTTGGCCAACCGTATTTGTGCCGTGCTGCCAGCCGGTTGTGTCGGTTGTATTCGGTCGATCAACACTTAAAACAATTAATTATAATTTATCAATGATATATTTTGTCTATACTTAATAAATATATATTATAATTTTAAGAGCACATACATTTACACTAATTATTCATATATATTTATTTATTGTGTATGTGTGTGTACAGGATGAACCATTAATAAACAATAATTAAAATAAAATAATAATAATGATATTAATGAGTTTATTACATTAATTAACATACTATATTATGTAATTAGTCATTAAAATGAACAAACAAAATTTTGAACGTAATAAATAATTTTCGGAACACATTATTTTATTATTAAATTTTACTTTATTTAACTGTCAACGCGAGCACTAATAATGAATTTTACACTCGGTGGATCGAAAGGTTGGGGCTGGCATATGGTTTGGTTGGAACAATTTGGTGTTGTGTAGAGATAATATTTTAGAACGATTTATAAATAATAATTATTTATTTCAAATTAATTATTAACTTTCGAGCCAAATTTCAGTTGGGCCGTACAAAATATTTATTGAATGGAAATTTTTTTCTGGATAATTAGCATATTTTGACTGGCCCATATTGTTTATTTATGTCAATTGTTGAAATATTACACTCAGTATTGTTTTTACACTGCTGTTAAAAATAAAGCAAATTGACGTAGTTTCACTATTGAAAAACAATCGCACTTGTTTAAAAATTTTTTTCCGTTCAACAATGTTGTAAAAATCTTTATGGAATCCAGAAACAACTAAATCAAAAAATATAATTTTATTGATTTTTTCGCGAAAATGAGAGCAAATCGTACCGGTTTTCTATAATATTTTCTATAATATTGCTAAATCGCACCTTGATTCAGCAAAGCAATATTGCTTATACCAATAGAGTACCTAATACGTGTACACGCATAGTATACTTGTACTGCTGAATTGTGAACAAAATAACTTGATGTCCATATGAAAATATTATTAGTACTTTATCTAATCTCACTTTGAAAATTAAAAGAGATCGTATGTATTACGAATTCCCACGTGAAGTGGATGTATTTGAAAAATAGATTAAATGCTGAAAAAAAAAGTTTTTGTTGGGTATGTTAAAGCGAGATTTGTTTATATTGATTTGCTATAATTTTTTCTAGAAATACTGATAAATAACTCATATTTGGTTTAGAAATGTTCTTTGATTTTATACTCGTAACACTCGAATCAAATTTTCAATTTAATAAAAAAATAAATGTAAGGTTAAGGCCCCTATACTCGAACGCGATTCAATACTCGAACAGTTATAACTCCATTAACTCTTTGAATGATTAAGACGAGTTAACTCGTCCTGCAATATGGCGGCTTAAAATGCTGTCATATGTATATATTGACTGGTACAGATGCCGCCGTTTGTGACAATACGGTATAATTCTAAATAATATTCAATTTTATCAACATAGTGTAGTATAATTTTTTTTGTAAAATGCTAGGGTTCACTTTTTTAATGTTGGGATCTTTGATTTTTTTCTTTTTCTTTTTTTGTAGCCTTATCTATTGTACTTATCACTTGGCAGTAAAAAGTCCGGCATTTTGAGACAAAAAAATTTTACCATATGGTTTGTTTAAAAGAGTTAATATAGAAATAACTCCATTAATATATAAAGTATCAAAACTGTTCTAGTATTGATTATTGGTAGTTTGATTATAGGGGGTTTTACCCTACCTAACACATTTTCTGACATTTGTTTAGTACTTGTGTGGCAAAAATCCTTTATGGTGTTTTAAGCTATAGTTTACTTAAAAAATTCGCTGAATTTCTTATGTGCCTATTTCATATTAGTCAGCAGATGGAGACAAAATCGTATGACACCCAAAATGCATACTTTTTGACCTATATCATAAGTTTACATGATAATTCAATCACTACTATTTTATAAAAGAGAAATATAACTCTAGACTCGAGAGTGTAGAGTATAAGAGAAGACATACACAAAAAGTTAAAAAAAATTGCTTTATGAGTTCAAGTGTAACACCTGAAATAAGGGAGTGATCCTATTAAATCAATAACTTTTTGGAACTATTCTTGAACTTTTGGTAAGTTTTTTAAAAAATACTCTAAATGCATTCAATTTATTCAACAGTAAAATTATTTTCCATTTTAGGCTGTTCAATAATTCCTTGGACTTGGTTCATTCTTGTAACAAACATTATGCTCAGACACAAAATAACTTATTAAAAATTCAATTTATTGAAATCAAGTAGACTGTGTTGATGAATTCTGGTTACCGCTAGTATTTCAGTCTCCTGTTACCGGGATGTGAATGACCCATAGAATAAAACAGTTTATAAATAAACTGATATTAATTTGAATTGGACCAAAAAATAAATAAGGGGAAGTCAAGTAGAAAAAAATAAAATTAATATTTTATCATTTCATATATGTACGCAGGCAGGCAGAGTAGAATTAAGGTTAACTGGACATGAACTAAATACAAAGAATTTATATACACACATACACACAATAAAACAAGGACAGTTTAATATGTATTTATGTCTTTGTCACACTTAGTATAAATTGAGGGATTTCGTTCGTATATGGATTAGGGTTTTAGAGAGTCGAGCGTAGAGTAATGCCGTCGAGTCATTCTGTATTTTCCATCCAATATATCTCGATGAATCCGGCACACACACACATACACACAAACATAAATATTACACACACACATGTAGACATGTTCTATATATTTAATTCGAGATTTATATCCTGTAGCAGTACCCATGCCACAAAACATACACTTTTGAAAATTCTCATACCACTACCGAATACGACCCTGTTGTCTACCGGGCCGTACACCATGTACGTATATGTATCATATATGTATAATATTATATACATTTAGGTATAAAATGGTGTACGGAATGAGGTGTTAGGAGGTGACTATGCTGGGTTGGTGGTGTAAAGGTTTTTGTACTAACCGGTCGGTGGATCAGCGGATCCGTGAACCGGTGGTGCGCGATGGGTTGCGGCGCTTCACATTCTTTCAATGTTTGTTTTATGGTTACCATGCAAATGATTTGAAATATATTATTTTAAAAGGTAATCTTTATGTATTAACAATTATTTTTCCGAGGGAAAAAATTTTCGTGTAATTTATTATTTAAATATTCGAAATTAATATTGGAAGAGGTGGATATTTTGCGAGGAAATAGAAATACTAAAAGTAGGTTTAAATTATAAATATAGCGAGCAAACGTTCACTCGCTAATGTTCGTTGATGACCACTCAATTGAGAATACAAGGGAATTCGCTACAATGTGAAGATAATTGAAATAGAACGCGAGCGAACATTGGCGAACTCGAGCGAATGCTCGCCGTTGCTCGTTCTCACTCGTTCGCCCAGTGAATTTGGATCTTAACATGAATAATTTTCGACCAAGAACGCACCATAAATTGTAATATTTAGGAAATGTCGATTTCAGTCCTACTAGATAAAAGTTAACAATTTTCTGATAAATCCTTCCAAGCTAATATTTAAATATACCAAATTAACATACTAGATTTCATATTTATTTGGTTGATTTATTTCAAGAGGCCAAACTACTATATGATAGTTAGCATTCCGGCTGTCGCCAGTTTTTTACATCATCAAACTTGGCCCTAACTCTCTGTGGTTATATTCATATTTAGACTTTGTGTTTGTATGTGTAGTATAGTGGATGTTAGTATGTGTGATAGTCGTTATGTATGTGGTGGACGTGGTGCGTGGTGCAAGGTGGGAGTGGATACACACATATAGAACAACTATATGTATATGTATCTGCTACTAACACGATGTAACAATCACAGCCAGCACGTAACAATGCATGTTTACTCTTGTAGAACCGATGTACGACTAGTCAGTAAATAGTATAAAATGCAGCTTATTGCAACTTTCGGACCACACTTTTTTATATGTAGGCTTCATCTGTCTCATCTGTGATTTATTTTCTAATTATCGGTATCGATAAAAATAAACTGATTTTACTAATTCGTTTTTTACAATACTGATGGGGTAAGATGAGTTGTCTTCATTGAAGATATATGATAAAGTGTGTAAGTATTTTTATCCTATAGGTTTCTGGAAAACATAATTCAAATTTTACTAAAATCACTTTTACTTTTTATACAACATACAGAGATTATTTTTCAAAACCATTTCATCGTTCCATTAAAATATTTGACTATATTTTAATATTTAATTTAAAAGGGGATCCCTGTGAATACATATACCTATATTCTGGCTGACCGCGGTGTGGTCACTGTAAGTGAAATCAAATTTTAATTAAATATATTTGTCCATAATAAATAGGTTCTCGGTACATAACATGTATCACAGAATTATATATGAAAATTGATAAAGAAAATTCATTATTTTATGTCTGAAATGTGTTTGAATTTATTGTATTTAAATATTTCCTAAACAGTTGTTTTGTTAATGGCGTGTTCATCGTTGCATGTAAATTTACATATGGATACCGATGTGTGTAGTTGTGCAATACTGGATGTAATAGTAAGTACGTTATCCTGTAGAGGAAATGTGGATTATGTCTTTCGTTTTGATATGAGAGTGTAACATAGTGTTCACTTGACTTTGGTCACATTGCTAAATTACTGAATGTGTACAGTTATTGTGCTGCTGAATTATATGATTAAGTCATCAATTTGAAAATCGAACTAAGAGTATTATCACACTGGCGATCTGTCAGCGTGTTTCCGACGAGGCAACAGGTGAACGCGCTCATGGCGACATTGAGAAGCGGACCTAATGTTCTCGAAAATTCACACATGCGTAATAATTGCTGTTGTTTTAACGATATGACTAAAGTTGGGTGGGTCAGGCAGCAGTATGCATGAAAACTTTGCGTTGCGGTGAGCTCGCTACACATACGAGCGTGTTTATCGGAACCAGGCTCACAAATCGCTAGTGTGACAACACCTTAACATATTTTAAAAGGTACCTATGTTTCATATTTTAGTAGCTATTTTTTGGTCTAGTTTGTTGAGGAATGCGTTTTAGTTGTTGATTAAGCTGTTCGACAGCCAAGTTTATATGGTATGGTTTTGGTAAAATCCCCAGTTGATTTCGGATTGACGATTGCTGGGAAGAATTTGAATTTTAACCTTTGAACTAGTTAGTGATTTTACAGTAAGTGGGTACAAAATTGTCTATTATTATGGATAAAAACAGTCTTTTTGAGAATAAAACTTCAGTTTGCTTTCAGATTCAGAACCGAATTAAAAAAATCCAACTTTCTAAACATTTTTAAGCTACGAATCATACCCAAATATATTCTGCATGTCTGGATTCGAATGATTCGTTTAGATTTGTTTTTTTGGTTCCATTTCTACTGTTCTTTTGAAAATTTTTTCACGAATTTAATTTCGCGCCCCCAAAAATTATTATTGACGCAGTTGCAGCACTCGTGTCTACTACCAATTAAAAATTCATCTGTTTCATAAATCTTTTAATGCCCAATATAACCCTAATGCATCCTCTCTTATCCAACATTTATGTAGGATCATACGTTTTTCGTTAGGTAACTAACAACGTACAGTTGTATTTTACATACATCCACGTATATAAGGAAATAATTTTAGGGATGAATCAGCTTTTTAGTTAGGGTTTGATTAAGAGTCGACAGTTAAATTTATTGCTGTTACTTTAAAAAGGATTATGCAAAATAAGGGAATTTCTCTCTCTAAATACATTCATATAACACATCTGTATATATGAACGGCTTACCTTAATACAACCTATCGCACACGTATGCCCGCAGGAGGAAGGGGGAAAGGAAGAATATAAAAAAAAAACACTTCTACCGTTTAACGTTCGAAACGATACTTCAGGTAACATAGAAGAGATTAAGGTTAACAAAAAAAAACAAAATTTATTTTTTATTAATTTAAGAAGAACAGTGTTGTTTAACTTGGTTGTGTTTAGACAGTCGTTTTTGGTTGAATCTGAATGACACTGTATGGGATTGATAAATGATATTCTAGTGTGCATATATAAAGAATATATATTACATTTTGGTAAAATAATTTATTAATGCAAGACAAATTTAGATGTTGTTGTCTCGTTCTTGATTAATGTATTTTCACATCATATAATTGCAAAAAATAATTTAATAAACATAAATAATTTTTAATTAATATGAAAAAAAAATTCGTTTACAAACCACCTTATTTGTTCAGAATTTATGAAGATGAAATTTAAGTTAAATTTTTACTTTAATTATTTATTAACTTCAGTGTAGGTATTGTTTGTTGGTCAATTCAACAAAATTATAAATCATGCCGAAGAACAAGTCTAATTAAAATTTTGAATTATATTTTTTGTCAAGGGGTTTTCCATTTCCTATAACGGATTATCTTCTACATTTACAATACATTTTTTGCTGATCAAAGACCTTTTAAATGTTCGTGTGAACTTTCAAATTAAGTAGTGTACGGATAAAAATCTATTCACCGAAGAAACTTTAGGTATGATTTTGTGAAATTGTGCTACTTTACAAAATGCCAACTTTTCAAAATTTCTTAAATTTTAAGTGGTAAATATGATATTTTTTCGTAAGTGTTAAATAATTTTATATTTAATGACGCCATATTAAGACAAAAATTGCTTTTTTTATGCTCTAAACCGGCGTCTAAAAATACTCTGTCAGACTATTTGTAATGTAAAACTGATCATTTTTATATGGTTACCTAAAATTACATTATTTAAAAACATTAAATTTTAAGAAGCTGAGAATAAAGAGAAAATTTGGAATGGAGGGAATAAAACTCTCACGCGAGGACAGAAATAACACTTTAAATTTTGGGCATAATTTTGTGACCCTCTCACTTACTTTGGATAATTTTTTGTTGAAATATTCACAATGTTATAGCTCAAAATTTGTTGAAACCAGAAAATCAGAAAAATTATCAGTTAATAAATAAACCAAGAGTAATTAAAAAAAATAGTAAAGTATTTATATACACTTAGGTAGGTACATATCGTCAGCTGAGTACTGGTTTGTTCCAAGTCAGTTTCGTAAATTTTTTTTCTAAGAGTGGTTTCGGCTTTCTCAATGCTCAAAACTAACAAAACAACTATCTGGAAAAAATGCTTAAAAAGTTGACTTGGTACAAACCAATACTCAGCTGACGACATATAAAAAAAAATGTTATTGTTAGGGCTTTCGTAAAAAGGAGTTCTTTTCCATTGTTCCAATATTATATACTTTACCGCTCCAGCTATCAGGGCCAGATTTACCCTAAGTGCCGCTTTAGGCACCGTGAAAATATCGTCCCTGCCTTTTGCTTAAAGAGAAGAAAATCTAACTTTTCCTACTTTTTTTTTTTGAACTTTTTCTTAAAAAAATAAACGAGGAAAAAAAAAACGTCACATTCAACTTTTGCCACTCCTAGGCCATGGCCTAGGTAGGCCTAGTGGGTAATCCGGCCCTAGCAGCTATATTAACTTATTTCTATAGTTTTGTCATCGATCGCAGTTCTTTTTAAATACATAGCTTTTTATTTGGTATCAGATCATATTAAATTCTCTGAGTTCTCTGAAATTATCGAAACTCTTAAACTCTTGAAAAGTTTTAGATTAACTCTTTTCACTGTCAATGTTATGAACTACTGAAGTATACCTATGTATGAAAGAATTGAGTAAATTTAGTAAATATTATAAGTTATGCAAGTACCTGTACTTATTATAAAATGCAAATTATTTTATAATCACATTTATAAGTGTAGCGAATTTTTTAAGATAATTATAATAATGATTTATTTTTAAATACTGTATTCTTTTAATTAATAATCTTATTAAATTAATATAATAAAATTAATAATACTGTAATTAAAATAATTAATTAAAGCAAGAAAAGTAATTTATTTATTTATTATGCAATATTTTCAAATAGACGTTGGTAATTTGGATGGTTATACATACGTTATCTATACAGAACATATAGGAAATATTCGTGTATTCATTGACAATTTGACAATATAATTAATTAAGTATACACGTTTGTTATTATAAAATATAGGTATATATTTAGTGATTTTGAACTGATTAGCTCCTATAAAATTTTCAATAGAAATATTACCCAGAGCAAAAATTTTATAATACTTTTAAACTAAACAAGAGCACGTTGTATGTAGCTAGACCAATTTTTTTCATCTTTTTTTCGAAAATATATCAAAATACATACATCCTTCAAATGCTCCACACACGGATAACGTTAAGAAAAATACATAAGATATGAATGGATGAGGATAAGCTGTTCAATTTTTTTTTCTCTTTGAGCTATTAGAATGTGATTGATTCGCATTTATAAAATATTACACGAACTCACAATCTATAACGTCGTAGTACGTCAATTTTTATTACTTCGTTCTAGTGTATCAGCCATATTAACAACGTACGTATACTTACCTGTAAACGATACAATGGCATTATAAATCGGATAAATTCACAACGATTGCGATATATGAGTTATTGACGATAAAACGGCCATAGTTATGTGTGTGACGTTACATCATATTCAAGTCCATTTTTATTTATCATATTTTGTAACTATTTTTATATTGTAGACGATATTTGCGTACAAGATGTATCAAAAAACTTTGTCAAAGACACTTTGATTAATACTAGTTTCTCTTGAATCACTAAATCATTCATTTGTATATTATATTACTTTTTCGTGAAAAATTAGGAAGCAGGGCCCGTCAACATATGGTCCCAGCGAAAGAGTATTTTTGGAAAAATTTAAGTAGTATCATAAAAATACCAAATTTCGTTTTAACATAAATATTACCTGGTCTTTCTAAAACTCACCTGTCAGATCTAGTACCTACTTTTATATCTTCACCTAAAATATTACCACCGTTCTATTTAAATTGGAAATTTTATAGGATGAAATCAGTCAGATATTCTTAATGTCATGTGGGGACAAATATAAATACTATAAAGATTTTTTATAAAGAAGAGTCTTTTAGGTAGTCACAAGTGTTTGTGACGTGTTTAGAAGACATTCAGAAATTGTCAACTGATAACTGAAAATTTTTTTGTATTAAGGACACCTGGGATTACTACGTTTCGACCAGTTTATCAAAATTTAGCTCGTGTGAATTTACCTAAAATAACAATATGTCAAACACAGATATAAATGTAAAAATTGTAACCTGTATAGAAATGTACTTAATTTTTATTGTATTTATGAAGAAATTTCCTTATTCTTACCAAAAAAAATCTGAATTATTTTTGAAATGTCTTTTTTTTTTTAAATTATAATTTGTGTTTATTCTATACTTATATATTCAAGTATCCCAATTTTTTTTTTAATAAAAAGATAAAAATAAAATAACAAACTACATTTTTTAAACATAGCGAAACCAAAATTTGAGCACGTTTCATCCAATGAACTTGAAATTTGAGTTGCTGCTCTTTTGAAATATAATTCAGTGAAGAATAAGATTATGTAAATAAATTTTGGGCGGACAGTTTTGACAACTCAGTGCGCCCTCAAGCTAGTCTAAAACCCTATCATCTAAGTTTGAAATATTTCTTTTGGATTTGTATTTTGTTTATTATTTTTAGTCGAATTTTCTCCGAAAAATTAGACTTATACAGTCTATACGATAAGAGCTGCGAGAGGCGAGACCAGGGGCGTTATCCGTTTTCGGACCCGTAGAACACGATTATGTAAAAAAAAAAGATGTCTGATATATATATATATATATATATATTTTCCCGCAACCTTTTAATATGTGTAGGGCCCCCCTATGGAAGTTAAGAGATGAAATTTGGTAAGTGGGGCTTATTCCGATGCACAACAATACTATCAAAGTGGGGTCAAATTTTGGGCAAATTTTTTTTCGGACCCGACCTTTAAGGGGGTGGTGGGGGGCGGAAAAGCAATAAAACTTTTCCAAACCGGTTTTAAATAATGTTTCGGTCAATTATCTACAACATATCCAAAATTCAGCTTCCTAGGATGATATGGTGGGAGTAGAGGGGGGAAAAACGATTTTCGCTGGATCTAACAGGCCCCCAGCCCCCCAGAATTAACGTAGAGGGTTGAAATTTGGTGTGTTGATAAAGTTCGTACCTAGGTTGTGCTTTTTGGAGGTTTTAATATTTTACCCCCACCCCCCTCATTTTTAAGCTACAATTTCATGCATTTTCGACGTTTTCGAAGTTTGTACCACTCGCACAGGTCACCCGAATAAACCTAGAGGGCTGAAATTTTGTATTCGGATTGAGTTAGTATCAAGGGGGTGCCTTTTGGGGGTCTCGACTTTTAACCCCTACCCCCACCATTTTTATACCCAAAAGAACATGATTTTTCTTGTTTTTTAACAGTTTCGTTCGGGTCAAAATCTCCCCAAATAAACCTAGAGGGCTGAAATTTGGTGTACAGGTTAAGCTAATAGCCAGACACTGTTTTTTGGAGGTTTCAACTTTTAACCCTTACCCCCACGATTTTTACGCCAATATTTCCTTAATTTTTTTGCTTGTTTTCTAACATGTCTAGAGACTCCATAAGGAAACCTAGAGGGCTGAAATTTTGTACGTGTATTCAGTTAGTATCCAGCTAGTACCTTGTAGGGAGTCCACATCACTTTTCCCCCCACTTCTCCCATTTTTACATCGGAATTGAATGCTATCGTTAAATGTGTTTTAAAAGCATTATGTTTATTCTAAATATAAGTAGGCGAATAGTAATTTTAAAAAATTTAAAAAAAAGTGAACTTACTTTTATGACAAATGAAATACATACATATTAAGTAATTTAAAAATGTTATTAAAGTCACTGTTTATTTATAAATTAGGAATTTTGGATTTTTAGTATTTATAAAATAGAAATTTTGGATTTTTTTGGAAAGAAAAAATATCTTTATAAAGGCCTTCCAGTTTACTATTTAAGGTCCTTTTTTAATTTTTAAAACTAAAACATAAAGGCAATTAGCGGATAAACATGGGCAGGAATGTCCTCGTACGAATTGTGTTGGCTTTTTTTCTGCTACCTGTTTTCGGCACAAAATTGAAATTTACTGAGATACAGCCCTTAAATACTTAAAACCTTTTTTTAAAGCCTCGATCAGCCGAACACTCATCACCAGTTTTGAAACCAACAAAATGACAATTCGGTTGTAGACTTTCAATCACATTTCGCTTGTAGACATTCAATACCGAAGATGAAGGGGAAAATTCGACTACCGTGATGGGGCCCCGCTGCTCACGGCGTTTTTTATTTGTAGTAGAACTGAATGTATAAATGTTTAGGATTGAAATTATTATCTTTATTATTTCGTAAAAAATTACTAAGCAGGGCCCGTCAACATATGGCCTCAGCGAAATAGTATTTTTGGAAAAATTTGTGTCATAAAAGTACCAAATTTCGTTTTAACATAAATATTACCTGGTCTTTCTAAAACTCAACTGTCAGATCTAGTACTTACTTTTATCTCTTCACCTAAAATATTACCACCGTTCCATCTATGACAATTCCTTACTATTGTCATAAACAGTACTTATTATTTGGTGTTGAAGCATCGTCTGTGTTGTACTTTGTACAAAATTCTTTGACTCATCGACTGAAAAGTATTAACCTTTAAATAAAAATGATATGGTATTGTTATGTATTGAGTTGTTAAAGATTTTTATGTGAAATTTATACTCATAGCCGTTTATTTATTACTTGAACACGTTGTCAATGCCATTTTAACCATTCGGTGGGATTATTTTTGCGCAATGTACAACACAACACACGTAGGTATACGTAGATCAACCATACTCTAGTTCACCCCCGAGAAAACCCACTTCGATCTATCGTAATACGAAGAGTAGTTTGGAAGCTTCAACACACACACACACACACTCATATACAATTTAGAGGATTTTTTTATTTATTGCTATTTAATCTTCATATGTCTTGATTTGCGAAAACATGTACTTCCGGCATCAAATATTTCTGTGCTACGTCTACAACCTCGGTATGCGTTCGGTTAGTTTGTTCTGTGCTGTCTTTGTCCTACATAAATATTAATATCGGAAATAAATATGAAAATTTGTATATAGTGCAAAATATATGGCATTTCTTTTTTTCGTGCTCTTCTGTTTCGTTTTTCTTTTTTTTGCGATGGCATAATGTCGTTTTATTATGATTAATGGCGGAAGATTTGTCAAAACGGTTTTCTCGTACTGTGACAAAAAAAGAAATTGCTCGAAATTACTTTTGAATTTTTTTGATATTTTTAGCAATTTTTAATACATTTTAAATCTTTTCAAATGCTTTGGTGGAAGCGCTGATTTTTTTTTATATGTTTTGGATTTGTCATTGAACAAAACTCAGGTAAATTTATTTTAATTTAAATATGAAATATAGCGTTCGGTAAATTAAAAAAATAATGTTTAAAAATTGGTATTAAACTATCTCATAAATTACGCTATAAGTATCCATCAAACTAATATTACGAGTTCCTTTGTTGGTCGATCGAAAATGTAGATATGGTACGTTTTCTGTTAATGTTTGCATCGCGATTGTTAGTCATATTTGTGATTGCTTCGAGGAATTATCCAATTGATCGCAATCGAATTTTTGATCAAGTACTACGAACATTTTTTTGAAACTAGATGTATTACATTTTTATAATATTAAAGGAAGAGAAAATACAAAACAAGGTGTAACTTATCGTTATAAAAGTATAGAAAACGATAGATTTATATACGATGATAGTGAATAATATTTTTCAAAAAGTATCTATGTAAAGTTTACCATTATATATATTGTGTTCATAGAAAACACAGTGCCGTAACGCTTCAAAATTAGAAGATATTTTATTACTTTTTATTAGTAGTCTGTGTATTTTCTGATTCAATATCAAGTTGTATGCACGCCTCCTTTAGTACGTGAAACAAAGCGATGGACTCATTCGTTTTGGCATTCACCCTTGCTTGCGTCTGCGTAGAAACACAGTTCACTTAGTTCACTATTTACGTAACGGCACGAATGATACTAACAATAAGGGTAAACTTTCCAGAGAGTAGACTTGGGTCGTATCATACATTTGGGAGTGTTAGCTTACCATTGTGCTGTTTATTTCTCAAAATACTTGTAATTACTTAAATAATTTTCTTACTAATTACTTACTGTAAAATATAATAAAGTCTGCTGATGCATTACAACTCTTCTATTTCGACAACAGAATTTTTAAGAAACATCCTAGATACAATTTGCTTGTTTTAGCTTGAATGGTGGAGTGCATTAAGTAATTATTTACGTACATTAATTACATGCGTATTTTTACGAAAAGATCTCTGTTAAAACTTAAGTAACATTGGACAATCTTCGTGTACGCAAATTTTCAGTATTCATAAAATTACCTATGTTTTATTTTAGATTTACTTGAATTATGTGTTGCTGAATGTTCTAATATTCGTCGAAATAGGCATCACTCATAGTCTCACGTATATTTTATGAATTTATTTTAAAATCTTTTTCTCTGTATTACGCCACTGTTGATTTACATACATTCAATATTTCGGAAAGAGTATAAGTACATAACACCGCCATATTTATTATTAGATATACATATACCATAAACAACTATCATATCAGTTGTGTAATAGACATACGATATCTATAATAAGTAGTTTGCCATAGTTTGATTAAAGTTTGTGCTTACGGACACTGGCAGTTAAAAAAGTGAGCTTATTTACTCACATAACAAGCAGTTGTAATACATAATACATATGGAGCGGATATTTTTTATGGCTAATATAAATATGTTTGCACTTAATTTTTCTGAAATTTTTATTATGTTTAGGCGTGAATGATATGTATATTGTATATGTACATATGGAAGAAAAATTTACACAAATAAAAAAAAAATTATGAAATATTTACATTATTCTTCCTGAATATCGCCGGATACAAGAACGGTGTGGAATATGTTTCCATGAAAAGTAGGTACTACTTTTGCTCCTTCAGAGAAGATACAGTGATGTGATGTTTCACTCCTTCAAAAAAATTGACGATTTTCTCAATATCACCACTTTTATTTTCAGCCAGTTAAACCCTTATCCCAAAGAATGTGCAGAAATTGCGTGCTATGATGGGGACAATAAACTGGGACATGAGGCAGTATTGGGAAAGAAAAGTGTATTTTTGGTAGGCCGGGACTGTATTGATCAGAATATCTAATTTTGACGGAAATGTAACATATTTTATCTATGACTGTCATGAAATTGCTTGTTTATTGTACAAAATACTATCTAAGTAACCGACGTTTTACATACAGCCACATATCCAGCTGTACAAAAAATGACCCTTTACACGTATGTATAATAAAAATAACAAAGCCTACTACACTTTTATTAATTCTTATAATTGAAGAGGTGGATTCTAAAAGGCGCTAAGTCATTTTTTGTCTAATGTGAGATTTTAGTTGATGCAGAATGTTGAAGTCCCGCTTTAGACGGTTTTCGTAGTGCCACCCTTCAAAATGAGCTTAGTCTACTGTAAAATGAATGATGAAAAATGGAATGTTTTCCAAAAAAGCGCTAAGTCAGTGACAGTTTTATTTCAAAACGCTCTAAGTCAAATTTACTCGTAAACCATTGCATTTTTTTTTCCAATAATAGCTGGTATCTTTTTTCAAATTTGCTTGTAGACAGATTTTCTGTTATGTCAAACTGCTAATATGCACTGTTTAAAATGTTTCTTGAATAAAATATATCTGTATTTAAACAAACTAGGTTTATTTTAACCAACTCAATCCAACTTTTTAAAGGTTTTTTTTTCAATATAATCTATTGAAAATTATATGTATAAGTAAGGGTGTATTCCTGTTTCGCCTGTTCTCGTTTCGCCTGATATTAAAATTAGGTGCGCTTTGGTTGCGTTTTGCCTGACCATATGTTACACGGAAATAAATAGTAGTGATTCGCCTGGTCTACTAGGTACAAGTAGTAAATGTGTATATTTACCACCTTACCGTAATTAAGTAACTACCCCGACCGGTTAACAGGTAGTCATTAGTCATAATATAAGGTTTTAATAACAGGATTATAATAATTATTTATGAAATTTAGTCTAGTTTTAGCTAAACTTTTCTGTAGTCAGCATCAAAAATATAATTTTTAAATAAAAATGTCTGATGTTGAGTTTGTCGAATCAAAGCGCGGTGCTCCTGTTATGTTATATAATGGTTATAAGTTAAATAAAGATAGGCAAAACAAAGATCTAACGACAAGGTGGCGATGTTCTTCAAGAAAATGTAGTGGCAGTGTGACAACGAACAAGGAAATGAAAGTAATTGCTGAAAGAGACCATATTTGTGTTATTAACTGTGCAAGGAATGAAGTTGAAAAAGTGATGTTTAGCTGTAAAAAACGGGTATGCGAAGAACTGAAACCAATTCCTACAACTTTTGAGCAAGCGATAACGAAAGTCAAAGATGCTGGTCTTGATTTTGTAACAGAATTGCCTACTTTTTCCTCCAAAAAATCATCTTTATATAAAATGTGTCAAAAAAGTCTTGGGGTGACAAAATTGTTAAGCCGATCTGAACTTATTTTCCCCGAAATGTTAATTAAGGATTTCCTACTTATCGATGACGGATCTGATGATAGAATACTGGCATTTTCGAGTAAGCAGTTAACGCACTTACTGCAAGAAAGTGACGAATTTTTTACAGACGGAACTTTTAAATCTTGTTGCAAGCAATTCGCTCAATTATATACTATACACGCAGATATAGGCAGTAATTCAACTGCAACAAGTATTATTCCAACAGTGTATGCACTTCTTCCCGACAGAACAATTAACACATACAAAATATTATTTTCCTGGATCAAGAGTCACTTTCCTGATTGGACACCGAAGTATTTTAAGACTGATTTTGAAGTTGCTGCAATACAGGCCATAAGAAACATTTTCCCATCGACCATCATAACTGGATGTAACTTTCATTTTAACCAATGCATATGGAGAAAAGTGCAAGAATGTGAGTTAACAAACGAATATAAAGAAAATGAAGAAATCCGAAGTCATATTCGTTTATGCGCATCTTTAGCACATATTCCTCATTATGCTCTAGAAGTTGGTTGGTTGTTTATTATGGAAAATTTGCCGAACTGTGACAAAACTACCAAATTCAACGACTATCTTGTAACCCATTGGATGAAAAATGAAAATATAGGAAAAATTTGGAATTGATTCGGTTTACGTCATAGGACTACGAATGCTTTGGAAGGATGGCACAATCGCTTAAATCGAAATATTGGAAAAAGTCATCCAAACGTTTTTGAATTAATACAGTTTCTGAAAGAGGACGCTCAACATTGTGAAATATTGATTACTCAGACAGAATTTTATATGACACCCAAAAAACGGCGTACTACATACATAAAACTAGATGAAAGAACAAGACAAATTCAAGAAAGCTATTTAAATAATGAAATAACAGTAGGAAGATGTTTAGAAAAAATAGCTTACACTGTTAAGCTTAAGATAAATTAATTTTATTAGTTCAAATTAATGTAAATATGTATATATGTATATATTATTTTAAATTTTTTTTTAAATTGACGAAACGTAAAGCGAATAAACTTTTAACTACACCAGTAGTTTTTACACCTATCAAAAAGTACTGCCAGTCCTAAGTCTGGAAAAAGTAGGAAGGAAAGTTGCTACATTTTCTTTGAATTTTTCTTAAAAATCTCTTATGGTGTTATTTAAACATTATAATAAAAAAAGGCACCCCATCGTCTAATGTATGGTCAGGCGAAACGATACCACAATTTGAATCGTCAGGCGAATCGGGAAATTTTAGTTGGTCAGGCGAAACGAGAACAGGCGAAATAGGCATAAATCTAAATAAGAACAAATAAATAACATCAATAATAATTATTATCTAAGAACTTGAAAATAATTTAAACAGATTACTACATTTGCCTACCTAGATAGTTTTTTACATTTCGTGAAAAATTGCAAAAAGTGACTTAGCGCGTTTTGAAATCCACCTCTTCAATTATTATATATTATGCTCGTGTGTAATTTCTCTCGTGTGTAATATGCAACTTACTACCTTAATCACGTAATATACTATTATTGTACATTTTCTTCCAATTACTTTCGAATATACGTTATCATAAAAGAGATCTATTACATATTTAAATTGTATATCATTTTGACGCTGGAAAAGATTGTCAGCTCTTCTACCGTCATTCGAGAGATCCTAAAATGGTTCTTGGTCTGATAAAATTACCTTTTCAGCATGGAGTTTTAGCCTTCAAGTAATTGTTTATTTAAATTATGGATACCTAATTCCTATCGCTTTTAAAGTGATAATTTAAAATTCAATTGGTTATACTATTTAAGGGTTTTTAATCGCTATGTACTATTTTCTTTACATTTAATAATACTTGAATGTAGAGAAAAATTTCAACGACAGCTATACAACTACATCATGCCCATCCTCTACTTATACATATAATGAAAAGAAAAAATACCACCCACTTGCAAAAGAAGGGGTTGGTTAATGGGCTGTAGATATATGTCTAGAGAGAGTTTAGGCCTCTTCTCTTGTTGTCTGCTTATCAGTAAAATAAATAGCATCAATATGGCGAACGAACTCAAGGACATACACAAAACATTTCGAGATGTATGTGTGTGTGTGTATTGTACGTTGCGAACGTGAATATGATGTGGAAAATCAGTGTTTCTAAAACAACAATGTGGAAAATTTTAGGATTAAAGAATAAAACTCGGGGTCTTGTAATAGTACCACTTAATTAATAATATACTGATTTCAAATTTACTAGAATTGAGCAAAAGTTTCCTTGATTGGTTTTTTAAAAATACTTTATGGGAAGAGTTTAGTACCTATAGACCGCCATAGTCGATAATTTGATGGTCGAAACGAGTTTGGTTGTTTAACTTACATACTAGTGGACTACTAATGACTCAAGCTATGACTATAATGAACAACTATAAAAAGTGAACCTACTCCTTTTTTGATTAGCAGTTCTAATATTTTAAGCTTTGTATCGCTCGACCAGCTCGACCAGACTATACTACAGGTAGATACGTTTAACTTAGTGGTACTTAAAAGGAATATTTTTTTTAACCCTAGAATCATACATACTCGTCAAAACGACGAACGAACTTCTCTACCTGCTCCAATACTACAACTTGCCAGTACCTGGTTGCTGTAAAACTTCTGTTATCTAATTGATTTGTTATTATAACACATAAGACGTATAAATTTTTTTTATAGCTATTGTCGTTTTTTTTTATACTGAAATAGTGTGCGTCAAAAGGACGACGATATATGATTAACCTATATTTTTTTTTTAAAGATTTTGTACTCCACATATAAAAGTTTTCCTAATTGTTCTAAAATTTATTAAAGATATGGATGTTATAATTAATTTATTCAATGATTATGATAATGTGAAAGATGATTACAGCTGTTTGACTTATAGAGACAACATAATACTGAAGTTTTAATATATTGAATCGAAAACTAAAGAATGCGTTTCAAGTGACTTAATAAAAGGTTAACAATTTATTTTGTGGAAAATATTTTAATTTTTATTATTTTTTGAGATTTTATTCTAAAAATTACTAACAAATTTTAGAAAATTTACAAATGTGCCTAATGGGGAAATAACTACATATCTATAGGAATATTTATGACTGAGAAATTTCACATTCTGTAAAGTCACACATGTCCACTGACTCATAATAGTTCATAAATTAATTATGTGAAACACATGTTTTATGATACAATTGATGTATTTATCTATTTTTTAATTTTTATAGTGAAAATATGCTTTGATAAAAAGATTAAAAAAATTAATAAATATTTATATTAAGAAATTTTTCCAAATCCATTTTTTTTAAATATTTTGTTCGCTTTTGTAGTATTGTTATGTAAAAAAAATGTTTTTTGCAAATAAACTCTAAAACTCCCCGTAAAAAGTCCATTCGTCGAAACGACGCCGATGTATGATTAACTTGACTCGTAGACCAACGTATGATTCTAGGGTTAATGTAAATTTTAATCATATTTTTTATATAAAGCATATTTTTCAGTTTTTGTTCTTGTTAAAATATGAAAACTGCTAAAACATAAGTAATAATTGGGACATTAACTGAGAAACTCCATTTGACTGAGTGTACGTATTACAATCATTGGCTAGAATAACATTCTGTTTTTGTTAAAAAATAATAACAATATTTATGGTAAGAACATAAAATCATTCACTTCAGTGATTTTTGACATAACTATAATTGCTTTTTAGAATAAAGAAAAGTGAAATATTAGTGAAAAGTGAAGCGACCAGTTACCTGTTATAAGATATGTGCATTTTCATATAAATAAAGTTGTGTCAGTAACGGTTTCAGTTTAAAAATTTTTGGCAACAGTTTTTGTAACATTACGTCAACTGGTTTAGAACTACTGAATTCGAGGGAAAAAAAGAAACATTTTTCTTTAAATTGCTCTTATCTCAATATAGAAGTTGTTCAACTTTAGAATGTAACTATAATAAAATATTTTTATAAACAATACGATCACATTCTTATTCGCCGTGAATGAGTTATTGTGTTTCATTCATCTTATTTTTAAAAATATGGCATCATTTTTATGTGTACTTCTGCTCACATTTACTCACAGCCACTCATGGTTACATATACTTATATAGACCGATTATATTTTTAGAAAAATGACATCGATATAATAACATTTTTCTTTTTCGAAAAAATTCAATATTAAATTTTCGAACAAAATTCTTTCGGGACCGATAAAAGAATTATTATTTTGAGCGATGTGTGCAGTTGATCTTGGTTCAAACAATTTTGAAAGCAATAAATAAAAATTACATTTCTTGAGCAACACTCGCATCATCAGCAAGTATGTAGATCACGCTACATTTTTTCCATTTCAACATACCTACGTACATAAATAAACCTTTTTTAACATCGGAAGCTTTTTATGTCATTTTTTTTGTACATTAATTATTATATTTACTTAGTGTTAAACATACTAACAAACATAGGTTAATATTCGTCACTGACATAAAAAACGTATTTACAAATTTAATTATAATTATGTCAGCGAAGTACATAGTGAAAAAAAAGTGTTGTAACATAGAGAACCCTGGTATATAAAAAGTAAAAACAAAAATGTAAAAAACTCCACTAGAGAGAGTTTACCTTTTTACATGAATCGAGCAAACATATTTTTAGATGGTATTTTAGATAAAATGGTATGTAATTAGAAACTGATATCGATTTTATGGGACAAATTTTTTTAACACGTCCGCTACCACTATGAGACACCTATAAACAACAAGTCAGAACCTGAGATCACGCGTCACAAATGTGAGCTATAGCTTCCAATAGACCATTGTTTAATCTTAATGGAATTGCTGCAAAATTATACAATGATTATGCCTATATCATCGTCCCAAATATGAGTCGTTGGTCTGTTAGAAAAAACTAATGGCTCAAATATGAGCCGTGTGGTAGCGAACGAGTTAAGCAAAAAATACGCTAAGCTTGGTTATGAAAGTCAATTAAATATTTGTTTTTTTATTTAAAATTGTTTCCTTATTATTACTGTTATTTTAATGAGTAGGTACATTTTTTTTTTTTGAGTACTGTTCATTAACCCATGTTATTAACACTAATAAAAAATACTCTCACCGAAGGCCTATATTTGGAAAATAATTTTTTTTTTCCAAATACATACATTATAATCTGATTTGATTTCTAAGTTGTATAGAGATGTATACGTAATTGTAACTTATTGAGAATGTAAGAATAATATGCAAATACCATAAGGGTTGCTATAGTAAATAGTTCTATTACAGTTCTATTGGCAGTTTAATAATCTAGTAAAATATAAGTTGGACCCGTCATTTCATGTAATGCTTGTTCTCCGGCTCGCGGCCTTGACTAGGATACACATACTTAAACCATGCCAATATTATTTAGAACTATGACGGAGAACTGCAGAAAATTAGCCTTCACGACTCACGTACATAACTTGCCACTGGAATAAAAAACTTGCCTTTTTATTTAGTATATAAAAGATATCTGCTAGTCAATTTTCTTCAATGTTTGTCATAATATCTTCTCTATTTTCGAAGAATGAATTAAATTTCCCTTTTTGTTTTTATACAAGAGAGTGTAGATTATATTATATGTTGTTGCAATCATTTTCTAAAAAAAAAAAACTGGCATTGTTCTAAATAATTTGTAAATTGTAATTTAAAATTTGGTAAAATACATAATATATGGTTCTGTATACGGTGGGAGAAGATTCAAAATTACCCCGGAATGCATAATACAGTCGAATGCCCGTTATAAGACTAGTCTAGAGGACGTAGGGGCAATTTTTTTCGGAATTTTTTGTGTCCTCGCTACCGCACATCTAATTTTGTCGTTCGACTACTCCTTATAACACTATTTCATTTCAGTGTTGCATTCCCATGTTTAATTAGTACCTATATAATTTTGACAGTTCCAGCATAGTTTTACAAGGAGTGGCCTGGCACAAAACTCGAAAAAGTGATTAAGTAGGGGAAGTTGCAACTGCTGATTTAGGGGCACAGTCTTATAATGGGTATTCGACTATATATAGAGCTTCTTTTAACTCACTTTACCTTTAATACCACCGACAAAAAAATAATTCCATAGGTATACAAGTACCAACCATCCAGGGGAGATAGAGTAGTTGAGTCGAATCCATGTATAGAGAGACGTCGCGACATGTGGGAATGTACACTATACAACAACACTATGACGACGTAGATACGTATGTTGTTTGTACATACATACATATATTATGAACGCGACGCACGCCCCAAATGTGACGTCCATCCACTCCACTCACGACAACTAACGCCATTTGCTCCTCTATAGTTTCTCCCCCGAAAAACATATTCACGTCTTTTGTACTTACTCTCCGTCGTGTCCTCTTCGTGTGTAACATGAGTGCATCTCGCATAGTTTCGAGTAGTATTCGAGTACGAACATGTATTTTAACAGGACTTTCATGTTAATATACATGATGTGTGTATGTACTGAAATATAGACAACTTTGCAACTACATATAATTATGTACATATACAACAAGAGATAAAAATAAAAATATTTAACTATAAAGTGGTGGATGGTAAACTAAAGCTCTATTAAAATGTGTTTATTTAACAATGCATTTTAAATACTTTGTAGATACTTAGCTAGTGTATTAATTATTACAGTTATAATAATTATTAAATACGTCAACATCAATACCAAAAAAAAAAAAAAAAAAAAATTAAAACTTTTAATCTGCATATTCTGATGGCACATTTGCATTTGTATATTCTGATGACACTTTTTTACATTTTTTGGTATAGTTTTATGTTTATACATGTTTCCTTCATAGATATCACCAAAAAAAGTATTACCATTAGAAAGAGTGTATATTATTTGTTATATCCCTGACCCATTTGTTTCATTATAAGTAAAAATAAAAAAAATAAAAAGTAATTATTAGTAAGTGTCCGGGTCTACACCCCAAATCCGTCTTGACCCGGACACTTACTTAAATAATGTAGTAACATGCAAACTAACCTCTCCCGTCGGGTTTAGAACAGTGTTTTATATCGTCTGATGTCTTTAAACCTGTCAAAGGCTTCAAAACATTTTGTTGGGAGGGAGAGGGGGCAATGCATAGTATGCCTCTCTATAAAGTAAACATACGATATGACATCAGAAGGAGGCATAAACCGCGTAATTCTGGCGGGAATATTAACGTATGGACAGTGGGAGTTACAACTGGTGCGAATCGCGGTTATAGTGTAATAAACTGCTGTGTCCGGGTCTAAACGGATATACATATATAGCATGTATTTTTTTATATATACATCGAATATAACTTCAAACATCATTAAATGATGCGTGATAAAATTCTGAACACATACATGTCAAAACTAAAACAATATAACAATTATGACGAAAATTACATGTCTAAGTTAAACACACATTTTATTTCTTTGAAAAACTGTAGGATAGTAATCCTGTAAAATGAGATAGTAAATGTTGAAATCCGTAGATTTTATTGGTACATCTGTTTAAAGGATGTTTTTCTCTCTATAATGACGTCAAGAACAAATGCTTATTGTTGCAGGTTACTGTAGGAATTATTTAATTTGAAGATTGGTGCAAAATGTACGGGTCTAGACGCCCTGTCCGGATCTAGACGGTTTTACGGTATAAATTTGAACCCCCAGCTACCCTTATCTGTATAAGTACCATTTTGAAAAATTTTGTATCATTGAGTAATTCTCGAAAAAATAATAACAGTTGCTATTTCAATTTTTTCGTTTATCTGTTATTGTTAATTGCCTCAGTTATTTCCGAGAAAATCGGAAAAATTTATTTCAGTAGGTTTACAAATAGGTCATTTTGTCCATGTTTACTCCATAGAAACTACAAGCCTCATGCTCAAAGCCCGACAATCATACTTACAGCAAAGACAAAATTATACAACACTTATACACTATGATCCATTTCACTTAAATTTAACCATGCCTTCATCACTTATGAATTTAAATAATTTCTGTTTCTTTGGCTTTATCTCTTTCATATTGTTGCACTTATGTACGTAAATTTTATAATTGCAGTTTGTTTTTAGAAAAGAATAGAAGATTGATTTGTTTTCAATTTAAGAATTATTTAATTTTGTAACTTTGACTTATGATCAATTATATTTGAAGTAGGGTATATAAAACGAAAAATTCGTCAAAATTTAAAACAATGTGTTTTTTAGATGGTTTCAATAGTGGATACCAATATCACAAAAAAATTAACACGTTGATAGTCATAACCTATAATGACAAAACGTCCAACTGGTACATTATTTTGGCAGCTAATACACTTTATATGGAAGTTTTTATGTGGTACAGCGTTGTGTCCCAGTTCGTTACGTTTCACTGAACGCCGTACGCCGTAAGCACGTAGAATCTTTTAAATAACAGGAAGCAAAATTTATTTTGAATTGCCAAAATTAATGATGATGACAGTGTAATCTCTGTAGATTATATTCAAAAGCCCACATTTTGATTATAGAAACGATTAACCTCTAGACTCAAATTGCAACCTAAACCACATGACACCACACCCAACGTTGTACCAGCAGTGTCGACCTCAATGAAATAAACATTAACATTCGAAATAAAAAAAATTTTATTCACATGGTCTAGCCATATTTTTATTAACAAGACAGTAATATATAAAAATAAAACTTGTTTAAAACAAAATATATTATTTTCGTGGAATGTTCTAAAAAAAAAAAAGCGCATACACACACATTCATACACTCGGAGCTATACACACACACATATATATACACACACTTCTATATAGAAAAATATACGAAAAAAAAATATTAACAAAAATAAATTTTATATGTCGTTTCAAACTGCTAAATAATATATTACAAACAACAGAATTAAATTTTAATTACTCAGCACCAAAAAAGATATAAAGCAAACGTACATAGTTACGTAATGTAACGTATCTACGCTATCATTCCCCATTCGTTCCCCAACCCCCAGTGTATGGCCCGCCAAAACTGATGTAGTAATGTTTTGGTGGTATTTTGTGTAAAATGTTTATATATACGTAACTGGTACCTATGACATTGTATTATGTACTCTATAAAATACCATATACACATCTATGGCGCGAATAAAAGAGAAAATATGAATTTTTTTTATAAACTAAGGGAAAATTATATTACAATATGGAAAGTAAATAAAAAATTAATTGAAAATATAAAATAAAACAAAAAAGTCACCAAAAAAATATTTAATTTGGTGTGTTTTATTTATTTATTTGTTTATGTTAGGATGTTGTTTTTTGTTCATTTGTTCTGGGCAGTTAACACCAAATAAATCTTTGGACAATAAAATATTATGGGATATATTACAACAAAATCTACCAAATATAGTTAACCCCTTCACTGGCAATTTTCATAGAAAGAAGAAGAAAAAAAATTGTCTACATTTGCATGTCAAAAGTGTCTTATATTGTTAAAATCAATTAAAAAAAAATCATATGCTATCGTTTTATTGATTTTTAAAGTTGTCTCTTGTGAGGGAAAAATTTGTGCGTCATGCAGTACAGTAGTTCTCTTTGTTAATAGTTTGTCTTACCTTCATTACTGAGTTTTCTATTGTTTTTTGTAGGCATATATCACACCACGGCGATACAAAGCCACACATCTTATGGCATTGTGTGTGTATAGATATGGCTGTGTTATTGCCGAGGTGCGATAAGTTCCTTTGTGTACTATAATTTGTATATTTGTTCTTATGTAAGCATTGTAATATTCTATTATCCAAATATTGCTGACCACCTGTTAGTTTGGATAATCGATGTTCCACTGTATACTTTATTCATAAAATTGAAGACGCTATAGACGTCTGATTTTTAGAGCAAACAATCAAAATAATAATGAATTTAATCCGGTTTATCTACATCGTCAGTTTATATCAAATAAAAATGAAATCCGTTAAACATATTTTTAAAAACCATTTTACTCTAATCAAATTAGATAATATTTCACAAGCATATCATAATATAATTCTTTTTAACCATTTCGTTTAAAATCGCCATAACCGTAACATTACTAAATGGGCAAATATTTTCCGACTTTACAAAAAAAAGATAGTTTGAATTATTATTTATATCGAAATTGCATGTTTAGCACACATATCGCAACCAACAAATTGAATTTCACTGTTAATCTTTTGTGTTTTGTACACCCCTTGCAGATGAAATATTATTAAGAAGATAATTTAAAATTTTTCAAATTTTATTTCTAATTTTTTAACACTTTTTTGTCATGGTAGGTTAAGTTTTTCTCTTTCGGGATTGAATGAAAAAGCATTATATGGTATATTTTTAAATTTCTTCTTTATCTTGATAATGTCCCTGTGTTATGAATAATGTAAATTTAAAAAAAAATAATAATATAAAGATTTTCTTTTACGTTATTTTAAGAGTAGTAATAAATTTCCCGATTAATAAATAATTCATATCGTTTATTTTAATGTACTTAAATTTATAAAAAGTGCTTTAAGTTCATAAAAAAATTTACCACGTAATTTAAAATATTATTGTAAAAGTCAAATATAGACGGTACAAGTTGATTTTGTGTTTTAATAAACCTACTCCGAAAACACTACAAGTTGTGCAAACTTTAGATTTTTATCACCAGCTCCATCAGAGATATAAGAGCTCAAAGTTCCGAAATTTGCAGGAAAATCAATTTTTGAAAATTTGTAAAAATTAAAGCATATAAGTTTCGCAATTGAAATTTTTTTGGGTAGTTGTACCCATATATAACTTCATAAAAAATATCAAGCTGTATAAAACACTCCTTCTATAAGAGCCATCATTCTATGCTCGAAATGTGAATTTTGCTAAATTTTGATATCCAAATTTAAGTGAAGTTTTCTTGCGGAAGGGAGGAAAATAGGCCAAATACGGACGTAACATAAAGAGAAATTTATTACCTTTAAATACCTTGGATGAACGGTTTATGAAATATGTGCATTGGCGTAAGAAAGGGTGCAAACACAAAAATCAGTGCAATTTGGAAAACAAAAATGGCTGCCACGCTTAAACGGTTTAAGGTAATTTTTTTTAAGAATTGTTCTTAATACTTCAAATACAATAGAAACAACTGGGAGAATATTAATTTTTTTTGAAATGGTCAAGCATTCAACTTTATGTTTTTTGGACCACTTCATATAGATTGACCCATTCTTTTGAATGCAAGTGTACATTAAGAAAAATTACATTAACAAAACAAGGGCACATTATAATTTATAATAAAAACAAATAATTTATTATTTTTATTTAGGAAGAGGAATATAAGTTTAAGGAAAAAATAAAAAATTATTAAAAATATATAAATCGTGAGAGTAAAACGAAACGACCAGCAACGAAACGGCGGGGGCATTATTTATGAATTGATCTATATGTTTAGAATGGGATATATATTTATGAAATTGATTACTATATATATCACAGTCTTGACAGAAATTTTTACGAACCCGGTTCGTTCTTCGTCGGTGCTCGTATTTCTCCATTTTTTTTTTTTTTGTTCTCTTATGTTGGCTGGTTGTGTGTTTGTATGTAGCAAATAAATATATGAAACTTGAAGTGAAAAACTACAATAAATTTATCAGAAGTTTTCGTTCAATGAAATATAAGAAGATCTAGTGCTGTGCCCCTAAATTAAACCCTATATCGTCTCTCGAAGATTTGGCTTAAGTATATATTAAAGAATGGATATTTATTATAAATATATGTTAATGAAGTAGATAATCTAAGTTAATCTGATTATTAAGATGTAAAGACAAATTTTTCTAGCTTCCCCCTCCTTTATCCATATGTGTACTGAAAGTTACATTTAATAGCGCTTGTTTTTCTAATAAACGTTAATTAGAATCCAAATAAGTCTTATATTGTTTAAAGACATGTTAATTGAACAATATTTCAGACCATTTCTAATCACTAATGAGCGGATCAAGTGGTCTATAACCGAATTTGGGGAGTGGGGGTCTATAAACTTTATTATTTTGTTGGAAATATGTAGGATATCTATTCTGAAATGTATATACGTAGGTATACATATGCAAAAAAAATCAAAAATAGTCTTTTTTTATTGCGAATTCCTTTTTCATCCACAACTGTATCATGAAGTCCAAATTGTACTGAATTTACAGTACAAATTACGATCTGATTGACACTTTAATATACCGCTTAAAACAAAACGTTTATTATTCTAGACGACTGAGAGGGTTCGAGTTGTTCAAGGGTTCAATTTTTTTAATTTTATTTAGGAGATTGATACCAGATTTTGTCTATTTTCACGTAACAGAAAATAAATAATTAATTTTCGGAATCTACTCGAATAATTTATGTCGGTAGTAATATTGAAAAGTTTTGAAACGCTGCATTTTCTTGTTACGTAAAACAATTTATCACTGTCATAGTATTTCAATGAAATTTTCTTGTGGTTTTTCTTATATGTATGTATGTATATATGTAGAACAGAGCTGCCACACACGAAGATTAATCACCGCAACTTATTTTCAAAAAAGCTTTTCTTTTTTTCGCCATTTTAACTTACAGAATACTAAAAAAAAAATTATTGAATTCTTTAACGGTATTTGTATACGGACGTACGGGGTACGTAAGACAGAGAAGCGTAGCAAACAAACAGTTCTATAATTAAAGCAATGCGAACGAAATGTTTGAAAAAGTTTTTTGTTTGAATCAGTGACAGATTAATTTCCCTTTGAAAACGTTTATGTATGTATGTCTTCGTTTTACGTCTCTTTGTACTATACGCCATTCGTTGAAAAATAATTCACCAAGCAGAATTAAAAATGGGATCAAGTTTGTTGACTCATTTGAAATTTAAATCAAATAAGAAATATTTATTCGTTTTAATTTTTAATTTTCAATTCGTTGAATTTTTAATACAGGCAATTTTTCAGTTGGCCGTTTACTATACTCACAGTATTATTACATTATTACAGTATCTGTAACAATAACCATCAATGTAGGGTCTTTGACAAGATAAAGCAATCATGTGTTCTGGTGTAGTTTCAACATAAGTTTCAATTTAAGCTACTTTAAGGCGGGGGCGTAGCTACCGTCGTATCAGCCGTATTAATGATACGGAGCCCCCGGGCTACAGAGGCCCCTAACGCGTGTAAGCAAAAATTAGTAAAATGTTATCCATAATGTCACTTAATTTCGTGCTTCCCGGGAAAAAAACTGTCATACGTGCCTATAGAGTTTTCACCTCAGAAATGACAAAAGTCAAAAAAGCAATCTCTTTTTTTACCGGGTTAATTGCTCTGAAAACGTGCTAAAAATATGAAATTCAAAAAATTCATTCCATTACGGACTCATGGAATTATTTCTGATAAAATTCAATAGCCTTTCACCCAGTTTTCCAGCAGGTAATAACAGCATGCTTTCTATTCTTGACACTTCCTGTTACAACCACAACAGTTGAAAGAAGTTTTTCAAAATTAAAATTGATAAAAAATTATCTAAGGACTTCGATGGGGCAGGAACGGCTATCAGACTTGTCACTATTGTCTATAGAGGCAGAAATTTTAGGAAAACTGAAACCGTCTTCAGCTATACATAGATGATTTAATAAATCAATTTGCCGAAAAAAGGCAAGAAAAATGTATATTTAATTTGAATTGTTTGGCTAGCTCAAATTCTAGGAGGAAGCGATAACTTATAATCAATAAATATTTATCTTAATTTAATGCAAGCATTTTTGTTTCTTTTGTGAGAAATCTTTACCTTTCATTTGGACCCCGCAACTAATTTTGATACAAGGCCCCTCCAAGGCACGCTACGCCACTGCTTTATGGAGAATGAAACGTAAGACCTAGTTAGTCAAAATAAATACTTTAAAATATTGACTTTTACAAGAAAATACTTGAGAATATCATTTAAAGGATACTTCGGGTATCATCCACTTACAATTTTTCTTAGATTTGTATATGTTAATTTTTAAAAACTTCGAGATTCGAACTTGACGTTCGGATAATCTATGCTTGACTATATGTAAGAAGCTCGTAAAAATAATTCGTTTCCTACTTATTATTTACCTGAAAAGTACCTGATACCTCAGTCACGTTTATTTTCGTATTCCTTCTCAAAGTTCTAACATTTGTAGAAAAATACATTTTTTTTATGCAAAACGAATTAAATATAAACAAAGAGAAACAAAGTGATAGTGTCAACCAAAGTTTAACCCCTTTAGTACTAATGACGAGCTTAGCTCGTCATACTAACTTTTAGAAAAAATTCAGTTGACGAGTGTGCATTGTCTTATATCGGTAACTGTAGGCTGTATAGTAAAGAGCGGTCATATTGTAAATAAATTAAGCAAAATGTACCAAATTTGTAATTATACTTATAGAGATACGTATTAAATTTTTTATCTAAAATATTGGAATATATGGCGGTACTAAAGGGACTAAACAAAGAGACACTTTGGTGCCTTTATCTAATATTTATTAAGTTTTTAAAATTTTTTTTTCTTTTCAACATTTCAATCTTATCTGACATCTGCTGAAAAGATGACTATTAGTTAGTTGAAGCACATTGAGTTTTATCGGGAAACTTAAGTTTTCGTTCATTTTCTTCAAATAATACTTACAGGCTTACAAACTGACTAAACATATCATTTATCGTATTGAATATAGTTGTATTAACTGTATGAAATTTCTGTTTTAATATGAAAATGGAATCAACATCAGAAATAGAGTCTGGGTCCGGGTGGAATTAATGCCATTTTCAGATAATGGTAAAAATATTTGAGTTTAAAATCAGTTATAAGAAAGTAAACATATTTTGTCAATATCTTTTATATTGCAAGCAAGTTAGAAGAGATTTAAACTCTTATATTTCACTCTTTTTGTTTTCAGTCTGGAATAAAAGAAGTACTAATAGTCTTATCTAGATTGTAAAAGTTACGTCTAAATTAGGTGAATTATCTTTATAATATTAATAGATTTTGAGCGTTACTTTATGGTATTCCATATTTGTAAATAATAAACAAATATTTTACTTTGCAAAATACCACTTTTATTTTTGAAACTGTGACAATATTGTTTCGAACCGTTAGTTCATTTTCAAACAGAATAAAAATTATATATGAATTAAATTGAAAAGATTGAATTGTATATAGGTATAAGATTGAATTGATTATATATGAATTAAATTAAAAATTATATATAAATTATATTGGAAAGAAATATTTCGTCTAAAGTTGTAGACGCACCTGAACAATATGTTAACTTAGCTTTGAAATTTCGACGTAATTAAATCGGCAACAGTGTTATCGTTTCAACGTTAAATCCAATAACAAAAAAAAAGCATAAAATGATGATTTTTCATCAATTGGTAAACGGATATATTCTATTGCATAACGTATATTTTTATTCGACACTAGTAAACTATAAATGTATGTATGTCATCCTACAGTAGGAAAAATATATATCTGATTCCTTTTTCGTTATAATGGTCCTGTCTCCCGACACTTTGTTTGCATTGGCGATACTGTCGGCGGCGGATTCTGCGCCAAACCGGAAGTGTTCTGTCTGTGCTGTATATACTATGCTATGTTTTTGAATCAACAAAAACTGTTGTTCGTTCTTCACATCGTAAACAATGTTCGTTGTGAATTTTTCTATCGTTTTGTTAGAATTGTATTTTTTTTTTTTATTTTGATTTAGTTTACATAAAGCACACATATATGTGCTTTTTTTCTGTTGTTCATCTTTTAAGCTTTTTATTACGAGATGTTTTCTCGAATGGTTATTTGTTGTTTTTCTTTTTGCAATTTTTCAAGTCACTTGCAAATAAAAATATGATTTATCGCTATGAATTTTACGGCCATTCTTCTTTGAAGTGTAAAATTATTCACAACATGCATTCAGTCCTGCTTTTTTTGCTGTCGTTATTTATTTGTTATTTCGGAATTATGTCTCTTTGCGATCTCCAGTAGCCATATTTAACCTGCTAAAGTCTCCAGACATATATTTTATTTGTAGGTACCTGATTAGTCTATATCTTGATCTACAGTAGAGATGTCGATTTTAAATCGATTAATCGAAAATCGATTAATCGAAGCTTAAAAAATCGATTTTATTTTCGAGTTTTTTCATTTGAATCGATTATTAAAAGTAAGAGATCGATAACCGATTTTTTCCAAAAATAACTTCATTTTAATAGTAATTCTACAAAGAAACATGTGTTAAAATGAAACACCAAAACTCTATTGTTAATTGTCACTTTTTACTCGTTATATCAACGAATCCCTCCTATGGCTCTATATAAGTCAGACTATTAATACAAAAGGAAGGAAGAGACCACCTATCTGTGCAAACGACGATCCCTTTCCCACAAAAGCGACTTATTTAAAAAAACATTTTTTTGTCAGTTTGTTTGAAATTTTTGAATAAACTTGGTTCAATTCGTGGTATTCGTCCTACATATTCAATTGCCTTATTTTTTATAATTATAATTGAAAAGTTAACTCATTCATCGCCTTTTCAAATATAATGTAAGGCGTTTTTACACGATATTACCGATGTTACCTATGCACTATCAAGTAAGTCCCTTAAACAAAAATTATCAGCTAATTTTATTAAACTTTTCAAAATTTCGATTTTTTAGATCGATCTCACAGAATCGATTTTTCTTTAGCCGATTTTTTCTTGAATCGATTTTTTTGATTTCGATTTAAATCGATCCAAAAACCGATCTTTTTTTTGGAAAATCGACATCTCTTATCTACAGCCAATCAGACGATTATTAATTTTCTCGGCTGTGTGTTAAAATTTTTGATCTGACAATGAGATACAAGAGATGATGCAAAAAATGCAATTGTTAATAAAATACTGGTGCACGTTCTTGAACAAGATGCACTTTGCCGCGCTATCATTACATGTTTATTACCAATTATTTAGTTTGAGTCCATGTTGTAATGAGTTCGTGCCACACGACATGGCTCAACTTCTCATCATACGTGGTAAGTGCATTATGTGTATTGACTGTACCTATATGGGATGTAATGTTGAAAATAATAATTCAATTGTATTAGATGGTGGACTTGAGTTTTCTCTGACTATTGTTTTCAATTGTTTATATACAAATATTTCGTCTGTCAAGCTAAACATTCGTAAAAAAAACTGAACATACAATACACACTTTATTTTTTTACTCCTTGCTCAGATGAAAAATTCACTGTGGTAAAAATTTACTTATATACAGTTGCTTTTACATTAAAATTATTTAATTATGGTCAGGGCTGGCCAGCGGGGCAAGTAGCTGGAGTTGTAGTCCGGTGGCTTGGGTCCGAAAACAGAGCCCGAAGTCATTGTTCCAAAGAACCGTTATTTATCTTACCGATTCTAATTGTGTTGTAGAATAGTTTTTAGATATACAGTTTAAAAAAATCTTTCTTTTTTAAAAATTTTTTTGATCTTTAACAATTTTAAAGTTATTTTTTACAATAATTATGAATGTAACTATAAGTAATCAAAACTCGATCTATACAAATTTTAGTTTATGGTACCAATGTATCAAAAACATTCACCTTTTGACCGCACCTCAAAGATTGAGCAACACTGCTTACGGCTATAATATATAAGTAGTAGTTATTGGGGAATCCTTGTATTCAATAATTCTTACCTACATATACACATTTCTTAGTAATACTTTGCATCATTCATTTTTTGTTTATTAGGTGACAATATTTAACCATTTGTATGTGTTATCATATCAGCCATATATAAAGTTATCAATATCGATCGAAAGATCGGTTTCTCTAGATTTTCAACTATAAATTAAGATAATACATAAAATAAAATATTTAGGAATTGTAATCTATTTTTGTGTTTAGATTACTGCTTTCTTAATAAGTAATTTTTTGCATTATTTTTCTGTACTACAAAAGAAGGTTACAATTTCTGAATATTTTATTTGGTATACTTATCTTAATACCTATAGTTGTACGTCTAAAGACGGTCCTGTTAGTGCAACCAAACCTCTAAATATAGTTATCTACCAAATCAGTAACATATACTGTTCTATCATAGTTATATTTAAAATTTTTTAAACTAAATATCTTACACATAGCTTTTGGATAAAGTAAAACTTATCCCTAACCTTACAATAAAAATCTATATTTTTATACGTTTTTTTTGGGTACGAATTTCTAAGAAACGTACTTACCGTGTAAAAGAAGAGCTTGGTGTACTAAATTTTAAAAGTTTATGTTACGTTCTTGGTGACACAATTAGTTATTTCTGTAGATGTAAAGAGTAAAATTTATAACTTTGTTTGTAAAATTACATTTTCAAGGTTTAATATTAAATAATTTTTAAAAGACCAGGAAGAAATTAAAACTTCAAAATGATTTTCAGTAGCTAACATAAATAGTACTGTATGTAGTGAAATCAACTGTAAGTTTTATTACGAACAATCGACTGAAAAATTAGGACATACTCGTACCTAATTTCTTTTGCAAAAGAAATATAAAATATGGATTCTGCAGAATATCTTTTAATGCATGATTACAAACTTAGTCAATCGTAATGAATAGACTATAAACTATAGCCCGTATGCCTGTGTAACATTATGTATTTAACTATCCTAGAATACACATAAAAAACTATATTTATACATATAATTTTATATTAGTTAGGGAGCTGATGGTAGGAAATTTTTAATGATTTCATCGTTTGGCAGAAGTTGATAATAACAACGATCTGACTAAAATAAGCAATGTAAACAATTTCTGCCATTAACTTATTGTCTCTATACTAAATTAAGGCTTTCCAAAAATGTAAAAAATAAGTATCTCAAGCAAAATGAGTTTATTATTAAAATTATTTTATAAAAAGCAAGAATAGTCTGCGATTATTCGAAGGCAAAAAGGTGGTGTAGTATGGAATGTTCTAATTCACATTTGATTTTTACGAAATATGGAGAAAACGTTCGAAAAGCTTAGATGAGTTCGTTAATGAGTTATGTTCGATGCCCAGAAATAGGTATTTTTGTATTTTTTGTTTGGCAATAATAGCTTTTTTGCTAAAGTTTGTCGAAATTAAAAAAAAATTAACATTTTTCGTTATAAAAATGAATTTTTCGGTAAAATTTGCAAAAATTCAAAACTTTTTCAAAATATGCTTTACACTGTGGTAATAGTGGCAAAAATTTCATATATATATATATATATATATATATATATATATATATATATATATATATATATGTGTGTGTGTGTGTGTGTGTCCGTATAATGGTTCTCGAACGAAATGTCCTAGGTTTACGAAATTTGCTGAAAATGTTGGAAGTCCCAAACCGTTGAACAAGCTCGTTAGCCAGACACGTCCGATGCCCGGAACATGGGTTTTGTTCTTGCAAAAAATTAGTTTTTTGCCAAAATTTCCACTTATTTAAAAATTTTTGCGTAATTTTTTTACACCATTTAAAAGAGTAGAAAAAATTACATAAAAAATGTCTTTAAAACTATTATTCTATGTCAAATGGTTTCCGAGAAGAACTAATTTTTATAGACGGAAATTCGGTATGTTATGCAGGATGCTGCGGCAGGGGTATTTCTTATTCGCACCGTAGTAAACTACATTATATATTGCTCAAACAACGATGAAATCATATACCTACCGAAATTGCCACGAGCTCCCTAGCTATATGTATATTATATCTATATATATGAATATACTGTGGTACTTATATAGAACGATATCTCAAGTAAAGTTGCCCAGGTTAATATATTACTCTGGTTATCACCGGCGACAATCGTCCGGCTCCATCCTCCACGCTGGTGGACACCCGGCCGGCACGACATTCAACTGATCGGCGCGCGATCTTACAACATACCATTCACTATTAAGACATCGTTTTCATGTTTTTTCATTATTATCGCCATCTTCGTTCAATTCATTATAAATCACATATTATTGATCTTATTTTTAAATAAGTCCTGTATGCCATATATTCACATGAACATACATATGTATATAAAATTAGAAAAGAGACAATAAAGGAAAATAGTTTTAGCTTAGGTCAACATTTTTTTTATTTTCATTTTGAGGTCATTAATAATTCATTTGAATTTTGAAAAAATATTGAGGTTAATTTATTATTAAGAATAAACATATTCCAAAATTCAAAAAAGAAAAAGATGAATCTATTCAGAAAAGGATTCTAGTCGTTTGGTCATTGACATTACACTCTTTCATGTGAGCTTATTAATGAAACATAATTATTCTGATAGAGTGTGATTTTTTTTAAAATTCTAGCTATATTAGCCAAATCGGAAGTAAAGAATGTTGGAGAAAGAGCATCGAAAATAACTCAAACTTTTAAAATTCCAGCCATTACTTACAATTTCAAGTTACGTCATTTCGAGTTATTGCAATAACATTTTGACATTATTCCTTAATCTTACGTCATTTGTTTCGAGTTACGTTATCAAAATTGATATAATTTTACTGAAATTTTTCAGGAAAATTATTTAATAACGACAATAAATTCTTAACAAAAGTTTTACATTTGAAAAAAATTGCATGCTTTTTAAACTAAGTATTTAAAATTTATTAGTGTTTAATAAGATATATACAATTTTAACAAGTAAAAGTCCCGGGGCCGAACCTATCGAATTTGATGAAACGTATAGGTATGTTGCAAAACATTAAAAAATAAGCTACGCGTATCTTTTTTATCTGCGGAAAAACGGTTTGGAGAGGTAAAATCGCGCTTCAAAAATTGGAGTAAAAATTTAATTTTTCAAGTAGGGTAAGTACGGGAGAGATGCCGCGTCGGGAGTGATGCCGCAGTAGCCATAGTTCGTCGGTTGATTGACAGATAGCGCTATTGATGGATTATATGTTTAAAATAAGTTACTTATTTAAGCTGTATATGGTAATATTTATGATTAGTCCATCAGTTTAGTAATTATCCAACTTTTTATTATTGAAAAGTACGTTTTTTAACATAATATTTTATCAGCCATTTAATTCATTAGAATTTAAGAATGTATACTTCATTGTTTTAATGAAAATGAGTTTTGTTATTAATTTAGGTATATTTTAAAAGTACTGTATAAAATTTTAGGTTAAAATTCCGCACTATGCTTGCTATAGCAACATGCGGCATCTATCCCAACAAAAAGGAGAGACGCCGCATTTAAAGTTGGTATAGATGCCGCATCATATTACATGTTAAAAACATAGACCTATATACCTTAATTATGCAATTTTTTTTTTTGGACTGTAAATTATGCCACGTAAATATAAAAGATCCATTAATGGATCAGGAAGAGCCCTCATATTAGTGAAGATAACGAAAATAATGATGACTGCCTGTGTATTGAATGTTTTGAAAGGTACTCAGAAACAAATAAAAATTTGACTGGTTAAGATGCATTAAGTGCCAAAAATGGTTACATATGGCATGCATCATGTATGGAGATGTGTGTAAAATGCAAAATTTTTAATATGAACTATGCCGCGTCTCACCTTCTTTGATGCGGCATCTCTCCCATAGGTGTGGGAGAGACGCCGCTTTGCAGGCTCTACAAAAATGTTAATTATGAATCCTTTATGACTCAAAATTTACAATTATTTATAAATAATTGTAAAGAACAATGTTTAGATTTATTGTGTACCAAATTTCAAATCAATTAAATGCTTACTTTAAGAATTATCAAGTGTTTTCAAAATGTGCGGCATCTCTCCCGCATTCACCCTATCTCGAAGATTAAATTGTCGGTATTACTCTTTTTTAAAGAGCTATCTGTTGATATGCAATTTCTTCAAGTTGCAGCAACAGGGGAGGTTGGGGATTAATTTTGTAAAAAGGGGGTGGAAAATAAAACCTAGATTTCAAATCTACGTAAAAAAATCTAATTGACCTGTTTTTGCTCAATTTCTTAATTTATTATAATTTGGCGTATATTAGTTCAGCCATTTTGTAAAATGGCTAAGCATTTTTTTACAATCTGGCGGCGACATAATTATACCAACGTATACTCAATATATTCTCTCTCAGCCGCCTGTATTGATTGTCTGAGTTGTACAAAACATACAGAGAAAATCCCATCTTTTCTTCAAAACACCATCTTCAAAGTCTGTATTCCTACACAGACTACACCAGCAGCAAGCAATATTTATATACGACATGGCATAGATCAACGAAGTGAATGCAATTTCATGAGGATTAATGCCATAATATGTTAAATTGTGGAACCCTTTCATCGCGCTACTATAACAGTCATGACTCATTCACTGCTCTATCTATACTCTACTCACTAATTTAGTCGGTTGGTTGGTCGTTTGCTTCGCCGCTGAGTGTGGATGTGTGGAGGAGGATTGTAAATTTAAGGTTATGTTTATTTGCAATATAACAAAATATGGCCAGGTACACACAACGTAAACAAGACACCCATATTTCTACCGATATATAGAGTATGTTGTGTATGGATATTTAGTTACTTCACTACTTTACTAACGTTTCAGATGGGAAGCCGCCGTTAAATAGACATTGGAATGTGTGCTAGTAATCTAATGGATATATTATTATTCCTGTTATATAGTATGATTAAAAATTTTAAATCGAAAAAATAATTGACACTTACCTTGTTATCTACATGGACTAGATCGTAAACACATGAAAGTTAAAAAACTAAAAATCACATTTTAAAAGTTATTGATTTATGTGGTTACAAATTGACCAAAACACTTTGATTTTGTTGTTACCCACTGTGGAGTTTTGATTTTTACAGTTTCCCATAATCTGATTTGCTTTATTATCCACAAAGTCATCGCGATTAGAAACCCGACTAATCATGTTCAACATAACTCATAACAATTCAGTGAGAGGTCTTTTGAAAGTTTTAAATGTTCTAACAACATTAATTGCTATTGGAATCTGATAGTTTTAATAATTCAGAAAAATTTTAAGAAGTATCCCTCGATAATGTTCGTGGTCATAAACAACTTTTTGATGTCACTAAATAGAATAAAAAGTATATTTTTAGGATTCCGAAAAAAGCTTTCTGAATCCTTACAATAATTTCGTCATATATTTCAGAATTTCTGCATACATCTTTGAATCGACAAGTACAAGTAGAGTATACTCAGTTATTAGGTGCAGGTAGAGTATACTCAATTATTAGGTAGCAAAAAAATTGTTCTTGATTTCAGAATGTCTCTACTTTTCGAATTTAAAAAGGGAAGATGAAAAATTTTTCCAGCTACCCTATCATGTCAGATATCGTTAAAAGGGACTCTTCAAAGGAGGTGGAGATTCCTTTTATGAGCTTTAAAGTTTCTATCGTTCCATCTTTTGTCCTAACTCCTATTCAACTACAATTTTAATGGATTTTAAAAAAAATCACATTCTAGCATTTGCTAAGAATACTCAATTAGAATTGTTTTGGTTAAGTTATCTCAATATCTTTCAAAGATATAGACAAGCAAAATTTCCAAAATACAAAAATAAATTTGAAGTAGCGGAAATGGTCAAAAACATCTCCTAAAATTTCAAGTCCAAACCGTTAATGGAAGTGTTTTTCGTTAACAATTTTTCGAAAATAGTTTCAAGCAAGATTTCGTGTATATTCCTCCACGTCAAAATTGTAGAATCTTAATTCTCGGCGCCTCCACCACAATGAAAATTTATATTCTCGAAGAGTTAATTTACCCACTTACACGAAACAAGTATGTTACATTACAGATGGGTAGCAGAAGTTAACCTCCAGAAATTCTACGCTTCTCCCAAATTAATACTTCATTTAAATTCATATAGTTGTGTCCACAAGTGTATCCAAACATTTATCAACAAGTGTAGAAGCATATTATGCCTACTTGATTATTACATTAATTAGTGATCAAGTAAATTTGAGACAATTTAATCTAATGTATATACATTATACATGTGTCATTCTGATGGTTATACTTAAACGAAGGATCTACGAGATCTATAGATCGCTTTATCTACTTATGTTTATACTTACCTTCATATAGGTAAGTAACTCTTTACAAAACGTGGTTAACATTGTCAAAGTAAAACATTTATCTAACGCTTACCTATTGCTGGACGACGTCTATCGAAGTTTATAATATGGTACTTAACATTACCTTACATTATACACATATATTCTGACTGTATTACTAATTTAACGAATTTACTCCATTAACGATGGAGACATATCGCTTTAATTGCAATGCACACTGACGACGTATGTAGTTACGTGTATGTATCGTATGTAAAAGTAGTGCACGATCGACAGAAGATTGTAAAAGACAAGTCAATTTTTTGTAATCAGATTACTTGGTCGCCAACAATCATTTGCTTTTTTAAATGAAATTCAGTTTTCAATTAGAATAGGAGATCAGAAGACCACTAACAAGAAAGCTGATAGCAGTGTTGTAGGATTTTTCCCTGTGTTTTTTTAAAGCCTGCTAAAGGGTGGTGGGGGTTGGGATCAGTAACTTATAAGGGGCTGATTCAAATCTTATTTCCAAACGTGACGTTTTATTTGAAGTTGTAGCTGAGTTTTATCATCCTGTCGTAAAAGTCCTGATAATTATTGAGGTCGTTATGAATTAAATCCAACATTCCTAAGACCTAACTTTCATTTGGTTTAGCTATCTTTATTTTAAATATACATATTCGGAACTGAATAGTTCATTTTTACAGTTCTCATAATCAGATGATAATTTCAAGATTGGTATTGCTTATTTATTTTGTTTATTCATTTCCGTGAAAGTTTTTAACTAAACTAAATTTTGCTATCCTTCGAGGTCGTATACCAAAAAAAAGAAAAAACAAAAAACAAAAAAAGAAAGTTTTTACAATGAGAAATTGCGTCATTTACATTGAGATCATCATCATAATTCTTAAAAACTTAAGGATTTTGTCTCACCTTGAAAAAAATCTTTTTAGTCACAAACTAAAATAATCTACTTTTTTTATAGATATTCCGTTATGCTAAATACAGGTGCGATATAAAGGACATTCATTTATATGCTTTTTAAAATTGGTTTATGGTTTTTTGAAAACAAACTAATATTTCATATTTTAATTTTTTTTTTATTTAAAAATTAATATTTATTGCTTACCTGAATGATTTTTAAAATTTATAGTTTTTTTTTTTTTTTTATTTTGAAAATCACCTTACTGTCCTTACTCTTGTGAAAATATACAAAATTTATCCTTGACTCACCACGGCAACAATATATTTCCAAGGTAGGTATTTTGTTTAATATGTGTAGTTAAAAGTGTAAGTATAATCTACTTCAAAGTTTCCACAAACAAAATAAATTTTCACTGGAAATAAATTATCACGACATAATTTTTTATCTGATTAGTAATTTTAACTTAATTTCCACTTGCAATCTGGAAGCTCTCGAATTGTTTTATGTTCCATTAATGTTTCCCATTTAGATATTTTATTAGACGTATAAGTACATATTATATAGTTACTGGTCGGTGACAACAGATGTCACCACAATTGGAACCGTACACGTTTAATAATAATTTCTTCACTTTCCTGCTGCTGCTTTATATTCGACTTTGGTGCGGCCATAAATTATTCCAATAGTAAATTACAGATCAAAAACAAAAATATTATCTACGAAATAAACAAAAATGATTTCGTAATAAGAATTTTTCGTAATATTTTGTTAATTTAACTTTGTAAACAAAAATCGTCACGATCAAAAATCGGTTTTTTGACTACCAAAACACTGAACTGGAAAAAAAGAGACAAGATTAGACGGAGGGAGTGATGTATGCAAGTGTAATCTATCTATGTTGCTTGCAGTATTCAATGAGTTGTTTTTATAATAATGTTGTACCAAAGAGAATTATACTCATTCTTAATCTAATTACAGTAGCATTAAGCAATAAAGTTATCTATATCATTGAATGGGTGATGTAGCAAGCATAATGCCGTGAGTGGATATCTAATATAGACTTGCTCTGTTGCTTACATTCGCGCTTGGTCGGATACTGCTTGGTGACTGTAGAGTGAACCATTCAGTACTTACAGTACAGTACTACGCCGACTACGCCATACTAAACAATACGGATATAATAATGATGTATGCACACCAATGAACACTTACAAACATGTACACATGTAGACAAATTTATCAGACATTTTTCTCAGTAACTAGTATTAATATTGAATTAAAATTTGACACACTCGTGTAAGTCGTTTGCCCATATTTATTCCAAGTGAAGGAATTTTAGAAATATTTGTATTTTCATTCGTAAAGGTGTATTCGTAAATATTCGTAACCTTAACCGAAACTACCGGATATCCGAAATAATTATATATCCGAAACCGAAACCGTATCCGAAAATAAAAATTTCGAATTTGTTTCGGATAATAACAGACAATTGCCGTTGGAAAACTGAGTTTAAATAGAAGCAAGTTTTTGCTGCATATGTTTCTCTTGATAGATTTCCGTTGATTCGTTTTTGACGTTCACTTTTTGAGTTAAAACTTTACCCTTTTTTTTTCTAAAAAATATGTTCACTGAAAACAATTATCCGTACCTCTATCCGTATCCGATATTTTTACATATCCGTAATCGAAACCGAAATCGAAAATAATGTTTTTAAATATCCGTATCCGTACCCGTATCCGAAATTTCATATCCATAACATCCCTAATTTACACATCTCAAGACTATTTTCTTTTAAGATTTTGAGTTAAAAATATGCAGAATAATACTGTTTCACCTTATTTCTGAATTTTGAACACCGAAATATCTGAAGTAATTTTGACAAGAAGATAGAAGATTTTATGTACCTACCGAAAAGTTTCATAATATTTCAAACTTTCATTTGTAATTCCGTTTCAACATTTCAACATGTGTATTTGTATTTGATGCATGCGTGGTAGTGCGATTTTAAGAGATTGACGCAAATCTTAATCGATCGGGAGGAAAGAAAGATTATTCTTCTCTTTAGACGTTACCGGAAGTAAAAAGCTAAACAAACTAACAGCCTTCCACCTTAGGAATTAACAAATTAAATCACTCAATGGTACAGATCATTTGATTAGTGTAAAATAATCCACTTCCGCTTCCGTAAAAAAATAAATAAAGTAGGGGAGACTGGGGCAAAGTGGCCAGTGGAGGTAAAGTGGTCATTGGCCTTTACTCACCGGAAACCACTCCAATCTTGTGGCGAAGTTGAATACTAGCTTGTAGGCAAGCCATTACTATTCAGTTAAAACGTCAATGATCAGTTCCCTAGATTGTATGGATTATAACGAATTTTCTGAATTTTCGAGTGTTGATATAAAGTAAGTTTTAAGTTGTTTTCTCATTATTTTTTTATTAATTACGAATACAATTTTTTAATTGGGATAGCTAAAAACTTTGTCTAATTAACTTTAAAATAATATAGTTATCGATGAATCAGAAAATTCTTTCTTAAAATTAGTTGTAGTTTGCCGAAATGGCGTCTAACGGGGTAAAATCGCCAGGTTTATAGTGGGGCAAATTGGTCAGTGTCTCCGATCGCTGCTCAAATTGAATTCTTAGAATATTTTAACATATTATATTAAATTCAGAACTTTTCACTCTTTATATTTTATAAACAAAAAAATTGCCTGAAATCAGTTTTTAGGGTTCCGAGGAAAAATGTGAAAAAGGAACCCTTATGATGAGACTTCAATGTCCGTCCGTCCGTCCGTTCGTTGATATATAATAATTAATGATACAAACATAGTTTGATTTTGTATATAAACATGTTTATTACTTCAGGATTTCTTTTTGGGTTAAAATGGGTACCCCTGACCACTTTACCCAACATAATGGGGTAAAGTGGTCACTTTGTACATGTTGCGAAAAACAAAAGTTGCAAAAATACCTTTCAAGATATTGTTGATATATAGATGGTTATTGGTTCTGCACTAAAGCGACTATATGCTAAATACTTATTAATCTGTATTTCTTTTCAAACAAATAAACTAAACAACATTTTGTCTTTGAGTGGCCACTTTACCCCAGTCTCCCCTATATATTTCTCTTCGGTTACATTTCTATAGCCAGTCTCCCCTATATGTTTCTCTTCCTTTACATTTCTATAGTCCTTACGTTTAGTTTAGACAAATTAGTGAAAATACTTGAATGTTTCCATAATTACCCATAGTTGTAAAAATTATTTTTCCCAAAACTGTTTCCGCACAAATATAAGAAATAAGAAGTAACATAACGCCAACATGTATCTATAATAACACAACTTGGCCTCTTTTACATATATACAAGCATACGCTTATGCTTTTCCATGTGCCTAAGTGTTCGTTGGAATACATAGACATTTCTGTGTTTGTATACGCTGAACGAGTTCTCAAGAAATGCCATAAACCAAACGTGGTAACTACATAAATTTTACTGAGCCAGCTTCTCACACTGTATAACTCATGCAGCACAAAGAAAGGCGCACACTGGTAAGATTAAAATATATGCATGTGAAAATAATTATGAGTAATTCCACGTCAATACTAGCAACATACCAAAATTATGTTTGACCAAATATAAAATTGCTATTACTAGCACTATCATGGCACGATTTGATTCCAGGACGCGTATTTCCGTTTGGCGTGTTCATTAGGATACTCGTTTTGCAACACTCGAAACACGTGTAATGCATACTGTTCTTCCAAACACGTGTTTAAGGGAACGCGATGATTAGAGCGATAGTTTTGTAAAAGTAATAAAAGCTGACTAATACATCTAAAATGTCTAGGATGTCTAAAATATTGACAAAATACTTTCTATTGCCCTATAGAAAAAAAACTACGAAGAATGAAAGCAATTATAATCTTATGCCAATATTATAGTCAACAAACCAATTAAATGAACTGATTGGGGACAAGAAATGATAGAACTTTTACCAACAAGAAAATCCCGTATTTTCTGACACACTTTAAAAACACCTTCATTTTTTCTTCTTAGCCTAATTCTTAACATTTGGTCTCGTCATCTATAGGTAAAAACTGATTTATCAAAATAATTGACAGTATTAGGTTTAAGTAACAATTTTTTTTGAGTTATTAGAGCTTATACAGCTTTTCGTTGTCGATAACGTGACTCTATAAAAATTTATAAAAACTACCATTTTATTCATTGGACATATAAATTCCAATTGAATATTTGGAAAAATTCGTAGGTCAGAAGAATAGCAGAGTCTTAAATTTGAATACAAGCTATTCTCTCCAACGTGAGTGTTCACTTCAAAAAATCTAAAATCTAAAAATAAAAAAATCTAAACATTTACTTTTTTTTTATTCACCAGACTCTCTGTGGCAATTTTTCCACTAGGCTCAAAATGTGTGACCTTTATGACTATTAGTGTTGGCTGCCAGCGCTAATGACTAACCTTCTAATCACAGCGTCTTCCGGAACACGTGTCTGAAAGAACAATGTACGTTACAAACCCGTACGCGCTTAGAGGACGAGTGACTTGAATTAGGCACGTATTTTAGCATTACAAAACCGTGCGGGTTTCCAGGCAACTGTGCCTCCTATCGAACACACAAACGGAAATACGCTTCCGGGACTATAATAGAAATTCGTTTTGAGGTCATTAGAAGCCGAAAATGAAATTCACTAAAATTTGCGAAAAACGTATGTATCTTTGTATGTATGTATTTGTTCGTACGATAACTCTTGAACAAAACACCCTATTTTTACGAAAGGGCATAGCCGGGTAAGATAGGGAAAACGGCCCTTGACACAAAATTGATTGTTTTTATAGGAAATCATACTTCTTAGCCTCAGATACATTCCTGCCAAATTTTAACCCTCCGAGGCTAATAGTTCATGAATACATAAACAGACAAAAATTTTCAAAAAAAAATTTTCTTGACGAAATTATTGAGCCGATTTATTTGAGTTTAATACGAGTTTATATTGTGTACCCACCTTAGACAAAATAATAAAAAGAAAAATTAACGTTATATCTCTTTATTATACAATTTTTTTTTTTTAATTTTTAAATTTAACTAAATTTTTTTGGTGCTTACCCGTTAACGACACCCACCATTTTCTGTTCGATAATATGTATCTTAGTACTCTATAACATATATTTTTATGGAAAAATTTTAGTTGGTAGAACATAGTAATATTTCAATACAAATGCATGTCATGTTCGGTACTACATATATTACTTATGTATAAAAAGAACCATAAAGCAAAATATCTGCCTTATTTCTAAAACACAGTAGAACTCTAAGAAGTGCAATAAAATGTTCTCTTCCCCCCTGAGTTGCAGTTCTTGGAGTTCCTGTGATGGTCTAAAAAATATATACATATATTGTGACTTGTTATAAGAAATATGTTTTAACTTGTTAAAAAATAATTTTCAAGGTTAATTTTACCATGAACCTGAATATTTGAATGTATCTGGGGTTAAGAAGTATTATTTCCTATAAAAACAATCAATTTTGCGTCAAGGGTCGTTTTCCGTATCTTACCCGGCTATGGCCTTTTCTAAAATTTCAAAAAAAAGTTTTCCCAATATTGTCAAAATTTAAAAATTTTTCGAATTTTTTTTAGTAAGTGGGTTTTTGACAAAAGGTAATTTTTGTAATCAGAAATTCGCTATGTTATATTGCATCAGGAGTATTTTTTTTATGGAATATCCTATGTATTTTGAATATATATCACTCATACTGTTTCTACAACCTCATACAATAAACACCGGCTTACTACACGTTCAAGAACAACCGAGATAGCGTAATTTAAAAGAAATATGATAGACCAAGATGAAGGTTTTCCGCTTGCTAGTATTGGCGTAACATACTATCATATTACTATTCTTATTAAAATATGTTGTATATACTTACACAACACTGTCTATACAAAATGATGAAATCCTCAAACGGTCTGGGATAACCTGGCCGTGGGACGAGGGAGGAAGGCGTTCATATTTTAATGCAGCTATAATGAGAATACATTCTCAATTAGTACCTCAGTTAAGATGTGTCACCAAGTCTATTTTATTATTAGCTGGAAAAATATATACTTATATTTATTTACTGACTGTAATCATAGTATATGATATATATGTATATAGTATAATCATAGTATTATATATATATTTAATAATATAGGTATAATGTAACTAAGTATTATATGCATATGTATAAACTATAAAGATCGGTGTATTTCTCTGTCGGTGTTTGTAGCCTAAATAAAAACATGTAGAGATAATTCTTTTTAATGGTTTTCGATAAAATACAATGTTTAAATTTATGTCAAATTGTTTTTAAATTACCATTTATTTAATAAATAAGTTAATAAGTGTATTGTTGTCTCACTTTGATTTTTTCAGCATTCTGTGTGTTTCTATTTTCTTTTTCTTAATTTTTTTTTTATCTTAAAGTAAAATTTTTCTTAATTACAATATCTTAGTGATTTTTTATTTATGGCCTTTTTTAATGATTGATAAAATTATAGGCACAGGTTCTTCTTTCAATCTTCCATAATGTGGTCAGATTTAATTAACTCCAAAAATTAGGCATTTTAAGTTATCCGGAATTTTTTTTAATTTGTATATTATATGTATATATCTATATAGTTAAAAAACATAATTAATTAACTTTATAATGCATTATAATTATATGTATACAAAAATTGAAGTATTATGTAATTATTAGGTGTGTTCCAACAAACTATAATTTCCAGTTCTAGTGAATCCAATATTTTAAATTTGATAATGTCATTTGGAAGGTCAAATCAAATTCAATTTAGAATTTCAGTTCGGTATTTAATATGTAGGAACGTTTATAAGTTAATTGTTAGGGATTTCAAGAGATGTCTCTACTAAAGAGTTGAGTTATGTACTCTATACCTTCTATACTAAAAAGAATATTTACAAACATTTTCATTACAAAATTAATACATATATTGCATATTAAATACGTTAATTTTTAAAAAAGTAAGAAAAATTCTTCATATTGTACTTATTACTTACCAAAATAATATAAGTATTTATGAAATAAGTAGGTAATTAATATACACCAAAACCTCAATTTGCGTCGTGGTTACGTTCCAAAAAAAAACACGACGCGAATTGAAACGACGCAAAGTATGTAAAATAAATTAAAGACTCGAACCCAAAACAACGCAACTTCGAAAATCTAACGACGCACAGTGAAAATTAGTACCTACTAATTCAGCAGCGACGCAACTTCGAAAAAACGCAAAACGAAACGACGCAAAGCGAGGTATTGGTGCGCCTGTTTGCTAATTAAAAAAAAATATATTAAAGCAACTAATAAAATAAAAAATTTGAAATTCCTTTTGACAAAACAGTTCAAACAGTCTGTTTACTATTTAAATTTTTAAATTATAAGGTTAAAAATGAAATATTCGTTAATGCGCATGTCTAGGATTCGAAATACTTAGGTACTCTGTAGTAAGAATTTCAAAAACCAATTCGGGTGAGTTAAGAATTAGATTTAAGTACTTGATGAAACACAGAATTTGAGGCTCTATGTAAACTAGAATTATAATTCTTCCTAGTTGGAACAGTAAAATTAACTATGCGCATGCTCATTAAAACGAGAATTAATTCGAGTGTTTGTTGGAACATACTTTATTTACTTCAGTTTACAATTCATTTTACATTTATTCGAAACTATCATATAAAGTCACCCAACCATCAGCAATAATAGTAGGTATATTGTACAAGTGGGAAAAGTGGCATTTCCCACTTATTGTACACTATACTTTTTCTACGATTACATTTTTTCTTTTTTGTAAAATTTACGTTAATAGTAATTTTTTTATTTATCATTTATAATGTCAGTTGCTAGATGTTCAGATTTGTGTCAGTGTATACCTTGAAAGTATGGAAACAATAAATAATAAGTAATCAACATATTGTGTAAATAGTGTAATTTTCGGAACTATTTATTTAGATTTAAGTACAAAAATATTGTTATTAAATTAAGGAAACATACTACTTTTTACTATACTAAACCTTGAGATATTATTTCTCACACTTATTTCTGCACGTTGTGGGCAGTTGTCACGCACGGGTAACATCTAGTTACCTGTGAGCAAAATGTTACTTTTAATAGTCGGAGGAGAGAAATGCAATTTTAAGTAAGTTTATTTTTAATATCGTAAGCTAATTTATAAATTGCTCATTTTTTGAACCCATTACTATTTTGGAGAGCATGTGTCTGCCTTCTAGTACTTCCTATCCTAGCAGAGAGGAATTCCTTTAAAAATATTCATATAATTATTCGCAATTGCTTTGGGAATAATAAAATTCTTAAAAAAATAGTATTTACCTCAATGGGCAGAAAATTAAAGAGCAGAAACTTAGTAATAATAATTAGTTTCAAAAAGTTTGACGATTTCTGCTACATTTTTTTATTGAAATAATATATTACACACATACAGTATGAAGCGGAAAAGATCCACCCTCCACTCCAACTTTTCTTCCAGAATACCAGAGCACCAGATCGTTCCTCGTTTCTTCTTCGGTCGGACGCAAAAATAAAACGAATTATTTGGTGTTGAAAAGATGAATCGCTGTTACGTGACAACTGCCCTTTTTGGTAGAAGATGAAAAATAGTAAATTGCGAAAATATATCAAACATGCCGTCGCGCACACACAAAATCAGATATATATTATATTTACCCGAACATTCAAAAGTTACGCACATAATTATTGTTAGAAGAATTATTTTGTAAAAATCTGAGTTGGAGTAACAAGTGATTTATAACGATACCATTAAGAGTAAATTATTCGATTTTTTGAATATTTTTAAATTGTCAAATATAATCGCGAATTTGAAAACAATCCCGACTTTTGAATGTTTTTGTGGATACGTAGCAAACATATGAAAGGCATGTTGTAATGTGAATGCCAAACAAGAGGAAAATTCCGAGACTGAGACAAAGAATGTGTTGAACGAATGTTGTATGGTTGTGGATGTTATTGGACGATTTCTGACGGTTCCGTCGGTTCCGTCGTGGAAATAAGAAGAGACGTGGTGCAACAAATTTCTCATATCTCTCCAAAAAGGAAAACGGAACAGCATACGACAGTGTATGTATGTGGGTAACATATGGTGAATTTTTCCAACAAATTTTAGCCGAAGTTAGCAAAAAAGTACAATACATTTATTTTGTCACCCATACATATACACGCCCACTTACATATCTGGAACAAAATCGAAATATTTTTTGTTTCTTCAAGATTTAATATTAAAGGAGAAATAGATGGGATGTTATTTATTTGATATAACCTAAGATTAAAATAAAAATGACATGTTTTTAGTTCAGTGAAAAATCTTTTCAAAAATAAGCTCACTTTTTGTAATCTACTAACCAAGGTACTTCTGTTTTTTCAAGTAAAAGGAAACAAAATTAACAAATTTTTTGGGCTAGTATTATGGAAAATGTTTTTTTACACACTTTTATATTAAATATTGTCTTTAATTTTGTCTTTGAAAATTTAAAAATTTTTAAATAATGCTTTTCATATTTCTAATCATTTTAAACTTAAAATGTTTTTTTAAACTGTTTTTTAAACTTTTTAATTCTAAATCAGTGTTGTTATTTTTTATTTTTTAATTTCAAATGTCAGTTTGACATATAAACACAATTATGTAAGTAAATACTTCATGTAATATTTTTTATATTTTTATATTTTATCTTTGTATTAATAAATTTTTCCCCAGAGGCCTGAAGAAGACTATAAAAAGTCGAAACCGGTAAAAAAGAAAAAAAGAAAAAAAACACATTTTTGTTTTCCTCGATGACCATTACTCCAAAATATCCTCAAAAATTGTCTTTAATTGTTTGATATTCATTCATTCATTCTAGAAACTAGTATTTAAAGGAAATGTGTGAATAACTTTTGTTTTATTTAGATGTTTAAATTTAAAAATAATTCTTTTTTAAATTAAACAGAAACGAATAAATGTGTTTTACTCACCGTACAAGTCGAAATTTTTCTAGTGGGTATCACAATTTAATAGAAAGTTAAAAAGTTGAGCTGAGTTTGAAAATAAATCGTAAATTGATATCGATTTTATGGCATCTGTTTTGGAACGTAATTTTCTTTGTGGCCGTCTTGCGTATTTTTATCTTTCGATTCAGATTCGATTTTTGATAATTTTAAAATGTTTAAAAAAGTATCACATTCATTATCAGAGACAGAGATTTTCAGTGATTTCACATTTCTGCCAAATTTTATTTTTTGACCATATAAAAGAAACCGGAAAAATTTATATCGACGGTGCATATAGAGTAAAACTTCACTATAGGTACTCAAAAAGGAATAAGCCATCAAAGAAAACATTCAAAAGTCATCTCAGAAACTTTGTTAACCCTATTATCCCGGAGGTCTTTCCCTTCAAGATATCTTGATAATTTTTATATCAAAATTTACAGAATAAAATGGCCTACAAGAATATAGTAATAAATATACTTTTAAATTTTTTCATTGTAGTAAAACTTCATTTTTCTTCAAATTTTTCACAATTTTTAAATAAAAAAATATGTTTAGGTTCTCAAAAGTAGAAAAAAAGATAATAATTTTACTATGGGAATATATTTCATTTTGTTAGATTTTTTATTCCCTATAACATACAAAAATTCAAGGCCTTAGGCTAAAAAATAAAATAATTGCAATGAAATTTTTTGCACGTTATTGGCTATAGACTACGGAGCACAAAAAACACTTATATCGAAATATACCGTGTGAGTTTTTTGAGAGTTGCTATTTTTATTACTGCCAAACCGTTAATTTAATCGAAAAATTGTTCAAATAAAAGTTGTAGATACCGATTGCTATAGTCAGGAGCTTTATAGTATGGTTTTCGAGCTATGATACAAACTTATAGATTTTTAAATGACACTGTATATTAATTTTTCGATAAAACTGATCTAATGCATTAATTAACAACATAAATGAGAAAAAAAATTTTTTTATCCAAGTTTAATTTTTGAATTTTTTTTAAATTTATCAATTAGGTGGTAAAAATATGCATATGTACTTGAGGCTACTTCAACCGACAGTGTTCTTTTTGGTTATATTTCTACTACATCCAAGAAGATAACCTTTTCAGTACCATTTCTATCATAAAAATTTGGCTGTAATAAAAATGGCAACTCTCAAAGCACGCACATGGTATATCAATTACACTCAGCTAATTGTACGCTTTGAAGCACTTTGAATCAGCTAAAGATTCAAATTTTTGAAGGATAATAGTATTTTCGTTTGGCTAATGTAATTCCAATGTTAAAATGTTACGTATTTAAAAAAAATTAATGAACCGAGAAATAAAACAAAAAAGTAGTTCACAATAAATGACTGATTAACCGATAATCACTGATAAGAATTCAGAATCAATATCGACACCCCAATAATTTAAAAAAATGTAAGCTACAAATGTCGATGGCCATTCTATACACACACACGTAATACTACCAACTGAACAGAAAAAAAAAACATTCATTAATCACAGCCGACAGTTGGTTGTCCGTAACCATGGTGATAAATCTAAAACTGCCACTTCTAATTGGTTCGATGTGAATGAACGTTCTTTGTGCCATCGTGCATCGTAGAAGAGAATTATCTCCCTTCCCAGCAACATTTTTTCTATACGTAACAAAATCACCTAGCCAAGGGGTAGGATGCCACCCTTCTATACGTATGTTTAATAGCAATTTATTTTAGTTTTTGTTACCTGTGCACGGCTCTAATACCTTTTTTCTGACCGTTTCTACATATATATCGTTCTGTTTCACTTTATTTCCAAGTTGGTAAGATATGAACTTTTTTTTTCACATTCTTTGTAAATTTTGCATGACTTGTAGCGATAAATTTTACACAACGATTTTTAAAAGAAATGTGATATCCAACAATTATGTTTTGAATTAAATTACCGAAATTTAATTGGGACAAATTGTTCGACTAAGTTTATGCTTTTTGATTAAATAAGTATTCAGTAACAGTTTTAAAAATATAAAAATTATATATATTATGCAAATATTCATATTTCCTTCTTTTGTCTGTGTAAATATTACATAATTAGAATTTATAGCGATTAATCGTCGATAGCAATAAGATTTCAATTTTATGTACACACGTTGCCACCGTAATAAAAACGTCCCAAGTGGCTTGTTAAATAATAAAATTTTTTATCATGTAACGGTCCGTATAGTTTATTTTACGACTGTCGTATGCGTTCAGAATTATTAGAATACTTTCCTTACTGATTCTAAAAAGTTCATGGCGCAATAGAAATTAAGTATATAGAATGTACATAGTCTCGAGTTTATAAACTCCTTAAATACAATCGCATTATTAAGAATCGGTATAATGGTGGAAGCGCTGAAACCAAATATTGTTTTAGGTCATCAGGCAATTACAATCCACACTTACTAGATCTCCTTATACCCAGGTTTTATGTTATTTTAATGGCTGTGTGCGAGCAGAAAAAATTCTTTAAACCGCTTCATATTACTGACTAATTTTCTAACCGGACAGAAATCACATAACACATAGCTCTGTCTTACACTAAATTTAAATTTTACTGGGATAAGTTAAAAATTTTTGCCATATTGTTTACTCTGATGATTCTTCAATAATATGACCTGTAATGTTATCCATATTATTTAGAATACAAAAGAAATAATAAATTTTCCTATGAATAACTCTTATTGAGGTTATTTTGCTTAAATATCTGCGACGACATTTTGCTTTTTGGTGCTTTGTTATTCTTAGTAAATCGCCATTTTGCTTTAAAGCGTTTTAAGAAATTTTTTCTGTTCAAACGCAGTCAGTGTTGAACAAATTTTACTTACTCTAGATGGAGCATTTTATGTCATGATCCGATCAAGATGATTTTCTATAACCATTGCCGGAATTTATAATGTGATACTTGACATAAGCGGGAAACTTGACAATTAATCAAAATGCCTTAAAGTTTTTTGTACAAAACTAACATTTGCTTTATATTAGACATTATAGCTTGCTTGAATTTGGATTTGAGTTAAATACTGCAATATTAATCACTGCATTAGAAGTAGTACAGTCACTGCGGACAATAGCTCAGGCGGCCGTACTGATCGAACCAGGGGCGTAGATACCGCCGTATCAGCCGTATCAATGATACGGGGCCCCCGGGCTACAGAGGCCCCTAACGTGTGTAAGCAAAAATTAGTAAAATGTTATCCACAATGTCACTTAATCTCATGCTTCCCGGGAAAAAAACATAAAAAAACTGTCATACGTGCCTATAATAGAGTTTTCACTTCACAAATGACAAAAGTTGAAAAAGCGATCCCTTTTTTTCCCGAGTTAAGCGTGGGCCCAAAAGTTAGCAACATGGGTAACTTCAAAAATGAGACTTCGATGGGGCAGGAACGGCTATCAGACTTGTCACTATTGTCTATAGAGGCAGAAATTTTAGAAAAAACTGAAACCGTCTTCAGCTATAAATGATTTATTAAATCAATTTGCCAGAAAAAAGGCAAGAAAAGTGTATATTTAACTTGAATTGTTTCGCTAGGCTCAATTTCTAGGAGGAAACGATAACTTATAATCAATAAATATTTATTTTAATTAATGCAAGCATTTTTGTTTCTTTTCTGAGAAATCTTTACCCTTCATTTGGGCCCCCCAACTAATTTTGATACGGGGCCCCTCCAAGGCACGCTACACTACTGGATCGAACCAAGCTTGATTAAACCCCAAACTTTTATATCCGAGTTTAACTTCAGTTGCTTATAGGAATTTTTTGTTTATTTATGTTTTGCTGTAGTTATTCTTAATCGCTCTTCTTCTAATTATTACTAACTAAATTACCCACTTTTTCACGTGTACAATATTATTATGTCTACTTATTTATTTATATCACTGATTTTAAAGTCAATTATTTGGGTGAAAATTTTTAATAAGAATTTAACACGATTTAGCGGCTTTCTGGAAGTAATTGTGCATTTGACTGATTCGATTTAAACGATATTAGCGGATAATTCTAAGAAATTGAAAATATACAACAATATTGCTTAAACGGACGTTCTTTTTGAATTTGATTACTGTGCGTACTATCTTTGTGCCTTACACAGTTAAATAAATATTGGGCCAAATCGTATCGGCGTAAGCAGAAGCGACTTGCGCTCATTTGTAAGCAGTATGCGCTAGAAAACAAGCACATTTGGCTTGCTATTGATATGTATGTAGATATATTCCTGTCTCACCTTTCATGTTCAGGTGAAATGGGTGACAAGTATATAGCCAACGCTAATAGCTGACTATAAACTATGTATGCTTCTCACCCTTCTCACTAGAACATGGAAAGTGAGACAGGAATGTACATACATATCAATGGCAAACCAAACGTGCTTCTTTTCAAGCAATTCAAGCGCATATTGCTTAGGAATGTGCACAAGTCGCTTCCACTTACGCCAATACGAATTGGCCCATTGTTCTTATATCCATCCATCTGAAATAATTTTAACACTAATTATTGCGAAAATCACTTTTTTGTTAACAAATTTGTGATATTAGTTTTATTTTTACTAATTGATTATACCTACTATTTTATAGTTATTGAAAACTGCACCCTTGTATTTAGTTCATTAGGTTAATAAATTATCTATTTTATTACTACTTTATTGAAACATATGTGACAGTAATGCTGAATCGTTCCTAAAATGGAATATTAAATGGAATTTTGATGTTACCTTCACATATGCATTTTGTGTTCCAATTGGAAAAACCCAAAATATTTACATTCATCATATTTGTTAGCACATAATACCTATTAGTAAGTTAGTGCAAGGGTTAATGATCTTTAAATAATTCAAATGGCCTACGCTAACGTTCTACTTTTAAATAATTTCCCTTTAAACAAATATTTGTTGTGTCAAAAAAATGTTTTTGTTGAAAAAATAACAAATGATCATATTTTTATTTAAAAAAAAAAACTAATAGATCAAAATATTTTCGATTTATTAAATAAACACAAATAAAAAATTTTTGGAAATTGGCACAGGAAAAAAAATATTTCAGTCATTATGCTATTAAAAAAATTTACATATTTTTTTATTCATATTATAAATTATTTGCTATTAATAAAAATGATTTAGGGAATATCAAATATTTTTCAATTTTTCACTTGACAAACAAGCATTGAATTTTAGTTTTATTGAAATACAATTGACGAGGAATAAAAAAAAAATGAGATAAAAATATCGTGGACCATGGCTTGTCTTGTTCGTTGTTACAGCACGGTTTTTGCGTTCGCTGAAATAGCACGCACTGTATAAGCACGACACAATTAGTGGTATATCTTCCTTCGTTAGTCCAAGTGTGGTGGGTAAAATTAAGGAACTTACTATATCGACAGATATCGACATTACCTTAAAAATGTCTTAGACTAAAGCATTTTTAAAAGCGTTTCTGCACATATTTCACTTAATTTTCTGTCGGATCTATCTGAATCGCTACTTAAGGAGAGGGTAAGGTTAACTCGTACAAAAAAGGCATGTTTTTGTTATTTTTTGTGACGACACAGTTAAAATCTCTTCATTAAAACTAGTGGTACATTAAAGTATAACATTCGAAGAATATTGTATAAAATTTTCACGAAAAAATATTAAAAAATACAGTAATGGCAGCAATTATTCGAACGTGTCTCGGAAAAAAGTAGAATTGCGGTGCCCCTCATAACTTGGTGCTGGATCATCCGAAATAAAAAAATTAAAGCTCATTCGTTAGATAATAGTTTTCCTCAGGTAACGCTGGGAGGGTTTTTCGAAATTTCAATTTTTCACTTTTTTGGAACACTTAGAACGGAAAAACACGATTTTTGCGAAAAAAATTGGATAATTCGTTGTTGTAAAATAAAAATTATTAACAAATTTGAAAAAAGTCTCCAGCGTTACCTCGTAAATTATGTACAGAAATAGTATTCAAAATTTCAAATGGATCGGTGCTGTAGTTTTGAAGTTATGAGGGGCACCGACTTTGAAAACGTGAGCTGTGGGGAAAACGCTTTAAAGTTTTGAACACTTAAAAATTCTTGTATAAAACTGATTTAGAATACTTACTGCTAAACTAAAATTTTGTACCCTACACTGACAAAATATACAGTACAGGTATAAACACTGTTAGTACTTCCATTGAAATTTCTATAATATAACTGAGAGAGAGAGAGATCTATAGAGAGCGAAATATCTGCCAGGTAACAACAAAACTGCTTATAACTTCGTCAATTTTGCTCCAATCAACTTGAAATTTTGAGACAATATTCTTGAGATATTATGCATTCAGTTAAAAAAATAAAAAAAAAAATACAAAAAAAATTATTTTAATATTTTACCTTGCCCTTAATATTTCCAATTACATATTCATGACCAGAGATGGGAAGAAAAGGTCCCTAACAGAGTCGTCATATAAAATATTTTGTACTGGGGAGCTACGAATAGAACTGGAGGGCTGTCATAAAACGTGAAAATATTATCAATCTTTTTAAAAATCAGTTTTACGACGTTTTACTATTAACACCACATCGTTAATGTTATTTTGTGTCTGTCTGTGTTTTTTAATTGCCAATATTATGAATCATTTTGCTGGTTATATGTACATACATATCTTTGTATTTTTCTAATGCAAAAACAAAACCATGTTCAATCTTGTGAGCGACCTACTAGAGTGATACAATCTACTAGTGAGCAATTCCATGTATAAACCGATCACCGAAAAATGGCATGTTCTCCAAATTTAATTTCCCTGTGTATATAATAAGTTTAAGTGGTGTTGAGCTATGTACTCGAATATTATTGAATTATCTTCTACTTTGTCGGAGTTATAATTATTCAAAGTTGCGTTCAAGGTCACAAAATGGGGATTCCCCAAAATATTTTATTAATTTTTTCAGAGTCTAAGAATAATTAAAAAATGATTACATGTGGCATTGAATGTACTTTACATACACTTTCAATCAGACCGATTTCCATTCCAATACATGCACATATATTGAAGTAATTGCAAGTTTTATTTTTTTCTTTAATCGCTTATACTGAAAATACCTTATTTTCGATTTTTGATTTTCTTTTTTTAAATTAAAGTACTCAGTCCCCTCTATAACGTGGTACTCGATTTTCTTTGTTTTTTTAAGTTTTACGGATTTTACGGGGCTTAGTTTGGAAAATACGTGAATTTTTTAACTAATTTATAAAATAAAGTATTAATTGTAATATTACCCCACCTTTGACTTTCGATTTTCTTTCTTCAAATTAAAGTACTCAGTCCTCTCTGTAACGCAGTACTCGATTTTCTTTGTATTTTTGGTTTTTACGGATTTTACGGGGCTCAGTTTTAAAAAAATACGTGAATATTTTAACTACTTATAAAAATAAAGTAATAATTATAATATTACCCCACCTTTGATTTTCGATTTTCTTTCTTCAAATTAAAGTACCTACTCAGTCCTCTCTTTAACGTGGTACTTGATTTCCTTTGTTTTTTGTGGTTTTACGGATTTTAAGGGACTCAGTTTTAGAAAAATACGTGAATTTTTTAACTAAGTGTTAAAATAAAGTAATAATTATAACATTACCCCACCTTTGATTTTCGATTTTATTTCTTCAAATTAAAGTACTCAGTCTCTTCTTTAACGTGGTACTGGATTTTCTTTGTTTTTTTTGAGTTTTACGGATTTTACGGGGCTTAGTTTTAAAAAAATACGTGAATTTTTTAACCAATTTTTAAAATAAAGTATTAATTTTAATATTGTTTCATCTTTGATTTTCCTTATTTATCTTTTAAATTGAAGTTTAGAGGCCCCTTTATAACATGTGGGTCGATTTTCTTAGTTTTTCTGAGTTTATCAAAGTTAAGGTAATATTGAAATTAATACCTTAATTTATCAATTAGTAAAAAAATGAACGTGTTTCTTTAAAATTTAGTATCGTAAAATTTGTAAAACTCAAAAAAACTAAGAAAATTGAGTAACACGTTTTAAAGGGGACGCTAAACTCCAATTTAAAATATAAATAAAGAAAATCAAAGATGAAACAAAATTAAAATTAATGCTTTATTTCAAAAATTAGTTAAAGGATTCACGTATTTTTTTAAAACTGACCCCCGTAAAATCCGTAAAACTCAAAAAAACAAAGAAAATCGAGTACCACGTTAAAGAGGAGACTGAGTATTTTAATTTGAAAAAAGAAAATCCAAAATCAAAGGTGGGGTAATGTTATAATTATTATTTTATTTTAACAATTAGTTAAAAAATTGACGTATTTTTTTAAAACTGAGCTCCGTAAAATCCGTAAAACTAAAAAAAACAAAGAAAATCGGGTACCACGTTAAAGAGGGGACTGAGTACTTTAATTTGAAAAAATAAAATCCAAACTAAAAGGTGTTGTAATGTTCCAGTTAATACTTTATTTTATCAATTAATTAAAAAATTCGGGTATTTTTTTAAATCTGAGCCCTGTAAATCCGAAAAATTCAAAAGAACAAAAAAAATCGTGTACGTCGTTATATAGGGGACTGAGTACTTTAATTTGAAGAAAGAAAATCGAAAATCAAAGGTGGGGTAATATTATAATTATTACTTTATTTTAATAATTAGTTAAAATATTCACGTATTTTTTTAAAACTGAGCCCCGTAAAATCCGTAAAAACCAAAAATACAAAGAAAATCGAGTACCACGTTAAAGAACGGGACTGAGTACTTTAACTTGAAGAACGAAAATCGAAAATCAAAGGTGGGGTAATGTTATAATTATTACTACTATTTTAACACTTATTGTTAGTTAAAAAATTCACGTATTTTTTTTTAAAACTGAGCCCCGTAAAATCCATAAAACCCCAAAAAACAAAGAAAATCAAGTACCACGTTAAAGAGAGGACTGAGTACTTTAATTTGAAAAAAGAAAATCTAAAATCAAAGGTGGGGTAATATTACAATTAATACTTTATTTTATAAATTAGTTAAAAAATTCACGTATTTTCCAAACTAAGCCCCGTAAAATCCGTAAAACTCAAAAAAACAAAGAAAATCGAGTACCACGTTATAGAGGGGACTGAGTACTTTAATTTAAAAAAAGAAAATCAAAAATCGAAGATAAGGTATTTTCAGTACAAGCGATTAAAGAAAAAAATAAAACTTGCAATTACTTCAATATATGTGCATGTATTGGAATGGAAATCGGTCTGATTGAAAGTGTATGTAAAGTACATTCAATGCCACATGTAATCATTTTTTAATTATTCTTAGACTCTGAAAAAATTAATAAAATATTTTGGGGAATCCCCATTTTGTGACCTTGAACGCAACTTTGAATAATTATAACTCCGACAAAGTAGAAGATAATTCAATAATATTCGAGTACATAGCTCAACACCACTTAAACTTATTATATACACAGGGAAATTAAATTTGGAGAACATGCCATTTTTCGGTGATCGGTTTATACATGGAATTGCTCTAGTACAATCAATTTTGTTTACATTAAAGCTGGTATAAAGAAGGTGACATGTACATATTATTTAAATAATCACAAAGGAAATAGAGATATTGTTTACAATATAAATGTTTTGAATTCGTCTAATTTAATTTCTATTACAGTTGACCACTTATTTATTCAACATTAATTTTTTTAAATTATTTTTAAAATTAAAATTATATATTAAATTATGAAAAATGGGTAATTTTTGATTTTTACTGATTTGTTCATTAAAGCTTCCTTAGGCTAGTCATCAAATCCAGGGGAAAATCCTCAGCCTTGTAATAAAATTTATAGCCCCCAATTCAAAATATTTTATATGGCGATTCTGTTCGGGACCGCTGTTCTCCCAACTCTATTCATGACCTAAATCAATTTTGAATATTTTCATAAAAACGTGAATAACGATTTTTCTTCGAAAAAAATGTCTCATACCGTGCTATGGATGCAATTTATTTAAAAGTGTTACATAAAATTGTAATTTTTTCGTGCAAAAAATTTGATTTATTAATGTTTTAATATGATAAATGAGATGTCGCTCTAGTTTGTTGCTTGACGATTTTATATATGTACGTAATGAATGTGCATCGTCATTTTTTTGTAAATAAGAAAAAAAAGCCATATTTGATTAAGATATACGGACCACGGACGAGTAATGTGCATACGTGTATTTATTTTTATTGGTTCGATTGAATACTTGCCAAGTATAGAAAATCAATTTTTATTGGTTACTAATGATCAAATGGCCAATTACAATACTTGGAACTCACTATCAGATTGCATTATAATGCATATCAATTATGTCAATACAATATTATATACACCAATGTTTATACCTACATGAGCAAGCTATAAAAGTACGCTCGGTCATATTATAATGTTATATAGAGCAGCCGTTGTGACTACCGTGTATGCAACTGACTTGTAGCCTAATTGGAATTAAAAGGTTTATTTATGGCCTTCCAATTTTTAGCTTCTTCGTACACAGTCAAAAAATTTGTGTTAAAATTAATACATTTCACATGTCCAAAACCACAGAATAATCAGAAGCCAAGTTGCTATCTCTGCACTAGTGATACCAGTGTAGACAAAAAATCCAGGGTTTGTAGCTGGAACCTCGTTCTTTACCTGATCTTCTTTGCCCTTTGAATGTGTTCTCGAGCGTCGAATATTCCATAATTTTGTAATTAATTGAAGTAAATTCTGCAAAAAAAGAAAGAAATTCAGTTATTCTAGGGCCAATTAATTTTGATTAACTATTGCAGATATAATAAATAATATCTTATTTGTAAAAACTACAATGAATTTTCCCTATAAGTGGATAATCATTGTAGGTATAAGGTAAGTTCCTAACATGAAGTTGGATAAGAAAGAGAAAAAGCCTCCTTTTTATACGTAAATTCTTCTTTTTCTTTGGCCACAATTCATTCTAGAGACTAGTATTTAAAGGAAATGTGTGGATTAACTTTGTCTTATATAGATGTTTAAATTTAAAAATTGCCCTATTTAATTAAATAGAAACGAATAGTACACTGTAGAGGCCGAAATTTGTCTTGTTGGTTTTACAATTTTTAATTTTCTTCATTAGTATCTACAACCAAGGATCATTTTCTTAATGGTTTCTTTGAGAAAACTTTAATTTCCTTTCAATTTCGTTTGAAAAATGGAACAAACTCAGTCATATCCGAGCTAAAGGGGTTTACGTAAAAATGTTACACCTTTGCTGATTACTTTCACATCGCACCGCGCAAATCAAAGTTGATAGTCGAAGTCGATAATGGCTTTTGAATTTAACTAATTTTCTTCAGCGCTCTCGTAGCTCTCTTCATCGCTTAAGTAGAAATTTCTATACACTTCCTAAACGGACTTCGATCAACGTTCTAATGTTGCGTGTTCGTAAGATAGGTACATGAATCTTAAAGTACAAGAACTTCCAAATTTCATTTTTCTCGCGTAAGTGTGCCATGCCCAGAAATTAAGTCCTAGGTTCCCATAACCTCAGTTGGTAAACTCCTATATGTATAAGCTATCTAGATTAAACTAGATCAGTGGGGTGCGTTGGTAGCTGAGATACCGTGAAACGAAATTCTATGCAAAATTATTGCCTCGAAAATTTTAGCCGTAAAAACCGAATTTACAGACATTTTGATGTTAAAATTTTTAAAGAAAATTTTAAGGTTATTTTATTAAATATTTTTCCACATATATTGAAAATATGTAACAATTTGTCTGTACTGTACCAAGTCCATTTTTTAAATTTTTTTCTGATATACCTAATGGTTTCGACTTTCTCAACACCCAAAACTAACGAAACAACCATCTAGAAAAAATTTTTAAAGAGTAGATTTGGAACAAACTAATATTAAGCTGACGATTTGATGTAAGGTACTTTTGATATTCGCACCAAGTCTAATTTATAATCATGCTTATTTTAAATACCATATTAATTTTATGATTTTATTACTCCAATGAAAAATTATGGACTTCTCGCCTTTATTTTAAAAATATTTTTATTAGGCTACATTTTCATCATGAATTTATTAATCATTATGAAATTTATTATAGACCCAGTGACACAGTTTCAAGTCTTAAATACATTTTTCCTTCATTTTCAATAATTTTTTATATTTCATTGGATATTAATGGTTGATATAGCCATGTCAATGTGCTGCTAGCGTTTTACCGAAGACAATTTAAATATTTAAATTTAAAAAAGAAAAAACACATTCTGATGATGGATGCTACGCCACAATTCATGCTAGACAATGTGTGTGGCTTTTTGTTTCGTTTGAAATAATTAATTGATTAAATTCCAGTGGCATTTCTTGCCACTTTTTTTATTACTCAGTGCAAATTTGAATTCATAATTAGCGCGGCGATGCACTATTTGAATTTCAATTAGAATAAAAATTCAATACATAGATTGTGTTTGATATTATACTTAATTATAAATTGATAATTCGTTTTTAATATTTAATTAAAAATTTCAAAAAGAGAAATGCGCATAAGCTGCCAATGTGCGAGTGATGTCTATGTTTAACAATTAACTTTCTGCCTATATTTAAATTTCCGTTTTATACAAGCCTCTACTTAGCTACGTAGTTTTTAGATTTTGCGGGCTAAAATTTTGGTTTGTAGCCTTCAGGTAAATATTTTTATATATAATTTACAAGAACAACAACAGCAAAAAATGTTGATGTCCATATTTTTAAAAATGGACCGGAATGAATACGTGTGAGAGATGTATACGCGATAATTGTAAGTTATGATGTGCTTTTAACAGATCGTAATCAAACTGTACATGTGTTTTAATGTAACATGAAATACGTTCAAATTAATAAAGTACTTGATGGAGCATTATATATTCAGACCTGAAACATAGGGTCTTTTTATCATTTGGGTATTCCAGAACTAACGAATCAGAATAATTCTTTCGATTTTATCGATCATGGTAATAGAATAGAAAAAAAATGCTCGTAGATTCTCCAATTATCCACAAATTCGTTACTTTTGTCTCACCCTAAAGTCGGAAAGATTCGCACTCTCCCATAATTTTATACTTTGAGATAATCGTGAACAAGAACTTTCAAATTATCTGATTACCTTCAAAAATAGAAACTATAAAAAGAGATATAAGCAAAGCTATATAATATTACGACATCATTAGAAGGACTAAGCCCTGGTGGTAATAGAAAGCACTATGATAAAATTACATTTTACAGTTTAATACCCCTTATAAGAGTGCCCCTTATATAACTATTCCCCTCAGTGATCAGTTGCAACTTCCCCACTTAATCTCTTTCTCGAGTTTTGTGCCAGACCATTCCTTTGTAAGACTAGGGGCCAGCCATAAAGTACGTCACACGTTAAGAGGGGGGAGGGGTCGACGAAGTTTGACATTGTGTGACAAGGGGTGGGAGCGGTTCTAGGTTTCGTGACGTCACATTTCAAAATCTTATACAGCTAAGCCCGGCTGCACACCTAGGAGATACAACACGAGAGAAATGACATGAGAGACACAAGAAATGTGTGGCTTGGAGAAACGCATCGCTTGGGTACATTTAAATTGCATTGAAAACACAAAATTGATGCACCCCTAGGAGATAGGACATGAGCGACATGTCGTATCTCCTAGGTATGCAGTCGGGCTTAGTGTTAAAATGCCAAATTTAAACTAACAACGAAAAACTTTAATTGAATCATATAGAAAAAACTTTCTGTCTCAAAATGCCAAATATGTGACGTCCCACTTAGGGGGGTCTAACAAATGTGACTAACTGTGACAAGGACGGGGGAGGGGTAAAAAAATCACGAAATTGGTGCGACGTACTTTATGGATGACCCCCTAGGCTGGAACTGTTAAAATTATAAACTAATTGAAAGTATAGGAATGCAACACTGAAATGAAATGGTCTTAAAAGGAGTAGTCTAGCGACAAAATTAAGTGTGCGGTAGTGAGGGCATAAAAAATTCAGAGAAAAATTTCCCCTACATCCCCTACACTAATATTATAACGGACATTCGACTGTATTTTTGGTTTATTATTAGGTTTTTACTAGCCATTAAGATTAAATGGATTTAGGATTAGAAGAAATCAATTAATTGTCTGAATTCCAGTGGTAGGATTCTAACATATGGCTCTTTACAATGTAGTTCAGGTCACAGGATTATTCGCTCCAGTGAATACTATAATATAATTGGACTAAATAGTACAATTTAAGATTAGATTTTAATAATTGTATTACAAGTCTTGTAGATATACTTTACATTTTAGATAGGGTCCAAATTAAATTTCGTGTACTATCCATGTTACAGTAAACACGTTTTACATATTTTGTATAATATTTTATGAAGATGTATCTACGAGTACTACCTAGTTGTGTTACGAAATTGTGTTGTTTTAATAACATCTACGTACATATAATATTTGTTAACACAAAATACATAAACACAGAGAGACGCCTGACGTGTTCACTCGACGCTATGACACGTCATCTGTAAAAAGATAAATGATAATTAGCGACATGTCGCTTTACATTTGTTAGATGAATTTTTAAATGGTTTCTATTTTTTGTAAAAAAAAAAAAAGAAGAAATGTAATAATGTTTTACACGGCCGTCACATTATGCTACAGTATTATTTAATGTCGTTAAAGTTTATACAGAAATGTAAAGTCGGGATAAAATTTTGATTATGAAGAGTTAGAAGCAAGATTAGCTAAGCCCCTTGAGACAGTTTCATTTACGAAAAATCCAGATAAAATACTTATGTAGAAAAAACATATCCTATGCATTATTTTCATTTGGAAATTTGTGAAGAAATGAACCAAAATATCTAGAGTCAGCTATAATAAGGTTCTAAATATGTATTATTGGTAATTAACTTAAATTCTTTTATGAGTATCCAAATTTTTTGAAAGTAATTTTTCAAAGGCAGTAACTTTATGAAAAATTGTCACACGGATATGTAAAAATCCGCGTTTTAAACAGAGGCGGTGCTAAAGGTACACGAAGTGGGCGACCACCTATAGCCTCGCGTCCTTGGGGGCCTCGTGGCGAGGTCGGGCATGTGTAAGAAAACTGGTAGAACTTGATTAAGGTTTGTGTGGTTTCTTTCTTTTTTACTCGCCACTTAAGTTTTAGGGAGGCATTTTTAATTTTTAAGTGATTAAGGCGTTTTTTTAGCTCGTTGCTTAATTTTGAAGGATAAATTTTTTGAAAAATCAAAATAAGGGCCTCGTAAAAATCATCCTGCCCACCTCCAGTTTTAGTCTTGCGACGCTCTGGTTTTAAAGCCTAGGTTTCTAGTCTTTCGATGAAACTTTTTTTGTGTAGAACTCATTGTAGAATCGAATAAAAAATCATAGGAAAAAAATTTCCAACTTTGTTGTTATTTTAAATTGTCTCCGGGTTCAGAAAAATTTTTCCGACTAAACCAATATCAGGGTCACTAAGTTTGATCATTTAGCTTCAATTTACTTAAACAAATCAAACCAACTGCGGAGAAAAAAGTTACAATTAGTACTAAAAAAAACGACAAGCCCGCAAAAAGCAAGTGATAAAAATCACTACATAAAATTCAGCATCAAAAAGAAAAGAAAACAAAAATTAAAAATTAAAAAATAAACAAAGAAAATAATAGAGGTGACGTTTGACTAGTTTCGACTGTATTAACAGTCATTTTAAAAAACAGCAGACCCTAGATCGTAGTTAATAAAACGTAACATTTAAGAGAAGGTTTTGAAGTTGTCAAAGGTGAACATTTTTTTTTTTTTTGTATCTGGTGTGAAAAAACAAATTTTATCCACGTCATTACGAAATTCTAATATTAACCTCTCTCACTAACAAATTGTCAAAGGTAAATTTTTTTTGTTTTGGATCTGGTGTGAAAAAAAAAAATTTACCTTTGACAATTTCAAAACGCTCTCTTAAATGTTACGTTTTATTAACTACGATTTAGGGTCTGCTGTTTTTGAAAAAGACTGTTAGTACACTGTTAGAAACTAGTCAAACGTGACCTCTATCATTTTCTTGGTTTATTTTTTAATTTTTAATTTTTGATTTCTTTTCTTTTTGATGCTGAATTTTATGTGGTGATTTTTATCACTTGGTTATTGCGGGCTTGTCGTCTTTTTTAATACTAATTGTAGCTTCAATTTGATTTTTTAATGGGCTCTGTACGACAATTTGCTATTAAAATATTTGGTATTGGATAAAAAGTTACATACCCTTTTATCTTTGATCATCGATATTTCATGAACTAATAAATGCTACTCATAGTAGGCTTTAAAGAACAAGCAATACCGCTTCTTAACGTATTAAGTGTTAACTTCTTAAAATTGTTTTTTTTTCAGTAGATAGTTTGCACATAAATATTACCACACCATACATAATGATCTTGTTAGCGGAGACGTCACACCCTTGAATAGTTAGCGGAGGGTGTATTACAACATTTACATTAATTTTTTTAATCGCTTCACATGCCACTATTTTCACTTGCCAGTTTCCCCCTCGCGTTAGCAATAAACATGTTTCAAGTACTTTTTAATTTACTAACAAAGCTATTAGCTTTATGTAGCTACTACTTACTTACCGTTCGGTAATATTTTTTAAAGATAACAATGAGATGCACACCCATTGCATTATATATTATGAATTTATCTAAATCGAAAATTTCTTTTAAACTAAATGTATTCCTTATCTTTGAAAAAAGTGAAAAAAAAAAAAAACGTAAGGACCCTTCAAGTATGAAAAAAACACTTAATATAATTTACATTAGTGCCACACTACAGCCTTCAATTGCTGATGTGATTTGTGTGGAAATTATTTGTATTAAGTACATAAAATATATCAACGTATAATATTTTAGAAAATATTGAATTTGTATACAGTGGGAAACGGAAGTCGAATTAGATTCCAGTAAGTGCGTCCGTTTGAACGAACTACTGAGCTACATAGAATCTCCAACAAACTAGATACCTACGTAACAGCACATTTCCCGCATACACACTGTGTGTGTATAGTGGCGCCGTCCATGGTGGCACCACTAAACTAAACTGCAAACAAACTATTCAACCGATAATATAGCATCGCTAAAGCATACACAAAATTTGTTATGTAATACATATATCCATACATATATTCATCATACATCTGTTTGTATTGGGTGAACAAATAAACATCAGTTTTGTGATGAAAAATTATGTGGAAATTTCACTGGAGTTTCGTTTCAAATACAAGTGTGTCCAAAATTTTCGAAAATCAGATTCGTATCGATAATAAGCAAAAAACGTTTCAAGACACTTTTTTGTACTAAAAAAAATATTTCAAAATTTATTCAGTCGATATTACGTTACAAAACTCGTATGTCCAAATATTATATTAAAATTAACAAATTTAATAGGAGTTCAAGCTTAGAACCAATTGGAGAGAACCAATTTTATTCAAAGACAAGTTTGCCCAAGGCCAGAATGCAGAACAACAAGCGAAGGTGCGCAGAACGAAAATGTAAGTTGCAAAAAGATATTACTTATATAAAATGAACGTTTTTAGCGAGGTAAAAACGAAAGCGTCTATATCCCATTAACGAACTATATAACCCTGTTATAGGCATGATTTATATTAGAAAAACATCGATGTTAACATCGATTCAAGAGTATCGATATGCGATATATATCGAAAGAAAGACATCGATGTTCGAAAATATCGATGTTTATGTAGCAAAATAAAAAACCATTATAATCTATTATTTTATTTATTAAAAATTAACATTGCCAGTATTTATTTGGTACACTTTGCAAAAAAAGTCACTTTGTTAGAAGTTTCCCTTTTAATTTGTTCCTTTGTTGATGCAAATGCTGCCCAGCTTTTGGAAAAAGCTGTTGAAGTTGCTGTGAAACATAAATATTTAATGGCAATTTTTTTCAAGTTTGGATAAGTGGATCTTAGAACTTGCTATAAATATAATGGATCTTATTTTAAATCAGTTATAGGACTTTTTAAATACTGGATAGGTTAGGGTAATATCGATGTTTCGATATTATTATCGTAACATCGATGTGTCGATGTTATCGAGGACATAACATCGATGTTTTTACATCGATGTTTTGCCCCTAAACATCGATGTTTTTCTACCATCGATGAATATCGATCATCCCTACCCTGTTATTGATCATGCGTAAATTGCTTACTTATTTATCTATAAAAATTCAATGATTAATTTATTGGTAAAACGTCCACAACCGCAGAAAATTTTTTCGTCTTAACATCAACCGTTGCAGAAAGATAAAAAATATTCTGCCTTGTGAGTCGAAGATAATTTATACTAATCATTTAGGATTTAATCAATTCTTATAGGATGTTTTTTCTTCAGTCAAGGATAAAAAAAGACAAAATTATACATACTTAGATATTATAGATAGACATACTTAGATATTATAGAGAGACAGTTCCATATTTTAGAAGTGATGAAATAAAGAAAGACATATTTAGTCAACTGTCTATATTTTTTTCAATTTGCTTGAAAAACCAAAACATTTTTACTTCCATCATTTGCCTATGATTAATTCTAATTGGAACGACATACCGAACGTGGATACTTGCTTGCGATTGGTGAATTCAACTGATATGATAATGAAACCCCCTTCTCATTTTTCCACCTTCCACTAAGATTTACCAAGCTTCTCTAATAGACTGAATCCATCTTTAGCGAACCTGTTTTTGAAATCAAACTCTACATATAGATACGTTTCACAATTACTATTGTTGTTACATATTGTGTTAATATTGTATTGTGTGTACGCATAAACAAATTTAATATTTATTTATGTTAATATTTATTGCACTTTTACGCTTCATTAATTTAATTAAACACGTCATAATTTATAATAATAATTAATAAGTTTGTATCGTGTTTCTTGTTTCAATATTGTTCAATTCAGACAACATATATGTAAAGTACAGGACGACCGCGACACACACACACACACACACATTAGGTACGGCATACAGAGCGTAGCGAGTGAACTATGTTTTGATTTAATTTGTACAAAAACCACGTTATTATCTCAATGGTTACGGAGCTGTTTGCGGATGATTAAGTGTCAAATATGGCTTCATGGAAATATTTATATAGAACTGTAGGTACATAATATAAATGCCATATTTGTAAACAGAATTTGAGACATTCTTCGCTAAATTTTAGAATGAAATCATTTGACTGTTTAAGGTAGAAAAGTCATATTGTCAAATTCTAAATCGAAAACTACTACCAGTGGCCTTTTTGGTAATCTCTATCACTTTTTCGAAAGTTGGTTAAATTTGGATCTCTGATTTCTGAGACAATTTTATTCTTGATACTAAAAACATGTCCATTGAAATTTAAATATACCCGGTGGGTTTAAAAATGTAGACATTGTTTAAGAATTTTAAAAAAAAATTATTTGGGTAGTTGTTTAAAATTAAGGCTTTATGTAAAATTCGAAATCATTATTTTAGGTTTTCTTTGGTTTTTCTCTGTATCACACTGTACACAGATCATAGAAGTATAGAGGAACCTCAAAGGCTAATAATAGTGAGGTGCTTCAAAAATTCACTTTGAATTGTGAGCTACTAATAAGAAACTCAATTTTATGCAGAAACGATGTATATATACCTACTTTTCAAATTATAACCATAACGTAAGAGTATTATTAGTTCCCAGCCGTGATAAATGCTTTTGCGACCAATAATTACTTTTTAAAATAAAAGATCTGAGGAAAAAGGTCTGAAGTAGACTTACGGTCTATTCTTTCATAAATACATAGCACGCTCCCATATCGCACGCTCCCAGTCGCACACAATATGTGTATAATGGCATCCTTCTGTGTTTTAAAGCATATATGTTTGAATGTGTTAGTGTTTAAGTAATAGTTTGTAACAGTAAATCTTACAATTATATAAATTAGAAACATTGACGTCCGTTATCTCTGACTTGCTCATTTAGTAATTTGGTCCCAGTGGATTGCGTAATGGGAGTTTTCTATGTAAATGATTTTAACAGTGTATAGAATACATCAATTTTAACAAATTTCAGGCAAACGCAGTTTATCGTAAATTGTTTTGTTACCTGTTATACTTTCCGATTATATTTTTCATATTCACTATCAATAAAAATTCACTTTACAAATATGTTACTTTTTCTCACTCGTATAAATAACTTGGGTTAAATAAAATCTGACCATGTTGCCAGGTGACAACATGTACTTTCATAGTAAGCACCTACAAGATTTAACTTTGATCACTCAACACTTTCCTAAACCTAGAGTAATAGAATAGCTAGCACCGAATTAAAAATAATGTTGAATGTTGAAAATATTTATAATATTTATGTATATATCTTCTATCGTATGTATTTTGTATTTATTTGCTAATATTTTTTGTTTTGGAAAGAAGCAAAAATAATAAAAGAAAAGGATGAGAAATATCATATATACATAATACGTACATGTATGATAAAGAATCGGTTCATGTTCGTTGTATCATGTTACATGCTTCATATTAAGTTACATAAGAAAAGGATGAAAAATTATCTCAAATGTCTGGAAACCACAAAATAATCAAATGATATATAAGTTTTCTTAAGTAAAAAATATTTATATGTGGCTGTGTATCAAATGTCATTTTATTGTTAATTATTGGAAAATGTATGTATATTTTTTGGAAGTTAATAAAAACAGAGCAATTTTCATGTGCTGCAAAAAATTGTTTTATTACTGAATGAAATCTCCACAATAAATTCCGAATTCGTGCAATAAGTTAATTTTTTGTATTCTTTAACTGTTTAATTATTACTATTTGTACCTAATGATGGCAGCACTGGAAAATTTACAGTTGATACTTTTAAGAAGTGATTGAAAGTGAAACGTTTTCTGTTGAAGTAACGTTTTGAAGTCATATTCATTAGTAATTCTCCTCGGTACAATAACTTTCATTAATTATTACACTAAAATATTAGTTTCCTGATGCATCTTATCATCAGTAAGAATATTTATTGGGAATGCAATATTTTTGGGATAGGAATAATGATTTTTTGGTTTTTACTACTAATATTCCTAATCTTATATCCCCACTAAGTTGACTAGAAAATAGGAAAATTTGGTAACTGATACTGAAAAAAAAAATTTAAATCGTACCATAAGTTTCCTTTGTGCCTTAGGGTACCAGAAAAAATCTTGTTTTTCCCTCGGTATTTTTGTTCTTTTATATCTCAAGAATCGTCAGTTACAATTTGAAAACGGAATATTGATTGAGCAGTTGGTCGAGTTACATATATATGAATTTTATACATTGACAGAATACCCATTTTTGCAAACAAAAAAAGAAAAAAGGTGATTTTTAGATTTTTTTTTCAAGCTTTTCTTATAGAATTTTTTATTTTTTATTTTATTTTTCTGAACCAATATAATTTTAGTTGGTTTTCTTCAAATTCGCGTTTGATTTCCTAATTTTTCCTTACTCGCTAAAGCTGCGTGCTATGCCCCGTAAAATATATTTTTTAAGCGTCGCTCTTAACACTACGTATAAAATGCATCACCATCGCACAAAAATTTTTCTTGATACTAAAAGGAATGCCTGCTTTTTAGTTTCTAGTTCTGGGTAACCCATGAGGTTTTTACAAAATTTTATCAAATTCACAGTTACGAAGATAATCGAGTAATTTTTTCCAAATTTTATTTCAATATGGCAGGCGATTTATAATACCTACTCTCAATCGCGAAAACTCAGTTTTACATTCCGGATCGGCTCCTACGAATCCCGAAAAAAACAAATCACTAACTATTTGTAATGCACAATCTCATTACCTTTTGACTGCACCAATTTAATTCCGAATCCATTTAAAATATTTTTAAGATGGATTTATACTATGCCTGTTTTTGTCATTCAAATTTTTTTCTTCCATGCACCCTTATCACATTTGGCTTTATTTTCACCATTGTGTGCATTTGACACGTAGCATTAATATAAACTTGTTTATATATGAGACAAATATGTACATTACATGTGTATGTACCAGTATACACTATATCTCACATATTATACAATATTTTTATAAATGATCCTCACCCGAGCCTGAGCAGCAAGCGCTGAGACGTTTTGTAGTAGTGTATAACAACGGAGAGCAGACCATAGAAGCAGAGCAAAGCAAAGCAAAGCAAAGTTGCTTTGATTTAAGTGGGCGGAGATTTTATACGGCGACCATTTGTCATTTGTTTTGTTACATTTGTCAGAGAAATTCGTATGAAAAATGATCAAAAGTATTATTTATTTTTGTAATAATTTTTTTTTGTCTTGTACTACTTGCGGTTATTTGTTCTTTTATTACTTGTGCTAGTGCAGCGCCCCACCCGCGACAGACTCCATTTTCGTTTTCTTTTATTCGCCTTATGAAAATTAAAGAGTGAGGATATGAGGAGTTTTTCCTTGTAATAATGTGTAATTTTATTGACTACATTATAAATTTCTGTAAATGACATTCAGCCCTAAAGAAGTCTTTGTTATCATTAAGGGGGACCACCAGTGTAACCGCCTGAAAAAAAGGTGATTTTTTGGAATTTTTTTAAAGAAGACTACTGCATGGAATGTTTTAAGGATATATTCGTTGATACCTATATAAGAAATCCATGATAAAATTTTTGGACCAAAAAATTGAAAACTCACTGAGTTATTCGCGATCTCCCAAGGCTCCAAAAAAAAATTCCCCCCACTGCTGCAGTGGTAGGGACCTTCACAGTGCCTGAAATCAAAAAAAATGAAAAAGCCTATTAAACTAGAAGGCATTGCCCGTGCCATGAACCTCAATCGAAAAAAAATGTTAAAATTTAACAAAATGGCGGACTTTTTTAAAAAAAGTTTCAAATTTTGCGGGAAAATTTGATGATTTTTGGCTTGCAAAAATTACATTTTTTATACGATCGGAAAACTGGAGGTTCATGGCACGAAGAAACATATATAAAAGAAACTGCAATAAGAATAAAATCGATCGGATGATTTGTTTTCGAGTTATAACTGCAGCAAATTTGAAAAATGTAATTTTTCTTTACCTTTTAGTTTTAATCACTGAGAATTTTTACTAATATTATTTACGATGTACTCACTATAACGGTCATAGTAAAACTAGATGAGTCGTTTAAATGTGCCAGGGTCTAGCTACTCCATAACATGTGACTGGTAGCCACGTCCAGAAACTCCCGAACTATCAACCTTCATACAGTTCTCAATACCTACCTCAAAGTTAACTATATTAGAATCACAATCCGCTCTTCAGATGGCTGTAACTCAAAAACTATTTGAAATATGCACTTGAAATTATAGTGTGTTATTTTTAAAGGTATAGACTATCGAAACATGCAAAAAAAAATTTTCAAATTTTTTCAAATTGTCACACTGGTGGTCCCCCTTATTATATATAACAGTAATGAACCTCCTTCAAAAGGTATTTTTATAATATCTATCGGTTTTCTTAGATTTTCTTTTGTAATTTTCGTTAAAACGGTAGTATCAAACAAAAAATTAAAGGGATTTGATAAATTGCATATGATTTGAGGATACTTTGAACTTACAAAAAAATGTGAAAGTACTTAAACCATACTATTTGTTGTAGCATTGTTATTGTGGGTAATATCAAGGATTAATTTTAAAAGTATATACTGTATTCTTATGCTGCTATTTCACCACAAATAGCTGAAAAGGTATTGATCGTAGAAAAGCTTTTGAATAAACAAAATTAAAGCTAAAAGTACACTTTAAAACAGTGTGATACGCACTTTATTCAAAATAATTTTCTGCACCTCTGTCCCAACACTGAAATGAGAAAAGAAAATTTCAATTTTTTCTTTGACGATTTTGTCCTTTAACTCAGTAGTCCTCAAACGTTTTGGCTCGTGACCCCCTTTTGCAGTTGAAAATTTCAAAAACTCCCCATATATGTTGAAATGTGTGGGAAATTCGCAGGTAAGCAAATGAACAGTTATTTTTAATAAAAAGTGACCACCAGTGTCCGAGCGGTTTTTTTTTTAGAACTTAAGAAGAATAAAAAAAAAGTGTAAATATGATATTTTTATTAAACTCAGCGTTCAATATTAAAAAATATTTTTTGCAGGATAATGTTTTATTTAAAGCAGTGATTCTTAAAGTAGCAGTCGCGAAAAGTATTTGGGGAGTCGCAGAAAAAACGGATTACAGATAATATAAATATATCTGCGACTCCCCAAATACTTTTCGCGACTCTTACTTTGAGAATCACTAATTTAAATAAAATATTATCCTGCAAGAACTATTTTTTAATATTGAACGCGGAGTTTAATAAAAATATCGTATTTACACTTTTTTATTCTTTTTAAGTTCTAAAAAAAACCACTCGGAACTCTGGTGGTCACTTTTTATTAAAAATAACTGTTCATTTGCTTACCTATAAATCGAATGTATGGAATTGATATCGAATTTATTAAACATTGAAAACCAAATTTACGTCAACTAAGAAAAATGTAGTTTTTATCTCTTAGATTTTCTTGTTTTCTCTACAAAATTTTCAAACTTGTAGCAAAAAAAACTGAAATAAGAACTTTATTAAAGAATGTGACTGTTCACAAAGCATCATAATTTAATAGCATATTATTTACTAATACATACAATCACATTCTCAAATATATTTTTATTGTGTACATAAGTAATGTATACGTATTACTTATTCGCATTATAATACAAATACGAAATGCTTTAAATAAAGATACACACAAGCGTCGCGGCGGAACACGGCGGAGTGTTGTCGTCAAAAACGGAAACACGTTTGTACGTTCGCCAAGGAAAAAAGGAAAAATAGAAAAATATTATCACCGTCATCATCAGCATCGCCTCATCCCGGCGTCTCATCACTACTCACAACCCTCATACGTCCGCCCCTCATTCGTTTTTTCATCTCTTTCATCTTTTCAAAATAAATTTCCCATAGTGCAATTTACGAAAATATGTTTTTGTAGATTTGCGATAACGCTCAATGCTATACGTATATGTATGTAGATATTGTACTAGTGTTGGAGACTGTTTTGTGTGGAATCAGAAGACTGCACGAATTTTCTTTTTGTAACGAAAAAAAAATCTTTTTCACTGATAAAAATGTCTAATATATTTTTCTTAGCTATGATAAAAGAAAAAAATATATACATTAATAAATAAAACTGTTCTAGTCGAAAATTTATTGTTATTTTCTAAGTGGAAAATATTTTAATTCAAGCAGGAGACAAAGTAATGTGCGACCAATTTTGGAATATAATATCCAAAACTATTGCTGAATACCAAAAGTGAGAAAACGTCTGCACTACCAAACCAACAATTCATTTGAATAATCCAGAATTTTAATAATATTTATTGCTTTCATAAATTAATAACATCTTTTTTAAGACGTGACTGAAAATAAGTTTTTAAACAAATAAGAAAATTTATTAAATTTTTTTGAACGTTGCATATAAATTAGTTTAGAATGGAAATTAGGAGTGCTGCAGAGCTCAAAAGAAAAATGTATTTAAGCAAATACAAGATAATGAAAAAAATTAAAAATTACAAGGAGACAAAATTGAGGGGCTCAGAACTATAGTGGTGTAAGTCAAAATATGTTGTTTTAAATTATTTAACGTTAATGTATGAATGAAGCATAATAAGTATACGGAGCTAAAGTAAAGTAATTGTCTCTACCGGCTTTATTGTATAAGTGATGACTTATGTCGTTTCGCACTGAATAAAGATGGGGTTAAATAACAATAATTTCACAATATCTCCAATCTTAAAAAAATTGACTTACACTACTATCTACGAGTAACAAAAAATTGATGAAATAATAAGTCTCACGCATAAAAAATGAACATTTAGTACTTGCTCCAGATTGTGACAGGATGCTTACGTGAATATGCTCATGTTAATATGCTCAGCATTTTCAAGTTATTCATATACATATACACATATCTGTGATTCATAGTCAGAAACTGGTTCTCGTAGTTTTTAGACTCATAAGGAGATGTTAAAATATAAAAAGTTCATATTTTAAAAGTTTTAATGTATCTAATTGACTTGTGTTTATATTGTGATATTATCGAAAAAAAATATTTTAAGAAAATTATATTAATTCATTAATTTTGCCGCAAGTAATATTTCGTAATTTAATTTTGTTAACATAATTAATAAATTAATTGTTATTAAAAAAAAAGAAAAAATTGAGTAATCACTTGTATCGGGATTCGAAAACTGTACCCCAGTATCCGCCCTCCGATCTCTACCGCTGAGCTACACTCATTTTGACGAAACATAATAAATAACTTGATTATATCTTACCTATATTTTTGTCCAAATTTTAAATATCCTGTGTTTTTGAAAGGTGAACCTTAATATTGTAAATTTTTAATATTGATATTACGCTCTACTAGCAGACGAAATTTGATTGAGATCGGTGACGATCATACCTGACCTCTCCTTGTCAATTATTGTATTTGTGAAATTACTTTGAAAATATTTATCATCAACAGTTTGTTCGTTATTTTTCTATCAAATTTGTATTCACTTAAGGAATATCTAATTTAACGGAAACTATAGAGGAACATGCATCACATCTGCCTTATTTGGAACAGTATTTAGTATTTTTCTATCTTCATTTAATACAGAATCCTATCAATTTAAACTAATTTTTATTAATCACACTGTATATGGTTCCCAGCGCTCGTACCATAATTTATCCAAGTGCTGAGGGTTTGTTATACTATGCCAAAATATTTATAAGTATCTAATTTATAAGTATCTAACAAAATAATTATTATTTAATGATGTCGTCCATATCAGTTATTTCCTCCACTTTTCTTTCGCAAAATCAAAAATTTTAAAAAAATCAAATTGCTTATACTTTTGTAACTATTATATAAATTTTTATAAGTTAATTTTATCATGAAAAATACGTTTCATAATTTTCCTGTGGTATTCATAAGTATACCAAAATTTCATATAGGTACGTAACTTTCGAATAATTTTCCCATATTTTATTATATTTTTGTGACGTAATAAAAATAAATAAAAATAAATGATATTTTTCATGATCTACACATAAACTATGTAGCAAGGCTGTACATATATGTACTGGAAAAAGAACTAGAAAGAAATAAAGCAATATATTTGCCAGTCTTTTAGATTTTTAGCGACAAATAAATATTTGTAAAAATAAAACAAAAATTCGACTCATATGAACGAATACGTTACATATCTGGAGATATAATTACCGGGTGTTGTTGTGAAATATGAGATATAAAGAATAGATATACCAGTTGCACCATTATTTATCGCTTACATTTCAATGCAAAACTTTAGTTAAGTAACTATGGAAAATGAAAATGAATTGTAAATATCTGTATAATCGTTTGTTGTTGATCTGAATTATTTTTACTGTTTTTTTTTATTGCCTCTAGAATTGTTAATTTTTCGTTTTTATTTGCGTCGTGCAAAACTGCAATGCCCCTTTCTGTTGAAATATGTCCGATCGTGTCTCGAGACACGAAGAGCAGAACGTTTCAAATCTTATAGGAAAAGACATAGGACTATAAAAGTACACTGACGAAATTTTCTATGTTGCAAACATATTGAGACACTTTGTTCCACAATTGTTTTCCGTTCAAATAAAGAGAGATAGTATAACACGGAATGTATAACAACCGATAGAGACACATACAGCAAACAGTATCAATTTCATTTGACTGTTTACACTGTATCTATATATGTAACTTGATAACTCTGTTTTAAAAGTAACCAAAACTTTTCTATGTAAAGAAAATGAAATATATTATTGTTTGAAAAATACTGAAAAACGAATTGCATTATTTCCGTTTTCTACGAAAAATAAATATTGGATTTTTACCTTCTTATAAATACGAAAATAATTTTGAATTTTTAACGTAACATTTATAACACAAAAAAATGGTAAATAAAATTCGGTTGCTTTAAAACGATAAATCCGTTTAGTTTTAAAACCATAAATTTGTTTAAAATAAAACACATAAAATCCAATAAAATAAGGATACTAATGCTAGTAAATTTTTCTAAGAGAAAACAAAAATATATAATTTTATTTTTCCAATTTTTAACCCTTTGAAGTTTTTAAAAATTTTCCAAAAAATATTAAATTGAAAATAGACCAGAATATATCGACGTCCGATATAAATAACATTGTAACTCATTTTACCTCGATTTATAGGAAAATTGTTTTAAATATTTTTCCTGTTAAATATTAAAAAATTTTACACTATTTTCTTGCGTTTAATCAATCAATATGGGAAATTTTTCGACAAGTCCAGTAAATTATAAAAGTAATAAATGTGACTTGAAATTTATTATCTATGCATATCAGACAATACAACACTAGTCTGCATAGCCGCAAAAATAAAATTTATTTGGTTTCGATCAATGGGCAGTGAAATTGGACCGTTCACGCCAGTGCAGGTCGGTCTTACTCTGACCATTGACATTTAATAACATTTAGTTGTTTGTTTGACCGTGTATTGTCGTTAACTCTCGTGCACGTCAATATTGAAAATCCTGACAAAATCGAACGTACTCTCATCATTGCCTAACGGATGCAGAAGTATAAAAAAGTTGTTATTTTCACGATGCATAGGCTGAATGAAGGCTTATGTTTTGCTGAATTCGTTCATATATTGTTCCTGCATTACCCGATACAAGTTTATTTGCTGGAATTTGTGCTGGCGACCGTGATAATATCTGTGCTATAGCGCTGTAGTGCTAGAAAATGATCTCACTGTTATGGCTCTAGATACTAGATAGGTGTCATACATGCAACCTGTTCTATTTTCATGCCTGCTTCTCTACTATATTTAACCGTTAGCCAATAAGAAAGTCGTATTTCTCATGTGGGCACCCGTTTACCACCACTAACGGTACACGATAGTGGCGGTATACACGTGGTAAACCCACTGGAACCATCTACAGATTCCGGCCAATAACACTCATCGTTGCAGTCAGAATCACAGAGGAACAATCACAGTGCCCAACACAGAAACTCGTTTGGAGCACAGGGAGCTTTAGTTAAAAAATTTTATAATTTACATTGCAATGTTGTTCATATTGGGTGTCGATATTATTTTACATAATGATACTTCTAATGACAATTCCATTTAAAAATTCATTATTTTGTGTTTTCCATTTAAAAGAGTATCGTTACTAGCTAGATGGACACTGTTAGATGGGAACGCCTTTCAAAGAAACAAAAAAAAAAACAGTAAGCGCTTGAAAGCACATCGATCTCGCTTAATGTACTTATATGTGAAAGAAGAGGATACATATGTCTTCTGTACCGAATTGTCTGTTTATACATATATTTTCAAGTTGTTTATTTTGTTGAGGTTCTCATCCATTTCTTGTTATACTTTACTAACATGAACATATTTGTCGCACCATTAAGTTTTCGAACCGAACATACTTTTAAAAATTCAAATACAACAACCAGATAAACGTACAGTAATGAACAAAATAAAATTTTCCAGTTTTAAAACCCGAATCAGGTCCGTGTGAGAATCTGGAGATATTTTAGTAGCGACCGGCCTTCCATTCTCCACAGAAAAACTACAAATGAAATTTTGAATCAATTATTTTTTTAATTTTTAACAGTTAATCAGTGATCTCCGAAGGAATTCATTTCTTTTATTTGTTTTGGCTAATTTGTCAATTATGTTGCCGTAATTTAAACTCATCACGAGATCTTTTCTTACTGTCATTACCACGAGTGGATTCAAATTATTAGAAGATAAGGTACGGTGGCCTTCACGAAATTTTTTATAAACTTCAGGATAGAAAAGAAGCAACTTGATTCACTACTGGTAATATAAGTGGAAACTTGAATGCTGGTCCAATTAAATTGTAGCTTTTGGTCAGTAGATTAAATCTATGTAACATTTTGAAGCAGCATATGGCCTACATAGCCGGTGTGTCTTATATGCAATAGACATTCCTATTTTTTAGTAATAATCTTCTAATTCAGAAGTTTAGTTCAGATGTTACATAAAATTGGTAGTAATACATTTATTTTTTTGAGTGGTACTGTAAAGTTGGAAAAGAAAAATTTATATTTTTTTATTTAAATATATGACAGAAAATTATGTATTATGAATTTTCCTAGCCATGTTGAATAAAAACAACGGGTTATTTTGTTTTGTTTGACTTTTTTTGTTTTCGACAACAATAACGGTCCATGGTGTGCTTCGGTGCTCTTGGACTGTCCATATGAATTTTCTGAAACATCTTTTACAACATATTTTACGAAACATATTCTTTCTTATGAATGAATTTGACTTTTGACTTTATTGTTCTTGAGTATTTTTACATCTAAATAATTTTTATTGTTAGACTTAAATCTTTTACTGTCAAATACAAATATTATAATTTATAACAAAAATAATATGGATTTAGTTTTGCCAAGGATGATGACATTGCTTTGGAAATATACCAATATTGATATTTTCAAAGTTGTGGCTTGTGGCTAATTGTACATCTTCTTTGTATTGGGTTTTCGAACTGTAACTCTATTTTAAATGCCCGAAAACCCAGCATATTTTGTAGGTTTGACCTACACAACACGTAGATATGAAATAATCAAAAATACTGGTAGTAAAATAGCCGTTTTGGGGAAACTAGTACAGCCCCTGGGATATATTTTCAAAATAAGTTATGTTACGATATCGGTGAGTAATAAATATACCATTGGCACCTGTTCCAGCCTCTGATCTTTCTGCGTTCTTGAGACAATTCGCTATATATATATGCTGATGTTGTATATATGTATATGTCCCTTACCTCATACACTCGTCATTCATAAAAATCATTTTACAAAATAATAGTGTCGTTTTAGTCTTTCACATTATCAATGAACTTTTTTTATACGCTAGTTATTCAGGAGTTGCCTGTACACAACATATATATTTATTTGTTCAAATAACTTTTTCTAGAAAAGAATAATGCTTTATATAAATATACAAATAAATCAGCTACATCTAATATACAATATATAACAAAATTTTATTAATGCCAACTGCGAACTTTTTTCGAAAACTAGAAACAAACTAATACACCACGGTACCACTATTATTGCCTTCAAGCACAAGCAACATTGAAAAAGAAAAATAATATATTGATACACTAAGACCTCGCCAAACAAATCAACAATGTTTGATCACATTGATAACTGTCTGTCTGGCCCGTAGGGATGGATATTTTGTGTTGCGGCAAAGCATGGCATACAGCTATACACATAGGGGAGAAGTGGCATGAAAGGGACATTTTTGTTTTAAGCGTTCTAATAAATAAACGAGAATATTACTACGAACGGAATTAGAAACTTCAGTTATTTTACTCTTGAAATAAAGTTCAACAATAAACATTTCTTTGTTATTAGTTGTAATTTTTGTCAGTTTTTAAAAAAGTGTATTTTGTCCCTTTCATCAATAGACCGTATTGAAAGGGACATGATAATTAATGAAAGAGACAATACTAAATATCATTCATGTTGTTCAAATTTCCACCTTATGTACACAAGACATACAGTTAATACTATTGCGCAGGTCATCTTACTGAACTTACATATTAAAAAAAATTTGATTAAATAATGGAAATTACCAAATGATTTCAGTAATCGATGATTATTAATTGCGTGGTTTTAGTAATCGATAATTAAAATCATTGTTTTTCGTTTGATTATTTTTGTTCGAAATTTTTAAACAAGAAGAAAGTTTAAAAAAATTAATTAACACTAAGAAAACACGATGATAGAGAAAAAATTGTGAACTTATTTATTCTGTCCCTTTCATAAATATAACACATACAACCAAATTCAAAATTTAACCTTTAAATCTACAATTTTATTTAAAAGATATCTGATCTGTTGTTTTCCTCTATTTGAAAGAATAAATAATTGTATATAATTACAAACTATATTTACAAAAATATTTATGTAATATATCAGAAAACGTTCCGAAAAATTAAAAAAAAAATTACTTTGGAACATAAAAAAATTTACAAGCATAGCATTACCATGTTTTAAATGACAGTGGCTCGAAGTCAGGAACAAACATATCTGCATTGGTGCTGCCACACAACACCAATACGTTTGATTTGCCGGGATTCGTATTTAGCGCGGAATTTGAAATACGTCTCTTTCAATACGTGTCCCTTTCATACCACTTTTCCCCCATATAAATATCGTTATAAATTTTTTTTGCCTTCACAAAATATACGTCTAATGAAAAATAAAGAAGAACTTGTCGACGACCGTGGAGATAAATAAAAAAAGAAATACACCGTTATTTATGGCGAAATTATACGATTATCGATAGTTTAACAATTTTCTATTTTTCTTCATCTTCGGAGAAAACTCGAGAATTTATTAAATTTTTATAAAATAGATTGCAAAAAAGTTTTCTAATTTTTATAAAAAGAATTGAAAGTTTTATTATGAAAATTATAATTTATAACTAAATTTTTAGTTTTAAAACAGAGATTCTAAACAAGTTCATTCTTGATAACACAAAAATTCATCAATCCTATTCACTCACTTTACAATTTTTATAAATTAAAAAAAAGTCAGAAACAAACATACTGATGAAGACTTTTCCGTTCGTATTGCAGACGCGGAAGTTCCTGGGGTCAATCCCGAGAATGATTTGGAAGAATCGAAACCGTAAATGCAGTTCCTCCACTACCAATAAACAAATGTACGTACTACTTGATGGACCAAATTTCTACGTTGAAGTCCGGCCCTACTACTACGATGTATAGAAGAAAAAATAATTATTTTTATCAGACGTTAAATTAAATGTAAAAAAATTAGTAAGTAATAAGAAAAAAATACCTGTAAATTATAAGACTAAATTTAATTGAAGTTGGAACAGATATACGTAAAAATTAATGTTCTTGTTATTTAAAATGTGCCATTAGAATTATCTGTTAAATCTATTATTACAAATAATTAAGTATTGCAAGGATTATAATATCATTTTGCAGTTATGATTATATTATCAAAATATAGGATTGATGAATTTTTGTATTTTATTACTTAGGATCTAGTTAAAAGTTCAAAATTTTCTTGCCATACGTACAAGTAATTTGGTAACCATCTCATTAAAATATTACGTTCCTAATAATAAAAATAATAGCATAATTAATACTAATCTTTTAAAAATCACCTTCGTTATCGTTCTAAAGTTTTGTTGAATATTAATGTGCAAAAAGAGGTAAATAAACGTTATAAAATGGAAACTATATATAATCCATTTCACTTAAATTTAACCATGAATCATCACTTATGAATTTAAAGAATTTCTGTTGTCTTGGCTTTATCTCACTATTGCACTTGCGTAAATTTTAATTTGCAGTTTGTAATATTAATAGATTTGAGCGTTACTTTATGGTATTCCATATTTGTAAATAATAAACAAATATTTTACTTCGCAAAAATGCCACTTTTATTTTGAAACTGTGACCCGATTTTAAAAAATCGGGTATCTACAAATTAAACTGCCAAGATTGTATTGGTTTTTACATCGGTCAAACTGGCAGAAACTTTGAAACCCGGAGAGCAGAGCATTTCAGATCCTATAGAAATAAGAAATCCGACTCTGCTTTTGCGAGACATTTAATTGACACTGGACCCACACCAGAACGGGAAATTACAGATTTACACGAGGCAAGCAAAGGACAGAAGTTAACAATCCTAGAAGCAATAGAAATAAATAAACATAGCTCCGATCACCTTTTAAATTATTACACCGATATTTACAGTTCAACTTATTTAAATTTTAATTTCTGTTTAAAACTGTATTCATTGTAAATTGTCTTTTCAAGTTCAATCTTTTGCCACGTGTTTGTGTGCCTCTTGTTACATGTAATGTAATCTTGTTTTTCTTGATTTTTGGATTCTCCTACCACTCCCACCCCTTTCACTTCCACATCACATACCACTCCCCCTTAATAAGTATAGGTAGATAAAATTAGTATGTAAGGCATGTAACGAATATAATATTTATTCTGTTTGAAAATGAACTGACGCATGACGGTTCAAAACAATATTGTCACAGTTTCAAAATAAAAGTGGTATTTTTGTGAAGTAAAATATTTGTTTATTATTTGTAGTTTGTTTTTTAGTAAAGAATAGAAGATTGATTTATTTCGAATAAAAGAATTATTTAATTCTTTAAAGATGACTCAGGCTCAATTGTATTTGAAATTGAGTATAATTCGTTTTTATCTATAATAATAAAATTGAACTCTTATTTGTCGCCAATCTGTTAAAAAAAAATATTAAAAATACAAAAAACTTTACTTACCTTTTTATTAAAGTACAAAAGTGATTTATAAAGACATTTTTTTCATCCTAATTTTAAGTGATAGTAAATAACTAATAGTGCAATGTACAGTTTTTAATAAGTAAACACATAGTGTTATTCTGTAAATAAAATTCATTAAAAAACTTGTTTTAGTAGGTTTTTAATTAATTCATAAATATGTACACCTTACAAAATACTTATTGTAACTGAAATACGTAACTCCCCATTAGTACTGATCTCGTATTTAAGTAATAATAGTGCAATTATGAATATTAAAATAAGTTGTAATCACAATAATTAAGTAAATTATTATAGATAATTATATTGTAATTTAAATAAATTATAATACGACTTAATATTATAATGTAAGTATTTATTACTTAACACATGCCTCCATTAGTATACGACTTATTTAACTTGCACACAAACGATGTAGATTGGATACAGATTATTGGTCTAAAATCAACAATACTTTTGATGTTTCGATTAATATACGTCATTCAAAAATTTTTTTCTATAGTTAGGTTCAAAAACTCTGTCTCCGTCAGTTACAACAAAAATTAAAAATTACATAGTTTTCGATTTTTGTAAATAAATATATTAGGGTGAATGCGGGAGAGATGCCGCACATTTTGAAAACACTTGATAATTCTTAAAGTATGCATTTAATTGATTTGTAATTTGGTACACAATAAATGCAAACATTATTCTTTAAAATTATTTATAAATAATTTTAAATTTTGAGTCATAAAGGATTCATAATTAACATTTTTGTAAAGCTTGCAAAGCGGCATCTCTCCCACACCTATGGGAGAGATGCCACATCAAAAAAAGTGAGACGCTGCATAGTTCATATTAAAAATTTTGTATTCTACACACATCTCCATACATGATGCATGCCATATGTAATCATTTTTGGCACAGTAGGTAAACTCGCTCCCAAATCCTTCAGTGGTACCCCGTTGATTTTTATTACCTATGTAAATTCGCTCCCTAAATGGTCAGCAAGGGTGGGTGATCCCTATAGGACGTCACAACATATGTTTTTCTGTGTCTACACTGCAGTTCAAAAATATTGGAATCCTTTTGATAAAAAATAAAGCTTATACATTTTTGCCAAAGATATTTTCTTGCTAATGTTTAATTTATTGATTTATCAAATTTAAAATTACTTTTATTAAGGAAAAGGTTTTTAATTGTTTTAACTATTTTAATAACTTCATTTTAATTATTTATTATAATATTTAATAGAATATTTTAATTCTTTTTGTTTAATTATGTGCAGTTTTTTGAACTTTCTATTAACTATTACTAATTTTGTAAGTATTTTTTAAGAAATTTTTTCTTACTGCTGCGTTTTTCTAATACTTGAATATTGTTACTTTTATTTTATATATTTTGTTGATAAAGCCTGATTATAAAAATATTCTTAGATCAAATCAATAGAAAACTTTATCAGTATCTGGTATTACTGATAAATATTTTGTAAGAAAATGTTCCGAAAAAAAGGCTAGTTGAACTGGACGCACATTTAAAATTGATACTGTCGATACTCGTATACGAATTGCAATGAGTACCTATCGGAATTAAAATATACATTTGGAGAAATACATTTGAGACAATTTGGCGCCAATTTTTATATCCTGTTTCGTAATTATAAACTTTTTAAGTGTAAATATTGTCTGTTTTTACCCTGGTGTCCCGCGGTCTTAAGGGGTGTCATTTTCAATATACATGCTTTGTCTATATATCCTTTTCAGTAATAATATTAAAGAATAAAAAGTAAATAAAAATGTCGAAAAAAACATGTAATTTAGTGCCAGTGGTAATTAAAAGGGATAACATTCTTAAATACGTAAAAATAAATTGCATTTCATGTACACAATGAAAATCAAAGTGTTTCAACAAAAAAAATCTATGGATGCGTATATAAATAATTTCAAATATGAAAAGAATAAAAAACTAATTCTTAAACGATATGGTAAATTTAAAAATAATATTTTTCTAATAGTATTATTTTATGAGATATTTCCTATACTGCTAATTGTTCCAGTATCATACTTCATACATACATAAAAATGTTGACTATTTTTAGAAAAGAAAATATTCAAACAATATGAAAAAAAAAATTTGTTATTTTTATGTATCGACTTATGGTGCAGGCAGGGCCAGATTAACACTAAGTGCCGCCCCTAGACACCGTGAAAATCGTAACTTTTCCTACCTTTTTTTGACTTTTCTCTAAAAAAATTATTGACGAGTAAAAAAAAAACGTCAATTTACAACTTTTGCCTCCCTGTTCTAAAAATCTGCCGCCCTTAAAAACTGGCCGCCCCTAGGTCATGGCCTACCTCGGCCTATCGGGTAATCCGGCCCTGAATACAGCGCGTAAGCAAATTATGAACGTCATAAACGTATATTTAATTCTTACATTTTCAACCATTTTAGGAAACATTATGTATTACTAACATTTTCTCGCGGCTTTGTATGCGTAATGTTTGAAATTATGACATGATGTTAATATATTATATTAGTGATGTGCTGGATCGTTAAAAATGTGTATCCGCAGATACACCTGTATAAGGAAAAATTTCTGTACTTGAGAAAAAATCTCAATCCCTTGGTTCTCCCTTATTCAAGTTTCACTGCCTAGTATGATATGAAAACAAAAATTTTTTGTATTTTATTATTGTTAAAATCAAAGATTAAAATTATTTTTAAGTGTCAGTTACTTAGATGTAGGGAAAATGTGAAGGTCTATACACATACATACTATAGTCCCACTATTTATAAAATTTTAATAATTAGCTTGTTTTTAAAAAAAAAATAGAGTATTTAATGCATATGTTGTATAGTTTTTCAGATAAATAATATATACCTAATATGTAATTAAATTATCATTCATAGTTGCGATGTTCGTGGATTTTTGTAGAGTAGTGTATATATACCAATATAATTCTGTTTTTAACTGTTTCAATATAAAAAACATGTGTTAACCCCCTGCAGAGTAGGGAGCGAATTTACATAGATCATTAAGAGACCCGGGAGCGAGATTACACTGTAAAAATGGTCAAGGGAGCGAGTTTACCTTCGTCCCTTTATACATCTTAACCAGTCAACTTTTTTTTTTTTTGTTTCTGAGTACTTTTCAAAACATTCAATACACAGGTAATCACCATTATTTTCGTTATCTTCACTAATATGAGGACTCTTCCTGATCCATTAATGGATCTTTTATATTTACGTGGCATAATTTACAGTCCAAAAAAAAAATTGCGTAATTAAGGTATATAAGTCTATGTTTTTAACATGTAAAATAATGCGGCATCTATACCAACTTTAAATGCGGCATCTCTCCCTTTTGTTTGGATAGATGCCGCGTGTTGCTATAGCAAGCATAGTGCGGAATTCTGACCTAAAATTTTATACAGTACTTTTAAAATATTCCTAAATTAACAACAAAACTCATTTTCATTAAAGCAATGAAATATACATTCTTAAATTCTAATGAATTAAATGCTTGATAAAATATTATGTTAAAAAACTTACTTTTCAATAATAAAAAGTTGGATAATTACTAAAGTAATGGACTAATCATAAATGCTACCATATACAGCTTAAATAAGTAACTTATTTTAAACATTTAATCCATTAATAGCGCTATCTATCAATCAACGGGCGAACTATGACTACTGCGGCATCTATCCCGCACTTACCCTATATATGTAAATGTGCAGTGTGTTCAAAAATTTGTAGTAAGTTCATAATTATATTTAAAATTTAATTTTATTTACAATACTAAATGTTTACGAACTCAAAAATGTTAATATGATTATATAATCAAATAACTCAGGAAGACACAAGTCCATAAGTTAATTTAAGTGTATCCATAATTACTTAACTATCAGTTCTGTTAATTCAATGCAATTTTACAGCAAGTGCCAGCATTTTTCTTTGCTGAAGTACGTAGAGATTGCAATGTCTTAACTATGTTAAATAGATAATAATGATCACATAGCTGATTTTTAAATATTTACGATTAGATATTAGTACCAATATTAGAAAAAAATGAAAGCATAGTAAGTTGACTTGATTTTAATTAGAGTTATTTGTACGCTAAAAAAAATTGTAAATATTTTAAGTTACACACCCAATACATAAGTAAACCTATTTCTATACTTTATATATGTATTTCAGTTTAAAAAAAAACTCACGTTAACGGGTCACAGTAGAACTATATAGTAATATGTATATGAAACACTAATATCTCCCCACCCCCAGTAATAAACACTATATATCATAGTGATAAACGTTCCTTAAACCCTTAATTAAGTATTGGAAAAAGTTGAAAAAATCACTTAGGATTGTAATCACTCATTCAACAAACTTTCATTTTTCCTATTTAAGCAAATTTTCAGTCAAGTTTTTGCAAGATCGTAAACATCTAGTGTTATTGCCTATTCTAATATTTTATATATACGCACGTAAAGCCAAAAAAGATGTATACTAAATAAAAAATTTTAAAAATTTCCAAAAATTGAAGAATGTTTTTTGAAAAATATTAATATTTTTATTTTGCTCAACTTAAAAAACAAAGTAATGTATACTGTCACTAGGGTAAAAGTCCCTATACTTAAACGCGATTCAGTACTGGAACAGTTTTGGTATTTTATATATTAATGAAATTATTTTTGAAAGAAACCGACAAATATCAAAACTGTTCGAGTATTGAATCGCGTTCGAGTATAGGGGCTTTTACGTTATTAGAGAAACAAATAATGACATCCATTGTAAAAAATATAAATTAAATTATTAATTATAATAGAATTAATATAGATACGTATACAATAAATATTAATAATATTTCTTGCATTGTGTCAGTGTATACCTAATTTATTTTAATAAAAATTTATGCTAAAATTATAACGAGACTCTTTTTAATTTATTTAATCCAAAACAAAATTTCAGGAAAAAGCAGCAAGCAGTGTCATTTGTACCTACATCAAATTATCTAAAAAAACTATGCGTTTGGAAACAAGAAGTGACCCTCAAAAACGAAACAGAATGACTCTCAAAGCTTATCATGTATTGTAATTATTACATAATAAACAAAAAAATAGTTTCATAGTACAATTCAGACATAAATTTAATATTTTTCAACGAAACAAATATGTGTTTCGGAATTTCGTACCATAAATAATAATTTGTAACTGATAAATTATTTTTGTTCAAAAATTATTTTACGGTTGAGTGTCCGCTTTGTTTTTGACAACAAAAAGCAACAAAATAAAAAATTTTATATTTTTCTAATAATTGTATGTACAACTAGCGACACCATCAATAATACAATATTCCGCAGTACCATTCATTATTTCAATTGTCATCAATATTAATTATAATGCGAACAGGATATATTATAGAGTGGTCAAAAAATATCGATTCGATATTAAGCTGTAATATATTGTCTTATTGTTAATCAATAAAAATACGAAATAAAAGAAATATAAGCATTGACTATAATTAAAAGAATTAGAAATGAAAGATGCACAGCTTAGAAGATAACACAAATATTTTAACCACTGGTTTTTTTTTTACGCAGAACACAAATGTTTTTACTGTGTACGTGTATAGACTGTATTCTTCCTTTACATTTTTTGTATAAGCAGCAAATGGAAATCTTTAGTGGCTACGTCAGTTACTTCTTTAAATAAGACGGTAGGTAATGATTTAATGATAAATATATATCTTGAGTAAAACTTTTGGTTCGTAATATTTTTCTGGAACCCTCTGTATAATATCAAACGAATTATTTAAAATATATATCTTGAGTAAAACTTTTGGTTCGTAATATTTTTCTGGAACCCTCTGTATAATATCAAACGAATTATTTATTAATATTCCATCAGTAATGAATCTGATTTGTTCAGATTGAACATGGATGGAGCTAACGCACCGAGAATATCACACCGATGAACATAATTCGTTGCTGGTGCTAATACTGGCGCTACTGTCGCTGGTACCAATACTACACGTATTATTGTTGTTGTTTTAGCTCATCACAATCATTCAAAACCAAACCAAACCAAACAAAGCTTAAAGCATTTGATGTGGTATTAGTAATAATACATGTAGCTCTACGTAATGTACTGTACTATCCAGTCTATTATATATGCCTTGTTTACGATGACTAATCAACCCTGAAAATGTTATCCTAATCCAAAATAATAATTCATAAACGTGTCAAATATAAATCGTAATTTATTGTTCCACAACAAACCACCAATCTCCATTAATAATTATTAAACAAGTGAATGAACACACGGTGGCAGCACCGCCTGTCGTCCACCGCCAACCAACCTCCCCCCACTTCACCCCTATTCATCGACGTGGGTGTGAGTGTTGTGTATATGTCATGTGGATGCTGTGACCGGCTCGATCCAGTGGTGCGGTAGTCGGCTCTATGGTCCATTCCTACACCCCCCGATCACCGCTGCCAAGGGGTGATAAACAACCCTTCAATTCAATTCACACACACTCCCATACAAAAACACCTCTTCAAATCAACGTGTAATATATTTATGTTATACAATTTATGTGTGTCGACCTTTATAATGTAAATAGGTGTATATTATGGTTCGTGTACATGAGCCTTTATGTGTTCCAATACGTGGTTTATGTGTGTTTTTTTGTTTTAGGGGGTAGAAATTGTAAAATAAACGTATTAGAAATTGATTAAAATCACATAAATCTTTCGATGGGTAATAAAAAATTATTTCGTTTCGTGAAAATTAACACAATGGCGGCACGTGGGTATAAGTGTTTGGTTAAATCAATTTCGTTAATACAGTTGTACTATTTTCCCAAAAGTAGAATTTCTCAAAAAAAAAATTCTTACTTCAAATGTATTTTATGTACAGATATAAACAAACATTTCGATCGATTGTTCCTCAGATATTTAGTTGAAAGTAGCATGGATGTCAATGCTTTAATGCGGCCCATACAAGGTTCAACTTGTTGTACTACCTAGTTGTACTACAAGTTGAACTGTTTGCCATACACTATTAAACTATTCATCCAACTTGTCGTCCAACTTCAGTTATTCACAATTTTTGAAAAAGAGAACTTCGTTAAAATTAAGGATAAAATTCTTGCCTTAGCAGTAATTGCAGAAAGGAGTGAAAAAAGCGCGAGTAAATGAAAAAAAGACAATGGAGCAAAGAGTGGTTGGGAAGAAAATTTTCTAATGAAAAACTATTAAAAAAATTAGTGAATGTGAACCGATTATAAAAATTATATGCGAGTGAACGACGAAATTATTAATGATATTTTAGTAAAAATAATACCTTTAATAATCAAAGAAGATACGTTTATGTGTGATGCAATTTCTGCAAAAATACGCTTGGGAATTACATTAAGGTTTCTTGCAACGGGAAATTCTTTTGAAGATTTAAAATTTTCAAGTGCGGTATCACCGCAAACTATTGGAAATAACAAACAAAATCAAATATTTAAACTTTCCAATTGTTACCGCTGTAAATATTTTGTTGATTTACACCCTTTACAACATATATGTACTGGTTTTGTTGTTCAACTACCTCACACACAGTACAACATGTTCATAGACCATTTGCTCCGCCCACGTAAAAAAAAAATATTTTGAGTTTACTTCAACCGTTTATGCAACCATCAAAATAGTTGACCAACTGCCCCACACACGATTCAACATGTTATGCAACTCAACCAAGTTGTACAACAAGTTGAACCGTGTATTGGCCGCATAAAAATTTAGAAAAAAAATGAAATTTTCATACTGAAAATGCTCATTTGTTTGTGTTTTTAAGTTTAACTAAGAAGAAAAGGGAATTAAGGTTTAAATTTAATTTATTTCTATTCAATATCCCTTAAATTTATTATTCATAGTTTCAATTTACTTTCATTATTATTAAAAACTATTAAAATTTATCAAATCTGAGAACACAAAAAGAAATCAAAATAAATTTTAAAATTAATACAATTGAAATTTCACTAAATGTACATTTAATTGATATCAAGTATAATTATTTCAACGCCAACCCTCTGGCGTTCTAACCCGATGGCATTTAATCTTGAACTCGATTCGAAAATAATGCATTTTTATTATTTTATTTTCCGTATTTTCGTTATTGGCTTCGTACGTTCGTCATAACCGCGACACATTCCGTGAAATTCTATAATTGGAATATATCTTTATTACTTCGAATCGATTACAAAATCACCCCAGAAGTTTTCATTTCGGTCGTGTAGTCTTAAGGAGAATCATAATTGTTTTTTTAATTTTACTTTTTTTACTGTACAAATACGACACTCGATTTTTCTCGAATTATTTGGAAAACTATATTATTACAATTGGTAACGTACAAAACATTGGTCTAATGATAATAAGTTTAGTATTATTTAAACAAAGAAAGACGAATGATAACAGACACACATAGACTAGAGAGAGGATCGGCAGAAATGGTGTAGGGTAGATGTGGGACGAGGTGTCAGAATGGCGATATGTACATAGAAACACAACAACAATAAACGCGCTATAAACATGTATACGTATACATTTGCAGAGCTACTAGGCTCTATCTTGTGTATGTATATGTTGTAGCTGTGTAGTAGCCTGCCTGGCATGGCCTCCACTTGCGCTTGCTGTAGATGCGGAGAGATTCACATACATTAGTCAAGCAATATATTAGAGTTTCAGTTAAATCCACATTGATGTATGTTTTTAACCAAATGTATCCGAACGTAACAAATGTAATAATATCACCCAATATATATGTATGTATGTTTTGTTTGTGAGATATATATGTTAAATATAACGGATCTCAGCGAAATTGTCAAGAACAACCTTAAAATGAAGTTGAAGTTTTCTTCTAAGCTGAGGATTTCAACTATTTTAAAAATTATACTACGGTTTTGAAAAATAACAGGAATAATGGTGTATTTGGCTAAAATTTGTTCATTATTTAAGACATCGTTGTACATTGAAAATGTGGAAATATCCTTCAGTAACCTGATTAAACTGTCGCCCGTCCCAATCTGTCCACACTCTTTGGCTTTCAGTTAAGGACCTATTACTGGGACGACTCGGGATAAGCGAGAATTACAATCACTTTGAATATGAGATAATCTAAGGCACACAATGTTCATTATCTTCAAAAATTCTTTGGTTGTGTTGTTTGTAATCTAAATTTAATCAAAATTAAAGAGTAAAATGCATAACATATTTTAAATATAAACAGTAGAAATACTTTATTAAAATATTTGTTAAACCAAAGTGTTAGTATGTTAAACCAGCAGTTCCTCTTCCGCATCACCTCTTGGGTACCCTAATATAATACCTGGCAGACCAACATTTTCGCCGGCGAATCATTTGATGATTCTGTTACAGAAAGTCGCTCGGTATACACTTCATTTTGACTCTGCAATACTGTGAATAAATATTGAAATTGATTATTTCATCATCATAATCAACAGCAGTTCCAATTTGGTTGCAGTACATCTCTTTATGATTTAGAGAACTTCGCCGGTAGCCTCTGTCGGAACAATTCTTAAAACTTTAATATGTGCTTAGGAGTATAACCGCTTCGAAGCATACAAATTTTGATTAAGTCCTTGATTATAATTGTTCTTTTATTACTTATGCCTACAATACTTTTTTCCCCAGCATTGTTCCTTCATACTTTCTTTTCTAAAAGCGTCTGAACGATATCTACCTTGATTATTATCCAATAATTTTAGGAAAACGAAATTAATTTTTGGTCACTACTTTTATCGAAAAGAGATTAATTCAAAGGTATAATTCAAAGATAAATTTCGTATGTACTTACTTAACATAAAAAAAAGTTCAGAATTTTTTTTTTGGACAATTTAACTCATGTGTATCAAGTTCCATAAGACTATTCTAGTTTTTTCACTTTTACGATGGAAAAAAAAGTTCGGACAGATTTTTACAGCGAAAAAGATGGTACAGAACATTTAATTGGCCATTTTATTGTAGGTAAACACGATAAAAATGAAACAAAAATTCGTATTGGTAAATTTAACTGATTTCAGAACCATAGTAACAATGTATTAAATAATAATATAAATTATACTAATTTATTTTATTCGTTAAATTGTTTTACCATATTACACTTGAGTTTTATATTTTTTTTTTTAAATAATTCTACAACTCAAATTTCTTGCCTAAATGCAATTTAATTCGAGGAACTGTCAACCCAAAAACGCTTCAGCTTCGATGTCGCGTTTTTGTTAGTGGACAATTCTTCTTGTTAAATTGCTAAGGAACAAACTTTCGTTAGACAAACCCAAATTTACTCGAACAAAATGCAAACCTCTCGTGTAATAATAAGTGAAAACAAAATTATTATTTTATTTTTTTAATCTATTACTTATGTGCCAATTTAGTTTAGATGTTGCGTACAAGTAATTTCGGTCGTAAATGTGAATTTTGCTTGCGTTGCCTATATATCCGTACAAATACTCGTATATCTGTTGTATGTAGTCGTACATCTAGCGTTAATAAATATTTTGTTTTAAACTGTTAAAATTATTCTGTCTACATTCATTTTCTAAGATACAAACTTAATTTTGTTATTTCGAAATTCTTAAAATAATACCTAGCTAAAATAACATTTAAATGTTAAATTTATCGCAAGGGTAATATGTTTGCACTTATTGTTTGCTTTAAATATAAACACCAAAATAGTTACCCCGAAAAAAAAAATTAAAGCTGCCGTACGCAAATAAATGTTGATAAATATAGACCATTTTAATTTAGAAAATGTACATTTTTTGTTATTTAACGCAAAATAAATACTGGTTTTATTTTTCGGAATATTATTGATAAAGCTATAGATAGATATTCATTTTCAGATTTTCCCGAATAACGACAAAAAATAGAGATAGACAGAAGAAAACTAAACCATTTAATTATATTTGTAACCAGTGAAGAATAAGGTGTAATATCCAAGAAAATATACACACTGGCTTTTTTAGGACTTTGAGTTCATAGGATCAAAATGATGGAAACCAATTGAAATCAACAAAATCGGGTAGATTTTAAAATACATAAATAAAATTCTCTTGAAATTTCATGTTGACTACCAAAACCCATCATGGGGAAAAATTCCTTATATCGCAAAATATCGCAATCGTAGTTTTATGGGAAATAGAGTATTAAACGCATCATCATTCACATACATATAAGATCCGTTAGTGTCGAATCTTTAGAAATTCGCTATGTTATGCAGATGCTGTGATTTAAATTTTACCATCTATAAAGTAAGTTTGTTTATTAAATTTGAAATTTAACTTTTCAGTTTTGTATTGTTGAAACTACGGTCCAGTAGGTATTAGGTAACTTTTTTATAAAAATGATTTCTTTTTTACCCACGACAGAACAGAAGAGGTATATGCGTTTGAGCTAAGAGATGTGTGTGTGTGTTGTTAAAATTTTTCAATTTACCCTTATCCTGGAAATCCTGGAATATCCTGGAAATGCTGAAATATCTTGGAAATGACTATACCGATGTTCATTAAAACTGATTTTAAAAAAATCCGGCAAAATCATCAACATTTAAAATGGGTTTCTAAAATTTTTTATTTTTTTTGTCCTGGATTTTAAATGTTGATTTTTGTTGAACCCATTTTAAATGTTGATGATTTTGCGGGATTTTTCTAAATCATTCTTAATGAACATCAGTATTGTCATTTCCAGGGTATTTCAGCATTTCCAGGATATTCCAGGATTTCCAGGATAAAAGTAAATTGACAAATTTTAACAAGGCACTTTGAAGGCTGGTAATTGCGAGATGGTTTGAGAAAAAACGATCAACTGCAAGTTGTATTTGCGCAAATAGTATTCCGTATAATAAAACTTTTTTCTTTAAATGTGGATTTAAAATAATTTTTTTTAAAACTCACGACAAAGAGCTCTAAAAAGTTTCAAATAAAAAAGTTTTAAAAACCCACGACGAAAAGTCTAAAAAGTTACAAATAAAAATTCCTGCAATTCTAAATTTCATTATAATTTAGAGTAGGTAAGTTAATTTTCATTTGCAGTTTGTGGCATTTAACTACAAAATACGCGGCAAGAGATGTCACACATAACGAATGAAAATTAACTTATTCCAAATTATAATGAAATTTAGAATTGCAGGAATTTTTATTTGTAACTTTTTAGATTTTTCGTGGTGGGTTTTTAAAATTTTTTTATATTTAAAACTTTTAGATTATAAGATTACTGAAAATAGTTCTAATTTATCAGATTGTACTTCTCAGTCTTACAAGTAGTTCTAACAATACATATATCATATTACACATAATGTCGTGGAAAAGTCATCTGTATAGGTAGTCTACTTTTTCCACGTAACTTAAAAATATAGAATAACTATGAATTTTTGCAGCTACCCGTCTCTTTAGTCTTATATAATTAATAGCTTCACAACAAAGCGATAAATTATAAGTAGTAAGTAGAACGCCAAAGTAGCTCATGTTATGTAGTTACCACACTCCTGTCTCACTTATGCATTCCGTTTATTACTTACTACGTTATTACTGTCCACTTTGGTGTGAATGAGTTTTGATAAATATCATTGAACTAATTCGATCTGCATTTAAATAGGTACGTACACAAAAAATAAGCTCACATATGGGATGATATATCACGAGAATCTATCAACAATTTCGAAAGAACATACACTTCGAAAGAACAAGTAGAAGTAGGAATGGGCTATAATAATTTTAATTTTAATTTTCAAAATATAATGTATTCTAATAAAATAAATATTCAGTATAATATACTTATTGTAAAAGATAAATACTTGAAATTTAAAACTAATTATGTTGAATACGACTTTTTAAAATTTTTCCATCTGTTAGATCCATGCAACATTTTTTTTGTATATTAGTAGTTCACTTGATACCTTGTTCTTCTTTTTATTAAGTATTTCGTGTCGAAGGAACATTACCGGTAAGTGTAGTGAACATCAATAACACTGAGTCGCTAATCGTTCTATAAAATCTAGAGCACACTCGAATCTTATTTAATTATTTTGTGACCACGTCCTTATTCAATCTTAATTAAAAAAGATTGCTTTGTAGTTCGTTTCTTTTTTTCCTTCCATTTTCATTAAATTTTAAATCCCGTACGGTCGTCGGTCGGTCGTCTTTCGTTTTGTGTTCGCCGACTAAAGATAAAGCGTAACAAACACCGACAACTTGGAAATACGTAACTCGCATTCGCACCAAACCTACCACCTACAACCTTCACACAGGGTAGCGGTACTGGCATAGTGGAACTACCACCAACTCGCTACAAGTAGGGTAAATGCGGGAGAGATGCCGCAGTAGCCATAGTTCGTCCACTGATTGACAGATAGCGCTATTAATAGATTATATGTTTAAAATAAGTTACTTATTTAAGCTGTATATGGTAACATTTATGAATAGTCCATCAGTTTAGTAATTATCCAACTTTTTATTATTGAAAAGTAAGTTTTTTAACGTAATATTTTATCAAGCATTTAATTCATTAGAATTTAAGAGTGAATAGTTCATTGTTTTAATGAAAATGAGTTTTTGTTATTAATTTAAGGTATATTTTAAAACTACTGTTAAAATTTTAGGTTAGAATTCCGCACTATGCTTGTTATAGCAAGATGCGGCATCTATCCCAACAAAAAGGAGAGATGCCGCATCATATTACATGTTAAAAAGACTTAGACTTATATACCTTAATTATGAAATTTTTTTTGGACTGTAAATTATGCCACGTAGATATAAAAGTTCCATTAATGGATCAGGAAGAGCCCTCTTATTAGTGAAGATAACGAAAATAATGATGATTACCCGTGTATTGAATGTTTTGAAAAATACTCAGAAACAAAAAAGAAGTTGACTGGTTAAGATGTATGAAGGGCCAAGAATGGTTACATATTGCATGCATCATGTATGGAGATGTGTGTAAAATGCAAAATTTTTAATATGAACTATGCGGCGTCTCACCTTCTCCGATGCGGCATCTCTCGCATAGGTGTGGGAGAGACGCCGCTTTGCAGGCTCTACAAAAATGTTAATTATAAATCCTTTATGACTCAAAATTTAAAATTATTTATAAATAATTTTAAAGAAAAATGTTTATATTTATTGTGTACCATATTTCCAATCAATTAAATGCGTACTTTAAGAATTATCAAGTGTTTTCAAAATGTGCGGCATCTCTCCCGCATTCACCCTACATATAGTGGAGCTATCTATCTATCTAGCTATTTATCTGCACGCGCGGCGTCGATCCACCAGAGCTCTTCTTCTTCTTTCTGTTACTGCCCTTTATAAATCAGGTAGAGGCGACGTGATACATTACTGGCGCACAAAAGTTGAGGTGGAAATCTCCGTCTATGTGCCTTCGAAGAGGAGCCACTCACCCACCACCATCTTCACCACTTTACTTGACTGTAGTAGTTCAACTTGTTCACCCACCCTCCCACCCAAACCATCCTACTATTGTCGACGTCCCCACATCTGTTGTCCTTATAATAGATTGCCAATATAGAAAATGTATGAGGAACGGGGTATAAGGTTCGAGGTTTATTTTAACATATATCTCGTACGGACACAGAGACAGAAAGTGAGACAAAGACTGTAAGATATATCTGTGTCTCTGTTGGTCGATATGTAGAAATGATATTTATATACAAAACATTGATAGTTCGAATAGCGCGCGCCGTGCCAAATTTAAAATTTAAAATGCACAGTTCAAAACAATTGGAACAGGCACGGAGATTTGTTTGTAAAGGGTTGGTTAAGAAATCGTGTGTGTAGATATTTTAAAATAATAACGTCTACGGTCAATTTAAATTGACCCCTTAGTTAATAATAGCATTATAATATGTATTTGACATTTATTTCAACATTTACTAGTTTTCCATAAATAAATTATTCTGTAAAATGAAAATTTATGCAAAATTAATAATCTCCCTTCATTTATTAAAAACGGTTAATACTGTAATATACATATTCGTTTCTCACTTCTGTTGTTTACAAAATTTATTATGGTGAAAGCGCTGTAACAGCTATTTTTATGTGTTTATGAAACGACACTTAGAGTTTTGCCCATGCATATACTCAGGCTTAGGGACTGTTATAACGATAAACCGCTTGACCGGTTTTCCAATAAATTACAGAGAATGCCTTAGAATTCTTATCAGTACTTATAGTTGGATAAGTTAAAAATAATTTTCATTTAAGAATTTTTTAAGTTCATTTTATTACATAGAAGAATGATTAAGGTATAAATTTACACATTTAAATTAATTAACCTTTATTAAATAAAATCACACTAAGGCAATAGTCAGTTTTAAAATGGATATAAATATAATATAATAAAGCATCCTCTTCTTATTTATTTACATTATAGTTAATTCAGTTTTGCATTTTCCAAAATACTCGTAACTAGACATTATGTTAAATGAATTAAGGATGTTTGGAAGGTACAATCGGAGATAAAAGTACATGAAATTAGAAAAGTTAAAAAGTTATTTAATCTGTTCTATTTTTGAATTTCCATACGAGTACTTGTAAAATTAGTTTTTTTTTTTTTTAATAACTTTTTAACGGCTTAGTGAATCGGTTTGAAATTTTCACAGGGGCCTTAGTATTTAATGAGGAACATTTTACTAAATTTTCAATCGTCTTGTAGCATTTTGAAATTCCTCCGAAAAATCCTCAGAATCTACTCAGCTCTTGTAGTCAGCTGAGATTATAGTTTGATGTATTGTACAAGAAGTTGTCGTGATAGCTATTATTTAATAAAGATGACTATTTATTTACCTCATAGTTTGTTATACGACACAATTATTCACGAATTTCTAATTTCATGTACTTTTATCTCCGATTGTACCTCCCAAGCATCCTTAAAAAATAGGTATATTTTTATTATAGATAGGTATATATCACACCTCGGCAACAATAGGGCCTCGGCATATAACTCCATGTAAGTTGTGGCTCTATTGTTGTCGAAGAGCGATATATTCCATATTTTATGGATCTTTAACAATGTTTTAAATTATTCTTTGAATAAACAAAGGGTAGTGTGGGGGTATACTTTTATGAGGAAAGCTGTAAATACTTACAATGTCACTGGAAATCTAACAGATAAAATGGCCGGAAAATTTGGACTAGATTTTTCAAAATATGTGATAACCGTAAAGCAGCACATATTCGAAAATATATCAGGTAGAAATTATTTATTTTTTGGTAGTATTTACTCTTACATTTCCAATACTTTAAAAAAATATGTACCTGAATTACTGGTAAACCGACTTTGTAAAAAACAAATATACCGACCAAGTTGGTAGTGCCTACATAAATAAAAAAAAATTTTAAATTTACAATTCCTACCCGGATTAATAGTACCCATTTTCCATTTTCCATTTTTAGTTTTTTATTTTATTTTTATTTTGGTTTATTATTATTATTATTACTTTTTTTTGTAATTTCATACATTTTTCTAAAATTTATAGATTTGACTTCATTTTTCCAAAGATATTTTATTTATAATATCGCGGTGTAATAATTTATTTCTCAAGACATGTGCAGTGAATGTACTTTGAGGGAGCTTTTTTTCCAAATAGACGATGCATTTTTATATTTAACTTAATAACTACTTGATATTCTGATAACGATTTTAATGTTCACTTATATATTATATTGTTGGGGTGAAAATATGACGTAATATATTTTCTGGTTGTTCTGCGATCATTCGTCGTTTGGTGTACATAAGTATATGTGAACCACCACAATCAGCAGCGTCTAATGAATTATTGCCAACCATTATTTTATCTGTAAATCATTTTGGTACTAATTTTTTGGAGAAAAAATTCGTCAGGAGTGTGTCGGACCGTACACAACTTTGGGTTCCGTAGTCATTTCAAATTATACGTTCAGATTGTCTTAGAAATATTTTCTTTAACATAAGATAAAAGCTATTAAACTGACAATGAGTCAATTCTTTATTTCCTTAAGAATAAAATCGTTAAAATTTAAAGTAATTTTTTTTAAATTAGAAATAATATTAAGGCCATTGTCTTTTAAGATTAGTGTATGAAGAAAATTTTCCCGCTTATGGATTTTAAAATGACGCTTATAACGAAAAAAGTTGTTCGAAGAAAAAGCAATTTAATTTTGAATTTTGATTAAGTTATGACTCTGGGGCAAAAAAATTTTTAGGGCCTTGAATGAATGACTGATACGGAACCCTAATTTGTGCGTGACCCATCATGCACTTTATTATATAAATAGGTAAATAGGAATTTATGACGTTGTGAGATTGGAACGAAAGAGTTCCTTGCATACGATTTCGATATTCTAACTTGCAATTATAGAAACTGTTATTTTGAAAAGGTGGCTTCACTGTAAATATGTAATGCTAGAGGATTTAAAATAATGAATCCGAGTAAAACTAATGAGACCGAAAAAGGTTCTCGAAAATAATTTTAATTGAAAGTTCTTAACTTGCGTTACTACCTACCTGTAATTATCTAAAATTTTTTCGATCCTTGATTAAAAAGTTGCGGATAAAAATTTTCAACTTTGAAGCAGAATATTTCACAAAGGAGAGTTAAGCAGTAAACGGAGTCTCATTTTAAACCGCACAATGGGGTATGTGGGAAAACATTTTCGTCTTTATTTTCCAATACGGAAAAGTACATTAAAAAAGTTTTTAAAATTTCCTAATGTTTATCCGTATAAAGAAAATGTAAAGATGTGACAAGCGGACAGACAGACAGAAGGGTATAACGGTATAACGAGATTTCGGGATTTTGACTACGAAACTCGATAAATATATTGTAGCCATTTTTTGAATGAATACATAGCGGTATAATTTGTTACTTTAATTACAAAGATTAATTACAATTAATAAATGGAATTAAAGAATTATCCCGAAACGGTCCATCTTAAAGAGGAACTTGTATGGTGTTTATATTTTGAAAACATTAGACACAATAAGTAGGTACAATTTTGTGCTAATAACAAATACCTTAATAAAAATAACAGTGTAATATACAGGGTGTAAAACAAATAACTTTCGTCCTTTTGTGGGGTGACTCATAGCACCCTGTAGACACCAAAACCGCAGGAATTTTTTCGGAATTAACAGTCGCGTCACCCCTCAAAAGGATAAGAGTTATTTCCCCCACACCCTGTATATATATATATATATATATATATATATATATATATATATATATACGAATAACTTATCCTTTTGCAGTGTGACCGGACTATTAATTCCGAAAAAATTCCTGCGGTTTTAGTGTCTACAGGGTGCTATGATTCACCCCACAAAAGGACGAAAGTTATTTGTTTTACATCCTGTATACCAAGATAGAATAAAGGCATATCAAACTCTATAGTGGTGGAAGCTATAATTGTTTTTCTGTTTCAAGGGGTCAAACTAGAATGTCTACCAAACTGTGCCCACTGTAATCAATGGGTGACGTAACACAGCACACATACAATCACAACACACGAATATACCAATGTGTTAGTAATATATTTTGATGATGATATATTCAGTTCGCATACATACACTATATACTATGATGGCCACCGTAAGTTACCACCAGTCAACAATTAAAAATAAATTTATTTATTTTAAGAAAGATATCTCTTTATTTTGAGAAATTTTTTATTCAATAGAATTTTTACACTTAAATACGACACACTTCATATTTTTTTTTCTGTCTAAATTTCAGGAGTTGATTAAAAATACTTGATTTTTATTTTGACGTGAACACCACGGCAGTCAGTAACAGACTAAATCAATAATGGTGTAAATTGCTACTTACTGCAACTTTAAGATTTCACTTTTTTATACGTAGGCTTGATCTGTCTCATTTGTGTTCTGTTCACTATCTCCGAGACGATATATGTATACTTTGGACGATAAATAAATACGATATTAAGACAAATAAATATTTTTTCAATACACAATGTCATACCAAGTGGAAATTCAAAAACGCTACACGTCTGTATTTATTACTTATATATGACTTAAGAATTAACAGATAATAATACAAATATTATTTATATAACAGGGGGTGTACAAAATGTAAATATTGCATCTCGAAATATGAGAATGGTACATTGGGTAGTGTGGTGTGGTGTAGATGGTGTGAGATTGGCGGGCGTTATGAGTACATAAATATATTAAAATTGTGAATTGTAATGGTGGATTTATTAAATTTTTGTTTATTTGAATATTCATGAATAAATTTGAATATTATATGCATAGATACATATATACGTATGTATGAAGTGGTATGTATGTTTATATTTACTGAAAGTTTTTGAAAATTTATATTTAAATTACGCCTTCATAACTTTTAATTTATTTTTGAATAATGTATTATTGTATTTTATTTATTCTATCATATATCTAATAAATATTTCATAAGGGCATAATATGGAATGAATTTTTTTTTTTGTAAATGCCAAACTATAATTATGGAAAATGTTATTTTTATTACGATGTGCTACTGAATTCGTTTGGACTGTATTCTACAAATATTTGGAACGAGTTAATCGTCTTAAAAATTTAATTGATTACTCTAAATTAAATTTTTTTTTTGGAAAGCGGGCTACATCGAAATTGGCAGCCATCTAAATAGCTATATGTGCGGGCAATATACAGCATAACCTTTTCATAACCGCATAAATAAAATCGCACAAAAAAAGTATTCAATAGCGAGTTTCCATTCTGAAAATTCGCTAAAACTTTGAAAAATTGTTATGAAATACTTCGTTACAGATTGCAAAAAAATTTTCATAGAAACTACATAACTCAAAATCTCACGATTTCGCTAGGATTTTTTTTAAACAATATAAAGAATTAATTTACACGTGACAACATTTTTAATATATTAATTCTTTTTTTAATATTGTAAGAATTGCATTAAATACATACGTAATGAAGCAATAATGAATATAGTACCTACTTATGTGATGTGATGATAAAATGCTTTAAAACAGTCAATAACTAACCTTGCCATAAATTAGTGTACAAGTTTCTTACTTTTTCTCACTTTTTATTCTCATTATGCACCTTGATGAGTATTTTTTTAACATAGGTTTAAAGAGTCTGCTTTTGGGTTTAACGTATGGGTTTAAAACCAACAACTCTTTAATTAAAATAATCTCTTTGTAACTGATATATTTGAAGCTACGGTAAAGTAATCTGCGTGCAAAACATTGATGTCGATTAACGATGATTCTGGAGTCTATGAATTTGATTAAAATAATAAAAAAAAATCATCATACATAAATCATAATGGGGTAATCGAGAGATTTAACCCCTCACTTAAGTATTATAAATTCACTTAAGACTTTTATAATTTTTAAATTCATGCATTCAAATTATTTTCTTAGATTATGATTGTTTACCTATAAATTACACAAAATCTGTCTAAATAAATGAAATTTTTGCGTATCAGTTCCTCCACGGAAAAAAACTGGGAAGCTCTTTCCTCCCTTGTTATACAAATAACTATCCTTTTACGTTTTAATCATTTAAAAAATGTATATTGTTTTAACCTAACTAAACCTACCCCCACTTTGTTCTTCCTACAAATTTTATAGTTTTTTTTTTTTTTTTTACACATAGCGCAAAAGATATCGAAGGTGGGTACTTCAAGAAAATGATGTGAAAATTTAATTCATCACACATGATACAGGTATACCTATCTAAGTACATTCAATACTACGCTCTGGTACAATACTCTTGCCGGCTCAGTTTAATTATGCGTGGTCCTACTGGAGTTGAAAGTACTACGTTATACTTACTCCTCGCATCGCTCATACTTTCAACAACAGTGGTATATGACGTCACAGTTATTTACCGCATTATATAATTGATATAGTGTTACATACATATATGTATCTGTTTATATTTATATGTGTAAGAGTGTACCTAACCATATGTACAGCCCTCTACAATAGGTACGGTTGTACATATGTAGCTCTTTCGCTATAGTGTGTATTGTATATAGGGTAGGTTGCTTATCATTAATGTTTTGTTCCACTGTGTACGGCAAAAATTCCATAGAGAACGCAGAATGTTTCAGTTCATTAACAGCACAATTGCAGTAATTTGGTTTGACGGTTTTAGTTGTTACGAAGTAGGTTTGTTATTTACTTTAAATTAAGACAATTTGGTTTGAAACTGGCATTATCTGTGAATGCACTGGTTGATCTTTGCTTAAAATTTGGTTTCACTGTGTCTCGACCAATAATGGACCGATTAATTTGTACCGGCTAACAAGATTATGGGAATCGATAGCATAATCTACGAAAGGGCCCCGCTTATGAATGTCCTCAGTGTCTTATTTTTCTAAAAAGGGAATGCTGGTCTCTGATAGCTTAGGTATACAAGCATATTTTTATTTTCTAGACCAGCAGTTTCCAAACTTTGTTCACTAACGCACCCCCTTTAAAATATTTTACCTCTGCCGCCCCCTTCTCTTGAAAAAATTTATAAACAATTTGTAAATTAGTTTTTACTGGAAAACTCATATGCCTAGCTGACGACAGGTCTATACGACACTTGAGAGGAAATCAGATATGTATTACTCTGCCTACGGCGAAATATCAGCGACTTTCAAAACTGGCTGCCAACAATGGCCTAATTATTTTTTTTCATAAAAAATTTTTTACTGTGTCTCAAAATAATAGGATAATCATGTTAATTAAAATTGACATAGTGTTTGAAAAATTACCAAACTGGATCGGCTGGGACTCGAACCCGGATCTCTTGGTTACCAGCCAAGCGCCTTACCAACTAGGCCACCGATCACTTGTTCGAGTGCCACTCCAATTCAGTAATCAATCAAACACAACCTCTCTCTAATGCGAGACGCAGTTTTATACTTTTAATTTCAAATGTTATCGAGTGCCTGTGAAACATTATTAGTGTATGGCGGATTTTTGAGCGATTATTCTTAAAACTATGATTTTATCAAAACGGCGACGATATTTGCAATTAACCTGCGCCCCCCAGTTTGGAAACCGCTGTTCTAGACGATGCTACGTACTGCATAAATAGTAAGAACATATGCTCTAATTTTCTTAACAAGGAAGGAGATACCCAAAATAGCCAATTCAACTTTTATGCTCAAATAGTAAACAAGTTACCCCTTACAATTAGTTAAAGTGCACTAATAAACAGAAAGGAAAATACCTGTGTTTGCAACTTTAAATATACATAATTATGTAACGATTTTGTCTATAAATTGCAAAACTAATTTTTACTAACTATTCATCAAATATTTTGATTATTTTGACCCCAGTTAGATGAAATAACTTAGTTGGTATTACCGACTACATATTACCTACTACTTACAAATTTTTATGAATTTTTCTTCAGTTACCTCACTATTGACTCGAATTTAAATTTACTAGAGTACGTCTCTAACGTCTCGACTAAAATAGAGAGAATATGTTTTTTGGTACCAAAATACAACAACACTATAAATGTTTATAATGAAACTTACTTAATCAACTCTCCGTTCTGATGGAACGAACAGAGATAGTAAATAACAATATGTGTGCGTATGAGTGCGTGCGTATGTATTTTAAATTTAAAACAGGAATTAACTTTATGTGTATTACTGTATTGTGTACATGTTGCGTTGTTTATATATGTAAATTCTAATTGCGTATGCGGTCACACGCAATATTATATTATATATGGAGTTACATGTACATATGTATTATAATATTATATATGTAATGTATATTTACCGGGAATTCAAAAATTGAATTCAATTTTTAGTTTAGATGGTGTACTATGAGGCACTGATCGTGTTTTTAATTATTTATACACGGAGAGAAAAATCCTATAATTTTTGTAGAGAAAATTTCAGAAAAATTACCATGCTCCCCTATAATCCGTGCGCGATCGACGACCAAAATAAAAAATATGTGCTAGCATGGTAAAATTTAATGTGGTGCTAACACAACTTTTATCACACTCTTATGCATATATATTATAGTTTAATTCTTGTTGTCGTACTCTTTCATTTGCGCATCTGACTCGCGACCTTATGTTGGTTGCACTGTACCTGTAAAAACATGTATACAAAAATGATTGCCAACAATATATTCTAATACATATACTAAAGATAGGTAAATAACAAAAAGATCAATTAAACGATGACATCATCCTAAGAGAGTGTAAAAGAAACTGACTACTAGCTGTGCTAGCTGCTTGTAACACAGTCTGATAAATCAAGGTGCTTGGTGTGAACTGTCTGACAAAGTTTCTTCCACAGTCCACACCTATGGTTCGCATGTAACTCGCTGAGTGAGGTACATTTCATTACAGCGTTCCCAACACAACCAACCTTCTTTCTGTTTTTTGTCTTTCTATTATTAGCATGTTAGCATTGTAATTTTTTTAATAAAAACAATTAAAAATTATTTTTTTGTCGGTAATGGAACTTTTTACTGTGCTGTTTTACAAATTTTACGGAGATAATATTACGGAAAGAACATTCCATCCTTTAAATTTTTTATGATTAATTATAATCTTTATATTTTTACTTTACAGAATTGAATATGTTCGCCTTTTACACGTCGATTGTAGTGCTGAGCACAGTAATTTTTATAGGAATTTTCTCTCCGTGTAGTTTCAAAATTTTTAGAGTTCGTATAAACGTAAGCTAAACTGTAACAAAAAAATTCTAAAATAAATGAAAAACTATTTTTTAATATTGACGTAGAACTTGTTTCACTGCGCTCCCTCCAAAATTATTATTAGATTTTACTGCTTTGAAGATCAAATTTAATTTAAAATAACATTCAATATTTATTTTCTTTTTGATTAGTGAAAAAATTCGTTAGCATTTAGGAATGTTTCAAATACTTAGTAAAAAAATATTATTCACTAATACAAATGCGAGTACCAGGTAACTAATCTCATGCGTGTGCTTTTTTATTTCGTCTGTTAAGCCTCTGTAAAGCATAGATAGGTTCAAGTTGTATATTATACACCATTCAAATTGTATATTATACACCAAGGGATTAAAGTGTAACTTTTGATTTCGAATGTGAAGTTTACAGGTCCGACGGCAGCAATTTACGCGAGGAGTCAAATGAAATACTTTAGGCTCTTGGTGTAGTTTGCCATTCCAAATAGTTTAAAATTATAAAAAATTAAGAAAAAAATCGTTTAAATCTTGTGTTATTGTTTAAATCTTGTGTTACTCTCTTAAATTTTGTGAAATAATATTTGTACCGACCTGAGAAGCATAACACTGTAACTCTTTGCTGAGAAGCATAAAACATACATTTTTATGCTTCTCAGGTACAGATATTACATCTGTTACTGTTTGTCTTTATCATAAAACATACATTTTTATGCTTCTCAGGTACAGATATTACATCTGTTACTGTTTGTCTTTATCGACAGGTTTGAATTTGTTAATTATTTCAAATAAATAATTCATTACATAGCAAAATTCTTTAAGTTTCGCTAGTAGGCACTCTATATATATTGCTTGCTGACTGGATTAAAAGCGGGAGCAAAATTATTTTTAGTCACCTGGGAATAAGAGTAATAAAACAAATTAGTCAATTAGGTATACATTTTTGTGAGCTGAGGCACACTATAACTTTCAATAAGTTTTGAAGTTTGGTCGAATTGTAAACCCTTTTAAAACTAATAATAAGGCATTTTCTGTTCGTGGCTTTAAGCGTTTTAAGAGAGCGGAAACTGTACCTGAAAATTTGAGTTTCTGTCACATTAAATATCTTTAAATAGCTTGGAAATAGTAGACAATGTTGTCATTGTTGTCATGTTGACAGCAGAGATTAGAAATATGTAGCTTATGTTTCTCAATTCCATAAGCGCCATTTGAATGAAACAGATCAAGAATCGCCAAAAAGGCACAAACAGGCATCTTTCCATTCATGCCTCAACTTTTTAAGCACTTTGTAAGATTCTATGACAAAAATACATATTATTTGCAACCTACAGTACCTATTGTTTATACTATTGTTTTTTTTATCAGTTCATTTTCATATTTCTTTACTTCACACATCTTTTTCAAATTCGAAACACTACACTAAGTAAGTCCACTTCTCTATCTAATCGAACAGATTCAGAAAAATGAAATCATAACTTTAAGTCATTCCGATTTTAAACAATTATAATATTTATATATGTGTAAAAACTATAACAAAACAGGTCGAACCGCCTTCAAATTATCAAATATGAATTATTGTTGGTTATAAAAATTGTTGTACAAGTAACCAAAGTATTTATAAAGATATTAAAATTCATTTTTATTTAAAAACAATCATACACACAAATGTATACGGTTATATGTATAAAATATATCCATACATTGAATGAATATATTTCAAAAGAAAAAAAAGTTGTTCTACTATGTTATGTGTATAGTGTGGGCGCGATAAACCGATACAATATTTGTAGCACACTGTAGCGTTAAAAACCGACCGTTCTTAATGCACTACAGCGGTCAAGAACTTCTTACAAAAAGGCCATTTTCGTATAAATATGCAGAAATTTAACTATTGTTATTTAAAAGCAACAACACCTTTAAATAGACACGAATAAAGCAAAAATTTTGAAAATTTTTTTAACAAGGAAAAAATTGGTTTGTGTTTTTGAAGTTCGATGTTTTATTTAGGGTAAGTGCGGGAGAGATGCCACAGTAGCCATAGTTCGTCCGTTGATTGATAGATAGCGCTATTAAAGGATTATATATTTAAAATAAGTTACTTGTTTAAGCTTTATATGGTAACATTTATGATTAGTCCAACAGTGTAGTAATTATCCAAATTTTTATTATTGAAAAGTAAGTTTTTAACATAATATTTTATGAAGCATTTAATCCATTAGAATTTAAGAATCTATATTTCATTGTTTTAATGAAAATGAGTTTTGTTATTAATTTAGGTATATTTTAAAAGTACTGTGTCAAATTTTAGGTTGGAATTCCGCACTATGCTTGCTATAGCAACATGCGGCACCTATCCCAACAAAAAGGGAGGATGCCTCATTTAAAGCTGGTATAGATGCCGCATCATATTACATGTTAAAAACTTATATACCTTAATTATGCAATTTTTTCTGGACTGTAAATTATGCCACGTAAATATAAAAGATCCATTAATGGATCAGAAAGAGCCCTCATATTAGCGAAGATAACGAAAATAATCATGATTGCCTGTGTATTGAATGTTTTGAAAAGGACTCAGAAACAAAAAAAAAAGTTCACTGGTTAAGATGTATAAAGTGCCAAAAATGGTTACATATGGCATGCATCATGTATGGAGAGGTGTGTAAAATGCAAAGTTTTTAATATAAACTATGCAGTCTCTCCTTCTTTGATGCGGCATCTCTCCCATAGGTGTGGGAGAGACGCCGCTTTGCAGGCTCTACAAAAATGTTAATTATGAATCCTTTATGACTCAAAATTTAAAAATATTTATAAATAATTTTAAAGAACAATGTTTACATTTATTTTGTACCAAATTTTAAATCAATTAAATGCATACTTTAAGAATTATCAAGTGTTTTCAAAATGTGCGGCATCTCTCCCGCATTCACCCTACTATGACCTTAAAGTGTTACAACATATTTAATTAGAGCGTGTCACTCTACAAGCTCCTAAATGGCTGGGGTGCTAGCAGGGGTCTATGTGGTTAACCCTAGAATCATACGTTGGTCTACGAGTCAAGTTAATCATACATCGGCGTCGTTTCGACGAATGGACTTTTTACGGAGAGTTTTAGAGTTTATTTGCAAAAAATATTTTTTTTACATAACAATACTACAAAAGCGAACAAAATATTTAAAAAAATTGGATTTGGAAAAATTTCTTAATGTAAATATTTATTAATTTTTTTAATCTTTTTATCAAAGCATATTTTCATTATAAAAATTAAAAAATATATAAATAGATCAATTGTAATAATTAATTTATGAACTATTATGAATCAGTGGACATGAGTGACTTTACAGAATGTGAAATTTCTCAGTCATAAATATTCCTATAGATATGTAGTTATTTCCCCATTAGGCATATTTGTAAATTTTCTAAAATTTGTTAGTAATTTTTCGAATAAGATCTCAAAAAATAATAAAAATTAAAATATTTTCCACAAAATAAATTGTTAATTTTTTATTAAGTCATTCGAAACGCATTCTTTAGTTTTCGATTCAATATATTCAAACTTCAGTATTATGTCGTCTCTATAAGTCAAACAGCTGTAATCATCTTTCACATTATCATAATCATTGAATAAATTAATTATAACATCCATATCTTTAATAAATTTTAGAAAAATTAGGAAAACTTTTATATGTGGAGTACAAAATCTTTAAAAAAAAATATAGGTTAATCATACATCGTCGTCCTTTTGACGCACACTATTTCAGTATAAAAAAAACGACAATAGCTAAAAATAAAATTTATGTTTTATGTGTTATAATAACAAATAAATTAGATAACAGAAGTTTCACAGCGAGCGGGTACCGACAAGTCACATTATTGGAGCAGGTAGAGAAGTTCGTTCGTCGTTTTGACGAGTACGTATGATTCTAGGGTTAAAATTGTGGTTAAAGTTTTAAAAAATCTGAGTTGAGTAATTTTTTTACTTAGACAGTAATTTTTACTAGACTTGAAAGCAGGTATTTTAAAGAGGCTCAATTAAGTTTCGAACTCCGGGTATAAGGAATAAGTAAAACATTAAATTATATAATTAAACTCGAATTGATCAAATACATTATATAAAATACTTTTTATAAAGATACAATTATGTATTGGTTAATCAGCTATAATATCTATCTCTTTCTATTGATTTATTCACAACATTCAAATGCCATTAAAAGTTTCTGTTTAATCAAGAAAATTTGATTTATGTCAAATTAAAATGCAGAATTTTTACTAAAAAATTAATGTCCAGAGAGTTTTTTTTATATATACCTATACCTATACACTTATAAATTTATTTTTTAAATATTTTAATAAATATCTAATTTTTTGACCCACTGTTTGTTAATAATAATACATATTATAAAATAATTAAAATACAGAATACCTATGTTCTATTGTAATGAACAGTTTGTGTATATAATTTGGTAATTATTAAATTTAAATTTTAATGTCTTCATCACACAAAAAATTTAACCGGCGACCATTATTTTCTAATTACTGGTTTCACACTAAAAACAAGCTAATTATTATTAATTCTGTAATTCTGTACAAAAAGTAAGTTAATAAATTATCCACAACCTTAGTGTCCATCAAAAATTACAAAAAAATTCATGTATAAACCACAAACATTAAACTATAAATATGTATTTGTATATTTTTTTGTAATAAATTTTGTTACGCATATTATATAACATGTTATTATACTTACAATTACTAATTTTTTTACCACTTTAAACATAAGTCGGCGTTTACAAGCCAGGTGAAATGATACCTAAGTATCATTTACCCTTCGGTTTTCGACTTAGCAAGTTAACAGATCTAAATTTCTTTGAAAAAAGAAAAATATTTCCCAAAAATTTATTTTCTAGTAGTGATCGAAGAAATATTTCTTTAAACCAAAGATATTATTTTTTTGATTCAGAGAAAAAAATGGAAGAAATTTTTATTCTTTGAACAAAAAAATTGTTTTGAGAGTCCAATTAACTTATAGAACATCTAAAAATATACCTACCTCAAAAAAATACATTTTGACTGGATATTGGTATCATGGTGTTTTGCAGTTGGTAGATACTTGTAAACTAGCGCTTAGGAGTTTACCGTGATTTTTTTTTTTTTTTATTTAAATTTTTATCGATGCATCGACATCTAAAGGTCATTAGCATCTGTACTAATACATTTAATGTTAATACAAACCGTGATTTTAAAACCGAGTTTTTGCGTTTATTCAGGGACATGTATATATACCTGTTTATGTTATTTGTGTATGCAGTAATCCGTCCCTAAGTATCGAATTATCGATATTTATCTGAATGACATTCTCGATCAAGTGGTGGAAAAGCGACACTTCATATTACACGATCTAATATTATTCCAGATAATAAGGAAAATAATTCCGGGCTGCAATAATTCTATTTACAATTAAAGAACTGCTTTTAATTCTTCCTTCAATGTTCAAAAGGTTGTCGATGTTTATCTGTTTACATGGTTTTCCAAGTGGTCGGAAAACGACATTTCATATTACACGACCTTATATTATTCCAGAAAATAGCGAAAATGACTTCGAGCTACAAGATTTATATTTACAATTAAAGAATTGGTTTTAAGGGTTCAAATAAGAAAGCAACTTTTTTATTTATGATTATTTTGCTTGTTGAAACTTTTTTCAAATTAGGGATGGTTTCAAATAGAAAATTTTGTTTTTGAAACATTCATTACTCTTCCTTGTGGGGGGAGGGGGGCCTTTTTCACAAGTTTTTAAGCGTTTACAAGGAACGCCATATCTCAAAAAGTAATGAATATTTTTTAAATATTTTGTCATTATTTTATTCCTAAAGGACCTGTCCATAAAGTATGGGTTTCAGGTAATTTTAAAAATTAACTATAAAATTGTAATCCCAAAGTTCTAAAAATTATAAAACCCAATTTTTTATTAAAAAAAAATGTTTAAAAATAGTTACAATTGTTGAAATGGAAAAAGCATACTTCACTTTATGCGCAATATGTTTATGAACAAAATAGAAAAAAAATTAAGTCTATCTTTTCTAGTAGGTACTTGAGATATGATTTTTCTTGTCGGGAAAAACACAAGTTTCGGGAAACGGTAAAAAACAAAAATAATAACAAAAGAAGCAGTTTACTCACTGTTTATTAAAACGTCTACAAAGGCATACAAATAAAAGAACATTATCTCAGTGCATACTACACGGTAAAAAGTTCCAGTGTAAAATTACAGCAAATATCATTGGTTACTTTTGTACATAAAAAGTACTGTAAATTCACAGACGACTGTAATTTTACATAATTCGTGTAATATTTATCTGTAAATTTACACAATTTTTTACATAAAAATGCTGTAATTTTACACTAATATTTAGGTAATTTAAGGGGGAGTATGTAAATAAAAAACTGTAATTTTACAGTAACATTTATGTATATTTACACAGTAAATTTTAAAATTACATTGTATTTATACAAAATTACACTTTGTTTTTACAAAATTACATGGTGTTTTTACAAATTTACATTGTATGTTTACAAAAGTACATATGAAATCTGTAAATTTACATAGTATTATTACACTAGTATATTGTAATATTACAGTATTTTTTGTAATATTACAATGTATTATCTATAGATGTACAAGAAACAATTAGATACTTGTTTCCAGTATTAGATTACTTTTACAATTAACGATTGTTAATTATAAATAGAAGTGTAATAACTTTTGTAAATGTAATATTTTTTGTAAAATAATACAAAAATATAAACAATTAACAATAATAAATTATTTACGTGTTTGAAAACATAGAAATTTATCACCTTAATATTTTAAGGTCACATTACACTTTCCCGCGTCAGGAAAATCGACTTTCTAGAAAGTGATTTATTGGAAAGTATCAGGTATATTTAAATAATATTATCTAAAAGTTTCAGAAAAATATTTTCTCAAATATTTTCGAAATGATTATAACGCCAGATACTCTAATGGGTATTATACAATTTGTCAAAACTGAATTTGAATTTCTGGAAACAAGATTTTTGTGCGGCGTGCACGATAACATAAAACTATTTTACCGATCGATTCAAAATTTTAATATTTTCTTCTAAACAAGAGTACCCATAAAATGGACTAGAATAAAAGGAATTGGACAATTTTTTGTTCAGTTTTTTACGGTTTTTTTACGGAAAAAGATGCTGCATCTGAAATCATCAAATCATAATCTGTTCTGTGATTGTTGTTATGCAGAAAAAAAATTAAAATTTTCAGGCCGATCAGTTAACTGCTTTTCAAGCTGTAATATATTTTGATTAAAAAAAAATTTACAAGCGTAATTTTGAAAATGCTTGCAATTTTTCTCTGAAACTTTCAAAAAATATTATTAAAGTATATAATTCCAAGAGTATACTTTACATGTATAAAATGTCCGACTTCTCCGACCTGAAAAAATGTAATATCGCCATACATGTCTCATGATTTTGATAAATAATATTTGAAACATATGATTTTAAAATACATACCTAACTTAAAACATTCTATAGTTTCTGTATATACAGATTTATAATTATTATTTATTTTATTTTATTTTTATTAAATTCTTATACATAAACACCGATTTGGTTCCAGATGTAATTATTTTGGTCTTGAATTAATTTTGAAATGGATTTTTGTACATATTTTCGCAGACCAATTTTTCGTATTTTAAAAGTGTTTTATAACATTTTTGCTTACATAAATCTGAACATAATTTTCCACTGATCTCATTACGAGGTAGAGAAAAATCAGCCCATTATTTTCTAAAATACTTTTGCCTATAAATATATATGCCATTTTTTGAAAATTTATTAAATTGAATTCCGTGTATATACCTACTTAAATTATTTATAGCTGTTAAAATATTTACTTTTAAAAATTGTTTCGATTTTATGTCTGTAACGTACAAAGACGCTAGCCATTTTAAGCTCAGTTTCTCATCTCATCAACTCCTTTACCTTTGTATAGATATCCTCAATTATCTTGAACTTCTTTAAGGGGATATTTTAGTCTAGAAATTAAAAAAAATCGATTTTTTCTTTTTAATATTTTCAAAGCTCAGACCTTTAAGAATAAGCCTCTAAAAGGGTTTACGGAAATTCGAATTATTTTCGGAGTTATGGTTATTTTTTCCCTGTGTACTGTGTATCTCTTCAGTGTTAAATTAAAATTTTTATATAAATTACTTGAAACTACTTTTTTCGATACGGTTGACATGATATCTCAAATTTTAATGCACCAATTTACTTGAAATTTGGTACAGACCTTCTTAATACTATCCAAATTAATCCGATGTAGGGGTTTTTGGGATTATTTTTTACTATTTTTAAAAAATTTTCAAAGTTGCAAAAAGGAGACGAAAAAATTATTTTATTTTCAATAGACTCCATCTTGTGGAAAAATTTATTTCTCCAAATCGGTTACGTCCAACTAACTATGCATCCTTGTTTATTAAGAATTAACTAAAATTTTATGTTTTAGATCACCAGGGGAGTTGGAATCACGTCAACCAAGAGACACCTTTTTCTTCATTCCCCACTTTGCCGGCATGTACCGATTTCAATTTTGAATTTTTTTAAAAATTGTTATACATTTTTATACTTTTTAAATATCAATAAAAAACTGGTAAAAAATGAGTCCTAAAAATTTTTACTGTTTTTTTCTTTTTTTTTGATTACGCCCGTAAAATCACCTTAAAATCGAACCTCTAGAGTAGAATATCCCCTTAATATACATACAGTTTCTGAATTTTCTTTATGTGTATCATGAAAACAATTTATTGTTAACATTGCTTTTATTTATTGTTAACTTATCTTAATTTTAACACATAATTAAGTTATAATTTTTACATCAGCTAATAAGGTTAGATATATACTTTCGAGGAGAAAATTTAAATTTAGAAATTGAACAAGGAAATTCCTTAAAAATAATAACAATAATAACCAATAATACACATATTTAAAATAACAAAAGTCACTATTATATTATTTTATTTTACACATAAACACAAGACATCACTAATTTTTTTACGACAGATTCGTGCCATATTTCCACAAAGAAAAATGCACATTCACGGACACACAACCTACAATTTTTACACAAATTTTTTTTTATACACAAATTTATAAATTTATACTTTTAATTTATTATTTATTTAAGAAATTGTAATTTTTTAAGCAGTGTATTAATCAAACATAAATGTATAATTACTATTAATTACATTAGTTTAAACAGTTAGAAAACACAATCTTTATAATACACGTAGATATATTCGAGGACGCCATACAGAATAAACATGATGAATGATAAAATGCGCATGATCATGACGTCGTAAATACACAAAAGTTATGTGATTTTACACAAATATTGTATTATTACGTAATCATTGTGTAAATTTACATTTTTAACGGTTAATTTTGTAATTTCAGATTTTAAAAATGTATTTTTCCTTAAAATCAATGTAAAACTACACAAAAATTGAATTTTAAGTTGGAAATTTCCATACTTTTACAGAATTTTTGTAAAAATTCAGTAAATTTCATGTAGCGAATATTTTTACATTAAAATTACCTTATTTTTACCTTATTTTTTATGTAAAAGTAATGTAAATTTACCCCCATTTTTATCAGTGTATAACTCGTGTACACACCAAAACTAAATATTATTGATCAAATCGCGAGGGGGGGGGCGAGTGTTATCTGTAAAGGACTAGCAACTTGGCTGTGCAGCGGCTCAAAAATAAAGAATTTTCTACTTGAAAAAAAAATTTTTTTGGCCATGTTTTATATATTACCGTGTTTGCAACGAAATAAAAACAAAAAACGAGATTCGAAAAAAATTAGTTTATTAGCCGTTTCGGGCGTGAACTCCCCCCTTAAATACGTTATTTCTCTAATGCTTAAAAATTGGTCGATATTTATCTGAATTACATGGTCGGCCAAGTGGTTAGAAAACGACGTTTCATATTACATTACCTGATATTATTTCAGATAATGGCGAAAGTGAATCCAGACTACAAGAAATTGCTTTGCTTCTTCTTATGTTTTATTCCATTTATTTAAACTCTTTAAGTTGCCGATTCAATTCTATATTTAATTCTATAAATCAATAAATTTCCCATTCTCACGGAAGTCGTATCCATGAACATAAATACCAACCGGGAATAAATTCTAATCACACCAAGATTTTATTAATTCTTTAGGTACCTGCATCAAAGAAAGGTACCTAGTTGTAAATTACACGAAAACAAAAAATATGGAAAAAAATTTCATTCTCACAAAAAATACATAATTATTAAAAAAAAAATTGTGATCTAACTATATATATATATAACATATATGCATATTACATGCAAATAAATAAAAAAAGATAAAAAAAATCAAAAAAATAAATAAAGTTGAAGTATAAGGAGCGGTGGGAGGCCGACATCTATCACTTGACTCGTGAGAAAAATAATTAAATTAAAATAAAAATTAATTAAAACTGAACAAAACAATAAATTGTAATAATAAAACAATTTTCAACTTTCTCTCTCTCGTACCTAATGTCTCCCTCTCACACTAGTGTTTATGCTCATTCATATGTTTTTCTGTTGTGTTAATAAACTCGGCAACATCGTATAAAATAAATATTAAACGTATGCATTTATTTTATACCGAGTCGGTTAAATAGAACAATAAAATACATACAGCAAGACACATCAAACAGAAGACACAGGTTAAATAATATCTCAGTCCTCGATTCCCAAAAAAATTTAACGTATAACGAGAGTAAAAAATACTACATAAACATATAGGTACTTACGGAGCTAAAAATATATAATATCTGAAAATTACCTTATCCACAAAAGCTACTGTTCCAGTCAAGTCTTATTATTATTCTTAGAAATTAAACCACTATTAAATCCCAAAAATGTTTACAAGTTATTTTCACAAATTAAAAAAAAAAATAGATAGTTCCTAAATTATTTTTTTTAAATGTGTTTCCTTTCTTTGACTTTTTTTAAATTTTTGCTTTAATTCTTCCTTTTTAATTTGAAATTACTTGAAAAAGCTTATTTTATGATTAAAAAAATAATTTAATATCTAATAAAAAAATCAGGATTTCGTAGAGCGGTAGCAAGAGCTATTCTCGCATTAAAATATTATTTACTTTTATTTAGTATTAGAATTAGTCTTTAATCTGTTAATAATATGATTCCCTAAACCTTTTCAATATGAGTTAAAAAATTTCAATAATAATTTTTAGAAAACGACACTGTCTCTTACTTAAATTGCGTATGATCTGACATTGGCTATTACAAAGTGGCCAATACCATGAGCGACATGGCGAATTTATAAGTATTTTGTGGTTAGAACCAGGCAATTCTAAAAATGAACGTTCAACTAAATATTTAGAAACTCTCCTTTCCACTTAAAAATTTCAAAACACCCACAAAATATGTGGAAATGGGTAGGAAATGTGTAGAAAATGGATATGCAATCTGTAATCAATTGTTTCTGCCACCCTCTCAAATAGTTTTTGAAAATCACTGATATAGAATGAATTAAAATTTTGACATTTTGCTTATTAAATACTAAAAAAATGTTTTGTTTTAGTATGCAATAATACATTTTATCAATCTCCCCTGTTAGGATAAATAAAAACGCAATTGCTGTGCAAGTGGAATTCATGGTGTTTTGTCCCATTTATTTTACACTCTCGTTCAGACTCTAGAGAGCCTGAACGTGTGGTGTAACAATATGCAATAGTAATGAGTACATATATCTGCAACAAACAGACATAATTCTTTTTTATGAAAAAATTATAATGTATGCACTCACGGGATACACTATAAACTCACGTTTGTTATAAAATTTTTTTTTTTACAGTACACTGGTAAAGTACGTCCAGCTTTAAATTAAATTACTTTTCGAATATGGTGAGGAATCGACAGTACCTATAGACCTCAGAATGTTTTTCACAAGGGAGCAAACTAGAATGTCTATCAAACTGTTCCACTTGTCGCCAGTGGGTGACGTAAAATCTCCCCACTATGTTGTGTACGTACACACTTTGCAATGGTGTTGGTTTGGTGTTTGTTTCTGTGTGCTTATTCACACACACTACTACAAAACACCTATTATGGGACAGACCAACCTGTCCAATTCAAGTAACAATGTCTAACAATGTATTACAATGCATTGTGCGTTCGGTGACTGACACCGACTGACTACATGCCTTAAGCTGTGACTGACCAACAAATGACACCAAGCGAGCTATACTTTTTTTATAGTAGTTGGCTTCTAGTGTTCTATGGTTTTTCGCTTTTCATGAAGGTACTAAAGGAACTGTTGTTCATAAAACAAGTAATACTTACTTTTAGACACAATTGCCTAAACACAGGAATGTATTAGTTACAAGTTACAAGTTATAAAATAATTTAAATTAATAATTCGAAAGTCTATAGCTACTAGTTACACCCTCTTAAAAATTATTTCATTCAATTGTGATTGTAATATACATAAGTGTAATATAAATAGTACATATTTTATGCAATTGTACATAACTATTTTGTGTGTAGTCCTCTTTTACCGGTTTTAAACGTTGTTAATTTTAATAATTCGTCAAACTTATTAACTTACCGTAGGTATAACCACTTGAATATTTGCAGATTAGATCACCACTTTTTAAATTATGTCATATAAATAATGATTCAGGTTTCTTAAAACGGTATTAAAAAAATTTAAAAGTTAGAATATTTAGAAAAAATTTACGGTTCCCAGTCTACTTTGCCTGAATTATTTAGGTATTTCAGAAAAAATAACAAATATAGAATTGGTATAGCAAAAAGTTAGATCTTCAAAAAGTACTGTACTACTGTACTTTTTAACAGTTAATTCTATATGTCTATTAACACTTTAATCTTTCACTGTCAAAAATTCTATACAAAATGGATTAGCTGTCATAATAGTGTACCAGTTGATCATTTCGTCACAATTCTTCATAACTATGATGTTTGTAAATATATGTTATTAATAAATACTATTTTTTGTAGTATAATTACAAAACAATTTTTTTCTTCGTGCAGGAATAGAAATGGAGCAATAGGAGTAGAGAAGCAGAGGTATGCTAAAAAATTTGAAAGTGATACAGTCAAATTGTGATAAATTTTGTCAGTGGGTCAAGTGAGCTCTAAACAGCCGAATTCGATAAAATTCGAACGTAATATACTGGTAATATTATTCGCTCTATATGATGTAAAGTTATTTTTTGAAGTTGGACTTGTGACACTTTTTTATAGAATAAAGTGCGTTAACATATTTTTTAAATTGCTATTACCTCTTATTCCCATTTCCCCCTACTGAGCCTAATATGTATATATACTACATCATATTGTTTTGTAGTAAGTATATTGCGTGCACATTATTATAAACTAAAACATCTATATACGAGCTATCCGTTGTGTTTTATATGATTTATTTTTGTACCAAGAGTTTTGAGAAGTGACTGGAGGCAGCAGCCATGTTTGAATATCGCGTACCACCTCCTTTTAAATGTGCTGCGTGTATCTACTGCTTGCAACTTACTATCTTCCCATCTTCACTATACAACTCTTATATTGTGTACATATTCTTTTATTCACAACCATGTAAAATATTATTAGACACACTATTTTATTTTTATTTATCTATTTTATACGTTTGATGGAAAAATTGTAAAGTTTAGCTAAAGTATGCGCAACGTACCGTCAACCACAAATCAGCCAACTTTGCCTGTTAAACATAACTTTGCCAAATCCGATGTTATATCAATTGTTCTGGCATTAGCAGATCCGATTTTTTCAGATCATTAATTGCTTTCTTTTCGTGTGGTAAATCAGTGCTTTTGTCAAGTCTTTTTATATCTCCATTCTACCTCATTTTTTTTATACACTGGTGTATAATTTGTAAGAAATTTGGACTCTCTTCGGAGTGCTAGGGTTCATCGACTTGAGTTTTTGAAATTTACTTTCAGTTTATCACCATTTAACATTAATATTAAAATACAGCAAACTTTCGTTATGAGTCCGCTCGTTATGAGTCCGCCAATTTATATTTCTATTGTAAACATTCCCCCTCCATGACCGAAAAAAATTAATTTCAGTCTCTCTTTATAAGACCGGAACATTGCTATTGATGTTTAATAAATAATAACCTAGTGTAAAGCGTACGATTAGTGCAATTCACAAATCATCCTGTCAGAATCAAATAACTTACAGGAGCGTAAAAACAAGTGCGAGGGTCAAAAATGACAATGTATTGTAATTTTAAAATCTATAATACAGTAACCTGTTGTGAGTTCGCTTACGAGGCTGTAGGAAAATATAATTATAAGAATTTTTTTAAAATTGATAATTTTTGTTTGAATGTGTAACTAGGCTGATATCTTTTGAAGTTGCTAATATTCTCTTCATTTTTAGTGGAATTTGTAGATTCCGCAGATTTTTCGTTTTCGGTATCAACGAATGAATCCTTATAATATTTTCTTTTTTGCAACAAAGATAAACCCTGTTGATCACTCATGGCTTTGAATAAACAAAAAAAAAAATGTAATTAAATGAGACATTGTTTTATGCACAGAGTACCAGAGGTGACACAACTATCTCTATCATGAAATCTGCAGTGTGCAGTTCTGTGCAAGTTAGGCTACCTAGTGGTCACTCGTTCCGTAGCAGTGGATGAGTGTAGGTCAATTGTTTTGATCACGTTTTGATTGTTACTGGCATTGTTAGAACCCCACACGGAGCCACATACATGCGTTGTAGTATTATACATATATACGTATGTGACACCACGGCCACCACACCTCCGATCACTCACACAAAGACAGATCACCGCACAAATACAAAGTAAACCCAGTGCACATATGTAATATATATTCTATCCTTTTTTTTTGGTTACACTGGTTTCAGTAGTATTGAGATAGCAATGTTGTCTCTGGTACTCTGTGGTTTTATGTTTAAGCGGTCACTCATTAACAGGTCGATGTCTATGTGGTTGTGTATTTGTACGTATTTTATCGCACTAATAATACAAGTGTTGTAAGTCAAAATTTATAAAATTTAACATAACATTAAACTCAAGTAAATATTTCACTATCAGTATTTTCTTTAATTATTGGCAAAAAGATAATTGCTTGAATTTCATTTAAAGAACACATAAAGCATTCATTTCTTTGTACCTATGATACGAAGTTATTAAACAGTTTTTCGTTGGTTCTGAAAAATAATCAAAACAGCACTATTATATTAGTACTTTATTAGTGCGATATGTCGAATAGATCTATAGCCAGGAACAGGTAACTACGTACATACGCACATAATATAATACATGACTACATGAGGCGTTTGTTGTGTGGTGATATCAGTTCAGAGTTCGATGGTGGGTTGCGAGGTCGAAGAGGTATGTACCTGCCTACATAAAGTTTATTTTTTTGGAGTTTACACAAATGATTTCTCTATTTATATTATTATGTATTAAAAATTTATGTAATTAAACAAATTCAAAAAAATTTTAAGGACATAATAATATATATTATGTAACAATTTTTGTGTACTGTCGATTTATCAAATGTTCCCTCATAAAACTTTACATGGCCACGCTCCTTTAAATATTGTTTACAACACACATTCTTTTTTATCTATGTTTTTTATTCACTAAAATAATTTTGTTTTATAGTTCCGTGCTTACATAATACTAATACATGTGGTAGTTGACCAAAACAAGTTTTGTTCATTCATCGCGCGGATTATATTACAAACTTTGTTTGACTAACAATATTATTTACAATTTCTACAAAAGATTTTAAAAAATTTTTTAAAGAAAATATGTGTTGACAATATCATTAATAAATAAGTATACTCACACCCTTGAAAAGTAGGGGAAGTGCGAGTTAACGGCGGTCGACTACTAAGCACAAGTGGGGGTACAGGAATTCTTAGAATTATATTCTCCTACAAGCCCGTAAGCGGACTCATAAAGAGATTTTACAGTAATACAAACTAAACGTATACTCTCATTAAAAGTAATTTTTATAAACTCCATCTCTGTTGATATGATTTTCACTTCATCAAAATGTGATAGTCTAGAATACCTTCACAAAATGTTATTCAATATTAAACGTTAGATATGATGTATTCAACTTGTCGTCATTTTGTCTCGTGGAAAATGGAAAGGGATCGAATATTTGGTAAGTATTTGGTTGTTGGAACCTACAGTTTTGTTGTCTTATAAAATCAAGAAATTATAGAAATCCTCCTTTAGATTGCTCAGACTTGAGAAAAGTAACAATTTGAAAATTTTACTATGGGCAAATATTATCTTCTTCAATTACAGAAAGTCAGTTTTTTGATTAATAGTTACCATTAATTTAATTAATTTTATCTTAAGCGGCCTGTACACGATCAGTAATACTGTCAGTGTTTAAAAATACTGACATTATTGTGTGTTGATAATACTGTAGTATTCGTATATAGAATTTATATTATAAAAATAATGATTATTATTAATTTTGTCAGTAAATACTGACAGTATTACTGATCGTGTATAGGTAGCCTTATTCTATTTTTTTTTAATATGTTGACGGCCATGAGGAATTATGATGAAACAGCCAACTGACATACTGTTCTGACAGCTAATACAACAATTATTGTTATGAGGTACATAAACAAATGTAGCTCACTCTCTATCTAGGCATATAGTTGTAGGTATTGTAAGTAGAGCACCAACACACCGCACTACTGCGGTACTTATTGTGGCTAGGCAAAGAGCAAGCTACGTTTGTTTATGTACTTTATTAGCGTACACTTTATATGGAATTGTTGATTCGGTATGGTGTTGTGTCGCAGTTAATGAGATTTAGATTAACGCTGTACAGCGTTTGTGACCAGTAATGTGTTCAATGTATCTTATTTTTTCAAATTTTGTTTCTAGTTGGTAATAGTGTAACATATTTTTAGCTTTTATAATCTTTCATTGGTAATTTCACTTTCGTGGCACCATAAGAATTTTTCCATTTAACATTTGACTACACACCTAATATTCATTACTACTCCTTGTAATAGGGAACGAGTAAAATCAAGAGTCGCGTGACTTATATCCCATCGTTAAACTTATATCTGAAACTTTATAATAATATCATAGTAAAGTTGCGGCTTTTGGTCGCGGCGGGCATAGTTTGGTTGGTTATTTAACAATTTGATTTATAGCTGACAGTAACAAGACAAATGGAAAGATTGTGTTCAAAATTTTTAACGGCATATTTTCTAACAACAAGTTCCTTCACTCCATCTTTGTCTGTATCCCGTGTGTGGATGTATTTCTGCCGTTTTAAATAGAAATAGTTAGTATGCATTATATAAATACGTATACGATGTAAAATTCGTGTACTATCTACAAAGATTGTTATAAACTTATAACAAACTTGTCTATGTCGAGTTATGTTTTTAAATTTCGAGACATTACATTATTTCGAAATTTTTTTTATTTGTTTATATATAAATCATATTATACGATATATTGTTTAGTAGGTAGAGTTCTGTTGAACATATATTTTAAAACCTGACCAGTAATGACTTAATCACCGCAAGACTGGAGTTTATATTAATAATCAATAACCAGAGTCAGTTTACATTACAATTAATAAAGTACAATAGCGGTATGCGTAAGGTACTTGTGGGTAATTACGTCCACCTAATCTTAAATCAGTGAATCGGAATTTCGAAAATTTTCAGAAAACAGAACAAATTAACTTACAAGATTATGAAGTTATTTTACTTTTACTAAGAAGTTAGCTTTTATTTCCTGAGATTAATTTTTTGAGTTAGATTTCATTTATAATATTTATCCCTCCGCTCTCTAATACGGTTACAAGGCTTATCGTTACCACTCTTATAAAATGATTTTAATATTTTCTGGTTATTCAAGATTACTAACGATTATGTTAAAACAGTACCTAAACTTAATATTTTTTGAAAACTAAATGGATCTTATTAAAGACTTTTTAGAAATATGAACTTAAAACACTTCAGAAAATTTATTCAGAATATGTTTCTATAATACAAAATAATTTTTAAAATCTTGATTTACGAGTAGATATGATTATATGGTAGGTAAAAGTTATAACATATCCAATTATTTATCTTATTTCTAAATTTTGTTTGAACGTTATCTTTTGAACTTTTAAAGTCATTAGGAACTAGAAAATTAGATTAGTCACAAAATACTAGTACTAGCGCATTTAATAATAAAATTTTTTTTTAAGTTTTCAAAAATTTATATAAAATCGTGATTCTAAAAATGTATTCTTTAAACGATTCTATTTTTCCCAAATAGAAACTTTTGCATGTTATGACACTTTTACGTAGAAAATTCTGAGCTACGTTTATCTGTTTAGATTTTGCTTTCTATGCCTATAATAAAATATTTTAAATATTTCAAAGAATATTATTCCCTATTTTGAATATTCAGTTTTAAAAATTTTATAGTTACTTAAGGTTTAAAAAATATACTTTACTTAGATTCATGGCGATACAAGAATCAGTCTGTTTAGAAAAAAAGTAAGTTATTTTAGATAATAAAATAAGAGTATTTTCCGTAGGAAGAGAGCTAAGAAGATTATGGTATAATTCTTGATACTTGTCTTAATTAACTGATCGGCAAGAGAAAACTCTATTTACCAAGTTTACGGAAGTTTTGACAGCACAAAAATTATCATAGTTTATAAGAAAAAGAAATATCACAGATTATTAAACTTTTATATTTTTGTCGTAAAATTAATAGGGAGATTGCAGTGTCTAATGTGAGTAGAAAAGACGATTAAAAAATAGACAAACTGATCGATAAAATTTATAGCTACATTATTAACTTAAAATATAAATATTAATATACACTGAATCTAAATAATTACCCTATATTTTGAATAAAATTTTCATAAAATTATATTAAAAATTCATTTGCAAACACTAAATAAGAAATAAATATAAATCTAACACAACAGACAAACCACTATAGAGGTAAGCGAATAATAAATTAATTATTATATATGCAAAACATGTGTTAGAAAAATTGCCACTTCTAAGCTGGGCCGCTCACACCTCACTCGCCACTCGATCCATCAAACAAAACGCACATCTAATTTTAATATTAATGAATGAACAAAGAACACTTACATACATTAAACACTTTGTATGATAAAGATGGAGTAATAAACACGTCTCCAGTGTATACCTATGGTTTTTTTATCAGTATATGCACTTTTGTATGCACATTCTAGTTGCATAAAATTATGTGTATTGTATACTCTGTGCGTGCTTCCCGTTATGCATATTGAAAATGCTTCGATTCATTGTCGGAATCCGCTTAAAGAGTCCGTTTTTGTATTTATATTTTTTTGTTTTAGATGAAAAATGTTCGCTAGGCTGGAAAAATATTAAATGTGAATGTTTTTTTATTTATTTATGTATCATGTGGTCAGTGTGTTGAAAACGGTTAATAACGCCAAAGTAGCTTAGTTACAAGGGAAATGTTCATGCTTTTACCAAAGTATAATCCAGTTCTAAACAAAATCTTCTAATAAAGTCATATTCTTAAAGGCTTTGAATCCCTACACGGAGAGAAAATTCCTATAAAAATTATTGTGCTCATACTACAATCGACGTGTAACAGGCGAACATATCCAATTTTTGTACGGTAAAATTATAAAAATTATAGTTATATTATTGTAATTTTTATAATTTTACCGTACAAAAATTGGATATGTTCGCCTGTTACACGTCGATTGTAGTATGAGCACAGTAATTTTTATAGGAATTTTCTCTCCGTGTAGGATTCAACAAAATCGAATAGACTTTAGAATAAAAAAATTCCCATAAAGCTTTATGTTGATTAGGAAAAGCCATCACGGAAAAAAATACATTAACGTAAAAGCCCCTATACTCGAACGCGATTCAATACTTGGACAGTTTTGATATTTATCGGTTTCTTTCAAAAATAACTTCATTAGTATCAAAACTGTTCGAGTATTTAATTGCGTTCGAGTATAGAAACGAAAAATAAAAAATGTATAGAAAATTACATGCACTCTGATAGAGTACTTTTGCTATATAAAAAGTGATGCTAAGAATTTAAAATTTTACAAATATTATATAATAGTAAGTAGGTAAATCTGTTTAAACACGTATAGGTACAAAATTTCCAAATGATCAGGAAAAGAGTAATTTTAAAAAAATCGGGGTATATGAATTACTAACCTTAAATTTGACAAAATCTGTCAAGGTCGCGTTAAATGAGGCATGACAACTTAGAAAATTGGAATTCAACACAAAAATTTTCCAAAAATCACCACTTTTTTACTGATTGTACCACAAAATTCGTTTGTAAATTATTGAAATTGTGGTCTTTCTCTATCATTCTTTCAAATATTCTTGAACGAAAAGACGAAATTCGTAAAAATTTAAATTTTGGATACTATAATACACATCTCTAAGCGATCCTGAACTGATTTAAACTTAAAATGTTGAAAAGTTTAAATTTGGTCGTTGTGACGTCATCAGGTGTATATCTACAATATCTTAATATAGGTACTTTTCGGTTCTGTTAAAGCTAGAAATATAAACTTTAAAACAAAATTTTATTGAGCTTTCAATTGTGTGCACTATGCAGTTAAAAGTGTAATCTTGCAGAGTATAATATTCGCAAGTTCAAATCAGTTTTAATAAAAGAGTGAAAAATTTCAAAACTGCAAATTAGAATTTCATTATCATCTTAATTTTTTTTATAGAGTAATAATTTTATATAAGTAACGTAACTCACTTTATAAAACAGACGGGCTATATTCTCATATTTAAGTATTTCATAATTTAAAAACATTATTAAGTTTTGTAAATTTATTTAATTATTTAATTTATTGCTAATATTTGCAAAATATTTTTATGGTAGATTATTATTATTATTGTTATTAGTGTAATTATATTTAATTAACCAATTAATAACGAATGAAATAATTTAACACTTAATTATTCAAATAAGTCTTATTGCTAAAAAAAAAAAAAAAAATCTAAAAAAAAAAATCGGAATAAATAAATTATAATAATCTATAAATTAAAAGAAAATTTCGTTATATTATACAATAACTTTTTTATTTAATTTCTTGCGAATTACTACTTGATTTTCCAGCTTCTTGGTTTGCACTTTTATCAAGGATATTACTTTGTGATCACGAGCAAAAATGTACTGAATAATTTTATGCATAAATTTGAAACTAAATAATAAACAAAAAAACTAAGTAAATTTTAAAATACCAAGAAGGCTATTATATCTTAATTCAGACGACTTATTTCACTGTGGCAAAAAAAGGAAATTTGAAACGTACAAAATAAACTTGGAGACATGTATAAAATGAAACTATCTAAAGAAAATTAAATGCGATTAAAACAATGAAAAACAAACTCTCGTTCATGCATTTTCTTTTTTTTTTTTTGCTATTCTATTTTTATTTTGTAGCCACAAAACCGCGCAAAAGAAGAGATACGAGGTTCTTAAAGTAACTTTTTACTTATTGTTGTATACGTATACAGCGAACTTCTAGACCGGTAGATTATAGTTAAATATTTCGTAATTATGTAAATGCATGCGTTGCTTTAATCGTCAGTATTACCTTTTTCAGAGTTTTATACGCAAAATCTCGGAAACTTTGCTATTTTTTCGGGTATGGATCAACGAATACAAAATCTTGCATTCATATAGGTGGAAATTTCAATAAATAATCAGCATTTTTCGCTGTTTTGTAAATGACGTAGAGTACATTTATATTAATGCTGTAACTTTGACACTAAATTTATATTTTATTTCAGGTTCCGTTTCTTTATTAAATTCACGGCAGACTTAACATAGCCGGACTTATTGATTTCGTAAAATTGAGAAACGTTTAACAAATGAAAAAGCTACTTTTCTAAATAATCTGACTTTAAAATATTTTAATTATTTTGTATCTGCTTTAGAATAATCATAGTGCAAAATATGAAACAATTTTATCCCAATCCCCCTACTAAAAATCATATCAATCTTTTGTATAAAAATGCCTAACAATGACAAGTCATTTCGCCGATTTGTTATAGTTAAAGAGAATTCTGTTATGGAACGAATCCTAAAGGGAATGCTGTAATAAACTTCCAAAAAAATTAAATTGTTTCATATAAGCTTTTTTGAAGGTAAATCCAAAACCAAAGTCACGTTTAAAAAATTTGATTCCCTTCTAGCCGGGCCAGAATTCTCTCAACAAATAATGTCTTTTTCTTAAAAATTTAGAGTGTTTCTTTAAAATTTGTTAACCTCCTGTCAAAACGGTGACATGAAATAGGCAAATTTCATTCTGTTTACCGCGAAAAGAGAAGAAAAATAAAAATACTAAGCATTTCGGTAATTGCGAATTTTAATCATATTGAATATTAAAATTTACTTTAACAATTTTAATATTTCTCCTACCTGAATGTCGCGAGTCCCACCAAATTATTCTTTGAGCTGGTCTACGTAAATTTGTAAGTAAAAAACAGTGTTTGTTCTATTCATGCGTCAACAGCATCTGTAGCTTCAGTAACGTTGGGGTGGTAATGAATTTTAGTAAGATTTACAATTCAACGAAGCTTTAAAATTTTTTGAAAGTTACAGTTGGATATGTTTTAGTAAGTTATTTGTAAGGTGAGATCGATAACTGTCATATGCATGTGCCTGTCTTACGAACCATAGATCAATTAATTTATTTATTTTACCTACTCTCCCGTACGGGTGCGAACCAAGGGAGTCGTTTGCCACTTCAGATTCGTTTTTCGCTACTTATTAGGCCCGATTCACATTGACGCTCTGCTCTCACTCCGATATCACTCCGCTCCAGGTTCGATAAAATATTCTTACACAATAAACAATGAGTATATTCACATCATCGCTCTGATATCGGTCCGATATCAGTCACGGTTGGCTCTCGCTCCAATGTCCCTCCAATATCAATACCACTCAGGTAATATTTTATCGGAGCGATATCAGACTGGTTATGGATTGTACCTATAGTGTAAACACTTTTTTTATTCCACTCCACTCCGCTTGCATTCAGTTGTTATGAAAATATATTTGTATCGAACTGAGACCGAACTGGGAGTGTACCCAGAGCAGTATTATAATGTGAATAGAGAACGAATAGGTACCAGCATGATATCAGAACTGTAATGTGAACACAACAAGATTATATCGAATCGGGAACGTAGTGATATCGAAGTGAGAGCAGAGCGTTAATGTAAATCGGGCCTTATTGATCCTGACTATAGGTTCTTGTTAATGAAATGCATTGTTACGAAATATATGCATTTTATTTCGAACACAATATTTTTTCTTATTAAAGAAACACGCTTGAGCGTGAATAATTCGAACTGAAGGCGGATTGTGTGTTGGGACATATACATGTATGTATTATATTTCTATATAAAGTTTTCCGGTCCGGGCACCAATGGAACGAGGTGTATGTGAATGGGGTGGCTAAGGGTGGCGTTTCGATGGTGGTACAACTGCTCCTGTGAATATACTGATATGTCACTGGTAAAATAAATTACCCCTAAACACACAGAAGAGATATTTGAAAATTTTAACTTTTCTCTACTGTTACACTTTTCCTTGCAGTATATGCGGAGCGATATTTACGGTATGTGTGTCTGTGTGTGTGTGTTGGTGTGTATGCCATATCTATAATTTAAAATTGCTTTCTCAGCTATAGTCAGCCAAGAAGAGAGCAGAAAAAAGCGGATATGAAGAATTGAACAATTTTTAATTTAAATTATTTGGAATATGATTTATTAATATTATATCTATATTTATGGCCTTCCCCGTAATACATACAAGTAGAAAAAGTTCATTTTTAAATAATGGTTCCTTGAGAAAAAAATATTATATTCGCATTTTTTATAAACTTTAAATTTGTTGAACAATACATGAATCTAAAAGGCTAAACCATCAGCCTTTTTAATATGAATTTATCTACATATATGGTTTTTAAACAATTCAAGCAAATAACTTTTTTATCAAAGTTATTTTATTGGATGCGAAAGCTGTTCAAGCATCCATGTAATTTTTCATTACCAACTTTTTATTTTAACTGGGCGATATTAAGCCCTGTACTAGAAAAGTTAAAAGAATTATTAACAGGTATTCAATATTTACACGATGTAAAATTTTACTTGTTAGTTTTATTTATTTGTTTTTCTATTAATACTCTAATTGTAAGTAAATTTTTTGGAAATTGTTGATTACTCGAAGCAGTATATTATAAAAATAATCCTGTTCTGACTAGTAATAGTTTTTTCACACACGAATGCGGAATGTGTAATTAACAATTATATAATTGAAAAAAAAAATTGAACAAAAGATAGCGCGAAAATCTGAGTTATCCATGGAAAATCGAAACGCTATTATTACAATATCAAAGGAGGAGGATAAAACTGAACGTTTATATAGCCACGAAACTTCAAATTTTCAAAACGTCCTAACATAACTCTTGATCTTAAACTTTCTGATGGTAGTGTAACTGGTTTAAAACAAATTTTTTTAAAAATGTATCTAATTAAATTCCTTGAAATCTATGCAGCCGTAAGTGTCATTTTATCAGATTTGATTCCAGAATTTCTTGCAGTTTTTATATCGAACACTATGTTAGATAACACAGGCCTACGATGGTTTCCCCCTTTAAGATTTGACAACTGACTTTGATAGATTTTAGGGCGCTGATTACGAAAAAAATATTCAAAAAATTCCAGCACGTCAGAATTTTTAGATATTAGGTATTAAAATTTTTGACTAAAATTACCTAGGTCGACCAAGTCAAGAATAGATTATACATTTTTATTTATTTGCTATCTAATAAAACGTCATTACATAGTTGTAATTGGCTTTTAGGAACACATTCTCATCAATGGTTTCATTAAATGAAACCTAATTAACTAAGTGACATATCTTTATTTTGGGGAAAAAAGGTGAATTTTAAGGTCATCCGCTAATGAGCTCATTATTGAGGGTAATTTATTTTTTTCTATTCAGTTTTCATTGATAACTAAACCTCGCAAAACGGTGCTAACGGGGCCGTACTTATAAAAACTAACGACATAAATAAACATGCATAATCTATTCTTGACTTAGTCGACCTAGGTAATTTTAGTCAAAAATTTTAATACCTAATATCTAAAAATTCTGACGTGCTGGGATTTTTTGAATATTTTTTTCGTAATCAGCGCACCAAAATATCCTAAGATCAGTCATCAAATCCAAAAGGGGGTGACAAAACTTAAAATTCGTAGGCCTGTGTAATTTTAATGCCCGTTCTTACTCACTAACTCTTGGACTCTAATTACTTATAAGACTTGCTTGCACGAAGTTCAATAATATAATAATCTCCTATAATGTACACTAAAAATGAATCGCCATTTATATTGAGGAAATTAATCAGTTGTAATCTTTATATTTCCATGTTGCTTATCTGGACATTCAAACTCTAATTTCTAATTGTCGTTCTCCCTTTTGCAGTGAAATAAAAATAAAAATAGAAATTGTAATCATAGAACAAAATTCCTGTAGGACTTCATTTCAAGTCGACCATGGCCGTTTATCTCCTGTGTAATAATTCATGTCCCTATCCTCTTCTTCTACAATTCGTCTACGATTTGGGTAAAGGTCCACCACTACACAGCTACTTCACTTCTGCACCAGACACTATCGTACCAGCTACCACCGCGTGGAGTATCATGTGTTTTCTTTTTACCACGACGCGGCTGATGTTTCGCCCGTTTGTGCACTACTTTTTGTATCATCATATTTTTCTTTTTTTGCCACCACTGTTTTCTTCTTCTTGTTCGTTCGTTGGTTCTTTTCATTCGTTTAGCTCGCTGGTATTCTATTTCGTTGGTGTAGTATGCATAGCACAAAATTCAACTCATCCACCCTCGCCTTCCCTTGAATCTTCCAGAACAACAGCAGACGAATGACTGGTATAATGTTTCGTTTTGGTTTTTCTTATATTGTCTAATAAATTATAATTACAATTTACAAAAGATTGTTAGTTACATATGAGTTTGACTTATTAGGCGAAACTGTCAGATTTAGACTTCCTATAAATCAACAAAATTCACTGGTATTACCGATATAATAAATAAATAATCTCCTTCTTGAAGAAGTGTTATTCTTCATGTACATATACTTCCATGTGTGTTACTTACTGCCATACCCAATTATTAGGAACTGTAGACGCAGAGTACCAATGTTTCTGATAGATAGATTTAGGGGCTACCATTGTTAAAATCATTTAACCCGGAAAATGGGTCCAAAAACTCTTAATTTTGGAACTTGAAACCAGGACATTTTTTCAAGTAAAAATTGTTGTAAATAATGCATTACTTTTTACCCAACACTTTATAACAGATTCTTTATTAGTCTTCACAAAAAAATTTACTCTTGAATTAGTACCTATATTTACAAAGGCATAATTATACTGTCCATATTGAACCAGTTTTTAGGCCAAATTTATCAAATTTCGGTTCTATTTATGCAAAAGGGGTTCAGTTACAAGTCAGAGACTTCGTAAGACTAAAACTGAAAGTATGCAAAGTGGGTGTTGCCAGAACCCCTTGGGTGATTTTTCAAAAATTCCTCTCCAAAATATTGGCGACGAAAAAAAAAATATTGTTCTCCCCCACTTTCATTCGCTCTTCGTGGTACATGGCCCCTAAAGTGCGAGGGTAAGTACGATCGCATACTTCGTACACGCTTTACAACGCCTCTGTTACAGGTTAATAATTGATTTTTACATTTTTCCTCGGCATGGTTAATGAATGGTTAAAAAAAATGGTATGTCGCTCTCTAATTTTTTAAATAAGACAAAACGCTGTTCAAACCTTAAAACTACCTCCCCTACGTATATACCTGTTCAGTTGCCTCCACATCCTTTGAGCTGACGGAATATATCAATAGAAGGAGCGGGTCGTTATTTAGATAACTCTGCTGTACAAGAATCGCGGTACACATACGCATAGTGATTGTGTGTCTTTCTCTGAATTGTTCTCTCCTGACTTGTTATCGTCATCAATCTTGAAGAAAGGTCAACGCCAATACTACAATTAAGCTCAGTTTGTTAACTACTGTGGTACCAGATTGACATGTTTGACATTTATGCGACTATGTTAACCTTAAACATTAGTGAGTAATTAACCTTCGACATATCCCTCATGTTAGGTGGTTATAAAACTTTAAATTTAGAAACATTTCTTTTTTTTAAATCAACTACAAATAACTAATCATGACATCATTTACAATTTATTACAAACGCTCTATAGCCTATATTAGTTTATACACATAATATTTTCAAATACATGTGTAGCGAGATATTTTATAAGAAATTGCTTCGAAGATGGTTTCCACAGTGTGGCATTTTCACTGTTACAACTACAATTGCAGTAGCTAGCTATCCTCTTGTGCGATAGTGCACGAACGAACAAAACACTAGCTTGACTTCAGCAGTACAGTAGGAATAAGAAAAGCATAAACTCTAATTTTAGTCACAAAATAAATCAAACAATGTACTAGCGCAAGCAGAGTTCCCATCGTATTTTTTCTGTTTTATTTACTTCAATTGCAATAATACTATTTTTTATTTTGACGCTTCTAACTTAAAATTACCAAAAAATCCAAAAAAACAAGTTTATCATTCCCATATTACGATTATGATTCAAAAATATTTTAGTTATTCCATCAAACTAACTAAACTCTATCTGTGTTTGGTAGATGGCGTGACATTTAACCGTGACCCTTGTATACGGTTACGTGACCCAGGTGACGTCACTAAATCATGTTTTCCAAATTATGCATAGCTAAGCAACAACCGCACGACATATACAATTGTAGCGGGTGAGACAAAGATATGAATAATCTATCTACAACGGATTGTGTGTAAACTAAGCGGACACGTGATTTATGTTTTAATACTTGAGGCGTGTCGTGTGTGTGTTCGTGTATATGTATGTGTGAGTGTGTATAGTGCTGCTATCTTCATGTAACAGCCAACAACAATGAATGTTCTATATGCACAGGTACATTACCTATCTGTATTAGGTAAATTGTACATGTGGATATGGCATATAAACTTTTTAGTTACCTTTTTGATTAATTTGATACTATCGTTGTTTTTTATTTTAAATTCATGAATAACATTCATAAAAAATCACACTATAGTGGGCGCAGATATTGAAATAAAACGTTACTATAATATCCACCCCACTTGATGACCTCGTAGTTGACGTATCTTTAAGGACGTAGTAAAAATTCACGGTCGGACGCCAAGAAAAATATTAAGTCAAATAATTGAGTCATTTTCCTTTAAAATCACACTAGTGGGGGCAGAAATAGAAATAAATTGTAACTATAACTTTCATCCCACTTCATGTCCTTGCAGTTGATGTATCCTCGAAGACATGATTAAAATTCACCGCTAGACGCTGAAAAAAAATATTAACAAGAGGAGTATCAAACATGGGAATCACGGATTTGGGAGAAATTAATGTACGTTGTAGAATATATTTCTCTGACTATTGTAGTAATAATAATTTAGGCCAATGCGCCTTCGCTTAGAAATTAAACGCACGAAAAGTTTCCAGTAACATATCGTGTTTGATATGTATCAGTTAGTTGCTACTCTCTGCAAGAGCTGCGCTTGGTGGTGTGGTTAGAGTACGCTCTCATGTATATAACTGTTTTTTATATGCAGGAGGAAAGGTTCTATGTTCGAATCTATAACTTTCCAACATAATTCTCTTTTAAATTTTTTTTTTAAACCTTTAGGATATTGTACGAACATATATTAATTTCTTCCCAATCCGTGATTCCCATGTTTGATACTCCCCTTGTAAGTTAAATATTTGAGTTTTCCTTAAACAGCCATACTTTTGCAGAGAGAGCAAAAGCGAAATAAGTGCAATGGAAACGTTATTCTACAGAATCTCGTCGTTTGCAAGGGTGACTCATCGCAACCTGTAGACACTAAAACCACAGGAATTTTTTCGGAATTAACAGTTTCAGAAAATTTCGAGTGAATTAACTCCACGATATTTCCAAATTTTTCTAACTACGGCCCTGACTAAATTATGCATACGCTTTTTTACACCATAGGTACAAAATAATTTTGTTGACCAAAATTCAATAAAATTTTGTAAACATGTTTACTTCTAGTTACTTTATTGTATGTTGCTTTTTTAAAAACAGAAAATTTATCTTAAAATATAAGATGGTCAGAGCTGGGTTAAAAAAGAATTTAAGAGCCAATTTTTTGACCCACATTTAGTATCAAATTTTCTCTGTTAATGACTGTAATGCAATTACTTGGGTAAGATTTACCCACTATTTTCTCAGCGAGACATATATTTTTCACCCTGTATAAAAATTTAGAGGAAAGTTGCCTGTACCAGTATTTTACAGCCTACACTGTATAGCTGTCTACATTATTGTATGGTGTTTAATTTGAGTTTACTTAAAAAAATATAAAAACTACGAAAAATTGGCTTCATGACATAACTCGAGGGAGACTGCGAGCTTTATTAAAACGTCAATAACTCAAGTGACGACTTTACTTAATAAAATCAGTATAGCCAAATTCATCTACCATGTTTTCTTTTTCCAATTTTTAAACACTTAGGGTTGACCGGGGTAATTGTGAATGGATTTTCATGAGTTGAGATAAAAGCGTTGTTTTAAGTATTTTTTATTTTATGTATCACATTATGATTGATTTATTTTTAATTCTACATTATTCAGGATGCACCATACAAATTTTGAGCAAATTCAAATGAAAAACAAAAATTTTATAAGCCATTCACATTTTCCAACCAAACTCAAATTCTTCACATTTACTCCACTTTCAAATTTTTCATCATACTTTAGAGGTCACAATTTCTCCTTGTTTAATGCAAGTTACGCATACCTCAAATTTCTACAAAAAATCAAGGTTAAAGAAAAATAACAAAAATTGTAGGAACAAATTTATTACAAGCTAAAAATGATATTTTGATGATGTTTTGTCATTTTATCATATTCCATGTATTCACATAAAAACAAGGAAAATAAGACTTTTTCAAGGAAATACATTTAGTTTACATGATTAAAAACCAATTTTTTTTTGTGTTGTTTGTACACCGGAAACTTGTACAATAAGGTCACCAGCACCTTCATCAACATTTTCAACTCTGAAAAGGACACTACTGAAATTTTTGATTGAATGGGGGCATTTGTGAATGACGTTCACAATTACCCCACAATTTTAAAATCATGGGGTAATTGTGAATTGGTGATAAATTATCCAATTTCTTTAGCAATTAATAAGGAACCGTCTCAGGGCTTAGACCACTTCTTTAAAAGTACTTTTAATCATCTCTTACCTTTTAAAAAAAGAAAATGTATTTAAAAAAAAATTTTTTTGATGATTGGTCGAAGTAAGATGCATATAAAATTTTGCAAGGGTTTTTTCAAAATAAAAAACAAGATACTAATACTTGGAGAATTGTTATGAAATTTTAATAGCATATTGAGAAAGGACAGAAAAACATATTAAGAGTTGATTTTTAACAATATTAATGTTATTTTAGAAATTATATGCGCCGTTCACAATTGCCCCAATTCACAATTACCCCGGTCAACCCTAAACGGTTTTCTTTATTTTATCACACTGTATACCTATTTGTGAGATTTTTAATCTTAAGAATGTACTCGAAAAGAGTTTATTACACAATATTTGCGGATATATTTTGTCGGTGGCTTGAATACTTGTCCATGATACCTTGTACATGTATGTTATGAAGGTGTATGTATTTCTAAATGCTGAAAAATTGTTAAAAGTTGTGTTGTAACTAAAATAAAACAACCTCGGACATATCAAAATATTCTAAGAAATATGTAAACTTGTTTAACTTATATTTTTAGTTTATAATTTATTATTATATTTTTTTTTTTGAAAAAAACTATATAGTTCTCTACAAGGTACAAAAACTTTTTTTGATAAGATAACATGTACACAAACATATGTACAGGTGAGTGACAATTGCTAAATAAAGTTGATTGTGCAATAATTATTCTATTTATCACAATGGAACGTTGAAATATAAAATTATAAAATGCCAAGTGATGGGAGTGCTTGAGCTTTCTTTAAGATCTATTATTTTTACTGCCTTCTGCAAAATTCATATAAATATCTATGAAAACAAGCCCAAAAACATTTGCAATACTAATAAGTTTTATATTCAAAGTAGGTACCTAATAAAGACAAACAATACATTTATTTCATGTTACTTTCGTTATTAGCAATTCTTTTATATTGCGCAATAAACTTCATAAGTAAACTAAATGATACAATGACTTTACCATAACTTTAAAAAGTATATCTTCATCTAAATGGAAACAAAACCTACGTAACAAACGCTATTGTGATCGGTACTAAGTCATACCCATATATTTCTTTTCATCAAGATTACGTTATTTTTTTAAACATTTTTTAATTTTTAAGTAATTTTTTCCTTAGTTCTATATTTTCACTTTTTTTTATTCGTTAAACCGATTAAATTTTTCATAGTAAAAAAAAATTTATTTTTCAGGAAATTAGATAAATATCTGTTTTTTTTTCATACGTCTTGTATTTTGTTTTAAAATATAGTCAAGCTCTGTGTATGCTGATTATATACAGACTGACTACTGCAGAAGTACTAGAGATGTCGATTTTAAATCGATTAATCGAAAATCGATTAATCGAAGCTTAAAAAATCGATTCTTTTTTCGATTTTTTTCATTTGAATCGATTCATGAATCGATTGTTAAAAGTAAGAGATCGATAACCAATTTTTTCCAAAAATAACTTGATTTTAATAGTAATTCTACAAAGAAACATGTGTTAAAATGAAACATCAAAAACTCTATTGTTAATTGTCACTTTTACTCCGTATATCAACGAACCCCTCCTGTGGCTCTATATAAGTCAGACTATTAATACAAAAGAAAGGAAGAGAGCACCTATCTGTGCAAACGACGATCCCTTTCCCACAAAAGCGACTTATTTAGAAAACATTTTTTTTTGTCAATTTGTTTGAAATTTTTGAATAAACTTGGTTCAATTCGTGGTATTCGTCCTTCATATTCAATTGCCTTATTTTTATAATTATAATTGAAAAGTTAACTCATTCATGGCCTTTACAAATATAATATAAGGCGTTTTTACACGATATTACCGATATTACCTATGTACTATCAAGTAAGTCCCTTAAACAAAAATTATCAGCTAATTTTATTAATCTTTTCAAAATTTCGATTTTTTAGATCGATCTCACAGAATCGATTTTTTAATGGATTTTTTTGATTTCGATTTAAATCGATCCAAAAATCGATCTTTTTTTTGGAGAATCGACATCTCTAAGAAGTACAGAACAGTATTGACCACCTTGACCAGATGTTAGTTGAACTAATAGTTAAAAATTACAATTAAAAACCTTTAATTGCAGCTAATAATTAATAATTAAAAATTTCCATTATTAATTCAATTAATAACTACTTTAGTTTTTGCAGGGCCGTGGAAAAAAATGGCAAGCCCCGGGAATAACTCAAATTTTTAAAAAATTTTTGCTCTCAAAAAGAAACAAGCACAAAAAAACTCTTTTTAATTTTTCTCGAGTGCTTTGCCGACGACTGCGGGCTCTCTCTTACAGCTTGGGTCCTAGAGCTGGAATTTCGGCTACCCCACCCTTTCGTCAGGCCTAGTAATATTCCGTCTAGAACATTACGGTAAAAAACCAAAAATTTTAACAGTATGAAGCCTTAAATCGTATAGCAACTTAATCAACCAACACTTACAATTAATGGTGTTCCATTTTGTATTTTATTGCAAAATTGTATCGAAGCTTCACTTCAAAAATTTTATTTATTTTTATTGGCTCTATTTTGGTATATTGAACTAAACACGAGATAAGAGAGATGTCAAAAACATACATCGAAGAATTGATAATAATAAATAACTTTTTCAGGGTAAAATGAAAAATATTTCATAAGATTGAAACGCTACGTTGGGGACGAAAAATTTATCTTTACTTAGTTTTCACAATAACATCAAAAACATCCCAAGCCAAACGTTCAGGGATAAGGTTTTGAAGTGTTCCCATCATTATTTACCAAACAAATGTATTATATGTATAGGGGAAACCGAGAGATAAAAAACGGCGGAATAAGATGTGAATTGTATACCAAACTTATGTACTCATGCACTCGGAGAGGGCAATGTTTCAACAATACGAATTCTTGAAACAATTTTTCAAAAACCTCTCATATCATTCCAATAAAAAATTGTCATAAATTAAAAGATTTTCTTTTTTGAGAAACTTAAAACGATTTTTTTTCAGTTGGTAAGCAAATAAAGAAAAATAATTTAAATATGCGAAGAATAAACTGAAAAACCGATGTGAGGAATGAGTCGAATTTCCTTCCCATCTACAAATAAAATGTATTATGTCCTTTTTTCAAGAGCTTCCCTCATATTGGCTAAATGTATATATGTATAGAGCATATTTTTATAAGAGCATACCAACTAGCGGTGTGCCCGGATAAATTTTTGCCATGTTAGCATATAATATAAAATAACCCATACAGAAAAAATAAGTTGTGTTTGGTCACCATTTTTCTTCATGCGCCATCTTAAAGTCGGTATATGTGTGTGTGTGTGTGGGTATGTGTGTATAGCGGAAAAGGAACATAGCTTATTCCAGAAAAACAGCAATTCGTCTTATTTTTTTATCCCTGAAGGATTCTTGATATATTATTGTAAGATATATGAATGGGTATTTTATATTACCTATATATGGGTCTTATAATATTGTCAATGACAATATTACAAAAAAAAATGTAATCTTGCGTCCTTACTCCATCTTTTTACAAAATTTATTTCCTCTCTCCTTAAGGCTTGATTAATAAGATTTAGGTACAAATCTAGAAAAATTAGCCAAAAATTAGTAGGTAATAATGATAATAAACAAAAACTCCTGGAATTTGCAATAAGATTCCCGTGACTTTCGCAACTTTCCGGGATAAAATATCAGAAACTTAGGTATATATATTGCAGTTTAGAATTTAAAAAAAAAAAAAAAAGAAAAAAAATTGTGTACCCAACTTGCATACCTATATCTAATGATAATCAGTTTTGTGATTATTTATTTGCTTATAGCTGTTCCACATTTGAGTTCAAGAACTGCTCTAAAACATTCAGTCACTTATAAATTTCATTATGCTTTTCAATAGAGTGTATTTTTCTACGTCGTAATATAAATAATATATAAAATGTTGGTTTCCGAGTCTATTAAAGTAGCAGAAGCAGTGAGACCGTTTTCAAAATATAAACATACTTTTCCTCTCAAAATAAAACCTTTCATGCGCATTTAACGTTTCAGAGCTTTCTAAACGATTTTGAGTTCGCGTCTGCCTACCTGTCTGTCCATCTATGTGTCCGAAGATCCCAACAAGTAAAATAATTTTGGAACTATTTAGTCGTTTTTGATAAAATTTTTTTAAAAATATTGCGATTTTGTTCTTCGATCATTCGCTATGAATTTCATCATAGTCAGAGCAATGGTAGCCACGGCGCTGTCGTGAAATCCCATTAAATGTTAATAGTCCCATTTCACTCAAATTTTGAGAGATTTGGGGATTTGGCCATATTATATGATCCCCTATAAATTTCAAGACAATTAGAGTAATGGTAGTTACTGTGCATGTGTAAACGTAAAATACATAATATGTTAGCTGGGTATATGGAATTAACGATCTATTTTTCCTGTTACTGTGGAAACAAAAAACTTTTAGTTTTTTGCAATTATTCGACAGTTCGAAATATCAAGTAATGTATAGGGGAGACCGGGTCAAAACCGTATAGCTATGAATTTAGCGTTGTATTATTCATTTTAAAACGTAAATGTATGAAGCCAACGTTTACAATTAGTCAGTTTTCTAAGGAACATATTCAAATCAACACATTTCGGATAATTCCAATATTAAACAAAAATAACACAAAAAATTCAAACCATTATTTATTATGGTTTTACCCCGAGACATGGACAAAACCGTATACTATACCTACTCAACACCGAAGAATCGGTTTAAATCATCTTAAGCCTTTGCGCGTTGAAGAACCCAAATCATCTTTTTGTTTGAATTTGTTGACTCAGTCTTGTATAATGTTGATTTTTGTTGACCTGACATGTTCGAGCAGTTTTGAAGTACCCCATGGGTCCGTCAAAAACAGCTTTAACGGCTTTTCTCATGTTATTCCAATCCCATTTTTTTTCCTGGTAATAGTCATATTATGATTACGTGGCATCTTTTTTGCAACTGATAATAAAAAATCAGTTTAGTTCATATTCATACGACCAGGTCAAAATCATATACATATAGGCTGGTTTTACCTCGTATGGTTTTGACCCCGAGACCTATGTGTAAACAGATAATTCACTACCACCTATGCAAATCGATTTTGCCGAAACAAATATTGTAAATTACGGGCAAATACACACTTTAACATAACTGATTGGAGACTAACTTATAGTACACATAAACTTAACTATTTTTCTTTGAATTTTCACAAAAATAAGATCAAGTCTATCAAAAAATACTAAAACGAAATATTTTGACAACGTTCGTGCTTACCGCTACAAGTGTTTGTTGACAAATAGCTCTAATTGGTGGACGCTGTTGAGCGGATTGCGTTTTGGAAATTTTAATTAATAGCAAAAGTAGACCTACTATACTGTTTTACCCTGGTATACGATTTTGTACAGGTTTCCCCTACCTAATAGTTTTCTTAATTTTTTCTACGGATTGATTTGACATTAAAAGAAGCTACTAAAGTTACATAGTCGATTAAAAATGTTAATAATAAGAGGCAACTTAAGCACCAAATCATCTTAAAAACTGAATAAAAGTCTATTACGATTATGAAGAGGCTATATATGTCACACCATTTAGCAGTGCATTTTTTGAGTTTTGGCATATAATAATTAAACATCCGAAGCCCCTTAATTATAGAGAGATTTCTCCGTTTAATTCGAGGAGGAAAACGAGGAGTTTTCTAAATAATTCACAAATTTCAAATTGTACGTTATTGTAAAGAACTCAGTCCGCAGATTTTTTCTAAAAAAATTAATATAACTTTCTTTGTAGGTATAAAGATCGAAATAAAAGTATTATTGTATAATCAAAATACCAAAAATTGATCTATTTTCATAAATAAACACTTAATAAAATCTTTCCTCTTTTTAAATTTTATTTAGTCATAAAATAATATAAACTTTAAAAGGCGTTAAATTTCGCAAGTAATAAAATTTAACTGTAAACTCAATATGCTCGGAAAAACAACAAGAAAAACCATTTATATATCAATGTATACGAAGCGGACCAAGAAGTGGTTGGTTTCGGGAACGCGGTAGCGGTAGATGATAGTCTCCGTGGCATCGAGTTTGTTTCTTATATGCTCCTTCACAGTCTTCAGTGGCGTTCGGCTGCTTATTCCTTGGTGAATTCTATTCTGCGTTACAAATACTATACATACTTCTTCAACGACCGTATAGATACGTATAATGTACACTTGAAACAACAACCATTTGGTATGGTGTGAGAATAAATTGGTATTATTGTACGAAACAAGGTAGAATACATTTATGTCATACGGAATTTGTACCTACGTATAAAATTTTGTTTCTAAAAATTGAAAGATATGTTTATGAGAGTATTGGGACAGCTTATGGAAAGTTAATGTGATGCATACGGTGTAATGGGTCTTATTGGCCTTGAAGAATGTGCATGCACATTTGGAAATGAATATATACACCCCCGACAGAAAATTTAAGACCACTTCAATTTTTTTTAAATGGTTTTATCTATGCAATGAAAATTTTTAATTTAAACGACATTGTGTATAGGATTTGATTTCACACTTACCTTCAAATCCATGCACATGTTTAGATTATTTAAGCATTTCTTTGACGGTCACGTTACATCAAAGAGTGAAAGTGAATATTCTCTATTTTTTTTAAATTGAATTAAAATTTTTTTAATAGAAAAAAGTTGTTTTCTCTTAATTAACGTTTCTATCATATTAAACAACACATTCTTAGCTTTCTAACGGCGACCGAAAAATTTCCGTACGATGATTAGTTACGAAGTTATGAACAGTCAAAGTTTAGTGTGTGCTCTGATCGTTGAATTACTATAACTCGGTTAAAAATTGTCGTACAGCGATGAAGAAAAAACGAAATTAAAGAAAAAAGTGATCTTTTTGAAATTAATATTAAAATTAATTAAAAAAAATTTCTTCGAACTAATAGTAAGCTTTGAACGTAAAAATTCCATTTTAAATTCTTATATCAAGTTTTTTTTTACCATAAATCAAAAACAGTAAAACATAAAAAAATTTTAAGGAATGATTCTGAAAGTAGAAATTCTGAGCTTTGGTTCTGTTTTTAAATTAACGTTCTCTCATTTTTTTGCCGAATTTGCAGTGACTTAAACATAAAACACTATTTTTATAAAGACATGTAAAATCGTCAAAAAATTGGGAATTACATTGTAATTTTCATTGGTGAGATTTTTTTAACTTATCTAACTGTATATCTATCAGTGTTTTGCTTGAGAGTATCAAAATTTTTTTGTCCTCAGCGTACAGTAAGGAACTGTTTAAATAAATATAACAAAGTGGAACAACAACAGTTATTACGGGATTGTCCCGCAAAATCCGGGAAATTTTAGAAATTAATACTAACTATTCTTGGATACTGTTTTTCCGTAAACCTTAGTTTGATTTCTTTAAAATATCAGGTGTGCCGTTAAAAAAGAAACAAAATTAGTTATCGAATATCTCATTTTTAATAATCATGTAAAAATTTTAAAATTTTTGCTACCCGAATGCCAGTTGACCAAATTTAATGAAATCAAGGGCTAAATATATTTGGTAAATGTTACATAAAATAAAGAGTGCAATTCAAGTAATAAATCTAATTTATCGCCTAAAACTATTTACGCATAGATTTTCTATACTGAGTATTGAGAATTTTGGCTAGTCCACTTTTACGAACGAACTTTTTACACTTGTTCAGGATAAATTATAGAATCTTAACTGAGTTCGTCCATTCACAACTAATTGTAAGTACAACAATTGCTGTCACTTGTGACATAAATCCTTTTAGTCTTGTTACGTTCCATAGATATCTGTTACTGGATACGCGCGCGTTGCAGTAGCTCAGAGAACCAAATAAATACATATTTTGTGTATGGCGATATGTGTGTAGTATTTCAGTATTCACCACCCAGTGTCGCCTTATCTACATCTTATATTGTGCTTTTCAACATTCCAAATAGATAACGCGAATATCAAAATTGCTAAATCAGCAACGTTCTCATTCTCAACGATGATATTATCGAAAAATAAATGAATAGTTTTTCTCTCGAAATTTTCTCTCAAACTATTATACAAAGATAAATTTTGCTGTTCTATTTTTATTTATTTTTTATTGATAAATATTTATTTTTCTCAAATAAATTTATGCCAAACATATAACGTTATTTAAACAAAAAATTTACTAAATTAGAAGAAAAATTACTAAAAAATAAAATATTCTTAAAATTTATTGAGTTTTATTTTTGTTGATTCTTAGAATGTAGGTCTATATTCAATTTATTTTTGATGAAAAATAAGCTTGTATTTTCCCAGTACAATTTATTGACGTTTAGACATTAGAGAGTTTTTGCAAAATACCGTAAGTTATACGGTAACGCTATTTTGACAATTTGAGTAATTGCGCATGCTCCACAATAACGTTAACGTTAACATAAATACGGTAATCTAGTTTTTTTACGCTATTTCCTTTCGAATATCGTAAGTAACTACGTGTGAAATCTAACCTGTAATTTTGAATAATTTTGTAAATTTATAAATTTATATTAATAAATCCAATGCTCCTAATTCTAGTAGCTCTTCCATGTTTTTAAAATCAATAATTTTCAAAAACTCAAGTGTATTACCTTGAAAAAATTCATACAATTTACTTAAAAATCAAAGAAAGTAAGGCTATTATACTGAACTGTCAAAATAACGTACAATAATTTACGGTAATGCTGCAAACACTCTAAAACTATATTTTACGGTAAATATGAATACGGTAATGGTCACGTGACAAATAGCGTTACCGTATAACTTACGGTATTTTGTAAAAACTCTCTATTGCAATTCTTTAAAAATATTTTTCCTGGAGTTTAGCTAAATGTCGAAATCAAAAGAGTGAATTTGCATTAGTGACCTATTCCAACGCAATTAAATTAATCGTTTATTCTGTTAGAGTACTCGAAAAAATTTAGTTCAAAGCAAAAAAAGCCTTTTTTTAGATAAAAATACTAAATACTTAAATACGTTTTGTTAGTAGGTTTTTAATATCTAATAAAAACAAAACTGAATAATGCAATATTACATTATTGTATTCTCTTGTACTACTAATACATTCTTCTTGCTACTTACCATTCTGGTTAATCTAGGAGTCTTCTTGTGATCTGTTTGATGAGTGGCCCTGTAAGTTTTTGAATAAGACTTTGATTTGAAACAGCATAACCACCTTAAACTTAGGTATATATTTTGCAGTTTTTTTCATACGGGAGAGGTATGTTAATTGTTCAAATTATGTTCCATAATCTGACGTAGTTGAGAATTTCAATTTTTTTACACAATTTTATTCTAAATTTGTGACTATCTCAAGAAATAGAAATTACGAAATAGTTTTAATTCGTTTTGAAAAAATATTCACCTTCTTTTCAGGAAACTAATAATATGTCACAAGTGAACCATTAGAGTGACGACTTAACAGAACCAAGAAAACTAAAAATCAACTAAGAATCTTAAAGCTAGAATTTAATTAAACATCGACTAAAGCAATTGCTAGTGTACAAATTTCAGTAAGCTTTATGATTAAGATTTGTCGAAAGTGCCACCAAAATAAATAAAATATTCGCTAAGAATTTTTTACAACTAAGCATTTTACTGAAAGAAATGGGGTTATGAAAAAAATAGTCGTTCGATGGGTGAGAAGTCCTTATCGATAAAGTAAGAAACTGAAATACACAGTATGAACCGAAGAAATTTCTAATTGTGTTAATAGTTTGGGCTATAATCACAAAGTTAAAATTTATACTACTCTTCCCTACCTCTTACATTAGTATAAACGTAAACTGTACTAGATTTCATCTCATAATAGCTAATAGAAAGAAATTTGGGCGACAGGTCTACCCGCACTGTTAACTTCCCATTGGATGCCCTTAAAGACTATTGCAAATGAATAACTTTTTTTTTAATTCAAAGGACTCCTCCTCTGGACCCCCGATAGAGGCCTTGCCCCTTGCACCACACCGGGGACATCGCCTTCTATACCTAAGGGTGGGGGCTTCACCCTTATCAAACAAATGATAACATCATTTGTCCTCAAGATACGTGAGACAAAAAATATTTCACAAAAAGTTTCTTATTTCGTTTTCCCATTTCGTTTTTTTTTTTTTTTTAATTTTACAATAATTTACTGGCGTTTTTAACATCACAGAAGGTTCTTAGGCCATTATATAATAAAGACATGGTAAAAAATCCATATAATCTATGTTATGTTAATAAAGTTAATTCCGTTTTTTATTACAAAAAACAAACCGCTAATCCGAATTTGCTGAAAACTTTATCCGGTCTTTATTTTGTGTTTACGCATCTAATGAAATTAGTCCGGAGTTGATATCATCATTTGCTCTCGAGATATGCGAGACGAAAAAACATTCACGAACGAAGAACTAACGAACGCACACACAGACATCACGCTAAAAACGATGGATTCGGATTCTAGTGACCTTGAAACGTGGAGATATGTCAAAATTAGCGATTCGTAAAATCGGACCCATTACAATAACTTCCAATGGGAAGTTAAAAATAACGGAATTTTGATAAAACAATTTCCTTTAGACCTTCTTTCACATTGAAACGGTAAAAAGTAAGTAGCAAATAGAACGTCGCATAAGTGTTATGCGTTAAGCCTGCTTATCGCTTTGGTATGAATTAGTTGTTTTTTTTATAATTACTTATACAATTAGACGATACTTTAAAAATAAAATTTAGCACCGAGAAGCTAGATTTCAATCAGTAATACTTAATTACTTGATAGAGTTTTAAAGTTTGTTAAATAAAAAAATTATAGCCTAAAAATAAAACTAATAGTATAACACGCCAGGCAAACGCATTCATTAAAAACCAATATTTCTCAAAACATTCAACAATTATAACTGAAATCATTCAAAAAACAAAACGCGGAACAGAGATAAATCTATATATAAATTAACATGAAGAAATATATTAGACAAAAAAAGGCATAATTTATATTAATATAATAAAATTTGTAACAACAAGCTTTCCTATACACATACACACATAAATACGTATCTATCTAACGTTACACTGCACACTATACATAAGATAGAATGAGATAGCTACTATTTAATAACAACAAGTGCATAAGTGAGATAGATAGAATTGGTGCTCGTCTATGACAAAGATAAATGGGTTTCATTTCATGCTGGGAATTATTCCCCCCACGATTCCCGCACCGTTCGTTCGTTCGTTCGATATCCTCACCCCCCTGATGATTTACCGGGCTACAATGTGGTAACCCATGATTTATTATTGGACGTTCATGTACGGCCGAGTGTTTCGTTCATTGTTGGTCACATGATCGCGTCCGTCAGTCTATCTGTCTGTCCGTATGTAGTATGTGTACACATGTGTGTGTATGTGTGTGTTGTTTAGGACTGTGACGTGTCCACCAACTTGCTAGATCTAACGCAAACGGTGCTCACCTATCCACCTTAACCACCGGTGACCGGTGTGCAATAGTAGATATATGCAACATATTTATCTATTGCGTTTTGCCCAATGCAATGTAGATATTTGCACCATGATCCTCAATACTACACATCCAGTTTGGATGCAGCGTGCACACTTTTTTTCGTCTGGCTACTGCTGATTTTGCTAATTAAACATAATCTGAAATTCACAGAAAGTACAACACCTACATACAGGGTGTACCACAACGATATCCCTTGGAGGGATGATAGACAGAAAGTACAATACCTACATACAGAGTGTCCCAAAAGTCAACGATATCCCTTGGAGGGATGATAGACCAGCCCATGCCGGACCAGAATACCAAAATATTGTCTGGTAAAATATCGCTGGTTTTCAAGAAATTGACACTTTTATGAATTTCGGGAAGATCGACAATTTTGATCAGATTTTCGAGTACCACAGCTGCAAGACTACACGGAGAGAAAAATCCTATAATTTTTGTAGAGAAAATTTCAGAAAAATTACCATGCTTCCCTATAATCCGTGCGCGATCGACCACCAAAATAAAAAATATGTGCTAGCATGGTAAAATTTAATGTGGTGCTAACACAACTTTTATCACACTCTTATGCATATATATTATAGTTTAATTCTTGTTGTCGTACTCTCTCATTTGCACATCTGACTCGCGACCTTATGTTGGTTGCACTGTACCTGTAAAAACATGTATACAAAAATGATTGCCAACAATATATTCTAATACATATACTAAAGATAGGTAAATAACAAAAAGATGAATTAAACGATGACATCATCCTAAGAGAGTGTAAAAAAAACTGACTACTAGCTGTCCTAGCTGCTTGTAACACAGTCTGATAAATAAAGGTGCTTGGTGCGAACTGTCTGACAAAGTTTCTTCCACAGTCCACACCTATGGTTCGCATGTAACTCGCTGATTGAGGTACATTTCATTACAGCGTTCCCAACACAACCAACCTTCTTTCTGTTTTTTTTCTTTCTATTATTAGCATGTTATCATGGTAATTTTTTTAATAAAAACAATTAAAAATTATTTTTTTGTCGGTAATGGAACTTTTTACTGTGCTGTTTTACAAATTTTACGGAAATAATATTACGAAAAAACATTCCATTCTTTAAATTTTTTATGATTAATTATAATCTTTATATTTTTACCTTACAGAATTGAATATGTTCGCCTTTTACACGTCGATTGTAGTGCTGAGCACAGTAATTTTTATAGGAATTTTCTCTCCGTGTGGATTTTTTGTACTCTAATTTTTATCACGCAACCCTGAAGAGTCCTTTTGTAGATTACAATCCAAAGTAAAGGTAATATACCTAATATACCTAAATCTTTTATGCCGATTCATAAATAAGTTTTTTTTTTTTATGAGCTAAGTTTGACTTTTTATGCTGTAAACGAAATGTACCACCTTACCCGGGAAAGTTATGTTAAAAGATTGCTTATTTATTGTAGTTTTTAAAAAAGTCTAAAATTTGCTTCGCTTTACTTTAAAAAAAAAGGTATTGCTATTTGACTGCAAAAAAATGTCATTTTGAAATTATTTCAATAATTACTTTCAAATTATTTCAGTCACTTGCAGATACTTTTATGCCTGCGTAAACCGAAGATAGATGATAACCAAAGACAGAAAGTGGACAGGTAGTTGATTTACATTGGTGTGCAAATATTGCCTCCTCGTGACTACGCTAAACATGTCAAATTTTGTTATAAAAACGCAGAGAAAACCCAGAATTCATAGATCAAATTTTATGGACGAATGAAGGCACATTCAAAAAGGATGGATTCATAGATTTAAAATCTGTTAGTGAATAAGTGCGAAAAATTTTAGTGGGTGATTGCTGAGGTTTTTTTATGTAAAAAAGTTTATATAAACCCAGGTCCGAAAACACTTAGTTTCCAAGATACAGAGTGTACAGTTTCTTATTTTTTAAAAATATTTTTCTATATTAAATTAAAAACGAATTATGTGGTCATACTGTAGAAGTGAAGCGTGTTCGCCTTTTTATTGGTAAGACTTTTTCATAAAGTTACCTCAGCAGTTAATACGAGAACCTAATCCTCTTTTGTGGTAAGAACAGTAATTGGAAATTATTTTTTATCTTCAAAACGGCTACATAAGCGACAAAAGACTAAGAGGTCATTTTTGTCAACAACTTAATGGACATTTGAAAAAACATTGTCAAACTGGAAAAAATCAATGGCGTGCCTTTTTTTCTTCAAAAATATGTCATCACATGGCTGTACGGCTGGTTTGAGTGAAAATATTCTGTCTACTTCAGAATATGGGTATTTATCCTGTCATAACGTGTCCCAAATTTTGTCAATATCTCAAAATTGTTTTGAAATATTTAGGAAAATACAAAAAAAAAAAAAAAAAAAAAAAAAAAACGAGAGACTGAACACCCTGTATCTTGGAAACTAAGCGTTTTCGGACCTGGGTTTATATGAACTTTTTTACCTAACAGAACCTCGGCAATCACCTGTTAAAATCTTTCGCACTTATTCACTAACGCCCTGTATATTCTATAATGTTTATTAGTAATACCAATAACTGAGCATAATGTGAATAATAAATGAGTATATGGATATTAACATATATTTAAATACAAAAAAATTCACCATACTTAATAATGTTCACAACACATCACAGGACACCTTTTGTCATCTGCACTCGATTTTTCTACAGTTTACTATACGTATCAGATAATGCAGAACAGATTAATTTTGCTTCCGATATCTTATTTTTTAATTTTTTTATTTCGAAAAACCATTTTCTTTTCTCGTTTAGCTTCAGAATCCTAAGATATGATCTGGCCCTATTGTTCACGCTCTTAGGGGTAATGAGGACGAATGGGAATTCAATAGGAAATTTGTGCAAGGCTGTCTCACTTTACGTGATGAAGTGTGACGCCTATTTGAGCGTCATGTTTGGAAAAACTTGTCTTACAGTTGATGAGCAAAAACAAATTATATGCTTTATCATTCCCTCGAGGAGGGTCAAAATTTTGTGACGTAATATTAGATGGGGTTAGTAGACGACAAAATGTGATGCAGCGTGACAACCGGAAGGGGGTTAAAAGGGCCGAATTTTATGTGACAAAATTTATTTTCCATAGCCATTGGATGCAATGATCCGATTGCCTCTTCTGATGGGACCGGGGCTTAAAGCTCAGCTCTTAGAAGTTGACCACACACCAATTTATGTGTACTTTATGTTTACTTTCATTCAAGCTGAAGTCTTGGTGATTGAAGCCACACATTGTATACTAAAAGCTGAATAACAGTGCAATGACTGTAACTTAGAAGCCAACGACACGCCAATTTATGTTTATCTTTACTTTCCTTCAAGCTGAAGTCTTGGAGATTGGAGCCAAACACTGTATACTGAGAGCTGAATAACAATACGATGACTGTAACGTCAGTAGTTGGTTCTATATATATCATGTGAGTTTTTTGAAAGTTGCCAAATTACAGCCAAATTTATATGATAGAAATGGTATTGGAAAAGGCTCTTTTCTTGGATGTAATGGAAATGTAACCAACCAGAACACTATCGATTGAAGTAGCCTCAAGTACACATGCATATTTTTACCGCCTAACTGATAAATTAAAAAAAAAATTAAAAAATTAAACTTGGGTAAAAAAAATTTTTTTGCTCATTTATGTTGTTAATTAATACATTAGATCAGTTATATCAAAAAATTAATATATAGTCTCATTTAAAAATCTATAATTTTGTATCATAGCTCGAAAACCATAAGAGTTATAGAGCTCCTGACTATAGCAATCGCTTGCCCGCGTCGATATCTATAACTCTTATTCGAACAATTTTTCGATTAAATCAACGGTTTGGCTATAATAAAAATGGCAACTCTCAAAAAACTCGCACAGTATATCATTTTATCATTCCGAATCAATATACGATTGAGTTCTGAATTTTATTTCTACAATAGTTAATGTCAACAGAGAACATGAATTCATTAATTATTCTCGACGATCGGACATAGTTTAATAATATATCATTCTATTGAATGGAATCACCAACCTTATTTACCTTAACATTTTTCTCTTTTTCTTCTTTGTGAATCACCTCCAATAATTTGACCACATCTGTATTTTTACTGAATGAGAATTTTTAAACAAAAAAAAATTCTTATTTTTTTGTCTAAAGTTTTAAATTATTTATTTATTACATAATTAATACCAAATAAATAAAAACATTAGTGATTATCATCATTCACATATTTACCTAATAAAATTACTAATATATTTTCCCCGGTAATATGTTTTCAATATTAATATATCTAATAATAACTACATAAACTACCTGATACTTGACTCATTAAAAGATTCATATCGCAATCAGAGCCGGTAATAACCGCACGCACTATGAATTCTTCATTAGTTCATTACAGCCGCAATGGAACAGAGAATAGAGAGAAGGGCGCGCACATTGGTGAAAACCCGAAGCGGCACGTCGAGGAATGGGTGAGGATTGTTGTTTGTTACATTCATTTCAAACATCGACACTGCTGCCAACCATACTTTGCTGCGAGTAGAATAGTTTAAATGTGTCGAACATAGCTACGGTTAGTGAGGTAACATTGTTTGTATAATGTCACCGAAATTCCTGAAGGTATATATGGGAATATTAACACTACCACTACCTGAATATGTACATGAATTTAGTTCAAATTCTTCAACTTTAACGTTTTAGGCGATGTAGGTAATTATAGCTTAGAAGTAAAAATTAAATCGAGTGCCTGTTTTTGAGTTTTGAATTGTGTTTGAAGGTATCGGAAATTGACGAGAACATTATAGTTATCTTAATACTCTTTAAAACTCAAGGAGCTGTCCTCTTGAACTGACCAAATGCAGGGAAATCACAAAATGCGTGTTCGTCACGCATTCAGTCGGGATTCTTAGTGGCTTGACTTTTTCAATTTTCGGAATAACATATAGATAATTTTTTGACGATTTATCTAAAATAGATAAATATATTCGACAAGAGTTTCAGTGTAAATTGTCTGTAACTTATATAGTAGGAAACATTTGAACTTTGGAATTAAAAATATTTTACAAACGAGGCTTAAAAATAAATAACAGAATTCCATTCTGGTAATTCGCTAAAAGTGATTAAAAGAACTTGTACTTCATGTCAGAAGGTGTTGCTAGTTCACATGACACGAGGTGTGGAATTATTTCATTTAATTGGAACCATTTTCTCAACCATAAATTATTCTTTGAATTTCTGAAAATTTGTATGCCTTTATTTCCGAAAGTTATTGACACAATTTAACCGAAATGATTTTAAATGAGTGTCTCTAGTAAGTGCTAGTATTCGTAATTGTTTCAAATTTCTTGGGTCAACAGTTAAAAAATTTCGGCTGGGATTCAAGCTATTAGCCAGCCACTTTAAGGATATATTCTCAAAAAATAAAACAGCAAATTGAAGATTTTAACATTTTGATGCTATCTCTACCGCACACAAAATTCACGAAAATTATTTTTAAATTCTTACATACACTTTAAAAAAGAACAGACTCATTGAAACTTCCGTAAATGTAGTATTGCTTGTCTTATTTAAAATTTTATTTCCGCCAATAACAATATTCTAATGATACTGAAAATATTTAAGGAAAAAAGATGTAAATATAAAAGTTTAAGGTGACAGTATCTCTTATCCTTTTTTACATGTGCATATACAATGAATCTTAGAAGGATGTGAAATTTAATACATATATCATATTTATATGGTATTTTACTACACAATAGTCCCTCACAGCATGATATAAATTTTAGTTGAAGATTGGATATTTTTGACTTTTGTAATCTTAAGTGTTAGCTCGACCGGTACGGTTTCCCGTATCATTGCTCCCAATACTTGTGGAATTATAAAATAATTACATTATGGTATTTGACACAAATAGAAAAGGTGATATTATCTTAAACTCATATGAAATTATTTTTGTAAAAACCCAATATCTACTTAATTATTACTGGTCAGAAATTATGAACTACTTAAGTTTGAATTTGAGTTAAGTAGTGCAATGAAATTTTACAGTCATTATGAGGCATGATACGTTTGCCCGGAGGTCGGGCGAAGCTTTACTTGACTGAAAATAAATCGTTTATAATCAATGTCAAAGATAGAAATGGCAAAAGATATAATAGAAAAAAAAACCCACTTGTCCAGTAAAAAGAAGTTTAATATTGTGTATGCAATTTTTATTATTCTGTAGCTTAAATATGCACCAAATCAAAGTCGAATTTATTTTTTTTTAGCAAAAAAAGCCAATGAAAAAAACCATTTCTAAGAAAGTTTTTTGCAACAAAATTGTTTCAAATTAAAATTTCTATAAATTATATTTAATAAAATTTTTCGAAATTTTGCCCCTGATTCCTACCAGGGCAAAAAGTTTCTATTTCAAGTCACCTCCAGCCACTGTGATGCCAATCTAAGAAAAATCGACTGCCGACTAGATGTATCATATGACTCCCACCTAGATGTATCCTACGACTCCCACCTTGCTAGAAAATTTCAAAAATTTTTCATTTCTAATAAGAAACTTAGGATCTTTTAACAGAAAAAAAATTAAAATTGTTCTAAATAACGTGACTTGCGAAAAAAATTTTACCCAGTGGCGGATTTACTCTAAGTGCCACTCTAAGCTCAGTGAAAAATGCCGCCCCTGAAAAGCTAAAAAAAATTTTTTGCCGCCCTTTTTGCCAAATTTGCCGCCCCTAAAATCGGCCGCCCTTCTTAAAAACCGTAAGTGATGAGCAAAAAAAAAACTTGAAATTCTACATTTTGCCTCCCCAAAAATCTGCCACCCTTCTTAAAAAACGTAAGTGACGAGCAAAAAAAAAATACATTTTGACGCCCTTTTTGGCCCAAATTTCCCGCCCCTAAAATCTGCCGCCCTAGGCTCCAGCCTACTCAGCCTGCTAGTAAATCCGTCACTAATTTTACCCTTTAAATCTCCGAGACTTTCTAATATACTTTTCTTCACAAATTTCATAAAAAGTTTCAATTTTTATAGACAAGGTACCGAAAAATCAAAAAATCCAGGGAAATTGTTGTGCTATGGTATAAATTTTTAAAATTAAAATATTACAATTTATGGGTCCCTACAATTATATAACATTGTCTACTTATTCACATAAAACGTATTGCATGTATTTTTATAACGTTTTTCTCAACAAGGCAATTATTCAAGGTCCTTTATTATATTTTTACTATTGTCACATTTGTTTGAAGTTTAGACAGAAAATAAAAAGATCACTACCCCATTTAAAGAAAGTTTAAATATATCTGTTCCGATTTCATTTATATTTGGTATAACGAAAATAAAGAGAAAACATATTTTTAAATATAAATATATCAGAAAATTGTCCACAAATGTTAAGTTTACTTTTCTATTTACGCGGTAATGGATAGCTCGAGAGTAATTTTTATTTCAAAATTACATCCTTAAAACATATAAAATATGTTATTAGGAATCAGATTTTTTTTAAAATTTTCCAATCGTTGGTAAATTGCACTGAAACTAAGGCTATATTTGATGCTTTTCAAACTCGTTTTTCACCCACTTAAAAATGGAAATTTGAAATTCTACTTCCTAATAACATTTTTTATTACCTTTATCTTTACTCACTGAAAATTTGAAATTCATACGTTAATTCTACGCCGAGAAAATAGAAAAGTAAAATCGCCTATTTTTGATGTTCTTTTTCATCGGTAAATATCCCCTTAAAGCTCAGTATTTCACAAATACAACTTACAAATGAAAAATGATAAAAGAAACTTCAGCTTAATTTAATGAGCACATTGATATGGATATATAGTACCTACCACACAATATGGTATATGATGTGAAAAACATTTTCATGTGGGAAATATTACAAGAAATTAAGAAAAAAAATTTTCACTACGTATTAAACTGAGATTTACACCTGTAACATATAGGTACTTGCGAAATTTCATGTTTATAAATCCAAACAGGTAGGAACTATCGGGTTGTGACAGATGGACGAATGAGCAGACGGGAATAGACAGACAGATAGCCGGACATGTCGAAACTATAAGCTCTGAAATTTTTCTTCAGAATCCGTAAAAAGAACAATAGCCGTAGATGAAGTTTTTTTGGTATCCTGCAACACATTCTCGAAAAAGAGTTCTTTGATTCAAGAAATATTTTTTTGAAGTATAAAAATATTAATAATTCTTTTATAGTGAAAGCAGCCATTTTTAATTTAAAGAATTTTTTCTTTGATAATGTATCATCTATACATATAATAAAACTGTAACAAGACCATTTCTGTACATGGAATATTTTTTGAAAATTACTGTACTGGTACTGTAAATAGTTATCGATGTAGATAAAAAACAGCGATTTTTAAAATTTTTGTCTATCTGTGTATCTTTTCACGCATCACGCAAAAACTATTGGACCGATTTTAATGAAATTTGGTGTGATAATAACTTATTACCTGGCCAGCATTTAAGATACTTTTTACTCCGGGAAAATGTCTCATTCCCACGGGAAAATGGAAAAACCATTCTGAGCATGTGGACACATTGCACAAAAACTATTGAACGGATTTTGATGAAATTTGGTTTGGTGATAAGTTATTGCCTGGGTCAACATCCAAGATACTTTTTATCCGGGAAAATCTCTCATTCCCACGAGAAAATAGAAAAACCATTCTGAGCAGGTGTATACATTACGCAAAAATTATTGTTCTATGCAAGTTCTGTATAATTATTACATTTATATACTTCTCATTGAGTTAATAACAATGCGTCGCGCGAACGACGTCGCGGGTACAGTTAGTTTAAAATATTTATGGATTTTGATTTTCATTCTAAATTTGTATTAAAATAAATGGAGTATACGATATAAATTTGGGGTATTCATACACAGAAAAAAAACAGTGATTTTATTTACAAAACCGCTTTTAGTATTTAGCTTTCGTTGTTAGAACTAAAATTTGAGTAATTGTAACAAAACTCGCTTTCAGTGATTAATATAAGTTTTATTAATCCTACAAATTGCGTTTTATTAATTTGTTAATATAAAATTTTGTAAATATTACAAAAACTTTTGTAATAACAAAAAAAAAAATTTAGTAGTATATTTTTGTAACATTAATAACAGGTCTATTAAATATTTTAAGTAAATATAAGAAAAATATTTGTAATTATAACGCTGTTTTAAAAATCAAAATGCGCATGCTTAAAGTAAAAGTCTCTTTTGTAATTAAAACGAAAATTTTTGTAATAATTAAATGACGCTTGCGCAGAGTTGACAAGTTGATACGATTATGTGATATTTTGTAAACGTTCATAATACCTATATATGCATTTAAAGAAATCCTGATTTAGTGATTATCAAAAAGTTTTGTATTTCTCATTTAAAAATTGTGTTTTGTAATTATTACAAAAAGTTTTGTAATAAATAACTGACGCAAGCGCAATATTAACGAATTCTATGATTTTTAGAATGTTGTGTAGTATTCATAGCGTCATTCTGTGATAGAGTGCATCTTCATAAATATTTATTATAACCTGACAAGAGTTTATGAAAAAACATAGTATACAATCTCAATTTAAAAGATTGTTTGTACGTTAAAAATATGACAAGAAAACTTGCTAATGGTTTTACTATCGAAAATCTGTCGAATTTTGTACATATTTTATAGTCACGTATCTGTTTTGTTTTTTACATTAATTATCAAAGTATATCCAATAAGTTCCTTTCCTTCACAAATATCCTTAATAATATTTACAGGGGTTATTTGTAAGTACAACAAAAAAATATCCCAAAATTTACTATAAAATTTAGTATTTATTAATAAATAAATCATACCAATTACAAATTCCGTTTAGTAATTATAACAAAGTTTATTAAATGTTCAACAAAACATACGTTGAGTTTTATTCACAAAAATAAGTCTTTGTGATAATTACAAAAATTATTCTGAATTAACAGAACCTTTTAGTACTCAGATTTTTAATAAAAGTGATTTTGTAATATTACTAAACGGTTCTATTGGAGTAAAAATTTTGTAATATTAATTCACGTTTTTGTAATATACAGTGAGTTTTTTTTTCTGTGTACCCTAGAAAATTTCAACGGTGTGAATACTGGAACAAATGCTGAGTTTGAAACCGACAGAATGCGACAGGAGTGAATAGTGTGATTAATTATATTAAATATCCTTTCATTCCTGTGTCTACTGAACCCTAACGAATACCCAAGGATGACAGAGACTGTGATGATGGTGACGGTGGTAGGGCTTGTAATCGTAATCAGAAAGAAATGCAGGACCACTGTTGGTGTAAAGTGGCATCCACCGCTAATACCCCTATCATCATCAGGAAAACACGAAGCTTTAATATTAGAAATAATTATTTATAGTTTTAAACTGTTGAGTAATGCTGCAGTAGGCATAACTAATTATGAAAAGATACACTGAGAAAAAATTACGGTAATTTTTACGGAGCTTTTTGGTAATGCGGGCATAAGTGACAGGCAACGGGAAAATTACGGAGCTGTATAGGAAAAATTCTTAAGCTTTTCTGTAATTTTTCCTGTACAGCTTAAGAATTTTTCCTATACAGCTCCGTAATTTTCCCGTTGCCTGTCACTTATGCCCGCATTACCAAAAAGCTCCGTAAAAATTACCGTAATTTTTTCTCAGTGTACAAGCTCTGGGATTGCACTTCAAATATTAAGAAATCTTTTTCTTTGCTTCTAATTGCGAAAAGCACAATTTCTTAAACAGACTAAAAAAAAAGAACGACGGCTCAAGGCATAATTGTGACGTTAAAAATATATGTTTCCGTTTCCAGAAAAAATTTACATTTAAGAACCAACTTTTAGCGAACGCAAAAAAGCAATTTATAAAGAAAATGTAATTTTTATTTTCTAACACACCTTGAATAAAATATCTGATTTTCATCTAAATGGAACGAACGCGAAAAAAAGAAAATTCTTCACTGTAGGTAATACATTACGTCATTGCACGCTTAACTCATTGGAGAAAATTGGAAGTAAGAAAAAAAATTTTCATGCAATAAATCTTTTCTTTTCCAATCTATACAGAAAGAAAGTTTTATAAGAAGAAAGTATGCGGGACGAAGTGAAGTGAGGTGTACGGTGGAGGGTATTCGGAGGGACGGATGTTCATCGCTTGTTCATACTTTTGGTATGCGGTAACAACAAAATTGTACAAGAACAACAAGACGAAGAAATTGGAATGGAAAGCTTGTTGTACGATTGTCGGCGAAGAGAAACTTAAAAGTTTTTGTTTGGAAAAGTTTGCTGTTCCACGTTAACTTTCTTTCGAAACATTAGTACGGAAAATGAACAATGTATATATGATTAAAGTACGTTTGCGTTTAACGTGCTTGTACCTAAGTTTGGATAAATCATCAACACAAACGAACTATATTTTCTACACGGCAGTGTACATTTAATTTTTCTATTACACGAACCATACTATATACGTTGGTTAATCAAGTTTTTGATTGCAATTTTAAGATAAAAAAACATTTAAAATTGCATTTAACCTTTTTCGTCTGCATATATCGTCCGCAAAATTTAATTAATATGTCGAACACGGTGGTGTATGACTTTTTGCGATAAAAAATAGTGAGTTCGCTATGGATTAGTCTGATCCTGTGACGTAAATCACGCCGCAACTAAATTATATAATAACTTTTGTCCGTACACACACACAATCTCGCCGCTTGGTGCTCGCATGCATAGCAGATAAATTGAGTCGTGACTTAACCGACTAATACAATCAATGAAGTTTTGTAAGAATAAACATAAATTCCCGGGTTCGAATATCAGTAAAATGTAATCGGCTTGCTGTTACATACATAGATATTGAGCTGTATACCGTATATACATAAATAAATGATTGTATGTATGTTGGTGCAATGGAAATTACACAGTCAACTAGCGCCTCTATCGTCGGTTGTATGCAAGCCGCACGACAGCATGACAACTAAATGAAAGTGTTTGTCTGTCCTCTCTACGATGCGATGTCGTTTAGTTTAGATCTGTTTTGTTGTACCATATGTTGTAAGAAATCGCATACGGTTACATATATCATTTAAAGCCGGTATTAGATTAGTTAAGATTCATTAAGTGTATGTGAATTATGGACTGAAGATTTTCGGAAAATTAAACAGAAAAGAAAGCAAAATTAGGACAATAAGTTAACATTCTCAAAATCAAAATATACATACACAAGAAAACGATTTCTTAAATCAAAATACCTTCATTTATAGAACCCTTTTTATGTAAATAATAGTGCATCAGAAATTTAAACATTTAACAATTAATTATTACTTTTTTTAGAATTTGTATTAGAAATATTAAACTTTATCCTTCCTCACTTTTCCACGAATTAATAATGTCAGCCAGTTTCTAAAATTTGATCCATTTCAATTAAAAAAAAAAAATATTAATTTTTTTAAAAATGCATGTATTTAGGACCACACGATCGAAATTAAAACTTTTGTCGTGATCTTGTAATCGATTCAAAGTAATATAAATATAGATTAACCTAAATATATTCTATCGATAAAATTTTATTGAACGAATCCATAACGTGATTATAGATAAGTGTGCGAAACCAATACCAAAAATGTGGAAAACAAATAATAATTAATTATTTTCAAACTGAGTTTAAGATTAAATGCCATCAAGTTAAAACAAGAACCCATAAGAAGTCAAAGTATGTCTTAGTTTACTAATCCGGTTGAAGTACCTATCCGAAAATATTTATGTTTACCATTTTGATGATAATTTATTTATTATGGCATAAACAATTGATGACAAACTAACTATGTATTAGCATTTGTTTCAACTTTTAAAACGATTACAAATTTCAATGGCACCAAAGGCAATGTCATTTTTTTTGCATTCTCGACCACTAAGGATTTTTTTTTTTATTTAAATTTTTATCGATGCATCGACATCTAAAGGTCATTAGAATCTGTACTAATACAACACTAAGGATTTCATTACAACCATATTACCGTTTTCATTTCACTCTCAGCCATTACACGTTTCATTACACTCACAATTTTCAGTTAAAAAACGATCAGTACAAATTCAATTTCTGTGAAGTGGAAGTGAAGTTAAGGGTTCAGCTGAAAAGTGTGTTTCATTTTACCGCTGAAATATCAGTTAAAACTGAAATACTCTGTAACCTTAAAAGACAGAGAAAACAATCCACTTCATCCTCTATTGAACACAGCCTCATATACGTCCAGTCGGAATTATATTGGTAACTTGGCTAAATGTAAAAATAATAGTAAAAGAATGTAAAATTTTTTTTGGCTCTGACATACAAATACAATTACTTACTTCCACCATTTGCTTATGACCAACTATAATTAAGACGACAGACCGAACATGGATCCTTGCTAATAGTGGGGGCACTCCATCTTGACCCATCTTCCCCCAAATGAATTATGGTGGTAACGCTGGTAAAGTATATCGACTGAAAACAATAATTTAAATTAGCTAATCTTATACTGGCATTAACTGATGCACTTTGTATATGTGTGTATGTATTTGTACGCTACAAATATCGCCTTGTAACTCGGATACGTATAAATTAGTAATAGTACCAAGCTATTAATATTTCAAAATTACACTCATTACGACTGTTATATTTGCATATACAATAATAAACGATGTTTAAATACGGCCCTGTACCTACATACCTAATCCATATCTCTTTTGAATGAGCATCGTAACACATTTAACGCAACCGTAAAAAAATTTATAGTCACACATTAAGTCGAGTTGAAAAATTGAGTAATGATTTAATTATATAGTTCATAATTTATAGTACAGTTATGAAATTATGGTCAGTATTATAAGTATGTATCATATCAAACCAAAACTGGGTACTTTTAGCGGTCACATATAGGTACTTTTGGCGAGTCCCTAACTGGATTAAGACTTCATCCAAATTTTCTGTAGGTAATTCTCTAATTATTTTGGCCACTAGTTCTACGTTTGAAATCAATCGGGGGGCTATCTCGTATTTGTTAATCAGTATGTGTTGGATAAAAAATCGAAGCACTCCACAAAAATAAAACATAACCTTATGATTGTTTGTACTCCACTCCTAACATCCAATATAGACACTGATAGTACATTTCTCTTACGTACATATGGAGGTATTTATTGCACTGTACTGCGCTTCTACAACTAATACACCAACACATAAACAAGTGTTTGTCATGAACTTCTGTTCAGTATACAGTGGCCATCCAATGGTACGTACTCCGATTTTACGTAGTGACGTCAGCGATTTAGTGGGGTTCTCCTCTCACAGATATGTTGTTGTTTGTCTGTGTTGGTGAAAATTTATGTACCAAGCCAGAGTCAGGGCCGTAGGTAATATTGTCTGAGGGTATCGTGGCCTTTAAAAATTTTAAAATCTCACTGCAGATATATATGCTCATATTCTGTATTCGTAATATGCAAAATGCAAATGCAAAATAATTAACGTAAAATTCTAGAATATTCTGATCGTCAACTAGCAAAGATATTAAAAAACAGACTTCACCGTTGAATTCATCATTAAAAATGAGATTAAACAGTGTAGTTTGACAAAAATTCTAGAATGTTCTATTTGTCAACTAGCAAAGATATTGAAAAATTAATTGTACCATTTAATTGTCCATTGAAAAAGAGGTCAAATTACACATTTTGACAAATGTTCTGGAATATTCTATTCGTCAACTAGCAAAGATATTCAAAAACAGACGTCGCCATTGAATTGGCTACCAAAAAGAGACCAAATAACACATTTTGGGAAATGTTCTAGAATATTCTATTTGTCAACTAACAAAGATGTTGGGAAATCTACCACCACCACTACTGCACCACTTAATTGTCCAACCGAAATTGAACTAATGTAAACCAAATGTCCGATTTTGACAAACAACTTTTGCTATTTGACGAATAGAATATTCTAGAACATTTATCAAAATGTGCTATTCCGTCTTTTATTCGATGACCAATTAAATGGTGCAATCGACTTTTCGATATCTTTGTTAGTTGACGAATAGAACATTCTAGAATTTTTGTCAAAATGCGCTGCTTAATCAAATTTTTAGTGCCCAATTCAATAGTGAAGTTTGTTTTTTGGTATCTTTGCTAGTTCACGAGTAGAATATTCTAGAATTTTTGTCAGCTTCCGCTATTTGGCGTCTTTTACGCTGATGAATACGATAGTGAAGTTGATGTTTCGACAGTTTTCTAAAAGTCGTCACTCATATTCATTAGTATAACATTCGATTTCCTTTGTCTACACAGCCGAATTTTAGGTGTAAATTGTCTCTTAAGATAATATTGTTTTAAATAAATTCAGATAAATAATATTTACCAACCCCCGAAACAAAAGTTTACCGACGCCCCTGATCTTCCGATTTTACGTACTTCCCCTTAAATTTGCACCGACCACTACGTAAAATTGGATTTGTGGTGTAATTTGGGACAGAGGTTAAGATGACTCACCCTGTATAAGTGTCTGTGACGTTTAATACCTGTAAATATGAACGAACCGTGAATCATTAAAACTACTTTTTTAATGTATATTAGCTGATTACGTATGATTCTTTATCTTTTTAAGCTTAAATTCTTGGCAAACTGTTAAAAAGATTAAAAATTTTCAATCCATTCTTATTAACCTATTTATTAACCCAATATAGTTACAACTTATGATGTATTTACGGCCTACACATTGTAAATTTGAATAAATTAAATTACCATATTACATTATAATTTATTGATGAGATTCCAAAATATAGACCACTGTTTTTATATTCACTGTATTAAACTACATGACTATATAATATAATATGTATGTATATAATTTTATTATTTCAGTAATATATAATATATACAGTTATTATATACATATATGCATTTAGGTGGGAGTAGTGTATATTTTATTGTGTAAGTTTATATTACAAAATTTGTCAAACTATACATAAAACATATTCAATAAAATGCATATAAGTACTAACGAAATATTATAAATGAATTGGAATTTTTCAGTTTTACCGGGTGTCTGGTTTTATAGAAAACCATAAGTAAGTATTGAAATTGTAACGAATATTCGCTTTCACATGTGTAATATCCCGAAAATTCGTAACTGCAACTTTTTTGTGAATGCTTTATGCGAAGATTTTCGTATCAAATTTTTACATGATTGCATCACGTAATTTTTTTTTTTTTTTTTTTTTTGGTCATTAGAACAACGGTCTATGATCGCATGAGCAATCGGATAGGTGGAAACACAGACTAACAGACAAACCAGCATACAATTATAAAGATTCCGAAATTTTTACTTTGAGACGCTAAAAAATGACCATTTTATTTTTTGTTTTAAAATTAGACTAAAATTACAAACATATAAAATTTAGTTTATTTTTCGAAATTAAAACTATCTACTATTTTTAATTTTCAATAGCTGCAATTAGATCTTTATAGAGCTCAATAATTTTTAACTTTAAACGCCAATTATATAAAAAGTCTATTAGGTAAAAATATTTTTAATTTTTTTCTTCCAAAATAAAGATTACCTGCGGTGGTGGTCAAATGTTTTATTGATGTGGACCCAAAATTTACACAGAACCCAATACAAATGTAACTGTCTGTACAACAGTTTGAAAATTATACCCTATTTCAAATACAATTGATCATGAGTCAAAGTGAAAAAATTAAATAATTCTTATATTAAAAACAAATCAATCTTCTATTCTTTTCTAAAAACAAACTGCAATTTTAAAATTTACGTAAGTGCAATAATGAAAAAGATAAAGGTAAGGAAACGGAAATTATTTAAATTCATAAGTGATGAATCATGGTTAAATTTAAGTGAAATGGACCATAAAAGCAAGTGGGTAAAAAAACCTCATTTTAAAGCTCAGTATGCAATATTCAATGAAGCACAAAGTGAGCAACAAGTTTTGTTATAAGAGCCCTTTTTAACGATATTCAGCACGTTGTGGTACGTGAAAAAAATGACAAATTGTCATTGTCATTAATAATTTTTTTTTACCTTATATATATATATATATACATATATATATATATATATATATATATATATATATATATATATATATATATATATATATATATATATAATTTATTTAATATTTAATTTATATATAATAATTTATATAAATATATAATTTTTTTTTACCTTATATATATATATATATATATATATATATATATATATATATATATATATATATATATTGAAATCTACTGCTATAGTATGTACCCACAGAATTTCATATTTGCAGGTCAAAAGACAGGAATTATAGAGTGTTACTATTTCTGTTTCCCCAGCGTCCCCACCTTCAATTATTTTATTTATCCCAAAAGTGTCACTATAGCAAAAAATGTTCAGTTAACGTATAGCTCTATTTCCCCTCCATGACTACACTTTGAATTTAGGTCCATTTAAAATTATACACCTGGTATAAATCAAAATATTCGCTTTTAGAAAACAAATGTTTGAGGACGTATTGAATTCATTATGATGTCGATAGCTACTGCCATCTATATATGAAAGTAACAATCTCGTATAAAATAGAATATTTAGATCATAGATAGCTACTATACGTATAATAACTGAATGAAAACTTAAAAATTATACTTACTCGATTCTGTGTTTAAACACCTTTATTATTTTTATAGCTTAAAACTTACTACTAAAATCCAGAAACTTACTTGTATCCATGGACGTAATCAATAATTTATTCTGGGGTGGACCTAAAAGGTACCGCGAGAGTAAAAAAAGGAAACTGTATTTGTTTTGTCGGCAATAATTAATTTTTCTGGTAAAACTTGACGGATAATTCTTGTAAAAATAATTTTATACCAACTTACTGTAATAAAAAATTAATCTAACTAAATTGAAAAGGGAAACTTGTCTAACAAAAATGGAAAAGGGAAATTTTTCTTTCGAAAAAATCAGTAATATGAGGATTTCTATTGTCAGTACCGTCGCCATCGTTTTGATTTTCAAATTTCAAGATTATACGTATACCTTATTCGAGCATAAAAACCTTCTGAGGTGAGCAGTGACTACCGCTGACCTTCTCCGGATACGCTTATGCTATTATCAACCCACCTTCTAGACAGTAGTTGGCTTCCCAGTATTCTCAGCACTCCCACCATACCTGATACTATTATTTTATTGGATTGTAAGTAGTATTCACATAAATATTATACAACTTTAGATCGTATCTTACTAAATTTGGTTGTTTTACTAACGAAATAAATAGATCGATTCAGTTTTTAATCGCCTTGTGCGTATACCTACCTGGGGATTAGGGTTGCCACCTTTTTTTAAGGCAAAAAAAGTATTTTTTGGTTTTTTAACAAAAATAAAAAGTACAGTTAGTAAAAAAAAAGTACGCATTAAATTTTTATATTATTTATTTTTCTTTAAATAGTTTTTATTGCTCTTAACTATATTCAGTCCTGGATTTACACTAAGGCCACGCGGGGCACTAACCTCGAATGGCAAATTTTAAACAGGGGGAAAAATTTTGGAATTTAACGTTGTTTTGTTTTTTTTTCTTTTTTTGCTCGTCACTTTATGTTTACTAAAAAACTTTTTCGAAATTTTCGTTTTAGGAAATTTTACTTTTATTCCTTTATAAAGTACAAAGTACGTTTGTCTAAAATAAAGTACAGTAATTTTTAAAAAAGTACGGGTGGCAACCCTACTGGGGATATACCGTAAATTGAGTTAAACTTTCTTTTTTGTGTTTGATATATTAATTTGGGAAATTTGGGGGATCAGATGTTATGAAGGTAGTCGAAATAAACATACTTGAACAAAGAGTATATGTATGTGTTTCTTCTCATTAAACTGGATCACGTGTATTCACATATGCACATAGCGCTACTGCATGTCATTTGAACAGTCGCGTGCTAAGTTAAAGTTCATGTATGACACTGAAATAAAATATTAACTAAACCGCTCTGATTGTTGAACTACATAATATTCTCATAATACTAATTTGATTCTTTAAGAAAGATGATCTAAATTGATTAGAACTAAACTTTAGAATATTTTTCCTATTTCCTATAAATAGAAAAATCTATACGTAGGTACGTATAAAATAATAATTGATGATGTAATAAATAACATAATATCAGTTTCATTGAATTCACTGACCAATTTTTCATTCATTTTTATCCATAAATTCATTCATATTAATAAATCACGTGTGTAATTTATGTCCTGAAAAAAAAAGTGAATAAAAACTATACATTATGTATATAAATATTTTTACATTGTTAATTAATTTTAATGAACCATCTCTAATTAAATTAAATTGATCATAATTTATAATAATAAAATAACGTTCTCAAATCATCTGTGAAATGATTAAAAATGATTTGATGACCGTAATAATGATAATAGCAATTAAATAAATAACAACAGAATAAAACCTAACCTCACTCAAGGCATCATTTTTAAATAAACCACACAATCAGCTGTCAAACAACAGCAAAAAAAAAAAAATAGAACACCAACTTACCCGAGCAAAAAAAAGAAACCGCTTAATTTCCTATTGGAAGACAAATCACGTGGTCTCTATGCACATTACGTCACAAAATAAAATATACAACGTACACATATAAATAAGAGAATGAGAAAATACATCATAAATCGTGTATAGAACAGAATGAGACATAAAGCATTTTATATGAGAGTTGACGAGTGAGTTGTATATGTGTGTTCTATCAACCATTATTATCACAATGTAAAACGCTCGTTCTCTCTCCAACCTTACATACGACTTGCACGCATTAAACAAAGACACAACCAACGTACATAGTGAACATGTTGTCACAATAGTGACTCGAACCGCCCATAAACTGGGGTCAGTATAGACGGTTGCGGGTGTACACGCGGCACGGGGCACAATCAGCCATGCCGGCCCTCGTAAACTATCCTATGAACACACTTAACTTCTGTATGGCAATCAGACAACTCGCTTGTCCGACATACAAGTTGCTTGCAGTTCTTTATTACTTGTAAAACGTGTAACTTTATTTATTATATTGTACAGTATAAGCTCAAGTGTATAGCTAAACGATACACAAATAAACATTTGAGCAAACGAAAGAATTGAACGGCGTGAATCAAACAAAACAGAGCTAACTACATCGAGAGCACATGTTTTAAATTTGTTTTTCGCGCGCGCTCGCTCGCACAATAAAGTAATTGTTATAATTGCAGTCATAAAAATAATGTCGTTTGTTACTAATTAATTGTTTTTTGTTGTTTTTTTTAATTTATGTTTTGTTGTTTTTGTCTTTTTGATTGTTGTATTGACGTTCGATCAAACGATGGCCGGGTGTCGTTGTCACGATTTGTTTTGTTCTTTTGTCGTTATTTATTTGACGGATGTTGCCGACGGAATAATAGTACGACGGAACGTAGTTGATCAAATGTTGATGTTTTAAACAAACAAAAAAGAAACAGAGAGAAAAAATCTCTTGTCATAATTTTTTGGTTCCGTATCTCTACATCCTCTTCTTCTTCTACTTCCTGTTCTTCATCGTCAGAGTCAGTCGTCCACTACTCTACACTACTAGATACTACCGACTGTCCAAGAGTTACGGATTTATTTTACTATAAACAAAAGGTCAGTTTCAAATTTATTGTCCAACTTTGTTTTGTTCAAAAGTTTTATACAATTCGTTTGTATGTATGTGTTTGTGTGTTTGATTGAAAACGTCAAAACAAATCATTTTAAAAAACGCGCGTGTTTTGCAACCACAAAATCCGTATTTCAGTTCAGCGTTTTATGCTTGTAGCGACGGGGAGAATAGTTGCAAAATAAATAGTACCGACTAAATTTTTTCTAGTCTCGAAATCAAGGACAACTTTCATAATATTAGAATAAGTCTTTTGCAATGCTTGTCAAAAAATTACGTGTCACAGTTACATAACCATATATGATTATTTAGCTAATTTCTAATTCAGTACAATACATAGGGGCCATAGTTCAAAAATAAATATGTTATGACATATTCTTGTTGCATCGTGATCTGGAGTTTAATGTGCATATGCCTATAAAATTAGAAAAAGTTATGTTTACTCTTTAAAAAATATTCGTTTTTAGATATTCATTATTAAGGTATTTGATAACTTTCAAATTCTGTTTATTTATAGTATAAATCTTACCACTAATTGTGTTCTATTTTTATCAAAAATAAATTTTTAATATTGTAAAAATTGTATTATAAATTTTCTTAAATTATCTAATAAAGGTAAAATTTTAAAAGTCTTAATACAATCATTGCTTAAATAAGTAAAATTAAACACCTAGATATATCAAAATATAAATTTCTTAAATAATAATTTTGAAAATAGGTAATTTTAATAATCTTAAAATGTAATTAAATATTTTGAAACTAACAGTTTCCACAATTTTTAATTCACAAATGATTGGCGAAGGTTATTGCTTCCAAATACTGTTTAAAAATGTAAGAAAAAATTAGCCAAGGATTTAAAACGAAATATTCAAAATTTCCTTACTTACTTTTAATTAATAAAGTAACTACAAAATTCTTTTTCAAATTCAATACTTTTGAAGACGTATAAAATAAACAAATACTAAATGATAAAATACAGTAGTGTCCAAAAATAGAGAAATAGTCCGACGAAAATAGGCCTAGAAAAAAGTTATCGTAATTGATCGTAAATTTATCAAAACCGCATATTGTAATAACTGAACAAATTTTGAATGGCGTTACAAGATAAATAGAAAATCAAAACACAATGGTATTATTCAATTTTGTTTGTTTATCCTTTAATAAAACAATATCCTTTCAAATACGAGGACTGTGTTTAACAAATATATTAATTTATCGATATAAATTTATATACAATTCCCGAACGTTTTCATAAATTTATTTAACTTACTATTATAACCACAAGAAATAAGAAAACAAAATTCTGGCGCTACTATAGTACACACTTCATCTTGTTCCAATTTTCTGAAAGCTCTGTAATTATTTGCTAATAATTAGAAATTTTATACCAAATGGAAACGGCATGGAAACGGACGTCAAATATTTTGGCATTTACAGTTTGGTCCGCCGACGTTAAACTTTGGAAACCCCTGTTTTAAAATATTTATAACAGTTTTGATTGATTTATATAATCTTAATTTTATTTGTTACTTCATAAGAGTGGTGACTTTTTTCTAGCTTACAAGATATTTGTTATGTCAAGATTTCAGTTTTCATTGTTAACTAAAATTAATTTTGTGCTTAATATGATTACTGCTTTCCATAAAATTTTCTTTTAAGATTTTGCTAAAAAGCATTCGTAGATCGCATAGCTACTATATAAATACACTGAGAAAAAAATTGTTTTACACGAAAATATTTATTTTTTTAACAGTGTACAAAAAAATACTTTTTTATTTCAGTGTAAAAAAATTATTCTTTGAATTGATTTTCATTATTTAGAAAAATTTTTTTCTAAGTAAAGAAATACTATAATATTTTTTTTGACTTTACTGTATGAAATCGTTTCTTGTAGTCAAAGTTTTCTTTCAAGGTATTATTGAATTTTTCTTTCCTTTTTTTTTATTTGGAAACTACTTAAGGGGGACCACTAGTGTGACCGCCTGAAAAAAAGGTGATTTTTGGGAATTTTTTTAAAGAAAACTACTGTATGGAATGTTTTGATATTTTAAGGATATATTCGTTGATATATATAATAAATTCATGATAAAATTTTCGGATCAAAAAATTGAAAATTCACTGAGTTATTCACGATCTCCCAAGGCTCGGAAAAAAAGTTCCCCCACTGCTGCAGTGATAGCGACCTTCACAGGGCCTGAAATCAAAAAACCAAAAAGCCTATTAAACTAAAAAGTATTGCCCGTGCCATGAACCTCAATCGAGAAAAAAAGTTGAAATTGAACAAAACGGCGGAGTTTTTTAAAAAAAAGTTTCAAATTTTGCGCGAAAATTTGATGATTTTTGGGCTGCAAAAATTACATTTTTTATTCGATCGGAAAACTGGAGGTTCATAGCACGAAGAAACATATATAAAAGAAGCTGCGATAAGAATCAAATGATTTGATGATTTGTCTTCGAGTTATAACTACAGCAAATTTGAACAATGTAGTTTTTCTTTACTTTAGCTTTTAGTTTTAATCACTGAGAATTTTTACTAATATTATTTACGGTGTAGTCACTATAACGGCCATAGTAAAACTAGGTGAGTCGTTTAAATGTGCCAGGGTCTAACTTTTCCACAGACTGGCAGCCACGTCCAGAAACCCCCTAACTAGAAACCTTAATACATTTTTCAATACCTTAAAGTTAACAATGAAAATCAGGATCCGCTCTTCGGATGGCTATAACTCAAAAACTATTTGAGATATGTGCTTGAAATTTTAGTATGTTATTTTTAGAGGTATATACTATCGAAACATACAAAGAAAATTTTTCAAATTTTTTCAAAATATCACACTAGTGGTCCCCCTTAATATTTATTTTTTACTTCATCTGAGCAGGCACTAAGATTTTCGACGGGGAACATTTTTACGAAAATAACATGAAAAAACTATGAAGTTTAATATTACAAATTATTTCCTATTAAAAAGCAATTAACTGAAGTAATAGTTTTTTTGAACTACTGCATTTTCAAACTGTAATTTTTACGTCATGATAATCAATCACTTTTATAATCATAATTACAATATTTATGTAAATTAGAGCAACATATATTATCAATTCGAATAATCAGTGCGAAAATTAGTCTCAACATCAATTATTATTATGAAAATTAATAAATAATAATCAAGATTGTATTTATCTTTTTTTTTTTCTGTTTGAACGTCTCTCTGTCTGCTGCATCGGCTTTCATAGCATCCATATAATTACTGGTATAAATATCTACAATTATAATTAATGTACTACACAGATCAATATCATATTCATTAATCATCTAATTATGAAAATTGCCTAAGCTATAAATAAATTTGCTGCAGTTACTGAAAAATTTTTACTGAGTGCATTTACATGATGTAAATTATGTATCTGCACAGTTGTAAATGAATAATAATTTAAGGATCGGTTAGTAGACACTTAAACTGTTCTGTCAAAATTCTTATGACCTTCGAACAGGTTTATCAGTTTCTAGAATAATATCTGTCGAAACTGTAAAATATGTTCCCGTAGCATTAATAAAAAATTGGAGTAACACACCCATTTATAGTTCTTTTTAATCAATTTAGCTAAAAATTAAATTAATTCTAACTGATTTTTTGCTCCCAGCTATTATTGTTGAAAAAATTTGAAATTCTGTTTTATTTTCAAAAATTTCCATGAAACAATTTTTTTTTAATTTTTAAATACTTGTATTTTAATTTCATTTAAATAATTAATTTCACGAAGAATTTTTTCAACCTTCTCCCAAATTGCGTGGAGAACGCAATTTGGGAGAAGGTTGAAAAAATTCTTCGTGAAATTTATATATCCCAAAAAAAATATTGTTGTAAATAATTAATTGTCGACTTCGTATTTCCCTTAAATATATATAGATAAAGATTGTCGTAACCAGTGTAGGGCAAGTGTGAAGACGCCTTAAATCAGAGTCCTCAAAAAGCTCTATGCATTCTCAGAAAAAACGTTTTACGCAGAAATTTTGAATACAGTACATTACTTAGATATTATTATTTACAAACTGAGAGACGCAGTTGCGGTATTGGCAATAGAAATCCAATTTGCATCGTTCTTTTCGGAAGAAAAAAGCCTCTTTGGCATTTCTGTCTGAGCGGAACTATAATTTTTCGTTTGCTATTATTTATTATTATTATTTTTGCAAAAAAATGCTTTAAAACCATTTTTTACGAAAAACGTATCTTCAAAATCTTAACAAATAATAAGTACCTAATCAGGTAGTTGTTAACAAAACAATATTTATTCTGACCCAATACTTCTCAGACCCAACCCAGAAAAATTATTGGCTACGCATATGCATATAAAATGTTGTAATAGTTTCTGTTTTACTTAATTTTTGACATTAGATTTTGTTAAACACTTTTTGTCAAATTATCAAAGAAAGAATTACCGAAACAAGAAATTGTTCTATTTTTATTTTTGTATAATTAATTTTAGGGATTTTGATTGCCGCTATTTTATATAATTAAAGGAAATTATTTTTTTAAATTAGAAATTTCGGAATTAATTTGGTTTACAGACTACAGACTGTCAAACTAAAAAAAGAAAGATAACTGTATGATTTCGATAGTAAAATGGTGTAAGCGCCGGGTAGCGATTGTATTGCAATAGACGGTAGAAATAATTTTAAGCATCTAGTAGTCTAATGTATTTAAAATGATACTTGTCTATTGTTTACGTAGTTACACTGTAAAAAATGTGTTACAAAAATGCCTGATTTTTTTTTAGTGCCTAAAGAGCAAACAATATTTTAAAACTGAAGAAAGGAGTGCATAATAGAAAAAAATAAATGAGTGTTTTAATAGAATGTATATTTGTTTGTTTGTATTTACTTATTCAATATTACACAGTAAAAAAATTTGTGTTAAAATTAACATATTTCACATGTCCAGAACGGTCCACTCAATTTTTTGTGTTATTTGTGTCAGATCTTTACCCAAGATTTGTGTCAATGAGTTAACACACAAGAGGACATACACTTTGTGTCAATTTTTCAGATTTATCAGTGTTAGTTGTAAACTTTTTTATTCAGTATTATTCTTTCACTGCAGCTTAAGATATTTGAATATCATCAAAAATTATATAACGATTTTGTTTATATATTATTATAAATGAGACTCAAAGCACACAAAGTCAGTCCTTTGTAAAAATTCTTACTTGTTTTCATATACATATATCTACCAAAATATATATAATAAAAAAGATGAGAGTAGTTCTTATTATTAAACAAAACCAAAAAATTTATTAATATAAAGTTTTTTCATTTATTGACGAATACCTATAGTTTTATTAAACGTTTAAAAATGAAACAATTTTCTTACATTTTATTACAGATTCAGTTACAAAATAACCTTAAAATGTAAGAAAATTGTTTCATTTTTAAACGTTTAATAAAACTATATTCGTCAATAACTGAAAAAACTTACAATTTTTCGATTTTGTTTAATGACAAGAACTACTCTCATCTTTTTTTTAGCGAATTTCGAAAACTCGAAATTCAGCTATTACAGTAGGTGTCATGACGCAATCTGAGTCCGGGACTATGGCAGAAATCTGTTTTGAGGTCCCTAGAATACGAAAATGATATTCACTAAAATTTGTATATATATATATATATATATATTTATGTGTTCCCACGATAACTCTCGAACGAAACGTCTAACGCTTATGAAATTTTGTGTGCGGACTGGATTCTGAATTGGCTTGGCTAAGTTCGTTAGCCAGACACGTCGGATGCCTAGAAGTAGGTTTTCTGGCCATTTTTTATCATTCGATCCTATCATAAGGCAGTTCAATTTTTACATCGTTGAAAAGGAAAAAAAAAATTATGAAGAAAATATTCTTATAATTTTCTTTCTATTTTAAGTATTTTTCGAGAAAATGTAAATTTTCACTTTTATTCTTTCTTTGTTAGTCTAATAAGTAATTTATATTTATATCTCAGTTCTTTATAAAGTATAAAAATATTTCACTTTTTTATTAAAGAATTTTGTGAGAACAAGTGAAAACTATTCACATATATATGATATAACACACATACATGTATAGAGTTTTGTTTCTCATTTATTGCATTATAATTAGCATGGTTCTATCCCATGTTAAAAAATGTAAATTAAACAGATTTTCTAAGCTAATGTAATGAAGAATTTTTTTTTTTTTTATTGAATTTTTAAGTAAACAAGAAATTGAAGATTATGTTATGATATAAATATTATTAAATACGAAACAAAAGAAAATATGTACAATGTACATATGTATGTACGGAAAAATATTTTGAATCGATTTTGAAAATTTTTCCACTAATAATTAATAATGTTAAAAAATTAAACCATTTCAAATGGATTTAAGGTATTTTATGTGAGGTCAAGGTTTTCGGGACCTAAAAAGGCCAGAAATTAATTAACCAATCGATTTTAAAAATTTTTTCACAGTTAGTAAGTTAAAGTATTTGAATTAATTAATTAAATGATGTCCGCAAGAAGCTTACGGACTGCCATAAGTTATATGAGATCCTTAGAACCCTTTTCTTACTGTTAGAGTACTAGACTTGTATGAGTTTCGCCAGGATTTACTGATCCCATAATTGTAAAAAATAAACTAAACGACCAATTTTAAAAATTTCTTCACTGTTACAGAGCTAAACTATTTTAGATAGATTTAGAATACATTATGTAAGGTCCGCCAGGGTCCACAGGACCCAAAAGTGTCAAAAATAAACTAACTGACCGATTTTGAAAATTTTTTCACTGTTACAGAGCTAAACTATTTTAGATAAATATCGATTACGTTATGTAAGGTCCGCCTCGGTCCATAGGACCCAAAAGTGTCAAAAATAAACTGCCTGATCGATTTTGAAAATTTTTTCACTGTTACAGAGCTTAACTGTTTTAGATAAATGTAGATTCCGTTATGTAAGGTCTGCCAGGGTCCATAGGATCCAGAAGTGTCAAAAATAAACTAACTGACCGATTTTGAAAATTTTTTCACTGTTACAGAGCTAAACTATTTTAGATAAATATAAATTACGTTATGTAAGGTCCACCAAGGTCCATAGAACCCAAAAGTGTCAAAAATAAACTAACTGACCGATTTTGAAAATTTTTTCACTGTTACAGAGCTAAACTATTTTAGATAAATATAGATTACGTTATGTAAGGTCTGCCAGGGTCCATGGGATCCAAAAGTGTCAAAAATAAACTAACCGACCGATTTTGAAAATTATTCACTGTTACAGAGCTAAACTATTTTAGATAAATATAGATTACGTTATGTAAGGTCTGCCAGGGTCCATGGGATCCAAAAGTGTCAAAAATAAACTAACCGACCGATTTTGAAAATTTTTTCACTGTTACAGAGCTAAACTATTTTAGATAAATATAGATTACGTTATGTAAGGTCTGCCAGGGTCCATGGGATCCAAAAGTGTCAAAAATAAACTAACCGATCGATTTTGAAAATTTTTTCACTGTTGGGGAACTAACTATTTTAGATAGACATACATTACGTTATTTAGGGTCCGCCAGGGTCCATGGGACCCAAAAGTGGTAAAAATAAACTAACCGACCGATTTTGAAAATTTTTTCACTCTTACAGAGCTAAACTATTTTAGATAAATATAGATTACGTTATGTAAAGTCTGCCAGGGTCCATCGGATCCAAAAGCGTCAAAAATAAACTAGCCGACCGATTTTGAAAATTTTTTCACTGTTGGGGAGCTAAGCTATTTTAGATACATATAGATTACGTTATGTAAGGTCTGAAGTGTCAGTAGGACCTAAAAGTGTCAAAAATAAAATAACTGACCGATTTTGAAACCTTTTTACTATTACCGAGGTAAACTATTTTAGATAGGTACAAGTTGTGTTATCTGAGATCCACAACTGTCCTGCGGATGCAAATGCGGCGTAGAATGCTACACAACGGGTTTTGAATATATATATATATATATATATATATATATATATATATATATATATATATATATATATATATATATATATATATATTACATAAAGTACGCCTAGAATATACGGTCGAGCTGATTTTTTAATGAGGTCCGCCGGGATCTTGCAGATCCGAAAACGCTAGTAATAAGCTATCGAACCGATGCTAAAAAATTTCTCACTGCTAGAGAACTAAATTATTTTAGATGGATACAACTATGCTGCACAAAATTCGTTCGGGTTCTTGGGTCCCCAAAAATACCAAAACTAATTACCCAACCGATTTTAAAAATTCTTTTACTCTTAGAAAGCTAAACTATTTTAAATAGGTACAGGTCTTAGATGAGATCCGCCAGTGCCCAAGATTTGGAAATTCGCTATGTTATGCAGATGCTGCGACAGGGGTATTTTATTATATATATTTGGGTAGATATATATTCTAACGTAACGTAAAGGGACACTAGTTTTGTATACGCATGACACAATTTTTGTGTTGAAATATACACAAAAATTTTACTTATAACATTCTTTTGCTTTACACAAAGATTGTGTTACTTTTTTGTTGCTCAAAACAGATTAACATTTTTATTCTGTTAAATCGAAATTTGTGTTAATATTTTGATTTAACACAAACACTAGATGTTACATTAACGCAGGGTTGTGTTACTTATTTAACATAAAAATTTTAACCACTAGTTTTTTTTTTTACGCAGAACACAATTTTTTTTACTGTGTACATTAACTAAATAGGTAATTTTGACAACTTGTTTTACATCTTTTATTTTAAAAGGCTTACGAAAATCTATTTTGAATTCACTTATTTAAAAAAAAATTTTACAAAAATTTATATGTGTGTTTTTATCAGTGGCGACAATTTTTTGTCTTTTTTTACGCGTCAAATATAAATTCCAATGACCTTTTTAAATCACATTTGAAAGCGTTCAGAAAATTTACATAACGCATTATAAATCAAAAAATTTATGTTTCCTTTGCAAGTAAATGCGCAAAAAAGCAAAAAATGCATAAAAAATGTTAAAATACAAGTTTTAAGTAGGTATACCTATTAGTAACTCTACTAAAAAAAATTTTGATTTTGTTGATCCCCGATTACATTATACTTTACTAATTAATTTAAGTAGATATTTTTAATGTTAAATAGTTGGTGATTCCACATAGAATTGATATTAACAAATGTTTGAATCCTAACAAAAATATATGGGTCATTATTTGCTATTTGATTTTAGCATGGCTATTAAAATATTTTGTAAGTTACAAATCCTAAAGTATTAGAGAAAAACGCTAGCATGCTCTGAAAAATTCTTTACACGTTACAGAAGGTCTGAAATTGAAATATATTTTCATTATTTAGAAAAAAAACCATAACGGTACAAAATGTTACTACTCTGGTTTATCTTTTTCGCAAGTAGCTGAGAAAATTACGAAACAGTTCATTCATTCTTACTTTTGATTAATAAATAAATATATATTTTAAAATAAAATCATATATAAAACATAGAAGAGTGCAAATATAAAAGTATTAGCTTAAATAACTTAAACATTTTGTGGGTTTTTGCTTGTCTTCAATTTTTATGTCTCTTCCTCTGACTTTTTTAAAAAGCTGAAAATCTCGGCAAATGCTTACCTAAGTACTGCCAACACTTGCGGATGTATAAAGTCTCTCGTGAAGTTAATTACTAGTCATTTATTTCCCATTTTAGCTAAATGATGTCCTCAGTTGACCACATAGTCCTGTGAATTAAGGCTATGTGGTTGGTGAGCGCTGTCTTTCTTCTGGTCAATGTAAAATTTATAAATTTATGTATATTGTCGTTATACAAACATAATTTGATACATAAATCTGCAATAATTCCGCGAATATATTGACACAAATATATATCTTTTAGATTTGTTATTTCTGTCACCTTGATATAAAATTGTCACTACTCTGGCTTGAGATAATGTCTTTCCTCTGGCATATAGACACTAGATGAGGGACAGTTACGCCAGAAAAGGGACATTTTTGACTTTGAACAATTATTACCGGGTTTGTTATTTAAAATACATCTGTATGTATTGATCATATATCTGTTTCAAGTTCCCGATACTAATTTCTAATTTTTAATTTTATAAACAAAAGTTTTGAGATTTTTTATTATTTATTCTTTGTGTTTTCTTTTTTTATTACTGAAAATATTCCATACGACTGTTAGAAGTTTTTATTATACAGAATAATCGCAGATTTCTCACTCTTCTGGTATAATTTATTGTCTCTCCTACAGTGAGAAAAAATTACAGTAAAAATTACGGAGCTGCGTCCGGTAAACCAGGCTCAAGTGATCAGTCGGTAGGAAATTATCAAGCAAAAATATAAAAAATGCCTTTCAAACATAGTTTTTTTCTACGGAGCCACAGCGTAATTTTTATTGTGCAGTTAAATTTTACGGAGCCATAGGGTAATTTTTACTATACTCATCGTACTTTTTCCTTTGCCTGTCACTTATGCCCGCATTACGAGAGAGCTCCGTAATTTTTTACTAGCAATTTCCGTAAAAATTACCGTATTTTTTTCTCAGTGTATGTATAGGATGTCACTTCTCTGCTCAATGTTTTCCTTTGGTGCTTATAATTTTTAAAATATTCTGTAAATGACTGACCCATTCATAAATGACACTACAAAAACGATAAACTTTTGATATATTAAGTAGCAGTTTTTTCCAAAACAGTTTTTTTTTATTTTAAAAAATGTCTCAAAAAAATCAAATAGCAAATAATGACCCATATTTAAAATATTTCGATCTCCATTGAAATTCTAAAACCAGTCTGCCTTTTTGCAACTCTTTTTGCAAATTTATTACCTGTAGATAATAGTTTTATCGTCCATAGATAGATACTGTAAGACTGAACATTAGACATTATCCCGTTGTGTCAACATTTTCCCAAGTAGTAAAATTTGTCTATAAATTATTCGATAATAGAAATGTTATAATTATATTCATACGGACATAAATTTATCACAATTTAGCTTTGCAGCTAATAAGTAAATAATATTGTCATTTAAACTAGACGTAGAGTGATAATAAAAACATTAGTAAAACAGAAAAAACGCGTAGCTGTTCAGATGCAAATCATACAATTAACGTACTTCAGGTATGCATTGGAATGAGATAGATATATGAGATAGCAGCAGTTCGAGTGCCATACAGTAACACAATAATGATAGTGGTTATAATAAATTTTATATGCATGTAGTGTAATATTATGTTAGGAATCCCTATTTGTGTTTACATTTAACTATTGAGTACAATATGTGTATTTATTAGTGATGGGAGGTGATAATTACATGTTAATATTACTCACTCTTAAATATATTACAGTGGAATTTACATAATTCAACTCTTTATAGTATATACCTACTCAAAGTAATTATAGAAGGTATTTTAAGGATAAGTTTTAACCTTGTATACCTACTTGATTCGTTCAAACAGGCTATGAAACTAGAAGGGTTTTATAATAGTAAGGCTGTATTTTTTTGTATAATTACTGTCTAAGAGAAACTTTTATTTTAGAAATTATTTTCCAGTGGACAAATCAATCCTTTATTATTGTTAATGATATTTACCAACACCATTTTGGAAGGCGTGAAAAATAGCTATGGTGGGGGTGCCGGGACATATCTCACGACGTAACACTTTAACGTAAACCAGTAAATGACTCATTGGATAAAGTTTTTCGAAAAAATGAAATAAAAGTTACTGTCTCCCTACACGGAGAGAAAATTCATATAAAAATCACTGTGCTTAACACTACAATCGACGTGTAACAGGCGAACATATTCAATTTTGTAAGGAAAAAATTATAATTTTTATAATTTTTTCCGTAAAAAATTGAATATGTTCGCCTGTTACACGTCGATTGTAGTGTTGAGCACAGTAATTTTTATAGGAATTTTCTCTCCGTGTACCTTGTCTCCAAAAGTGCCATTCAGAAAATGTAAAAATATCAGGTTTAAAAATTTTGAAAAAGTGACAGAACGACAATTGAATGACTAAGAAAAGCTCGATTTTGATTTGGTCATAATGTTTTTAGTTAGTAGATATATTAAAGTAACACTAAAAGAATATTTTGGTTAATTTTTAAGAAAATTGATTCTCAAAATTCAAGTAGGAATACCTAGCTCATACACGAAAACGTACGCGTAGGTAAGTTATAATAATTTCTGTAATTGAATGAGTACAGATTTCTTTTTGTATATTTAATGTTTCCAAAAATTTTGTTAATGTATCCATAGATATGGTTTGGATACCTGAAAGTCACCTTAAACTGTCTAAGGAAGTTACATATGAATATCTCTGTTGCAGTTTTGAGTTACAATTATGAACCTAAAAGTTTCCTAAATTTATATTTAAAAAAAAACGTGGTTCACTTCCTAAAATCTCCCTTTGACACAATTGTTTTACGGAAAACTATTTGCGCTAGTACGGCCTGCATTTAACCGAGATTTTTTTTATTAAACATAATGTCCATCTATCTTGGAATAGTTTATTTTCTTAATAGTGAAAGAATTTTCAAAATCGTTCCAGTAGATTTTGAGTTTATTTGCACTTTCTCTTTATAATATTAATAACAATATACAAATATTCATATTAATATTAAACGGTGACGCCACTTATATAAAAAATAAAAACAAATAAAAGTTAATTGATTCGTTAATGTCTTTATAACAGGTAGTTAATTGTTTCAATAATAAACACCGCACTAAAGAACCATCAATTTAACGTATCATGTCCCATCGCAATTATTCCATGTACGCCACGTTCACATTACCGGGTTTACACTATACGGTACAGTTAGTGAGTATCTACGAGTAAGTACCCAGTACCAGTACGAATGTATACGTACAGTTAAAAACAGGTGGTCAATAACAGTAATCGTAATAATATAATAATGTAACCATTCCTACACAAATGAGTTAAAATTATTACTCACCATAAAACCTCTCCCCTGACCCCTCTCTCTCACTGAGTACGGTTGTTAATAGGAGTGCACATTCGTATTGTTTTGTTTCACTCCAACAATACGTTTTATATATAATTTTATAACATTTTTTCATCATTGTTTGTTTTTTAAACTAATAGTGGATAAAGGATTAGTGTTTTTGATGTAGTTTTTTTTTTAAAAGTTTTATTCAATAAAACATTCATAAAAAATGATTAGTTTTTTCAATATTTCTTATCATTTTCTGACTTTGTTCTTTTCTGAAAAATTTGTTTAACCCTAGAATCATACGTACACGTCAAAACGACGTACGAACTTCTCTACCTGCTCCAATACTACGACTTGTTGTTACTTGTTTGCTGTGAGATTTCTGTTATCTAATTTATTTGTTATTAGAACACACCACATATATTTATTTTGTTTATAGTCATTGTCGTTTTGTTTGTATTGAAATACTGTCCTCCAAAAGGACGTCGATGTATGATTAACGTATGTTTTTTTTGAAGATTTTGTACACTACATATAAAAGTTTTCCTAATTTTTTTTAAAATTTATTAAAGATATGGATGTCATAATTAATTTATTCAATGATTATGATAATGTGAAAGATGATTACAGCTGTTTGACTTATAGAGACGACATAATACTGAAGTTTTAATATATTGAATCGAAAACTAAAGAATGCATTTCGAATGACTTAATAAAAGATTAACAATTTATTTTGTGGAAAATAATTTAATTTTTATTATTTTTTGAGATCTTATTCGAAAAATTACTAACAAATTTTAGAAAATTTACAAATGTGCCTAATGGGGAAATAACTACATATCTATAGGAATATTTATGACTGAGAAATTTCACATTCTGTAAAGTCACACATGTCCACTGACTCATAATAGTTCATAAATTAATTATTACAATTGATGTATTTATCTATTTTTTAATTTTTATAATGAAAATATGCTTTGATAAAAAGCTTAAAAAAATTAATAAATATTTACATTAAGAAATTTTTCCAAATCCAATTTTTTTAAATATTTTGTTCGCTTTTGTAGTATTGTTATGTAAAAAAAATGTTTTTTGCAAATAAACTCTAAAACTCTCCGTACAAAGTCCATCCGTCAAAACGACGTCGATGTATGATTAACGTTTCTCGTAGACCAACGTATGATTCTAGGGTTAAATATCATTGAATACTACTGTACAATTCTAATAATTAATTTTATTATTGATTCATATAATATAAATAAATTTTTTGCCAAAAATATAAAATTCTCACCATTAATAAATTTTTGTAAAATATAAATTATTTATTTTTGTGACTTCATCATCTTATTATACAGTAGCCGTTATTTAATATGGTAATTAGTGGTCAAAAAAATTTTCCAATCGAGATCTTATTTTTGAAGTGATTTACGTACATTTTTTCCGTTTAAAAAACTAGCAGGAATTAACAAGCGTGTGTTTGGATACATAAGTTACTCCTTAACTGTATAAATCATGAATAATTATCAAATAAATTGAAATACTTTGAAGAACCTTTTTATAACTAGAAAATATATTGTAGCTTTAGAGAAATAATCAAGACGCATTATATTTGAATTGTCAATGGTTTATATCTAATTAAATAATTATTTAGAAATTATGTAACTGTCATAAATAAAATAGACTGTTTTAAAATGTGTTTTTCCAAAATAAATTGGGTGCCGCTCAGGTTCAGCATTTTTTCTTAATTTCGTATTTATTTGGTAGCAATTTCAGAATAAAATTTTTTAAGTATTTTATATTTTATAACAACTTATTTTACATGTTTTAATTTCTGAGAACACAAATGAAAAACTTCAAGCACGTTTTTTCTGGAAAATTTATTTTTAAGTTGATCGTTACAGGTTAAAAATTTTCAACACCCCCACCATTTTATAAATATTTCAGACCTGAAATAATAAATATTAAAGTTGTTTTGTTTATTTGGATATACGTACTTATTCAAAATTGTGTAGTTTGCAGATAGGCCCAATTCCACATTTTTAAGAATCTTTAAAAACGAATTTGTAAGCAGATCCGTATTCATATTTCTAACTTTAGAATTTGTCTTTAAGTCGTAAAATTTTTAGTGTACTCGTTCGCTTAAATAACAAAAAATATCTAAAAATTAATTCAAAAAAATTCAAATAAAATTGTAACCTTCAAGGGTAGTTACAGATACATTTAATTTTGGATCCTGAAAAATCAGGATTAAATATTTAGTTTTAACTAAAAATATATTTTTATATGATTTAAGGGGAGGTTTACTCGAGAGTCCTTAAAAATTATGTATTTTTCTAGAATTTTTTTCTCAAGAACGGAAGTAAATATCAATTTCAAATTTTGTACACATATTTATTAAGTATTAAACTATTCAAAAAAAAAAAAAAAAAAAATTCAAGGAAAAATGTAAAAAATTGTCCATTTTATAGATACTGCAGTGTGACGATCCGAAAATCCAATGCCTTATTGCCGGACATCGTAGCGCCGGTAATAAACCACCGAAATCCAAAAACAAAAAAGATTTATAAAATATATGAAGAGTACCGGCACCTCTACCTATAATATCAATAAATTGTTGAAAGAAAAAAAATGGCGGCTGTTTGAACTTTTGATTACGATTTTTATCTTATTTTTCGCTCTTTAATGTAAACTTAAAAATAAAAAAAATATTGAAAGTGTATCGAACTTAGGTAGGGGCACCGAAGAATTGAATTATCTTTAAAATAAAAAATTAAAAAAAAAGATCCATGGAATAGTTTTTGAGTTATCGTGTCCGCCAGTTCCAAAAATGTAGTTCCGAGATATTATAAAATATATATAAAGAAAAGTATTTTCAAAATTTTATATTTAATACTCATTATTGCGTGAACTACGTTTTTTGAATTTTTTGTTTATAGAAAGCTGGATTCGGTTAATGTGCAAGAATCTTGTTTTTAAATTATTTTCAGTAAAATCACTTTGGGAACATATTCTACACATAATTTGCTATCAATTTCGGCAAAAAAAAATCGAGTTTTTTTTATCAAATCTCAAGTAAACCTTCCCTTAAATTACTTTCAGCAAAATCACTTTGGGAACATATTCTACACATAATTAGCTACCAATTTCTGCAAAAAAAATCGATTTTTTTTAACGACTCTCAAGTAAACCTCCCCTTAATAATTATATTTAACTTGAAGCCTTGGACCAGAGATTTTTGACGATTTGGATAAAGCCATATGAATTTCTAAGAACTGGAGTCATACTGGCCCTCAGGATAATTCGAGGGTTAATTAAGTAAAAATTATAATGTTAGGTGAACAGTAAATTTTTGAACACCAATGTTGTCAGTTTTTCAACATTTTGTTATTGTTCCTAATAAGTTAATAGAATAAAATGCCGGAATTTTTAAATGTTTTTCAAATGATTGGTCAGTGAACCTAAAAAAAAAACAAACATATAATATGTAGAACTTAACTCTTCGTGCGTTGCAGATCGCTCTGTTTTGAGGTCAAAAACCAACATGAATAAAGTTCCGGGTTGTCGCAAAATTTTGAATACACCAAAAAAATCAATCAGTAATATGTATTATTTTTCCAAATATAGATATCCAAAAAGGAAATAACGGTATTTCTCTATAAATACAAAATTTCATAAAACGTACACATCATAAAAAAATATAAAGAAACAATAAAAACCAAACAATACAACACAAACACAAAATATAACATAAATAAACAATAAAAAACCACAAGAAAAGAAATAATATGGAAATAGGAAATTATGAACAAATCTTATCTAAAAACCATAAAATTGTTTAAGTAAAGATCTCAGTGACATAAAGTGAAGTTTATGTGACAGAAACTTCACGTGGCCATCGTAAACATATTTTGCGGCGCGGTGTGTTTCTGAATGTAACGTATGTGGTGTCGGCCAGAGTATTCGACCCAGCGACGGTACTAGCGACGGTACTATGTACTTATAGCCGTTGTTTGTTTGCCCATGTTTATGATAATGTGTCAACCATTATTCGTCCTCTTGGTACATACATACATGTATGTATGTGTGCATCGAATGAAATGGACAATCTGAGTGAGTATCGTCCGTACATCAGGCGCGGAACACGCGGGGAAACATGCATGTAAAGCATCTTATTTTACGATCTTGTTAAACATTTCTCTTTTCATTGTATCCATCATAATATCATCATAATATAAAAATGTTTTTTTTTTATTAAAAAAGATATTCAAACAGTGGTTTAGTGGTTGGATTACGTTCGTTGTCAACCATGATGTGATTTGCATTATAATTATGTCATTTTTCGAAAATTATTATCGTTTCAAAAATCTTTATTGCCGTGTTTGTTAATTTCGTTTTTTCAAATTTATTTATTACATAAAAATAAGGCCACCAAAATATTATGAATATGAAATTTAAAATTTTAATCATTATCATATTCATGAGTGTATTCTTTTTAAATTGTATTATCAAGAAAAATATTTTTAAAAGCATAATCTTAAAAATGACAAAATTTGAAATGCTCTTATAAACAGAATAAGAATATTTGAAAATATTTTTCGTTTTTTCTTTTAAAATTAGTTTCGAAGGAATTCTCTGTTTTCATCGCTGTGAAAGGCCTTTAGAAGCCTACAAATTAGTGTAAAAATTGTTGTACATATTTTGGCAAAAACTATTTTATATAATTATTCTATAACGAATTAACTTAGCAGTGGCGGTCTAATTATTTATTAAGAAATTACTAAATTTACTGTGCTAATAAATAAAAGATTAATAGATTTGAGCGTTACTTTATGCTATTCCATATTTGTAAATAATAAACAAATATTTTACTTCGCAAAAATACCACTTTTATTTTGAAACTGTGACAATATTGTTTCGAACCGTCAGTTTTGTTTGCAAATGAACTGACGCACGACGGTTTGAAACAGTATTGTCACAGTTTCAAAATAAAAGTTGTATTTTTGCGAAGTAAAATATTTGTTTATTATTTACAAATAGAAGATTATTCTAATTGTACCTACTTTTTTTCAAAATTACTCTAGTATTTTTTTTTTTCGTCGGAAATCAAGCCAATCTGCTAAACTTTTCGCTAGCACTTTTGTTCTCCCTTTATAATTGACCACATGAGTTTTATTAAAAATTAAAAGTTCGCGACGAAAAAATATTTCCAAATTTCATTATAGTAGGTACAGAATAAACCGAAATCCGGATTTTTTTAGAACTTTTTCGTCTTGGATTCTTAAAACTTTTTTATCTGAATTTTTTTAAATGTTAATTGTATGTCCTGGAAATCTTGTAATATCCTGGAAACGGCTGGGTCAGGTTTCATCAAAACTAATTAAAAACCAACCCGGAATTACCAGCTTACAAATAAAAAAAAAAAAAAAATCTCACTGAGAATAAAAGTTAAAATTGTGAAAATAGGTAAAATGGTTAAAAATTCCAAACAATTCCTTTATGAATTTACTCTTATTATGTATTACTTTATATGTCAATGCGTCCACACAGATAGCTTTCAAACTATACTTAATCTGTAAATGGGCTATGAATCTTTGCCGTTAAAATATAGCTCAAATATGTATCTTTTGTTCAGACATAATGAAAAGGAACCTACTGAAAGGATTCCAACTGAAAACAATGATATAAATTGAAAATTTTAAAATAATAAGTATAGTTTATTGTTTCTAAGATTAATATAATTTTTTTTTTTTTTAATTTCTTTATACAAGTAATACCGTTTTTTCTTTTTTCAAATGTACAAGCTAATACTAAAAAAATATTTTTAAAATGAAAAATGATTAAATCAAGAATTTTTTTTTTATTTAGCAAGCAAGTTTTATTTGAATACTTGGAAGACGGGAAAAAAAGCGTAATTGTTTGAGAATAGTTACGTTAGTTCATAGTGTCAAATGAATTTGTTGTTAGTTGCTTAAGTAACTCTCTCATACACTTAAGTATACACATATTGCTATAGTCACATATGACGACCAACTCCAATTAATTATCAAGAAACTTAAGAAAATTACTTGACAGTGAAAAATGTCTTTACTGTTATTATATTAAAATTATATACAATACATATAGGTAGAGATATATGTCTAGGTCTAGTATATTAGCTACATAGAGGATTTTTTTATAATTTTTTTGAAATTTGAATTTATCTGAATAATCTTGAAAATTTTTCTTAGAATAAATCTTATTTTTACTATTTTTTGTTTTACTGTCATGACATTTTAAATTTGTCTTCGTAATATCAAAAATCATCTAGACGTAGACTTTTTATGACGTTTTTTCCAAGATAAAAATGTGGGGGAATTTTAAACATTTTTTTAAAATTGTTATGTAATAATGTGTTGAAGACAAATTGTTTTCTTTATTTCAGTAATTAGATTTTAAAATTTTTGTCCAAAGTTCATTTTTATTATTCACAAATTTGATTCTTAATTTCTTAATAAAATTGAAAATAACTAAAAGTGTAAGCAAAAACTCTAGTAACACATATCGCTACGTCAAAGCAACAGTGAACCATGTGGCAAAATCTTGAAAATAAAGACTTAGCTAGCAAAAGACTTTATAATACTTAAAAAGTTTTTTTTTTTAAATTTTTTAACTTAAACAAATTTTTGTCTAATTTTTATACTACATTCATTAAGCTGACAGAGACGTTAGAATTCAGTATTCCAGAATACTGGAGTGAATTTAACAAAACAATTATAAAATTAAAAACAAAATCAGAAATTGATGCAAAATGTTAAAGAATACTGTAATTTTCATCTTAAATCCTTTAGAAGTGATGAGCAAATGTTAAACCGAGGCCCTAGTAATTTAATCTTTATCTTGCTCTTGTACTAAAAATCTTGGTCTTGTTAACACATACGTTTGGCCTTGGTCTTTATCTTGAAAGATTCAATCTAGATCTCAAATTTCGTATCGGTTTTGTTCAAAAATACTGTAACAATTTTTGTTAAATCTTACATTTTTAAATTGTGTAACGATGAAAATTTTTAAGAAATTTTCAAAAATGCTAGTATATTTGTTAACTAGTGAGCTATATTTGAGATCTTTTAAAAACTGTAGTAACAAAAGGTATATTTTTTGTTAAATAATTATTTTAGTGCAAATCGCAGCAGAAGTCCATGCTTCAGTTATTGACAGTTCACTTAAAATTTTCATCAAGTTCAAGAAATGATGCACACCACTAAAGATTTGCATAGGTTCAAAACATCTTTAAATTTAATCGTATCACTGCTGTATACATATATATATATATATACTTCAATCTTTAATCTTTTCCATGCATCGTAAATTACATGATTATTTGTGTTTAATTATGCAAGGTGTATTTCATTCAAATCGACCAATCATGTTATGTCAACGACAATCATCAATCGTTAATCAACGAATTAAATTCAGGAAGTTGATAAAATGAAATGTGGACGAGGGTTTTACAACAGCGGTACTAAACAAGTTTTTGGATTTTGTTGATAATATATTATGTCTATGGTCACAACTATGCATGCATACGTAGGTAATGTGAAATCGAATATCCAACTTGTTACATTATAAAAAATTTCGCAATCAAAATTTTATGTTTTAAAAAGTTATCAGATAAAATTTATGATGACAATTTTTCTTATTTTTTTCTTTTTTTTTTGAGTTTTTTGCTTTTGGGAAAAAAGAAATTGTAATTTATTATATCATAATTTTTTCATATTAATTAAATAAAGCTTCCTAATTTTTATTACCAGTTAATTTATGAGTAAAACTGGTCTTTTGACCATATGTGGACGAAATAAAAATAAAAAAAAAAAAAACAACAAATAATTGACTTTACATATTATTAAGATGTTTTGAAACGTTACCGAAAAGATTATTTTTCAGTTGTTAATTGTTTCGATTGAATAATATACTCCGACGCTATGTCTAAACAAAATATAGTTTCATAACCGCGGCTTCTCAGTTTGGCCACTCGCTGGTGTGTCATTTTCAGCCATTTAAATAAATTCCGATTGAATTAATTTTTTCAGGTCATATCTGAATCAATTCCGAATATAATTGCTAGTGGAATGTAAAAAAAAATTTTAACCCTCGAATCATACGTTGGTCTACGAGAAACGTTAATCACACATCGTCGTCAAATTGACGAATGGGCTTTTTACGGAGAATTTTAGAGTTTATTTGCAAAAAGCATTTTTTTACATAACAATACTACAAAAGCGAACAAAATATTTAAAAAAATTTCCTTTTGAAAAATTTTTTAATATAAATATTTATTAATTTTTTTAATCTTTTTATCAAAACAAATTTTCATTATAAAAATTAAAAAATTGTTAAATACATCAATTGTATCATACGACATGTCTTTCAAATAATTAATTTGTGAACTATTATCAGTCGGTGGACATGTGTGACTTTACAGAATGTGAAATTTCTCGGTCACAAATATTTCCGTAGATATGTAGTTATTTCCTCATTAGGCTCATTTGTAAATTTTCTAAAATTTGTTAGTAATTAGAAGAATAAGACCTCCAAAAATAATAAAAATTAAAATATTTTCCACAAAATAAACTATTAATCTTTTATTAAGTCACTTGAAACGCATTCTTTGGTTTTCAATTCAATATATTAAAACTTCAGTATTATGTCGTTTCTATAAGTCAAACAGCTGTAATCATCTTTCACATTATCATTATCATTGAATAAATTAATTATAACATCCATATTTAATAAATTTTAGAAAAATTTGGAAAACTTTTATATATGAAGTACACAATCTTTAAAAAAAAAACATACGTTAATCATACATCGTCGTCAAACTGACGCACACTGTTTTAATATAAACAAAACGATAGCAACTATAAAAAAAATTGATACGTCTTTTGTGTTATCATAACAAATAAATTAGATGCCGGAAGTTTTAGAACAGACAAGCAACGACAAGTTATAGGTAATACTGGAGCAGGTAGAGAAGTTTGGTCGTCAATTTGACGAGTACGTATGATTCTAGGGTTAATTAAAAATAGAGATATCTTGAGCAAATAATATTTTGGAGAAACACTCAAAAGATAAATACTTTTTTTTTTAAATTTTAATGTAGGTACTATGTATAGAATCCAAAGTGGTGGAGTCTGACAAAATATACATATCTATTAAAACTTTAGTTTTGCTTAAATTACTGACTTGAAATCGGTCAGCAACAATTTTAGCAGGAAAATTAATTTATGGCTTTCTTATTTTTCAGGTGAGTCAAAACTGCTTCCTGCAAAAATGAGAAAAAAGCGGAAAAAAAGGGTGCTTTCTAACTCTTAATGTAAGTTTTCGATTAATCAAATAATTTAGATAATTTTACATAATAAATTAGATAATTTTACATAATTTATATCCTCAGTATTAAGACACATTTTTCAATTTGTCACAATGCCAAAGTACCACTGCCTACAGCCCGAATGTGTGTTGTGGATAAATTTTACATCCTACATATGGATTTAAAATTTAAAAATTATTAAATTGAAAATATTTATTATTTTTAATGTCTGTTAGAAACTATACGACAAACAGTAATTTCACCTAAAATTCTTGAGTAGTACTAAATTTTAGGTATCAATGTAAGCGAAAAGACCCTGGACATGTTGGACACGGTCATGCTTTGAGACTGTACAGTGAACCTGTTAAAAAAACTTTAGGCACGAGTACGATATCCGAGGCAACAAAATTTGATAAGCGCATCTGATAAATTTTGGCATTCTAAGCAAAAAATAAAGAGTAAAAAAATTTGAAATTCGCCTTCGTTTTCGAGAAATCGATCGTTAAACTTGTATTTAAGGTTACCCTTTGCCCGAAAGTTAGGCTAGTTATGACAATAAACTTCGATTTTTGATCTAAAAACTAAATGCTGAGGTTAATTAAGGTTACCCTTTACCCGAAGATTAGGCCAGTTTTGACAATAAACTTCGATTTTTGATATAAATATATTTCACCAATATTTATATCAAAAATCGAACTAACCTTACCACTTAGTTTTCATATCAAAAATCGAAGTTTATTGTCATAACTAGCCTAACTTTCGGGCAAAGGGTAACCTTAAATACAAGTTTAACGATCGATATCTCGAAAACTAGCGCGAATTTCAAAATTTCTTACTCTTTATTTTTTGCTTAGAATGCCAGAATCTATCAGATCCGCTTGCCAAATTTTATCGCCTCGGTTACTGTACTCTCCCCAGACTTTATATTATGGATCTTTTGTTTCTACATACCAAAACATTGCATTTTTATCAATAAATATTTGAACCATACGAATCGGATTTTGTTTTGTTTTTATGCATATATAAATATACAGTATGAATATAAATTTATAAAATGTGTATTTTTGTTCATAGTTATTTGGACTTCACAGTCAATGATTTTAATCTGTTCTCAGTGTTGCCGTTCTTTTTCTTCGTGCTATAGCAGCAGTCCGTGTGTGTATGTAATATTCTGTTTATTCCACTGTTCATAATATTATGAACGGTTTTTATTATTATGTTTTGTCTTTTACAATACACATAAGGAGACGACTCTGATCTCCCGCCGTGACGTCACACTATATAATTGCTGTCTCGCCAAAAAGACATTATCCTCTCCACACCTCGTATTTCTCGCAAGCTACCCTAACAGAAATAGTGTTGTTATCTTGTATGGCGCGAGGTATAGTATATGGTAGTGATACATATGGATGTGTGCACGTTACAAAGTTCAAGTTGCACTTTGGTTGCTTTTATTTAGATCCCCATATAATACAATTTACACTTGAATCGAAAAATTGAGCTTTAACCTTAACGAATAGTAGTCTCAGCGTATTCACTGTGATACGAGTTTCGTTTAAATCACTAACACTGCTGCCATCTCGTTCTTTAAGGAGCGTCCTTGAAAGGATACCGTTCTGTTTATACAGAAACAAGTTCAGACATGACTAACCTTTGAAAACCGAGGCCAATCGGTTTCGAAGACCTAGCTAACTAACTAAATCCCAAAAATGAAAAAATGTCACTAATTATTTGTAAACCCAGAGTTTCTCTAAAATTCACAAACACTAATTTTTAGACTATTAATTGAAATGAACCTTAACAGATATTGGATTAGGGACTGGTACTGGTGCGCTTACCTTATAAACTGCAGATGGTTTTAAATCAAGAGAATAATTGTTATTACTCAATTAATAGTAAAATTAAGATCTTTACGCAATATTTAAAAAAAAAAATATCCTTTTATTTTAAAAGGATATTCGACTTGTACTTAAATTCATTTCAGCCTTGTATAATAGTAGGGTGAATGCGGGAGAGATGCCGCACATTTTGAAAACATTTGATAATTCGTAAAGTATGCATTTAATTGATTTGAAATTTGGTACACAATAAACATAAACATTGTTCTTTAAAATTATTTATAAATAATAAAGGATTCATAATTAACATTTTTGTAGAGCCTGCAAAGCGGCGTCTCTCCCACACCTATGGGAGAGATGCCGCATCAAAGAAGGTGAGATGCCGCATAGTTCATATTAAAAATTTTGCATTTTACACACATCTCCATACATGATGCATGCTATATGTAACCATTTTTGACACTTTATACATCTTAACCAGTCAGCTTTTTTTTGTTTCTGAGTCCTTTTCAAAACATTCAATACACAGGCAATCATCATTATTTTCATTATCTTCACTAATATGAGGGCTCTTCCTGCTGCATTAATGGATCTTTTGAATTTACGTGGCATAATTTACAGTCCAAAAAAAAAATATTTGCATAATTAAGGTATAAGTCTATGTTTTTAACATGTAATATGATGCGGTATCTATACCAACTTTAAATGCGCCATCTCTCCTTTTCGTTGGAATAGATGCCGCATGTTGCTATAGCAAGCATAGTACGAAATTCTAATCTAAAATTTTATACAGTACTTCTAAAATATACCTAAATTAATAACAAAATTCATTTTCATTAAAACAATGAACTATACATTCTTAAATTTTAATGAGTTAAATGCTTGATAAAATATTATGTTAAAAAACTTACTTTTCAATAATAAAAAGTCAGATAATTACTAAACTGATGGACTAATCATAAATGTTACCATATACAGCTTAAATAAGTAACTTATTTTAAACATAAAATCCATTAATAGCGCTATCTATCAATCAGCGGACGAACTATGGCTACTGCGACATCTCTCCCGCACTTACCTTATGTTTACATTGAAGAGGTAAGCAGTAAGAGTTAAGTAGATTTATACGTTCTACTTATAAATTACAACTAACCGCTTCGGTGTGAACCAGTTATATTACAATTCTTATCTAACGGGACAGAATTTTATGTGTGTGTTAGATCCAAAAAATTCTCTATTTTTTCCGTTTAATTTTGTCTGTTGTTCCATTCAAGCCAATACTCACTGGTTAGATATTGTAAAGGCATTTATCTATTATGAAAGAATTCCACTGTAAAAATACATAATATAGGTATAGATGAATCTGTGCGATATTCCGGTTTGATTATTCACAAAATTCCTTCCGGCCATATTCAGTTTTATTAAGTTATCGTTGTTAAAATGGTCGATAATGAGGCTACGTAACTCATTTACTTGTTATACGAGGTATATTGATCAATAGATAGATACACAAAGTTTATTCGTAATTAAGAAAATAAATTTTAGTTGTAGTTGAAGGATATTTATACATTTTTTTGATATGTTAATAGTAATTAATCAAATTTAAAATGCGAGAAAAAAAACTAACTAATTAACAAATAAAAAAAATAATTAGCTAAGAATTTTTTTTAATTAGTAAAATTTTGAGATTAAGTATACAGTCGACTTCCTGCAAAAAATTCAACTGATACTTCATACTTCAGTAGTTTGAGTGTAAATTTTATATTTTATGTATTTTGTCTAATGTATTGGACACTTAATAGTTGACTACCACATTGACCAATACTCACAATTTTATGAACAATTAATAAAATTAAATAAAATATAACTGAGTGTTTGTTAGGTTATATTTTTTAAACAACGTCGTTAAATGATTGACTTTTATAGGTTAATATTTATCAATGTTATTTCATCTAATACCTTGGCGTCACACGCGGTCAATTATCGGTCAATTACAAACTGCTGTGAGCAAAATTATTATATTGTTGAGCTATATTACGACTATTGCGTAAAGGGTATTAAGCAATATTTGCACTTATTGTTAGAAATGAATGAATATTTTTGCAAACATTGAGGCTGGAAATCAAATTTGTCGTAATGTAACCGTAGGTAGCTGTTGTAAAATTATTGAAATTCGCAACGGTGCTTCCACCATAAATGATATTCAAATTTTAGGGGCAAAAAAAACTCACTTTGAAGCTTACTTATTATTTTGCAGACGGTGCTTAAAGATGAAAAATGGTTAGAGTAACTCCAACTTCATTTTATAAATTTTATCCCCGCTTTCCAATACAAGAAAGTATCTCAAGAAATTAAGAAAACAATTTTTTGCTGTATATTAATTGAGTTTGAGACTTGTAGCATTACAAAATTTCATGTTAATAGATTCAAAGATGTAAGAATTATAGCAGTATAATAGACGGATAGGCAGATGGACTTGAGACTTTTGTTTGGAATCCTAAGAAAGATGAATAGTGTTATGTGTCTCAAAATTAGAGATGTCGATTCTCCAAGAAAAAGATCGATTTTTGGATCAATTTAAATCGAAATCAAAAAAATCGATTAAAAAAAAATCGGCTAAAAAAAATCGATTCTGTGAGATCGATCTAAAAAATCGAAATTTTGAAAAGTTTAATAAAATTAGCTGATAATTTTTGTTTAAGGGACTTACTTGATAGTACATAGGTAATATCGGTAATATCGTGTAAAAACGCCTTACAGTATATTTGTAAAGGCGATGAATGAGTTAACTTTTCAATTATAATTATAAAAAATAAGTCAATTGAATATGCAGGACGAATACCACCAATTGAACCAAGTTTATTCAAAAATTTCAAACAAATTGACAAAAAATTTTTTCTAAATAAGTCGCTTTTGTGGTAAAGGGATCGTCGCTTGCACCGATAGGTGGTCTCTTCCTTCCTTTTGTATTAATAGTCTGACTTACATAGAGCCATAGGAGGGGTTCGTTGATATAACGAGTAAAAAGTGACAATCAACAATAGAGATTTTGGTGTTTCATTTTAACACATGTTTCTTTGTAGAATTACTATTAAAATGAAGTTATTTTTGGAAGAAATCGGTTATCCATCTCTTACTTTTAATAATCGATTCATGAATCGATTCAAATGAAAAAAATCCAAAAAAGAATCGATTTTTTAAGCTTCGATTAATCGATTTCCGATTAATCGATTTAAAATCGACATCTTTACTGAAAATATTAAAAACAATTCTCAGTTTTCGTTCCACATAATGGGAACCATATTGTTGCGTAATATACTTTACCAGTTAACTACAAAATAGCGCAGTGTAAAATAATACTAGCAGTATTGAGAATTTTTTTCACCTGGTTTTTTACGGACTATAAACCAAGTGAATAGTTGCTTTTGCCTATTTTATTCGTATTAGGTGAAGTCTTCTTGTTAGTTAGTGGCATTGCACGCATGTATCGATTACTGATATGCTTACAATTAATTTTTGTAACACTTTTTTACTTTTCTCTATATAGAAAAGACATATTTGGTACTTCGCACGCTCACATATACGGGAAAAAGAAAGTATCGTAATCGAAGATCTTGACATATTAACGTCATATCAATTTGGTAAAAAAGCTTAGAGAAATCTTTGATAGGTATAAGTAGTTTGTGACAATGATAACGGTTGACAACGTTTTCCGTTAGAAGTAGTAGTGAATTTTTTTTTAATTAGGCCTAAACGACAGAAAATATTTTTCGCTAGATTAACCCTAGAATCATACGTTGGTTTACGAGAAACGTTAATCATACATCGATGTCGTTTTGACGGATGGACTTTTTACGGAGAGTTTTAGAGTTTATTTGCAAAAAACATTTTTTTTTACATAACAATACTACAAAAGCGAACAAAATATTTAAAAAAATTGGATTTGGAAAAATTTCTTAATGTAAATATTTATTAATTTTTTTAATCTTTTTATCAAAGCATATTTTCGTTATAAAAATTGAAAAATAGATAAATACATCAATATTGTAATAATTAATTTATGAAACATTATGAGTCAGTGGACATGTGTGACTTTACAGAATGTGAAATTTCTCAGTCATAAATATTCCTATAGATATGTAGTTATTTCCCCATTAGGCACATTTGTAAATTTTCTAAAATTTGTTAGTAATTTTTCGAATAAGATCTCAAAAAATAATAAAAATTAAAATATTTTCCACAAAATAAATTGTTAATCTTTTATTAAGTCATTCGAAATGCATTCTTTAGTTTTCGATTCAATATATTAAAACTTCAGTATTATGTCGTCTCTATAAGTCAAACAGCTGTAATCATCTTTCACATTATCATAATCATTGAATAAATTAATTATAACATCCATATCTTTAATAAATTTAAAAAAAAAATTAGGAAAACTTTTATATGTAGTGTACAAAATCTTCAAAAAAAACATACGTTAATCATACATCGACGTCCTTTTGACGGACACTATTTCAATACAAACAAAACGACAATGACTATAAACAAAATAAATATATGTGGTGTGTTATAATAACAAATAAATTAGATAACAGAAATCTCACAGCAAACAAGTAACAACAAGTCGTAGTATTGGAGCAGGTAGAGAAGTTCGTACGTCGTTTTGACGTGTACGTATGATTCTAGGGTTAAGTGACAATTTTTTTTATTTTTAACTAATCTAATGAGGTTGGCGTTAAGTTAGTTTAATTCATTAAATGGATTCAGGCGTCAATATTTATTCGTGTCAGTGGAAATGAATCAGTTTATAATTTAGAGGATTATAGAAGCCAGAGATACTGCTACGGTTTTTACGTGCGATCCTTCGTATTGTAGTCCATATGAAATTTTTTTTTACATCCACCACCGTGACAACTGCATATGTTACCTTCAGATCAAAATGCAAATGTCTACTTTTATGATTTATTAAAATATTCTTTTATTTAAAAATTTGTATATTTTTGTTAAAAAAATCTTTTAAGAATTCTTGAAAAATCACCTTTGTGTTTAACGTTCAAATTCTAATTTTTGGTCAAGGCTAAAAAATCAATTTACCCAAAAAATGGTGTTAAAGGAAAAAATTAGTTCAAAAGAACATATTTTGACATTTTTATGATTGCCATTAAAAAAAAAAATACAAATTTGAATCATATTCAAGGATAAATTTTATAAGATTTTTTCAAAGGAAACCAAACTACCGTTATGTGCCCTCATTAAAAAACCAAACAACTTGACAAAAAGGTAATTTTTAAAGGTGTTCTAAAAAAAAAAAATATGTAAATAAAATATCTCTCGCCACAGGCAGAATATACACGCAAACATAGGACAAATTCTGTGTACATGATTCACTCACTCTAGTCTATTGAATAGCGATCGGCGACCAGTCGGTATCCCGCAAGGGACCATTCTATCGGCTATTTAGAAAATTGATATGACTTTGTACATAGATAAACATGTATTTATAAAATGTCCAGACGAGAAATCCCTAAGGATCAACACGGATAAATATAAAAGATGATTATGTTGTGACCCTTTCAGTATTTTTTTATTTCAAACAACGTGCAAATTGTCAATCGAAAATATTTCGAGGATGAAAAATTGGACTTGGAAAATTATATGTAGGTACGTTGCAATGAAAATTCCGTCATCGAACACACAGTCTAATTAAAATATTTTTTCGTCGTGACCTTACATTGTTGGTTCGTGGCATGTGAGCCATTCTAACTATTGATGTCATTAATCAATATCACAAAAAAATATCGTGAGTCAAACGAAATGACAGCGTACAACAGTTAATAATAGTAAAACGGCCAATGTGAAAGGATTTTCTGATCAGTGTTTTGATATACATATCTAGCTGGTTGGCTTGGATAATTTTATACATACGCTTGTTTGTTTGTGTTATCGCATACAGGTTGAGCTGTAACTTTATTAATTATGTTGTTCCTATATTTAGCTTTAGAAATTCCTTCTTGTTCAAGATTTTGTGGTACTCAGGCAGTAATCTAGTCTACAATTTTGAAAAATTCGATTTATTTGTTTCATTATTTAAAAGTACAGAGCTTTAAAAATATATTCCAAAAAAGGAAATTGATCAATTTTGCGAATTTACAAAGTTATAGCTATATTTTAATACGGTAGGGTGAATGCGGGAGAGATGCCGCACATTTTGAAAACACTTGATAATTCTTAAAGTATGCATTTAGTTGATCTGAAATTTGGTACACAATAAATGTAAACATTGCTCTTTAAAATTATTTATAAATAATTTTAAATTTTGAGTCATAAAGGATTCATAATTAACATTTTTGTAGAGCCTGCAAAGCGGCGTCTCTCCCACACCTGTGGGAGAGATGCCGCATTAAAGAAGATGAGACGCCGCATAGTTCATATTAAAAATTTTGCATTGTACACACATCTCCATACATGATGCATGCCATATGTAACCATTTTTGGTACTTTATACGTCTTAACCAGTCAATTTTTTTTTTGTTTCTGAGTACTTTTCAAAACATTCAATACACAGGCAATCATCGTTATTTTCGTTATCTTCACTAATATGAGGGCTCTTCCTGATCTATTAATGTATCTTTTATATTTACGTGGCATAATTTACAGTCCAAAAAAATTACATTTTAAGGTATAAGTCTATGTTTTTAACATGTAATATGATGCGGCATCCATACCAACTTTAAAAGCGGCATCTCTCCTTTTTGTTGGGATTGATGCCGCATGTGCAAGCAGAGTGCGAAATTCTAACCCAAAATTTTATACAGTACTTTTAAAATATACCTAAATTAATAACAAAACTCATTTTTATCAAAACAATGAAATATACATTCTTAAATACTAATGAGTTAAATGCTTGATAAAATATTATGTTAAAAAACTTACTTTTCAATAATAAAAAGTTGGATAATTACTAAACTGATGGACTCTTCATAAATGTTACCATATACAGCTTAAATAAGTAACTTATTTTAAATATACAATCCATTAATCGCTCTATCTATCAATCAACGGACGAACTATGGCTACTGCGGCATCTCTCCCGCACTTACCCTAGATTCAGGTATCAGATGTTTTACTTCAAAATTTAAATGAGTTTTTTTGAAACTAGTTTTTTCATGCAGCTCGACATGATACCTCTAGCTCTAGTTGAACTCGACTTCAAATTTGGAGTTTACCTTTAGTACATGTTACTTTATAGCGGAAGCTACGGATATTGCAAAATGTAAATTTTTTGCTATTTTTTTAAAATAAAAAACTTTGAAAAATACGTTCCTGCCATAGTTTCAACCTATCTAAACCAAAACCTTCTTTTTTTTGTTTCGGATGAACACAAACCCTAAAGTCATGTCAACCAGAAAATCACTTTTTTCCATACTCTTAATCGCTATAAGTCCTTAATTTTCATTTTTTCTATATGAAATTTCTTTTATATTACCTATATTATATCTGAACTTTGAGTTGTATCGGAATCGCTTACTGTTTGCAGATAATTTATGTAAATATTAATCCGATTTTAAGAGATTCTGTAACTAACCACTTTGAATTTTTGTCTCAAACTTTTAATTTCAGAATAAAATTCATGTCTGTGCTTTTATGAAAGCCAGTAAAAATTTTTGTAATTATTTTAATTTTTTGAAAAAAGTGTCTAAAAAGGGACGAAAATCGGTGCCCACGATTGCGGCCGCAGTTTTTATCTGAAAAAAAAAAAAAAAAATCAATTGTATTCTCAATCTGTAGGTAAACCGGTATGTTCCTATGGAAGCTTTGTTTGAATTCTTCATATTTTTTCACATGGAAAATTGTAAAAAAATTTGTACTTTTTATAAAAACCGCCACCATTTTTTCAAATTTTAAAAAATAAATAAAAGTTCTCATAGAAACATAGCGGTTTACCTACAGATTGATAATCCATTTGATTTTTTTCTTCAGATAAAAACAGCGGCCGCAATCGTGGGCACCGAATTTCGGCCTTTTTTAAAGACACTTTTTTCAAAAACTTATAATAATTATAAACAATAAATAAAAATAAATAAAAAAAAACTTATATATTGTTAAATAGTGGTATTAATCGTAAAAAAAATTCATCCCCATTCCTCCATCCTATCCACTTGAAAAAAAATCGCGAAAATTTTTTCGGCCGATCATCCTGTGATGGTACCTTAAATGGCAATTTAGTGTTGGCTAGCGAGACTATTTGGCTCAGACCTTTTTGATTATTTTAGCCAGCAGTTTTGATAAATCGAACAAAACAGACTCTTGTGAGTGCTATCTGTGGATAATGTATTCAGTTTTTTAGATTTATTTGTTAAAAACTGTGGTCAAATCATGGTAAAACAAATTCTGTTTACATATTTGGTTACTCTGCCCGGAATTAACACCCTGTTGGACCTAATTGTGGCCAGTTTTAAATTTAATTGAATATTATTTTCTAATTTTCATTCGATTTGAAAACAGATATCTGCCTTAATTATTGTATAATTACAATTCTTTCAAAAAATTTATATAGTTAAATTAATGAACTAATTGCGTTCATTATTACTAAATGTGCATAACGTTTTCATACACATACATATATAATAAATTCAGTATACTTATATATATATATATATATATATATATATATATATATATATATATATATATATATATATATATATATATATATTGTAAAGGCTGTATGTGTATGTTTAATAATAACATATTGCATATAGTCCACTTATAAAATGCACAATATATTAAAACACTCCGACCATTCACTATTGAACTTAAAATGTGGTTTTTCAATGCCATCACAGTATCGAAGTGATTCTGTATCGGGACACAACGGTACAGTAATTTATTTTATTTTTCAAAAAAACTACAAAAATAATGTATAATTTTCAAAAACAAAAAAAGAATGATATTTTACGGGTCGTTAATGTTTTAATATCTTGTTTAAATTTTTGATAAAATATCTACTTCTCTACGAGCTGTTTTCCTACTAATAAATTTTCGTCGGGAAATAATTTATAAATTTTTTCGGAAAATATTTTTTCAAAAATTAGTTAATTTGAAATATGACGCGCATCTATGTTCAGTGGTGATTTGTGTTTCAAAAAATGTGTTTTGTGTGAGAATGTTTAATTTCTTTTTTTCCTAAATTGTTGTGAAGAAAATTATAGTTCTAATATTTTTGTGTTACGATTATTCAATGATTTATGTTAGTTTTTGTATAAAAATATTTGAGTGAGTTTGTTATAAAATGGTGTCTCGGGTGCCGACGGAACTGACGCTGAAGCGCATCTACCAATGAAAGTAAGGCTCAACTAACGTTTAAGGCAGAATAGAATTTTTTATTTAAAAAAAGTTAACCGTTAACTTAATTTTTTGATTGAACATGCGCATTAGAAATTTTTAAACGTCTTAGAAATTTTTGTTGTTACTATATGTAGTATGTGAACAGTCCAACAAAAGCAGTAATATTCTCAAGTTAGTTTTACAATAGAACAAAAATATTAGGTAAATCGAAAAGAAATGTCGATATTAGATAAAAATAGTAAAAGTTCATTCATATGGAAAGCTACTATTGCTAACTTGTTAAATTTTTGTTGCAGTGTATTTGCGAAAATCCTTTTTGACACTTCTTAGAATAATTTTGCATATATATAGGTACCGTAATTTCCCAAATTTCAGGGTACCTCTTATACGTTGGATATAAAAATGATTGCTCTGAAAATTAGGACTATGTCCTCTGTCATTAATAAATGGGATATCAAATAATTAAAATATAAGAAAATTTGTTTAAAGAAAATTTTTCAATAATTCAAGATAAGTATACCAACTTTGCTTTTTTAACCCCTTTAGGACTAATGACGATCTCAGCTCGTCATACTAATTTTTAGAAAAAATTGAACTAACGAATGTATATTGTCTTATATCGGTAACTGAAGGCTGTACAATAAAGAGTGATCATATTGTAAATAAATTAAGCAAAACGTACCAAACTTGCAGTTATACTTATAGAGATATTAAATTTTTTATCTAAAATATTGGAATATATGGCGGTATTAAAAGAATTAAAAGAATAAGTCGAGATTATTGTCAAAAAATTCCTATAAGCGTTATTCGTTCAAATATATAATACTTATACCTTATTTTCAAATCTTTTTAATGTAGAAACCTAGAGAAATCTAACGTACGCGCCTCAATCAAAATTGTGGTCAGTCAATGCTATTGCTGAACGCGCTTAAAATTTGGCGCCTATGCGCATGACAGCAAACAGTTCTACCGTTAAACAGCGGTTAAAAAATTAATTTCTTTCTGTAAAGAAAATGCGATTATTAGATGATTTCCATGCATAAAACTGTTAATAATGATTAACATTTTTATGTTAATTTTCTATATTTTCTTTTTTTATTAGTTTTTACTTTCTTTTTCCGATATCCGTCGTTTGATACGAAGTTTATTTTTAACGTAAAAATTTCTTTTTAGATTGTTTTAGAACTGTTACAAATAGTGATACACTTTTTTTAAAGACAAAAAGTTGATACATCACATACTATGGTGGCACCAGAATATTTTTTACTATAAATATCTTAATTTTCGTTTTCAAAAATATAAAAATTATTAATAAAGCTCGTTTAAGATGATTTATCTATTAATTAACTGCTTGAATTGGACGCCTAAAAAAATTCAAAGATAAAATATTATGCTAAAGTAATTTTTTCTCGCTTTACCCCATACATACGTACGTATGGTAATCAGAAAATTCTATAAATTATTATTAATTTATAATATTGTATTTAAATGCATATATTTGTCACTCGTTTTGGATTATTGATTTATTTGAAAAAAAGTAGGAGGTAAATCTTTTTTAATGTTTTTTTGTTGGAGTTGCGCGAATACATGTACAAAATTTTGTACCCGCGTACCAGTTTGGAATAGCATTTAATCATAATTTAATTAACGTGTTATTTTTCAACATGATTTATAACTTAATTTTCGACGAAAAAATTTTTTTTGAAATTTCACTAATCAGAAAATATATTTTGAATGTTGTTTACTGTTGAAACAGAGAGACGGTGTGTCTTTTAAAAATTATTATACATACCGTATGTTTATTAGGGTTCCGATGATTCGGAGTTATATTAAGCCACTGAAACTTTTTTTAAGACTTGAAGACAGGATTGTCTTTAGGAATCGCATTAACCTACCTTTGATATCTGCTTCCACCAGTAATAAAAATACTTCAGTTCAAAAAATAATTAATTTTCTTGCAGACATCGCTATACTTATGTTTGCAAAAATTTTCCCAAAATATACAGAATTATAATTTATCCATAGTGTCTAAGCATGTTTTGTAAATATTAAAAAAAAAAAATAATTTTTTGCCAAAATAAATATATTATTCAAAATACCTACATTATAATTGTGTATAGGTACCTACATATGATTAAATGGTTCTTTTGCTTTTGATGTTAGGGCCAAAATGAAACCAAAAAAAAAATTGTTTCTTAATCCAAATTTTTTTTAAAATTGCACACTTTGTTTTTATGATTTTCTCAAATGATCATATCATCTAATTTAATAATTGAGGCGATGAAAGGCAAAGTGGTGTAAGTCACATTTTCAACTTTTTTTAAATGACGCGGACGGCAAAAATGTAATCTCCATATTTAATTTTGTTAGGGGGAAAGATGGTGTAAGTCATAGATTCATCTTTCTCCTCACAGATGACAGTTTAAATTTAGGAACCAAATAATAAGGGCTTTTTGTTGGTAACCATAGTGGTGCAAGTCGAACTTACATCTCTTTATAAAATTTATACGTTTTTGATTGTTTGATTAGACTATAAAATAAGCAATGTAATCTGTATAATAATATATCTGTACCTCTAAAGTTCTCTGTTAATAATTAATATTTTTCTTTTTTAAAATATTTAAGTACTTTTTCCTAAATCACCAGAAAGAGAAATTAGTTTACAGGAAAAATGGTGTTAGTCAATTCGGCCTCCAAGAACTCGCCCCTACCATTATTCTAAGGATTCAAAATTTCTGAGAAAATACAACACGTTTCTGTCGTTAAGACTAAAGCCTATTTGGTAGGAAAATAATATATAGCGGAATTTTTTATAGTTTTTTTAGTAAAACCCTTGTTTTCTCAAAATGATACTAAATTGACTTACACCACTTTAACTTTTACCGCCTCATCTATATAATATAATATATATTTTTTGTTTTATACATAATAAAACAAAAAATATATAGCGCTTTCGGACTGTTTGCAAAATGGAAAATCTAAAAATGAATTTACTTTGTTGGTCAAAAGTTTAATTCACACAAGCTTTATATGTATATTCTTAAAGTTTAGGCAGTTAAAATAATTTTTTTTTTTTTATTTAGTCCGAATTTTACGTTTGCAATCTAAAATACTGCTTTACGGCAAATAGATAATTATTTTTATTCGGGATTATTTATTCGTTTCAGATTTTATTGACTTCCAAATTCTATTCCCGTATAATTACCATGTTTATAAACTATGTAGAGATATACCATGTGAGTTTTTTGAGAGTTGCCATTTTTATGACAACCAAATTTGTATCATAGAAATGGTACTGGAAAAAATACTTTTCTTGGATGTAATGGTAATGTAACTAAAGTACAACTGCATATTTTTACCGCCTATAACTGATAAATTAAAGAAAAATTAAATTTTGCTCATTTGTGTTGCTAATTAATACATTAGATCAGTTTTATCGAAAAATTACTATATAGTCTCGTTTAAATTCTATAAGTTTGTATCATAGCTCGATGACCATAAGAGCAATAAAGCTCATCCTGACTATAGAAATCGATTGCCCCCGTCGATATCTACAACTCTTATTTGAACAATTTTTCGATTAAATCAACGGTTTGGCTGTAATAAAAATGGCAACTCTCAAAATACTCACACAGTAGGTATGTGTATGGATCCATCATAAAACTGAGAATATTCGAGTAAAGTTCTCAATAGTATATGGTCTAATTGTTATATTTATATAGTAACAAAAAAAATTTCGTTTTAAATCATTTTATTTTTATAAAAAAAACAATAAATATCTAATAAACTGTAACAATATTTAAAAAAATTTTTAAAATATACGCGATGGTACCAGCATATCCAATTTCGACCCCGACATCAATAATAATTAATCACTGATCGTGTATTTCTATATATCAAAAATTTATTTAATTCTCTTGTAATTTCTTTACATTTTTATATTTTATTACTTGAATGTGTTTCACAGTAGTCCAGAAAGTAAAATATCCACAAAAATTCGATATAAATTTTCGGACACGACTATATGGTGGCGTTCGTTTGCAGTACCATGGTCGGTAAAGAAGGGGATTAAAATATTTGCTATATTAACTGGTTGTTTTATTTTGTTTCCTAAAAAATAATAAAATAAAAATTTATGTAGTCGTTTTTTTTTTTTTGGTCCGCGTCTAGCGCGAATGTATTATAATATTAGGTTTACGTATACACATATAAACGAACAGGAATAGGTAGATATAATGTATTTTTAACAGAATTGTTAGAGAAAAATTTTTTGTATATATATTTTTTTTTTAAATGTATTTTATTTTTTTGTTGTGTTTTGGTGGAACATGAGAAAAATATTACACATTTTGTAAATTTGTTTTAATTTAGAAATAAAAACGTGAGTTAACTACGTGTATGAAATGAACTAGTGAACGGGGTATGTAGCTACATAATAATTTACAACGCGGTAACTTAACGCATGTGTTATTATGGTGACGCGGTAAAACGTATACCTACTTGTTACGACGATAACAAATTTGTTTATATATTTTTTGTTCATAATCGAATAAAATGCATTTAGAGTACCTAACATTGTTGGTTAGTTACATTTTTGTGTCCGACGGCTTTTAGCTGTAGTAAATTCGCCTGACTACATATTCATATTTTTAGTGTTGCTGTATTATAGGTACACGGTTTGCCACATTATTTGAAGTACAAAGTTATTAATGTTACAGTGTTTTTTTACAAAGCAAATGGAACTTTAACAATTATATTTTACCCATTATAACATAAGTAAATGACATAATAATAAAGTTTTTCCCCTTAAGAATCGACAAAAAATAAAAAATAAAAAATATTCGCTAGACCGGTTTCGACTATTTTGGTAGTCCTCTTCAGTAGCATAAAAAATGAGAAATACAATAAAACCAGAAACTATAAATATAAAAAATCAGAAATATCAGAAATGTAATAATAATAAAATAAAGAATTAGGAAAAATATTTTCCTTCGTTAAAAATACCTATATAAATATGAAAATAATAATAATAATAAACAACCAATAAATATAAAAAATAAAATTGAAGTAGAAATATATAAATATAAAAATTTAAAAATAAAAACAGGATTAGAAGTAAAAATATATAAAAAAAAAATAAAAATAAAATGAAATGAAAGTAGAATTATACAAAAATATAAACTAAAAACAACAATAAAAAAAATAATTATAAAAGTAAAAATTGGTAAATATAAAAATAAAAACAACAATAAAAATAAAGGTAAAATAAAAATACCATATCCAGAACCAACCAAACCTCATCTGGATTTTAAACCGCCAAAAACAGTTTAACCTAAAAAAACACAATATTTGATAAACGTCACTTCGATGATAGCCGTGAGTTTTAAAGAAATGTCAAATATTCTGAAATGGAGGCCTGCTTTATACGATTTCTCGTCAAAATTCTTGTATTCTGATTGGTTCCGGTATTTGCATCAGTCACGGGATGGGTGAGTTCCATTGAGTTAGTCTTCTAGCACACAGACTGTATAGATCAGAGAATGGAACGGAACCCTTATCATTATTCAAAGTGTTTTTTCCCATCCTACTGATATATACACTTTCGTAGGTAAATGAGATTTGTTGTATATTCCTTTAACACTACCGTCAACTCTCCTAATATTACCCATTCAGCATAACTTAACCATACTATTTTAATATTTGTATAGCATTTTTTGACAGAGCTATTTCTAAAAAAAACTACTAGTATTCTTTAAATTTTCTGACATTGTGTTTTTTACTGCATTTTCGCTTACTATTTTTTTCTACTAGTACTTGATTAACACAGTTTTGCTTATAATTACTTGAAATTTAAGGAATTAGTTTATGACAGTTTCAGGTTAATCAATTAACAATTGTCTATCAATAATTTTCTAAAATTATCTGAATTTTTATCTATATAACATTAACAAAACAAAGTACATAGCTACATTTAACGTATATAGTTGCTCTGAGATAGTCAGGTACAAATGTGCCTATATCTCAGCGAAAAAATTTTCTTTTATCAAAAATTAAATAATGTATTAATATTCTTTAGTTATTTTATCTGTATACCACTTGTTTTTTTTTTTTTTATTTCCGCGCGCTTTTGTTGTAGCAATTTAAAGGCAATGTTGAAAAAGCGTTGTAAAAATGTTGTAAAATGATGTTCATAAATTATATGCCTAGGCCGTTCAAAAACGGCCTAGTGAATATTTTTTATTTCTTATTAAATATGGTTTGTAACTTTGTATTTTATAACATATTAGATTTTAATCAAATTCCTTTGACACGTTTTCATTTTATTAAAAAAAAATAATAGAGTTTTCCAATAAGAACCCGTGTTAAAATTACAAAACTTTGAAATAGTTTTTCTCAAAATAGGGGTAGTCAGTTTTAATCGGGATAGGCTCGTATTATTAGTATTGAATTAAATAAATATCTATAGAGAAGTTTTAATCCTTTGAAAGATCGTTTTATCGACCAACTACCTTAAAAAGTTCAAATTTAAAAAATTTGAATTGAATTTAAAATAGGTACTTATATAATCTTAACAAATCTTTTTTGTCTGGTATGGCGAATTTCAAACTATTTCAAACAACGGTTTCTGTAATTGTGTAAATACTTATGTGGAAGATGTGTGTGTGTGTGTAGTTGTGAAGAAGTTATTGGTTGGCGACTAACCACGAATAAGTGACCACGTGAAAATCATCTGACCTCTCTTCTACAAGTCTGACCGAGCGAAGTCGGCTGCTTCAGGCGCATCATACTCATGTGTGTAGACAAACAAACCGTCGTCTTCTCTATATTCACATTTAATAGGTACCTATAATCACATACTCGTTCATATAAACAGGATGAATTTTAAAACATAATAATTTCCGGAATCAATCTCCAAAATATAGATAATTTTCTAATAATAATTATTATTGAAAATAATACAGAAAATCCGAAAGTATACCCGATTTCATAAAAACAGGTGATAGTTAAAGAAATGCGGGACAATTTTTGTGCAATAAAAAATAATGTAATTATATTCTACTAGATGGAGATCTCGACCCCCCCCCCCCTCTGAACAGAGATTAATTCAAATTTTATCATGGTTTATCTGATAACACCGTTAGGTTTACTAAATTTTTTCAATTGTCGAAGAACCGTAAATGAAATTACAGAATGATGAAACAGAAAACGAATTATAGGTTTTTGACGATTTTGTTTTCATTTTCACCAAAATTAGGGACGAAAAACTACTAGAAGAAAACACTTGTCAGATCAGTCACATTTATGAAAAGAATTGTGTCAATTTGATAGCAAAAATAAAAGGTTTTCACACAAATTATCTTGATTCAACCAATCCCCCTAATTCAAATCACTTCAATAGGACTATAGCTTCGAGCGAAAAAAATTGCTTTAATCGGTGACGTCAACAAGGTTACTACAATTTTTCAGTTCCATAAAAATCGTAAATAAAATGAATGAATGATGAAATTGGGTGCGAATTATAGGATTGCGAAGTCGGCCTTTATATTTTTACCAAAAATAGGCAACTAGCACCACTAAAAAGAGGTTTGTGTTGGATCAATAACATTTATAAAGGAAATTTGGTCATTTTTATAGCAAAAATGTAAAGCTAACGCCAAAATTATTGTCATTCAATCAATTACCCAAATTTAAATAATTTCCGTGAAGCTTTATTTGAGAAAAAAGATATATTTAATTTGATGATGTCATCAAGTTTACTAAAAATGTTCAATGCCTTAAAAACCGTTAATGAAATGACAGAATGATAAAACTGGAAGAGAATTACCGGTTTTTGAATTCGTTCTTTTAATCCTAACTTCCAAAAAAGCACTATGGGGCCTCTAAAAGATGTGACCACCTCCTAATTTGAGAGCTGGATCCGCCGCTGAGTCTACATTAAAATTTGTCCCATCAGCCTCTCCGGATACAGTATACTTCGGTTATAGCGAACTTGATGGGACGAGCTGGATCCGTCCCTGAGTTTACATTAAAATTTGTCCCATCAGCCATAACGAACTTGATGGGACCACAAAAATGGGTAAACTGATTGAGTATCTTCATTTCCAATTTCTCTGCTTTATATTTTAAGAGTGTACCATTAATCTGTAGGTTCTACACTCTCAAACCGACTTCTTTCTTTAAAGATTAAAAAAATTTTTTTATATTTTTTCTTTGAATCAAAGAATATTTTTTTTTTTTAGTTTCTGATTGATTTTGTTTTTGTGAATCATCCTCTATTAGTGTCATTCCCTGAATAAATTTTGCACATATAATTGTATTTTAAATAATGCACTGTAAAAAAGTCATAGAAACACAGGCAAAAAGAAATATTTACTCACATTCCGTATTATACCTACTTGCATATGGAATATGTCGAGATATAAAATAGATATAGCAAAAACTATACATGAAATTATAATGCAAACCAATTATGGCATTTGAATTTTTTTTTAAAATAGAGGTAACTCTTAGCCAGTATGAGTGTGATAAAGATAGCCATAATGTCGTCCACTGTGTAGAGTTGCACACTGCCACACACTGCTTAACTATTCCAACGTAATTTAATTCATTTGCTACCTACTTAATATATTTTAATTAATTTTTATACAAATTTTTCTATTCCCACGAATCGTATTATTTATACCGTTTTATGTTATTACCATTTTACCTAGGTAACATTTTTTTTAAAGTAATACGTTTAAGTATATATTTTATTACAACTTTCCGTAAAATATGATGTTTATTATGTATTTCTTTACCTAAATTTGCATAATCCAGTGTTTAAGAAATTTTAATAAAATTGTAAAAATTCAAATTTCATCAAAATCTAGGCGATTGATGGCGTCACTGAAGCCATTAGCGGGGGATGATTCAAAGCAACTATATTTTCTAAAATATGATATTTAAAATTTGTATTTTGAGTATGAATTTTATTAATATAAATGGATTTGATTATGCTATACCTACATAATTAGGGAAACCACGATTATTTAAAAATAGAACTCAAGAGAGAATTGTTTATTTATTATTATAAATGTATATTTATTTTTGTTATTAACAGTATTTTTAAGAAATAAATATGTTATCTTATTTCATCCAAATGGACAACACTTAGTATTTCTATTTTGATTGTTGAAGTTTAGAGGCGGTAAATCTCTCGTTGAATTCCCCTTAAAGGGAGATTTTCCAAAAAACAAAAAAAAAAACATCAAAAATCGACCTTTTTTATTATTTCTTTTTTTACACAAAGAAACATTTTATTAAAAAACTAAATATACGACATTGTTTCTACATGTCCTGATATTACAAAAAAATTTTTTTAAAAAAAATTCAAAAATTAGCTGAGTATAAATGTCTTTGAAGTCAACACCAGAAGATCCAAAAAGACGGCATCGAGGAATCATATACACTTTAATTTATGACGATATCTCAAATACTTTTTGAGATACATGAGGAACCATGTTGCAAAACCTACTTTCGAGAAAATAGCATTTAAAGTTTTTTTTTTAATTGAATTATAGTAAATTGCACGCGCTAAAATGTCCATAACTTTTTGATTTTTCATTTTCTTATAATAAAATTTTAGGAGACTATTTCTAACGCCTTAAGGAAGATAATTAGGAAGAAAAAAAAGTCGATTTCTTTTTTTTAGCGAATCCCCCCTTAACGAACTATATAATACAAATTGGTTGACGTTCTAAAGATTTTTAATAGATTTTCAGTAGCTTCAGTGTGAATCAGGTATAATCAGCTACTAACGAAAAGCAGTCTTCAATGTTAGTAGAATCTTTAAAGACTAATCACCATATTAATTTATATTTTCCATGCCATTGTCTTTCAAGAATAGAACTAAATATAGCAAAATACTTAAATAATAATAACAAAACCTTTATATACGACATTCCTTTCCATAAGTAATATCAAATTAAGTTATTAAATCTAGATTAAAATACCATGGGGGATTTCAATTTACACTATAAAATAAATGGTTACAGAATAAAATAAAATAAAAAAATCATCTATACAGTAATAATGATTATGTACTTATGTGGAAATAAATTCATTTTTTTAATAATCAATTAGGAATTTATTATGTGTAAATTAATATAATTTATAAATAAATAAACAGTCAAAGTATAAAATGTATTAAATTTATCGGTAATCAATCAATAAATTAATAATAAATAGATAATAATTTTTATGAACAATTACAAAATATGCAATTTTAATGACAGACAGACATTAGTTGAAATAAGAAAATTATGTATGTATATTTAATAAAACTTACGGATTAGGCGTTTTATATTTATTTACAATCATTAATTATATAATTATATAGGTATTATAAGTATATGTTATGTATTGTTTAACTCTGTCATTAAAGACAGAAATATGATCATTCGATTATAAATCAAAGAAGGCTGGGTCTAGTTTTACAATTCACTGAATTCACTATTCGTTTATTGTCATGTAGGAAAATGTTTCCGTAATGTGATTTCGTAAAATGGTTTTTTTTGTTTCGCGACTATACGGTAATTGTATGATGGTCTATGAAATAAAATGTTTCGATTACAGAAAAAAAAATACCAATTTTTTGGAACCTTCAAGCTTCATAAATGAAAAAAGAATGGCAGTAACATGCGAGGCGTCAAAACTGGACAAATTGAATCTGTGTTTGATAAATTTGGTGTTATTTTATAAAAGTTTAACAAATTTCCCTTCAAAGAGGAACTCTTAGATTTTTAAATTTGTTATCTAAAGTTCGCATCTAATATATGTATTTACTCTTATTTAGTTTCCACAACTTTAACCCGCCGTCTGCAATCTGAGTCATTTATGGCACAAATGAAACTATTTATGTGAATATTTCTGAAACAGCCAAATGTGTGTGATTAATATATCTATTCATAAAAAATATTTGCAAAGGGTAGGCCGCTTGTACCAACTGACACCGTCCGGTTTTCATTAGTATTTGAAAAACTGTGTAATAAAATTGACGCAGTGTCATCAGTGACCCACATTGCAGACCGCGTTGATATTTTTTGTAGTAAGAAAAATTTTTATGATCGTTTCCCTAACTTTTTTGACACATATTATTACAAAATGATACTGTTGTAATACCATATCTAACATTAGAACATCGTTAAGCAATATAAAGAGATATATTACGTTATTCAATCATCTGTAGTGTGTTATGACCAGGCTCCTGAAAACGATGCATAAAATGAAGAGAATGAAGACGAATTTTTAATAAAGAAGTATATTTAACATTTAAATAACATTTTAATGTTGATATCATACCCAAAAAATACTGAGTGTTCACTGGGCCAATTAATTGTACTTTTTTTTTTTAGCTAATTCAGGTAACACAGCTTTTTCTAAGGGAGCCTAGACTGAAACAAAATTCCCTATAACAGTTTTTAAAAATATCCATTTATTGCAAAGTTATTGATTTTTAGAGAAAATTTTATTCCTAAATCTTTTTGAACAGATTACGCTTTTTAGTAACATAAGAATTGACTTTTAACTTTGTAAAGAAATCTAAAAATATTGTAGTTAATGTAGTAAATAACTGAACATTTTGCGGAAATTTTTTGGACATTTTATTTAGTGTATAACATAGGGAGGACATTAACACTTTCAGTCCCACGGCTTCGGCATCCGAAACCAAACAAAACTTCCCCAGAGGCCGACCGCGATCAATGATTAGGTAATTGATTAGTTGATTACTCATTATGTGTGCGATGTTTATCATGTTTATCATTCTTCATCACACGGATGTGTTCCCATTCACACAAACACATACATACCAACAAACACTACTCTCTTGGTTTCTATGTATAAAAAATTTTAAGATAAACAAAAAATACATAAAAAATATAATTTATATTTCTAAATAAAATTGATTTGAATGCCAGTGTATATGTAGTATGTATGTACGTATCACGTAGTACGTCTGTTTACAGTTTTACAAATACATACGTGTGGCACTGTGTTGTGTGTTTGAATCACAGAGGACAGAGACGCCGCATCTATCTCTTTTCTGAAATCACGAGTGTGTCCTTCTGTGCTCATTAGGCTTCTTAGTTGTCAGTTTGTCAGTAGCAGTCGATGATTGAATATCAACCACACGATAATGGACTTGATTGTTGTTGGTATTGTTACATCGGTTACATCCCCTAGTACATGCGTGTGGTGTCTGACCCACGTGACCGCCCCCTACTATCTGCGTTACTCACACAAATACACAAAATCCCACTAATACAATGTAAACCCAGTGTGTGTATACAACATATTGTCTATCTCTTACATGTTACACTGGTTCCAGTAGTGTAGGCATAGATATGTTGTCTGTCCTCTGTGGTTTGAATCATTTTATTTTATGTATTTGTTTATATAGTTTTTTTTTTTTTAAATATTGCCGGCTTCCGGGGAAATTTACTATGAAAGTGCTCGGGCCTCATAGTGTTAATGACCCAGTTTGCAGATGACGTAGCTAAAATTCACATTGCACACTGCGGGTTAAAAATACTCATTTATCCTTTCTCTAGAGCTCTCTAAAGTAGTAATTTTTATTAAAAATATATAGGTAAATTTTATGGCCGAAGTGCTGCAAATATATATTTATATTTTTAAACATTTCAGAAATTCAGAGAATTTCTGAGTATTTAAGTTTCTATATATAAGGTACCTAAGGCAATTAAGGCCCACCTAAGCAAAATATGCTTATTATTTATATATCTTATAAAATGTCAAAAATATAGTATTTAATTATAAAAATTTACTTATTTTTTGATAAAAATTCCTAAAAAAATTAATGAATTTGTAATTATACAAGTCAAAAATTTGATTCTAAAAAGTGTCTGCAATTGGGCCTTATTTCCGACTGGTGTAGAAAATAAGGCCCACCTATTACAACTGCCTGAAATGGTACATTTATTATTTTTTTTTAAAATTAATTGGGGGATTTTAATTACTTTAAGAATAACTTGAACTTGAAAATACTTTAAGAATAACTTGAACTTATATATCAAAATATTTTGTTATTTTACACGTTCAAAAAAGTTTCGAAAATCCTTGAATCCCGCTTGACTGCGTGACTGCTATTGAAAATAACAATAAAAAAAATTACCTAAGTCATTATTTTTATTTTTTAATTTTTTTATCATATTTTTCGAATAAGTCAAGTACTAGGTGTTTGAATATATTAAGTCGAAATAAATAAACATTAAATTTAAGAGTTCTTCTTAGAATTCCGAATCTCCTTGCAACCTCTCTTTGATTGCCATGTCGAGTGACATAGCTTAAGGCTGATGCTAGTGCTTCCTCAGACCACAACGCTCTCTTCTTTTTATCAGACATACTTCCAAACACTAAGGAATAAAAATAAAAATTCGACCAAACCAACTAAAACTGATCTGGGATCATTAAACAAATTGAACAAATAAATCAAAATTAAATGTACTTAGTTTTTTGTCCTTTTTCCTTTTTGTTATTTTTATATTAGAGTAACTATAGTAATTTAAGGTTGTGCGTCTAATTTTGCTTCATTTGTTAATGAATTCAGACCTGTTTTAATTGATTTGACTTTGTAATGTTTGATTTTAATTGTGTTGGTAATAAAGCCCAAACAAAATTTGCATGGGCCTTATTATCAACATGTCAATATTTATGCTTATATACATTTTATATAAATACTTTAGAAATAAACTAAATTAATTGATGTAAAACTTAAAGAATATTAATTTTTTTCAATTTTGATAACAATTTGAAAGAAACATACCTTTAAAAAATCATTAATATAACACTCACAATGTGCACAATTTTTATATCAACGAACGAAAATGTAACCTCTAAATTTGTTTGTTAAAATATGACATGAGTTTCTTACTCTGAGTAGCTCAACTTTTGTATCTGGTTTTGAAATGATTGAAAGTTCATTTTAAACTTGTTGATAAGTTAGAGAACTTTTCTTGGTAAGAAATATAGCTAATGGGCCTTATTACCCGCTGGGCCTTAAATGCCTTAGGTACCTTATATCTACTTATAGAGCTCTTGGCACTACATTTATGGTTGACCGATTTTTTAATTGATAAAAAGAAAGAACGAATGAATATTTATGAACCACCATTTATAATTTCATACCCTATGATTTTAATTATTGTATTTTTTTCATGTAGCATAGCAGACTTCGAGTTACTTAAAAATTATTATGTGCTAATATTTTTGCCAGAACACAATATTGGCGTGATTGCCAACTATTATAAATTATTTTGAACGTAATAAAATATGACGTGCGTTATGTTACGACTTCGGACGACGCGCACCGGCGCGCCGGTCGCAGCCGCGAAGAGTTCAAAGTGCTCTAATTGGAATAATATTTACTATCAAAAAAATCAAGCGACTAATTAGACAATTTTAATTAAAACATTTAAATTTTTATTTCTCTTAATATAAATGTACACATTTAATTTATTAACTATAAAGATATAAGTAAATTCGGAAGAATTATTTTATAATATTTATGTTACTTAAATAAATTTATTATTATAAATATTTTAAATTACACTGTTTATGAGATAATAAGATGACTAATTTTATGATAATTGTACAAAAATAAATTAAAGCTTGCGTATAGTGAAGATTTTAATCTTGAATTACAGACTTTGAATTTTTGTTTTTGTCCGAATTATGAATGAAATCAAAATTGATGGCGTTTAGTATTGCACATCTGTTATACATTCAAAAATTTATCTGCAATTGTGCATGAAATTGCAGTAATTTATGATATCTTTCGAAAATAATTTTTAGAAAATTTTTGCATTAGGATTTCAGCATTTCCGTGAGTTTGTACATTTTATGTACCTACTTTGTCTAGAATTAAATACGGAACATTTGTTTCTTAACTTTAAGACAATCCCGTATCACGTTTGCAATATATTTACTTATTTGCTTACATCTGCAGACAATTCTTTAACAATTACACATATAGTTTGTCTATCAAGTAAAGCTTATTGCGCGCAAAGTCTGGAGAACTTCAAAATGTATACAATGAGTGCAATATTTTTAACATCGTTTTGTGTCATTGTTCTCATTACAATGTCGTTGGAAGCAATGAAGCCCAAAGTAAGAAACATAAACTATACTTTCTAATTATTTCTAGGCTAAAATCAGATCAATTGCAGTCATATCTTGATTTAAATCGAGAATTCTTAATCGCGGTATTAAAAAAAATGTTTTGACAAAAATTAACCAATTAAAATTAATTTCGTCTAATTATCTCAATTATTCCAGCACAATTTACACAAAAAAAGTTATTAAAAATGTATACCGTAAATTTTTTTATAAATTTTCTATAATACCTTTCTCATATTCTTATCAAGCGAACTTACTTCACCTAGAAATTAGAAGTCTAACTGATAAATACAATGTATAATTTTATTTTATTTATTTATTTATTTGTTTATTTTTTTGTTCCCGAATTATAAACATTTGAATAAATTTAAAAACCTTATAAATACTTTCTATTTTATAATTTATTATTATCTATATTATTTTCGGAATTGAAAACATAATGGATGAAGATATTATGTAACATTTTCATAATTTTACAGCAGAAGCGTTTGAAAGTTTTTATTTACATATACCTACTTATTATTTTATATATACATTAACTTATTATTGAATTTCTACAAAACTATTGGACCTAATAAAACCAAATTTGAATATATGACACTTCAGCATAAAATATTTCAAAATTTGGCAAAAAATGAAATTTTGAAAAAATATATAACACCTTCATCCACTCATGTCTTCAATTATTTTACTGTGTAATCAAATTGCCAATTTGTTCGACTTTTTTCTTTTATTATTTTAGTGTGTAATCAAATTGCCGAATTGTTTTATTTGAGTACCTATCTGAAAAAACTGCGAAATTTTTTTTATTTTTGTGTGTAACCAAATGAATGTGGATCATTTTGTTGCTATTTCTTACTCCTTTGGCTGGGTTACACCACTATCCATTAAATTTATCTTAAACTGACGACAGTCATGACGAAATTATAAGGATTTCGTGATTTTAATTACGGAACCATAAAAATTCATTGAATCGGACTAAGTCATAACTGTCTTGATAAAGATTAATTTAGACATCATATCCCAAGAGGTTCGTGGTACACACGGGCATTTTGCTCCATTTTGTAATGTAATTGTCTTTTTTGAACAGATGCAATAGAATAGATTTATGTACGTTTATATGTATTTAACATCTAGCAAAAGATTAGTCTGGTTTTTATAATTAAGATATCTTCAAGTGAACTGACTTTTAAATAATGGCAAACGAATTGTTGTGTTCTTCTTTAGAGAAGACTACCTCACTCAAGCTATGGCTCAACACGGCAATAAGGAGTTCAGTACTTAACTTACCATTATATTTTATTATTTATGTTAAAAACTAGTTTCCATTTTGAGTTAGGCAGTTATAAATCAGGTTTTGTAGTTAATATCCATTTTGTGAATATATTAATAAAATCAAAATAAACGAATTACAAAAAGTTTTTGTTTTTACAATACATACGACTGCGTCTGTCTCTATGGGTCAGCTAATTTTATTTTAAGAATGCAAGTTTGAACTTTTAGTTAACTGAATATAAAAGCTTAAGTACCGGGTGTCAAATACAAACACTAGATGGCAGCGTAACCGCCAATAACGTCTAATGTTTTTAATTAAAATTAATTAAACACTATTTTGCGATGGCATTAGGAGAACGAGAGGGGAATCTCAGAAAAGAACAAATCTTTGCTTGAAAATGTATTTTAAATATTTTGTGTTAAACCAAGTAGAAGACATTGCAACACGAATACATGCACACATATTGTATATTTGTGTGCATGTGTATAATATTAAACAGGGCTGGACTTGAACCAAGTCATTAGTAGTGGAACAGTTTAATAGATGAAAACTTTAGACTATTTATTATTGTGCATGGACAAAGATAAATGTATATTCTTATTTCATTCGACCCCATAATATATGTTAATAGAAATTTATAAGCTAAAGTTTTGGCATTTACAATATAATTTTAGTTGTTGTTGTAGTTGTAAGATATTTAATCAAGTTCTGTTACATATTTTTATATGAAAAAGATAAAGATTTTCAAAAAAAAAAAAAAATACATATATATGCTCGCTAGTTACATAACCGCGCGCTGGGCTCATTGGGCTCATTAAGTATTTTAGAGATAAAATAATTTATTTGTATGATGCTGAATGAATCCAGAACTAAAATTGTTTATTCTATTTGAGATTACTAAATAGTGTCTCTGATTAATAATTTCAAATTTTAGAAAACAACCATGTCTGATAATTTTTAGAAGTTAAATATTTACTTATTAAGTGGCAAAATGCGTCAGTTCTGTTGGATTTAAAAAAAAAAAATAAATAAATAAATAAAAACGAAATGTTAGAATATTTTGATACATACCTAAATTTTAAAAAAGAAACAATGGGTGTATAGATACAAGGTCGCCGCGAGCGGAATCATCTCCGTATAATCATATAAATCAATTCCGAGAAATGAATACAAACGCAACACATCTCTTGGACAACCTGGACAACATATCTACCACATTCAATTTAAAAGAATCCCCTTTCTTCATTGTATACTTAAGTATAATATTAAACTATTTAAATAGAACGCGAAAGCCTTGAAAGTAGAATTCGTTTTAAAAAAATTTCCGTGAAACAGCAACTTAGTTGAGTGCTACTATAGTACACGATCTATCTACTTTTCCCAATCTTCTAAAAACTCATATTGATTCTCACTAAAAATTAAATGAAGAGTTTGCTTAAAACTTATTCGACAAAAACTTTTTTTTGTAGAATTGTTTTGTCGGAATTAGGGCTTGGAATACCGGTGTCTTTTTATAATACCGGTTTTTATTCGGTATTAAAATTTAAAATACCGGAATTCCGGTATTTCGGTATTTTTTCGGTATTCAATGAAAATGGTACAGAAAAAAATAAAAATATTGAAAAACACTCTTAATGAAAACCTTTTTTGTATAAGTAGTTGATAACAGTAATAATAACAAACTCCATCATTTCTAGATTTTAAAAATCTAACTAAAACTAAATACAAAATATAAAAAAGTAAAACAAAGTAAACGGAATAACAACAAAAAATAATAAAATATAAATTTTCTTGGATTCTACTGCACATTTAATTTAAAGAGATACCTATACACACGAACCGCAAGGGTGAAAAATCACAGCTTAAATAGTCCAAAGACAAAGGCAATTCTAAAATAATTTTAAAAAGATACGTGGACATCAATTTTTAAATTTCACCCTTTTATTTACACAGAGCAAGGAATTTTTTAAATACCATTAGTACTCAACAATAGTTTAGTACAATAGTATTCAATAATAGTAAAATATTTTACCCAAACATAGGTAATTTTGTATTTTTTGCGACAGAAAAGTACTTAAAAATATGTATTCCAGAATTGTAAAAACTATGTATAAAAACATATGAATGAATATAAGGTATCTGATCATCTGGGCATCTGGAAAACATTAAACAAAATTGAAGATAGTGTAATAATTTTTGATCCATGCTAATACTGCTATATACAAAATACTCGATAACCATTCAATACCAATAGTAAATCTAACGTAAAAATATTTAAACTATGTAATTATATAAAGTATCTGATTCCGCTAATACCGAAACCGAAATACCGGTATTTGAAATTTTGATACCGGTTTTACAAAACGTATAAAAATGTCCGGTATTCCTATATTTCGGTAGTACCGCAATACCGCTATCCATGCTCTAGTCGGAATCAACAAATATTGGAGAGTTAGGTACCTGTATTTGAGATTATAATCCAAAAAATAGGATTTTATAAGACATTTGGGTTTATTAGAGCGAAGTGAGTGAAGTTCCCACCGAATAACGACTCAAATGTGAATTTTATTTCGGGCATAACTTTGCCATTCCTTAGTCGAGTTTAGATATTTTTGGTTCAGAATCAAAAAAGTTATTAATTAATGAATAAGAATAGCTGAAGTGACGCTAACTTTGCTTATGTAGCATCAAAAAATATAGTATTGTCGCAGCTAGCTTCAAAAATAACTTTTAGCCATTTTACATTCTGGAAATTCAGCTATTACAGCAGCTCTTATGGTAAGACGTAAGTCCGGGACTATGGTAGAAATTTGTTATATATATATATATATATATATATATATATATATATATATATATATATATATATATATATATATATATATATATATATATATATGTGTGTATGTGTATTTATGTGTGTGCGAACTCTCGAACGAAATGTTTAATGCTTATGAAATTTGGTATGCGAGCTGGAATTCGGACTCGCTCGCCGAAGTTCGTTAGCCAGACACATCGGATGCCGAGCAGTAGGTTTTTTGGCCATTTTTCGCCATTTTTAGTGGTTTTTGTGCAAAATTTGGCTAGAGTTCAAAAAGTTTTTTAATTTTTTTTTGACACCATCGAAAAGGGCGTAAAAAATTGCATAAGAGAAGCTTTTAAAACATTGTACTAAGTGAACTAGCTTTTAGGAAAAATTGAGAAATTTGCTGATTTTTTTTACAACAAATGTATCATCGTTTTAGCAATTCTTTTTTAGATAAAACAAGTGCTAGTTAGTTATTAAATATGTGTGTATACTATGTGTTATAATAACAATAGCTCTGTCTCATCTTTTTAAATTAAAATTAGTCAGATTTTTTAAGAGTACGTTATAGAAAGGAAATTTTTGTATGATGTCCTCCTTTAGAGAGAAAATATAATTTATATATATTTGCATACCTAGAAAACAAATCGAAAACTATAGTTATGTAATGTAATAATACGTTGTTAAATAGATATATGCTACTCTATATGAGATTCGTTAGGGTCCTGAGGACCCAAAAACGCCAAAAATTAACTACTGAACTGATTTTGAAAATTGTTTCACTGTTAGAAAGCTAAACTATTTTAAATGGATACCGGGCTTAGATGAGATCCGCCAGTGCCCAATATTTGGAAATTCGCTATGTTATGCAGATGCAGCGACAGGGGTATTTTCTATTTAAACAGTATTTATTGTACTTTACGGAAAAATTTAAATTTTTGAAAAAACGGTTAATACTAAAAAGATTGATCTGAGTCTGCTTTCGCTCCATTCTCGTAATGCAGCGAAGCCCTATTGCAAGCGACTACATCCACCTATAGTTTATCTGATTACAAATTTTAATCAAATTTTTTTTTTCTAAATGGCAGACGATACATAAACTACCCGCATACCCGCGTGGAATGTGTTAACGTCTACAAGCTCTATGGTGTTATGATGTAATGTTCTCCATAAACTACACAACGACTTCCTGGGGTTTTATAAACACCCACTGCCACACAAGCTCATCTAACAATATTGTCGCAAGACTCGCAAGGTGTACCTAATATATGTGTAAATACGGTGCCCATTAATGTTACCATATTATGTACATTACACATGGTCGTACATACACTTGTTGCAGTAGCAAATTTAGTAAGCATTACGCTTGCTATATTGTTATGCTGTGGCATTAATGGAAAAGTTTCAGACATTAGGTGGGGGGGGGAGGCGACTCCCAGGTACAACAACAGTAATAATAAGTACTTACAGTGTCATGTATTTAATAATTTTAATATAATTATGAAGTAAATATGGCATATAGCGTCATAAAGTCATAAATTTCGCGTCAAAACATGTAAAAACGTAGACGATAGAATGCACATAACAAGCATTTAGTTAAAGTTGAGTAAAATGAAAGACTTCAGTTCATTCAGTTGATTTATCGGTGGGAAATTTGAATGCGTATTGTGTTGAGGCATGTTATAGTATTTTTTTCAACCACTTAAACCGTAAGTTTGCGTTTACATAGCAGGTAACTTGACGCGTTAGCAACATTTATCATTCTGCTTACTATTACTATAATAGTTACAAAAAATTACGGGTCATAAATAAACAGATTTTGTAAACAAACATACATACATATATAAATAAATTGCTTCTTCTATTTTTCGCCAAAAATTTAAATTTGTAATTTCATTATTTGACTTTATTTGACGATAAAGCTCAATATTAAGACTAGCAAAAAAACCAAAAAGAATTTTTAACCAATCTTGCTCAAGTGGGCCGGTGTCTCAAAACACCATTATTAAGACAAGAATATAAAAATCAATGAAAATAAAAGAAACGAAAAGAAAATAAACCTTCTAGTTTGGATCTAAACCAATCAGATCATAATAATGTCAATTATAGCAACTCGTTTGGCTGCAAGAACAGGCATTCATACATCATCACATAACTACAATTGATATACAAAAACAAAAATACGACATTATAAACATCTGAAAACCAAATTTGCAATAGTGAAAAAAGAAAGAAAAATTTTTTTTAACCGTAGATTACTAAAATGATTTTTGGGATTTATTTACTACACAGAATATTCAAAGAAAAAATTGAATTGCATCGATAACAAAGGCCAGAAGGACAAGGTCACAACTAGAACTAAAGATTCATACAAGAAAATTTAGCCAAAGCTCTCCGCATCCCCTTTTAAATTCCAAAAATATAACAACGTACAGGTGTTTTTTTACCCTTTGTAGTATTCTACGGTTAAAAGAATAACATTCGTAAAACTACCAGTCGCCTTCAAAAACCACATATTCAAATTCCATTGAATTTCGTCCAAAAAACACTATAAGAAAATTTTCTTATTATGATCTGACATTTTGATTCTTATCATGATCTGACTGGTTTAGAATTTTAGATCCAAACTAAAAGGTTTATTTTCTTTTCGTTTATTTTATTTTCATTGATTTTATATAATTGATTGATTTGATTTTATATAATATGACATATATAATTTAATATTTTATAATTTATATTGATTAATGATTTTATACAATATGACATATATAATTTTTTGACTATTTTATTTAAAGAAAAAATTGAGGTTTGGTTGATTGATTGCAGATTGCACACTGATTCTCGAATAATTAAAAAAAGGAATATGAAAACATAATATACAAAGTTTTTAATAAATGATTCAGCAACCTTTTGAAATTTCAACCAATTTGAAGGTAAAAGTGGCAAAAATAATAATGACATATTTGTTCTGCAAACGAATGAAAATTCGAATATTAATTAATTAATTTTTATAATTATTCAAATTGTACTTTCAGTTTCAATATATAATAAATAATCACAATAATTTTTAAGATAATTTTACTTCCCGTACTATTATTCACTTACCGCACTGTTGTTTTTTGATTTTCATAGATGTAAACAAGTGTAACTTACTTGGTATTATGTACTGCAAATACAGTCTTTCCGAATATATGGTCCAACAAAGAGGGTACGGCAGATACGTGACAAAAACACCATAACGCTTGTCTCAAATAAAAACTTTTGGATATTGGAAAAACTGTTCGTCCTATCGTGTCCTATTTATTAATTCCCAGATCTAAACGATATTATGGTGGAGGTGCCATGAAGAATTTGCTCATTCATTGGTCGATAAAATAGCTTTGTAAATTCTGTATAAGGTAAATGAGATTATGCTCTATATGAATCATTCTTAAGTTAGAAACAAAATACAATAAGGATCGAGTTTTGTACTTCTAGTTTTGAAAACTTATAAACAGCATCATTTTAAACTGAATTTTTAGAAGTTGGGGAGAAGTGTTGAAAATAGTTTAAATGCATACATTTCAAGAGTGACATATTCATGTTTTACAGTAAACTACACTACTAAATAATTATTTACGTAGGGTGCGCCATAAGTTCTCGGCCTGAGTATTAAAAAGTACAGAGAGAACAGTGAAAAGAATTTATTTTTTTATAAAACCTCCCTCTATTTCAATACACTTATTATAAGGTGCGATAAGCATCTCTCTACCTTTATAAATAATAAGCAAATTCTTTGTAGGGATTCTACAAGAGCGATGTTTTCGGAAGTGATCGAATCTGCCGGACGTCCAGAATGATCATCGTCGTTGAGAGACTCGTACCGCAAACGAAACCTTTGGCACGGCTTTACCGTATACACCATCAAATCTGTCCTTAATTTCTTCTAGAATTTGTCTTTCTTTTGTCAGAAATTTTATGATTACACGATATTCAATTTTTGAAACGGTCGACATATTGAGTTTACACTTTTACAACAGAATAAATAAAACACATGTAAACTCGTCCACTGCGTTTTTGATTATTAGAGACTTAATACTTTCTGTGAGTATAAATTACGTCATTTTTGAATAAGTTTAATCATGTTAGGCCGAGAACTTATGGCGCACACCACGTATCTACATTCAAAAATGTTTAATAAACTCGTTGATTAAAATAGTTCCCATGTAATGTCACATAACAATTAACTCGGCAATTCCCATGCCGCGATCTATCGACAAACTATTCTTATTTTGTGCTAGTTTTTATCTTTAGGTACTGAACATATAAAAAATAAATAATTGAAAAAAATACCCTTTAGTTTTTTTTTTAAACGGCGTGTCAATTATAGGTCATACGGGTCGTTATTTGTAATATGAACTGATAAAACGGTATGAAATTAGCGGCAAAAAATCACTTTCATTATAAGCTTCATTCTTAAATAATAATTTGTTATAACAATAATAACCGCACCTACTTTTTAGACATTTTTATAACAGCGAAAATACCACAAGATACACTCACACGCAATAAAATAGCAAATCGTTTGAAACAACAGAATTAATTTGACCGTTAACATAACTTCAGTGTTGCCAAATTAAAACCATGAATACTACTAAGTATTAACATTTTAGTCGTAACATTTATTTTTAAAATTTGTTATATTGTCTGTTAAAGAAAATCACAAATCACTGCCACCTAGAGGTGACACTGGGAATTCCCGAGTTAACACAACACTGATGACATGATCTTTAAAAAGGCTCTTTTTACTATAATATACTAATATAATACTTTACTTTCAATTTCGATTTTTTCTCATTAGAAAATTAATAGGTCAAAACATGTTTGAAAATGAAGGCAAAAATCGTTTAGTAGTCATTTTTAGTATCGTACATGTTATAGATACACTACGAAGGTATTTTATGTACCAGTAATACCATCTGTGCTAATAAATTGCTGCATATCCGATCAATCGATATGTAATAAAACATACAAGTATATATATGTATGTACAATCAATACACTGTATCGCACTTGTAACAATATTTTTAATGCCCGTTATGGTCTTATTTAAAAACATCGACATATAGCACAAAAATACACTTAAGTATCTATGTACGAACATATGTATGTATGCGCGGGAATTTACTTGAGGTACAGTAATACAAATGTATCTACCTATGTAATTCGCGTATTACCATAAATGGATGATGAATGTAATTGTAACATTCTATTTTGTTTAAAATTAATTACAGATATAGACTTTCGTACATTATACTTATCAATTCAAAAAGAGAAAATTTCTCAATGAATGTTTTTGATTAGGAGTCTCAATTCAACATATTTACTGTGATGCTGTTACTAAAAAAAAAAAACTGGAAATAGTTGTTCTAATAACTTTTTATAATTCATGGTACTATAAATAAAGTCATCCAAACAAATAAAAATTTGTTGTGATAACTAGAAATTTTATGAACTGACAATATAATTATGTTTAGGTAGGTACCGAATTATATGTTTAACACAAGTAATTATAGTAACTATACTTAAGAATAAACAGTATTGATTGTCCTATAATACAACCGGTAAAATTGCCATATATTTAATGAAAATATAGATGTTGTTGGTTCGAATTGTAGATGTTGCAATAGAAATTTAATTTTAAATACTTAGTAAACATTAAGTAAGTACTTGAAAGAGATATAAAAAATTAAAAGGAATGCTTGTGCGCTGATCGCGTTAACGCTTTTAGACAAACCATATGGTAAAATTTTTTTGTCTCAAAATGCCGGACTTTTTACTGCCAAGTGATATATACAATAGATAAGGCTATACAAAAAGAGAAAAAGAAAAAAATCAGAGCCCAACATTAAAAAAGTAAACCTTGTGAATTTACAAAAAATAAATTATACTAAACTATGCTGATAAAATTGAACATTATTTAGAATTGTACCGTATTGTCACAGATGGCGGCACCTGTACCAGTGAATATATACATATGACAGCATTTTGAGCCGCCATATTGCAGGACGAGTTAACTCGTCTTAATCATTTAAAGAGTTAAATTGTCTTAACCATTAAAATTTTAATGATATACGTTTTAAGCTCTCCCATCACAGTATATTTGAGCCTTTCCGTTTTATTTGTGTATTTACAAAACTAAAATTTAAAAGTTGCTCCTGCTTTAGGCAGACTAAAAGATGTAAAGTGGAATAGGATCTCAGGGGGCTAATTTCAAAATCAGATACAATCTCGTCTCCGATAACGTATAAAAAGTTATACACAAGTAATTTCTTAGCGAATTTTCGAATGAAAAATTTAGCTATTGGAGCCACTGTCATGGTAAGATTTGAATTAGGGACTAGGATAGAAATTTACTAAAATAATGTAAACTTAGTAGTAACTGGTCACTTAAGCGCTTTTACAACGTTAATTTAGTGTTGTGTGGAAACGTGTTTTCAGATCAGTGTTTTCTCAGTATAAATGTAAAAGGCATGTATATTTTTAGTTTTATAAGGTTTTTAATTAAACAGTTAAAGTAGTCAATAATACTTTTTTTATTAAAAACTTCAAATATTACAAATTAAGTAGAAACTGGCCATCAAATTTAGAAACTTATTGCAACACAAAAAAGTAACTAAAATATAAGGTCGTTGATAAAATGATGCGCGAAAAGAGAAACAGATAGCGTAACAATGACGCAAATCTTATTTCAAACTTTCAAAGTGGTTACTGGTCAGTTAATGAAAGTGGCCGGTTACAGCTCAGTTTACCCTATATCGGTGTCCGCATCATAACTCTCAAACAAACCATCCCATTTTTAGTAAATTTGGTGAAAACATGGCAAGTCTCGAACCCTTGCATAAGTTCTTTAGCCCGACACGTCCGGTACCCGAAACATCAAATATAAGTTTTTCCAAAATTTGCCAAAATTCAAAAGTTTTTCGAAATTTTTTGTCTACACCATGTAAAGAATGGAAAAAATGACATAACATATGTTTTAAACCTTTTGAACCATTATCTTCTGTAAGCGAATTTTCGACAAAAAGTAATCTTTTAATCGGAAGTGCTGCAACAGGGGTAATTTATAAATTGCGGATGATCATTAGGCTCTGAATTTAAGAAAGTATCGGGGTAAGAATTATATTTATAACATTTTAACCTAAAAATTATACAGTAATTAAATATTTATTTTTATTAAATCATACAATATCATTAAATGTGTAAGTATATTTAACTTAATCCATCGAATTGTCTCTCGAGTCTTAAATAGCCGTCACTGTGTAAGTAGCGTTCGAAAAAAGTAGGTACCCACAAAAAAAATGAAACAAACCTTTTTGCGTTTACACAACTGACATATCTGATTTCAGCACATAAAACCAATCGTCTACTTAACTTTATAAACAATTTATATTATTCACACCTGAATACTTTTATTTTTATTTATTTTTTTATTTTTTATTTAACCATACATTGTGCCAGTTTATTGTCTAACGCCCACAAAGTAATTTGAATGTGGTTTTCAAGTCGATACGTACTTAACAAGACAACTGTTAAGAGACATTTTGGTTTTTTTTCTGCGTTTTTGTGAATGCAAAAAAGAGCGATTGTAATACGGCAATAAATTTTATATTTTTGCAAGCAAAAAAAAAAACAATTTTAACGGTAGTTGAACTAAAACTACAAAAGGGCTTAGGTATGTACGTAATTATGTAATACGTCAAAATCATCTACGATCAGATTGATCAATGAGTTACAATTACGTGGCAAACATCAACTATTGTTTTTTTCCAGTAAATCAATCGATTATTGATTAATCGATATTCAATGCATGTATGTATATCTATGGGTGATTGATTATCTGGTACATAATATAAATAAACCTTTTAATAGTACAAACAATCAACAATAGCTATAGCCCATGGTCATAGGTAGATGAATTGAAACAAAAAACTATGGATATTAATAAAGAAAACAAATTATCTTTTTATATTAATAATCGTGTTAGGGTTGATGTGTTCTGAAATGATAATAGCGCATTGACATGGCCAATAAAATTTGTGAACTGTATTTTAAGTAATGGACAAATGATTATCGAATTACGAAAACTTTAAAAGCATTTAAAGTAAGGATTCATGAACGGTAAGTATAGGGACGTTCGGGAGGTAGTTTTATCGAAGGTCTCGTACCAAACTCCAGGAAGTGTAGAATTAGTAAAGACAATTTTTATTATGAAATTTATGCACTGAAACTTATAGATGCAAAAATATAAATAAACGATACTAGCGATTAGTCGTAACATGCATGGCACGTGACACCCGGGTAATTATTGTGTGTCATCAACCATCATTGCTTTCAATCGATCCGCAAGCTTAGATAAAAATTCGTTTTGAAAGTACTAGTATCGAAATCAAATCGAAAGCAGTTACTGAGCAGTTAAAAGCCGTTACTGAACAGTAACTGCTTTTAACGGGTCTGACCGGCTTGCCGGTGAAATCAGGCAATCGTGCATGCACCTTCAAGTAACCGATTACCTACTAAAGACCAGGGGCGTAGCTACCGCCGTATCATCCGTATCAATGATACGAGGCCCCTGGGCTACAGAGGCCCCTAACGTGTGTAAGCAAAAATTAGTAAAATGTTATTCACAATGTCACTTAATCTCGTGCTTCCCGGGAAAGAAACATACAACAAAACTGTCATACGAGAGAATTTCAGACCCGGAATCATATTTCAAAGTCAATGTATACTATTGCTGTTTAGATATATTAATTTCTCCAACTAAACAGATTTCAGAGCCTTTGTGGCCTGAGTAATGTGTTCGAAGTATTACAACCGGAGAAGCTCCTATCTTCTTCAAACGAAGTGATAAAAAACGCTTCCGGAAAACTGTCGGCTAAATACAATAAAGACATCTCAGTTAATCTTTATGAACAATTAATTGCACTGAAAACATGCTTAAAATCTGAAATTCAAAAAATTCATTCCATTAAGGAGCTCATGGAATTATTGCTGATAAAACTCAATAGCCTTGCATCCAGTTTTCCGGAGGTAATAACAGCATGCTTTCTATTCTTGGCCCTTCCAGTTACAACCGCAACAGCTGAAAGAAGTTTTTCAAAATTAAAACTGATTAAAAATTTCCTAAGGACTTCGATGGGGCAGGAACGGCTATCAGACTTGTCACTATTGTCTATAGAGGCAGAAATTTTAAAAAAAACTGAAACCGTCTTCAACTATAGATGATTTAATAAATCAATTTGCCGAAAAAGGGCAAGAAAAGTGTATATTTAATTTGAATTGTTTGGCTAGCTCAGTTTCTAGGAGGAAGCGATAACTTATAATCAATAAATATTTATTTTAATTTAATGCAAGCATTTTTGTTTCTTTTGTGAGAATTCTTTACCCTTCATTTGGGCCCCCAACTAATTTTGATACAAGGCCCCTCCAAGGCATGCTACGCTGCTGCTAAAGACGTAGTTATTGTTAAAACCTCTTGGTAACTATTATATTTATTGGTAAAATACAGTGACAATGGTGCTATTTATATCTGAATCGACGTTCTCAATTATTTAAACACAAGGTATACTTAAGGTGTTGTGCAATTCACTTTATCAAGTAAATCAGTGACAATTAAGAAATAAATCTTAAATAATTGTTTTGTTAACAATTTTTTTTCTATAATTAAAGGTAACATTATGATTGGTTGAAATTTAAATAAAGTCATATGTTTTATATACTTCACTAGTATGTATCTATAGAATATAATATATAGATACCCTTATTCCTAATATAGAATATATTAATAATATGTATATAAATTTAAATAATATTTATATGAATATAATATTTGATAGTAATCTACATTGCACCTAATCATTTGTACATGTATGTATATCTACAAATGAAAATATTAACCCAACTATACATAGACATAAATTTTTAAACAGATTAGTAAACTTGATAAAACCATTCTCTTTTGAAAGTATTCGAAAAAAGCTTAACGGAAGTTTATCAATCGGGCAATAATCTTAACATTTAAACATTTTTTTTTTGAATATTTTAAATTTTGCATTTGGACAGTAAATACATAATAAATCTAATTGGAAAAAAGCTACATAAACTACAGTTAAGAAATTACCATTTTTGGATTCTAGTAGGCGATTATCACACATGTTTCTCTAACACTCTACCTAATTGAAATAAAATAATTTTAACAAAATTTAATAATAGTTGTAACTGGGACACGGATTTTTCGTTACATAAACAACACCAAAATTTGAAGTCTATCCGTTACTTATGTGTACAGAAAAGCCTGTACTTGTGCGGTCGTTTCCGTAGGATTTTTTTTTGCGATTCTTAAAAAAGTGCCCGTCAAAATGAATGAAATGTAAGAACTTTGAACATTAGTTTGCGGTAGGATTAGCTGCTCACTATTTTTAACGCATTTTATCATTATATTACATAAGTATATGTATAAATTACTGTAGACACCACTCAGTTTCGTTACATCTATAATTATATATAATAAAATTCGTCAAATGCGTGTTTTTGACACGCACTCAGTAATGTCATCTCAGTGAAAGTGTTAATTTATGATTTTTTGTTAACTCTATAGTTGTTAACTCTACAGCCCTCTTGCGTTTATTCAATATGGATGTACAACTCAATAATTATTCAGTCACACAACGATATTAATATGTCATCTTCGATGATATAAAAATCTCATTTCACAATGTAGGGCTTGAGTAAACTGCGAAACTACTGAACCGATTTTGATCAAATTTGGTAACTATCTATAATTTTGTCCAACTTAAAAGATCGGATATTTTTTATCGCAAAATTTTTAGTCTAACCGTAGAAATTTACGAAAAACCGCAAAATATCAATTTTTTATTACTTTATACAGATATCTGTAGAAAAATTTATAAAAAAAATCATGCAAATTAATTTGTTGATAAGCATTTGGAGAAAAATAATTTTGGAATTTTTGTATTAATAAGTATTTCTATAGATACCACCAACAATATTTTTATCTACGACTACTATGAAATTACTTATCTACTGTGCAAAATACTATTTGTATCCTATAAAGAAATAAACAACTGGATTGTCCCGTTATCATCAATTGGCACTTCTGCTGTTTTCAACAAATTCCATACATATGAAAATTAGATATGCTATAAAAATATGAATATGACTTGAAAATATGAAAATATGAATAATAGTTTAGAGTCGTCGAGCGAGCGAAGCGAAGCACATAAGGAACTGATTTTGTACAAAATTTCAGAATATCAAATTTAAATAGACGTGTGGTCACATTGTCCGTCAGTTATACCAAATAGGGCGCAAATTAAAATGCTGAAAAAATTTGACAGTTTTTACTTAAGTACTGTTGAGATCTCTGTGAAAGATGAATGTGACGTTAAAATGGTTTCCCATGGCATTGGTGACTTGAAGGGTCTAAAATAGGAACAATTATAAAACTGCTGGTATAGGTACCCATACTAAGTTCTTACGGTACGGAAATTAGCCATGCTATTAAAATATGAAGATAGTTGCTTTAGAGTCATTGGGCGAGCAGGGTCAAGTGCTATAAATAATTGATTTTGCATAAAATTTTGGAATTCTAGATTATACATTATTTCTAGATTTCTAGATTATACATTCTATTCCACGTCATATTTGTTTATGTTCACGATGTCAATGATTTTTATAATTATTGTACTGTGTATTGTGTTATAATTGTGCAGTGTATCGTTTGAAATGATAAGAAAAAATTAATTCAATCAGTTATAACTACTAAGCCACAGCAACGCATGGCCGGGCCAGCTAGTACTATATAATATATATTTATAGCAATTTTTGCAATATTATCAAAATTAAACTAAATATTTAAATGTTTCCGTGTGTTCATTAATTCTAGAGAAGTTATGAAGTCTTGAGTTGTTTTGAAAGTAGAAGTATGAACCATTTCTTATGCGGCCCCGATTCACCACATAATTTTTTTTTACAGTATGTTACGAACTGTACTTTTTACAGTTATTTATCAACTTTCCGAACTTTTTTTTGTATGTGATTTCTATCCGCTACATAAAAAGAGGTTTCGCTGTACCTGGATGTTTGCTTATTTCATTCTGTAATCCGTGAATCATTTTTTAAAAAAAAAAGTCTTGAGAAGACTTGTTTCTTCTGGTTGCAAACACAAAACGCAAAACGACAACTACAACATTGACCAAATATTCAGCCGCACCTTTAAAAAAAAAGCAGCAAGAAATATTTATCTTCGTCAAGTTTTGTACATAATTTTTTAGTCGAATTTTCTCCGAAAAATTAGACTTATACAGTCTATACGATAAGAGCTGCGAGAGGCGAGAGTAGGGGCGCTATCCGTTTTCGGACCCGTAGAACACGAATATGTAGAAAAAAAAAATGTCTGATATATATATATATATATATATATATATATATATATATATATATATATATATATATATATTTTCCCGCCACCTTTTAATTTGTGTAGGGCCCCCCTATGGAAGTTAAGAGATGAAATTTGGTAAATGGGGCTCATTTTCGAGGCACCTCATACTATCAAAGTGGGGTCAAATTTTGGGCAAATTTTTTTTCTGACCCGACCTTTAAGGGGGTGGTGGGGGGCGGAAAAGCAATAAAACTTTTCCAAACCGGTTTTAAATAATGTTTCGGTCAATTATCTACAACATATCCAAAATTCAGCTTCCTAGGATGATATGGTGGGAGTAGAGGGGGGAAAAACGATTTTCGCTGGATCTAACAGGCCCCCAGCCCCCCAGAATTAACGTAGAGGGTTGAAATTTGGTGTGTTGATAAAGTTCGTACCTAGGTTGTGCTTTTTGGAGGTTTTAATATTTTACCTCCACCCACCTCATTTTTAAGCTACAATTTCATGCATTTTCGACGTTTTCGAAGTTTGTACCACTCGCACAGGTCAGCCGAATAAACCTAGAGGGCTGAAATTTTGTATTCGGATTGAGTTAGTATCAAGGGGGTGCCTTTTGGGGGTCTCGACTTTTAACCCCTACCCCCACCATTTTTATACCCAAAAGAACATGATTTTTCTTGTTTTTTAACAGTTTCGTTCGGGTCAAAATCTCCCCAAATAAACCTAGAGGGCTGAAATTTTGTGTACAGGTTAAGCTAATAGCCAGACACTGTTTTTTGGAGGTTTCAACTTTTAACCCTTACCCCCACGATTTTTACGCCAATATTTCCTTAATTTTTTTGCTTGTTTTCTAACACATCTAAAGACTCCATAAGGAAACCTAGAGGGCTGAAATTTTGTACTTGTATTCAGTTAGTATCCAGCTAGTACCTTGTAGGGAGTCCGCATCACTTTTCCCCCCACTTCTCCCATTTTTACATCGGAATTGAATGCTATTGTTAAATGTGTTTTAAAAGCATTATGTTTATTCTAAATACAAGTAGGCGAATAGTAATTTTAAAAAATTTAAAAAAAAGTGAACTTACTTTTATGACAAATGAAATACATACATATTAAGTAATTTAAAAATGTTATTAAAGTCACTGTTTATTTATAAATTAGGAATTTTGGATTTTTAGTATTTATAAAATAGAAATTTTGGATTTTTTTGGAAAGAAAAAATATCTTTATAAAGGCCTTCCAGTTTACTATTTAAGGTCCTTTTTTAATTTTTAAAACTAAAACATAAAGGCAATTAGCGGATAAACATGGGCAGGAATGTCCTCGTACGAATTGTGTTGGCTTTTTTTCTGCTACCTGTTTTCGGCACAAAATTGAAATCTACTGAGATACAGCCCTTAAATACTTAAAACCTTTTTTTAAAGCCTCGATCAGCCGAACACTCATCACCAGTTTTGAAACCAACAAAATGACAATTCGGTTGTAGACTTTCAATCACATTTCGGTTGTAGACATTCAATACCGAAGATGAAGGGGAAAATTCGACTACCGTGGTGGGGCCCCGCTGCTCACGGCGTTTTTTTCCTATTACAAGAACTTGAATTAAAAATATCAAATGGACACTGAATGAAGCAAATCCCGGTTAGTCTCGTTGCTAATATAATATGATAAATAAGTGAAATCTAAATTCTTGATATATTGATTTCGAAAATGTTGTTGGTTAAAATTTGGAGGGTCCGAATTCAAACAAGAAATTGTTTGGTTTGCTGCTTTTTCGTAGGATTATACAATAGAATTTGAATATATTATACTTGAAAATAATTAATTTGTTTTCTTTTTTTTTTAATTTGTTGTAGGTGTACCTAAGTCAAAAGTACCGGTCCTATGAAAAATTTGTTTAAAAAATTGTATTTATGTTGATTTATATGTTGTAAATTTATGTGAATCCAAAATTGACCAAGACAGTAGATTTATTTCGAACGAATCGAATAAATCATGATCTTATCTTAATCTATGACAACTATATTAATTTTTTAAATTTTAGATTTTTAATTGAATGGATAGTATAAAATGACATTCTAGTATCGTTGTTAACATTCTTTTAATTAAGCTTGGGCTTAAGGCTTACATTTATATCAAATTGGTCGCAAATTTTCCTGGCGTATCCATATAATTTTTCTCTATTTCAATATATTTAACAATTTTCTTATATTTTTGCTCTTTTATGCTATATAATAGGAAGTAAAAGCAAGAGAAGTCAATACATTTAAATATTTCGAAGAAATTATTTTCCAAAATACAATCAAGTTTACAACAAAAAAAAAAAAAAAAAAAAATATATATATATATATATATATATATATATATATATATATATATATATATATATATATATTTGGACGCTAATAGTGTAACCGTAATACATATTCAAAATAGATATCGGATATTTTTATTGCTCCGCAGTGATAACGTCCTTAAGGGGGAAATAGAGTTAAGACTACGTTTTTTTTAGTGATTTGTATGGATTTTTGTAAGGAATGAATGTATTTATTGAAATTTTAACATGTCTATAGACAGATGCAAATGTAAGAAATTGGCGCATTTGCGGATGCGGATGCGGCTATTTGCAACAACCTTAAAAATAATAAAATTATAGACTAAAAAAATTAGATAAAAGTTTTTCGTTTCTTATCGGAATTCTTAGTTTTCATTGTTTGTTTTATTTTTATTAATTTTTTTAGTAAATATTTTTTTCTAAAACAAACTTTTCTTTTTTGACAGGTAATAAATTTGAAGCAGATAGTAGTTATCGCAAACAGCAGTCATGTGAAACTCTTTAACGTCTTGAGTTAAAGTAGATTGTAAGTTTTATTTTTTCATTATTTTCTTTTTCTTATTTGTAATTTTTGTCTTATTATAATTTTATAAAATTTGTAAGCTCAAATATACCAAAACATTTTGATTATGCCACAATGATGATTTAAATTCATATCACAAAAGTTGTAAAACTTTTTTTGAAGAGTTCTTGTCGCAGAATGAGTTCTAAGTACATAGCATTCGTTGTAAATACATTTTCACTGACTAAATGTTTATATGAAAGTTGTGTAAGCTTTCTTTTACATTTAACCTCTCGTGTCTTTTCTTTGCTGACTTCTGTTTCAACTGTGTCATGCCTGCCTTCTTCTTGTCATTCTAATGTTTTAAAAATGATTTATTATTTATATCGTGATAGTTGCCTATAACGATACTCCAGTGAATCTAAAACTTTTTTAAATGTTTTACAGTTAAGGTTTAGATGTATCCACGGGTTGAAGGGCACTGTTTTTTGAATCGTTTACATTTATTTTTCATATTAATTATACATACTATTTACGTATACTTCTGTTTGTAGTACTGTGTATACATATACAACCACAGATGATATACCTATATGTAGAAGTTATACTACTCCTTGTGATTTTCTATTTTATTAAAGAAAATTTTCCCGACATCAAAATGACATAAATAAATTATTAGTCATATTTTATGTTGAATGAAAATTATTTATAATATTTCCGGCTAGTTGTGTTTTGTTGAATTTATAAATTATTGTACGACTGAATTGTGAATATACCAAGTGTATGTTTAGTTTAGTTTTTGTTTGATCAACATTGGATTAAAGGAGTCTCCACATTCTCGCCGAGGTTGGACGAGGTTCCTCGTCGAGTTCCTCGCTGAGGTTGGCTCCGCCATATGAATAGCATTAAAACACCAACCGCGAGACACAACGAAATGACCCTCTACATTCCCGTTTCGTCCAACCTCGGCGAGAATGTGGAGACTCCTTAAGACGTGTTTTTAAATAACAGAAAAATTAAAATTCATCGAAACTGCCTTTAGGTTATCATATTTTTAACTGCAGAATAAAAAGAAAAGCAATAAGATATCCTTAAAACCATTTTTCTTTTATCACACTTCCACTATCCTTATGATTTTTCAACAAGTTTTAAAGATTCCCGCTGAAAGAAATTAGGAGTTCACAGCAATATACGATAATTTCACACCGCTAAATGAAGAGGTTATTCAGATTTTATTTTGTATTTTTGTTTCTTTGTATCTGTATTACATCTACATTATTACGGCTAGAATTTAGATAATTTATTAATTTCCAACAGGATAATTAGGTATTCATATTTGTATATGACTTTCAGTTATAGGGAGAAAAACCGGATTCTTCATCGTCATTATTATCCGGAACCTACTGTATTTTGATTTTCTAGCTTATTTTTTACTTGGATTTGATCAAAACTCATCTGTCCCCACTAGAATTGTCCTAATTAATTCCCAAATATATTTTCCAAATGTGTCAGTTAAGAATTTTTTTATACGTGGTAAATAAAGTTGAAAAACTTCAGTTACGATTCTCAAATTGTCAATACTCACTTTAATTCACAAAAATCACTGAAGAAGTATAGGCCAAATCAACTAGAAATGGATATTATAAACAAATGAAACAAAATTAGACATACAACTATAGTATATTTTTTTAGTTTAGAAATGACGTCATTATCATCTCTTTTCAATTTATGATGCTAGCTGTCCTTTAAAAAAATTATACGATACTGATCCTTAAAACAGTACATAAATTAAGTTGATTTTCATTTTTTCTATTTCTCTCTTATTCCAGTTGTCAAATTATATAAGATTTCACTTACGAATTTGTGTATACCGACTGAAAGTAAGAAAGAAATAACATACCATTTAGTTAGGTACTATTAAATAATTTTTAACAAGAAAACCAAAAAAAGGATGTATTATTTTTTATTTGACCCACCCATTTCAATTCATATTTTTATGATACCTTACTGTGGTACCTTACTACCGAGGTATCATAAAAATATGAATTGAAAAGGGTGGGTCAAATAAAAAATAATACATCCTTTTTTTGGTTTTCTTGTTAAAAATTATTTGATAGTACCTAACTACTAGAAATTTTTGAATAAGTGGAAATTTTGGCAAAAGACTAATTTTTTGCAAGAACAAAAACCATGTTCCTGGCATCCGACGTGTCTGGCTGAAGAACTCGTCCAAGATTTTTGGATTTCCAACGTTGTCACCAAATTTCGTATAACTAAAAGGTTTTCGTGGAGTGTTATCGTGCTGATACATATATATAGATTCACAGATTGATTCTGACCGTTCAAAGTTCAACTCTATTTGTTATGTATCCTTTTTTATTGCATTAGTACAATACCAATACAACATAGTGTAACAAAGATAGGAAACATGTTTGGTGGGCCAAAATTAATCTGTTGAATTAATTTATATATATATATATATATATATATATATATATATATATATATATATATATATATATATATATATGTTAGTGAATGTTATTTTGGGGTTCTAGGGACCTCAAAACAAATTTCTGACATAGTCGCGGGCTGAACTTCCACCATGAGTAAGGCTGTAATAGCGAGTTTCCATTCTGGAAATTCGCTAAAATGATAATGAGGAATAGAGACAGATAACAAGGTAATTTTGCTTCATTCATTGCATTTGTTTGATTATATCAGACCATTTTTATTTTATTTGATCTATACCTAATCATCCATACTATAAGTACATATTTTGAAAATAATTCTAATAACTATATCTATAATTCTGTTATTGTATTTACGACTGTATTTTATCGAAAGTAAGTAGCTACTGAATGTTTTGAAAACGGACATACAAGTAAACCTGTGTTTGTTACTTGATCTTGGAGAGTTGTACGACATTTTATATGATTTTAAAGTTATTTAGGTAATGAGTTTGTTGCGTGCGTGCGGTTCAAACTTCTTGACACTTCACGCACACTTCTCGTTTCCCCGTTCGTCGCTCCATACATACATCGTACACTGAGAAAATGAAATTTGTTCTAATTATCATAATACTTACTATATTCTATCTCCGTTTGACTCACATCACATACATAGAGTACATCTTTATAAGTAAACTTTTCAATTTTATTATTTTAAAATATATTGTATATACATGTTCTCTGTAATTAAATTTGTTCACTCCTATATCATACATACGCAGTGTAGAAACACTTCGCGAATGGTACAAAAAAGTATAAAGTTTGCCGTCGTTGTTGGTATCTTTTGCTAGTACAGCCGAAGAATTTGTTTCATTTGATTTATTTCGACATTAATTATCCGGTAGAGTTCGTTGTTGTTGCGAATATATACCTAAGTATACCTATATAATTGACAGCCATTCATTCTTATTTATGGTTATATTCAATTTTGAAAATGAAAACGGAAGCAAGTTTATACTTCCTTATTTTTTGCTATCTCCAGCTGATACTACTTCGTAACTGTAAATGATGGTCGTAAAAGTAAACCACTTTGGACAAGAAACTTCTTAAACCGTCAAATTTTCGTTTTTGCACGAGATTCAAAAATTATTGTTTTTGACGCGTTAATACATTGTCCGAAAGATCAGTGAAAAGTTCAGTCAGGTACCGGAGAAACTGATCCGACCCACCGTAACATGATTAGGGCAATTCCATGAAAAATTAAAAATTGAAAATAATTAATCAATATCATGGCTACTTGATACTCAAAAGACTAAATAACTGATTACAACGTTTTTTTATTTTATTTTTTACAATTGTTTTTATTCTGCAAATTTAGCTTAAAATTTTTTTACTTATTAAAAAAAGTACGGTAATTTGTAATTTTTTTAAGTGAATATTAAATTGCAGTTAAATTTACTTTTTCTTTCGGCTGAAATAATTATTATACTCGTTTTGAATATTATTTTGATTTTTTGTCACGCTACGAATTCGAGTAATGGAAGCTATCAAAACTGACAGAAGTTTTTTTAATTACTAAAAATAAACTTTTATCCTTATTATCTATCATATTTTCCAAAAAATCAAACTAATACACTACTTACTTTTTATAAAAACTTGTTTTAAAGTGACTGTAATGTAAGTGACCAAAGGCGGTGTAATGTAAGTGACCGTCTAAAAGTTACATTTTTATTAAAAATATATATTTTATGAAATTTCGTATTAGAATAATTTATTGAAACATTATTTGTTTAAATCTATTTAAATGAAGTTGTTTGCTATCAAAACAGAGCAGAAAATTCTCATTGTATAAAAGATGAAAAATTATATTCCTTTTTGAATAATGTAAGTGACCACCTACTTTATCTTGTATATTAAAAATTATTATGCAATTTTTGTTGTTTTATTTCCTTTGTTTAAAAGTTCAAATCGTATTCGATTTAATTTGATTAAATTTTAGTGAATTTATTCATTAAATACGAAAATATCAAAAGATTTTAATCCCAATTTCAAATCAGTTGTAATGTAAGTGACCATGGAATTACCCATAATTACAATTTGACCGGATTGTGACGTGTGGCGCAATGCAGTCAGATAAAATTACAACACAAACGGAAAATGAAGATACTGAAGTGGCTGTACCTGTTAAACACAACAAGTCAGGTGGATACTGGTTTTAGACAAAAAAGTTAATAGGTACATGTTTTGGTCAGTTTGTCACATTTTCATTACTTTACAGTTTTGTAACTTTTGCATTAAAATATTTTTATTCAGAAATTTTTTAGTCCGCACTTTAAATTTGACCGAATCGTCGACCACACACAAAATGTAATCGCACTAACTAGATCCGATTAGTGTGAACACGTACATTTAAATACATGTATGTATTGAATTGGCCGTGTGGTCGACCGTCCGTGCAATGTAACGGTAGACCGTTCCATACAGTATTGTCAATAACATTAAGTTGATTTTTGTGAAATATATTTTTTCAAAAATATGGCATGATTTTTTTAAATATATTTCCACAGTTCTGTAAAATTGTAAATACGTTAAAAATTTTTACTTAGCCAAAAAAAAAGTATTTTAATTTCGTAATATTTGAACAAAAATAGAAACCAAACGTTTTTTGAATACAATTCTTGTGATTGTTTTATAAATAAATGTTCTTTGTCTATAAATCATACAGACTTGTCAAGATAACACTCCAAAAAAAAAAAATATTATTATAACCACACAAAGAAAAACAACACACAAAAATTCATTTAGAAAAACGCGAGACACGCCCACAAGAAGAAAATATCAATAAAAATAATATTCATTTTTAGAAAATAGAAAATTCTAAATCGATCTTTTTTCAGAAATAATTATAGTTTATTATTTGTAATTTTTTTTTCTATTTTTCCACCAAAAATTTCAAGTTTATTTATTTTCATATACATTTCAAAGGTACCTACTATACGCTTTCGAAAATTTATATACTAACAAAATAAACATAAATACACTTAAAGATGGGATCAACACGCAACTATTTATATTTAAATAATAATATTTTTAAAAGTGTAGCAAAAACATTTTACTTACACTTTACAATTAGAGATGACTGTGTGTTGTATCGTATTTACCTTGTTATAAAGTTACATACATACATCTGCATACGTGTAAAGTAGTGTTTGGTTTTAATTTAACCCCTTAACTACCGAATGTATTTTGTCGGTAGACTACTAGTGGTACTTACAAGTACCAGTAACTTTATTAACATATTTAAAATATATCTATTAGATTTTATACAAAAAACTTTTAAACACTTAAAAGTAGAATCATTTAACATATTATTTCTGAAATTTTTAATAGTATTGTATGTACTAGCTACACATAAATAAAATTCAAACTTGTTAGGGGCACAAGTGTAAAAAAGTTATTGTACTAACGTTTTTTTAATTGTTATTATTTGATAATTTGGTGATATTGTTGCCGTTTTTTGTGTTATTCTGTTAAAATATGGTTTGTTATTTTTAAGTATATCAAGAGTAACAAAATTGACAACTTAATTTTTAAAATTTTAACAAAAATACGAAGTGGACTGGTAAGTACCACTAAGTGTTTTATACACCAATTTTTATTGCTTTTAACAATGTGAAACCGAAATTGTATTTTAGAGATAGACAACAATCACAAAGATGCGAAATTTGCCATGCATTAGGTCTCTACTCAATATCATTTTCTAAATGTGTAGCATATGAAGTATACTTCTGTTATAATAAAGAAAAAACCGTTTTCTACATTATCATGTAAAATAATTTTTTTTTTCCTTTGAGTTCTACTGAATTAATTTATATAATATTCACTGATTTGAGCATTACTTTATGGTATTCCATATTTGTAAATAACAGAACAATTTTATTTGAAAATGAGTAATTAAGCTCAAAAAAATTATCACAATTAAGAAAATGAAGTGGTATTTTTTGCTAGGTAAAATGTTTGTTCTATTATTTAATTTTTAGAATTTAGATTAATGAAAAATTAAATGTTAAACATTAATATAAATAAACTGAATTCGGAAAAACTATCGTGTTTATTTACTCTAGTGGTACTTTGGAGTCCAAAATTTTTTTTTCCCATAAATTAAGTTTTTTCTCGTATTTAACTTATGATATAGATAAAATGATGTATTTAAATCCCAATAATGTACGACTTCAAGGAAAATTTAAGCAGTACATATTTCTGGTATTTTTCGTGCAGAAAAAAACTGGACTTGTAAGTACCACTAGTAGCGAAAGGGTTAAATAATGACCCCATTTAATAAACAGAGTTGTTTTTTTTGTTGCCTATTTATAGCACCTGGAATATTTCAACTATTGAATAAATTGAGTACGGTGACCATTATTTCTGGAAAAAATAGTGTACATACCAAAATTTAACATTCCAAAAATAATTTCTTTTATTTGAAAAAAAAAAAGTAGTAATAATAATTTTACGAAAAAATGTTAAAAAATTTTAAATTACCCAAAAATTACATACAGAAAAAACCATTTTCTATGCGGCCCCTTGTGCGATTTCTTATTCTGTGACTTCAGGCATTTTTCTAAAAATTGTTTTAAAAAAGAAAATGCCCACAAGAGTGCAGAATAAGAAAAAAAGTAAGAAAGTAACTGTTTTTGCATAAAAATATAAGTTTTGCATCATTAAGTTTCTTTATATATGCATTTATCATAATTATTCTGATAAATTAATGCTTTATCTTGTTTATAAAAGCAATTTCTAAGGAAATTGTGAGGCTTAGGTCTTAGAGCATTTTGACTTATGTATGAAACGTTTTTTTTTATGTAGTTCCCAATCCACCGCATAAAAAAGTTTTTTTTTACTATCTAGAGCGAAATATACTTTCTATAGTTATTTATGAAGATTTTGAATATTTTTTTTTCTTATCTGATTTTCTTATGTGGTGCTTATCTATCACATAAAAAGGGTAAACTATATTACACAATTATGTCTTTGCTCAGTACCTGCAAACCACTAGAAGTTAATCATTTTAATCAATTTTCTCATAGTAGCCCGCTGATCTGTCTCATCTTCTAATTTAAGTACTGATGTTATTTGGACATTCGTACGTAAAGAGAATAAAGAATAGAGAATAGAGAATTTTCCATACCTTAACAGAACTCTTAGTGGAATAGGTGATCTCTTAAAAGTCGATGACTTGAAAATTATTTTTGAGTTTTTGGCAGATTCCTGTATCGAAAAATGTTTATATTACATGAATAAACAGCTGTTAATTATTCTATAGTGACAATTTAATTTAGTTAATATTCAAGAATCAATTTTTGAAGTTCAAAAACATGAAAATTCTTCACAGTTTACATAACGTGCTTAATCCGTTTTTTTTCTTTTTTTTTTTTTTATATATAAAAATTTGAAACTTTGTGTAAAAATATTAATTTTACATATCACATTTTTTTTATAAAAGAATGTTTAACTAGAAAAACAAATAACTTAAGCTCTGAAATTTTGTTCAAGAATTACAATATTTGTACACGGCTGTATAAATTACAAGACACACACCAGACTAAACTTTCCAAAAAAAATTATTTTGCAGTTACAAATATCCACGCGACGAATGACAATTTGTTTTTAGCCAAAATAATTAATATAAATATTTAAATGGAATCAAACAGTATATAGTGGATATCGTTTGATAGAAATATAGTCTAATAATTATTAATATAATCTGAATATTTAATTTTATAGCGCATTATGATTCATAAATAACATGGATGCCGTAATTCAAAAAATTCGTTGTCCGAATAAAATTTATTTTACAATTTTATAAGAACACACACCACTGACTACCACGTTCCAAGCACTACTGTATGTTGGTACAATTCAATATTTATTATTAGTGGTGGTACCCAAGTTATAGTATTGTCGATATTTCTCATTTTCATCTATACTGAATGAATGTATTACAATTATGTGTCGATTAATTGTCACTTAATATTATTGCCCAGCTCTCGATCAAGGTACCACGTTAAAATGAATATATAATACAAAGAACATCTCCGCTAAAGAGATTATATTAGTATATAAATTATATATGTTACACATATCCTTTTCAACCTGAACAAAAAGTCAAATCTTTACTTTTGTTTTTAATGGCATTCAGCCAACTATTTTAAAGTTTAAACACATCTACACATGCATGCATATACTTACTTATACAATCGTATCTATAAATTAGTGGTGTGTCTAAGTAAAGTATCTTTCTTAATAAAGCTATTCGTTTAATTCTGATGTTGTAGCTTTTGTCTCTGGAGAAGCTTATTGTGTTTATATTTATATATTTTTTTTTTTTATTACTTAATAAAAGTTATTTTTAATTATGTCTTACTTAGGTATATTATAATTAGTGTTTTCATTTTCTAAAAGTTGGTAACAACAGTGATAAAATATGATAATGTTGTCGGCAATGTTACCACACATTGTTGTATGTATATATTTACACTATACAAAATAAAATTCATATCCGGCTCATCTATTTAAATTATAACTGGAAAATTAATCCCCAAAACACTAGACATTTACCATATTATTATATAAATCTAATTCATTAATTAGTAATATTAGAACGAGAGGACAAATTTAAATTAAGCGCCAACCGCGTGTTTCATATTTCGTTACCTGTACACAACACTGGTACAGCCACCGGTACTAACCACCACCATCTGTATCAACGAAGCAATATTTGTAGTAAATAAACTACTAACTCTAACGCTGCGACTAACAAACGGTGTACATATACATATAGGTACCTATCCGTAACCTAATAGTGAGAAAGTAAATCATTAAAAAGAGAGATATATAATAATATACCTGAGATTATAATAAACCTGTCATACTTTATCAATGTATCTAATTTAATCCGTCATAAATTTACATGTACGCTAAGCCCAGGCATCATACTAGGCTTCTAGATTAATTAGTTCATTAGGCAAGTGGATCCATCTATCTAATTATTGTTAAACTACACATAGGTAAAGGTGGATATGTGTATATGTATAGCATATACGAGTAGAGTAATACATATTAATTTACCTCTATTGCATTATATATAATTTATTTTTAGTATTAATGCAATTACTACCGTTAAAATTCACTATTTCATATAGTTTTGTGTTCACAATTGAATATAGAGATATAACACAGTGCTCGAGACTCAATCGTGGCATACTTGCATGAAAAATAAAAACAAATGTTTTTTCTGTTCTCTTTAGTAGACATACATGTTCTACTGAATAGTAATAGCCGGTATTGCGGCAAAACGTACCAACATTTTACGTAAATTACTTAATAAGCTACAGACCAATTAGGTACAGAACTACTGCATTTGTAAAGTATTCAAATTTGTCCAGTATAGTTTTTACGTTATCCATACACACAGAAAACACTATTTACCGTATTTTTAGATTTATTTTGACGATTTCCATGGATTTTCGGAATGTTAGTGATTTGACAAAGACAAAAAAAAACTATTTTCATACAAATATAAGCAAATTTTTGTCAACGACAAACACTTTTCAACAAACTTGTACGAAGAACTGCAATTTTCTGTTCGTATGTAATAGATATTAATCCTGTCACAAACATTCTTGTAGAATGTAGATAATATGATAATTATTCTTATTTCTTTATTGAATAATACACATACTACACGTACATCCAAGTAATATTTTATTCAAAAGATTCAAATGGTTGCTGTACGTATTTCTAGTTTAGAAATACTATAATCGCACACTGATTAATAATAAAAGCCAATTAATTACCTATTTACAACAAAACAAAATATCAATATTTTATTTTTGAATCTCCAGATGTTAGATTTTAGGTTAATAATTTGTTTATTCTAATATAAATATTTTTTTTTCAATAACACGTCTTTTTCTAATTTGTTTGACATTTTGTATACTATAGTTAAAATAGACTTTTCCGCTTACTATGCAAAAATTTAAATATAGCAAAAATACTTTTTGTTGGTCCTATATTTTGCTGTATTTTTCTATATATTATGATACTTTTTTTCCATGGTGGGTTTTCTAAATTCAAGGGGAATTTTTTCCTAAAATTTATCCGATTTTATTGGTTTCAACATTTTGATCTTAGGGACTCAAAGTCCTTATCGTGGATATCGCTATTTCTGACGATTTTCTCAATTTTGCTCTACCCTATTTTGTAATTTTCCTATGGTTATTCGTTGTATATCAAAAAACATACATTTTTTGTTACAAATATCATTAAACTGCTAAAGCTCTTGTAAAATACGACGGGCTACATCACCGTTAGTTAGACTAAGTATATCACACATCGTATCGTGTTTTGCTCGTACACAGTAAACATACAGCAAAGAGAAAAAAGTTTTATATAAAAAAGGTCCGGGGAATGACGAGGTGGAATGTCAACCATATCTTTTAAAACTAAATTAACATTATTCAACAATTTTTTATTCACGTCGAAAACTTTTTCGAGGACGCGAGGCGTACCAACGCGAAACGAAAATAAAATTGTGGTGAACTTCCACGCTGCGCTGGGGGGAATATCATCAATATCTATCTACAAACAAATAAATCACAGGATGTTCAAGAAGTCGTTTTTTCTCGTCGTGATAGTGGTGGTGGTACTATTATCACAAAAGAAAAATGAGCTTTTTTTATTTATACACACTGTCTATTTTTGTATGAATCGTATAAAACATTTCGCATTAGAATGTAAAGTTATTCGAAAACCAGCAATTTCAAAATTGTGTCATTCTGAATAAATTTTTACTAATCTCTTTTTTTTTTTTTTTTGAAAGATCGCTTAGAAAATGTTCTGTTATAAATATACCTAAATAGGTACACAATCATTATCTTGTCTAAAAAAAGCCGCAAGTTAATTGCTAGTATATTAAAATGAATAAAATTTATCTGAAATTATTGTCTTGGTCAGCACCCTATTTTCAAATAGACACCTAAGGTCCCCATATTTTTTAAAAGTCCCGCGATTCAAGAAAGAAATTTTTTATAATATACATATACTTACAGGGAGATGTACAGGGTAAAACCAGCCCCTAAAGTTAGGGATTCAAATTATATTTCTTAAGATATCTCAAAAACTATAATAGATAGAGCAAAATTTTAAATTGACGAAATGCTACCCTTTGAAAGATCTATTCACCTGTATGGCTGTATACGTTGAACTAGGGTCAGGTTTATAAGAAGGGCTGAAGGGTTAAAAATGGGAGTAAACTTTTTATATGGCTTGAATGGCTCAAGATGTGTAGCATTCAAAACATATAAGGAAGAAAAAAATTAGGAATGATGGTAGGAAAAGTGTTATTGAGAAAAAAATAAATTTTGGATTAAACGAATTATTAACCTAGTAGCTGGCGACAACTGGCAACGTCGCGTTAAATCAGACATGGTAATTAAAAGATTCAAAAATTTAGTCGTAGTTCAGCCCAAAAAATATTCCAGAAATCGCTAATTTTGTATACTGATTGTACACAAAAATCAAACTGTACGGCCTCAGCGTCACTAAAAGATGGTCGGAAGAACAGAAAAGTAAATAAAATATTAGTGTCCAAAATTTGAAAGTTTAAAATGTTAAAATACTATATTAAAATGTAATCTTACAATTAGTCTATAATTGCGAAAAAACTACACAGCAATTACTTCTTCCACGCATACATCGAAGTGAGACACCCGGTTTCCTCAATAAACTATATGGAAAAGCTCTTAGAATGACAAGTATAAAGAATAATTTTTTTCTTTGCATATCGTAAACCATTTTTATATTCAACAGCATATCCGATCACCAAAATATACTTGAATACATATAGGTACACGACCAATGTAACCAAACTATCTATCTTACCGTACCTATACTCTTACATTCAACAACCATAACGACCCACTCCAGTGATGGTCTTGTTCATGGCTGCGAGGTCCTACCATTCATTGCCATTCATACATTATCTCCATCAACACAAACTTTGTAGTGCCACTGACTGCCACTGTTTGAACCATAATAATATAATAATGTGCACAAGAAAACCCTCTAATGTATAATCGATAAAATACCATTATATAACCGACGACAACAAACGCGGTTTCACATCATATTCCGGGGCCTTCGGGTGCCCGAGACGGAATTATAATATGTTTACCATGGAAGCAAGTTTTCGAAATACCATGTATGTATACAGTTTATTTTTTCCGTTCTGTAATGGTAAGTTATTGCTTTAAAAGTCAAATTTTTGAAAGTGTGATTTTTTTTTCCCGAAATAAATATCACTTGGAGGAGCTAGAAGGAGTGAAACATCTTTACCTTATTACTAGAGTTTGTATCAAACGAGTAGTAGTTCTAGTGAATAACGAAAATCGAATAGATAGAATATTTTTGGTGTTTGTTTAATATGATTGAATCAGTGAGATCTAAAAGGATAACATTCTAGTTTTTACTGTTTTAAAGTAAGATAGCAGTTTCTTTTCTTTTTCCAAGCTCTACAAAGTGAGATAAAGAAGGATAACATTCCACTTTTTCAAACGGCTTTGCCAGTCATAGTAATTTCCAACTGAGGTCTAAAAGGATAATATTCCTGGAATGTTATCCTTTTTGCCCTCAATTTCAGGCGAAATCTCATTTTGAGGTTTCAAGGGATAACATTCCAAAATGGTACGTATTCAGCAGTGTTGTGTTTATCATTGTTTTTTATTGATGATTGATTAAATCATCATCAAAATGAAGTTATTCAACCTTACATTTATAATTATTCAAGTTAAATTTAAAAATCTTTCGTAGCAGTGGATGAGTGTAGGTCAATTGTTTTGATCACGTTTTGATTGTTGTTGGCATTGTTATAACCCTCACACGGAGCCACATACATGCGTTGTAGTATTACATATACGTATGCGACACCACGGTCAACACACCTTCGATCACTCACGCAAACATAGATCACCGCACAAATACAAAGTAAACCCAGTGTACATATATATTTTCTATCCTTTTTTGGTTACACTGGTTTCAGTAGTATAGAGATAGCAATGTTGTCTCTGGGACTCTGTGGTAAATACCTTTCTGGTTAAGTCAGAGTCTTATTACACGACTTAACCTTTCTGGTTAAGTCAGTGCGTAAATTTCATAATTAAACAGCACCTGCTAACTTCACACTTTGTTCATTTGATTCTGCCATGTTCAATTTCGACTAAAATTCCGCGAAATTACTCGGTAAAAGATCTTCAACTTCGACTTTGTTATCGATAAAATCACCTGTGTGACATCCCTGTTATCAATACCAAAATAAAATATTTAAAACAAACCAGTTAACTTGATGTGTTATTTTTTCCTGCACTGCCACCATCACATTTTTTTTTCAATCGCAATATTTTAAATCATTTTAATAATAAACTACAAAAATATTTTCACATGTCGTTTAGAAATGAAAATTATTACAATGCTCTAACAAAAATATGAGTTCACTAAATATCATATTCCTGTCAACACTTAATAATTTTCATTACTCATTTCAAATTTTCAAGTCACAGAATAAATATTTACGTAGCATACCGTTTGTGGAGGACAGTGAACGTAAATTTACCGACACGGAGTATCCAAAAAAAATAAAAATTGCTTTTGCATCAAATTTACGTACCGTTAATAGATAAGTTATGCTTTAATTTTCTATGTTTCACTTTAACGTACCAACCATGCATTTTCAAAATTTAGAATTATGATAACAATTATAGTAACTGTAGCTATTTCATTAGCGAATCTCCTGTTCATTGCTTACAATTAGTAGTTGCTATAGTGTTAGTACGAACAGAAATTTTAATTTCGCATCATCGTTGTAATGGACAGCTGTTTGCATTAAATTAAGTAAATAAAAGATGGACTTACATTTGTAATTTTGTATCTATGTTTTGTGTATCTACGGTTTAATTTACAATATCGAATCTTTCGCAACACGCGCCAATATTCTTAGAACATCTTCAACTTTAAAAAATGTAATTTTTATACAAACCGTACATATCTGAATGGTTAATAAACATATTGTTATTTATATTTGTACACTATTGTCTAATTGATTCAAAAAGAATGCGACGTCATTTCAACATTTATTTTTTTTATAATAATTACTTTTAAATTTAGATTTCTTGTACTGAAACTTACTCTCGCCATACGTACCTGTCGGTATTTAAAAGGGACCACTAGTGTGACTGCCTGAAAAAAAGATGTTTTTTGGGAATTTTTGTAAGGAAAACTACTGTATGGAATGTTTTAATATTTTAAGGATATATTCGTTGACATATAATAAATTCATGGTAAAATATTTGGACCAAAAAATTGAAAATTCACTGACTTATTCGCAATCTCCCAAGGCTCCAAAAAAAAGTTTCCCCACTGCTGCAGTGATAGCAACCTTCACAGTGCCTGAAATCAAAAAAACCAAAATGCCTATTAAACTAGAAGGCACTGCCCGTGCCATGAATCTCAATCGAAAAAAAATAGTTGAAATTTAACAAAATGGCGGAGTTTTTTAAAAAAAGTTTCAAAATTTGATGGTTTTTGGCTGCGAAAATTACATTTTTTATTCGATCGGAAAACTGGAGGTTCATGGTACGAAGAAATATATATAAAAGAAGCTGCAATAAGGATGAAATCGATCGAATGATCTGTCTTCGAGTTATATAACTGCAGCAAATTTGAAAAATGTAGTTTTTCTTTACCTTACCTTTTTAGTTTTAATCACTGAGAATTTTTACTAAAATTATTTACAATGTACTCACTATAACGGTCATATTAAAACTAGATGAGTCGTTTAAATGTGCCAGGGTCTAGCTTCTCTACAACATGTGAGTGGCAGCCACGTTCAGAAACTCCTGAACTATCAACCTTCATACATTTCTCAATACCTCAGAGTTAACAATGAAAATCAGAATCTGCTCTTCAGATGGCTGTAACTCAAAAACTATTTGAGATATGCATTTGAAATTTTGTTATTTTTATGGACTATCGAAACATGCAAAAAAAATTTTTCCAATTTTTTCAAAATGTCACACTAGTGGACTAGTGGTCGCCCTTAACAGAAATGTGGTCATGTTTGGTTTTAACAAATTTTTTCCACAAATTGCTAAAATTAAACAAATTGCTCCAGAGAAAATTTCTGTATAGGTATGTATATGTATATTATAATTCTCTCCTAATTTTAACTGACTTAACTAAATAAGATTTTTTATTTTTCAACTAAACGAAAGTCATTAGAGTTCTCCCACTTCTGCATCATAAAAGTTTTTCTATGAATTGGTGTCTTTAGAAATTACTTTAAAAAAAATTACAATCAAGGCAGAAATTTTCGAAAATTTTACTACGAAATTTTATAAATGTATATGTACCTAGTAATTTATGCAGTTTTTGAAATGGGTAATGACTTCAGTGAATTCCCTTGTGGATACTAGTATAAACTAACTAATTTTAAATAAATCGCAAAAGGAATTTTTAATTAAAATTCAAATTTTCAAATAACATCACCACCAATTTCAACACCTCATTATTTTTCAAGTTATAAATTTGATTATTCTCTTGATAACTGTTTCGGGCAACCAGTAATCATTCAAACAATTTCCCGTACAATTATCAATTAATCAAAATTGTTATTTAAAAATATGAAACAGGCCCACCGCCGCCTGAACCCTTTTTGGCGAAAACAACACCGCATACAATTATGAAACAAAAGATATAATGATACCAAAGAGACATATAAAATTATTTTGTATATTTTAATGAACAACACATGAATATGTATACAAAACAAAACACACACAGAAAAAAATGAACAGTAAAAAACAAGTAAGGAAATAATTCTTCCATAATTCAAATCAACCAATGAATAAAACAGATGTGTTGTTATATTAATCTACATACATACGCATAGGCAGCAAAATACACATGCTGTTAAAATATTCGATGAGTAACTGCGCATCATTCATTGGACTGATGTGTTATGTTGGTTATGTCTTCTTCATTTGTTTCGTGTGTAGTAAAACAAAGATGGCCGATATTGTAACAGCTGATCGCCCGAACAAATGAAATAATTAATGAAAAAGTATAAATTCAAGTGATTTTTAATACATATTAGGCAATTTTCGATTAGTATTGATTAAAAAACCATTACTTGGTTTAAACGCTGAGAATATTTCTGCAGCTAGAAGTGGAAATGTACTTTTGGTTAGTCACTGATACCACGCCCACTAAATAAGAAGAATCTTTGGTATCCATAATATTATGATTTTTGTATGCGACAAGGGTATCTTACCTTATATTAATTATTATAACTAAATAGTCTTGTCTTTTAGGTTAACTTAAATTAAATTACACGTCGATGATAATAAAAATAATGTGAGCGGGAGAGGTAATGGTTTAGCATGATAAAGCTCTAGGGAGGGGTAGGAGTCCGAAAAAACGTGACATTACTACATTAACTACATTAGCGACCTACTAGACGGACTTTATAAAAAAAAATTGATTCTTATTAAATTTAAAATACCTAGCAATTGATGCACTTAATTCGATGATACCCAAAGTGGTCTAAAAGTAGTGCCGTCTTTGAGTTGAAGTTGTTGAATTTGTCAAAATTCAATATTATGTAACCAGGAGGTCTATCCAAAAGCGAAAAACATGACAAGTGGTCTACGAGACAAAAAGAGCTTGGTAATATCTGACTTAAATAAATGGAATAAAAAATTTGGAATCATCTATTCATGAGCTTTAAATTTTAAAATTATTAAGAAATATCAAATTTAAATTTTAATATTCTTAAAACTTCAAAGCGCACAATTTTAAAAGTTGTTTAAAATGGCAATATGTTACATAAAATGTATATTCGAATGAACCAACGATGTTTACCAAATTTGAATACGAAAAAAGAGAGATACCGGGACAGGCATGATATTTATTCCGATTGCATTTCACAATATCTTCAGAGGCACAAATAGATGGTGAAATGATTGTAAGCAAAAAGGGTTAACTAACGAAAGGGGTAAATATTCATCCAAACAAAAACATTCGTTATTAAAATCCGAAACATCTGCGGCCTTTTTTTGTGAGGTAGAAATACACATATACATAACACATATTATTAACAAACGATTATGAATTTCTCCCATCACTTGTTTTCACATTAAAATTACATATATATTTATCATTGTCTGACAAACGTGAGTTATGGCTGTATATTTGTAAGTAAATTTATATTATTGATTGGGAAAATTCACCCTTCATTTGTTTTGGGGTTGCGTGGGGGCTGCCTCGAAGGGATGGTTGGTCGTGTATGGATGGACATCCGTGTGGAAAGAGGATCGTGTGAAGTCAACCATGGAGAATTGGTTTTTTATGTTGATTCCATTTGAAATCAAAGTTTGTTTCGAATGTTGTTTATATTTTTGTATGTTTGCAAGTTTTTTGTGTGCTCTGTTGCGATTCGCAATAGAAATTTAATATGGGTAATCATTTTTTTATTAAAAAGTTTTCTCTTCGTGTAATTTATCGCCTTTCATAACAACGCAACGGGCCAAACATGGCGACGTGGAAAATGTATAAATTTAAAAAAGAATACTTTCGTTTTTTTGAAAAGATACATATAATTTTTGTTATTGAATATAATATTCAAATGGACTCAAATGTGTCATTGTGTAAAGCTTTTATAAAAGTGAAAGGAATGTCAGGGCATGTCCGGGGTACTGACTTCTCAACAATGTGGGAAATAAATCAATAATACTTTTAGATTCAATCAACTGAGCTATCTGATGAAGTGTAAGCTATCTTAAAAAAATTTTGATTTTATTTGTTGATATTTTATTTAAAATTTTCTAGTTGAAGTAATGGCAAAAAAACATTCGACGCAGTAATTTGTAAAAGTATCCACTCTACGTAATTTTAAGTATTTTTATAGTCTACTATATTACGTATACAGAAAATGTATTCATTCCAAAAGATAACTCCATTATGTCTATTTGAAACGAGTCTAGGTCATGACGTTACGTCACAAATAGAACGTCACCAAGTTACCTACGGGCAGTACGGGGTAGGGCTAACTGCAGAATAAATGATAGTGATTCTTACACATCAGAATTGTGTACAGGTCTATAGGTAGGATCTAGAATGGATAACATTGTGTATCACCCTATAGCACATTAGAGAAGAAGTTACACTTGGCAGCAGTTTATGAGGTCAGATACTGTAGCATATAGAACATTATTCTTCAACGCTACTGAAGTCCAATACCGTGTGAGTTTTTTGAGAGTTGCCATTTTTATTACAGCCAAACCGTTTATTTAACCGAAAAATTGTTCAAATAAGGGTAGTAGATATCGACGGGGGCAATCAAGTGCTATAGTCAGGAGCTTTATAGCTCTTATGATTTTCGAGCTATGATACAAACTTATAGATTTTTAAATGAGATTATATATATATATATATATATATATATATATATATATATATATATATATATATATATATTATATATATATATATATATATATATATATATATATATATATATATATATATATATATATTTGTATATATATTAATTTTTCAATAAAACTGAACTAATGCATCAATTAACAACATAAATGAGGAAAAAAAATATGGACATGTATTTGACGCTGCTTCAACCGACAGTGTTCTGGTTGGTTACATTAACACTATAATGAGGCTCGAGCACTTTCATAGTAAACTTCCCCGGAAGCCGGCAATATTTAAAAAAAAAACGAACTTTATATAAACAAATACATAAAATAAAATGATTCAACATGGCTGTGAAAAAAGTAAACATACGTACGTGATACGTACATACTACATATACACTGTCATTCAAATCAATTTTATTTAAAAATATAAATTATATTTTTTATGTATTTTTTACTATCTTAAAATTTTTTATACATAGAAACCAAAAGAGTAGTGTGTGTTGGTATGTATTTGTGTGAGTACAAACACATCCGTGTGATGAATGATGATAAACATCGCACACATAATGCGTAACCAACTAATCAATTAATCATTGATCGCGGTCGGCCTCTGGGGATGTTTGGTTTGGTTTCGGATGTCGAAGCCATAGGACTGAAAGTGTTAATATTACATACAAGAAAAGAACCTTTTCCAGTACCATTTCGATCATACAAATTTGGCTGTAATAAAATTGGCAACTCTCAGAAAACTCACACGGTATATTGTCACCCTAGTATATAGAATTGGAAAATGAAATGTTAACCTAATATCTTTTGTGTGTCCTCTTACTTTTTCCTAATACTTTTCACGCAAATAAGGTACTATACGTACATTTTTGTACGTACGATATTTATAAATTTGACGTCACAACGGTGGCATGATGTCATACATGTACATAAATGTTGAGAACATGTAACGTTTCGTCAAACAGTGGCTGTTGGAATATTAATTAGCCGTGAATATAATTATTCACAATATTTTAGGCATAGTGACATGCAGAAAGAAGAGTTCATATTAAAATAGATGTGGAATAGATTTTATACTGAGATTACATAACAACTAAATTGAAATTGATAATACAAAAAAATTATTTTTGCTATATTGTTATTTAACAAGCAGTTTATTTTTGTATTTACATTCAAGGCCAGCTAATTGTTAATTTTGTTTGATTTTTTGAGATAATTGAATAAGTTTGAATAGAATACTAAAAGATGATATACCGTAAAATAGAGTGAATCGAGGCATTTCTGACTTTTGTTTTTTAATTCGAACATTTTCTTATCTCTGTTCACCCCAGTTATATGTTAATTTGACGTAAATTATTAATTTTAGATAAATATATCGTATATTTAAATTAATAATTGTTAATTTTTATTAATAATAAAAATTAACATAATTTTACATATTTTTAATACCTACAGGAACTAAGATATTAAATTTACTACATCTTTAAACGTAAACACAATTTAACTAAATTCCAAAACGAATTAACCTAAGTTTTACACTCTTCTACTCTTAATATTGCATTAAATTTTTTTAATAATCTTACCAGTTTGAATATCAAATTAATTAATTATTTTTTATACTGGTAAATACTAGCTTAAATAAAGCCATCGTCCAACTATAATAACAAGATTTTATTCGTTTTATCGCTCTTCACCTCTCTGTCCCTCGACAGTTCATTTTACGGTACCTATTAATTTTATTTAACATTATTAACTCGATTTAATAAATATCACTTTTTATTATTTATTTTCTTCACTCTAGTATTTTTTATAATTCTTTGAGGTATGTTTACAGTTTGGATTAAAATTTTATACAAAAATTCTCATATTTAGTACAAACTGTCAATAATATCGTTCTTCTATATTTTAGTAGGATTCCAACTTCTTCCACCAGAGTTTCACTCTAAATGAGATTTTGAATTGTTTCTTAAACAAATAAATAAAAAACAGAAATAAAACAATTTGATCGTGTGAAATTTTGAATCGTTCCATCTGAATAATGTCACTCTCAGACAATAAAATCAAATAACTATATATAGGTACCTACGTACTAAACAACAAAAGTTAAATTCATTTTATTCATTTTGATCGCTGGTAGTATTTAGAAGGAGTGAAACGAAATGTGATGATGATAAATATGAATCTTAGGGTGGACGTATAGCTTTTTAAAGAATTTTGCCGCCCTATCAAACGGGACAAATCTGATATTATTGAAAGCTTCTACTGTACAAATTACAAAATTAAAAACAGAAGTAACATTTCCTTAATTTAAATTAAGGGGAGGTTTACTCGAGAGTCCTTAAAAATTACGTATTTTTCTAGAATTTTTTTCTCAAGAACGGAAGTAAATATCAATTTCAAATTTTGTACACATATTTATTAAGTATTAAACTATACAAAAAAAAAAAAATTTTTTTCAAGGAAAAATATAAAAAATTGTCCATTTACCACCGAAATCCAAAAACAAAAAATATTTATAAAATATATGAAGAGTACCGGCACCTCTACCTATAATATCAATAAATTGCTAAAAGAAAAAAAAATGGCGGATGTTTGAACTTTTGATTACGATTTTTATCTTATTTTTCGCTCTTTAAAGTAAACTTAAAAATAAAAAAAATATTGAAAGTGTATCGAACTTAGGTAGAGGTGTCGAAGAATTGAATTATCTTTAAAATAAAAAATTAAAAAAAAGGATCCATCGAATAGTTTTTGAGTTATCGTATCCGCCAGTTCCCAAAATGTAGTTCCGAGATATTATAAAATATATATAAAGAAACGTATTTTCAAAATTTTATATTTAATACTCATTATTGCCTGAACTATGTTTCTTGAATTTTTTTTTTATAGAAAGCTGGATTCGGTTAATGTGCAAGAATCTTGTTTTTAAATTATTTTCAGTAAAATCATTTTGGGAACATATTCTACACATAATTTGCTATCAATTTCGGCAAAAAAAATCGATTTTTTTATCAAATCTCAAGTAAACCTTCCCTTAAATTACTTTCAACAAAATCACTTTGGGAACATATTCTACACATAATTAGCTACCAATTTCTGCAAAAAAAAATCGATTTTTTTTAACGACTCTCAAGTAAACCTCCCCTGAAATTTATAAAATTAATTTCCAGCACTCCCACCAATGTTATAATCTACATTCTACAATTGTAAACATATTTTCTTATAGTTTTTATGAGGAACTGTTAATGGAATAAGTCAGTTTTCTTCTTTTGAAATTAATGTTTGTCATCTTAAAAAAGTTCCTTGGCAATTTTTTTATCGATATAATATAGATAGAAATCCTTATAGAGTTGCGTACCCCAGCAGATGCTCTTTGAAACTGTTACCATGTTTTTAATAATAAATTGGTTTCTAACTCAAAAAGTTAAATAGTTTCAGCATTACGGTACCAAATTTATTGATTTGTATAACCACTGTTGCATTTAGTTTTTTGATCTGAAAATAATTTCCCTGAAGAAAAAAAACCAAAAACTATAAATTAACATGCATTCAAAATATATATTGCAACAATATCGAGCATTCAGAAATTCACTAGAATAAATGTAGTTAAGGCGCGTAGACTTACAGGAAAACTGAACGGTCTGTACATACAGATGTGCATATTTATAATTTGTAGGGATCAATTTCTGTTACTTCACAAGCCATGGAAAGTACACATGAACTTAAAAAATCAGTACGATAATATTTTTGAAAGGTATTTAAAAATTTGTACTACTTCTATACCTAGGGGTATTTGATACCTCCCCCCCCTCTTGTCGCAGTATCCAGCATAACATAGCGAATTTTCGTTTACCAATATCAGTTACTTTTTTTCGAAAATACGCTTACAAAAAAAAAGGGTTCAAAAACGACTTTTATGTGATTTTTCCGTTCTTTGATATGGTGTAAAAAAATTTTGAAAAATTTTTGAATTATGGAAAATGTTTTCAAAAAAATTTTTTTGACGTTACTGGCATCGGGTGTGTCTGTCTGAAGAACTCCAAATCCAATATTTTTGGACTTTCAAAGTTTTCACAAAATTTCTTAAGAATAGAATGTTTTGTTCGAGAGTTATCGCGTGAACACATTTATCCATACGTACATACATATATATAAAGACCTCAAAACAAATTTCTATCATATACAGTCCCGCACTAAGGCTGCACTTTTTTTTGGAAATTCGCTATAAAAGTGAAACATATTGAATTAACAACAGTGGTAGTAAGTACAAGCATATATGTTTATTTCAGGTTTTCATATACCTAAATTTTTTGAATTACAGTGTACTTATACGGGATATACACCACACATATCATGTATGGTGGATATATTAAATTTTCCATCTCCGTGCCTCTGTTATATATTGACGTGTCTGTTGGTCGGTCGGTCGGTTCTGATGGCAGTACTGCATCGTTGCGAGGTGACCGTATGTTCTGTTCTGCACTAAACTGAAATGTAATTTGTCGCTTGCGAATTTTATGTCATTTTTTTTTGCTCCTAACTGAAAATTTATTATCGAACATTTATTAAAATGGAAAAATTTTTTCTTCTATTAGTCGGGAGTTGTTCAGTTATTTTCTTTTTGAATGATTCGACGGGTTGAAAAATATGAAATTCATAAATTTAAGAACAAAATTTATCAAAAATATTTATTAGTTGATGAATTGTTCGACAAATAAAAACTTTGCTTGCAGTGTAATTTTATATCAGTAGTTCGGTTTAAAATTCAGTCTATTTATTAGGTATATTTTCTCTCTCCTCTGTATCAGTCAAAATTCAACTAACAAGTAACACTACCCAAGTATTTAATCGCCAATCTTCTTGAAACTTTGCTGGTGTGTAGAATAGACAAAAATAAGTGATCCATATATTTTCTTATCGGCCACCGTCCGCTTTTACGGGGTGAAACCAGCCCTTCAATTTGGGAGTTTAAATCGTATTTATTAAAATATCTCAAAAACTATAACAGATAGAGGAAAATTTTAAATTGATGAGATGTTTCTCTTTAAAAGACCTATTCATCTGTTTAATTTAAACTAGGGTTGGGTTTATAAGAGGGGTTAGAAGAGCGAAAATGGGGGTAAATTTTCTTGTACAGCTTGAGTGGTTCAATGTATCAAATTTTTACCACCATAAACAGAAAGAACACCAAAAAATAACTGATACCGTTTTTTACGTTTTTCCAAAATGTGTGTGGTATTCAAGACATGTAAGAAAGAAAAATATGCTGCCAGTGGGGTGAGGCACACAGCTTCCTCGTACTCGTAAAAGCACCTTGGTAATTTAATGCCCAATATATCTTTGTATAATTTAATATAGGTATATAAATTAATAAAAATAGATAAACAAAACGATTCATAAAAAAAAAACTGAGCGAAGTGAGACTAGCAGTAAATAAGATATTGACATTTAATGGTATTTCATGGTAGCACCGTGGATACTATTATTCCGAATGCAATGAAATTTGTAGGAGACCATCTAGGAACCAGACCGCATAATTTCTGACAATTTCATAAAAAAGAATTGAATACTTAGTTCAGAAGTTATGCCACTTGGTGCAATTTAATATATTAAGGGAATGACATGGTAGCGGCGTAGCTACCGTTACTCCAATTTCGATTAAATTCATAGGGGACCATCTAGGACCCAAACTGTATAATTTCTAAAAATTTCATTAAAAACAATCGAACAGTTCAGAAGTTCTGCCACTTGGTGCAAACGGACAGACATCAAACCAAAATTGTTCCGGAATCTCTAAAACGTAAAATGTGCGTAAAAAATTTTATTTTGGAGGGAAACAATTTTTTATTTTTCAAAAATGATCGCAATGCTTCCGCTACTTTAGTAGTCTCGGAAGTAAAATAGGATAGATTATATTTCATTATTATTGATTGCAAATACCTTCTATATTTTTTTTATTTTTATGTTTATTTCATCATGAAAATGTAAATTTTTACGTTCCGATAATGATTCCGGTAATTTAGTCAGGTGCCTATTTGGTTACTCTTATTCTGTATTTTTTACATCTACTGTAGACCCTTTATTTGCCTCTATTATTTTTGCATTTCTAAATGCTTATATTATTGAAACAGTTTTTTTTTAAAAGAATTTCAGGAAAAAAGATAAACAAAATAAAACAAAAACTAGTAACAAGAGAGATATGTATAGCTGGAAAGCCAGAATTGGAGCTATACGTCGACTACCCTAGCTCATATACAATAAACAAAAGAATAACGGTTACTCAAACAATATATTTCATAGCTCAATTTTTCTATACGTCACAAAATGATATGTGATGATATTTTTCGTAAGTTTCTCTCCCCCATTTTTTGTGTTCATTTTTCTTTTTTTTACACCAATAAATTTTCTTACATCTTGTAAAATATAAAATATATATTCAAAAAACTGGAACATAATACAAGTACACACATACACATGCACACACACACAAACACATTTGTCCGTTCGTTTGAGTCAGTATGCTCGCCCCGGCACGGCACTTGTGTTGTGTTGGCCCATTGTTACTGGTTGTAACCACGTCCGCGCCTTACCCCACTCTCACGATGTCGCCGCGTGCTTCAGTGTGGCACATCTTCCATCGCTACATCCTTTTTTATAATGTATGAATATTATAAATTTGCAAGCAAAGGAAGGAAGATAAAATATGAACGTCAGACGGGCAGGATAAAAATTTGTAAGGAGCGATATTTTCCGCTGGAACGGGATGTGTTTCAGTTCAGTTCAGCTCTCGTTCTACTTGGAGGATGCGACGCCTCACACTTGTGTCCCGGAATGGGTATGATAAAGCATGCAGACGCCTCGAGGTGTAATAAATCGTAAGCGCGTTTTAAAAATTCACCTCGGTGTGACATTCTTCTTTAAACAGATGGCCACTTTTTCCCAAATGCAATTTCGTTCGCTATTATACACGTATACGGGAGGTAATACCAACATCAACTTAAATTATAATATTTATTTTAAATAAAACACATACTATGTCGTCAACAACAAGGATACTCAACGGACTACACATCTAGCACAATTAAATTGCGTATAGCGAATATCTTAACGCTGTAGTGTATAGAAGAAACATTTAAAAAACTATTTCAAGTATTGGCGGAAGGAAATCTCAGAAAAAAAACTGGCGTATCATGTACAAAGGCCGACGTAAAAACAAAGTTTCTTTTCCTTGAATCGAAAAGTATGCACCGGTCGTGCGTAACAACGCACTTAATTCACATTAATTTCTTTTGTTTTTCTCTTGTGATTTTTTTTTATACAAACTACAAGGCGTTCAAATAACCAAGGCTGTGGATGGATATAACAATAATTTTAATTGGAATGTTATTGTAGTAATAATCAGGCAATTAAACGTAATTTTGGTACATGGTCAGTTCGCTGGTAACGAAAGTTATTATAATTAAAATTCATATGTATCAAGCAAATGTTTACATCTCTGTCTTTTCAGTGAGAGTGATTATGAAGTTGTTAGAAAAAAGAAAAGGTTCCTAATATTGTTCGTCAAAAGAAAGTACAACAAAATAAGTTCGTACTATTAACAATTTGGCTGAGAAGTGTTGTGTCAAATAAAGTGTTTTTCTTTATCTGGCTACAATTTTTGGAAAAAAGGGGAAGAAACTGTAGTCAAACACTGCCAAGTACATCAAGAAAACCTTAAATCAGATAAAATTTTTGTTCTTTAAGTATTTTGTTAAAATGTCATTAATAAGTTTTTCTTTAGAAATCAGCATTTAAAAAGATATGGACAAAAAAGATTTTCAACCAAGGGGTCAAACTAGAATGTCTACCAAACTGTTCCCACTGTAATCAATGGGTGACGTAACACAGCACACATACAATCACAACACACGATGTATGGACACAAATATGTATACCAATGTGTTAGTAATATATTTTGATGATGATATATGCAGTTCGCATACATACACTATATACTATGATGGCCGACATATTTGACAACTAATCAACAATCAAAAATAAATTTATTTATTTTAAGAAAGATATCCCTTTATTTTGAAAAATTTTTTTATTCAATAGAATTTTTACACTTAAATACGACACACTTCATATTTTTTTCTGTTTAAATTTCACGAGTTGATTAAAAAACATGATTTTTGTTCTGATGTGAACACAACGGCGGTCAGTAACAGACTAAAGTAATAGTGGTGTAAATTGCTACTTTAAGATTTCACTTTTTTATAGGTAGGCTTGATCTGTCTCATCTGTGTTTTCAACTTTTTTTATAGCGAATTTCTGAATTGAAAATTTAGCTATTACAGCTACTTTCATAACACGACCTGAGTCGCGTCATGAGAGTAGCTGTAATATCAAGTTTTTTCCCAAAATTTCCCAAAGTTCAAAGGTTGTTGTGACTTTTTCTTACACTATTGGGAATGAGAGAAAAAAGACATAATATATATAAAACGTTTTTAAACCATTAGGTATTCTGTTTAAACTGCTTTTCGAGAAAAACTCTGCAAAACCTTTTTTGTATCCACAACAGTGGTTGATTGCGAATTACCAACAACTTTTATTTTAAATTAGGTTAGCATTAGGAACTTTATTCAAACAGATCCAACCATAAACATAATTAATAAATATACTACTTGACCTAAACGAAAATCAAGGGTTGTTATCTGATTTTACAATAAAATTATTACCAGGGGGTGCAACTTGGTCACAAACAGTGACGTTGTTTAAGTTTTGAAGTTTGACACAGATTTAATAATATTTTCCAAAATTTTAACTGCTTACATGTTCAACAAATAATATCACAAGCGAGTTAACTTTTTAAACATGTTGTATAACCAATACAAGTTAGTTTAGTTCCGTTTTAATTCTCTGTAAAAAAAATCTACAATTCTGTTTTTTATGACATTGTATATTTTTTTTTTTGTAAAATTCTTGTTTAACATTCGAAAGCAACATTTCTACGAAAAATTAAATGGGTGAATGGAAAAATTCGATTCCAGTCATACCAGCACATATTTAAACATATAGAAATTGCAAAATTTTTAGCAACTTTCCCTTTTAAACTCATCTCTTCGAGTGTTACAAAACCCACAAGAAAAAAAAGAATAGAAATTCCATTATTATTATTTAAATTCAAACCCCATAGTAATTACATAATTTTAATTACTCAATATGAACCAACATGTCCCGCACTGTTTATTATTGACCAAATCACAAAAAAACTACTGATAACAACCAAGTCGACAAAACCAATTGAATATATAATTATTTAGGAAAAAAAAAAATATAAAAAAAAAAAAACGTTAATCAGATAATACTCAGTAACATTCAAAAAATATGTTCCATTTGACTGTTTTGTAGTTTCGATAATTTTTTTTGCTTAGGGATTTGGATACGACAAAGACGACGACATGTCGATAATCAATATGTACAACAAAGATACGTTGATTAGAAAATGACTCAGTCATGTACATATGTGACATTGTCTCTGTAATAATTTTTTTTTTTGTGTTTTGAAACGTGTACGGCATATTCAGTATAAATTTATTTGTAGGCGCCGTTCAGACTTGGCTTCCTTTTCTAGTAAATGTTCTGTCAGTAATACGAATTGATAGCAACGAGCGAAGAGGAACAAAAACAAACAACGCAACAACAAAAATAGCCTATGTTGTTCATTGGCCTCATCGAAAAATTTTGTCTTGATTAGTATCTGTTTTGGAAGTTATTAAATCACATACATATGCTTTCCGTATATAGTATGTAAATTATCGGTACACAATCAGTCAAAAAATTCCGGTGGTTTCTTTATCCTATTTGTACTGCTCAGTAAGAAGTTAAACTAATTTTTTGGTTTCCTTGAAAATTTGTTCTTGTATTTCTATACAGTCATCAGAAATAAAAGAAGGAAGCAAAAATTTACTGAGTGTACTTTTTAAAAAATAAATATATTAGATAACGTCATAAAGTTGAATTTTAGCGAATTTCCAGAATGGAATTCAGCTATTACAGCCACTGTCATGACGCGACCTGAACTCGGGACCATGGCAGAAATTTGTTTTGAGGTCCCTAGGAACCGAAAATAATATTCACTAAAATTTATATATATATATATATATATATATATATATATATATATATATATATATATATATATATATATGTCCGCACGATAACTCTCGAACGAAATGTCCTAGGTTTACGAAATTTGGTGAGAACGTTGGAAGTCGAAAAATCTTGGATGAGTTCTTCAGCCAGACACGTCGGATGCCAGGAACATGGTTTTTGTTCTTGCAAAAAATTAGTTTTTTGCCAATATTTCCACTTATTCAAAAATTTTTGCGAAATTTTTTTACACCATTTAAAAGAGAAGAAAAAATTACATAAAAAAGGTCTTTAAACTTTTTTTCTATGTCAACTAGTTTCCGAGAAAAACCTTGTTGTTTAGAATGTGATTATTTTATCGTATAAAGTGTGAATTTAATCACATTCTAACTAAGTACATATTCCACACAATATGGATATTTTGTATATAACATATATTATATGCATAAGATATCCTTTTTGACACGATCACATAATTTTATTATGATATATGTATAAGGTTACAAGACCATTTCATTATCCGTACTACCATTATGCGTACGGTTTGTGTGTGTTGTATATACATATACAGTCTACGTGAGAAAATTTTTAAAGTAAACAAAGATTTTTATGTAAACAAGTCTTAAATTTTAGCGAATTTCCAGAATGGAATTCAGCTATTATTTAACATATACAGGCGATTATTTTGAAAGTTAACATAAATATATGATAAAATTTCCAGAATGGAATTCAGCTATTACAGCCACTGTCATGACGCGACTTAAACCCGGGACCATGGCAGAAATTTGTTTTGAGGTCCCTAGGAACCGAAAATAATATTCACTCAAAGGCTATTGGCGGATAAGCATGGGTAGAAATGCCCCCGCACGAATTGTGTTGGTTTTTTTCTGCTAACTGCTTTCGATATAAAATTACAATTTACTGAGTTTCAACCCTTAAAAACTCACCCTTTGGGGGTAAAAAATTATTTTTTGAAAATCACAAAAATTTATAACTTTTTAGTGGCTTGACGGATTTGGCTGGAATTTTTATATGTTTTAGATACCTCTATAGTGTACCTCAGAAAAAATTATCAGCTTCAAAAAAAAATTATAAAAAAAAAAATTGTTTAATTTTTCAATATTTTTTTTCATCACCTTGTAGCTATAGTACAATCACCAAAATTTTTTTGCAGGCTTCCTACTATGACCGATATAACATATAATTTTTTCAGATTTTTTCTCCGGGTGCGTCATAGTTAAAAAAAAATAAAATGTCCAAAAAGATTTTTTTTTTCGAAGTTATGTTCGTTGTACAATCACCAAAATATTTCTACAGGCTCCTCACTATGATTAATAGAACATATAATTTTTCCAGAATTTTTTTCCGGGTGCATCATAGTTAAAAAAATTGAATGTCCGAGAATATTTCTTGGAGATAGGCATAGGCTTCCGGGTACTCAATCGATTGGAAATCGTTTACACATTTTGAATATGTTCATAAAAACATTTGTGATTGCTTAGTTTTTGAAAAAAAAAATGGTCGACTCAAATCTTCAAATTCCGCAATCAGCCAAACACTTTGGTGAAAAAAATTTTGGTGATTGTACCATAGCTACAAGTTGATGAAAAAAAATATTGAAAAATTAAACAATTTTTTTTTTGGGGGGGGGGGGTTATAATTTTTTTTTTGAAGTTGATAATTTTTTCTGAGGTACACTATAGAGGTATCTAAAACATAAAAATTCCAGCCAAATCCGTCAAGCCACTAAAAAGTTATAAATTTTTTTTTATTTCAAAAAATAATTTTTTACCCCCAAAGGGTGAGTTTTTAAGGGTTGAAACTCAGTAAATTGTAATCTTATATCGAAAGCAGTTAGCAGAAAAAAAACCAACACAATTCGTGCGGGGGCATTTCTATACTCATGCTTATCCGCCAATAGCCTTTATATATATATATATATATATATATATATATATATATATATATATATATATATATATATATATATATATATATATATATATATATGTATATATATATATATATATATATATATATATATATGTATTTATATATATATATATATATATATATATATATATATATATATTTGTATTTATATATATATATATCTCCGCACGATAACTCTCGAACGAAGTATCCAATTTTTACGAAACTTGGTGAGAACATTGGAAGTCCCAAACCCTTGGATGAGTTCGTCAGCCAGACACGTCGGATGCCAGGAACATGATTTTTGTTCTAGCAAAAAATTAGTTTTTTGCCAAAATTTCCACTTATTCAAAAATTTTTGCGAATAATTTGCGAATAAAATACCCCTGTCGCAGCATCCTGCATAACATAGCGAATTTCCATTTACAAAAGTACGCTTTTCTCGGAAACTAGTTGATATAGAGTAATTGTAAATAAAAAATACCCCTGTCGCAGCATCCTGCATAACATAGCGAATTTCCATTTACAAAAGTACGTTTTTCTCGGAAACTAGTTGATATAGAGTAATTGTAAGTAAAAAAACCTTCTTTATGTGATTTTTCCGCCTCATTCCGCCAAATTTTTTTCACGAAAAATGTCCAAAACCCCGTAAACGTTTTCACGAAATTTCTTAAAAATAAGATATTTCGTTCTTGAGTTATCGTGCGGACACATTTATATATATGTTTACTAAGTGTCCGCACGATAACTCAAGAACGAAACATCTTATTTTTAAGAAATTTCGTGAAAACGTTTACGGGGTTTTGGACATTTTTCGTGAAAAAAATTTGGCGGAATGAGGCGGAAAAATCACATAAAGAAGGTTTTTTTACTTACAATTACTCTATATCAACTAGTTTCCGAGAAAAACGTACTTTTGTAAATGGAAATTCGCTATGTTATGCAGGATGCTGCGACAGGGGTATTTTTTATTTACAATTACTCTATATCAACTAGTTTCCGAGAAAAGCGTACTTTTGTAAATGGAAATTCGCTATGTTATGCAGGATGCTGCGTAATCAATCTAAAGTCGGTACTAAAAGTTGAAATCTAGAAATATACTTAGGTATAGTTTTGTTTTATATTGAATTTAACATTTTTATTTACGACGCATGAGAGTACACGTCTAACCCAATACAGCACAACTTTCATGTTCAAAGCCCATGATCCACCCAATGGTCCGAAAAGGACATTTTATATTACACGACCAAATTTTATTCGAAGTAATGACGGAAATGATTTCGGTCAAGTAGTCGGGAAGCCACATTTCATAATTATGTAATATAAATGTAATTTAGAAAACTAATAATCGTATTATATGATCCGAGGACCTGAAATGATCGGTCTGCACAAAATTTTACCTTAAAAAAGATTGAGAAACGCTATAGTCTTGTGTTCCAGTATTTTTAAACCGCAGTGTGAATCCACATAGAAACATGTTGCGACCTTTTGTCTCTTACTCACCCTTATTTACCGTTTCGGGAGCCAGTTTACTCAAAACGGCGTATCCCTGAAGAATTTGGAAGCCAAGTTATTTTTAAGGAACTTATTTTTAAAGAACTTAAAAGAATTTAGATATGTATATTAAATAACACCACCTTTCCAAAATGTATTATCTAACAACTCGATATCAATGTATGTATAATAAACAGATGGCTCATAACAACATTGAATTCTGTCGCCGGGGGTAATGACCGTATATTTTTTAAATGAACTGTAACATACTGTATACTGCATGTATGTATACGAACACGTACATATGTATGTACACAATACATTAATAACATACAAGCATTACATTACAAGTGCAATTCAATAATAAATAATTAAATACAAAAGTAAAATTTGACTGGCCTGAACACTTTTTAATGGGTCGTCGATGTGTCGTCTCCATACGATAACCTCTGTTGATGAACGATTTTTTTTGTTTTTCAATATGATTTATGTTATAAATTTGTTTCTAATACAATTTTTTTCGAAAAATTGATTACAATTTAATTATTTTTCAAAATTAATTTTGAAATTGTGTAAGAACAAAAATTGTTTTAGAGACGTAAATGGATTACGTGCTTTCGTACAGTGCGTGCTGTTTCAGCGAACGTAAAAATCGTGCTGTAACAGCGAACAACCGAATCCATAAAACTATATACATTGTAAAAGTAAACCGATCAGGTGTTTATAAATACCTGTGTCATCCACATCTCCATCAAGACCACACTTTGAACACTCACGAGTTCACGATACAAAGGCTTTACCCTTAAATGTGTTCCGCCCGAGTTTCATGCTTAATTTAATTGATATGCTAAATAGTGTACAGAAGCAGAAAGCAAAAAATGTAATTTTATTAATTAAAATTAGTTTTATTTAGTTATTATTTTCGTTTAAAAAACACAGTACAAGTCTTTAATAATACAACGCGCAGATACTGCCTTATGGATTTATTTTATCGAGATTCAACTGCATTTGATTCTTTATTATGCATTATATTTTTTCAAACTATCCAATGTTAAATTTCTGGAAATCATTTTAATATTGTATATAAACTTCTATAGTTAAAAATGTTGCTATGCATATTTTCGCTCGTCATGTTGTATGGTTAATAGGACAGTTGACCTTGGTCTAAACATTCAATAGTTATCATCAACTGTTGTCACAACGTCATACGTCATGCGTGACGTCATATGTCACAAGAGAATGTCACTCGTACGATTATTGATTGTCACTGTGTGTTTAAACTCAGTCGTGCGTAGATCAATTTTTTTGCAAAAGTTTGATTTTTCATTTCAATAGCGTGGCAATGGTAATAGATCCCGGAACTGGTGTAGTTGCTCAAGAAAAAATTTTTGTATAATAATAGCCGTCTTCAGAAATATGAGTCTGAGGCCAGGCGCACATTGAGCTGCGTCACGCAGTAAACGCAGGGCAGGACAAAGCAGGAAAGCACGTGTGGTCGGGCGCACATTGAGACACAGTTGAGGCAGGCAGGGCAGCGCAGTTTCTGTGACTCTTGTTGTAGAACGAGATAGCACGAATTTAAAAGCAGAGCAGAGAAGAGAAGCATTATTTTTCTTCAATTTCTTCAGTTGTTTTCATTTCGACGAAATAAAACCAACTAAAACTCGAGAACGTGTTACAATCTCACGCAGCATCGCGCAGTTTCTGTGTCACATTTACGAGTACCACGTCGGTCTCGTGCGACGCAGTGCTGCTCTGCGTTTAAATTCACGCTGTCCCGTTCTACAACACGAGTTACAGAAACTGCGCTGCCCTGCTTGCGTTAACTGCGTCTCAATGTGCGCCCGGCCTTAAGGATGTTTGGGAGGTACAATCGGAGATAAAAGTACATGAAATTAGAAATTCGTGAATAATTGCGTTGTATAACAAACTATGAGCTAAATCAATAGTTATCTTTGTTAAATAATAGCTATCACTACAACTGATTGTACAATACATCAAACTATAGCTCTCAGCTGAGTACAAGAGCTGAGTACATTCTGAGGATTTTTCGGAGAATTTCAAAATGCTACGAGACGATTGAAAATTTAGTAGAATGTCCCTCATTAAATACTAAGGCCCCTGAGAAAATTTCAAACCGATTCACTAAGCCGTTAAAAAGTTATTTAATCTGTTCTGTTTTTGAATTTCCATAAGCGTACTCGTACGTGTAAAATTAGTTTGTTTTTTTTTTTAATAACTTTTTAACGGCTTAGTGAATCGGTTTGAAATTTTCTCAGGGGCCTTAGTATTTAATGAGGGACATTCTACTAAATTTTCAATCGTCTCGTAGCATTTTGAAATTCTCCGAAAAATCCTCAGAATGTACTCAGCTCTTGTACTCAGCTGAGAGCTATAGTTTGATGTATTGTACAATCAGTTGTAGTGATAGCTATTATTTAACAAAGATAACTATTTATTTAGCTCATAGTTTGTTATACAACGCAATTATTCACGAATTTCTAATTTCATGTACTTTTATCTCCGATTGTACCTCCCAAACATCCTTAAGCGACCCGTATTCCAGTTAGAGGGCGCAAGTACAATTTTTCCGCTTGACACTGATAAATAATCGGTTCATGAAATTTTGGAAAATTTTATGTATTTTCGATATTTTGGTACGTCAACAGTATGCGATATATTGACGCTGTGTTGGCCAAATTTTGAAATTCTCCATAATGACGTTCAAAAATACACTTTAAACGATAAGCCACAAAAATATTCAGTATTTTGTAGAAAAATTTTAACAATCCTTTATTGAAGTTCGTAGAAGATTGCGACAAGTCGATGTACCTATTGGATACTATAGTGGCACCAACATTTCTTTATTATGAATTACATTAAATATACATTATACATCATACAATTATTGTTTGGCTCACAATCAGTTAAATGTAAATAAGTATTCAGTTCAGTTGGAAGGTATAGAAATTGTTACCCGTTGGGATTTTTGTTGTATAATGGTGTCGTTGTGGATGGCCGTTTGGTTGGTTGGTCACTGTCATCAAACATCATCCACGTACGTGCAACAGCAGCAGTCATGTGTGTCCACATGTCTGTCCGCTATGCCAGCTGTCCAACACTCTCAAACAAACATGCAAGTCAAACTGTGTGTCTTCTCCTTTATTTTACTATACTTATTCTGTATCTACAGACAATAATAATAAAGGTAAATCTAAACGGTGTGTAGTAAAAGTTGGAGATTACGGAAAGGAGATTACCCCGAGATTGACCTGTAAAAAGAGAGTGAGGGAAAAAGTAGCTACACGAATGCTACGAAAGTAGTGAACGTTTTAGGAAAGCAATATGGAGCATAGTCTATAGTCAGTTAGTATCTGCCTATGTGACTGCTTTGCAAATATTACAATCAGAATGCACAAGAGCCTGCAGTAAAGTAGTCTCATGTGTGGGAGAGTAGACACACGTTCATGTTTTATCTCCCATTTGAGTCACAACCAGGACCGACGAGAGGGTGGGGTAGCCGGGGTTGTAATCTCGGGGCCCGGGCTAGAAGACAGGGCCCGTAGCAATCGGTAAGGGCTCGGAAAAAGTAAAATAAGCTTTTTTTTGCTCGTCACTTATTATTTTGAGTATAAATTTTTAAGAAATGTACTTTATTCCCGGGGCCCACCATTTTTCTCCACGGCCCTGGTCACAACTAAGCGTTTCCCCACAGATAGTTTGATGTCTCTTCAAAACCCACATGATGGTCTATCTAAGATCATCAATGATTTCAACATTTCTTTACGTTTATTCAACCTGTTTCAAATCATAAGTAAATAGGTTTTCATTGAACTTAAGACTCTATTTTAACCATGTTCCCATTATCCTATAGAACTCAAATTTTACCCACAAAATTAATTTGATTGGTAGTTTAATTCTCCGACAGGCAATTTTCTATAGCGATTCCAGTAAACTCCTTTTTCAATTTACTTGATTAGCGGCAGGGCTAAATTTCTAAATAGGCAAAGTAAGCGATTGTCTATGGGCCTCTAGACACAAGCAAAAAATTAAGATTCTTTCAATTAAGATTTTTTTTTTATAGTAGTTGGTAATACTGATTTGTATAGTACATAGTATTATAAAACTCTTATATAAAACTTATATATAGATTCACATTAGTGTGGGTGGAAAATTAAATCCATATTCATAACTATTTCGACATTAGACATTAGTCACAGTCTTAGAAAGAGAAAAATTATTTAGGTCATTTATGACATGCATTGTAAATAAAATCCTTTCTGTCATAAAGCCATGAAGTGTTTCTGAACCTAGAAATTTCATGGTATTTGGGACACTTATTCTGCCTGGCTTTATAAAACTATTTTTTAATAAACTATATTATTACCAATAAAATGTTGCCTTTGAAACATCACCAACAGATGTCAAGTGTTATGCAACTGTAAGCTATTTGCAAGTTCTCGGTATCGTCAACCTATTGCTGCAATGTTAATATTTAAAATAATCGTCTTTATGACGTAATCAAACACATTCTGTCCGTTTTTTTATCTAAAAATATTAACGTTTACCTTTTCACAGTTTCACATATAGACGGTCAGTTTCACATCTAAAACCAAAATTTTAAAACGTTTGTAAGTAGACTCACGATTATTCATATTATCGATTTCAAAAAAAAAAAAAAAAAAAATTGGAAATATAAGAGGCAAAAACAAACATCCCATTCAAGCTTTCGGATGTTATGAACACCAAAATTAGGAAGGGCGACTGCTGAGCATCAAATCCTAATAATTTAGGGCGACATTATTCCATTCCAGTAATTCAGTGAGTTATCCAGTCCAATGCTGGACTGGATCATATCGTTTACATTATTCCAGTCAATCCAGTCATTGGACTCGATTGCCTACTGGAATGGGTTCATTCCAGTGCCGATTTACATTATTCCAGTAACATTCCGGCGCTGGTTTCGATCGCTGGACTGGAATGCTACTGGAATAATACGATCAGACCATAGATCAGTGAACACTATTGTATTATGTTACTAGACAAAGCGTAAGGCCAATTTATAAGCAGTTTTTCTGACGTAAAGATCAATTTCATAAGATTTTCCTCTTGTGTCAAGTATGATACAAGTGTGTACCTGCCAAATTATACCTTAAACGAAATTTTTTTCTTGGTGCCAGGTAAATTGATAAAAACTGAGAAAATTCATTCGTTTATTGCAAGTGTTATATAATAAATATTATGATCATTTCGTCTGAATTATTCTTATCAGGTATTTTATTTTAATACAATGTCGTATTATATTGTACAATATATATTTTTTTTTTCATTTCAGTTTATTTTATAAACATATAACAATTTGTATAGGATCTTTAAATTTTTTCCATAAAAAAGTAAAATTATTGTTACGTATTAAATAATAATAAGCGATTGCGTTATGTTTATGTAGCTGGTAAATATGTGCAGAAATGTTTGGAATTTTGAAAATTTCCTCTAACGTCAATGAACATTAAAAAGGGTAATAAAGTAAAATTTATAAAAAAGAAGATAGTTTTTTTTAATGCTCGGTTTTAAACGTTCTTTCAATTATTCATAACCGTTAGTTGAGTCAATATATTATATGTATATAGGAACTTGTGTTGAGGTTTTTTTCCCGTTACTTGTTATTCCAAAATGCCGGCAAAAAGTATTATTTTTGTTTTACTAATATATACTAAAACTGTAGTTAGAAATTTGGGAGTCATTTCAGTAGGGCATAATTGAATTTTGAATACTTTTATTGAAAATTAATGCGTCCGTCAATGTGTTGATTTTCCTAAAAAATGTTTAGATCAAAATTTATTAGTCTCCCACGGGTTTTAAATATGTTTACAAGTTCTATGTAGGTACCCTATGAGATATGATTTCGTGTCGGCATCAGGGCCGGATTAACCCTGAGTCCGCCCCTAGGCACCTTGAAAAATGCCGCCCCTACCCTTAAAAAAAGGAAACGAGCAAAAAAAAAAAGAACGTCAATCACTAATTTTTCCGCCCTTTTTTAAAAATTTGCCACCCCTATTCCCACCTTTTTAACAAACTTTCTCTTGAAAGAAATAAGTGGCGAGCAAAAAAAAAATTTTAATTACTCATTTTTCTGCCCTATTTTAAAAATTTACCGCCCCTAAAAATCTTCCGCCCCTAGGCCATGGCCTAGGGTGGCCTATTGGCTAAGCTGGCCCTGGTCGGCATCTCAAAGAAGACACAATTTTGTCACAGACTTACTATGTTTTTGTATGTGTAAGTAAGACTGTCTATGTAAAGGCATTCTGATCTATGTGTCCTGAAGTCTATCAAATATCCAAGTAAACTAGTTCATTTGTGTACTGTTAAATTTACCAATAAATCGCAGTATATACAGAAGAGACACTTTCATAAACCATCAACATATTACATATGGGGATATAGCAACCCAAGGATGACCAACACATCTTGGGTATCATCATTGTATTTTATGTTCTTCAGCGGTTCAGTTCAAATTGATTCAATATTTTAACTTAATTTTATACAGGAGTTAATTCAAAGGAATAGTTGAGGAGTTAAAATTAACTAAACTATAAAATTTGTGCTACCTACACGTTAAAAGTTTTTTGGTAGGGGAGAAATGGCATGAAAGGGACGTTTTTGTTTAAAGCGTTTTGGTAAATAAACGAGATAGCATATGAAATAGTTATGAACTGAATTAGAACATTTCTTTATTATTAATTGTAATTTTTCTCAGTTTTTAAAAGGTGCATTTTGTCCCTTTCATCAGTAGACTGTATTGAAAGGGACATGATAATTTATGAAAGGGACAATACTAAATATCATTCATGTTGTTCAAATTTCCACCTAATGTACATAAGACATACGGTTCATACTACTGCGCAGGTCATATTACTGAGCTTAGGTACATATTAATAAATTTGATTCAATAATGGGAATAACCAAATGAGTTCAGTAATCGGTGATTATTAATTGCGTGTAATTTAGTAATCGCTAATTAAAATCATTGTTTTTCATTTGATAATTTTTATTCGAAAATTTTAAACAAGAAGAAAATTTTAAAAAATTAATTATTAACACTAAGAAAACATGATAATAGAAAAACAATTGTGACATGTGGATATTCAAATAAAACTAATTCGAAATCACTAGTCTTAAAGGTAGTCCCTTTCATAACTATTCTCCTTGTTCCTTTCTTAAATATCACACCCAAATTAAACATTTAACCTCTAAATCTATAACTTTATTTAAAAGACATCCGATCTGTTGTTTTCCTCTAGTTGAAAGAATAACTTAACTGTATATAACTACAAACATTTCAAATAATACTTAGAATATATCAGAAAACGTTCCGAAAAATTAAAAATTTACAAGCACAGCATTACCATCTTTGAAATGACAGTAGCTTGAAGCCAGGAACAAACGTATCTGCATCGGTGCTGCCACACAACACAAATACGTTTGATTTGGCGGGATTTGTATTTAGCGCGTAATTTGAATTGCCCCTTTCAATACGTGTCCCTTTCATACCACTTCTCCCCTACTCAGTAAAAATTGTTGTTGAAATTATTTTTCCATTAAGATTTTTTTAGTAAAAAAAAAATTTTTTTCGTCAACTTCAAAAAAATAAAATTTATTGTATGTTCATTCTACAAAATCACAAACTATAATCTAAGTTAGATATAATCTAATCAAAAGAGTAGAACAATCACATGCGTACTCATATATTCTTATACACACTGAGTAACACACCGCGTATTGAAATATGAATGACACCGGTTCAAACACAAATCATTCTATTCCGATTCATCCAACCATTAAAAACTTTAGTTCCGGATATCGTGTGTTTTTTTTCCACCTACAGTCGCACACATTAATAATTTATTTATTCACATCACCCATTTATTCACAACGCCCGCGCCCATCCAAATTCGATATTTTGTCACAATTCCAACATTGAAAAAAATTAAATAAAACGCCGTGAGCAGCGGGGCCCCATCACGGTAGTCGAATTTTCCCCTTCATCTTCGGTATTGAATGTCTACAAGCGAAATGTGATTGAAAGTCTACAACCGAATTGTCATTTTGTTGGTTTCAAAACTGGTGATGAGTGTTCGGCTGATCGAGGCTTTAAAAAAAGGTTTTAAGTATTTAAGGGCTGTATCTCAGTAAATTTCAATTTTGTGCCGAAAACAGGTAGCAGAAAAAAAGCCAACACAATTCGTACGAGGCCATTCCTGCCCATGTTTATCCGCTAATTGCCTTTATGTTTTAGTTTTAAATATTAAAAAAGGACCTTAAATAGTAAACTTGAAGGCCTTTATAAAGATATTTTTTCTTTCCAAAAAAATCCAAAATTTCTATTTTATAAATACTAAAAATCCAAAATTCCTAATTTATAAATAAACAGTGACTTTAATAACATTTTTAAATTACTTAATATGTATGTATTTCATTTGTCATAAAAGTAAGTTCACTTTTTTTTAAATTTTTTAAAATTACTATTCGCCTACTTGTATTTAGAATAAACATAATGCTTTTAAAACACATTTAACAATAGTATTCAATTCCGATGTAAAAATGGGAGAAGTGGGGGGAAAAGTGATGCGGACTCCCTACAAGGTACTAGCTGGATACTAACTGAATACACGTACAAAATTTCAGCCCTCTAGGTTTCCTTATGGAGTCTCTAGACGTGTTAGAAAACAAGCAAAAAAATTAAGGAAATATTGGCGTAAAAATCGTGGGGGTAAGGGTTAAAAGTTGAAACCTCCAAAAAACAGTGTCTGGCTATTAGCTTAACCTGTACACCAAATTTCAGCCCTCTAGGTTTATTTGGGGAGATTTTGACCCGAACGAAACTGTTAAAAAACAAGAAAAATCATGTTCTTTTGGGTATAAAAATGGTGGGGGTAGGGGTTAAAAGTCGAGACCCCCAAAAGGCACCCCCTGATCCTAACTCAATCCGAATACAAAATTTCAGCCCTCTAGGTTTATTCGGGTGACCTGTGCGAGTGGTACAAACTTCGAAAACGTCGAAAATGCATGAAATTGTAGCTTAAAAATGAGGGGGGTGGGGGTAAAATATTAAAACCTCCAAAAAGCACAACCTAGGTACGAACTTTATCAACACACCAAATTTCAACCCTCTACGTTAATTCTGGGGGGCTGGGGGCCTGTTAGATCCAGCGAAAATCGTTTTTCCCCCCTCTACTCCCACCATATCATCCTAGGAAGCTGAATTTTGGATATGTTGTAGATAATTGACCGAAACATTATTTAAAACCGGTTTGGAAAATTTTTATTGCTTTTCCGCCCCCCACCACCCCCTTAAAGGTCGGGTCACAAAAAAAATTTGCCCAAAATTTGACCCCACTTTGATAGTATGAGGTGCCTCGAAAATGAGCCCCATTTACCAAATTTCATCTCTTAACTTCCATAGGGGGGCCCTACACAAATTAAAAGGTGGCGGGAAAATATATATATATATATATATATATATCAGACATTTTTTTTTTCTACATATTCGTGTTCTACGGGTCCGAAAACGGATAGCGCCCCTACTCTCGCCTCTCGCAGCTCTTATCGTATAGACTGTATAAGTCTAATTTTTCGGAGAAAATTCGACTAAAAAATATTGTTTTTGATGTGACTACCTATACATACTACTCTAGTATGGCACATGGTTAGAAGGAAAAATATGGTGTTAATATAGGTACTACACAGTTTAGCGGTTTGTCTCAGTTTAAAAATTATATGAAGGTATAATTTAGAGATGTCGATTCTTCAAAGAAAGATCGATTTTTGGATTGATTTAAATCGAAATAAAAAAAAATTGATTAAATAAATTGGCTAAAAAAAATCGAATCTGTGAGATCGATCTAAAAAGTCGAAATTTTGAAAAGTTTAATAAAATTAGCTGATAATTTTTGTTAAAGGACTTAATTGATAGTACATGGGTAATATCGTGTAACAACGCCTTACATTATATTTAAAAAGGCGATGAGTGAACCAAGTTTATTCAAAATTTTATATGAACAATTTTATTGTAATATAAATTGTTTAAATCATTATAAAAATTGTGTTGTTTCTAACACTTTTGTATTATTTAAATGGTATAATAAAAACATATTATGTTAAATTAAAAATGTCTTTTTATTTTTGTCTCGTACCTGTAACTCTTCATGAAAGGATTCAAATGAAAAAAATCGAAAAAAAATCGACTTTTTAAGCTTCCATTAGTCGATTTAAAATCGACATCTCTAGTATAATTATTATTCTTTGCGGCATCGCTAGCGTGAGTTTAGTAATTTAGTACCTATAAGTAATGTTTCTGAATAATTCGTTAGAACTTGATTTTCTCTATCATTAGGGGCGGATTTACATCGGTGAAAGAAAGCCCTGCGGCACTTCTAACGTGGTGGCCCCTGAATACTTCACATATGGAGATCTCCTTGGAGAATTTTCAAAATTTTTCAAATTTTCCCGGAAAAATAGGGTTGACGAGCAAAAAACAAAACTAAAAAGCGCTTATCCTTTCTATTCTGTTCCCTAATTTTGAGATTTTATTCGATTTTGTGGAAGCCCCTTATTGTGTGGGGGCCCCGGGGGACGTGTTCCAAGCACCCTTATGTAAATCCGGCTCTGTTTATCATAAACTGAGAGGATGTTCTTTGATTTTGTTTTCATTGAATTGAAAAAAAATTTCTTTTTTTAATTATTTTAATAAATACCTACGAGTAAGTACCAATCATACAAAAAGAGAAAAGATCGCGTACCATAATAGCACCATAATAAATATACATATTTACGAAAATTTATTTACCTGTGTGTTGTGCGACTATTTATAAAATGATTTAATATATAGAGGTGAAGATTAATTGTTTGAAAAGTCTTCAAAACAGTTTTATTTAAGGAGGACATTTTCGGATATTTTTTTTTTTTTTTTTTAATATCAACAACGTTTTTTTTTTTCGTAGGCATGTATTCTTTTAGTTAGCTACTACATCATTTTTAATAGCTTCAAAAATTAATTAGTTACTTTTATAAATCTCTTCCGCGCTTAACTCTTTTCAAAATAGATGTAAACGAAAGATTAAAAGATTTGGAGAATGGCAAAGAGAAATGTACGGTATAGAATTTTTTTTAAAAGTGGACGCGATGAAAAAAATTAAAATATTAAAATGGAGACTCCATTTCGATTGATCCGTAATAATTTTACATAAATAATGTCTTTTAATTTATAAAGAAATTTTAAAGAAATATTTTTTTTTTATTTTGCATTCTAGTAAACACAAACACTGCATTTCAAAATTGTATTTCACTTTTATACTCCGTCTTATAATCTTATTTGATTAGTCGCACTAATAAGGAGGGAGATCAGATATGTCCCTCACCAATTTCGACAAAATTTCGTCTGCTAGTAAAGCATAATACCAATATAAAAATTTTACAGTATTAAAATTCACCTCTCAAAAAACACAGGAAATATTTTTATTTAGTTTAGATAAAAATAGACGTTAAATATAATTAATTAAATTATTTAATGCGTTTCATCAACCTAGCTGTAGACCAGCGGTCAGAGTGAAGAAGTGCCGATTGTAGAGTACCGCGATCGAACCCGGTACAAGATAATTATTTAATTTCTTTTTTACAAATAGTTGCACATAATTATATCTAATCAAAACTGCATACAATTTGAGGACCATTCACTGTTTAGTTTTGGAGCCCATGTAATAAAAAAACTATACAAAAATATAATTTCCGTAATTACTTATTTGATCACTCAATAGCCATACTCAACTTGTGTAGATGTTGCCTACACGTTATGTTTTGCACATGTAAGACTTTTCCTAACAGAGCTTTTTCAAAAAGATCATAAATTCAAGAATATATTATGTAGGGTTGACCGGGGTAATTGTGAATTGGGGCAATTGTGAACGGCGGCTATAATTTCTAAAATAACATTAATATTGTTAAAAATCAACTCTTAATATGTTTTTCTGTCCTTTCTTAACGTGCTATTAAAATTTAATAACAATTCTGGAAGTATTAGTATCTTTTTTTTATTTTGAAAAAACACTTGCAAAATTTTATGTATCTTACTTCGACCAATCCTCAAAAAAAATTTTTTTTAACCCTACACGGAGAGAAAAATCCTATAATTTTTGTAGAGAAAATTTCAGAAAAATTACTATGCTCCCTATAATCCGTGCGCGATCGACGACCAAAATAAAAAATATGTGCTAGCATGGTAAAATTTAATGTGGTGCTAACACAACTTTTATCACACTCTTATGCATGTATATTATAGTTTAATTCTTGTTGTCGTACTCTTTCATTTACGCATCTGACTCGCGACCTTATATTGGTTGCACATAACCTGTAAAAACATGTATACAAAAATGATGGCCAACAATTTAATTCTAATACATATACTAAAGATAGGTAAATAACAAAAATATGAATTAAACGATGACATCATCCTAAGAGAGTGTAAAAGCAACTGACAACCTAGCTGCATCAAGGTGTCTGGCGTGTCTGGTGCGAGCTGTCTGACAAAGTTTCTTCCACAGTCCACACCTATATAGGTTCGCATGTAACCCATGTAACTCGCTGATTGAACTGTACATTTCATTAGAGCGATCCCAACACAACCAACCTTCTTTCTGTTTTTTTTCTTTCTATTATTAGCATGTTAGCATGGAAATTTTTTTAATAAATACAATTAAAAATTATTTTTTTGTCGGTAATGGAACTTTTTACTGTGCTGTTTTACAAATTTTACGGAGATAATATTACGAAAAGAACATTCCATCCTTTAAATTTTTTATGATTAATTATAATCTTTATATTTTTACCTTACAGAATTTAATATGTTCGTCCTTTACACGTCGATTGTAGTGCTGAGCACAGTAATTTTTATAGGAATTTTCTCTCCGTGTAGAATCATACGTTGGTCTACGAGTCAAGTTAATCGTACATCGGCGTCGTTTCGACGAATGGACTTTTTACGGGGAGTTTTAGAGTTTATTTGCAAAAAACTTTTTTTTCACATAACAGTACTACAAAACCGAACAAAATATTTAAAAAAATTGTATTTGGAAAAATTTCTTAATATAAATATTTATTAATTTTTTTAATCTCTTTATCAAAGCATATGTTCACTATAAAAATTAAAAAATAGATAAATACATCAGTTGTATCATAAAACATGTCTTTCAAATAATTAATTTATGAACTATTATGAGTCAGTGGACATGTGTGACTTTACAGAATGTGAAATTTCTCAGTCATAAATATTCCTATAGATATGTAGTTACTTCCCCATTAGGCACATTTGTAAATTTTCTAAAATTTGTTAGTAATTTTTCGAATAAGATCTTAAAAAATAATAAAAATTAAAATATTTTCTACAAAATAAATTGTTAACCTTTTATTAAGTCACTTGAAACGCATTCTTTAGTTTTCGATTCAATATATTAAAACTTCAGTATTATGTCGTCTCTATAAGTCAAACAGCTGTAAATATCTTTCATATTATCATAATCATTGAATAAATTAATTATAACACACATATCTTTAATAAATTTTAGAACAATTAGGAAAACTTTTATATGTGGAGTACAAAATCTTTTAAAAAAAATATAGGTTAATCATACATCGTCGTCCTTTTGACGCACACTATTTCAGTATAAAAAAAACGACAATAGCTATAAAAAAAAATTATACGTCTTATGTGTTATAATAACAAATAAATTAGATAACAGAAGTTTCACAGCAAACGGGCACCGATAAGTTGTAGTATTGGAGCAGGTAGAGAAGTTCGTTCGTCGTTTTGACGATTACGTATGATTCTAGGGTTAAATACATTTTCCTTTTTTAAAAGGTAAGAAATGGTTAAAAGTACTTTTAAAGAAGTGGTCTAAGCCCTGAGAGGGTTCCTTATTAATTGCTAAAGAAATTGGACAATTTATCACCAATTCACAATTACCCCATGATTTTAAAATTGTGGGGTAATTGTGAACGTCATTCACAAATGCCCCTATTCAGTCATTGTACAAGTTTCCGTTGTACAAACAATACAAAAAAAAATTGTTTTTTATTCATATAAATTAAATGTATTTCCTTGAAAAAGTCTTATTTTCCTTGTTTTTGTGTGAATACATGGAATTTTTTGATTTTTTATATGATAAAATGACAAAATATCATCAAAATATCATTTTTAGCTTGTAATAAATTTGTTCCTACAGTTTTTGTTATTTTTCTTTAACCTTGATTTTTTGTAGAAACTTGAGGTATGCGTAACTTGCACTAAACAAAGAGAAATTGTGACCGCTAAAGTATGATGAAAAATTTGAAAGTGGAGTAAATGTGAAGAATTTGAGCTGGGCTTTACTCTGACGTACCACACTACTCTTGTAATCCATTCTAAATAATTTTTCTGATGGCATTCACTTTTACCCCGAAATTCATAAGATTTGCAAAACCGCACCGGGGAAATGTGAATGGCTTATAAAATTTTTGTTTTTCATACGAATTTGTTCAAAATTTGTGTGGCGCATCCTAAATAATGTAGAATTAAAAATAAATCAACCATAATGTGATATATAAAATAAAAAATACTTAAAATAACGCTTTTATCTCAACTCATGAAAATCCATTCACAATTACCCCGGTTAACCATATTTATATGTTACTATCATTGTGTAACAATATTTCCCTTTGATTCTGGAGTATTTAAATCTATTGCACATAGACGCAACATTTCAAAATTATAATAAATAATTGATTTATTATTGCATATGATGAAATTTACGCGAATTGATCATATCGATTGCATGTTCAAAACAATTTTCTACATGCTTCAACGCACGAAGAAATCGCAAGCAGACAAACAACGGCAAAAGAAATATTTTCACCATTGGATATCGCGGCCGAAAAAAAATTTAATTTTTTTGCAAAACAACAAAATATTATTCAACAAGTTCGTGTATCTTACCGCCAAATACCCCCAACTGTTATCGACCGATTCTAGAATTGTGTATTAAAAACGCCCTCAAAGCCTCAATGAACGAACATAACAACGAGTTGTTAGCAAACTGGGGCTCGCTGACTGATGATGTATCGATTAATCGACAATCGGTATACGTATCTGTGTGTATGCTGAACCATATTATAAATTCAGGTTAATAATTTATTTATTGTATTGTAAAATATGTAGCAAAAAAATTATAATGTTTTTTTTTGTTAGTTGCGAAAAATAATATGAATATATGAATTTGAAATTGCATGTTTATAAATTTTATATGATTTAATTTTGTAGAATTTATTTTAGATAAATGTTGAAATGTGATGAATGGCATTGACTACCGCGTGAATTATTCAAGTATCCAGACAGACGTAATGAATAACTTACTAGTTACAATATATTTTACACTTTATTAATTTATGCGTATATAGATTTTATGAAACGGATATTTTGCCAAGGAACAATTCCAAGTGAATGTCAATCTCGTTTGTAATAGGAAAGGCGAAAATTAAATCCTAAAATATATTTTTTTCCCAGCTATCACTCTTTTACTAACAGATAAATGCCACTAAAATTACACTTTATAGTCATATGTAATGAGTAGGTAGGGTAAATGCGGGAGAGATGCCGCAGTAGCCATAATTCGTTCGCTAATTAATAGATAGCGCTAATAATGGATTTACGGTTAAAATAGGTTGTTAATTTACGCTGTATATGGTTACATTTATGATTAGTGCATTAAGTTAGAAATTATCCAACATTCTATTATTGAAATGTAAATTTTTTACGTAAAAAATTTATTAAGCATTTAATTCATTGGAATTTAAAAATGTATATTTCATTATTTTAAGGAAAATGAGTTTTATTGTTAATTTAGGTATATTTTAAAAACATGTGGCATCTATCTCAACAAAAAGGAGAGATGCTGCAGTTAAAATTGGTATAGATGCCGCATCATATTACATATTAAAAACATATACCTTAATTATACAATTTTTTTAGGGCTGTAAATTATGCCACGTAAATATAAAAGATCCAGTATAATGGGTCAGGAAGTGCTCTGATGTTAGTGAAGATAACGAAAATAATGATGATTTCCTGTATATCGAATGTTTTGGGTAGTACTCAGATACAACGAAAAAAATTAACTGGTTCAGATGTATAAAGTGTCAAAAATGGTTACATATGACATGCACTGTGTATGGAGATGTGTGTAATATATGTTCAAGGAAATCGCTGCGCCAAAAAAGTGCAAAATTTTTAATATTACCTATACAGCGTCTCACTTTTTTGATGCGGCATCTCTCCCATAGGTGTGGGAGAGACGCCGCTTTGCAGGCTCTACAAAAGTGTTAATTATGAATCCTTTTTACGACTGAGAATTTAAGTTTATATATAAATAATTTTAAAAAACAATGTTTACCTTATGAAAATTAAAATAAATCTTTCAGAATATTTTAATCGATGAAAGAAACTGTATTTTCTTTGTATAAATTAGAAAATGATCCAGAAAAACTAACTAGAAGTAGGTACGTATTATTTACTTTAGTACTTCTAACTTAAGATTTATGTTTAAAAATTATTTTAACCTTCAAAATAATGCAGCACGCTGCTCGTAGCTAGCCAAACTGTTTTTATTTTTAACTCAAATCAGTTTAATGTTAACATAAGTACGTTTTCCGAATTTGTATATTTGTAATGCGTAATTTGATCGTACGATCCAATTAACGTAGTTGCTCTGAAATAGTCAGGCACAAAAGTATATCTCAGCAAAATAAATTTCTTTTATCAAAAATTAAATAATGCAGTAATATTCTTCAGTTATTATATTTGTATACCACTTGTTTTTTTGAATTGCCGCGCGCTTATGGCGTAGCAATTTAAAAGAATTGTTGAAAAAGCGTTGTAAAAACGTTATAAATGATATTTTTAAATTATATTTCAAAAACGGCGTGGTTAATAACTTTTATTTCTTATTAAATATAGTTTGTAATTTTGTATTAAATAACATATTAAATTTTTATTAAATCCTTTGACACGTTTTCATTTTATTAAAGAAAAATAGAATTTTCCCATAAGAGCCCATGTTAAAATTACAAAATTTTGAAATCGTTTTTCTCAAAATTGGGATGATCAATTCTTTTTTCGGTAAGGGCTCGTATTATTGGTATTGGATTAAATAAATATTTAGAGAAGTTTCGTTAAATTCTTTTGAAAAAATTGTTTTATCGACCAACTACCTTAATATTGTCTTAAGTTCATTTAAAGTTACGAGTTATTTTGCTGCAATTTTTGTATTATTTTAATAATTATATAGGTAAATATAATTACATAAGTATAAGAAAGTATTATTCGAATTATTAGGGTTATTTTAATTTCACAAAAATAAGAATTTAAATACCGCTTAATAGTCACTGAGACAAGAGTTGGTAAAATTAGATATTTACATTAAAGAAAAAGTACATTTATCTGCTGTGGTAACACCTTTTGGACATTGGTAGACAAACGGACAGATACTATTTTTCAAATAAATTTATTTCAAAAATAATCTTAAAACATTTTTCATGTTCATATATTAGGTGCATTTACATACATGTAATCAAAAGATATTTATGTACAAACATTTTTTTTTACATCTAAATATATTTTGTTTCCAATCCAGCTAGGACCCATTAATTAACCGAGATGAATAATATTGTTGATAATGAAAATTTAATTAGCATTCGAGAATCTAAAATCAATTATTGTCAAGAACTGCTTGTTTAGTTTTAATTAATAATTATAATAATTTGAGCAGTTGGTTTAAAAAGGTAATTGTACAACAAATGGCGCAAAATTTCACAGCTGACTGTTTTTTAGCTCACGGATTTGAAATTAAAGTAAGGTTTACATTTTCTACCGAAAACACCAATACTGTCGGAAGTTTATTTAATTTTTGGAAGACATAAAGAATCAACAATTTAACAAACTGCCTCCTCCATGTTGATTGCCAAGTTCACTTTTCAAGTAGACTTACTTGTTACTAAGTCTGTTCAATTAAAAAATATATTTTGAAAATAACCAGTCCCTTTTTTTTAAAACAATTAAAACAATATAGATAACTGCTCATATATTTTTGATTTATGGCCCCTTTTACTTCATGCTTTTTTGTTGTTTTACAAAATGTATTTTTTTCTGGTTATTTGGTTTTGTTTTGTCAAATTTTCTCATAATTGTTTTTTAAACAATAACCCGGAGAAACTGATACGGAAACTGGTGGCGTCAACTTGTTAAATTTTAATTTATTTTTAATAATTTTAGTAACAAAATGAACTGGCTAGTTGAAAATTTTTGAATCATTCAAGTTGTAGATGTATAATCAGTTTCAATAATAATAAGACGTGCGTTTTTATTTTTCTAATAAATTGTATAATTTTATTATGAAGCCATTCGTCAACTGTTAATGAAATTGATGCCGAATTCGTGCCTTTTAATTATGTAAATTGCGGTGAGGAATGTTTTTTTTCCGAAAACCACAAATATTAATGCATATATACGGAAAACGTAATACAATAAATATATCCACAGTACCGACTTGTATTCGTGTTTCATAAAATATATTCCATTTACGACAAAACACTTAATAAAGTGTGTGTATCACTTAATTAATATAGTAAATTAAACGAAGACAACGACATAGAAAATTTACATAAACGGAACAAAGACTACACGAGTGAAAAGATCAATAATAAAATATGTATGTACGCGAGCGAGTGAAACAGGACGATACGTGTAGAATGAATTAGATATATATAAGGGTATGTTCTCTATAATTTATTATTGCTATAAATTACAAAGGGGAATTCATCACATACTGAATTTCATCTGTGTACATACATTGTTTTGTTGGGTTTGTTCACTTCGGTACGTTTCTAATTCAAGGATCTCTGTGAACGCGAAGTAGCGTACCGAACCGACTGCCGAAGAACGGGACGAACTTGACATGGTGTGGTGGTCGATGTTGTTGTTTATAAGGGTGGTTGTTGGGGGTGGCGGCACACAAGGAATTTTCCTTCAATTTATTCCCTTACAACAATTTTTTTTTACCTACATGTACTGATGCAAAAAGTCGTGGAAGATTGGGGATGATGAGTATTTCGAACGACTTTTATGGTTTGTTGAAAATGAAATGTGCGTATTATCTGAAGTAGACACGATGAAATATCTCTTTATAATCTTTGACATATCATATTTAATATTATTGTTTTGGTCGTCAAAAAAATGTACGGTAAGTTGCGATGAAATTCAGTAGTTAGTCGTAAATATTGTCTACAGTTTTACGGTATGTCGTATATAAAAAGCTTGTTTCGCAACAGATAGAGATTTCTATTAGTAAAATTTCTTTTCGCAACAGATAGAGATTTCTATTTCTAAAATTTAGGGTGCAGTAATTTTTATAAAAAAGGGTAATTTTAAGTTTAAGGTACCATAATAGTGTACAATTTTGAAGAAGTTAATTTTTTTTGTCTTTTCTTAAAGTACATACAGTTACCAATGTTTCTCAAAATTTCAAATTGAAATTTGAATTATTACGGTCGCTACGGCCATGGATCAATGGATTCAGTCTAAATACAAAATTCTATGGACCGATAGCCGTCTTTTGGCGGGATGTTATATCACTTTACATTCAGTAAAGATCAATTGTTATCACCACAGTATCACATTTTTGTTGAAGCAAGAATTTGAAACAATTTCGAGACAAATTTTAATCGCATTTGTCTTGAAATGCTCTTTTTAAAAACGGTACCCACTCTCAGAGGGAAAGTTTCCAAGCTATAAGTTTGAAATTTTGACAGAATGTTCTTTATTCCATTCTCCATGTACTTATGGAAGCTTTTTTTTTTTAAATCTTCCTATTTTTTCACACTGAAAACTGTTGAAAAAAAGGCCTAAATTTGGCACTTTTTATTCAGACACATAACAACTTACCTAGAGATTCATAATCTATTTAATTTTTTTATCAAATGAAAACTGCGGCCGCAACCGTGGGCACCAATAGCCGCGCTTTTTTAACGACACTTTTTTTTTTTTAAAATGAATAAAAAAATATTTTTGTATTGTTAAATAGTGGTATTAATTTTAAAAAAAATTTATCCCCATTCCCCCATCCTATCCATCCAAAAAAATTGCGAAAATTGACTATTTTTCAGCCGGTCACACTGTGATGGTACCTTAAGTTAAAATAAAATACTATAACTTACTGGGAAAAAAGATTAAAGAGACTGAAAAGTTTAACATAGTCTACAAACTAAAAAAAATTTGTATGTAATCCACTTCATTCACAAAAAATTAAGTTTATCTGTGTGTCTTAAAATATAATCTTTTGAAAATTAAATTTGTTAATCAATAAGCCGCGCTGTTGCGACCTCAAAACGTCAAGATCTGGTGAAAATCGCCTGTGTTCAAATTAATTTGATTGTCAAGTACTTTCGTTTCTTTCCTTTCTTATAGCTTCACTGTCTGTGTAGTCTATATGGGCAGGAAAATAAAAAACTGTAAATTTCAGTTATGGTGGGAGTGCAGAGAAGTAACCTTTATCTAGAATGTGTTGCTGTCTTTAAACTAAATGCAGTTGTTATCAGTTTGGGTAGTAAAGCATTTAAAGCATAAAAATCAGTTTTTGCCAATAACTTTTTTATTATTAGTTTTACACAAAGAAGTCCCAACGCAAAAGTTAAAGCAAATAATAGTATCTTTTACAAAAAATGTCTTCATAAAATTTTCACTACAAATCCTTAAGGAGTTTCCACATTCTCGCCAAGATTGGACGAAACGAGAATGTAGTGTAGAGGGTCATTTCGTTGTGTTTGCGGTTGGTGTTTTAATGCTATTCATATGGCTGAGCCAACCTCAGCGAGTAACTCGACGAGGAACCTCGTCCAACCTCGGCGAGAATGTGGAGACTCCTTTATATCGTATCCATTTAATTTATATCTGTGGTTGCAGATAAATCATAAATTAACGCCATCACGGTTGATTTTGTAATTATCTTTTTGGGTTAGATTAAAAACAACATGTCCAAAGTTACTTGTGAGCAATCTGTTTAAAAATCAAGAAAAGTATTGATCAGAGATTTAGCGGGCTTGTCGGCTTCCAAATCACCGACTAGTTGATTGACTAGAGAAAGTAATCGATTCAGTAAGTGGGAATGAAATTTTAATGAATGGTTCGGTAATTACAAGAATTAAATAACTCCTTTGTATATAATTTAGAGGTAATCTAAAATGCCGAACAGGCGCAAAGATGAGAAAGTTAAGTGAGACAATTTTTTTAAAAAAATTATTAATTAATGTAAATACACAAATATTTATTCCGGACTCCCAACCAACTTTTTGGTGTTTTCTGTAGACTGCTCATAGGCTGTTCAGTGACTACTAAAATTGTCGATTAGTCGGTACCTCTCAATTGAATTTTTTGTTTATTTGATTTTACTGCTGTCGACTTCAACTCCGATTCGTGTCCAACTCCACCGAGAACGGTAAGATACCTTTGACTCTGTTCCCGAATCCGATGTCACGTCGCCTCCAATAAAACCACTTCTGTAACATCCCTAATAACCAGTACCTATTCGTTTTCATTACAATTTGAAATTCTTATATATTCCATATTGTCGTTAATATATCCTCTGCACTTCACACAATTGATTTTCCGACAACCTTGATGCGCAATAACTTTTCGCCACCAATTGCAATGTATATAATATTTAAGCCATATCTATATTATCGACAATTTTGTTCATCAAAAACTCTGATGATATATTTCTCGATTGAATTAAGAGGGTTCGGCAAAATTCCTGTGGGATTTTGATTAAAATATTTTTTCCTATATTTTTTCGTCGTCTGCTATCTGATCTTACACAGGATATAAATAAAACTACCTATTCTCATAAATTCAGCATCGAAAATTAATTAATTTAAATAAATTTTGTTTCTTGAAAAATGGAAATTTTTTCCTCTAACTAAGAGTATAAATCATTTCAAAAATAAATATTACAAGTGGTCATGGTTCATGAATTTTCAAAATGTGGATTCATTAATTATTTAACACCTTCCCGAAAAACACAATAACGCACACCCCATAAACCCATCAGCAAAAAATCACCTCAACAAAAGAATTTCACTCAACAAAAATCATGCAGAAAAAGATCGTAAATTCTTATTGGCTTTTAATTTTCATCACTATACCCATCCCTTCCACCCCAAAAACCCATACACACGTTTAAAAAAATCATATAATGGCTATTGTAACACTTTATCAAAAAAAAAAACAGCAAGGGTTCCCTCTGACAAACCCTATTATTCTATTTGTATCTGTGTTTAAAACTGTTGTATATACGTATACATGTGTGTATATATGTGTGTGTGCCCCCACCATTTTATATGTATAACATAATGTTAGTCTAAAAATCAAGTTTCCATCAAAACGTGTGCTCTCCACTAAATTATTATGTTCATTTTTTTTAGTGTTTAAAATTGAACGGCGAACACACTAGAGCACCGTTTATTTGTTAGTAGTTAGTTTTTAGTAAGTTCCAGTACATGCGTATTTCAATAAGAAACAAATATATTTCTTTATTTGAAAATATATTCCAGCTATTATAGTTATTTATGTGTATCGGCCCCGTGTTTAGTATTATTACTCAATTTATTATTATGAGCTGTAATCATTTTTTTTTTAAAGTGATTTTTTTATAATTCAATTTTCATTGTGTTTTGTTTGTTTTTATCAAATCAAAAAGTGTTCCAAGACATTTTGTGTTTTTTTTTCTTTTTAAATTTTTTTGATATTTTATTTAATGAAGCTTTAGTTTAATTTGTGAATAAGTGGAAGTATTGGTTATATTTTGTCTGTTTTTTTTAACCTCGTCAAAAAATGTGGTTTTATGTAAGTAAAAATTATGTGTAACTACTTGGGTATTTTTTTACATACGGCTTACCTTACTCTAAACAATTTCATGTTTTTTTTTAAACAAAAGCGTTCCTTTTATTGGTAGGATTACCCAAAATTAACTTTTCTCTAATTTTTATGGATTGAAAAAGGAATGAAAAAATTTATAAAAATTACTTTCAAAAACTGCTTTTTACGATACAAGCGGAAAGCAAATTTAAGCGTGTCTTCCCGGCGCTCCAACCGTAATCATATTTAGTATTAAGGTATTAAACAAAGAAATTTTTGAATTTAAATTTGAATTGTATGTCAATTTTTTTTTTTTTTTTATTACAAAAAGTGAAAATTATCGAGTACTTACAATGACTATTCCTTGTTTTATTGGTAGGATGACTCAAAATTAACTTTCCTGTAATTTTTATGAATTGAAAACGGAATGAAAAAATTTATAAAAATTACTTTCAAAAACTGCTTTTTACGATACAAGTGGAAAGCAAATTTAAACTTGTCTTCCCGGCGCTCCAACCGTAATGACATTTAGTACTAAGATATTAAAAAGAAATTTTTGAATTTAAATTTGAATTGTATTTGAATTTCTTTTTTTATTACAGAAAGTGAAAATGTTATAGTTGTTGTTAAATTCTTAGTCCTTAAAACTCTGGTACTACAAAAAAGTAGGTACAGAGTTCGTATAAATTCGAGTTAAAAATATGTTTTGGTATAGCTCGTTTTTTCTTTTTCTTTTGTTACATTGACGTCGGGTTCGTATGTTAAAGTAGATCCAAAACAAAATACTAATAATAGTGACTAATATTAAATAAGATTAATTTCGTTTTTCGCTTTAAAAATTTTCATGAATTTTTCCGACAAAAATTAAATTGATTTGAACTTCCGTCGGCTCTTGTCAATTAAAGTAGCTAGCCACAGTCTTTTTTGTAGATTAAAACTAAAAAAACGTAGCAGGTTATTGCAGTTGGTTTTTTGGAACTAGAATTAAAATTGTTAAAATGTATCAAAAAATTTAGTTCTTGTTGCGAAATTGATTAAAACTTTTTCAAGCATTAATATTTTTGCAAACTAAAAATCAAACAATTTATAAATTCTTCATTTTCAATTTTCAAATTTTCAGTAATTGTGCATAAACATGATACAGCCGTCGGCCAAAATAAAAATCTACGGAACATACCTTTTTTGGAAACTGTATTAAATTAAACTTTCGGAGCTAAATTAACTCAAAATCTTTAATACTTACCGCTTGTTTCAATTCAAATAACATTCACCACTAATTAAAACGGTTGATAAAAATTTTGAATTTGTGTTCTGTCCAACTTTTTGAAAATATCGCTTTCTTTTGAAAAGGTTATTTTTGTGGCTAACATCATAGGGATTTTAAGAAATTTTTTGTTGTAATTCAAGAGCGCACTATAAAGAAATATCTTTATTATAAGACGTTTAAATCACTTAATTAAATCATAATAATTAAAATTTCAAATCACAAAGAGCTGTAAATGGACACTTAATTTAAATTAAAGCAAGTCGAACGAAAAATGATTGTGATTTTCATCATGTTTCGAGGTGAAAAGCCGAAAGAAACAGGTAAGAACACAGTCTGTTTTATGGACCAGTGATTATGTCATACTGGCTTCCTAGATGAACCCTTTCTGTTTACTAATTTTCATTTGAACGTATACAGTCTTCAATTATTAATTCAGCCAGCAAATATGGTTTGTTTCCAAATTATCGGTACGTAATTAGTGAACTTCCATTTTCAAATATTTATGAATGAATTATTTTAATAAATTATACTTTTTATGTAAATTTCTTAGAATATGTATATATATTTTCGTGTTTCAAAAATTTACACTAGCGAGCAATATCTGATAAAATTTGTAAAAATACAAATTAGAAAACAAAAATTATTTTCTCATACTTACGTATACCAACTAATATCCATCCACCAATCAAATATTTTTACGCACTAAATCATTTTTTCTGTTTTATTTCCTGTTTTGTTTGGTACTTGGTTAATTATTACTAATTAACACAATGTAAGTTAAAAAAAATTTATGTATTATGTTGATAATTACTCATTACGATTCTAATTTTTACCTAAACCATTATTTTTATTTTCTTTCAAAAAAATTAATTAATTTAATTATCTTCATAATTTTATTTCTGCTTATGCAAAATATTTTTGAAATTAATTAGATTATTTTCGTTTACATTTATCAAATCAAGTATTCTTTCATATCTTTCTTTACAGTCTGCTAGTCTCTTTAATATTTCCATATATAATCTGCCTAAAAACGATCGGGCCTAGAAACTCTTGTTCAAAAATTCCGTGGTTAATTCACTGCGAGCAAAGATAAATTTCAATTTTCCTGATTATTCAGGTGGTAGACACAATAGAGAATTTTAAAGCTAATATTTTTTTTTTTTTTTTTTTGGATGTTACCTTTAGTATTTAGCATAACAAAATATCAAAATTCGAATCTATTCTAACGTATAGTTATTACTTTTTTAACAGATACCTAATGAGTTTATTCTTCAGAATTTTGAGAATTTGAAATCCTAAAATTGGTTTTGGAAAAATACAGACCGGTAGTAGTAGCAGGAGGGCGTCCTTAAGAAATTTAATTTTAAAAACAGAGGAAAACTTGGACGTTTATGTCGATTCTAAGTATTAGTGGAACGTCCGTTTTTTTTTTTAATAATTTAATTAACAATTGTAATTTCAGAATAAAAAAAAAATCTAGAAAAATACAAATATTAATTTGTGACAGTAATTGATATGATGACAGAATTTGTACAGATTTTTTAGATGTCGAACGTCAAATCCTCTGGACAATGATTTCCATATCTTCTAAACCTTTTAATTGTTAACGTTTTCCTCCTCCCTTACAAATAAATTTGGCTTCAGCACAGCATATTTTTTTGATGTGTAGGTACTACAAACGTTGCTTCAAGTGATTGGAAATTATTTTTTATGAATGGCGCACGGTCTTTACGATCTGGCGCAGATTGTCTTCGTTAACTACTCTTACAATTCGCCTTAATTTCTAAATTATTTTTGGATAGTTATGCTTGACACATTCTGTTTAAACTGACTGTACGTGTATTTTCAAAAAAATAAAGTTTCATTCAATCCCATTGAAAAAATAAAGAACTAAATCCTATAAGACGAGTTACAGTATGTAATCCGTTTAAAATTACTCGAAACAAAGTCTACAAATCATTTAAGTCCTTTTGAATATGTATATAGATACACTTACAGGATACGGCATATAGCGAACAGCCGCAACCGGGGAAATATTTTAACTCTTACTTTAAATAAATACTCAAATAAATCATATAAAACATATTTAATCGTATTGTTGTCCTTGTCACACTTTCGTTTCAAAAAATATAAATACGATACAGTGTGATTCGAAATTAATATAGAGGACATTTTTAAAGTTGTAATATGTAATGGTGGAGGTGCTGAGTAGAATGTTTATCTAAGCTACCTTTCAATATTTTTGTAATTCTAGTGTTCAGATTACGGAATTAAATTCTAAGTAGTGTTTTACTTTTCGGGAGCCTTGAGCCATTTTAGCGACCATAATCCAACATATAAATGTTTTTCGGATCACGGATTATCTTCCCCTTTCTATGGCCTATACCCGAAAGGTTGCTGGCTTTAACAAAAAATTCATGAAAGCAGTTGTGTCGAAAATTTTGTCACTTATTATTACATGAGAGGTTTGTATTTTTGCGAATAAATTTGGATTTGTCTAACAAAAATTTGTTGCCATTAACAATTTAACGAGAAGAACTGTTAATTAACAAAAACGCGAAAGCGAAGCTGAAGCGTTTTTGGGTTAACAGTAGTACGAGTTAAATTGCTTTTAGGTAAGACACTTGAATTGTAGAAAATACAAGTTTATTCAGAAAAAATATAAAACTCAAGTTTAATACGGTAAGATGATTTAACGAATAAAATAAATTATAGTCTAATTCATATTATTTTTTAATACATTGTTACTATGGTTCTGAAATCAATTAAATTTACCAATACGAATTTTTGTTTCGTTTTTATCCTGTTTACTTACAATGAAATGGCCAATGAAATGTTTTGTATCATTTTTTTCGCTGTAAAAATCTGTCCTAACTTTTTTTCCATGGTAAAAGTGAAAAAATACAATATTCTTATGTGACTTGATACACATGAGTTAAATTATCATCTTTAATTGGAACTGAAGAATTTTTTCATAAAAAGATATCGCTTTCGAAATGTAGTCAAAAAATTAATCATTTTTTTCAAACACCTATACGTTTCAAAAATCTTTCTGTTTCCTTCTCTTGCAAACCCGACACTCAAAATCGTAAAACTTTTTACAGTGGTATCTCCTAATGATATTAGATAATTTAGAGATAGGTCAAGCTCTTATATTTTATGAAATTAATTGATTTTTTTCACTTTTCTTTACCCTTGTATCTAGGAAACTATACTGAGTTTGCCACAAAATGCAGGAAAGTATTTTTGTATCAAATTTTATGACTTATTATTAGACGACAGTTTCGTACATTTTTGAATAAATTTTTGTTTATTTATAAGGAAAATTTGTTGCTTAGCACAAACGAGAAGTGCTGCCAACTAACAAAAAATACGACAGCGTAGCCGGAAGCATAGGTAACAGAAGCCGCCCGAAAACTCATCGTGTTAAATTTCGATAATTCTTCTGTTTTTGTAATCTATAAGTGTTGCGGAATTGTGCTAAGCAATAACTTATGGGATATTCATTTGTTTCTGTAGAGTAGGCGTGGGCAAAGTGACCCATGTGTAAATCTGCCGAAATCAATTTTTTCGACTTTCTTCTATCTAATTGCAATACAAAAGACAAAAACAACATAAGTCAGCGTTATTTATAATAAGTAAATAGGGGAGGGTGCACGGAGAGAAAATTCCTATAAAAATTACTGTGCTCATACTACAATCGACGTGTAACAGGCGAACATATCCAATTTTTGTACGGTAAAATTATAAAAATTATAGTTATATTATTGTAATTTTTATAATTTTACCGTACAAAAATTGAATATGTTCGCCTGTTAAACGTCGATTGTAGTATGAGCACAGTAATTTTTATAGGAATTTTCTCTCCGTGTGGGACAAAATGAGGTCGTTAAGCATTTTTCAAGACTTTTTCTAGTTATTTCTACCATCTTTAATAGTTAGTTCTCCAAATTAAACCAAAAAAGGAAGGTTGAATCTGAGCTAAAAAAAAACACTAACAATAATAAATGAACAAGAGCGAAGACTTGCTTGCTGTTTAATAATTTGTTTAGCTACTTATTACACCACAGGTGGACCAAAACGTAGCGAAATACAATTCTTTGTATTTATATATTTTGTAAAAATGTTAGACATTTGTTGTTCTTTTGTTCAGTTTAATTTGAAAGATCGATTATCAAAGATAGCAGAAATAATCGAAAAACGTTTTGATCTCAAAAACTCGGAGTTTATTATCAAAGTTTAGCTACGTCAGTTTACCTCACATTCCCCTATATTTCCATTAAGAAATTAAAAATATTTTTTAGGCCTTATTGGTCGGACTTATCTATTACAAGGGGTCGCCCTGTGTGCATAGTTTCCTGTAATTTTAGGTATATCGAAATGATAAATATTAAAAGTACGTATATGTAAATTGTAAGTACACAGATCCATATACTACAGGGGCTTTAAAGAATGATGGCCAGTACCTCAAACTGCCATTGAAGCTCTGAACTCCCTTTTTTACACTCCTACACTTAATTACTGTATAATTAATGCGTAGTTAATTTTATCACAGCTGACCATTCACATAACTCTATCATTGTTTTTCATCTATCATTTATCTCTCTTTTACATATACGTACTACTACTATATCTGAATGGCATATAAAATATATATGTATAAATGAATGTTCAGGAAGATTTATTATATCCCTTTATACAATATATTTGATATAAATTATTTAATGTACCCTTTTCAACAGATATGAGTTATTACTCAATATTTTGCGATGGTTTTACTTTTTTTTTTTGGTGTGTTTTGTTACATATTTATAATTTTATGATTTAGTGTGTTAGATATGGAGCCTACAATTAAAAATCGCTTATCAGTATTTTCTCAGTTAGTGAAAATTTTATTTTTAAATTTTTTTACCAAACATTTATAACTGATTAATAATGATTTAGTATTTCTGAAATTTAAATTCATATCACACTCAACAATTCCGAGGCGTTTATGTTTGAAAATATACTAAGTTAAACTACAGAATCTTTAGTTTTTCCGTATTAGCAATTGCAATTCAGTGTATAGAATTACAGAAAATTATGTACTTTTACTTTGTTTTTTAATTACTTCTATAGCGCGAATGCGCGAAAATTGAAATATTTAATTTTTTTTCATAAACTTTAAGTAATCTACATTCAAATAAAAGAAAAAATCAAGCAAAAATTTCTTACTGTTTTCAAGAAAAAAATTATTTTCAGCACTCTAGACTAGAATATTGCCTTAAAGCCAGACGATACATTTTTTCAAAGATTTTAGTATCAGATTGTTAATATTTAAGGAGTTGCAGATATCAAGATGAACAAAATAGTTTGAAACTTCAGTTAAGTAAATGTTTATTGTCATTTATATCTACATAGAACATGGCAAACTAAATTGGTAACAAATTTTTACACCCATAACATAATTACTATAGCATCAGTGGAAGCGCTGGAAACATTATAATAATATTCGATATCTTTCTATTCAGTTGCATAGCACAATATTAAATATAACAAACAGTGGGAGCGCTGTGTATAACATTTTTAACATTATTCACAGCGCCCCCATATTTTAAAATATTTTACGAGATTTTTCCTGAAATTTTTGTTATAAAATTTTTGTCAGTATGATCGAAGAACACCAAATTTACACCTAATTCTCCATACCTTAAATTACAAAAAAACACTTCTTTTTATCTGTGGGACGGCTAGGTTTACGTAAAACTAGCCGTCCCTTTTGTTTCTCATGTTTTCTCGAAAACGGTAAAGACACCTAAATTACATCTATTTCGTACCTAGTAGTGTTTTGAGATTTTTCAAATTTTTATTTTGGGTGCGGCTAGATTTACGAAGGTCAAAATCGGAACTTTCAAAATCGTGTAACATTTTGCAACAAAATTATCGTTACCCAGAGTATATGTAATTCATAATAATTAATTGTATAATAGGTGAATTTCGCACACATACACATCACGTACGTTCTGAAATGGACAAATGGTCATTTTATTTATGATTTTTTAGTTGGGACGTTTTCGCACCATTTTGTTTATTGACGGTAATAATTAATAATTATAAATTTTCTGTTTTTTCTCTTTAATATATTGAACACAATGTTACTATGTTTGTATATGTTCAATTGGACCGGATTGGGCCAGCCGGTTGTTACATATGTGTTTTGATTTATTAAAAATTAAATTTGATTATTAATTAATTATTAATTAGTATGTTACACATATTACATAGATTTTTAATTAATTTGAATAATTTATAAAATGCAAAATATCATTTTAAAATATTTTAAACATACGCTTTGATTTTATTAATTGATTTAAATCACTTATTTTGCAATAATAAATTTTATTTTGTTTATTGTAATATTTGAATTGCATTGCTGCTACTAATTTTAATAATTTATTTAAATTATAGTCGCAACTGAAAAAGGAGGCGGCTCAGTTTTAAATTTTCTCTGTAATAAAAAAGCTTTGATTTAAACAGAGATAAAAATTTTTAGATTGTGGCAAAGAAAAGAAACAAGTATTAATATGTACCTGCTCGAATCCTAAGTTTAATTTCTGACAAAAAATTAACGTGCTTAAATGGCGTTCTTATTTATAATTTTATACATACTTATCAGGATATCCATTAATGTGTATTTATCTGAGTCGGTCTCAGCATACGTCGATTCTCATAATGATTTGAGGTTGTCTCCAACTATTGACTTCAAACTGATGAATAACTTGTCCCGTCCTTCTCCCGTTCTTGATAAAAAAGACTAGAAGTGGCATTTAAAAGAATATTTAATTAAAATTATTTCGAATAACTGAGAATTATTATATTAATACTATGACGGTCATAACCTATGCCGACAAAATACTCAACTGGTACACTATTTTGACAGTTTAATTACAAAACTCAAAATTAAAATTTTTATTGAGGCATTTCATTGATAACAGATCAGAGTATATGGAAAAAATTGAGTAATTTTTCATATTTTTTAATATAATTATAACGATTAATAAATAAAACACTTTGCAAAAATACCACTTTTAATGTTTAAATTCTTATGACATGTTTCGGTCAATATATAACCATTAAATGTGCAGAACAAAATTATGTAAACAAATTTCCGACGAATACTATTGACCACTCTTCCACTCTCTCAGGCTCATCTTAACTTTCACACAATAATTAAGATAACCTTAGATAAAATTTTGTTAAGATAATGTTTGATTATGGTTCCCAAAGTGGTCGTTATCGACCCCCAGGAGTCGATAACGACCTGGAAGGGGTCCACGTCGAAGGAGGAAAAAATTGGATGTCCGTGAGATGTAAATGGCGGCCTATAACAGCGGTGTAGACGTACAGCGGAGTAGATTGTTTTGCTTGTCCTAAAATGAGAAGTTGGTATCTAGTGATCTTTTTTTTTTCTCGCCACCTGAAATGTTCCCAGGTTATATTTTCGGAAAATTTTATGAATTTGTACAGAGGGCCTGTCTAAAATCATGGTAAGTTATCTACGAGACAAAGAAATTTGATAACCACTGTGTTAGGCAATGTCCACTTATCCATCATCAAATGGTGGACAACGAATCATTGGAGGTGTTCTTTTTTTCTGAAAAATATTTGTGCACATATTTTACAGATTACATATAAATAAAAAATTTTACCATTACATAATTTAAATACCCCTGTCGCAGCATCCTGCATAACATAGCGAATTTCCGTTTATAAAAGTTAGTTTTTCTTAGAAATTAGTTGACATAGAATAATAGTTTAAAGATCTTTTTTTGACCCCGAGCTGCTCTAGTGTCTAGCAACTCCGCTCTTGGTTGATAAGATCGTGAGTTCGGTACCAACCGGGGGAGATACGTCATCTACACTACCGCATTATCCATCAATAACCATTCCAACCTCAAAACTCAATAGCACATTACAAGGGTACATATGACCTAAGCTGTTGCGTACCAAAAACTAATAGAAAAAAAAGACCTTTATTATGTGACTTTTTTTCCTCTTTCCAATGGTGTAAAAAAATTTCACAAAAATTTTTAAATAAGGGGAAATTTTGGCAAAAAACTAATTTTTTTCACGAAAATTGCCAAAAAAATCATGTTCCGGGCATCGGACGTGTCTGGTTAACCAACACGTCCAATGGTTTGGGATTTCCAATATTTTCACCAAATTTCATAAACGTAAGACGTTTCGCTCGAGAGTTATCGCGCGGACACACACATATATATATATATATATATATATATATATATATATATATATATATATATATATATATATATATATATATATATATATATATATATATATATATATATATATATATATAAGTATATATATAAATTTTAATGAATATTATTTTCGGTTCCTAGGGACCTCAAAACAAATTTCTGCCATAGTCCCGGGCTCAAGTCGCGTCATGACAGTGGCTGTAATAGCTGAATTGCATTCTGGAAATTCGCTAAATCAGAGTATTCACACATACACATACCTGCAAGATAAAAGTCATCTTCAATAAATTAAAAAAAGTCTCGTGGAAAAAATATTGGAAAATTCTATCAATTCTTTAGTTATTGCTACAGCGGATGGTAGCAGTTAACGGTAAACAATTTTATTTGTGTGCTTACGTATTAAGTGTTTACAACATCAAGAAATAAAAATCAATATTCTTATATTACATACATACCTAGGACTCATACATACTTAAAACAGATTTAATGAATAATACATGATAGTCCTATTTCCCACAGTTAGCACAGTAGAGTGAATATTTGATATGTGGTATGATCCATGTTATGAACAACAGTGTATGCGCATACTTAAGTAAACTGCGACGGACGCACACATGTGTACGCGATGGTAACCAGTTCAAGTCTTCGTAACGCAGCAGAACGGCTTAACTTAATGTCATCATCCATAATGTAAGACAAGTTTGTCTTCTTGTCATATTAGTTGGTAAATAAAAATGTTTCAACTGCAACAAAATCATATATCAGATCATGAAATAGTTCCACTTCGATTTTTTTCAAAACATTGAATTATGTCATTTAATTTCAAATTGAATAAAGATATCAACTTTTTTAAAATCTTTATTACCACTCATTGCAAACAAATAAGGAAATTTAGAAAATTTTTTGATGCAGTTAGAGATTTGCATTTGTTGGAATGAATTTGTGATATGAACTATATTTGACGTAGAGACAAAACTGATTAATATTAAAATAATAAAGTCAAACAGCATAGCTCTGTCAACAGTAATACAACTGAATACATCATTAAAAGTTATATTATAAATAATAACTGAACTAATTGCGTCTCTTGTTACTAGAAAAGTTAATTACGGCCATATTTTACTTACGGTAAATTCAAAATATTACCTAATAATACGAATTTTACTGGTAGCGAGTACTAATGATTAGTATTAACATAAGGTCTGTTTGGTAACTAGAATAAATATCACTCCAAAAAGAAAAAATAAGAACTGTAAAACTAAATAGCTTTTTAATTATGCTGGAATAAATTAGTTTCCCATGGTTAACCCAAATATGATTAGTAATAACGTTGCTAAAAGTCATGTTTGTAGGCAGCTTACTTTATTAGTAATTTAATAGAAACGTGCTGATGAGGCGTAGGGTCACAATAAATTAATTTTTTTAATAGTTTAAAAAACATTTCACTTTACTTCCCTTTACTGACGTTCACCCACGCTCGATGAGGGGACGGGGCAGCCGGGGTGTAGCCCCGGAGCCCGGGCTTGAACACGTGACCCGTAGTCTTAGATAAGGGCCCCGGAAAATTTTTCACCAGACGTTTTTTACCTCATCTCTTATATTTTTGTAAAAAAAAATTTTAAAAATGTGGTTTATTCTCGAGCCCCGTTCCTACGTTCTTCAAAGACTACTATATTAGAGTTGGAACTTAACACTAATTTTTAACAAAAAGCGACCACGAGCGTTCTAGTGGCTGATTTTTCTTTTAATCGATTCAAAATTTAAAAAGGAATAAAAAATTCCAATATTATTTTTTTTTACCATTGCCGGCGTCACTGTGAAAAGTTTAAATTAATGAAAATAATTGGTAAGATACATGTATAAATTTTGTATTAGTAGTATTCTATAAGCACAATTGATATATAAAAAAAAATTATAACATTTTTTTAGAGAGAGAAAAAACTATTGACATTTTAGAATGAATACGTAGACTAAAATCAAACATTTATAAGAATTCCTACTTGTCAAATTATTTATTTTTATCAATTTTTAGCATTGAAGCCGTGGTTTAATAAAAAAATACTATTTGAATTTTATATTTTATTTTAAATTCTGTATTGATTGAAAAAAAAAAACCGGCCACAAGAACGCTCGTGGTCACTTTTTCAGTTTCTAAGTAACTTTTTAAGGGTAAGTTCCTAGCCTATAAACAAGCCATAATATTTTATTCATACGTGTATTACCAATATAATTGGAAATATTATTATGAAAATCCCTTTCCAAATGAACTACACTACACTAAATATTATTTAAAATGGTTATGACTACATAAAATGATTAAATATGTATTTATGTATTGTAGAAGGAATTCTAATTCGGTTCGACTGACTGAAGAACTGAACATGATTGGAACTGGTCCGTTATGATTTATTGTTTGACGTTTACTCTTATAAAAATATTAATTCATAACAAAAAAAAATAAAATACCAAACATATAAAATACCATAATTAGAAATACATGCTACACAACTAACTGGTTGACCATATTGAATTGATTATTATTCATACAGACAGGAATTTCAGAATAAAAAGATTGACTTTTTTCTCAAAGAATTAACAAGCCATTTCTTCAAACTTGCTTGATTTTCTTCATAAAAATACGGAGAGCTACAAATGAAAATCAATTATAGATAACATAAAGTGAATTCATATTTTTTTACTCTTGAACCGCCACTGGCCACCACAACCAAATTAATTACATAATTATATAATTTATATATTTTAAATTGAATAATAATATATTATAATGTGTAGCTATTACATAATCCCTTTAAGTATGGTTAGATATATTCAAAATGATTATCTATAAACCCACAAATAGATACTCTACAACCAAATTCTCCACTAATTCATAAATCCAAATCACTGCATCTGTATTACATGCATAGTATCCTCCACTGACTGCCACACTATATTAAATGCATAATATCATATTATCAATCCACAGTATAAGATTTATAACATCAGTGGTGTTGCATTTAAGCTGCGGAGAGCAGCCATTAAAATTAGGGTTGTGCCAAATCCGTTTGTGTCTGCCAGGTCAACTTTGTTAATAAGTGTGAGCCGTCTGCTTCAGTGTTTAGACCTAAATCTCTGTGGGTATTTTGTGTTTACCATTTTTGACTTGATGATTTAAAGATCCAATTGGTTGTTTAAAATTGGGTAAATTAATGAAAAAATTGTTTTTCAATATGTAATTCATCATAATCCTAAATTTATAAATAGAAATAGATAGTTACCACCCTTTTTTTAATGGCCGTTATAACTTGATAAAATGATAAATGGTCTTTTTTTTTAAACAGAAAAAAGGGATTCAATTTTTTTTCAGTTCATTCTTACATTTATGTAATTTAAAAATTTCAAAGACTGTAAAAGAGTAAACTTTTAAAATTAAAAAAATTCGCTTAATTAAAACTAAATTAGATGCTTTGGTTTCTAAAAGCTTTGAGTTCCTACACGGAGAGAAAATTCCTATAAAAATTACTGTGCCCAGCACTACAATCGACGTGTAAAAGACAAACATATTCAATTCTGTAAGGTAAAAATATAAAGATTATAATTAATCATAAAAAATTTAAAGGACGGAATGTTCTTTTCGTAATATTATCTCCGTAAAATTTGTAAAACAGCACAGTAAAAAGTTCCATTACCGACAAAAAAATAATTTTTAATTGTTTTTATTAAAAAAATTACCATGCTACATGCTAATAATAGAAAGAAAAAAAAAACAGAAAGAAGGTTGGTTGTGTTGGTAACGCTGTAATGAAATGTACCTCAACAAGCGAGTTACATACGAACCATAGGTGTGGACTGTGGAAGAAACTTTGTCAGACAGTTCGCACCAAGCACCTTGATGCAGCTAGTAGTCAGTTTCTTTTACACTCTCTTAGGATGATGTCATCGTTTAATTCATCTTTTTGTTATTTACCTATCTTTAGTATATGTATTAGAATATATTGTTGGCAATCATTTTTGTATACATGTTTTTACAGGTACAGTGCAACCAACATAAGGTCGCGGTCAGATGCGCAAATGAAAGAGTACGACAACAAGAATTAAACTATAATATATATGCATAAGAGTGTGATAAAAGTTGTGTTAGTAGCACCTCATTAAATTTTACCATGCTAGCACATATTTTTTATTTTGGTCGTCGACCGCGCACGGATTATAGGGGAGCATGGTAATTTTTCTAAAATTTTCTCTACAAAAATTATAGGATTTTTCTCTCCGTGTAGGGTTAAAATGTTGAAAACAAGTTAAAAGTAATAAAATCCCATATATTTTAGAATATAAAAATCATTTCGAAGTTTTATGTTGATTAGGAAAACCTACCATGGAGAAAATTTATTATAATACCTAGGTATATGGCAAAATACATGTAGGTATAGGTGAAATTATCTAAACTTCGACTAACATCATTAACAAATAAAAAAAATCAGACGTACAATTTTATATTACTATAGTTATTCTAATACAAAAATAACAAAAAGGAAAAGTGACAGAAAAATTTGGTACGTCTAATTTTGATGAATTTGTTGCATTTGTTTAATAACGTCAGTCCAAGTTTAGATGATTTTTACTTATACACTCTTATGGGAAATAAAATATTTTTGGTTACATAAGTAACTTATTTTAAACATATAATCCATTAATAGCGCTATCTATCAATCAACGGACGAACTATGGCTACTGCGGCATCTCTCCCGACGCAGCATCTCTCCCGCACTTACCCTGTTACAGTTTTATTGTTTTATTATACGTATCAGTGATGTACACGATTAATAAAATATTCGTTAAATCTACGATGTTTTACATGTCTTCTTACAGCACAAACATTCTCGTATTCAGCGCTCCTTTTAGTGAATTAATTGTGTTTGTTCTGCGCTACCACCATGGAGGGACATTTACATTACATTACATTACTAAAGTGCTGTGGTGTTTGTAAATACTGCTACTGTTTCAGTTCTGCTCGCTGTTTCCAGCTAGGTAAATTTTTGAAAGCATAAATTAATACTTGATACTAGTTTCTATATGGATAATAAATAGTTTTTACTAAAAATAAGAAAATAAATACATGTACAATTTTTGTAGTACATAGTACATACAAAAGAAACATTTTATCCTTTATAACTCATTCATGTCTATATTTTAGTTGATCGCACATCGTATAGATGGCATTGCTACCTACTATACTTGCTTTTATATTTATATAGTTGGTAATAAGAGTATCTAACTTTATCCAATTCAAACTTTTCCACAGTGGCTCTAGATGGGTATTGTTCTCTCTCATACATGTATTAGTCGATCTGTATCTCACCATCTTTGTTTTACATGTACCTACTGTGTGTGTGTACCTATCGCACGTTGTGTATGTTTTACGTGTTCGGTAATCGTTACGGATATAAACGATGATGATACTCACTTTATTTTTATAGCTTCATAAACAAACCAAGATTCCTTTTTTTTCTATTTTACAGATTTGTGTTATACAATTTATTTTAATACACTACTGAATACGTTAGTTCTCATGACTTGCATGTGTGTATATGAAGAAGGAATTCCCCATATGGCAAAAAATTAAATTATCCCGATTTTTCCTTTATTTATTTTTAAATAAAATATAGAAATAGATGTAATATTTTATTACATTTGTTTATTTTGTTATAGTTTATGGATTTTATTTATTTTTTAACTGCTAAAAATTTAACGTACCTGTCACATTAACTTTTTGTGAATTTTCTCTAGTTCTTTGCCTTTATTTCCAGTAGGTACATAATTTATAATTATGTAAATGGAAAATAAATTTCCGAACTTATTTAAAATTAGGAAAAATTTCTCATGAACTAAAAAAATCAGCGCGTGTACAGTCGAAGATACCGAAAAAATTAAAGAAAATTTATGTAGTAAACCTATACATACTAAAAATTACAGACTTCCGGTGTAAGAGCTTACATAACTTATCTTTGTCTAATGAAAGTAAGTTTTTAAATTTTAGACGGGGCCATGACCCCTTGACCTCCCTGCATAGTATGCGCCCCTAAAACAAAAATTGAATTTTTGCTATTTGATATTGTATAATGACGTGTCAAGTATATTTTAGGTATCTGTAAAATCATAGTTTTTGGCAAATCTTGATTTGCATAAAATATTAGATCATCTTAAATATCCCAGACACTATTAGATGCCTGAGATAATTGATTTTTGTTATGCGTCATTGATTCATCAAGGTTGTAGCATTGAATCAATAACGTATGAATATAGGTACCATTTAAAATTACAGGAAATAGGTGATGTGATGCAGTCAAAATAAAAATTAAAAATTACATTAGATGATTTACCTATTATATTATTATTAACAAATGAATTAATTTTATTATTAATATACCTAAGTACTAGGGATTTAGCAGAATCCTTTAAAGGCTATTACTCATAATTGAAGAGGTGGATTCCAAAAGGCGCTAAGTCACTTTTTGCAATTTTTCAGGAAATGTAAAAAACTATCTAGGTAGGCAAATGTAGTAATCTGTTTAAATTATTTTCAAGTTCTTAGATAATAATTATTATTGATGTTATTTATTTGTTCTTATTTATACATATAATTTTCAGTAGATTATATTGAAAAAAAACCTTTAAAAAGTTGGGTTGAGTTGGTTAAAATAAACCTAGTTTGTTTAAATACAGATATATTTTATTCAAGAAACATTTTAAACAGTGCATTATTAGCTATTTCATTTGTTTGACATAACAGAAAATCTGTCTACAAGCAAATTGGAAAAAAATACCAGCTATTATTGGAAAAAAATGCAATGGTTTACGAGCAAATTTGACTTAGAGCGTTTTGAAATAAAACTGTCACTGACTTAGCGCTTTTTTGGAAAACATTCCATTTTTCATCATTCATTTTACAGTAGACTAAGCTCATTTTGAAGGGCGGCACTATGAAAATCGTGTAGAGCTGGACTTGAACATTCTGCATCAACTAAAATCTCACATTAGACAAAAAATGACTTAGCGCCTTTTGAAATCCACCTCTTCAATTGCTATGTCTCAAGATACTTGAAATCCGTTTGACACGGCAGAGTTGGTGGGCTTATGGGTAAACTACAATAAAAATACCTACATATCTTTCTATTATTATATAAGTACATATTCTCAGATTAACTTTTCCACCGTATGCGGTGAGATTGTGAGATGCGGAAAACAACTGGACTTTTAAAAAAAATTAACCCAAAATTCAAAATTAAATTAATTTGTTGCTCTCTCTCTACAAACTTTTGAAACAATATTTTATTTAAAATTTGAAGACAACCTAACTTTAAAAAAAATGTGATTATATTAATAAATTGTTATTGACTGTTGCTTACAATTAACCGACTATGGTGGAAACGCCGATAAAAAATATTTTTATAATGAACTGACAACCCTTTCAAACAAATAAACTAAACATTTACCCATCAAATTTTAAATTTTTTCTAAATCCAGATGTTATCAGATTACTTCTTAGCTATTTTCAGACTTGATTTTTTATAACTTTTTAATTGAATTACATATTCCAATTATAATTTTACTGATTAACACAAGTCACAGAAGAATTGACAAAATTGGTTAGGAAAATGGTAGTTATTAGGTCTTCTACTTTTATCACTCGTGGCGTTAATATTCCTCATCAACTGATGTAAATATAGCGAATACCTATAGTAAGAAAAATAGTGGAAAAATAGAATGTAAAGAGACTTGAAGTATCAAGTTAGCGTAACATGAACATTCTTAACTCCAATTTTTGATAATTTAGAAATGATTTCAAAAATCTTATAAAATTGTTTTTTAAATACCTAAATACCAAGAATTTATTCAGCTTAATTTTAAATCAATAGTATCAAAATGGGCAGGGTGTGTGGTATTAAAATTTGTTCTAGTGGCAGTGTAATTGATATAAAGCGTCTCAGGGAATTGTTTGAAAAATCCTGCATTTTTCAAGTACCCACAAGGAAAATCAAGTAAACTAAATTAATTTCATTTTTTTAATATTGCAATTTGTTTTTTATAATATAACAATAAAACTATTTCAAGTAATATTCAAAGTACCGCTTTGGTACACAAGGAACACTATTGCCTTCTTATTTTTAGACGCTTTTTTGCATACATTAAGTTCGGTCACCTTTTTCTAGACACCATGAATCATACTTAGAATATTAATACCTACAAACTTTCTTGAATATTTATCAGTTCACCTTCCGTTAAAAAATAAATTTGTCTAACCAAATTTATAAAAGAGACTAGAAAAAAAAATTGTACCATGTGAAAAATACAACAAAATAAATACAAAATAGATTAATAATATGATAAATTTAAGGCGGATAATGCACCGTATTTTCTGATTGGACCAATAAGAAATGAGAATTTAGTGGGCCATCTTGAAATGGGCGCGCTTTTTCCGACAGTGACAAATTAAACATGTCACTGGTTCGGTGATTAATAGCATTGAGTTTCTTGGTTGTATTCGTTTGTGTACTATGCGTGTACAAAAGTGTGTGTATGTGTATTCACAACACAAACTCTCTCCACTGTTGTACATGTATTCTGTATATTAACCGATTCAGTGCCATTGGCATGTTAACATGCCAAAGGAAACAAAGAGAGAAATATATCTTGCAATAAAAGACAAGACTATATGTATTTTTAAAGTCATTAATCATTTTGACATTTTTAAGCCGCACTGAAATGGTTTAAACTGAAAAATATTGTTTCTCAGTTTTATAATTTATAAATAAATAATAAAAATAAATTACAAGTACACTACAAATCTACACTGGGTTATTTTCTAATAAAAATTTTTCCCAAAAAATGAATTAAAGTTAAATTGATACCTCTCTAGTTGTCCGGCTTGTTTTAAAATGAAATAATAATAAAAAGATAATACTGTGGATAATTTTATATATAGGTATAGATATTTACAGAAATATATAAAATTTGCTTCTAATAATTTTTATTGAATGTTTTAACATAATTGAATTTATAGTGTACTATAAGAACATAAAAAAAATTTGTTTATTATTGTCAGCAAAAAAATTTTCGACGGTTTGACTAATACTAGTGAATGAATATGAATACTCATACAGTCATACACATACTGCATACATATGTACCAATACCAAAAATCAATAAATTATCCTTTATCCAAATCAACGTTGTCAACTATAAAAACAACGTAGACTTCTTATAAAGTCAGTGTTATATATTATAATTTAATAAAATTAAAAGTACGCAAGATACTGTGTGATACACACAAAGTGGGAATGTCAAATTATAAGAATGGTAGATAATGGTTTCTTCATTCTTTTTACTTATGTTTTTGTAGAATGTATTTTACTTAAAATGAATATCATAATGACATCTGAAATAATTTTAAAAAAATTATTACATGTTCCAAATATTAGTTTAATACCGACTTTACAAAACATACATAACTAACATAACAATGTTTATATTTTATGAAGGAAACAAAAATCTTACAATTAAAATAAAATATTTCCAGAAGTACGCAGATAATATGTAAACAATTTTCTCTCTTTATCAATGTTTTTAAACCTGTCTTTTACAAACAAAAATTGTTTGGCAGCCATTGAGTTAAAAACACTTGTTTACATTAGGTAAAATTTTCTAAAGCTACGTTCACACTCGAACGATTTTTTATACTATTTTTTTAATGTTTTAAAATTATAAATTCAGTTTTAATTTTCCAAACTACACTACAAAATTAAAACTATGACTACCTTTACCAAATATATGCACAGATAATGTTCAAAAACTGTGGAAAAATACACTAATCACAGAATATTCAGAAACAAACTTCGTGTCTCCATATTAACTTTCTCAACGTGGACAAAAGCCGATGTGATAATGACCTAAATTTCTCTTCCACTCCAAACGCACACTATACATAAATCTCATATCTATGTACACAGGATATACGCTTGTGCGTGTGTCATACGTCACACTCTATCTGTGGAGAGGGGGAACTGCACTGTATGCGTATACCAGTGGTTCAGTGCTTGCGTGTACTATGTATGTATTCGCTTATTGTTGGAAAGTGGTTGATAATAATGACAAACGATCGATGTTCACACCGCTACAGTTGCTGCATAACTGATCAGCTTAAGCGGTATCTGACACACTCACACACACTGCTATCCATAGTTTTTTAAACATACGCTTAGGGCTTGACACTAATTTTATTATGAAATGTAGTATGATTGTAGGTGATTATTTCAAGTAAAAAGAAAATTCACTGAAAAATTAGTAATGTGTAAACCATCTGCCATTTTTTTATCAACTGCTTACAGTTTAAATTTTCCTGCTTTAAATTGGCAAGTAAAAAAAATCATAATATATAAAATTTCAAAAATTTTCCTACAATTAATTCCTTCATTTTCCACTTTTCTGACACCGAAAACCTCCTGTCATTTTTTCTCCGTGGGTACTATTACACTATTTCTTTCATTTTATGCAATGGCAGGTTAAAAGCAAACGTCAAAAACCCATAAAATATTTTACTTGCTGGAAAATTCATTTTTTCGTTCCGTGTTAGCGAGCCACCACGGTTAAGATACTACTTATCTTCATTGTCACACTGAAAGTTACTGCTACTCAAAAAAGCAGGTGAAATAATCACAACTTTTCATCTGTGGCTGGCTCATGGTCTATCAAGTACTTAGCTGAGCTTGCCAAAAATACTATTGACGAAAAAACATAAGGCATTTAAAAAAAACATTAAGCAAATAAAAAAGTATGGCATATTGTTCTTTCACCACTTTTAATAATCTTTCCTGGACACCATTATTAAAAATTTTTCTGCGGAGCATTTGATGACTGGTTGTAAAAAGCCAGTGCTCCGAGGAACACAGTTTGGGAAGCACTGTTGTAGAATATATTTTCGGCATAAACATCCTTTATTTCAGGTGAATAATAAAATATAATTAACATGGTAGTTATACATAAATGTATACTTAAAAGTGAAGTTTGTATGAGAAACAAAGTTTTCCTAATGAAAAATGTCAGGTATGGTAAAATTTAAAATTCACTTGAGAGCAAATCTATTTTCTCCCGTTGAAATTACCTTTTATAATTTAGTTTTGTGTTTTCAAAACGAAAATTTTCCTGAAAGTATGAACTGTTAGTCTGTTACGTATTTTAAATTTCAAATTAAACAGTTTTCAACCGGTAAAATTACAGTAGAAGCTGTTAGTAATGCCGTATCTCTATGTCTCAGTAAGGGTCCTACTGTTTTTGTCACACTAAAAAGCACTAAAAATTACCATTCCGCTTATTATAATAAAATCCTATACTACACGACAAAAATTAAGAAATTTTGACATAATTGTGGCATAAAAATTGCAGAATTTTTAATAAAATTATGCAAAACTAGATAATTATTAATATAAAAAAAAATTAAATTAAATTAATTTACCACTAATACTTTTAAAGTTATTTAATCTTCTGCGATTCACTGAATATCTATTTTTTGGTGTTCCTATGTACCTATATTAAAAACAGTATAGAAGTAACAAGACTAAAATAAGTTCGATCGGTTACACATAGATGTCTCTAGTCCACCGTATTCACTATACATTATAGATCAAAGAAATATACATAGATACAAACTTATGAATATTTCTGTTGGCCAAAATTATTGTACTTCAACATTTCTTATGGTGAAAGTTCTGGGAAAATTACATATTAGCATTTTTCTATGGTAAGAGTGCTGGAAAAAGTTTCATTTTCTATGTAATTGACATTATTTTTAGTTCACAGGAACTAGCCGTGTAGGAAATCAATAACTTTTTAAGTATTTTTTTTTTTTATTTTTTTTTTATTTCTTTAATATAAATATTTAAAATTTTGACATAATCCAATAAATTCGGTATCTCTAGCTTTTTAAAGATAATGTATGGAATAGTATATTATGACGTTACGAGTATTGTATAGGTGGTTTGTAGATAAATCCTTAGTCTTTTAAGTAGATAGGTAATTCCATGGTTTGTAAGTTATTTTGAGGTGTTAACTAACTGTATGGAACAGTCTTATCACAACATCTATTGCAACACATCTGAATAGCGTAAAAATAATTGAATTTCCTTTTCTATTTTTCCATAATCTAATTGTCTGTGTGCTTAGATTAATATCAATAAACAGTTATATTTAAATAATACCCACATCTGTGTTTCACCAAAACAAACTATACCTATATATACATATTTTTCTACTCCTGTTGAAGAACACACTCATTATATATCTGTTAATTGTTGAGAAAGTTCGGAATTATTCAAAGGTGTGGAGGAATGATCATTACTCAATACATTTTTGATCAATGATATCACAGTATTAACCATTATTCAATGGGTTGGCGATTGTTTTGTGACTAATTTCATCTTCGTGAGTAATAGCTATCATTACTAGCTCGTTAAATAATATACTGTTCCTTTTTCTGAATTTTTTTTCTTTTTTTTTTTTAAGATTTCGTTAAATTTCGAACCACGAAATTCTAATAAATTTTTCATATCTGTCACCGTGTTTACACACCTGACCACTTTGTAATAGTCAGTGTCAGGCCTTATACAATTTAAAGGACAGTACCTACTGTTTTTTAAAAACTATTATTCAATTTTTTTAAAGTAAAAGATTTGTATGATTATATTATTAACGAATTAAAGGTTAATTTTTATTAAATTAATATTAAATAAAAATGAAATAAAGTAAAAAAATGTTTTTTAAGAAAAAGCTTTTATTTAAAAATGGGCTAAAAAAATAAAACAACTTTTGAGTGAAGTTTGAAGCAATATGCAACATAATTTATAAAAGCTTGAGGCGTTATCATTAATTATTTCTGTTTTGGATATAAGTGTAGCTATTTTACTTTTCAGTACTTACCAAAGTTAATTAAACACCTCAAACTTTTTTAAATTATGTTGCATATTGCTTCGAACTTTACTCAAAAGTTATTTTATTTTTTTTAGCCCATTTTTAAATAAAAGCTTTTTCTTAAAAAACATTTTTTTAATTTATTTTATTTTCTACTTTTTAGTCTGATTACAATTAATTTAAAAAAAAATAAAGAAGTAATTTTTTTACCTATATTTTAATCGGTTAATTTATCCTAATCAGACATAACAATGGAAACAAAAAATTGCAATGTAAAATCAATGGACAATATTTGACAATTCGAAATGTCAAAAAGTTGCATAGAACTAAAAATCAACAATTTTGGTTTGGGGCAATTTAGGGAAAAACTAATTATACAATATTGCATTGTCATGGTTAGACACGTATGCAAAATTTGAAACCTCTACCTCAGTTAGAACCTGTCTAAATTTTGATTCCAAGATTTGATCTAAACCAACATACTAACATAGCAAGTTAAATAAAAGCTTTTAATAATAAATATTTTATTCCCAGATTTTTAACTACTGAACTACGAAATTCTGATTTAATGCGTGTCTAATACGCACTTACCGAATTTTTTTTTAGTATACTTTTTATATGATTTTTGTATCTTTGTCTCATAGCCTCATACATTTCCGAAAGCCTTAGGGACACTTTCGGTATTTACTTCAAGTAATTAACCAACTAGGATTAATTATCTTTTTTTAAAAACCGTCAATTCTGTTAAGTTAATAATTCAGTGGAAACACTTTGGTGTGTACTCAACATGTGTGGCTCAGTTACAAATTTTTCATTGAATTTGTTGGAATTGTTTTCCGAATGTTTAATATTTCAATCAGAGCATCATACTTGAATATTTATATTTAAATTTCTATAGGTAAATTATACAAAAATTTTATTATTCCACCAAATAAGACCTAAAAAATATTATCAGTTACAACACCACCCACAAATGATATGCAAATTATTGTCGTACAGTAAAAATTTAATATAAGTAACGACCAAAAAGAAGAAAAAAAATTCAATACGCACGACGCACTGCATTCAAAATCAAACCGCGTGCAATATAGCAGCAGTCGATTGTTTTCAATTAAAAAAGTTGAATGTGTTTGGATTTTTAAAATTGATTTTCTCAAAACATTTTCGTCAGATTATCTATAAATAATTTTCATATTAATAAGTACACATATAATTATCATTTAGCAATGGGTTGTGAAACTCAGTTATCAAAATATCTCATTTTTTTATGAATATTTCTTATAGAATGCCAAGAAATGGGTAGAAAGGTAGTAGTGCCTATAGGCTCTGGTTAAACTGGATACGAATTCGCACGAGCCCGGAAAATAAATATGTGTAATTGTGTTGCTTATGATTATACGCATCGCGATACTTGAATAAAAAACTTCATTTTTTAATGCGAATTCGTACAAAACTACAAAATTGATATTGAAAAATTTAATGGTCCGTATTGACTTTATAAAATTAAAGAGAGTCTGAGCTTTTTTAAAATTAGATTTTTAACACAATACAAGTGTTGTAATGTAATTTATGTCTTTTGTAATTTATGGCTTCCATATGAAATGCTTTCATCTGATCAAAACCTTCTGGAATTTTTTTTTAACATGAAGTGAGTCCAATGGACATAGTCAAAAATCGAATATTAAATAGAAACTTGTACAATTATTACGCAACCAATATAATCAGCCATTCGTCTGAATTCGTATACAGCGTGGCAGTACAAAAATAATTTAGTGTAGCTAGCTCACTGTTCTGAGTGTAAAAATCGGCGATTGTTTTGGTTGTGTCCATTGTCGTGACTTGTGGATTTTATAATCATTCAAAATTTTTTTATGGATACTGCCCAGAATCTAGCATTTAGTCTCCACAGCATTATAAAATATAAAATCGTAGTTATGATCCTTTTCAGTTAAATTTAAGCATGCTTCATCAGTTATGAATTTAAATAATTTCCGTTTTCTTGGTTTTATCTCTTTCATTATTGCACTTACGTATTTTAAAATTGCAGTTTGTTTTTAGAAAAGAATAGAAGAATGATTTGTTTTAATATAAGAATTATTTAATTTTTTAACTTTGACTCATGATCAATTGTATTTGAAACAGGGTATACTTTACCTATATCAAATATCTCGATTACTCTCATTTATATTTACAAGTGATATCATAACCCATCACAAATTATTACCACTTTGAATATTCGTTGATACCAAAAATATACTTATGGGTATTTTATATGCATGTATGTATGTATGTATATGTAGATGTACATATTGATCGATAAATAATCAATAATCATACATCAGTACAAAACAATACAGGTATATTTTAACAAGACGAGTTGACAGTAAGAACATTTACAAGTCAGTTTTACATTGGAGCAAAATACGAAATAAACAAGTGAAATATTTTTCTGGAACTTCCTACAGCTATGCATATAAAACCGGAAAAATCGTTTTGTTTTTCATATAGCTAAATTGCTCCCAAATTGCTTCATTGAGGTCAGTAATTTCTCCACCAGAACTATTATAAACATAGCAATAGTGGTTTTTATATAGTTTTTTTTACACAAGTAAATTGCTCCCAATAATAATAATTAAAGTATATTAAAATATAAATATTTATAATTAGGTTAATATTAAAACATATAGGCAATCAGATATACATTTTATATGTCCTTCGCATATATTTAGGGATTCGAATTTGACAAATGGATATCGTTTTAAATAAACAAAATATTTTAGTAAATATTCAAAATAATTAGTGCTTTTGCAAGATTTTGATGATTGAAATACTGGGAAAAATTTTTTTCTTAGTAAATATCTAATTAAATCATTAAGATAGTTAGTCGATAAAACGATTTTCTCAAAGGAATTTGACGAAACTTCTCTAGATATTTATTTAATCCAATACCAATAATTCGAGTCCTTAACCCCAAAAAAAAAAAAAAAATTGATCATCCCAATTTGGAGAAAAACGGTTTCAAAATTTTGTAATTTTAACACGGGCTCTTTAAAATTTTGTATCTTTAACACGGGAAAACTCTGAATAAAATGAAAACGTGTCAAAGGAATTTGATAAATTTTTTTTTATTATTATTTTAAGTGCATCGGCTACGAGGCCATTAGCACCTGTAAATACAATAAGTAATACAATAAATGGTATAATGTTTACAAAATTGATAAAAATTTAATATGTTATTTAATACAAAATTACAAGCCATAGGTATTTAATAATTTGAAAACATCATTTTACAATGTTTTTACAACACTTTTTAAACAATTCTTTTAAATTGCTACAACATAAGCGCGGGGAAATTCAAAAAAAACAAGTGGTATTCAAATATAAAATAACTGAAGGATATTAATATATTATTTAATTTTTGATAAAAGAAAATTTTTTTACTGAGATATACTTTTGTACCTGCCTATCTCAGAGCAACTACTCAAAAATGAATTTATCTGAATCGTCATATTAATCGTCTGAATTTTTAATTTTTTTCTTAATCCACTGCCAACTCGTTGTTGTCGAAATGTGTATAGATAAGTACACAACGCGCCATGTACAAATGTGGCGTTAACATTGTCGCAAGCATGTATCGGAACTAAATAAAGATATCTAAATACAATTATATTTCAATCAGATAAAGATATTAAATGTTGTCCACCGTATGCACCGCTACTGAAAGTTGGTTGTACGAGTTGTATGTTTATATACAAACAAGCCAAGCCAATTTATGTCTTTTGAATGACAGCTGACAATAAATGATCAATACGTGATCGGATTTGTAATAGGATCATTATCGATTTTCAAAAAAAAAAAGAAAAAAGAACAATTGATTGACACTTTCAGTTGTTAATCATAAGTAATATTAATTATCCTGTGTACAGGATGACTAAACACTCCGTGTTCTTACGGTACACAACTTTATAATCCTCTATAATCAGTGCTGGATTTACACTATGGGCAGGCGGGACACTGGTCCCGGGCGGCAAAATTTGGAACACGTGGCAATTTGACTTTTTTTGGTTATGATTTATTTCTTGATAGGAAAATAAGAAATGGGAGTTGTTTTTCTTTTTTTTTCCTCGTCACTTATTTTTTTTGATGAAAAAAGGGAAAAAGTGGGAAAGTTATTAAGGGACTTTTTAAAAATTTTTGTTTTACGCAAAAGCAGGGGTGGCATTATTCACAGTGCCCCAGACGGCACTTAGGGTAAATCCAGCCCTGTCTATAATACATACACCCTGCATAAAATAACATCCTTTTCAGTTTAAACGATATATACTGACATACTCGTGGTAAATATGTCTTGTGTATAGGGCGGAGAGGGAAATTCAAATGAGTAAATGATGAAATATTATGCAAGGAATTGTGCAAAGTGTGGGGTCTTGTGTGCTATTGCATGCAAATTTTCTCTAATTAAATCATGTCATATTTTTTTCTTATATGACGTGTATGTTTGAATGTGGATGTGTTATGCTTAACTATTTACATTGCCATGTTTGGGAAAAATTGGGACCTTGAAATTTTTATGAGAAAAATGATTGATGGCTAACGTCTGGTGGATTTTTATTGGTTAGTTGTCAATGTATTTGTTTTTTTTTTCGACGCTTCTATGAATTTAAAATTCGTTGTTACTAAGCAGACTAGTTATTGCCTGTAGTTTCTCGTCTTTTGGGTGTAGATAAAGGCTAACTTCAAAAATGGATCACTGCTTGCATAAGGCAGAGTCAAAAGTTCAAAAATGCATCAGACGCATCACAACAAAAAATCAAAAGTTCATTTTTGCATTTGATGCGTCAAAACAAGGCATCAAGAAATTTGGTGATGCGTGTCCAAGATACATGTCATGTATATAATGTAGAATTATAACTACTTGCCATATTATGTAGGTATTAACGCCAACAGGAATAATTCCGAAAGACAAATTGTTGAAAAAGATGAATGTATTTACAATTGATTAAAATTGTTTAAACTGCTTGAATGCATCTTGCACTCAAAATAGGTATGTAATATTTTTTATTCAAATAATTTCAATATTTTCAATTTCAAGTAAGTTCAAGTTGAAATTCAAAGATAATATACCTATACAAGACTGTATTGCTATATTATCTATAGTCTATCATGCTACATTATCTGTTTTATCTATAGCCAAATCAGTGGCTAAATGATGCCAATATCCCGTTCAAAAACATCTAATGTGCATCAAATTTCAAGAGAGCATGAGCAGCGCATCATGTAGTATTAGACGCATCAGAAAAGTCATGATGCTGCATCGATGCGGTAAAGTTTACATTTTTGAAGTTACCCAAACAGTAGATATTACCAGCGTTCTAGCTAGGGACTGGACCTAGAAATCCGAGGGTGTACAAGTTCCAACAGTTTTCCCACCCAACGAGTCGAAAAATTTCATATAATCTGCCTATAATAATTGTAAAACTATGTATCCAAACTGTAAAAATTGACATATTTAGATGTGTCATATGTTAGCAACCTAAGATTATCTGATGTTTTAATTTAAAAATAGCTGATATGCATTGTTATACGCATAAAAGCCTATACCATTTTAGTGACTTAATAATCTTGATATATATTAATATTTCAGCCGTATTTTATTACCCTTAGATACACCTTTACGTACTTTTGCTTTATTTTTAAGAATTAAAATAAAATTTAGAAACATTATTAAATTGAACTTATTGCCATTAATGATCGACAGGCGGTCATAATCTCCATATTCTCCCGTTTAATTCTACGTTTATCTGAATTAGTTCGAAGAATATAGTTCGACAATCAATTATTCCATAGTATAAGCGTAGCTATTTGGTTAGTTATACAAAAATTGGTTGTGAAGATCTATAACAACAATTTAAAAAATTAGAAAATAGGTATTAAAAATCGGAAACTGATTGGGAATATTTGGGGAATTGATACTGCCAGTTGAATATGAAATTGCAGAAAAAGCTCATTGTAATTATATGTCATTTACAAAATAAATTCAGAGCATCTAGGAAAGTTAAATACATCAGGTTAATGATAATAATAATAATGAAGCATTAAATCACTAAATTTGTTTTTTTCTAAAAAAAAGATTTGTATCTTTTTAAGGACTTAAAATTCTTATTTTCCTCTGGACACTCATGAACCTAGCTACGATCCTAGGATTATTACAAATAATTTTTAACTCAAAAAGTGAATTTTATGGTTTTTAAGATTTTAAGATTAGATTACCAACAGCTAAGATCATAGATATATATTATTTTGAGTAACGGTATAAGTTTTGTTGGTAATGGAATGATTAGTGTAAATTAAGTATGATGTGTTGTGGTAAATGTTGAATGATGGACGTTCCCCGGCTGATTCCAAACTCACAAATTTTTATTATCTATTTAAAATTATTTTTTAAAAAAAACTTTTTGATTGACTGTATTTAAGAACCAATTTATATAAGTCAAATACATTTGACGGCTTTACAAACAATACAATATTTTTGAGTTCTCACAGGGTTGAATTCTGGTTGTATACGTGTCTTCTGAACATACGTATTTGATTAATTTTAATTCATCAACATCACAATATATTATTTGGAAAGGAAGTCCCCGTAATTAATGAATAATTACACACCTTGAATAATTTATCATTAAATTTTTTTGTACGTTTTAAAATTTCCATGTTTCTTTTCCTCCGCTCACCGTGTCTTATTGTTGTCAGTGTTTCTGATTATTAAATAGGCTGATCACATCATATTTTTTTAGTTGATACCTGCTTGTTTTTTATCCTTTTCGTATCTACTGTTTAGGTGATGATGCTGTCTCTGGTCGGTTATTATGTCACATTCCTATTGATTAAAATCATTTCAATTAGCTAAGAATTTTAATAACTTGTTTAATTGTTTGATGTTTTTTTTTTATCGTAAAATCAATACAACTTTTTATTTTATTTCATTGAAAAAATTTTTTTAAAATTGTTTAGTATACAAAAAAAGGAAAAAATTAAATCTATAAATATTTCAAAATTTTGGTAAATTACCGTCTGTCAACTTTTAAAATGATGGAAGGTTAGGTTAGGACTTACGAGATTTTCATAACGTTGGTGGGAAATTTTCTGTTATTTTCAAAGCCTGTTAACCTTTAACTCTAGGTTTTCAGTTATGCAGTAAAAAATAACAAAACATTAGCGAAATCTTGACTTACAATTGTATGTTTCTGTCGCTAAAATTCATATATTTTTATAACAAACTATTTTGGTACAATCGATGACGTCACTACGGTGCTTATTTTATCTTAACATTTGATAGAAAACTGATTTATTATTAAAAAAATTAATGATATTAGCGTAATTTAGGCCAAAACGTAATTTCGAGTTGCAGAAACATAAAAATTACACTGTTTCCGGTGTTGTGACAGTAATATATTTTCGTTCTTAAAATAATTTTTGGAAGTTCAAATTTTAAGTCTGAGTTAAACCGAGAGTTCATTAAAAAACCTTAAAAATTTGAAAAAACATTTCAACGATATTTCAAATTCGAGTATTTTATTTAATATTAGAAGTTTCATTGTAACGTAGTATACCTCTATTTCCCTCCAATTCTACATTTTAGTTCACAAATGTTCCGCGTGCCGTTCGTTATTCCAATACGTGGTACGTGTTGCCATCTATCACAAAATGCATGAACTACACACTTAGGTTGTTCGATTTCCACGTGGTCCACACATTTTCATCTCGCCATCAACGTTTTCATCAATGAATTCCGCTGTTTTGAAACTTGCGCACGTGTTTCAAATTTATTCTATTTATTTAGCTTCTCGTATACTATTTAATTTAATGGCGCATGTCTGCTGATCTATTTATCTTTGTCTGGATCATATGGGAAATGTATATGTTGATTTCGTTTCAATGGTCTCATTGAATGGAACGCGGTGGTTGGATGTCTCTGTTTAACTTGATATAAATTGAATATTTTGTTTTTACTTACAATTTTATATCAGATGTGCAAGAAGTAAGTTGGCTGTATGGGCCAGCCACGTGGTACGTTAAAAAATGATATAAAACCAGATTTTTAATGGTGTTGTAATAATTTTTATTTTAATATTGTAATAACATTAAAGTGGCCAATTATTATCTTAATGACCTAATAAATTTTTTCAACGTTCTCGTTTTACATTCTGATCTATAGATGAGTACAATTTAATTTAATGTACACAGTTTAATTTGATTTTAAGTAATCAGATCATTCATTGTAAATTTTAATCGCCAGACCTGTTTCTTGAAAATTTATTTATAGTTTTTCGTTTATTACAAAAAAAGGTTTATTGCGAGTAGGTCTTTGAAATAAGTGATTTTTTATTTTTTTTTAACTGCATATTCAAGTAGGGATAGTAATATTGCATTGAAAGCTCAAGGTTACGTTGGATGGTCCGATAAGAGAGGGGGGTAGGCAGCCGTTGCTTTAACGTCGGGGCCGGAATCCTTGGTAAGGGCCCCGAGCAAAAGTAGTCAAAGTGACTTTTTTTTCTCATTGACTGTGTGTATAAAGGAGACTCGGGCCAAGGTTAATAAAAGAGTTATTTTTGGTTTGTCGACCTTTGAAAACAAATTTTTTGTCTAGAATAACCGAGATCGAAGTCTCAATCGGTCTTTAATTATAATAGCTCATTACAATTTACGAGTTACATAAAGCATATTGTTGAAAGAAAAAAGTTATATGTGCTCGAAAGGCGAAGTACAGTAAAGCATCGATTGTCCGAATAACAGTTAGTTGAAGCATATTAATTAAACAAATGCTTACCTTGAAGGGTGAAAATTAGAAATAGGAGTAGGGAACGAGTTCTTAAGAATGAATTTTAAGGGAATGTGTGGAAGCGTTCCGAAAATTACGCAAAAAATACAGTTGAATCTTAGTATAACGAATTTCTTAACGTAATGAATTTTTAAAAATCGTTTGCAACTGTGCTTAACACATATAACATACCTCTAGGTGTCTAGCTTATCAGCAAAGCATGTTAACAAGCTCCTTTTAGAGAAAAATGTAATAGCAGCACTCATGCGCCTGCTTAGTTGTGCTTTAACTTTAGGATAGGCTATAGTTGTTCTCTTTTTTTGTATTACCTATTAGGGCAGATCCTTGTACCTGGGGATACTTTCGTTTAAAACTTCATAACTGGAGTAAAAATTAATGTATATGACTTCGAATATTGAAAATTCTCTAAGCACACAATAACATCTTAATATTATAATACAATATATCACGATACTTTGTTTCATTTTTGCGAAAACTTGAATTGAAAAATCGAGGATATTTGTCCCAAGGTACAATCACAGCTTGTACTTTGGGACACCAATGGTTGTACCTTGGAACAAACTATGCAAGCCATTTTAAGCCCTGAAAACAAAATAATATATGTTATATTTTTTTTTTTAAGAGCAATAAAAATTGATTTTACTTGCAATCATTTTCATTATAGAAAAAAATAACCATTTTAATGGCATTTTTGACGTTTTCTTCATTGGGCTTTGGCCGGGAGTATTTGTGTCAAATACTCATTAAATTTCACTACTAATCATTTTACAATACATTGGTTCTCAAATAGTGGGCTTGTCCCGAGGTACAAGGTGTCCTGAAGTACAAGGATCTCCCCTACTACGGGCCCTCTGGCTACCAACTTCACGTTCAACATCAGTTGTCATACTTTAGTCCCTTTTCTGTTGAATTCTTGGAAACATTTTGAACTCCGCGGTATAAAAGAAACAGTTAAAATTTAGAAATACATAAATTGAAATCCAGTATAAAAGAAATCAATTGAGAATCATTTGAAAGCTTTTTTATTTCTGTACATTATTTTGATCAATAAATAAAAGTCAGTTTTTGATTATTTTAGAACTTATTTCAAACACCCTTGAATATTGCAAAATACAAAATTAATATTTATATTTGTTATTACAATATACCTACATAGAATTACAATCGACTCTCGTTAATTCGAAACTCGAGGGACTCTTATAATATTACGAATTATAGAGAGGTTCGAATTATCGCAGGTAACGATTTTAATTTTTTAAGCATTTGCGATGAATGATCTTGAACTTGTCTCAAGATGTACTTACAATCTTTTTGAATTGTCGAGTGTTTGACGCCGATGGTTTGAATTAACGCGTCGGTTTGTTACGTAGCAATGATTTTTTCGTTCGAATTACCAAGTGTATAAAAATGTATTGTTTTAGTTCGAAATATAAAGAGATTTTGTAGGGAACTCGTGATACCTTCGAATTATAGAGAGTTTCGAATTAACGAGAGTCTACTGTATTATAATGATTACTTTGGTGTTTCGACCGCCTGGTATGTATACCTATTATGCCGTATGCCGTGTTCAATTTGATTCGCTAAGCAAATCTACATATACTAATAAAACAATACGTCATAATATTCCACTCTACAACACTACCTACATATTATACCAACCAAGTACACCACCTGATTGCAAGGTGGTGGGTTAGCTTTATTTTATTTTCTTTCTAGGTATTGGCGCATGCAATGTACCCGCGCCGCGCGTATATTACTGTGGTACCCGCGTTTGTTTGTGGATCAATCGATCATTTTTCAGTGTAGAAAACTATAATAAAACAACTGCCGTAGGTAATATACAAACACATAACATGCATATATACAAACAGTTTTATAAAAGCCCGTTATATTATTAATTTGTGATATGAAACCGCGGCGCGGTGCCTCATCATCACATCCACTCAGCATTTATTTTATTTTATTGTAATCGCCGCAGTCATCAACCGCAGTCAGAAGCGGTTTTTTTTTGTTGTTGTCAGCGCGGAGAAATTTGAAAGAAGTGCGTATCAGCCGTTATCAGCACTAACTACGTACGCGGGTAGTAGTGCGGCGCGTAGATTAACGAATTGTAACGAAAACGGATCACGGCAAATTACTATAACGAAACGGATTCTCGCGACTGATCGCGGCCTCAACGACGATGTGTGAGGTCTTCATTGTTATTTAAATTAAAGCTATGTATTCATATTATTAATTTTTTTGTGTGTGTGTGTTTTATTTATTTTTTTTCTCATTGGGTTTGTGTCTAACGTTTTTGTGAAGTGTGAAACATCTTTTTGACAGGTTAAGAACGTGTGAGATAAAATTTTGCGATTTGTACATCACAATTGTGGATTTAGAAGTGATTATTGCTTTTATACCAAAGTTTGCCAAATACTAGTGACCAAACTTCAAGAGTTTAAAAAAATTTGAAGGAACTTTTAAATTGTAGGGAAAACAAACAGGTAATTTTTAACAAACTGTTTAGATATTTTACATAATTTGAATTTTGTGGAAACTCAAGAATTTTCGCAAATATAAAAATTACAACATGTCATACTGTATTGCTTCTTAGAAAGAAAACTTTTTTTGGGACAATAATCTTATTGTAATTTAAAATAATTTAGAACTTTGGATCACAGTCCTAATTTACCTTGTGAGTTCCGATTTACATAGATTTATTTTGAAAGATCTAAGAAGATTGTAAAACAGTTGTTATTTAACACTAAACTATTTTGAATATTGATCTACAGATATTTAACGACATTTGAAAACAAACATGTAACTTTGAATAAAATTTTGAAAACGCACAACTGTCAAAGTTAGATGAAGTATTGTACTTTCCGGTGTTTGTGGACCAACAGTCGAAAACAGTCAAAGTTTTCATGAATTTTTAATGTAAAATTTTTTGGTTAAAAAATCCCCTCTTTATCTTCATGATTTCTTTCTATAAATGTAAAGAAATTTTTAAAAAATAAATTATGGTTCTTCTGTATAATTTACGACGAAAAGCAAATTATACAAATTGGCTCCAATTAGGATTTAATATATTTTACTGTTTACTCATTTCTAAAAAATTATATATTACCTTCGTTAGTTTATTAATAATTCAGTGAGTTTTAAAAGAAAAAGAAAAAAGTTGCGGATTCTTTAACATGTAATTTTTTTTAAATGTAAAATAAATTCCAGTTATTTCAAAAATTTCTTAGATTGTATCTTTTGTAACTAACCTTTGGTCTTTTAAATTTAAAATTCTTGATAATCCGTATCCAAAGCACATGCGAGTACAGTAAAACTTCGTTTAACCTTCACCTGAGTAATTGATTAATTTTTTATATTACCTACATGGAAACTGCAATTATAGATTTTTAAAATGAAATTTAGGACTTTCATGACATTCTACGACGCCGCGCTGGTTTATTAAACATTTTGAATTAAGCGACAACTGTGAGACGAAATTTTAATTTTTGTGGCGTGTATAAACGTATATGAACCGGTTTTCATGTAATCAGCAATTAAAATACGAAAATTTGTGTAAATTATGCAAACTCGGTCCTAGCTAATAATCATGATTTACACGTATTCTGCAATTAAAACATGTAAAAAAAAATTATTGCTAAAGCGAAACTTTCCAAAAAATTATTTGTGTAGAATATTTTATATTCCAGTAAAAAATTTCTCTTTACAAATTAAAAAATTAACACATAATTGACAAAAAATAATGTAGGTACATACATATATATAGGTTGAGTGTTTTAAAAGTGGTCATTTTTAATTATGGCCAGAACTATTAATCAGAAAATTATTCTAATAAAAATTGTAGATACCGATGCGGGCAACCGATTGCTATAGTCAAGGGCTTTATAGCTTTTGTGGTTTTCAGACTATACCTAATGCAAACCTATAGTTTTTTTAAATGGAAATCTATGTTTAAGAGTTTCAAAAATTAGTTTAATTTAAAACTACTAGTATCACTCAAATTTCCATTAGTTTATCTTATTTTTTTAGTAATTGCATTGTAAAAATCATACTTTTAGAAATCGCACTCAAATGATTTTAACGATATAGAAACTTGCGTTGTTTAGAAACATTTTAGCTCAGCATGTTGGCTGACTGAAATCGAAGTAATTACTCAAAAACAGAATATTTTTATATTCTAGTTATATTTTTTTAAGTTATCGTGTTTCTATAGCCCTGTAGCTTGATTCGAAAACCATTTGATGCTTAATTTCAGTCGTCAAAGCTAGCTATCCTTTGCAGCTATTGAAGTCAACTTCTTGCGTCTTTCGGATTTTTTTTAACCACTCTTTTAGTATTGTACCTTGTTTATTCCTTCTTGGCAGTGGCCAGGTAATAACATACGAGTACTTAGACCATATATCCTGTATTCAGTCTAGAGATGAGCTAAACGGTTATTTTCTAATAACTGTTATTGCAATAACATAGTTACTGAAAAATAACTGTTATTTATAACAGTTATTATAATAAGTGGTATGATATTTGGATATTTTAACATATTGTAAGATATTCGATATGCGTATAAACGGTTCTGTTAGTGAAATATGCACAGATCCATAATACTGACGGATACTAAATAATCTGCAATATCTGTTCAAATACTTGTCTCTACAAGGATTTAGGCCTTATATACACAATTTTAACAATTTTATGGCTACAAAGTTACAAATACAAATAGATAACTGTACAATAGACAATAGTTCATTTTTAAGGGTTTTTTAAAGGTGCTACAATAGAAAATATGTAACTTGCCTGGGGTGTTATTATTTTTAAGTTCTCCGTAGATGGTTAAAATAAATTACTGTGATCCTTGCTTTCGAATATATTAATATTGCCTTTGTTATCGATATTTCCAAAGGAGTTATTTAAGTAACCAGTTACTGGGTATTCCAGTTATTGACGGTAACTGTTATCTTTCTATAATGGTTACAAAATAACAGTTATCGATATATCGATCATCTGTAATTCAGTCTAATTGTAAGAATAGCAAAGGATAAATTCCAATGTAAGATACTTGAGTTAATTTAATTCTGTCATTCAAAATATGATGGTGGTGGCGCTGAAATATGAAGGTAGAAGTGTCCTAATCCTAAACATTTGAACTTATAATTCCGTTATCTTTAGTTTTTTATGTTCATTATCGGGTCAATTACAACCTTTAGGTCATGAAAACAACCCTATTTGGTTTCCCGCTATACAGTAAAACCTTGATTTAACTACTAAAATCGCCCTTCACTGATTTTGTACCCATACTTTTGATTTATTTGAAATAAAAAACGAATAAAAATACAATATAGGATATGTTGCGTTAAACTATTGCACTATAAAAATAATTGGCAATAAAAAAAAAACTGAATGTCACGACGTCGCACGATCCTTCTGTAAATAAGTAAAATCGTAGTGTTACAGAATAATTTGATAAAACACACTACCGCAATCACAACACAAATATGTATAGAACAAACTATGTGTTTGTGTTTGTGTGCGATCATTCTTTAATTTTACGATCCTTGGGGGAAGAAAAGAGATCATCTTCGTACGTAGTACATATGTATGTATGTAGTACGCGCGTTTAAATTTTCGACGATAATCGTAAAGTGTAACCGTTTGGACATTTATGAGTTGTTAAGCACCTCATAAAAGTCAAAACAAATATTACACAGAGATTAACGCAAGTGAACAAATCAATAAAATATATTATTGTCTATCGGTCTCTATTTAGACCGTGTGTGTACGTGTATCATGTTATTCTTGTCTGATTTGTTTCACAAATGATGACTGCTCTTTTCTATTCAGCTTTATTTTTATTACTTTTCTTGGTCGTTAATTTATGGGGCAACATATAAAATTACATTTTATGAGATGTTTAACATATATTTGAACTAATTTGTTTATTAATCCTTAATTGTTTTATTTTATACATAAATATACCAATGTTTAAAAAATGTTTTTTCAATTGATTTATGTTACGTAGTTATCGTTCTTATATGATTATTAATATTATGTACATATATGAATTTTTACTACCATGCGTTACAAAAGTTTAAACTTGTATTTTAAAAATTAACATTTCTGAGAACGTTATAGTAAACATTTCTAATCTTTAAAAATTCTACGAATTACTTTCAGGCTTCGAAAAATTTCACAGAAATTCAATGCCTAAGACACAAACATAATAAATTATTGCTTTTGAACACATAAGAGTTTTATGGAACACATAAGAGTTTCGAGGACTCATAATTAAAAGCCTCGGGTTAGAGGAGGTGCAAAGGGTAGGCGAAGTGGGCAACCGCCTATAGTTTCGCGTCCATCGGGGCCTCGCGGCGAGGTCTAGCATGTGTCCTTTTTTTTTTGTTTTTACTCGCCACTTAAGTTTTAGGGAGACATTTTTAATTTTTAAAAAGAAAAGGGGCCTCCCTCCAAAAGTAATTAAAGCGTTTTTATTTGTTCGTAACTTAATTTTGAAGGACAAATTTTTCGAAAAATCAGAATAAAGGGTCTCGCAAAAATCATCTTGCCCACCTTCAGTTCTATTCTTGTGCCGCCTCTGCCTCTAGTCCGAACAGCACAAATGATTTGACCAGTTATAAATCAATATAGAAACATGGTACTTAACATAAGAGGAAAACCTGGTTAGTCCAAAATATGGATTAATTTTTTTTGCTCAAAATCCCATCCCAGCCTTGTTTGAGTTAAGTATTTTATTGTTATTGATTTATAATGATTTGTCCAGTCATTTGTGATGGTGAGATAGGTACGAGACAGTTAAGAAGTTGTAATAGGCCGAGATATTGAGAGCTCAGTACTTTAACCGTGGATTCACAAATGCATTAATTTTGCGTGACGTATTGTATAGATGGCCTTAAGGTGTAGTATTAAAACTGAATAGTCTTGAAGTTCACTATATCACATATATTAACGGTAGATAGATGAATAATGGAATATCTGAAAAGCAAAAAGACTCTAAAAATAATCGTATTCAGTCTAAAAAAAACTGATATTAAAAAAATAAATAAATAAAAATAAAAAAAAATTTCGTTTCGCAGCCAAACAGTTGCCAGACATCTTGTTGTCTATGGCCCATCGTTTGCTCATGCTGTTAATGGACGACAGAACAATAGAACACATCGACACTCAACTTTTGCGCCTGTCTATCTGTCTGTATTATGGTGGCCTCCTTCTTTCTATCCTGTTTATTAAAAAAAATTCTCACATGAACGACATACGTAGATGTGCAGATAAGTGCATACTATGCTTTCGTGCGAATTTTGTATGCACAATAACTGCAAGTAGTGACTCTTCATTAAAATCTCAAAAAAATAATGTAGTTGATGTTAAAATTATAGTTCTGCTCCATTAATGTAGGCATAATGTTTGTTGAGAGTTCAGACTTAAGTAGCTATAAATGAGACGTAAGATAATTGAGTCCTGCTATAGTACGTGGTGTGCCAGAATTTTAAAAACCGAGAGTTCAAAAAATCTTTTTGTAATAAAAATTAAATGAAGTTGACAAATTTTGACGATAAAAGAATCAAAGAAAAGGGCAAAGGTTACATCGTAATTTAAGGGGAGATTCGCTAAAAAAAAATCAATTTTTTTTCTTCATATTTATGTTCGTTAAGGTGCTAGAAATATTATCCTAAATTTTAAAAATGAAAAATCAAAAAGTTATGGGCATTTTAGTGCACGCATTTTACTATAATTCAATTTAAAAAAAAAATTTAAAAATGATCTTTTCTCGAAAGTACGGTTTTTGACATGGTTCCTCGTGTACCTCAAAAAGTATTTGAGATATCGACATAAATCAAAGGGCATATTGGGCAGATAAGGGCATATTCCTAGATACCGTCATTGGAAGGAATTAGAATCTTTTGGTTTCGTATAATATGTTTTCAAAATGGCGGCTGTTTATATTCCGGAAAAAGCGGTGATTTTTGAAAATTTATTTTCAAAATGCGATTTGTCACTGGTTTTTTATTTTTTTTCTTAGATCCTGGTTAGTGCCATAACTGTATATACTTATATAGTATGTATATTTCAAAAAATTCTTGATTTTTTGATTTGGGTACACGGTACACTGGGAATTTCAGAACGCAGAACGCGAGGAACCATCAAGATGGAAAAATCTCGCAGTGTCGACTCTAAGCCACTTATACTCAGCTCATTTTGATTTTTTTTTTTAAATTTCTTTTGCAATCTCAAAACATGTAGAAGCAATGTTGTATATTTAGTTTTTTAATAAAATATTTATTTGTATAAAAAAAAAAAATAATAAAAATGATCGATTTTTTATGTTTTTTTGGTGAATCTCTCCTTAATTAAAGAAAAGGAAATCGTAAATAATCAACTAAGGAGTCTTAAAGGGAAACAATATGGAAATGATTAATGTAAAAGGAAGCTTTTCTAAAAATTACGTAGTAAAGCTGTAAAGATTGGCTGTTTTTGCCAATAACTTCTTACTGGAAGAACTATGGGTTTTTCATCTGCACATTCTGATATAGCACCTTTGCACGTGGAATTTAAATATTTTTCTGTGACTGCGGGTTTTTGCTCTTCTCTTCTTTTATTGATATACCGTGTGTCATATAATTATCTTCGAAAATAACCACAAAAATTTAAGAAAACTATATTTTGAAAAATTTTGTTCTAGGTTCCGGTTGAGAAATAAACAAATTATGCAGCAAGTAACTTTAATTTAATCGAAACTGTGTTTCTGACCGGTTAAGAGGCTCTAACACGGGCAGTTGTATTAGAGACATTCTGTATAACTGGACTATGGAATAGTTTCATTAAAATACTTGTTAGATACTTGACTGATTACCCATAATAAATAAGTTTAATAAATTAGTAAATAAAATTCTTAAAAGATGACTGCAGAAGTGTAAACACTTTTCTTTCAAATCCTAGGCTTATGCGACTTTCCTGTTTCCTCCATAGTGATTTGTAATTGTATAATGTTACCTGATTTGATCATTACTTTGTGGTATTCTGTATTTGTAAACAATAATATCTTGCTTTACAAAATACCACTGAAAGTTAAAATATAACGATTGTTTCGAACATCATCTGCTCATTTTCAAACTTTTTTTTTTTTTGTTTTACTTGAAAGATGTGGCCTCTGTTATGAATAAGTAATTTAAATAATGGAATTTATTATACATTTCATGTCATTTTGAAAATTTTCCACCTTTATTTTTTACGAAAACTCTGTTTGACATTTTGAATGTAAATTAACAAGCAAGTTATTCAAAGGCGGGTTTGAAAAACAAAAATTTGGTCGACCGCCTACTATACTAACACCCTTAAATTATAAATTGTATTTAAATCATTTACGATATTCAGCAGACTAAGAAAAGTACATTTTTTTTATTCCAAGCAAAAAAAGTCTGAAATTAATTATTTATTCATTGAAATTATCATCTTTCCGTCATAAATTTTAAAAAAAAATTTCCATATGTGTAGGGTAAAATGTAAAACAATACAACAATGTATTAACGTATAAATTAAAATTATCTTCATTGGTAATCTAATTCAATGATTATTATTAAAAATTGCAAATTAGTTAGTTATAGCTTGTGCATGCGTTTAGCAATTAATCAGCTCAACAATTAACAATTAAGAGCAACAATTTTAAATTGTTGAATGCTGTTGCACACTTTTTTATGAAAATTATGAATTTTTATTAAATAGTTCCATATTTTTATTGTTTTATAATTTTTTAAAATAAATATATATATTTATTAATTATATTTCTATTAATATTAATGTTTAATTTTTATCAACAATTGTTTTGTTTAACATTTGTCATACAAAATACCGTGGACTTCAAAAGCTCATAAACATCAATGAAACGTATTTTAGAGAATTTTCTTAGGAAAATTGCAGTTATTACAGGGAAATGGCGTCCGAATCGATTAATTCCGAATTAATTAATCAAACTCACACCTCGAAAAGTAGAATTTAAAAAAAAAAATAGTTTTAGACATAAGCTTAACAGGAGTGTTAGTTAATTCAAAAGATGCGCGAACGACATCCGAAATCTTTTGAATGGTATTTTCAATTATTTTTTTTTACGAAAATCAGCCCTCTTTGATTATCCGAATTTCTAATTGTGTTAATTTGGGTATTCAACCCTCTATTGTATACATACATGTATTAGCACGATAACTCCTGAATAAAATATCCCATCGTTACGAAATTTTGTGAAAACTTTGAGAGCACCAAGGCCTTAGATAACATCTTTAGGCAGACAAATCGGATACCTGGAGCCGAGTATTTTGGGTTCTTTTAGCAAAAAATGAGTTTTTTCTCAAAATTTTTAAAATTTAAAACTTTTTAAAATTTTTATTGAACCATCCCAAAGAGCAGAAAAAAGTATGTAAGATGTATTCTTGAATCCTTATCTCATATAAATTGGGTTTCGATAAAAACTCAAAAGCCTGAATTTTTTATTATTTTTATGGTGAAATCGCTACATGCTTTATAATTTTATGACCGCTTATTTGTTTTCTTGTTTGTTTTTTTAAGCAATATGTATTGGTATCCAGATTATTTAGATTTTAGTCGATACTTTTGTCGGTACAGAAATGATGTGGGTGATGTCTTCATTAGACAAAGGACAAAAAGCGAACGGCAAAATTTAATTATAATTATGTTTTTAATTCATTCTATGTGGCAGGACCAGTGTTGTGCTTATCTAGATAACGTTATCTGAAATTTCATCTAGATAACGTTTTCGTTATCTATTATCTTTTATCTAGATATTTTCAAAAGAAGTTATTTTTATCCTATCTTTTTATTAAGCGAAGAAAAAAGATAAGATAATAAAAATAAAAATACATCTTTATATTTTCTGAAAAATAAAAAATTGAAGCTAAATTCACCGTTTCCCTATATGTATTCATTTGGCCGACCATGTAATTCAGATAAATTTTGACACTTTCTTAAGAATTCTAAACATATTTAAAAGCAATTATTTAATTTTAAACAGAATTCTTGTTGTCTGGAATTATTGCCGTCATTAGTTTGAATAACATTTAATCGTGTAATATGAAATGTCGTCTTCCGACCACTTGGACTACCATGTAATTCAAAGAAGTATCGACATTTTTTTAAGTATTAGAGAAATGTTTAGAAGCAATTTTCGTATTTTAAATGGAATTCTTGTAGCTAGATATGATTCATAAAATTATTCTAGTAGAAAAAAAACGTTTCTTTAACATTTTTGTAATTTATTGTAATTTACACATCTTTCTGGGGACCGGTGAGGTACTTTCGTAGCCCGGCACCAGTCTACGGACCGGTGGTTGAGAAACACTGACCTAATGCATTATTTCTGTAAATATTATCTTATCTGTTATCTAAAATTGTATCTAGATAATGGTTAAATTATCTGTTATTTTTATCTAGATATTTTAAATTATGTTATCTATTATCTGTTATCTAGATAATAAAATTCGGTATTTTGCCCAACACTGACAGGACGCTACTCCCTTGAATGTAAGTTCTGGGGAACTCACTAGATTGTGCCCGGTACTGGGACAGAAGTTTGTTTGATTTAACATTCTATCCTCAAATGCATGTTGAATCTTTTGAAGCATTTTGTATTTTTACGTAAAATAAAAAAAACCAGTTTAACTACAGGTTACAGCCAAACGTTCATTTACAATGCATTGCATATTTCCTTCATATAATTAAGTATTCCTCCACGTCGAAAACAAGTTCAGGTGCGAGTGAAATGGGAATAGATTACATGCTTATCATTTCCTTATCACCACAACAACATAGAAAATAGACGAACGGTTAAAACAATAATAACAGAAAAACGCAATTGACTAACCTAACCTCAATATTGTAGTTAACTTACAACACGTAGGCAGCAGGTAATTACTAGAAAAAAAAACACATTGAAAAGAAATTTATAATTTATGTGGTGTAAACTGGAGAAAATATTCAAAGAGTGAATTTATTTTTGCCGGACGGTAAATTAATTGTATTTTTTTCCAATTAACAATTACTAATTATGATCGGAAGTGTAAGGAAATATTTTATTTGTTTGATTTATTAAAAAATACTGAAAAAGTACGATAGCATTAGTTTTACCATAAAAATATATTTAAGGGGTTACCTATATAATTTTTGAGAACTCATGCTCACTGCATCTGTAATTTTTTTAAAATGTGTTTTCGACATAAACGTGTTTAAAATTTTGAGTGTCGTTATTTATGTACATAAAAAATTTTTAAAACCCACGACGAAGAGTCTAAAAAGTTACAAATAAAAGTTCTTGTAATTCCATATTTTAAATTTCATTATAATGTAGAGTACCTAAGGTCCTAAGCTAATTTTCATTCGTCGTGTGTGACATGTCTTGTCGTGTATTTTGTAGTTTAATATCATACGACTATGGAATGCAGGAATAATGTCACAGTAGATAGAATTGCAGGAATTTTTATTTGTAACTTTTTAGACTCTTCGTCCTGATTTTTTAAAACTTTTTATTTGAAACTTTTTAGAGCTTTCTCATCGTGAGTTTTTAAAAAAATTTTATTTTAAATCCATGTTTAAAGAAGAAGTATTTTATTGTACGAAAAACTATTTGCGCAAATACAACTTGCACTTGATCGTTTTTTATAAAAGCTAAAAGCCATCTCGTAAAATTACTTTTATCTTGGAAATCCTGGAATATCCTAGAAATGACTACACCAATGTTCATTAAAACTGGTTAAGAAAAATCCCGCAAAATCACCAGCATTTAAAATGGGTTTCTAAATTTTTTTATTTTGGCTGAACCAATTTTCATCAAACCAGGCTAAGGACCATCCCTGGATTACCAGCTCTTAAATAAAGAAACCACATTAAAATTGGTTGAGACGTTTTGGCAACCGACACACACACACACACACATCTCTTAGCTCAAACGCATATATACCTCCTCCGTTCCGTCGTGGGTAAAAAACAGACTGATTTGAATCTAGATTTCTAGAGTCCATTAATACTTATATCCTTTAGGAATAAAATCTAGAAAGAATTCTTACGATATAAATGAATGTTGTAATACTGATGGAAGACCCGGGGAGTGTTTTATTTTGTATGAATTCTTAAAGGCAGTTAAAAATTATAGGGAAATATTTCAGCAGTGTAGACTGTCATTCATTAAAATCCTTTAAAGTTTTTAATAGGCAAGAACTAAAGCCTGTTCAAATCTGCCTATAAGCTGAAATAATAGCATTTGAAAAAAAGATTGAAATTGACTGATTGTAATGGTAAAGAGTTCAGAATTAAATACACCGTTTAGGACATTGTACCTGTTAAGAAGAGACAAATCATAATAAGTAGAATCAATCCCCGATTATTCGGAGTAATTGTAAGGAAAACGAGCCTGGTAAATTAAATCACGATTAAGTTTTTAATCGGAAGGTTTAACAGCATTACATGTATATTTTGAATGTTAAACAATTTGTTCATACGTAAGTATATTGATTATGAAATTTGCTTTAAAAAAGAAGTTAAAAAATTTTTACAGCAATGAATATGAAATGCGAGAGAAGAATTCTGTAAAGAGAATTTATTTCTTTGACAATCTTTTCTTAATTTCACAGAACAATTTTGTCGGTGTTGACGTTTACATTGTAAAGAGATGTAAACAGAGTAAATGACCGTAAACTAAGGTAAAAACGTAAAGAGTCTTAAACTACATATACTTAAACATTATTACTACAAAACTTAAACATTATTACTTAAAAGTAAGGAATCTAAAATTTAAAACTTTAAAAAATAAAATAAATAATGGCAGTGCTTTATGTTTTATTTGTAAAAAAAAACTTTGTCCATTGTAGCCATCCAAAGATTTTAAACGCATAGATTAGAAAAAACCTGAAATTAAAGTTTTCATTTTTGTCTTTTGCTTATTGATGTGATCCTTTTATTATTTTATTAGAATTTACAATGTAATTTTTAACCTGTTTACGTTGTTTCTGTTTACAACATATTTACTTCCAAAAAATATGTTGTAAACAGAAGTCGTGTTTACGTGTAAACTGTGCTTGTAAACACTGTAGACAGTTTATGCGCCCATCACTGTCTTCAAATTTCATATGAGAACTAGCCGTACCCGCCACGTCGTTCGCGCAAAGCATTATTATAAACTCAATGAGAAGTACCTATATATGTATTAAGTATAATAATTATACAGAACTTGCAAAGAATAATAATTTTTGTGTAATGCATGCACATGCTCAAAATGGTTTTTCTATTTTTCCGTGAGAATGAGAAATTTTCCCGGAGTAAAAAGTATCTTAAATGTTGACCCAAGTAATAAGTTATCACCACACCAAATTTCATCAAATAGTTTTTGCGTAATATGTGCACATGCTCATAATGGTTTTTCAATTTTCCCCTGGAAATGGAACATTTTCCCGGAGTAAAAGGTATCTTAAATGTTGACCCAAGTAATAAGCTATCACCACACCAAATTTCATCAAAATCCGTCCAATAGTTTTTGCGTAATGCGTGCACATGCACCAAATGATTTTTCTATTTTCTCGTTGGAATGAGGCATTTCCCCGGAGTAAAAAGTATCTTAAATGTTGCCCTAGGTAATAAGTTATCACCACACTAAATTTTATTAAAACCGGTTCAATAGTTTTTGCCTAATGTGTATGTACATGCTCAAAATGGTTTTTCCATTTTCTCGTGGGAATGAGAAATTTTCCCGGAGTAAAAAGTATTTTAGATGTTGACCCAGGTAATAAGTTATCATCACACCAAATTTCATGAAAATCCGTCCAATAGTTTTTGCGTGATGCGTGAACAGACAGACAAAAATTATAAAAATCGCTGTTTTGATATCTACATCGATAACTATTTACAGTACCAGTACAATTTTCTAAGAATATTCCATGTACAGAAATGGTCTCGTTACAATTTTATTATATGTATAGATTTCTTTTTCAAAAATGTTTTCGTTTACACTACTCCTAAATCCTCTTCTTGGGAGTGGATTGTATAGACGATCTCAGTTGGAAACAACTAGGAATATTTTTGTTTTTAATAACGGGTCATTTTTTGTTTCGCTTGGATTAATCGGATTGGGAATGGCCTTGTTAATATAAAACAGTGTCTGTGTTGATTTGGATGCTTATGGAACATTCTGTAGGTACCCTTCCATATTTATCGATACATATAATCAAAAATATGCATACAAAATTTTTCGATTGTATATATCGATAATAATAAAACGATAGATGATACAATGGGCAACATTGGATTGTGAGAAGTGTCGGGTCCGGTTTCTGCGGATGGCGGACCTACATTTATTCTCTTGCTCAGCTGATGATTGCGCTACCCAAGTATACATAGGCTAGTGACGTTTCTATAGCCGATCATGTGACAGTTGCGACAATAACACCATATTATAATACAATTATAATTGTATTATACGAAGTGTCATATGATCAGTTGCGATGGAGAGATACAGGTGACTATAGTGTTGCGTATAATTATCTCACTTCAGTGAAGTGTGTTCGATTTCTTTTCGATTATACGTAATATATCATTATATTGTTCATATTTCAGTGTGTAAAGAGTTCCATGGGTATTGTTACCGCGGTCCACTTGCTGGTTATTATATAGATAATTTGAATATATTAAAATTTTGATATGAGATTTGATATCGCAAGATACGTGTTGCTGGCAACACCGTGCAATGCAGTCCATTAATTCGATGCCGTTCAATATATTGCAAAGATAACGAGCCATAAATATTTTGAAAGTCGTTTATCAAAATCGTTAGACGTTCTTTTAATCATAGGTCATGTGTGTTTGTACGGATTCGCTCCATATGATATCATTAATTAGGGGTTCAAACTGAGCTACGGTCTAGGTATAGTTCATGCAAAGTCTTATTCACAAAATTATCTTTGCAGATTACGAATTAGTGAGACTGGTTTTTTTATAGTATTTCAAGAAAAATTAGATTGAAATGAAGAGGTAGAAGTAGAAATATTTTCACAGTCGTATTTAATCGAAAAATGCACCTGTTTTCAAAAATCAAATTTTGGTACTTGTGATTCGAATGACATTCAGTACCTACTAATAATAAGCAAGATTAGTTTGGTCTTGTTGTCTTCTCTTGTTTCTTTAAGACCAAGATCAACACTACCTATATGTATAATCTAGCAAAAGCGACACCAAAATGTAAAAAACCCCAGAAATATCCCAGATATTGTTATTAAAATTTTTGAAAAATCTTCAGTAGATATGATTTATTAATTAATAATTTACTAATATTTTCAGAAATTTCTTAAAACTATTTGTAATGTAAGAGTTTTCAAGACAGTCACAACAAACACAATGTAAGAGTTAGCAAGATCAGTTTTACTAGTGCAGTGTTTTTGAACAATACCAAAATCAAGATCGAATTTTTCAAGACCAAGGTTATGTATGTGCCAGCAAGAGCAAGACCAAGATTCTTAGTGCAAGAACAGGACCAAAGCCAATTTTACTAGAGTCTTGGTGTTGGTCTTGTTATCGTTATTCAGTATATGGTACTTTGCAGGCCCGTTACTAGGTTGGGGCCCCCGGGGCCCCCAGCCAAAGGGGCCCCCCAAGAGAATACAAGAAATTCCAAATTTCTTGGGCAAACTTTAAGGGCGGTATTTCTGTAAAATTAGGGCGACAAACGACTGACTAGCAAAAAAAAGGTCGCCGCTTTTTTTTGTCGGGGGGACGGAATTTTAAAAGAGCAGTATTCCTGTAAAATTAAGGCGGCAAACAATTGACGAGCAAAAATAAAAAAAGGTCGTCGTTTTTTTGCCGGGGGCGGAATTTTTTGTTTTTGCCCGGGGCGGCTTAGCGGCCCTGAATGTATTTTCTGCACCGGGGCCCCTTAAAGACCTAGGTACGGCCCTGGTACTTTGACCTTAAAAACGGTACAAAAGATCTTTTTTTTTCATAAGTAATTCCTAGTGAAGTAAATATTGATTTTTACACCAAAAGGATTATGTTGAGGCTATGAGAATTTTTCTCTGTAAGTAGAATCCATTCACTTTTTGTTTCTAGCTGATTTGTACTGAGTTTGCTTCTTTTGGAATTAAATTTCCGCGAATATAATATTATTATAAAGTTAGATTGCAGCGGTTTTAAAAATTTTTTCATTCATAACATTTCACCAAGAGATTTTTTGCGACTCCACGAGTTTTAAATAAGATATAAATCAAGAATAATAGTTTAAGAAGCGCTACTTTCTGTTATTGTCTACAGATTGATATTCGATAAAATCTCTTGTCTTTAAATTCTCGAATTCGGTGTACGTCACCTTGAACCACTTTTTCCGAGAAACGTTTTTGTAAATCTGAAATTTAATTAAATAAACATTGTTACATCGGCTACCCCAAAAATTGTATTCCCATTATCGATTCAGCTACATCCAAATGTGGCAACTCAAATGTGGCAATATCAAATTGTGTTGTATCTGTACAGAATTGGTATATATAATTGTATATCCACTTAACAGCTATTGACAATGTTACATTGAAAGTGTTTGTATTTAGCAATTTTTTTTTCCTTGCCTACCTATTATACATATATAGGTATCTATTTGCAATATTTGCAATCGCTTCACTGCTTCGCTTGTACCCGTATGTACGAATGGACAGCAAACAGTTCATCGCTGTTAGATTGTTGTCACGGATAAATCCGTAGAAAATCCGTAGATGGTTTGTTTCTGTTTGTTTGGCTTCACTTTTATCATTATTTAACCATCTCTATAATATGTATATATACATATGTGTGTATTATTTGCGTATAGAGTTTTTTCTACCAGAAACATAAGCGATGTTAAGAGAGTTATTTATCTTATCGCCAAGTCGGAAATGTACAGTAAAATTTCTGATTACTATTACACCACATGTTGCAATTAAATAATTGAATAAGAGTATGAGTTGGGTTTGGAAGCAGAGCAATAAGAAGTAATCTGACTGATTGACCAGACTAGTAAAACGGTGAAAAAAGTATTTAGTGTTTAATGTACATCACATTAACACGTTCATTGCCAAGCTAAACATATAGACTTTGTGAGATGGCCAAACATTTTATGTTAAATAAGTAGGTTCTTATATTTGGTACGCGATATCGCGTGATTGGCCATATAGAAAAGTAGCCGTGTCACGCAGTAGCGCGTGATCAAATGATGACGCGCAGTAAAGATTAGGGGCTAAAGTGAACGTAGATTTAGTAACGTAACAGTTACGCTTCTTCGGGTGTGCTTCGATCAAACTGGGAAGGGAGTGAGAAACTGCGTGCAGCGTGAGGTTGACGCATTGAGAGACCATGTAGCAAGGTACTATCCCTATCCTCTTGTACTGTCAGAGGAAGAAAAAAAATCACCGACTAATAAGGTGGATGTTTACACATCTTACATGAGTTCCAGCACTCACAACTTTCTTTTAGTGTTTTCAACTTTAATGTTTTAAGAGTTTTCTTAAAAACTTTACCGTTAAAGCGGACTTCATTTAAATTATACATAGAATCGTTGAATTTGAAGTTGTTAAAGCAGCCTGTAGTTTTATTGGAAAGATAATATTTATAAAATGCAGTAGAGAAACATATAAACAATCTATAATTTTGGAAAAAAAATACACCTGAAAATACTTAAGTTTTTACAGATGCTTATAATTATTGTTTTTATTACCAATTTAATATAACCTTTAACCGGTAAGGTGATGTCTGTGAGTCGTATACAAATATATTCTTTCAGTTTTCTTCCTCCCTGCTTGTTTTTATTAACTGAACGTTTATGTATTCTTTATGGTTTAGGGCAAATTTTACCCTGCTGGCGTAAGGGGAGTGTTTGATACATGCATATACGTGTGATCTCCAGTTTTGACTATCTATGTTACAAACCCGCGGTATATTAATTTGTTGATGTCTCTCAGACATCACTTTACCGTGAGTATTATAAAAGTTCACTTTACCGGTTAAGGGATAATATTAAAAGTCAAAGGTACTCTTTTTATTACAGCATCCCTCTAGAGACTGAGAAAAACATTTTAATTTCCTCTTTCGAGTCAGCACTTGCCACTTTTTCAGAAATTTTCAGTTAATTACTCTTATAATAATGATTGTAAACTTTTTAAAATCCAAAAAATCATATATTAAAACTGTTAAAAACTATTAGAACATTCATAAAGTGTGTTAATGTTGATTTAAATCAAATAGCAGTTACCTTCGTTACGATTAGGTTCCACTGTAATCGAATATTTCCTATTATATCTACTACAACAATCTTATAAATAGCACCATTTGTGGTACTGTTGTTATTCATACTAACACCTCATTGGCCAGGCCGTTAAACATTATACAAAGTGCTATTGAATGTCAAAATGTCTACTGATCACCGAATGGGCAAAGCCAAACAGCAAGAAGCTATTTAACTCTTTTATTATGTACTGACCTAAGTGCTTACAAATAAATAGTTACAAATGTTTCCTATTACAATGGTGCAAAAACATGTTTTCAATTTTCAGATAATTATTATTTCTATTTGTTCAAAATAGTCATTTGCATTTTTCAAAAAAAAAGGAAAGGACATAATAGATACAAAAAGGTGTATTGAGGTACAGTAAGTCCTCGGTGTTGGTATATTATACAATTTCACATGGAACTGTTCTACCCAACGCTGTCACCATAATATGTTTTAATATGGTTCATTTCATTGCTTCGTCACTTTGAATTTAAATAATTTCCGTTTTCTTGGCTTTATCTCTTTTATTATTGCATTTATGTAAATTTTAAATTTGCAGTTTGTTTTTAGAAAAGAATAGAAGATTGATTTGTTTCGAATATAAGAACTATTTAATTTTTTAACGAAAACTCATGATCAATTGTATTTGAAGTGAGGTCTACCTAAAAAGATTTACGTGTGTTTTAACTTAACTATGCCTACTTTATTATAACATATTATCTACTTACATCCTTATTTATTTTTAGTAATATGTTGCTTAATTTACTAATTTAGATTTTATTTTTGTTACAGGTGAGTGTGAAAGTGCATTAATAAAGTGCAATCATCATGTGACATACACGACTTAAAGTTTCCTGAAAGGTATTTAATTTAAAAATTTTATTCTTTAACCACTTAAAATACAATACAGCATCAGTTTTTCCAAAAAAGATTAATTTCCAAAAATGACGATTGACAAAACTGGTAGTTTTTACCAAGGCATTCCAGAAATATTTTTAAAGTCAACCAATTTGATGCTCTCATGATCTTTCCAAAAATGATGTTTCCAATCAAACTGGTGCCGCACTGTTATTGCTAAATTATCTTTTTACCTATGTTATAATTTTTTTGTTTTACAGTGGAATTGTATTAATACACTTACTGGTTATTACAATTGCATTGTATCAGCCAGTAATTTGTCAATAACTGGTTTTTAAGTCTGGACAGGAAATAAATAATTTTTAATTATATGTAGCATTTGCTCAAAAGCCGATATGGAGTATAGCCATATAAAATTACTGTAATTACATATATATTTTAACAAAAAATATATGAAAAAAATTAAGTAAGTAGGTATAGTCCATTACAAAATATTCGAAACAAAAGGCAAATCTACTATAGTCAGCTTAGGTTTTTGATTGCTGGAATATTTTGTCATTAAGGATTTTAAAATTAAACCTGGGTTGTGTCTATTTATTTTTTGCTAAGTATAATTAATTATTACTAATTTTTGGATAATGTGGGAATGAGTTTTTAGTTTCCCAAAAACTAACAATCCATTCTGACTTCGTTTAGGTGTCATAATTTTTCTATAGTCTTGATGTTTATGTAGTATTTCACAATTTATTTTATATGAGTGTATACTTTATTATCTTGTAATACTGGATAATTTTTTTTTAGGTTTAGTGGTTCGAATAAATTATAACGCTCCATTTTTGCTCTTGTACGTTATAATTAATAAAAAGCCATGATCTGTAACCCTTGCCCATTTTTTTTAAACATATTTTTGAATAAAACGCACTTAAAGTTTTACTTTTAAGATAAAATATTTCGTTATTAAATTTTAAATGATACTTCTTGAGGTATAAAGAGCAAATATGCTGAAAACAGAAAGATTTCTTGTAACCCTAAATAACACCTTAAATATAACCAGTTATAATCTGAAATAATTCAACTTTCTTCCAGTGCCAGAATTTGAAAATCATTTTGAAATTCAGAAACAAAAGCTTTTGAATTTATTTTTTATCTGTAAATAAACAAATTCACACTCTTTAGTTATTGTACCTACGTATGATGAAAAGTGTTTGCTACAACCAATTGATAGAATTTTCAAAGCAATGAGAGAATACGATATTTTTGCGTCAATTTAATTAAACTACACCTACTTTAGAATAAACTTAACATTTTGTTTACTACTGTATCCAACTGTACCTATACGCAGCAGAACAAGTCTGTATTCAATATACGAGTAGAAATTAATTATTGAATGAATTTCAAAATTAAAATATTTCTAATAATTTCACGTGTTTGAAATAAAATTACTTTTTTAAAACAATTAATTTTCTTTAACACACAAAAAAAGGCAAACGCAACAAAGATGGAAGTATCTGGCAGTTTATAGATGATAGTCTTATACGTTGTACCTACATATCTCGCGAAGTATGTACATAATACAAATGCCATAGTAACAAATCACTACGGAAGATTGTAATCACAATAAGTGCTCACATACTATGTACATAAAACTATAATACGTTGAAAAGAAAACATTGATCGATGAAATCAATAGACAGATTAAATACAAGCGATCAATTCGTGCCGATTACAATACAGTTACATTCGTTTGTTGTCGCAACATTACATCGAGTATCTATATAATCATCGTATATAATTTATATCTTTGTAACTCAATAAGAATTATTATCAGTAATTGTCTCCTTCAATTATATATTTAATATTGTTGAAGAGAGGATATAGTGTGTCTGAGTAAAATAGATCTAATACCACTGCATTGTTTTTGCAAATCACTCTGTACAGCAGAGAGTATCGGTATTATTGCTGTTGGAAATTTTATGAGAGCATTAGATTGACTGACCAATATTACTTTTGAATTTTTTTGTATTGTTTTTAGCACGTAATGTGCAATAGTTGTGAGGAAAATGTAGGTACCTTATTATCGTTTCGGGAATAAAAGATTAATGTTTTGTAATTGACTGATTTTATTATTTGTGAAATAATTACATTATTATTTGTAATTTACGATAAGGTAAACATTAAATTCAAATAAAGTTTTAATAACTAATATTCCAATTTTAAAGTATTTATGAAGCGCCCTTAGTAAAAGTCGTCATTTTTGTTAAGTATCACTTTTAAAGATGCATCTTTTCTGGACAAAACTAGTGCCAAGGTAATACCGTATTGGATAGTTCATATTTTTATTATACTAGGAAAGAAGTAACAATTTAAAAAATATCCTAAATAATTTTAAAATTTTGATAATGAAAATGTCAAGCAAAATATCCAGCAAAAACAGGTTTTGGTGGAAAAATTAAAAAATATAAAATATATTAAATATATAAATATACAGTTTGCGTCTTTGCAAACTCTATCCTGAATTGAGTACCTGTCTTTATTACTCCTCAATATTTTAAACGGCGATTTTCATTTCAATAATAAGTTTATTGTTTGAATTTCTGTTAAATTTGTTATTTTTACGACAAATAGACACGTATCTGTATAAACTTATAGGTTCAGTCGGGGTAAACGAGCCAGCAATTAATAGATAGCAAAATCAAGACCAAGTGGTCGGAATGCGACATTTCATATTACACGACTTAATGTTATTCTAACTAACAGTATAAATAATTCCAAGCTACAAAAACTATATTTAAAATTAAGGAATTGCTTTTAAACATTTCCTTAATGCTTAAAATTTGTCGATATTTACCTCAATTACATGTCAAACCAAGTGGTCGAAAAACGACATTTCATATTACACGAACTAATATTATTCCAACTAACAATTCCAGGCTGCAAGAATACTATTTAAAATTAAAGAATTGCTTTTAAACATTTCATTAATGCTTAAGAAATTGTCAATATTTACCTAAATTACATTATAGATCAACTGGTCGGAATACGACATTTCATATTACACGATTTAATGTTATTTTAACTAACGGTGAGAATGACTCCAGGTTGCAAGAACTCAATTTGAATTTAAAGAACTTCTTTTAAACATTTCTCTAATGCTTAAAAAGTCATTATTTATTTCAATTACACTGTAGATCAAATAGTCGGAAAACGACATTTCATATTACACGACCGTATGTTATTCCATCTAACGGTGGAATTGATATTAGGCTGTAAGAATTCCATTTAAGATTAAAGAAATACTTTTAAGCACTTCTCTAATGTTTAAAAAAGTGTCGATATTTATCTGAAATACATGGTCGGCCAAGTGGTCGGAAAACGACATTTCATATTACACAACCTAATATTATTCCAACTCACGGTGGAGATGAGTCTAGGCTACAAGAATTCTATTGATAATTAAAGAATTGCCTTTAAACGTTTCTGTAATTCTTAAGAAAGGTGTCGATATTTATTTAAATTATACATATTCGGCCCAATAGTCCCAACATGTTAGAATACAAACGCTATTCTAACATGAGAATGACGATACATCACATTTCAATGACCATACTGTGACCTAGAAACTGATTATTTTATCGTATCTCCTAAATTATTTTAACGAAAATGAGATCTTAATCAAAGTGGAAACGAAGCCATTACATTCACTAAATCAAATAATACTTAAAATCAAATTTCATTTTACTGCACACTTCATAAATGGTGTTACTCAAACACCGAAAACTATCATTAAATCCCCAAAAACGGCGTACATAACTTTAAAATGTATTATTATTTGACTAACTGGTGTGTTACAAACGCATAAAACATTCAAATTTTTTAATTGAATTCACGAAAATATAATATTTTACAAATTACTTAATAACTGTCTATTTTTTTATGTACGCCTTTTATGAATGTACCACACTGGTACAGTAGAGTTTGGTACTGTTACGGGTACGTATATCACAGATTAGTTAATTAATGACTACACGTTAATTAGAAAACATATTTTATATTAAATATAAACATACATTTTACGATCATAAATTAAGAACCAACCTAAAAAATGAATAATTTTTTTTTTTTTAAATATTGTTGCTAAACATGAAGAAGCATAAATCTTATTCATTTTAAATACTAATTTTGCTATTGGACATTATTTAGCTACTTTTTCACGACCATAACTTGCCTCACCGAAAATTTTTTCAGTTTACAAGCTTGTACTACTTAATCAATTTTTGCAAATTCCATTTATTTTAAATAGTGGCTTCTATTTTTCATTCTCTGCAGGGCATTATATGTACCTATATCATTTTGAATAAAGGTATAATTCTACACGGAGAGAAAAATCATATAATTTTTGTAAATAAAATTTCAGAAAAATTACCATGCTCTCTTTTAATGCATGCGCGATCGCCGACTAAAGTAAAAAATATATTACAGCATGGTAAAATTTAATGTGGTAACACAACTTCTATCACACTCTTATGCATATATCTTACAGTTTAATTCTTGTTGTCGTACTCTTTCATTTGCGCATCTGACCCGCAACCTTATGTTGCTTCGGCTGTACCTGTAAAAATTTCGAAGATGCCCGATCTTTTCCGACCTTTGATTCTTTATGATCCATACAAAAATGATTGGCAACAATATATTCTACTACTGAAGGTAGTGGAGTAACAAAATGATGAATTAAACGATGACCATTCGTCAAGACATTCTAGTGAACACTGATTCGACACCACACGACACCACACCAGCTAACCAGCTACTTGCAACACCAACAGTCCTGCTATGTGACCTTTTACGGAACTAATATTACGGAAAGAACATTCTATCCTTTAAATTTTCTATGATTAATTATAATTTTTATTTTTTTACCGTACAAAATTGAATATGTTCGCCCTTTACACGTCGATTATAGTGCTGAGCACAGTAATTTTTATATGAATTTTCTCTCTGTGTAGGGTCAATTATGTCCATACGAATTGTCTTAATTTGTGCGAAACTTGTTATACATTTCTAATTAATTTTGAAATTAATTTTAATTTTACTTCAATTTCTCAACATAAAAAAATTACTATTTATGAAATTAAAAAAAAAAAAAAGTATAAAAAATAATGGAAATGCCTTCTGTATACATCATAGTATAAACTTAATTAAAATAATTCATAATAATTGCAAGAATACCATCTTAAATTTATAATATTATAAATCTGATGCAAATGCACATATGTATATGAAAATGTACCTATAGTGAATATTTGTATAATTATTTCTATTAATAGCAAAACAAAAATGCAATAATTAACTGCATGTACTCATCTACCCGATAGTAATAATGAGTATTGTATTACTTACACCATAGTAATTCATGTAGTATATATGTACGTATAGCTGGCTGCATACGAGTACATAATTATTAAGTTTAATTACAATTCACAATGTTCAAAATGTTGACATATAATTAAAAAAGAATAATAATAAATATTATAAACAATAAAAATAATGACAAATAATGACATTGTGGCAATTAGTGGTTGGAAATTGTTAGATTAGCTATATAGTTTTATTTGTACAGTGCGTTCAGTGTCAGTTTGGAATGCATCGGGATTTCGTATAATATGTACAGAGAAACCTGCTTTTGTGGGTCTTTTTTATATGGTTTTTAACCCCTTTAGTATCGCCATATATTCCAATATTTTAGATAAAATTTAATATCTCTGAAAGTATAATTGCAAGTTTAGTACATTTTGCTTAATTTATTTACAATATGGCTGCTCTTTACTATACAACCTCCAGTTACCGATATAAGACAATGCACATTCGTCAGTTGAATTTTTTCTAAAAATTAGTATGATTAGCTGAGCTCGTCATTAGTCCTAAAGGAGTTAAAAAAATGCCCACCAAAGTCCATTATGTCAATAAAAAGTAAGAAATTGTAACATTAACTGGCGGTAAGGTTAGCTGCTAACTGTTAGCTGACATTGTCCTTTTCCTGTTCCTATTATCTGTCGGAATCGGTTCGACATTGTTTTCTTTTGAGACAAAAATGCAGCCGAGATATCATAAAAATGGTGAGTGTTAAATAATTTCATTCTTAGTTTTAATTACTTAGATTTAATTCAGACCTGGTGACAACACGCCAGTAAAAAAAACGGATTGGAAAAGGTTAAGACATGTTATACCTAATACTTAAAAATGTTCTCAAGTGTATATTAATTTTTTATCTTGTCTAGAAAAGGAATTTCTAGGGAAGTTGTGAGGCTTTGAGTTAGGTATGTTTTATGAAACTTTTTTCATGCGGCTCCGATCCAGCGCATAAAAAATTTTTTATAATTTGTTGCGAACTGTACTATTTACAGCTACGTAGCCGTATAGAATTTGTTTGAATATTTTTTTATGCGATGTTTATTCAGATTTAGGTGCATATTTAAATTCTATCAGAAAAAAAATACCGTAAAACCGTCTAGACCCGGACGCTTTGCACCAATCTTCAAATTAAATTATTTCTACATTAACCTGCAACAATAAACATTTGTTCTTGACGTCATTAGAGAGAGAAAAACATCCTCTAAACAGCTGTACCAATAAAAACTACTGACTTCAACATTTACTATCTCATTTTACAGGATTACTATCTTACAGTTTTTCAAAGAAATAAAATTTATGTGTGTCTAACTTAGGCATGTAATTTTCGTCATAATTGTTATATTGTTTTAGTTTTGACATGTATGTGTTCAGAATTTTATCGCGCATCATTTAATGATGTTTGAAGTTATATTCGATGTATATATAAAAAAATACATGCTATATATGTATATCCGTTTAGACCCGGACACATCAGTTTATTACACTATGGCCGCGATTCGCACCAGTTATAACTCCCACTGTCCATACGTTAATATTCCCTCAGAATTACACGGCTTATGCCTCCTTCTGGTGTCATATCGTATAATCGTATATCGTATAATATTTTGAAGTCTTTGACAGATTCAAAAACATCAGACGATATAAAACACTGTCCTAAACCCGACGGGAGAGGTTAATTTACATGTTATTACATTATTTAAGTAAGTGTCCGAGTCAAGGCGGATTTGGGGTGTAGACCGGGACACTCAGTAATTATTTTTTATTTTTTTTATTTTTACTTATAATGAAACAAATGAGTCAGGGATATAACAAATAATATACGCTCTTTCTAATGGTAATACTTTTATTGGTGATATCTATGAAGGAAACATGTATAAACATAAAACTATACCAAAAAATGTAAAAAACTGTCCGGGCTTAGACGGTTTTACGGTACTTAAAGAAATCAGAAATAAAAATTATGTGCGGTTAGCAATTTTATTAATTTAAAACTGGCACATAAAAAGCTGTTTAACTCAATATCTCTTTTAGTTATGAGAGCCCCGGTATATTCCACGTGGAAATTTACATTGAGCACACTGTATATTATACATATGAATGTTTTGACAGTGTGTATGTTATTTTATTTTCTCATCTAATTTACATTCCTTGATTAAAAAATGAATAAATAAATACCAATTTGCATGATAATATAACATTTACGTGTATTGCGGATGCTAAGCCAGGAATCTATTGTTTTAATTTTTCAAAATAACAATACGTCGTATATTGATGCATGTGTGTGGTGGTGTTTATTTAGGTAGATAGAATTTTTTTTTTGGAAAAAAATCTTTAATATTTTTCTTATTATTTAGAAATTTTTATGTAATAACATAACATTGTTTATTGTAATAATGTCTTTCTATATAATATAGATTTAAATAGAATAAAAATGAGCAACGGAAAAATGCAAATGAAAAAAAAATGGACGAATTTGAAAATTGACGTATCACCTCAGGCAAAATTACAATCCGTTCTCTTTTTAGGAACATAAGATATCGATTCTCATTCTAAATTTAAAACGATAATATAATCCACAGTGTTCTAACTATTTTGGACTAGAATTTTCTTTCAAACAGGAAAGTATATGGACGCTGTGGTATTCTGTGTGGCTTACTGCGCATACTACGACTTGTGCAAGCAACTACTAATTAGAATTGTTTGTTGAAATATGCGCAGAATGACTTTCGATATTAATCAAACTTTTCAGTGCATTCTCTTTAGTATTATAAAGACTTTTGATCTCTTTAATATCCACGTTGTGAATTATTGGAGTAAACTCTCTTTTAAATACGTACGTAAGTATAAAGATAATTAATTGTAAAAAAATTTTCAAGGTCCACTTGTCCACTTTAGGAAAATCGCAATAAAATTTCATTTTTAGCAACACTTTAGCGTTTGAAGGAGACGTTTTCGCGGTTCATATGTATTTATATATTCACGAAAACTTTCAAAATCAGGTTACAACATATTCAAAAATCAACGAAAGCTCTTTCTGGTTGGTGCAATTATTTTACATGATTGACAAACATTTCTCTTTATTATGTACCTACTTTATCTTCAGTAGCACTAAACAAATTATTACACTTTGCGCAACTGTGACATAACTACACTGTCACGCGGGATTCCTATACGTCCACAAAAACGGTTGCAATTAAATAATATACTTGTGTGTGGTATGGAACAAAATGTGTATGTATGTTTGATTTTATCAATTACAACACGAAGAATTCATTTTGCTCTTTGCTAAAGATCTTGATTATTTATTGATCTCATATATCAACTCTGTACAGACCGAACATACACGACCACCGGATCATCGGTTCGCTACATAATTAATTTTTTCATTTTGTTTTTAATATTTTAATTTATTTTTGTCACGAAAATTAATTTTTCACAATTGTTTCATGTAGGGGAGATTCTTATACCTCAGGACTCCTTGTTCCTCGGCACAAGCCCATAATTTGAGAATCAATGTATTGTAAAATGATTAGTAGTGACATTTAATCAGTATTTGACACAAACACTCAAAACACACGCAGTGAAGTCGGCCATTGTGACTCGTTTCTTCTATGTGTAAAGTTTTGAGATTTTTACCGTTTTTTTTTTTTTTTTTTTTTTTTTGTAAACCATATAAATCATCATTTTACTCGAAGTATTTTGAGGTGAGTAAATGACTAAAGATACAAATAGTTATTATACACATTCGCAACTATTTATTTTGACGTATATCACTGGATTTCCCTAATTAAAAAATACAACCACACTTTATTGTATGGAATTGAAATTTGTACCTTGGGACAGCAAATTTTTTGTACCTTGGGACGGTCTTAAGGTACAAGGCATTGCTTTTTTTACAGAGGTTTACAGGTATGTTTGTTTTCAGTATTTGCCGCGAAGTAAGAACAAAGTCACCCAGCATGAAGAAAACGTCCAAAATGCCATTAAAATGGTCATTTTTTTTCTATAATGAAAATGATTGCAATTAAAACCAAACAATTTTTATTGCTCTTAAAAAAAAATAGAATATATATTTTGCTTTCAGGGCTTAAAATGGCTTGCATACTTTGTTCCAAGGTACAACCATTGGTGTCTCAAAGTACAAGCTGTGATTGTACCTTGGGACAAATATCCTCGATTCTTCAATTCAAGTTTTCGCAAAAATGAAACACAATATCGTGATATATTGTATCATAATATTAAGATGTTATTGTGTGCGTAGAGAATTTTCAATATTCGAAGTCATACATTAATTTTTACTCAGTTATGAAGTTTTAAACGAAAGTGTCCCCAGGTACAAGGATCTCCCCTATAAACAAAAACACACTCATTAGTCTATAGAAGAGAATCATATTCTATTAAAAAAGGATGCTACATCAACAGAAATAGTGAATGTATGGGGAATAGAGATTGATTTTAAGCGATAACACGTTAATTACAAACTTCACCACATCGTGTAGTGTACAATCCCCCACGATAGGGGTTCGAAACACCAGGCAAACAGACAATACACCGCATATATGCCGCGCCGTGTAGACAGGTGATTACCTCTTTCATAGCCATTGGCCACTATGTCGACGCAGGGCCGGTCCATATGCATTTTTACCTGCAAAAAAAAGTTTAGATCGGAAATTAAAAAATAACATTTGCTAATGAATAGGTACCTATACTATACGTACGAAACATGATTCCGTGGTATTTTTACTATTACCTACTCCAATTGAAATTAATGGGCTTCATTAAAAATCTATCAATAGCATCGCAGTGCATGAATTATGGCTTTTATATGTAAATTTTAAAGATCAGATATCGGGTGTAATAGGAAAATAACTGATCTAGGTAATGATAACAACTTTAATTATATGTAATTTAAATCATAATAGTATAAATATAATTATCATAGACCAAAAACAAGTTTTCTTCAGTTCAGTTATAGTATGTTCATTTAATCATGATAATCAAAATCCCGTTCAAATAAATAGACGAATAGCCGCAATTCAACATCGAAGAAATTCTTTCGGACCAAATTCGACAATAGGGATTACAGTTGACCTTGAGTCACATAATTTTTTGTTCCAAAAACCTTGATTGCTAAAAACTACATAATTAGACACACGCAACCTTTGATCATTTTTTTTACCAAAATTCTTTTGTATGACTAGAATAAATAATTTTTGTGGAAACTATAAATCATATACCCAAATTAAAATGACAACTATATTTATGAGATGACCTTATTATTTTTTTTGTATATAAATGTGTCTTAAGATCCAACTGAAATAATAAGCCGGCATTTCTGGTTCTTGTTCTTATTTTTTTAATGTTGCAAAAAAAATTGTTTAAAAAAGAAATAATTTTAAAAATTAACTTATGGAACAAGAATTTTTACAAAAGAATCATATGTTATAGTCATAAAAAGTTAAAAATTGATTTATTGCTTCTTTCAAAAGAAGAATTTTTTAAATTTTTTTCCGTCTTTTAACAAAAAAATATAATTAGCTTGTGTAACTATAGAATTTTAAGATGTTACTTAAAATTGGACTATCATCTTCATTGTAATTTGTAACTAATGCAAGAAAAATTCAAATTTTGGTGCTGCTAGAGAACACTTTCTATCAACCTTTTATCTTCAACGGTTAAACTTAGTAATTTGTAAGAATTTTTATTAACAAATTATTTTCTAATAAAACGTTTTGTAAAGAAATTGTAGGTATCAAGGGAGAATTGTTTGCAGTACCTATTTAACTAAAAACTGCTATTTCACAATTTTTTTTTACTTCACAAGTTTTTTTTTCTCCAAAAAATATTTTTTTCAACTTCTAAAATCATAAGTTAACGTTTACATAGCAGGCAACTTGACGCGTATTGCATAAACAACATTTAGGCCAGGCGCACATTGAACTGCGTCACGCAGTAAACACAGAGCAGGGCAGAGCAGGAAAAGACGTGTGGTCGGGCGCACATTAAGACGCAGTTAACGCAGGCAGGGCAACGCAGTTTCTGTGACTCATGTTGTAGAACGAGATAGCACGAATTTAAAAGCAAAGTAGAGCAAAGAAACACTATTTTTCTTCAATATCTTCAGTTGTTTTCATTTCGGCGAAATAAAACCAACTAAAACTCGACAACGTGTTACAATGCTCTGCTCTGCGTTTCAATTCGCGCTGTCCCGTTCTACAACACGAGTCACAGAAACTGCGCTGCCCTGCCTGCGTTAACTGCGTCTCAATGTGCGCCCGGCCTTACCATTCTATTTTCTGGCTACTATATAGTTCCCAAAAAATAACATTTCATAAAAGTTTCCTTACCTATCTAGGAACGTAAGTAATCGCTTACCGTCAGTTAGTAAATAGCTTTTCTATGGAAATAATTCTTTATAAACGCCTACTATTCATCTTTATCAAAATTGCATTTTCGAAGTATTTTCTATTCATTTTTGTTTCAATTTGTTCGTCACTTTTACGGTTGATTAAGTAATTAATTTGCTCATATTCGGCTCATAATTTTTTTTTTTTGTGGCCATGGATGCTTAAGAATCCTCAACTTTCAGCCAACGGAGTCTCAAACTGTATTCGAAGCGACAAAAATATCACTTACGGCCCTCGCTAAGATATTGGACTATTAGAACTAGAACTAGTAGCAAATATTTATTGAGGAAGACTATTCGGTCGATTGACTCGGTATTACTGTAACACCAAATCGATGGACAAATTCGTCTATTATTTCTGATTCACGAACCCAAATGCGTATAAATTTATTCAAAATTTTTCTAACCACCTACAGTAATTAACCGAAACGTGTACCAAAAATTCCTACATCAAATTACTGACAATCAGTCTTAAGTGTAACACCCATAAATTTTGGTCGATTTAATCGTTGATATCGATCATAACTGATTTTGTAACAACTATTTCAAATTAACAGATCAATTAATAATCGGGCAGCATTTAAAATGTATGTATGTCAACGATATAAATCAAACATTTTTTTTGGGTGTTTATATTTTGTGTCTATGGGCTGGAGAGAACCAAAATAAAAAAACAAGAAGTATAAAAATATTTGAATGAAGCCCACACACGAGGCCATTTTTGAAATATAGAATGTGATGTCATCGGATTAGATAAGCAAATATCATTCACCGTCTATGTACCTAGATATTTCTTAAATTAACTCTAATGAAATTATTAGTTTATTACATAATGTGTTGTAACCATTAAATAATAAATTAAATTGCTTCTTGATAATTAATATTTCGCTACATACAATCGCGTACATACAAATTTGATCAATTTATTGTTTTTGCTGTTGAGAAATTTGACTAAAATGCATTCAGAATTGGTGATTTCTTCAAGTTATTTATATACATATTAAGAACTCTTTATAAAAATGTCCAACCAATAGCCAAATAGCTATTCAATATTAACATCAAAATAGCAAAAATCAGACGAAGAACTGAAAAAAAATTAAAGAAGTTGTAATTGCCGACGGCAGCAATTAATTATATATTCTAAAAACATTTAAATCCATTTAAAAATTCATGAAAAAGTACATATTTGCATAATTTTTATAAAAAACATTTTTTTTTTATTTTCTTAATTCTCGTTTAAAAATTATTTTGAATGGATAGTTGCGCGCGCGTTGTAATATTCGACGCGACCTCTACAGCCATTTCCATTGAACTAATGGCAAATTTGAAGTTTGTGTGAATTGACAGAGATGTCTCTCGCTGGAGGGTTGCTACGACGCGACGGGATGCTGTAAGTTGTCGTTACTATCGCTAGGGGTCGACACTGACGTTAACGGCGCTCGTATAACGGTAACAGTTACGTATAGGTATAGTTGAAATATCTAAAGGCAGTGTTATACGAACACGGCAGACGTTATGTTTTACATAATATTATAATTAATGTTACAATTTTGTGCATTTTTAAAAATTTAGGTATTTTTAAATTGTTACATGTTTGGATATAATTTTTTAACTGAGGTCTTTTTAAAATTTGCTCTCACGTTTTTATTTAATTTAGCCCAAATGAATCTTGAAAACTGGGGTGATTTACACTGAAAAAATATTTTGATTTTTATTAAATAACACTTTTTTGAGTATTGTATCTTTGATATAGCTAAGAATATAAGCATTTCTTCACTACAACCGTTTTTTGTGCAATGATTGCACATTTTGAGATCAGTGCTCTCATCATCATCATGTAAATATTCTTATAATTTAACGGGTTATGAAATGTAGTTTGACTGTTGAAGCATTTAAAAATACGCTGCCAGTGGGGTGTGGCACACAGCTTCCTTGTACTCTTTAAGACTACTACTACTACTACTACTACTACTACTACTACTACACTTAAGACTTTAAAACAGTATTTATATATAAGGTAAAAGACCCGGTAATTGACCCTGGCCCAGTTTCTGAACTTTTCAACTTTGTTATAAATTAATAAAAAAACTATATTTTAAATAAGAAAAAAAATAAATTCTTAATTTAAAGTAATCTATTCTGTGTCTAATGAACAGCAATTTAAAAAGTTTAGAATATATTAACTAAATAAAAAAAAATTTTTAAGTTTAAAATGTGTGTAAACACTATTTTTTTGGTAGTTTCTTAACAGTTTATGTTACAAAGTACTCATTTTGATCTGTGCAATATTCATCATGTAAGTATGAAAACTTAATTAAAAATATATGAGCAGGTTAATATTTGTTTAAAATTTATTTTAAAATATTTATAAAATACCTAGAATGATTTTTATTATTAAAATATGAGGGTCAATTACTAGGCTCACTTCTAAAGTGGTATGGCCCAGTTAAATTCTAACCAGTTTTTGTTAGTTATTTTGTTATTTATAGTTATCTTCGATTAGTTTTTGTTATTTTTCATAACGTATATAACATTAAACATTCATTTTTATCAATAAAAAATTATTTATAAATTAAATTTTAAAAAACTGTATTTTTAAATTTAAGAATCAGAAACTAAGCCACTGTCAGGGTCAGAAACTGTCACATGAGAAATTTTGAAGGTCAGAAACTGGGTCCTTTTTGTCAATTTTTAAAACATTAATTTAAATTATTAATTCATTCAAATAATTATTTTACTTGTATGGCTTTATTTTGAAAGCCATAAACTAGTTGATAAAATTATTAATTGTCTCTTAAGTTGAAACTTATATTTATTACTGTCGTTTAACCTCAGCCGTCACTTTTAAAAAGTCAGAAACTAGGCCCGTTACCTTAGGTACCGTGAAATAATATTTTCGCCTTAAAGTTCATAAAAAGTTGTTGTAACTCAAAATACTTAAAGGCTACTTCATAAAATAATAGCGAAAATATTTTACAAACTAACCCCAAACATACTTTAAAAATTTGAGCTAAGTGGGACTAGCAGTAAATAAGATATTGAGATTTAATGGGATTTCATGATAGCGCCGTGAATACTATTACTCCGAATGTAATGAAATTTGTAGGGGACCATCTAGGAACCAGACCGCATAATTTCTGACAATTTCATAAAAAGGAATAATTGAACAGTTCAGAAGTTATGCCACTTGGTGCAATTTAGTATATTAATGGAATGACATGGTAGCGGCGTAGCTACCGTTACTCCGATTTCGATTAAATTCATAGGGGACCATTTCGGAACCAAATTGCATAATTTCTGGAAATTTCATTAAAAATAATCGAATAGTTCAGAAGTTATGCCACTTGGTGCCAACTGGTGACACACAGACGGATAGACGGACGGACGGATGGACACACATCAAACCAAAATTGTTCTGGAAGCTCTAAAACGTAAAATGTGCGTAAAATATTTTATTTTGGAGGGAATACATTTTTTATATTTCAAAAGTGATCACAATGCTTCCGCTACTTTAGTAGACACGGAAGCAAAAGGAATCGGTTAAGATTTTGTGGTCTCCCAAATTGAAGTAGCAGTAAGCTTGTATTGGCTATTCTTTCATAAATCGTTGAGTAAAATTTTTGAATAAAGGTACAGTGAAAAAAGATAAATTACTCATAATTTTGGAATTTCTATCCGAAATAATGAGAGTCCATACAATCTAATTTTTGTATAAGTTGCAAGAATTTTACGATTTTTGGGGAATTTTTTTTTTTCAATAACACTTCTACTAATCGTTTTGAAATTGTGTATTATGTGTTCAAACAGATTTACCTGCTTATTGTGTAAAATTTAAATTTTTTGGCAATATTTTTCATTAAAATGTAGCAAAAATCCTCTATTTCCCATAGGAGTAGGTACATGTATTCTGTCATACACTATAATACATTTTTCTCCATGATGAGTTTTCCTTATCAACATAAGACTTTAAAGGAATTTATTTATTCTAAAGTCCATCCGAATTTGTTGGTTTCGATTGGTTTTTATCATGTTGATCCTAGAGACTCAAAAAGTTCTTAATATCATTAAATTAAATTTATTTTTATAATTTTGCAATTTGGTTGAAGACTCAGTGAACCATGTACCTACGTAAACTTTTTTTCCTCAAAATATAAAGGAAATATCTATAGATATAATTCGTACTAAGAAGAAATATGAATGCACTTATTTGAATAGATACCTAGGAATGAACATGCGACGGTGATTAGAGCAACATGGGATTGGGTACCGCCCGTTCAGTGTTCAGATTTACGTTTTCTGTAGTTCCCACTTCTTTCCCGCCCATTCTTGCGGTGCTCTAAGCACGAAAATGCAATTTACATATACATATACGTTACAGTGTATAAACTATAACAACATAATCGAAATCGTCCATCAACATCATCACTGAATTCTCATACAAATTTTTGCCAAAAAAAAATAAAATAAAAAAAATTGTTGCATTCAAAATTCCCACGGGAAATCCATTATCAGAAAAACATGTGATGGAAAATGAAGTGACCATTTGATTTTCGTATAAAATATATCAGATAACGACTTGTGAGACCGGAAATCTGTTCCACAGCATTACTCACTATATAGATATTCCCGAGGGATAGATTTTCTCGACAACTGCAACTAAAACGATGTCTGGTGTTTGTCTGTATCTATAAAAATCGATATTCTTGTATAAAAATAACTTTTGATATTTTTAACTTAGGTAATCTATGAGAATTTGAAGAAGATAAACTAGAAATTTAAAAAAAAAGAATGTAGCGAAATAATAACTAGACGTTTTTAGGGTTCCTTATCTTAAAATGAAAAACGGAACCTTTATAAGATCACTCTCGTGTTCGTCCGTCCATCTGTCACAGACTTTTTGCATTGAAAACTATATTTTTTCTACTTAATATAGTAGTCTGGTAACTCGCGCTGTTTTTCATGCCTATTTTTAGGTGCATTTTTTTTTTTTTTTTTTTTGAGAAAGAACAAATGGAAAGTTTTGAATTTTTAATATGTTTTTATTTACATCTTAAGGTGAATCGATCAGTACTGACAAATTTGTGACAAATGAATTACTGACAAAGTAACAAATGTGTAGAAAAATAAGTTAAGTTTTATAATACATGTAACAGTATTAATATTTGATTATTGTTCAATCTTCTAATTTTAATAATTTTAAAAGTAATCAATTTGATTGGTAGTTGACGTGTCCGCACACATAATAACTAACACGTACACACATATAATTATGGGTGTATTAGTATAAAATGACATTTTTATAGTTTTTTTCTATTTATTACAATAACTAAACGTCCAATATTAAAAAAAATAGTTTTTTAATGATTCGAAAACATAAAAGAAAATAATTTTCAGTTTTTTAAATCTTAAAGTTGGTTTTTAATGACACAACTTACTTAAATATATACCACTGATTCACCTCTAATCATTCTTTGGCATTTACTCGTACGTTAAAAATTCTCACTTTCCCATTATATCTTTCTCTATAATATACTAAAATTTCAAATTCAAAACTTGGAAAATTTCAAGTGATCGATTCACCTTACGGTAACAAAAAAATTTCTTTTTGAATAAATTAAATTTTGTTTTATTGTTATTATTACTTGAAGTTGGCGCCTCAAAAAATAAAGCACGTGGATGGGCCCGGGTCATTTTGACTCCTGGGGACATCTGAAATCAAAAATTCTTAATTAGTCTTAATCTATGGATACCTATGTCATTCTGGCCGGAACTAGAATTGTGAAATTTTATCGAAAAATAACAAAATGACGGACTTCGAAAAAAATGACATTTTTTCGAACATCACTCGGGTCATCCAACTGCTTTTTTTGGGGCGCCAACTTCAAATGATAATCAGACAACCGCGTGAGTTACCAGGCTACTTACCTTTATAATCTGTAAGAAATGAATATTGGCAAATTACAAATTGCCCCAAAATTTGTTTCAACCGATATTTTTTTTAAAAAAGTCATCTACTTTAATGATAATAATGGAGTTTGACGTCTGTTCTTAAAATTTCTTGTTTATGCTAGCCACCACCCACATCATTATTTTTGTTTCATATTATTCGTGCAATTTTATTGTTGATATGCACCTGGTATCGTAAAGGGAAAACGCAAAAAAACACTAGGAGTATAACTCTGACGTCTATTTTGAAATAATAAATTAGATACCAATCGAGAATTAATTACCTTTCTGACAAGGATATCTTTATCTAGACATCTACCGAATAATATGTATATCAAAAAAGGCACTGATAGTGCGTCTTAAAATTGTTGGGGGTTGTAAAATACAGAAGTGAAAGTTTACAGTTTTTTTGTTTCTATAAACTTACTTTGAGAAATATTTAACAAAAACGAATATTTTATGGTAATTTTTGTCTTTCAAATTCACCTTTAAAGTCATAAATATTTCAAAAAAACTTTTTATAAAAATATTGCAGATATTAGTATAAGATAATACAATAGAAATATTTTTCAAAAAAAAGAAAGAAACCCTTGGAATATTACGTAACAAAAGAACATTACGTAAAAATTTCAATTTTTTCTTTTCTTGTTATCACAGCATCCCTGTTTGCATCGGACAGAGTGAAAGTTTTTTGGAAACATAAAATCCAAAATTGTCGTATTTTTGAAATAGTTTCAAATTGACGTGTTGACCGGTGTAAGTATGACATTATACGTCTAAAAAAAATGTACGTTTTTCCAGTGACTTTCGTGAAAAGTGTTGGGTTGAGATATTTCTTCAGTGTTTTTCGTGAAATTTTAGTGATATGAAATTTTCAACAAATGGTCGTCGAACGGAAACAGAATTTCTTTACTGGCGGACAAACAGAAAAAGTTGCTTCATATCAAACAGAATCACTCAGGCGTATTATTAAAGTCAGAGAGATATTGTGAAAATTATAAATTATAATTTTTGTTGTAGACAGCGAACAGTTCTGACATGGTAGGTTTATATAGCATCTCATATACTATACTATAACGTTGTATACACATAGATATATACTATAATAATTAGCATAAAATACAATATTGTAGTATGTTAATAAATAAGCAATAAATTATAAACTTTAAAATAATTAAAATTTTTTTCGGTAACTTTACAGTTGAGTACATAAGTTTGTTAACAGTTCATTAATTTTGCGTATACATATAATATAAATAAACTAATTGAATCACTGTTATCAAGATAAATAAATCTGCACCTTTCACCAATTCAGTTATTCCGGGCGAATCAGTTCAAGTGCAAGGTTCGTTGTCTATGGTAAACTAACATGCACGCATATTGTTTTTAAAATATCATGTTTTTAATTTATGTTCGCAGTTTTTGACTATAATTAAAAGATATTTTGAATATATTAGATATTCAAATTTGCCAGGTGTGTAGCATGTTCTAATGTATTCAAATGCCTCCTCAATAAATTAAGTAAGTACATAATTTTGAATATGTATATTGTAATTACTTTATTAAAATAATTTATGGCATTGTTCAATTGAAAACTAATATTCCGTTTTGTAGGTAAAATTGTATCGCCCCCTTCTTAAAACTAAAATATTCTACCGATTATTAATGAGGGCATATTTTTAGTTATTTTAAAATTTTTTTTTTTTTTTTTGGATAATCATGTATTTTTGTGTACTTACCGATGCTGTTGGTAATGCTGGTAAGTTATATTGCCCGAACGTTTTTATATATAAGGTAATGGTACCAGTAGTTGACAGTGCTTTAGTAGTTGACACTTGCAACTTTAAACTGTTATTATTAGACAATCAAGAGCTTTTTTTAATTGATAAAATTCTGGTTGGTCACATACAGCAATCTAGTTTTCATGTTAGTAATTATCTCTCAAAGCTCACCGCCTATTTTGATGTAATTAAATATTTTATAAATGCATATGTTTTAATTTTGACAAATGTTGTTTTTGTAATCGTAATATATAAGCAGGTAAATTTTTGGATTTTTCAGTTTTGAAAAAACATACATATTTGTATGTTTGAAAATGACTAGAATCGATTATAAATAGATGGAAGTTGATATTAAAATTCATTAACTGATAATTTCTGTGTTAGGGGTTTGTCATCTGTGGGTGTCAACTACTGGGTCCTGATATAAGTCAAATTTTAGTAGTTGACATCAGTGTCAACTACTGATGCAACAATACTATTTGTATATCTTAACGGTAATTTATTGTATTTCCTCTGAGACTTCAGTGAGTTATTTTAAAATATATTTTCAACGTCGGGATCTAGTAGTTGACATCCTCTACCCTCCTGTCATCTACTAACTCATGTAAGTGTCAACTACTAGAACACAACTTATAACTTGCCACCATTTAGATTATGAGAAATTCCGATTACGGTAGCTGCAAAACATCTTTTGGATTTCATTGAACCAGGTGTAACAAAAAAGGTATGTTTTTAATGATTGTCAAGTTAAAGTAACAACTAAAATGACAGTCAAACTGTCAAATTCCAAACACAGTTCCTGCGAAATCGAAATAAAATAGATTTAAAAAATACATTAAACTTTTTAAAAGTAATTAAGATAAATTTTACATTGAAACTTAACCAGTTTTTTTATCCATTCAATACGTTTTATTTAATTTTAAAAGCTTGTTAAGTTCTAATGTAAAATATCTATTAATGGCATTAAAAAATGTGTATTTTTAAAATCATATTATTTTATTCCTATTTTGCAAGAGAAATGTGTTTGGAACTTAACAGTTTATTTTGATTTCAACTCTTTTTCTGGTCAACATGATGAAATAGAACTCACATTTTTCACATTTATGTTTTTGGTGGGGTTTCGTGACTTTCTGTAGGGAATTTAAAACCGCCTACTTAGTTTGTTTAAAATATTGGTTGGTGTCAACTACTGAAATTTATTAATGTCAACTACTAAAAATTGTAAAATTAAAAGTGTCAACTACTGACTCTATTTTAGGAATTTTCTTTTAAATTTTTCCAAAGAAAAATTTCATTATTTTCTTTCTATTACGTACCAATTCACTCTCGTTACATCCTAAAGTAAATAGAAAACATGATTTTAAAGCTCACTTAATAACATTTCCTTTTCAAAAGTTAAAAATACTTAAAATTTTTTCTTATAGTGTCAACTACTGGTACCATTACCTTATATATATATATATATATATATATATATATATATATATATATATATATATATATATATATATATATATATATATATATATATATATATATATATATATATATATGGTAACCAGAAAATAACAGTGCGGGAAGTAAAGTTAGCTTAAAAATGAACAATTATCAAATTAACTAATTAATATTAAATTTTCAACTAGTTTACAGAACATTATTTATTATGTAGTATTATTGCCACTAAATTGTCTTTATAAGTATTTTACGGACCTTTCAGTACCGGTTTTCGAAACATTTATAAAAAATTTCATATGTGTTTTCATACCTTTCTTTCATTTCTTTCACTTTACTAAAATTAATTTGTAGCCAGACTAACGGCCTAACAGTCTAACCGATGGAATAATGAATGAATGAATGAATGAATGCTGTAGGTGGGTCGGGATTCAGAGCTCCCGTTGCACGTAGGCCACCAAATACGGGCCCATTGTACCCTACGGCATCCAAGAGGGACTAGCTAGTGCCCAGTCCCTCATAGAAACTCAGGATTGCACTACAGTCTGCAGTCCTGATGTCCTCGGAACTCAGTATAACCGATAGAATAAACTAATCGCCGAAATCAAGTTTCTGATAACACGTGGTTTTGCAAAAACATATCTATAAAGTCTCAAATTTAAAAAATTACACTTTAATTTTAATTTTATTTGATAGGTAAAATTAATTTTTAATTACTTCTGACAGTATATTACAAGAAAAATGAGTTTTTAATATTATTTTTTCATAAATTTGTCGTTTGGTCATTTCTTATTGTGCTTTATTATTTTCTTTGTTTTTTACTGTGTATACTCTACAATAATAAATCATTAGCGACAATCAAAGCGACAATAAAGACCATTTTTGATCTAGTGTTGCAAATTATTCAATCGCTTAGTCTTCTGTTAAAAAGAAAATTTCTAGATAACACCATTGTATCATTGATCTCTTGAACTGGAACGGGGTCCAGTTATTATATGAGTTTTAAAATAATAAGAAAACCTTGGGCTTTGAACCTATTTTAATTATATTGGTCATTCTAACACCTATTATCCAACTGTTTTGAAATTTTTTTAAAAAAATTTGTTAGTAACAGTAAAGTTTATATAAGAATACTTTTAAAATACGCTACCGATGGGGTGTAGCACACAGCTTCCTCGTACTCGTAAAAGACTTTAAACAGTATTCTACCAAATGCATATACCGTGTATGTATATGTATATATACTGTAAAATTATATTTTCCTCTTAAAGTTCATAAAAAATTATTGTAACTCAAAATACTTAAAGGCTAAATTATAAAATAATAACAAAAATATTTTAGAATTTAACCCCCAAAGTACTTTAAAAATTTGAGCGAAGTGGGACTAGCAGTAAATAAGATTGGGATGTCATGGTAGCGCCGTAGATACTATTACTCCGAATGCAATGAAATTTTGTAGGGGACCATCTGGGAACCAGATCGCATGCGCATAATTTCTCACAATTTTATAAAATAGCGAATTGAATAGTTCAGAAATTATGCCACTTGGTGCAAACTGGCGACACACAGATGGACGGACGTACGAACAAACAGACACCAAACCAAAATTGTTCAGGAAGCTCTAAAACGTAAAATATGCGTAAAAAATTAGAGGGAAAAAATTTTTTATTTTTCAAAAGTGATCGCAATGCTTCCGCTACTTTAGTAGTCTCAGAAGCAAAGAATGTTTAAAACTTAAATTCCCACGATAATAGAAGCAATGAATTTAGGAATATATAATTTTTACTTTTTTTTAAGTATTTAAAATACTATTTCCATAACATATACTTAGGTGTACATGGCATCCTTACCTATATATATTATGATGAATTGATTTTTTGCATAAACAAAAAAAAAAAAAATTGCGTATTGGTGTTCGCGGGCATCAATTGAACGGCGGCATCTATCGATACGTAGGTACCAATACATATGTTGTGTCGTTGGGAACATTCAACGGGCACACATATCATGGTAAAAGATCCAAGTGATGATCGTGTTTAGAATTTGTAATCAGCGTGTTGTGTTATCTTCTGCCTTGGATTATTGTATTGTATTGGATTGCGTAGATTGAGTTTGTACGGTTTTAGTTCCGACAGACGTTTATTTATTATCAAAAATGAACGGTGTTTATACATAGGAATACAAATATTTTCTGTACTTTATTATTATTTTTGAAATAATTTTATTTGACGACAAATGGTTTTAAGCCAAATATGCATAAATATACTGTATGCTCTATTTTTTGGGGGAAGGAACACCTAAAATTGTGGGTTTGCAGCAGTAATCTAAATAGTTTTTTTTCTCTGTTTAAAGTATTTTAGTTTTTTGCACAGTAAATGCTGATAAGTTACATTTCCCGAACGTTTGATTATATCCATGGTAACTAAAAAAGAACAGTGCAGGAAGTAGATAACAGTGCAGTAAGTTAATAATAGTACGGAAAGTAAAATTAGCTTGAAAATGATTGTAATTATTTATTTATATTGAAATTGAAGCTACAGATCAAACAATTATAAAAATCAGTTAATTGATATTAGAATTTGTAGATGAAGACACCTAAGTGAGATTAAAATTTGTTTTTTTATTGTTTAATTATGAAAAAAAAAACGGTGGAAGTGGAAACTAAGAGTTGAAATCCCAAAATAGCACACTCGGTATACTAAGTCAATCCATACACAAAATTTCAGCTCTCCAAGTTTATTTGTGAGAGCTTTGGGGGTTAATAATTGAAACCTCCAAATGGCAAACTCTGAATACCAGTAATTTCTTTTTAACCAGTTCTATAGAATTACGGAAGTTCAAATGCCAAAAATGATCAAATTTCTTTAAAGAAGTTATAACAACCGGAAAACTGCTGAGTTTAGGAACAGTTCATTTTGAAGGGACTTGAGCTTGAATTCAGTGCACAGTGCAAACTGTACTGTTAGCAATACTGTAAGGAAGTTGTATCTACTTCCAGCATAACCGGAACTAGCCTAAAACTCTTATAACTCATAAGTGTAGCAAAAATTAAACAGATATTTTGGTCTATTTCACTTAAATTTCACCATGCTTCATCACTTATGAATTTAAATAATTTCCGTTTATTGGCTTTATCTCTTTCATTATTGCACTTACGTAAATTTTAAAATTGCGGTTTGTTTTTAGAAAAGAACAGAAGATTGATTTGTTTTAAATATAAGAATTAGCTATTTAATTTTTTAACTTTGACTCATGATCAATTGTATTTGAAACAGGGTATTTAAAATATTCATTTATCTAGTTTATGGTAAACATAATTACGTTGAATCGTGGAAAAGTCATTAAGTCTCAGTGTATACCTTAAGTAGTAGTCCTTGGTGGAGTCCTTATGATTCGAAAACTCTACTTCTTGTTAATTTTTATAAGATAGATGTTTGTATTTATACCTACTGTGTATTACATTAAACAGAATTTATACTTGTAAATATATCCTTTTTGTCATATATGAAAAACTTGTGAAAAACTTTGTTCAATCGTACAATTAAATAATGTATGGTTCTCTATATTTCAACTATAATGGCAGTAATTAATAAGTACGGCCCTGTTATATCTGTAAAAAAAATTATACTTACGTCGTATGTATCGGTGTATGAGCTTCTTGAATAGAATATTTCCCGCATGTGTTTTCTATTGTATATTCGATCGTCTATATACATATGATGTCGCGAAAAAAATTATTATCGACAAGTACAATAAAATGTATCTTGTTGTTGTAAACGTTATGTGCAACTTATGTTATGTTATGATATAATATTGGACGTTGAGTGCGTCGTAGACAAACGGCAAAGTACATGCGAACATGACGACGGAACAGATAAAAGAAATGGCATATTAGAAGTTGATGATCACACCGGCTGCAGCTCAACAAAATGCTCCACTGAATAAATAAAACAGTACGATAAATACACTAAAATAACGTTATAAGGAACAAACATTTCGATAGTAATGTAATAAAATTGATTCGTGTTAGAAAAGTTTGAGTGTATGCCCTTTGTGTTATATAAAAGTTTATGGGCATATCTGTGATGTGTACTAATTAGATAACAGAAACATTTTTTATCACAAAGATTGAAAGAATTATAATAAGAAATATTTTATCTCAACCAAATCAAACTTTTTTTTTTTATAATTTATTTAAAAATATGAACAATAAACAAGTAAACAAGTGGTACCGCCTTTTCAATAAGGTTGGAATTACAAATCGATTCTTTTAGAACTATTAAAAGCCGACTAATCGAACAATTATTTGTTGTTTCTAATATATTGCAACATTATCAACTAAATATGTATATCAACAAATATGTGTACAGCAGTACAATGTGAAGAATGAAGACTAATTGAAATGCCATGGTGGAGGTGCTGTGAAGAATTTATTTCAATCTAATAAGTTCTCTCAAGTCATTTTATACGTGTTTTCGTTTATCTTTAGATGGCCGTGTCTAGCATATTGTGTTCTCAGTATTACTTACTCAGTATTCACGATTGTAAAAACTTAATTTTGAATCTTTGCAAAACAAATTACGTCTATTTCTTATTTTTTTAAAAATATGAATTTTTGAATTTTACAAAATATTGGAAGCGGCTAACTCATTTATTCTTGCAGATTAAATATTGGTTAAATGTGAAATCAGTACCTTTTTGAAAATTTGTTTTCTTTTTTAATTTTTCGCTTTGTGTTCTTTCTCTTTACTTTTTTTTAAAATTTTAAATTACATTGCAATAAAAAATGATCGTTCAACTAATATTCAGCATAACTGACATCAATTTCGATAATTTTTTCGGTTTTCAAAATTAAATTACTAAGATACTAAATTTGTTGATTTAATTTCTCCAATATTCCTAAGAAAGAATTAGTTTTGTTTTCTTTTTCTTAATAAGTCTTTTCGTCTCATTTAATCTTTAGTAGAGGTAATTAATTATTCAATTAAATGTAAGTTTCCGGTATATTTGGGGGAATTTTATTTCTTAGAATTTTTTAACGCACTATAACCGACTTTAATTCATAATGATAAGACTGTCGTTTGAAAACATGTACGATTTGAAATGTTTTGTGAAAAAAATGTTTTTGGGAGTTTTGTTAGGAAAGTATACTTTTGACTAGTTGTAAGCAATTTGAAATAAAATCATATATCTTACTCTTTTTAGATAATAAAATTCGCATATACGTAAAAAGAGTAAGGCAGATGATTTTATTTCAATTTTGATATTGCTTACAACGAGTAAAAAGTGTATTAAAATTTTGTTATACTAATAATAACCATACTATTATTTGGTTACATCAAAATATTTTTAAATTTATGTATGAGCATGCGCAAGTACAACGTAAGTTAAGACAAACATATTTCACCAGCGTTCCCTTATACATTGTAGACGAAAACTGGGAATAGCAAATGAGAGAATATTGACTTCAATAAAGGAATGTAATACAATTCCAATTCTTGGTGTTTAAAATCTAGTATGGCTAGTACGTGTTAATTATATTTTTATTGAAATGAATATGTAATATATGTTTTTTATAAGAAATAAATAATTAGTTTTACATCGTGGTAAAAATATTGTTTAACAGATGTCGCGACATGAAAATTAAAAAAAAAATCGTTCAAACGAACGCAATCTGAACGTTTAATTATATACTTAAAGTCACAATATAAATAAATAATTTTTATAAACAAACGTACTAATTAATTTATTTATTTCAATTATTAAGAAAATTTATTATCAATCGTTTACGGGTCTTATGTGTATCTAGTTAGAAGTTGTCTTTACCTTTTGCAATAGGAAATCAGGCAAAAAAACAAACATTAACTGTATATAAGATATATTATTATGTATTTATCTTGTGGATTTACTGTTGATCTCAGATCTGTTTACTTCTGCAGCTATCTTGATTTGGTATCATTGATTAAGACATTAAAGAGTGTTCACGTCATGGAAAGAAAAAATGAGATAGGTACACATATTATGTTTTAATTAGTCTTTTTTCATTTTTGAAATATAATTTGCACTAATCTCAAACGTGTGTTAATTGATATATTTCTCAGATACGTATGTGTTTAGGTAAATGCAAGGTGATGATTATCAACTGATGATTCGACACATCAATTTTATAAAATTATTCAAAAATGCAAAATTATTCAAAAATTCATTTTATTTTTTTAATTTTATGAAATAAAGGGGCGTGGGCTGGAAGAGGGAACCCGTAGCCGTCGATAGGGCTCTGAGGGCTCTTTTTTTCTCTTCACTTATTTTTTGGGGGAAAAATTTTTAAGAGATATGATTTATTCCTGGGGCGCGCTATTTCTCTCCACAGTCCTGATTTTTATGAGAATCAATCCTTTTGGTAATAAGAGTACGTAGGGGATAGCAATTTTTAAACATTTTTGCTTCAGTAAGTGGCTTTTAGCATCCTACACGATGTCCTTCACAAGAATTGTTTTCACCAATTTTCTCTCTGAAATTCCCAAAATGAGAATGTTCTATGGTTACATTATCTTACTCTACTTCTGTACCAAATTTAAATTTTTATCAAAGTGATTCCATAAGTGTTCCATTTTGTCAAATTTAGTACGGAAGACTAAAACCCTTTTTTATATTATTATTTATGTTTCTTATAATTATTATTAATTATCAACAATATTAGAATTTTCTTCAAGCAACCCATTAATTGTGTATATTACCTATTTATGTCCAATGTGAAATTTATTGAATATATAGAAAAAATAAGTACCTATTTGTTTTTCTTCATACAAATTGATTTCTAATTAAGTCGTAGCAGTATATAAAAAAAAAGAAAAAATACATAAAAATATGGCAACGAATTATTTATCATTTATTATAATGATTACATAAATTATATAAATCATAAAATTCATAAACTATACATGTCGGAAATGTATTTTGTTGACAAACGTAATCACAGCCAATCAGTGAATGGAACCAATTTGAACTATTTGTATCATTATAATTACGATCCGTTAATTAATTCCATATAAAATAATTATGACTGCAAAACAAACTTTTTTTTTGCTAATTAATTGAATCACCTAACTGTAACCAACTATATACAATTAACAACGTGGCAAACAACTATATACATATAGCTACGCACATACACATATAGGTGTATTTTGATTCGTGTATGTGTCTCTTGGGACAGTGCAAAACAATAGCGCCGCAATTAAAAACGCCAAAGAACTCATTCAATTTAAAAGTTTGGTACTGCTATAGCATGTATCCTGTAACATATTTTTAAATGTAGGACGATAAAAGACTAATATATTAGCATACAAAACGAAAACAAGCCAGGAGCGTGTCAAATATGGTTACGATTGGGTTTGCTACAATTTGATACTAATATTTTATATCCTTCTACAATTCTACATTTTTTTTTCGGTTACTATTTAATTTTTTTTGTATCCTTTCTAACTACTAACCTAAGGGGGACCACTAGTGTGACATTTTGAACAAATTGGAAAAATTTTTTTGCATGTTTCGATAGTCTATACCTTTAAAAATAACAAACTAAAATTTCAAGTGCATATCTCAAATAGTTTTTGAGTTATAGCCATCCGAAGAGAGGATTCTGATGTTCATTGTTAACTTTGAAATATTGAGAAATGTATGAGAGTTGATAGTTCGGGAGTTTCTGGACGTGGCTGCCAGTCACATGTTGTGAAGAAGCTGGACCCTGGCACATTTAAACGACTCATTAGTTCTACTATAACCGTTATAGTGAGTACATCGTAAATAATTTTTGTAAAAATTCTCAGTGATTAAAACTAAAAGGTAAAGTAAAGAAAAACTAGATTTTTCAAATTTGCTGCAGTTATAACTCGAGGACAAATCATCCGATCGATTTGATTCTTATTGCAGCTTGTTTTATATATGTTTATCCGTGCCATTAACCTCCAAGTTTCCGATCGAATCAAAAATGTAATTTTTGCGGGCCAAAAATGATCAAATTTTCGCGCAAAATTTGAAACTTTTTTTTAAAAACTCCGCCATTTTGTTAAATTTCAAATTTTTTTTCTATTGAGGTTCATGGCATGGGCAATACCTTCTAGTCTAATAGGCTTTTTGGTTTTTTTGATTTCAGGCATTATGAAGGTCGCTATCACTGCAGCAGTGGGGGAACTTTTTTTTGGAGCCTTGAGAGATCGCGAATAACTCACTGAATTTTCAATTTTTTGGTCCAAAAATTTTATCATGGATGTACTGTATATCAACGAATATATCCTTAGTATATTAAAACATTCCATATAATAGCTTCTTTTAAAAAAATTCCCAAAAATCGCTCTTTTTTCAGGCGGTCATAACTAGTGGTTCCCCTTAATCTTTACTAAGTATTTAAAATTCTAACCAGCAGCATCTATTGTTTCATTATCATTAAATATATAGCCCCCCTTTGCCGAATACGCCATAAGACCATCGATACCATTTTGTGTTAAATTTACTATAGGTACTATAATAATAACAATTTTTTTATTTAAACGCTTTTAGTTATCACAATTAACTTTGCTTTGTTTGGGTGACTTTATTTATAGTACCTCTATACTGTGAACTACTGAAAGTTGTTAGAGCAACTGTTTCAAATTAACTAAATTTTTTTTAGTAATAACAACTATCTATATAGTTTTTGTAGCGTATGTTTTGCTTCTTTGGCGCCTGCGGCCTAAACTGCTTGCTAGATTCTGATAAAAGAAATATCAAAGAAATATCATTGGATTCATTTTAAATTAAGAGTGACATAGGATACATCAAATATCAATAAATTCAATATGGTGGCTATAAAACAAGCTTTTTGACGAAAAAATATGGGTGCATACTAGTTCGCTCCCGCGGTCAAATTTTAATCTCATCTTGAAAAAGGGTCATGGGTTAGTTCGCTCCCGGGATGTATACTAGTTCGCTCCCGCGGTCAAATTTTAATCTTATCTTGAAAAAGGGTAGAACAGGTAAAATTAATTACCTAAATGACAATTAAATAACTTAACAATTAACTACGGACGAAAAAGTTAAGTACGTCCGGTTGCTGTCATCAGTAGATGACCACGGACACGTTGTGACCAATTAGTCTTCGGCCGGTTGCCGCCAAACAAAGTTGTGAGTAAGGCGTAGATTTTATTAGGTAAAAGAACATTTTTAAGTCAACGGTTTTTTAATTTGAAGCATGATTGTATACCTAAAAGAGACTAAATTTATTTCAAACGGTAGCATATTCTATCTGGTATTGTATTTTGTTTAAATTTTACCGCATTATCAACGTATTCTTTTTAAAAATTTAAATTTGTAAAAAATTTACCTTCGGGGCAAGTATTAACAAAATGCATGGGATAAGTATTAATATGTTAACATTTACCTCGTTTAAATTTTATGCAACAATGACTATGTTTTTAACTTCCCTATAAGGGGGTTATTGTATTCTTCCCGATTTCAAAATCCAAATATTGTCATTTTCATGCTTCGAGGTTACCAAAATTTTTTTCGTGACATTGCCAAATATGTTTGCATGTATGTGTGTGTACATATGTGAGTGTTAAATTTAAATGGTTTTAATTTTTATATCTTTTCTGCAGTGAAGCAAAGGAAGAGTTTTGCTTGATCTGAGTTATCATATATTTCAAGAATTATAATAATGTTAAATAAGACGAAGACTAATTTTTAATAAGTAAATATTTTTTAATATAGAAGATATTAAACGATTATCGTTGTCTATCGAAGACTGAAAATTTACCAATTTTTGTTTCGTTATCAAGGTCAAAGTGACGTAATTTGCTACTTAATAAGGACTGACTAACTATTGCCTCAGAAAAAAATTAAAATAATGATTAACTTTAACTCATTAAGTAAAGATAAATCTAAAATAAGAATTTTCTATGTCAAATTAATTCCTTTCTAATAATAAACACGTTAAATATGATACTTTGTTTTATTTCCTATACGTACATATCTACATATCATAAGTACATATCATAATCATATTAAAACTCTAATGTTAATACTTACCCCAACATTGTTAAAACTTGCCCCAAAAGTGGGGTAAGTATTAACAAACACATTTTTTAAGAAAATGGATTTTTCCATAGAAAGTACAAGGGATATGTAAGTTTTTTTTACCAAAAATTATAGACAGATAGTTGATGCTTCATAACGTTTACAAAAAAAATCGCTAACTAGTTTCATTTCCGTTTAATATGTAAAAAAGTAAAATCTGTTAGTACATGCCCCTGTCTCCCCTACTTTAAGTTCCCAAAATTTCAATAAAAGTTTGTTTTTAGTTTTTTAGAAATAGTGTAATTTTCAATGTTTTGTCGTAAGTATAAGCTAATAGTGTATTTTAAAGTGGTGTTTTAATTAAATTTTCACGGCAAGTATTTAGAATTATTGCAATCCTAATTGAATCCTTAACGGGAATAGAATTTATTATAAATTTAGATTTGACTTTGTAAAATGTATGTCATGTAAATTTACTCCAAATTTATAATGTATTTAATATTAAATTATAAAACATAAATAAAAACATTCTCATTTTTTATAATGTATTTAATATTACATATTTTTTACAATGTATTTAATAGTAAATTTATAATGTATTTAATATTAAATTATAAAACAAAAAAAAATATTCTCATTTTGCTGTTCAATTTGTGTATATAGTTATGGGAGCGAACTAGTATACTACCCTTCAGGGTTTTCTGACCGCGGGAGCGAACTAGTATATGGTCACGGGAGCGAACTAGTATACGACCCTTCAGGGTTTTTTGACCGCGGGAGCGAACTAGTGTGCGCCGAAAAATATATAATCAAAACCTATGAAATTGGGTTCAAATCAAAAAGAAAATAAGTACAGAACTATGTTGTGTTCGGCAAATATTTACCGGAGTTTTTTTTTTTTTTTTTTTTTTACTAAATTGTATATAAGATTAGCTAAAAAGCTAGAAAAGTAATGGCACAGTACACACTATAGCAGCACCAAACAATTTTACCGTATAGCTTAAGGAGGCTTGTACGATAAACATACGATAATTCTGAAAGGAAATTTATATATAGTGAAGGTTTGGCATTCAATATCCGGTTATGTCTTGCCAATCAATCTCTCCTTGCTTCTGTTACTCCCGATATATTACAATATATATGACGATAACCCCTCGTTTAAGTTAATGCGTCATGGTTTAGTCCCGTCTTGTTGTTGCCAATAGAAAGTAGACATTTGTGTCTCGGATATTTTACCCCTCTGATATTTTTTATTTTCAATCAATCAATTTGACATGATGACGCTCGATCGATTTTGTGAAATAAATTAAGAAAATTGCGTTTGGTAAATTTTGTTTCCAATATAATTTTATCAGAAAATTATAGTTACGTATGATTTTTTTTTTAAATATTTTTATAAAGAAAAGATGAGTTAATGTTAAGTCGGATTATTGATTATTTATTACACTTTCAAGCAGTATTTTAAATTTTATAACCCAAATACTAGTAATTATAGTTTTTATGTTGTAAATATACTATATAAGTATTTGGAATCTTATACTACTGACGGCAATACGGATTTTTTTTATTATATAGTAATACTTTACTGAATCGAGACCGGACTGAGAACGAACTGTAATCGGCACTACAGTGTAAAACAACCTTTATCTTTCTTTCTAAAAGGCTTTCGGAATGAGTTTTTCATCATTCAGTCTTTCTCAGAAAGTGTTTATTTATTCTAATAATTATTGATTTTTCTGTCTATTTTGGACAGGTTAATCCCATTAGCTGAGTGTTAAAAAAGGAATTTTTTGCTCACAGACTAAATCAGAATGCTTCAAATTTACAAATTATGTATGTTAAATACTGAAACAAAATATCCTAATCAGAAGCGTAGGGAACATAACTGGCACCCCGGTGCGTTACACTATATTTGCGTCCCCTTTTAAAATTTTAAAAATTTTAGGTTGTGGAAGGGAGTATTTAAAATTTTGGAAATAATTTTTTCTGGTAATATATTAAATTTTTCCCAAAAAGTTGCCTTAACGACCTTTTTTTACCAGTGATTTGTTTGTGTGTCTAATGTCTATATATTTGAAGTCAAAACCTGGAAGTAATTTCATAATTTTCCTACACTTTCACGTAGCGAACCTTACCTTACCTGTTCAGTTTTAGTTATTTCTATATTTAAATCGAAAGATATTAAAACATTAAATATTTAGTTAGTTCTTGCATATCGAGCCATTCATTACCGCCGACTTATCGTAAGCGACGACTATCAAATTTTACAGGAGAAGGTTTTTTAGCGAATTTTCGAATCCAAAATTCAGCTTTTTTAAATATTTTTACACAGAAATGTGCTATTAAATTGAAATTTAATATAGCTAGAAGTCTTTAATTAATGGTTTTTGGAGGGAAACGAAATGCTTGGTCCTTACAATAAAAATCTCATTTTCGATAAAAGTGTCGCTTACGATAACTTGACGGTAACGGCTTGATATCGTTGTTACACTTTTGATTAGATTAACTACTATGGTTAATCTTGCGAAAAAATTTTCCCTAGAGTGCAATTCTTATACACTTGAAACCAAAGCAGTCCGAAATTTTTTCAAGTTTAAGTTTTTAATGCAATCTGTGCAAGCAAATCTGAAAGTAAAGTCGCTAACATTTAACAAACTAAACTCTTACTCACTTTACCTACAATAGCATTTAATAAAAATACATATTATCAGACTTCTATTACATCTCATGCAGTTGTCTTCACTGTTACACCCCAGCAAAAAAAAATTGGTTTGGGGGATAATATATAAATTAGTAACAACAATAAATGAGAAAATATCAAATGGAAAAAAGTAATTTATGAAAAACGAGCGTTGCGGAGGTACGAACCACGGACAGACGCGTCGTAAAACAAATAGAAAATTATTTATTTTGTTTTATCGTGTGATTTTGTACACCTGTCGTTAAAATACAATTTTTTTCTTGTATTTTTGTATTTAATGGTTTGATAAAGATAGACAGATGCGGTTTTGTGATAAATTAGAAAAAAAAGGGGGAATAAAGAAAAATACGTAATTACTGTAATTACATTGAATAAATTACTTTTTCTGATTTGTTCTAAAATTTTCTGCAAGAAAAATAAAAATCACCTCTATATGCTACAGATGGGATTTCTGAACTGTTGGGTTAGTCAAAGTCAGAGTAGGTATTGAGAAAAATCATTACATATACATATATAAATAATAGTTTCATACCGGCGGACACCCCCTCTATTTCGTTTTAGTCTGGTTTTGATAGAAACAGTCAGTGGTCTTTGTATGAAATCAGTGGCCCATACACAAACAAAACAATATCATACACTAAAAACCCCGTACTAAAAACTTGCCATGTTATTTCACCATTTACTCGAAGCTGCATCGCCACCATCAATACCACCACCCCCCGCCATCATCAGCGTACACCAGTACATACACGATAAACAACTCAGAGCTTTAAAAGCTATACTACCTCGTCGGTCGAATGCTACCGAAAATGAAATAACAAAATATTGCTTGTTTATATTTTTTACAATTTGAAGTGGATAAATTGTCAAAAATTGAATTAAATCTTTAAAAAGTAGACATTCTAGTTAACCTTAACTGCCGATGCACACATGCGTTTTTTTACCGCTGCGTGTACACAGCGGCACCGCAAAATGTGATGCACACATACGGTTTTTTCACGTTGCGTGCACGGTGCGGTACCGCTGCGTGCACGCGGCGGTAACGTAAGTTTAACCGGTTGTCACAGTTGCAAACTCTCTTCACGGGAATCTAGTGTTGGGATTTTTTTGAAGTAAAAATTGTTATCAGGTTTACCAAATTAAAGTATGTCGTGAGAAACTGTAATACAATCTAAAATTATCGTTGAGTAAATAATAAAAGGATTTTTTTCGACAAAGCAAAAGAAGAAAATTTTTTTTGAAAAATACCGTTATTAAGGAAACAGAGAACATACTATAAGCAAAAACACAAAACAATAATAAACTGTAAACAAAATATAAAATTTAAAAAAATGTCCAAAATACAATTCCAAACAATCGAAAAATGATTTATTTTTTTTAGATTTTATAAATAACTTTTAAAAATTATATAATTAAAATTATGTGTTACACAGTAAAATTCATAACATTGGTATGTTCTGATGTTACTACATTGTTGATAAACCAATAAACAAATTCAGTTGCTGTTTGTTATCATTCTCGAGAATTTGTTGTACAGTAATTTTTACAAATCACAGAACAAAATTTAAAACTAAAATTTTGAATGGAATTTACAAAATATCAAAAATGAATCGTTTTCAGATGCAAAATGAAAGTTTTTTAATAATTTATGTATTAGGATTCAACCATTTGATGAGTTTTGTGTAAATAATAGGGAGGAAATTAAATCCAAATATATATTTCTATACCTCCACTGGAATTATTAGCTATAACCCTCTAACATTCAACATTCCATCAATTAAAATAAACAACAGTTCAAGGTCCTTTCTTCAAAGGTTTTATATTTTCTGCGTGAAAAAAACGTGTGTGTGAATTGACTAATTGAAAACAATGTACTACAACAACGCAGTTGCGGCAATTTGCCGGTGCGTTGCCGCAGCGGTGCTGTACGGAACTGCCGCACAAAATGCACGCTGCGTGCACGCAGCGGTGCCGCGCGGCACCGCAAGTATGTGCGCATCACACAATTTAACTTAATGTACTTTCGACCGCAGTTGCGTGCACGCTGCGGTAAAACAACGCATTTGTGCATCGGCACTAAAAAATAGATATAGATATATAGATATAAATATAATTCAAATATCCTATTAAACTAATAATGCCAACTTTTAGCGAATTTCCAGAATGGAATTCAGCTATTACAGCCACTGTCATAACGTGACCTGAGCCCTAAAATTTCCCATTATTCCCCATAATTCTTGGGATATTTTTTCACACCATTGAAACCAGGAGAAAAAATCACACAAAAAAGCTCTTTATACTATTTTTCTATGTCAACTAGTTTCCGAGAAAAACTAATTTTTTTAAACGGAAATTCGCTATGTTATGCAGAATGCTGCGACAGGGGTATTTTTAAGTTTCTCTCATTGCGTAACACTTACAACGTAATATTCAAAGTTTAAAATTTTAGTATTTTTTTAATACAGTCAGTCCAGAATATTCGTTTTTCTTACACGAAATAAAAATAAGTAAAAGTATTTCTTTAAACACCATATAAGTACATAGGAAACTCCCATTACGCAATCCACTGGGACTAAATTGCTAAATGAGAAAGTCAAAGATCACGGGCGTCAATGTTTCTGATTTATATATTTGTATGATTTACTGTTACAAACTATTAGACACTAACACATTCAAACATATTTGCTTTAAAACACGGAGGGGTGCGAAATATTTTGTGTGCGACGAAATTGTTAAATGGGAGCGTGCTATGTATATAATATATACAATTTTGACAAAATCAAAAATAATTTCAAAATTTACACATTTTTATGCCATGCGTTTTTTTTGGCAATGAGAATTTGTATGTCAAGGTCACGTGGTCTCTAAAGATACGTTTTATGTCTTTGCTTGTCATTAGAATTTTCTAGGGTCGCAAAGTAGGTTGATGCGGCTCTGCTCCTATCGATAATCTTTTGTTTTTTTAAATGTCATCATTAACTTGGGAAAACAGTGATCCCTAACAGAATCGCCATTTTATATAAGCCGAATTGAAAATATTTATAATGTAAATATATCTCTATTATTTAAAATAACATGCATATCTTATCTTCTTTATAAGAACAGTATACCTGTTTAATATAAACGTAATGTATATATCAGGTACTCCAATCGCTCACTCACATGTTTCAACATGGTTTAATTTTTGCATTAGAGATATGCTATGTGTAGGTATGCTATGTGTAGATAACAGACAAAATGATTCATAATATTGGGAATTAAAAAAAAAAAATAAAAAAAAAAAAACACAGCCACACACAACATTGACGATGAATTAACAGTAAAACGTCGTAAAACTGATTTTTTAAAAAATTGATAATATTTTTACGTTTTATGACAGTCCTCCAGCTCTATTCGTAGCCCCCCAGTACAAAATATTTTATATGGCGATTCTGTCCGAGACCATTTTTTCCCAGGTGTGATCATCATAGTGGGTGGAGGTGATTTAAAAGATAAGCTTTCTGCCCTGGGAGAAACTGGCGGAAATATTTCCAAAAATTTCATAAATATCATTATTAGAAATTTCAGTTTGCGACTCCTACTACGCACTGGCGCACCTCTCAGCAAGTTTCAAATAGAAACGGAACAGACAAGTCCTACAACTTTTTAGCTTCAAAAAAGTTGTCAACTTTTTTAAATTCTTTTTAACAACTTATAATATACATAAAAAAAATTTCGATATGCACAAATGTTGTTTAACCCGAGAATCATACGTACTCGTCAAAACGACGAACGAACTTCTCTACCTGCTCCAGTATTCCAACTTGTCGGTACCTGTTTGCTGTGAAACTTCTGTTATCTAATTTATTTGTTATTATAACACATAAGACGTATAAATTTTGTTTATAGCTATTGTCGTTTTTTTTATACTGAAATAGTGTGCGTCAAAAGGACGACGATGTATGATTAACCTATATTTTTTTTTAAAGATTTTGTACTCCACATATAAAAGTTTTCCTAATTTTTCTAAAATTTATTAAAGATATGGATGTTATAATTAATTTATTCACTGATTATGATAATGTGAAAGATGATTACAGCTGTTTGACTTATAGGGACGACATAATACTGAAGTTTTCATATATTGAATCGAAAACTAAAGAATGCGTTTTAAGTGACTTAAAAAAGGTTAACAATTTATTTTGTGAAAAATATTTTAATTTTTATTATTTTTTGAGATCTTATTCGAAAAATTACTAACAAATTTTAGAAAATTTACAAATGTGCCTAATGGGGAAATAACTACATATCTAGAGGAATATTTATGACTGAGAAATTTCACATTCTGTAAAGTCACACATGTCCACTGACTCATAATAGTTCATAAATTAATTATTTGAAAGATATGTTTTATGATACAACTGATGTATTTATCTATTTTTTAATTTTTATAGTGAAAATATACTTTGATAAAAAGATTAAAAAAATTAATAAATATTTATATTAAGAAATTTTTCCAAATCCAATTTTTTTAAAATTTTGTTCGCTTTTGTAGTATTGTTATGTAAAAAAAATGTTTTTTGCAAATAAACTCTAAAACTCCCCGTAAAAAGTCCATTCGTCGAAACGACGCCGATGTATGATTAACTTGGCTCGTAGACCAACGTATGATTCTAGGGTTAAATATACATTTAAATACAATAGACATTCCATTTTCTAATTGTAAAGGTTTCGAACATCAGTTTAGTGTAGTTATAGTAAGTACTATATAATATTTAAACAACTTATCACCTCCTATTTTTTGTTTTAATTAGGAAATCTTTATTTCATTTCATTACTGCTGCCGTATAATTATTTTCATTTTTAAATAATCTATTTCTTAATATTAATAGATTTGAGCGTTACTTTATGGTATTCCATATTTGTAAATAATAAACAAATATATTACTTTGCAAAATATTTGTTTATTATTTACAATCTATTTCTTTTAATTGTTTTCCAAATATAACGTTGCTCTATTCTATAACATGACTAATTTACATTTATTTCTGATTACTTCCAACAAACTTGTTGATATACAATTCTGAATCTACAACTTTCTTTGGTAATATGACAAATAAAACCTTGAAATACCTTATACACTATACAACCTCGTGTAATATTGTTTTTAAAGCTCCCCACACGATTATCGGTTGGTTTGTAATGGTACTGAGCAAAACCATGGTTTGTGATGATTGTTCCAGGCACTCATACCAATACGTATAGTCAACATCAACCACGAAAATTGTTGTTACCGCCGGCACCCCTGCCGCCTTGCATGTGTCAGCGAACATGAGTAATTTAACTCAAACGAAAAAGAAATCGAAAACAAAACGTATTAAGTAGTAAAATGGCATTGCAACAGTAGTCTGTACTACTGTACTACACTGTGTGTGAATATGTTTTCTTATTTTAGAGGGGTTGATATGTATTTGTCTTGATTGGTCTTTGTGCACACAATAAAAGTAAGTTTGGCCGATTTTGTTGGGGGGAGCGGGGTTCCTCGGGTGAAACAAAACTAAGAACCCACCACCGTCACTGTTTCGTTCAGCGTCACTCAACCAATATAATATATTGTTCATGGTTTAACAGAACTGGTAATTGAATTCTTTTGTACAATACACTTACACAACGTTGTTGCAGAAATCTTTCAACATTTTTATTTTCGACAAGGCATATAGCATTAGGGAAATTTAAAGTAGTAACATGAAATATGGTTTCTTTTTAGATTTTTTCGGCGGAGTGTAAATGAAGTGTTTCATAAATAATTTCCATGTTTTGAACCGAAAATAAAAAATGAAAGTTGAAAAGAAAAACTATGGTGATGTGTAGTTGTAGATCACTTTTCAATTTAAAGTGAACCTGTCTTCTTAATTTTCATTCTAAATTCAGTACTGCCCACGGAATTAATTTCCAAATCTACCTCTTATAAACTGCTCGTTTGATTAATTGCTGCTCACTAAAAATCGCTGTTGAGCCCACATCTACTTCCATTTCCATAATATACAGAGTGTTACGGTTGTAGTCGGCTACGCGTTAACCTTTATCAAAAATAAAATTTTCTGAAAAATTTGATATGAAAAAAATTTTCATATATTGTAAACTAAATGGTAGACACTGTAGGTAGGGGAGAGACTGAATGAATGGGACAAGAAGAATATTGAATGGGACATATGTAATACCATGTAAAATTCATGCGGTTTATACAGGTTAGTAAAAATATGGAAATGGTTAAAAATCTCAGCGGGAAAGCACTTTTGGATAAATGATGAGAACAAAAATCTCAGCATTTTTCACGGCACATCCGATGGTGACCTTGACTTTGAGGTCAAGCTCAAAATTCAAGGTCATATTCATAATGCCCCATTTAATATGCCTTGTCAAATAATAAGATAAAGGCAAAAAATAAAAAGTACATAACCTCAATGTGCAAATAATACCTGTATAATTATAGTCTATTCTAACCGGTTTAATAATCAACTAATACAATTAATCTAACTACAATGGTTATTATAGAATATTTCGTAATTTGTAAAAAAAAAGTTACTTTTTCTGTTTAAAATCGTATTTCTTAATTTTTGTTGAAACCAAAGGAAAATCGTTAACATATACATCGCCCATAAAAATAATTATACATAATATAAAAGACACCCAGTGACTGTAAAAGAAATTTCCACTAACGGTTTCTTGTTAGCTAAAACTCATTTGTCTCATTCATTAAGTGTCTCCTCTATATATAAAATTCAGATTTTATCCATAAGAGTTGAGTCGTTATAAATGGATTCTACTGTAGGTATAAATTACGCTATTCTTACTGTACGTCGCACTAGTGTATTCTATAATATAGTTTAAGTTAGGTATAAAACCTGCCGGTGGTTATATATAGTTACCGCGTATACATTGTATATATGTGTATCTATATTGTTTCAATTCAGTGCACAAATCAATTTTTGTTTGCTATCGAATTGCAATAAATTTGGGTTAATTTATTGTCGATTGAGTGAAAATTAGTTGTTGATTTACTTTTTGTCTTAACATTTTTCTTTTTTGTGTCCTTGTCTATTATTTATATTGTTATAATATTGTTATCATTGTTTTAATAATATAAAGAATACATACTTTGTGTTTTTTTTTTTTTCAAAAATAATACACTAAAACTTTATAAAGTTTCAAGCACAGCAAATATTGTTCAGCATAAAAGTTTTCCATATTGTTTTCCCCGTACTTATTTCTTTCTTTTCTTCACTATTGCATGATCCGTTGCGATGTTCCATTTTAGTTTTTTTTTTTATTATACAAAAATTTTATATTATATTTTATAATAACTCCTGTTTAACATTTTAGTTTTGTAACAATTTTGAATATAATTAAAATCGTTTCTATTATGAACGGGAAAATATTAAAATTTTTTCTCAAATATTTTTATCATTCCCCCTTGACAATTAGGGTCGGAAATGCGAGTGTATACATGCGAGTGTATGTTTCCCTCTCCCTAAAGCGTAAAACTAATAAACATAAATGAAAAATAGCTTTTCATTCAGTTCAAATGAATGTTTTTGTAATAAATTTTCTTGACGCGATGGTTTTTCTTTGTTAATAATATGGCGTGAAAAAAAATGTCGTACATGGAAAAACAAATCTTTTCTTCGTAATAATTCCACTAGACTGAAATCATGAAAAAATGTATTTTAGTAAAGAATATATTGTAAAGTCAACTTGATTTCCGTCTGCGTAAAATGTTGATGAATTATGTGTAACCAAAAATTTGAAAATTTATGAATTGAGGCTTCTGTTCCTGGCCCTCACACTAGTCTACCAAACGTGCTGCAGTTGCAGCAAGACCTTTAATTTTACGAGAAATTAAATGATACCTACTTGCTAAATTTTTGATCTGATATTCCTAACTACGGATGATCGATATTCATTGATGGTAGAAAAACATCGATATTTAGGGGGAAAACATCGATATAAAAACATCGATGTTATGTCCTCGATAACATCGACACATCGATGTTATGAGAATAATATCGAAACATCGATATTACTCTAAGTTATCCAGTATTTATAAAGTCCTGTCGCTGATTTAAGACAAGATCCATTACTTTTATGGCAAGTTCTAGGATCCACTTATCCAAACTAAAAAAAAATTTGCCATTAAATATTTGTGTTTTACAGCAACTTCAACAGTTTCAGAGAGACTTTTTTCAAAAGCTGGGCAGCATTTGTATCAACAAAGCAACATATTAAAAGGGAAACTTCTAACAAAGTGACTTTTTTTGCAATGTGTACCAAATATTATATACTGGCAATGTTAATTTTTGATAAATAAAATAATAGATTATAATGGTTGTTTATTTTGCTACAGAAACATCGATGTCTTTCTTTCGATATATATCGTATATTGATACTCTTGAATCGATGTTAATATCGATGTTAATATCGATGCTTTTCTAGTATCGATCTTCCTTATTTCTAACTATTAAAAGTTACCAAGTCTCAATAAAATTTTTATGCTAATAAATTAAATGTCTTAAAACTTTTTTGTCATATTTAAAAACAAACAGACGTAAATCAAAAGCAGTGTTTTAAATGGGGAAAAGAGGGATTTAATTTCAAACATTATCATTCAGTATACCGTTTTAGTGAATACCTCTGCTGCTGAATACAGACGAATTAAACGTAAACGAAAGTAGTAAACAAAAGTTGTTTACAAACAGGAACTAACGATGAGTGTGCGACGTTTTTCGTTAACGATCATTTGGTTGTTTGCGTTATACACCATAGCCACGTATACCATGAAAAAAGATGCAGATATTCTTGCTACAGCATGTACTATATGTTTAATGTTAGTGTTTCAATCTTTATACCAACGATCATACTGATCACAGGATATAGTATAGTTATATACATAGTTTCAAAAATGCGTTACTGATGAGATATGTATTTCAGTATCACACGAAATGTGAAAGATTAGTTAGAAAATTAGTTAAAGAAGTTGTTTGGAATATTACGGTTGCAGTGCCTGAACAAAACTATTATAGTGTGGTGGCAGCGCCGGAAATGATTGATATTATAAATTCTTCTACGCAAGTGTAGGCGTTTCGAGACCTCTAATTTGTCTAATGAATCCGAAGTGGATATCTGTTGTATTACTGCAAGGTTACAACTTCTATCCACTAAATTACTTAATTAAAAAACGTAAAATACCAAATAATTTTGAAGTAATAATAGTCAAATATTCTTTTGAAATAATTATTATAAACGATAGAAGAAATATGTGCTATTTAAAAATACGTAATTCATTGTATTAAAAAAGCCATGAATGTAGCAACAACGTTTTACGTAGAGTCGTCTTTTTTGTCTGAACGATTGTTTGTATTTATGTTAAAAATGTATCTGATAATCACCTGATAACCAAATTGTAGTTAATTTTAACTATAATTAGTAAACAAAAATTTACAGTTATAAGTGATATACATAAGGTTAAGCATTGTGAGACTTTGCTCAAGTAAATATGATTTTGCTCAAGTAAATATGACTTTGCTCAAGTATATGTATATGTTGTTGTATACACATACTCCGTGTATCCGAGATGTATATATGTGTGTGTGTATATAACAACATATTCATATTTACTTGAGCAAAGTCTCACAATGCTCAACCTTATGCATACCAGAAAACGCATCGTTTATGACAAAAATCGTCCAACAGGGAGTTAGGCTTGCACAATTAAGGTTTCGTACAGGGAGCAGTCGACAGAAAAAATTAAACTTTTTTTTTTTAAATTTATATATGTATCTATATTTAAATTTTATCCAAATTTTCTTGTGATAACTAGAAAATGTATAATATCCCACACTGCACTAAACCATTAATAAATACGTTTAGAAATCTAGGAGATCAGGAGAGTGATCATTTTTAGCAAGTGGTCTTTCGCTTTGGTCATTAAGACCACAAGACCAAAAGTTGGTGCGGAGAAAAATGCATCTAAAAGACGTAAATAAAACTTTAAAAGACAAGTGAGTTACAAAAGCAGCTTAAAATACACGGAAGGGTTCATATAAAATTTGATGGACTCAAACAAAGTCTGAAAGTAAAGGATACAGCCAAACGATTTATGTATTATTATAAAGATTTTGAAAATTATATAAAAGCTCAGCTACTGTATATTTTTCGAGGTGATCCCGACTCCAATAACTAACAATATGCCCCAAAAAAAAGATAGCCCACCAATTCATACATACATTCACTATACCCTCATATTATATCCAAATGCAAAAAGGCCTGTGCAACGCAACCAAGCAGACAGCTGTCGCTTCAACATCATTGCCATCATTGTTTTTTATATTATAAAAACCGTTTTTATTTCCTTCTTTCCAAACGTCAAAATGAACAAACACAAAATAAAAAAAAATAACAGAAATACTTTTCTACTGCAACTTTTTGTAACATAACGCCGGCCGCTATAGACTCACTCAGACCCGTCCATCAGAAACTGAACAGTGAACACAGATAAAACATTATTTTAATACATACAATCATAATACACATCTCCCATCTCTGTTCGTTTCATACATTATCATTTTTTTCTTTTATTCATTCGCGCACACTGTCCAACTCGCATTGAATCAATTTTATATCTCACTTGTTCGTCTCAGTAACCATATATCTTTTATAGAGGACGTAAGCCCGTCATGTTTCAACTCCACTACAAAACAGTAAAGTATATTTGTCCGTTCGTCTACTCGTCTGTCCGTCCATCGGTGTTTGTCTGTCTGGTCCGCCAGCTACTAAATCAATACCAAGCCGAAGCATTCATCCCCCTCATCCCACCCTGATAACAACCTACCGGTGATATTCTAGTCAATGTTACTCATTTTCCCTTACGTCACACTTCCATTTTCATTCGTCTTTCTTCATTTTGCATGGACTACGAATATATACCTTTATGGTTTATCTTTTGAGTCATTCACGAAATTTGCTCTTTATTTATCTTACTGTTAGATGCATTTCTTTTAAAACCTAATTTTAAATTAATTATCACTTAAAATGTGCTTGATTTCCGTTAGGTACATTAGAATTTTCAGAATTTTAGGAATATTAACTAACCAATGCTTTATTGCCGAGTATTTGATCATGTTTGGTGAAATATCCATAAAACTTGCTTTGACATTTGATGTTTTGTCCAACCTTGAAGTGTTATTGGTAAGGCCAGTACTTGGCTTCTCATTAATAGACTAGGCTTGGGCCTTTCATTAACACCTTATCAGTTATAAATGTCATAAGACATCAAGTGAAACCTTACTAACTCATACATCACATCGTAAAACGCCAACAATTCCATATTAGATGTCAAAATAGTGTAGCAGTTGGACATTTCGTCATAACTCTTCATGATCGTCATTATGTTAATAGTATTTCTTACATGAAAATTAAAAATAAATAATATTAGATACTAATCAAGATAAAGCTCACCAGAAATTAAAAATCCAGTTTCCACTCTAGGGTAAGTGCGGGAGAGATGCCGCAGTAGCCATAGTTCGTCCGTTGATTAATAGATAGCGCTATTAATGGATTATATGTTTAAAATAAGTTACTTATTTAAGCTGTATATGGTAACATTCATGATTAGTCCATCAGTTTAGTAATTATCCAACTTTTTATTATTGAAAAGTAAGTTTTTTAACATAATATTTTATCAAGCATTTAATTCATTAGAATTTAAGAATGCATATTTCATTGTTTTAATGAAAATGAGTTTTGTTATTAATTTACGTATATTTTAAAAGTACTGTAAAAATTTTAGGTTGGAATTGCGCATTGTGTTTGCTATAGCAACATGCGGCATCTATCCCAACAAAAAGGAGAGATGCCGCATTTAAAGTTGGTATAGATGCCGCATCATATTACATGTTAAAAACATAGACTTATATACCTTAATTATGCCATTTTTTTTTACTGTAAATAATGCCACGTAAATATAAAAGATCCATTAATGGATCAGGAAGAGCCCTCATATTAGTGAAGATAACAAAAATAATGATGATTGCCTGTGTATTGAATGTTTTGAAAGGTACTCAGAAACAAAAAAAAAGTTGACTGGTTAAGATGTATAAAGTGCCAAAAATGGTTACATATGGCATGCATCATGTACGGAGATGTGTGTAAAAGGCAAAATTTTTAATATGAACTATGCGGGGTCTGTCGTTCTTTGATGCGGCATCTCTCCCATAGGTGTGGGAGAGACGCCGCTTTGCAGGCTCTACAAAACTGTTAATTATGAATCCTTTATGACTCAGAATTTAAAATTATTTTTAAATAATTTTAAAGAACAATGTTTACATTTATTGTGTACCAAATTTCAAATCAATTAAATCCATACTTTAAGAATTATCAAATGTTTTCAAATTGTGCGGCATCTCTCCCGCATTCACCCTATTTATATAAATTATCCTTTTTTTAACTGAATTTTGTTGTACGTTATTAATTACCAATTGCAAGTATGAGGAATAAGTTTCAGGAAGGTCGAGACAATGTGATAGATCAGATCAAGTTCGATAATAATCAGTAGTATTGATCGCAGTAGGCTATCTATGTAAGTATTAAAAGAAATCATGACTCATAAAATAGATAATATTTTTAAACACAACTGAACTGAACAGTGAACATAGGTTAGTATTCGTTGCAAACAATGAAATGGGTTAATTTTTTAAAAGTTTGAGATCATTAATAATTCCCTTTTAATAAGCCAGTCCCAATATCTATGTTCAGACTTTACCGTTGTAGCACCATCTCTGATTTGAAATACTATTTTAACTTTCAGTTAGTGAATAAAATTCTTTTACTTTAAAATAAAGATCTAATTGCCACTATAAAGAGAAGTTTCTTTTCACACTAAGAACAAAAAAAAGTTTTAAAAACTCTTCAAAAGACAAAAATATAAAACAAAAAGCATATTTAACGAGTTCTTTTCTCGTCTCAATTCCGGTGACGTTACAAAGATATAAAAATGTAGAATTTTAACTGCATAAAATTTTCTTTTATTGCACCTAGGTATATGTACTCGTAAAGTTTGTGCAAAGTGAACTGCAGAAAGTAGCGTGAAGTAAGCACATAAATAAAACCTTGTGTGATTATCTTCTTCACAGAATGAATACGTACATTGGATGTGTATGTACATTTAGGTATACACATGTCTTTGTTCTTTTTTTACGGTTGTTTTATTTTTTATCTTTTTCTTACGTTTGTCTGTTTAAATATTTTCACCTCTCATAAACAGTTAGCTGATATTAACACGAAAGAAGACTTTAGTCGTTAAATATTATTGTACTCAAAAATACCTTTTAAACGAGGCTTCAAATTTTCTTTGGACTCATTAGAAAAATCTAGTTTTATACTTCAATCTATCCAACCGTGTATTACGTGTACTAATGCAAATAACTCCCAACTCCACTTTGTATCCTGTTACCATTCCAGTAATATATTTTAAATATGAACATGGTATATAATTTTATAATTTTATTTTCATTATAGAAAAAATTCATTCTGGATTTAAGTACATATTGTAAAAAATTTTTTAAGCTGATGACGCATGGTTGCTTCTAGAGCTCGGGGAATGAGGTATAATTTCATTAATAAATTAGTACTCCGTGACCAAGGGACAATGCAAATTTCTTGAATTCTTTGTAAATACCCTTTCAAGACTGTTTCAGTTAATCGTGCATGTGTAACTTCCAGCGGTGTCTGTAACTGCTTTGCATTTAATAATCCAAATTAGAACTTAATACTAAATAAAGTTCATTTTACTCATTTTACACTGCTGTGATGCTCTCGGTAAATTCTCGTTTCGCTAAAATATCTTTACATAAATATCCTCCTATGATTCCGATCGCGCTGCAGTAGCAATATATGTATCTCGGAGTATATTTTATCGGAACGGATTTAAACTTGTCGCGAGTTACATCGATAGTATGAATACTTTTTTGATCCCAACTTCACTCCGTTACCACGCACTTATACTAAAAAAAGATTTTTGGGAAACGAATACAACCAAATTTTATCGGATCGTGACTAAACCGAGAGTTTATCGAGAGCGGCGTTAAGTGTGGAACGAGTCTAATAATATATTAGCTAATCATAAAATATAATCTTTGGTAAAATTTAGAATCTTAGGGTCAATAATTCAGGTAACTTGTTTTGTGATGTATGACCTTAGTCATTTAGTATTACATGATAGTACATGTACCCATATGTGAACAGATATCAAAATAACATTTGCTATAATTGATTCAAATATTAAAATTACGTTTTATAAAATGGTAATTAAAATATGCATACTATGTACCTATATAATTTGTATTTAAAAATTTTAATATTTTCATAGTGTTGATAGATACTAAAGATGTGACGATCACTCGTATTCGCATTCCTATTTATAAATGTATGTGTTCGCATACACATTCGTAAGAAAGTGCGAATATTTTGCGAATATTTTTATTATGGATTGTTTAGACATAAATCAAGTAAAACGTACAATTAACAGGGAACAAAAAGAACAAACAATTTTGCAACTGAACTCAATAATTCAATATTCCTTTTTGTAAAACCTTTGAATTAATATTAACAAATTAAATAACTAATTGTTTTTTAATTTAAAATTAATCTCTAAAAGCTATAAACAAGTAGACATGAGCGAATTTAATCCTTTAAAAATGCTCACAGTTTATGTTATGTTAACATACACGAATATCAGAAATAAATAAATTGTTACCTCTTTCGCCAAAAAATTTTAAACTTGTAATTTCATTATTTGACTTTATTTGGCGATAAACCTCAATATTAAGACCAGCATAAAACCAAATAGAATTTTTAAACCAATCTTCAACATGTCGACCAGTTTCGGTATCTCAAAACACCATTATCAAGATAAGAATGTAAAAATAAATAAAAATAAAATTAAAAATGAAAAAATTAAAAAAACTTTTTCATAAACAAAAGAAACTAAAAACCTTATAGTTTGGATCAAAACCAATCAAATCAAACAATGTCAAATATAGCAACTCGTTGGCTGCAAAAAAGGAAATACGTACATCACTAAAAATGATATACGAAAACGGAAATGTGAAACAACAAAACATCTGAAGACCAAACTTGCAATAGAGAACAGAAAAAGTAAAAGAAGAAACGACAAATCATTTTTAGAAAAAAACATATCTGTAAAAGCCAAAAATCGTATCAGAAATTAAATCCTCGCATTCGCGAATACTAAAAATTTAATATTGGTTACAGCTTTAATAGATATACTCGTATATGCCTATACAATATATAATACAAGTATACAACCGATACTTCAGTGAGCTACGTAAATTACGTATACATGAAAACAAATATGTATTTAATGTTAAACCAATTAAAATTAAACGAGCACTTATTCAACCCTCCACCCTACTTTACCAACCCTGAAAACCATGTAATTAAATTCAAATTTGTATTTTTTTTTTTAGGTATCGATTAAAAAATGTTTATGTAGATAAATGTATATACAGCTTCTGCATTTTCTTCATTTCTAACAATTTGTTGCTCACATTGAAAATACATATTTCTCTGCGCTTCCACCATATATTTTTTCTTATTATACTATACGTAGGAATAAACTGGAAAAGTCATGGCTTTAAAAAATTTGATGACGTTGCTAACACTGCTTGATGATGTCGTTGTAATGGAGGTTAAGTTTTTATAAACAATTTTTCGAACAGAATTAATATTTTAGTAGGAAACGGATTTTACGAAATTTTTATTGACAGGTTTGCAGCACTTATAGATGGTGGGTGAAAATTTGTTGTTACAGAAGATTCTTCAGTAATCTCTAATGTGTAATTCTCGTGGAAAAATATTTTTAATAATAGAACCAACTTTCTATCTGCTTCTGGGCGCGTGCAGCAGCAAATCTGGAATTTATTTCTTGGTATTTTCAACATAATAATTAAGATCATCAATTAAGTTAGATCTATAAGCAGATTGTTCCCCAACTTCCCCAATTTTATTGGATAGTTCCCCAACTACTGTTAAAATAATTATACTGATTTTTTTTTTAAATTAAAAACGATGGCGAAATTTAACATTTAAAATAAAACTGCAGTAAAAAACCCCCATGATTACCCTTTTGGATCCGCGCTCTTTTAGATTCCAAATTTCAATTTAACTCAATTTGAACAGCTAACCCAAAAATTTTCACTTTTAAATTGGCTTATATTTGCACATTTTATTTTAGTATTTTTCTGCTGCTTTTCAAAAACGGTGCATTATAGAATGGAAACAACATTCATGTTACAACCGGGGGATAAAATATTTTAAAAACTGTTTTGTTTTGAACTGACACAAAAACTTTCGGATTAATTCATCTCTTTCACATCGGATTATATAGACTAACCTGACAAGCAAGCAGTCAGCCCGGCCTGCACACCGTGCGCCCGCGTCTTCTTTCTTCCATCATGGGCAAACACACGGTAAAACACGGGAGAATAGGGTGCAAACTTCTTGTATAAGTTCGACAGAGATAGAAACATGTATATGTACGTATTCACATACATGAAGAACTATATAAAACTTTAAAATGTGTTTTGTTACAGATTTTCATTTACCATGGGTATGTTTAAGTTTATTATCAAAATTACTCATTCCCGTGCAATGTACTAATCAAATTAATTCAACATTTCCACATATTTTGTTTAGGCACACGGTAAAGTACAGCTGAATATTTTTTTATGCGGTCCTTTTTTGTGCGATTTTTTTATGTGGTTTGTAAAAAATGGCCATTCAAGTGCATAATGTGCATCAAAATCACGAGACAGTAAGAAACTTAAACAATTACTATAATAACTTTCTTTCATAAAATTACTTTTTCACGACTTTCAAGCATTTAATCAATACATTGTTTAAGAACACAAGTTATTGCATCATTTAATTTTGTACCACATGTATTTTTCAAAATTTTCATAATACTATAAAATTGAAATAAAATGTTTGTACGTGTAAATTAATGCTTTCTCTTGTTTATAGAAGCAACTTCTAAGGAAATTTCTAAGTTTTGAGCGTTTTGAGTGATGTTTTTCCTATGAAACTTTTTTTATGTGGTCCCGTCCAACCGCATAAAAAAAGTTTTTTGTACAATCTGGATGGAACTACTTTTTTTATAACTATTTATGATATTTTTGAATATATTTTTTTATGCGGTCCTTATCCACCGCATAAGAAAAGTATCAACTGTAGTTATGTGTTTTTTAGTCATCATATGTTTATTTTAACTATAATTTATCGTTTCAGTACGAATATCAAACGGCTGTGTGTTGCATCCCATCACAACTATTTAACTGATTGCTTCATTTCATTTATATTTGATGTTATCTATATTTTATTTCATTTAACACATATATATTTAACATAAATTAGATAGAGATATAAATAAAATTCCTATATTAATTTACGGATACAGTACTATCGAAAATAAATTGAGTTACGTCGTAACTCTTTCGTTAAATTGCAAGATACATATTTCGTCTGTTTTAAAAGTCGCTGTTCTTCGAAAATTTTAAAATGTTGTTCGTTCTTTTAGTTTGTTACTTTTGTCTTGTTTTGCTTCACTGGACCAATGCAAATGAAATTCTTAAAGTTTTAATTTTGTTTACCTTCTGTAACGGTATTTATTAGCTAAAATGGCTGATATGGTACATAGTACGACTTCCTAAACTATGTGAGGTTTTTAAATTTTGACAGAAGATTAAGTGGCCAACGACCCCCGAGAGTTTCTTCATAATTAGTAGCTAATTGTCAATAATTGACCGATAATAGGTAGATTACTGTGAGAATAAAATTGTTTAGGTAATCAAAATTTTATAATCGTTTTATCATGGTCATAGTAGAAAAAAATTAAATGTCCAAATTTTCTCATGCGTAGAAAACAAAAAATACGTAGGTATATTAAAAACGCAAATTTATGCAAATCGAACTATAAAACAGATAGAATATCCAGTTGTAAATACAAAGTGTTGTTTTTAATACGTACGATAGTGTAAGTGATTTCAAATTTTAAAATATGCGTTCTGATAGCGACAAACTGGAACATTAGCTTTGAATTAATTCAGTCCTAACATTATGGGAAGATCTTCCAAACTATTTTTCCAGGATTTTTAGTCTTCTGAGTTGCTTATGAGAGTTATTAAATGTGTCATTTGGTATTGAAAACAATTTTTTCTCTTATTAAATATTCAGATAAAATGTTTATTATAAATTTTACCGGGAAGTAAAAGTTGATAGAATCGTTCGTAGTAGTGTACTAGTATCACGGATACTATAAATTTTGCTGTATATAATATCAGAACGAATTTGTTAATTAATTAATTATTTAATTAATATGCAAAAATAATTAGATTTTTTCTAGTATTTTTTTGCCTAGTTTTTGATTTATTGGTCAGTTTATCACAACATGCGATATACTAGTGTAGTGATATGTATATGATTTTAATTGGACATGCCATTTACAGTCATTTTAAATACATATTTCCTTTTTTTTTATCAACAGAAAATACCTAACACACATGGGCGTAACAATAACGTACATTTTTTACAATAAAATAAATTTTCTGGTTTTTCCAAATAAGTATGCAAGCAAATAAGTTGACAGTGTCTCCTTAAAGAAAATTTTTACAAATTATTTTTACAGCTGTTCGTAGATATGTTATTTATTCATTCAATTGTACACGAAAAAATGATAAATCCACAAAGTGCTATTAAATTTAGGCTTGAATTTTTGAGAATGGATTTTTGTCCAATTTTAAGTTTTTTAACTATAACTCAAACACTATGCATTCTTAGTATATACCTACCTACACATAATATGATTTTTTGTAGAGAATCAAATTTCCTATCGAAATGGCAAATTGTCAAAATAGTATTTTACAATATAAGTTCGGTAAGTTGCTATTACTGATCGAGAAAATGTTGCGAAAACGAGACCCGCAGGGTCGAGTTTTTGCAATTTTCGAGATCAGTAAATGCACTTAACGCATCGTGTATTGTATAATATTTTTTGCAATATCAATTAAATAATTAAAGAATAAAAATATGTTAAATAAAAAACAAAATTCGGATAATATAGGTGAAATTTATATTTCTATGTTATGACATAGAATGCTATGAATAAATATTATAAATATTTATAGCAACTATTAATACGAATCTTTGTAGTAACAATTGACAACTATATTTGTAAATAAAAAATTAAGTGTTAGTATTTCATTGGCGTGAATATTTTTTTTGCATTTTCTATTAAAAATATTGAGGAAAATAGTTTGTTAAACTATAATATTAGTGAGAATAATGAAATCGATGAAGCATTTTATTTTTGGCTGCAAATTTATTCTCATAAAATGAAAGGAAGATTATGAAAACCACAGAAAATTTTAATGATTGAACGATCTTTTGAAATGCCAATAAAATATGAAGACTAATGCCAACAATAATAATAATAATAATGTGCAAACTAGTGAAAATTTTCATATTAATCGATTTATTTTCCTAATTGTTCAGATTGTACCTTTAATTTCAATATAAATAAATAATTACAATCATTTTTGAGCTAATTTCACTTACCACACTCCTATTCACTTCCCACGCATCTATTTCACTTACCGCACTGTTATTTTTTGGTTTCCATGGATATAAACAAAACGTTCGGGAAATGTAACTTACCAGCATTGTCAACAGCAACGGTAAATGCATGAAAATACACGATCGTGCAAAAAAACTATTTCAAAATGTTCACAGCAAGAATGAACACCAGTAAGTTTTAAATTCCAAAAAAAAAACCTAACTTAGGATTACCCTTTAAATGTTTTCATTCATTTTTAGGATTTCGTAGTTCTAACAACTAAACCTTATGAATTCGTCATTTTTGCCATCGCACTTAACCACTTCGTAACAGTCAGTATCAGATCTTATGCAATTTAAGAGACAGTGTCGTTTTTCGAGAAACTAGGTACTATTGAGTATTTTCAACTCATATAGAACGTAATATATGTTTAGATAATCATATTATTACCAAATTAAAGGCAAATTTTAATTATAGTAAAAGCAAGAAATATTTTGTCTGGAGAAGTAGGAAAAACTCTTAGGAAAAACTTATTGAACTACGAATTTTCAGAAGATTCAACTCTATGCGTTGTATGCACTAAACACTCCGTTCAATTATTTTGCTAAATACTTACACATCTTAAAATAAATTATTGAGCTGAAATCTAATTTTTAACCGTTAAAACTACTCGTACCTATAATATATCAAGTACTTAATACTTTAAAATACTTTTAATAGCTACATAAAAATGAAAATATTAAATTCATATACATATGAATAAATTATAAATAATAAATGATTGTATTTAAATATAATTAAAATTAATTTAAAAATAATATATGTAATATTAATATATTTAACAAATTATTTATTTATCCAACAATATATTTAGTTATTTACATCTACGTACCTATATGTACAGTGTGCATAGATACCATAAATTTAACTTGTTAGCCACCATTAAAGGTGAATGGGATGTAATAAAGACATTATTGCATTGTCATTATAACACCCGAGCGGTGTTTAATAAATTTACCGAGCATTAAATTTGTTTATAATCACTTGTGTGCACGCCCTCTCTAGGTACTGTATAGTATCAACATCTGCATACCTAGCTTCTTTTGTATAATGTATAATAACACATAATTATAAAAATGTTATTATCAAATAACATACCATTATATTTAAATATTTCAAAAATATACTGTTTACTATTAAATAGTAATGGTTGTGTTGGTTTAATAAAAGTTTATTGTCTTCCTTCTTTATATAAAAAAAATATTATAATTTCAAGAATAACATATTTTACTGATATATCTTCTACAAAATTTTCGAAATAGGAAGTTCTCATGACTCTTTACGGCATATGAGAAACGACATAACTCCAGTAATAATTTTCATTACAAAATATTATCTAGGTAAGCTATGTTATACATACGGTTGTGAGTAGTTTCGTACTTTACACGCACTCCTGTGTAAAGTACCGCAAATAACTGCACTTTAATCAATCTTTATACACTGTATATTGTATTAATCCAAATCCTGTATAGAATAGGGTATTTGACAGTAGTTGAAAAAATGTCTATTTTGATTTTTAAATAATTGCTCGAGCCATAATGATACTGAATATTGCTTTTTTACAAGTTATTTCAATCAAAAATATAAAAATTTTAATTAAATAAAATTACAAAATTTACGTTAAAAATGACGTAATCAAAAACATCAAGCAAAAGCAGCTTACGTCACAAGCTCGTTCGAATATGTAGGTATTATATTTGTAGTTAGGAAAAAAACTGTTTACTTTTTTGGTAACTATGAAAAAAAATTTTAATTATTAATTTTCATTACTAGACCTACTACTACTACTCAGTGTTTTAGAGCCAATGACGTCATACGATTTGACGTCACAGCAAGCATCGTTTTGGCGATCTTTTTAAAAACTGAAATTTGATCCGTGATTTTTATTAAAAATATAGTACAAAATAATTTAAAAATGTGTATTATCAGTTTAGTAAGAAGTAATAAACATACTAAGATGGTTTTTAAAAAATTGTCAAGTACCCCATTTTTACCTTACAGCTACTGGAAATTGGAATTTGTTTATATTAAATTTCAAATCTAACGTAATTTTAATATATTGTATTCTATCAATTTTATATTATTTATAGTAAATTTCTTATTAGTTGTAGATAAAGTATAGTACGTACCTTGGTTGTAAAGCGTACCTAATACACATTCATCTAATAATACGTACTCACAATTTAAAATAAAAATCTTTCGAATTCTTTTTGCTTATGTAAACTTAACCTTCCATCAGTCATTTAAGTAATATATCAAATTCATTAACGTTACCATATGTAGTTTACTAAAACACAAAAAAAGATGCCGAATATTTTCATTCTAATGGATGTCTCGTTACTGTTAAAATAAGATTCATTACGCCTCACACATATTAATTTGTGGTGTCATTTCTTTACACACGAATGTATTTTTTTTTTACTCTGTGAACGGATTATTGTCTCGAAGCCTATTCGTCACACGATGATTGGTAGACAGACGGCTTATAACATCTGGGTGGAGTAATGTCACTCACACAGTATGTTGAAATTAGATTTAAAATGGTCTTACATCCGATTAAATATTTATTTTATAACATCAATCTATTCTAACGCTAATTAAAGTAAGTAGGTACTATCTGTATACCTATGTTTTTATAAAAAAGCTTGCAAAAAAATAATAATAAAAATTATTAAATGTTTTTTTTTTTTTCAATTTGCAGTTTTTGAAATATTTATTTTTTAAAATAGTATTTGTCTATGATTTAAATAAATCTGTAATAAATTATTGGAATACAATACGTTGTTAATTTTTTTTTTAAATTAGTAAAAAAAAAATACTAATAATTAATAATTAATTTTTTTGAGAGATAGGTTGCATTCAAAACAATAGAGGTTTTTTAAGTGATAATAGTAATATCAAAAGCTTTCTGTGTTCCCAAATGATTCCATCATATTTTGAAATGTGAAAAATTAATTAATGTGCAATATAATATAATTTCTGTTAATTCACGCATGTTTTATTTTTATTATCAAACGACAGAAATTTCTTCTTTCTTTTATGTTAAATAGATTAAAACTAAAGTGAACAATATCACTAACAAACGTTTTAACGAACGAATAACGAAAAAGGAATTCTGTTCTTCAAGCAAATTTGTAATGTTACAATTGATACCGTTATAGAGGGACTGAGAATTTTATATATGCCTGAAATATTATGCCGACAACTGGCTGAACAATTCGGATCGTATGAAGACGTATCAAAAGTGCTTAAAATTGCAAAACACAATTTTTTGCAAATATTGTTTTTCAATAAAATGTAATGTTTAATATTGCATTAATGAAATGCAGACTGGCTGATACTTGATCAATATAATATAATTGCTGGATACTTAATAATTACTTCACGACTATATGGCTTGGAGAGTGTTTTCATTTTTCAAAAATTGATATTAGAAATATATTTTTAAAAAACGACACATATTTACACATTCAATGTCATATAATATTACTTATACATTTTTTATTTTGAAAAAGTTATACTTTTTAAAGTGAAGTTTTATATTTGAAAAATATGTCATAAAATAGAGGAATTTTCACCGGCACCAGTCATAAATAAACGGTGCTGTCATTTTTCCGGTTTTATTTTTTATTTTTTTCGTTGGATTTTTCTCTTTTCCTTTTTATATTTCGCTTACGTTTTATTATACTTTCAATTCCTATTACATTATGATTGTAATATTTGTATGTATGTATAGTATACCTATATGCATGAGGTATAGAGCTGGTGAGTTGCCGTTCATCGTGTTACGTTGTAAAAGTAGCCAAAACAACTGCTTCTTGCTCTATTCCTTTTTTTCCGCCATAATAATAATATGATTGCTCAACGCTTTTATTCATCATACTTATAGTTAATCAAGTTTAAACGGGTCTTTACATCATGTCATTTCAAATAGGAAGTTTTGAAGAAATAATATAATGTATAGGATTATTTGCTTACTCTATGCATAGGATAATTTCAAGGGAGACGAACTAAGAGGAGGAGGCACCACTTGGTGTAACGACTACACAAATTGGTTGGTGACACTGACTTTCGATTACGTATACAAAACCTAATTTCCTTTTGTCTGATTAAGATAGACTGAGGCGTGTCTCTCCCATATGTTCATTTTTTTTATACCTGTAAACGTTTCTTTGTAATCTACAAGAAGATGAAATATACGGTAGTCCAAAATTAATAAAATTTAATTAGTTTATTCTCCTAATACCACGTTCAACTCATTACACTGGCTAAAAAATTAGACTGCGTGAGGTCATTATACTGGCTAAAATTTCGTTTAACAGATCATAAAGTGGTTAAAACTGGTCAATTTAGACTTCGTTGGTTCCATTAATTTAGTTAGCAGTAGAACATTTTAAAAATATTACTTTTCGTTACTTTTCATAATCGTAAACTTTTGATCATAAATATCTCGTAAATACATAGTACGTCGTAGCAAAAAAAAAAATGAGAAGTTGAACAAAGCAAGTTGCAGGTGTTTTAAATATACTGCGATTGTCAAAACCCACTTTTCGTTATCGAAAATTATTGATAACAACGATAACAAATGCGGTTATATCCAAAAATAAAGTTTAAAATAGATGATTAACGTGGAATAAATAGCTGAAATTGATAACGTCACAAGTGCTTATAGTAACAACTGTCAATATCTAAATACATTGCCTTATCTACATACTATATGTATATCGTGGATAGTGTGTACATACTTTCACGGCTAATAAAATCATGATGACGTTAAATGAAAGAAAATTTAATTGAACTATAAAATATAGAATACGATAAACTTGTTACATATACACGATATTCACATATGAACGATATTTTAGGGTAAGTATGAATAACGGTGCGGTAAAGAGGGAAATAATGTTTGGTGGTTCATAACACAGGATGGATGATAATTGTATGCCATGATAATACTATACACATGGAGTACAGAGATGGTGGATGGATTTGAATCAGGAATATTTACAACACTCCCAGTCTGGTTGGTATGAGTGTCGAACCGACAGACTTCCTTTTGTATTATTCATGATTCCATTGCAAAATTTATTTTTTATTGTCAACAGAGCTGTAATCGATTCGATAATATTGAATTTATTGGAATTGCATCAATTTTTGATGTGTACTAATTGTGTGTATTGATTTCTAATTTACTTACAATCGTTTTTGAGAGGCCTTAAATGGACTAAGGAATGGAAAACAACAGTATCGAAAACGTGGGGCTTGTTTGACTACTTGTATAGCACAAAATTCGACCAAAATCTTTTTTTGTAACAACCAACACTCACAAAAATTTAAGAAAGTTATTATTCCCAAATACACCTCTGTAAATTTACATCACACTTCTTAATACAACTTCTTCACATATCAAAATTGTATAAAATATTCTTATTATACCTGCTAGGGATTTTATCAAGAATACGCGCACACAACTACTATGGGTATCAAATATATGCACGGACTGGGTCTTACCTCTTTTGCAATCTGGTAAAGTCACGGCCCACTGCGTTCAGAATGCTAATCGAACAAGTCGAGAGTTGAGAGCTGTCGACACAAATATAACGTTAACATCAACTGGCATGTAGCAATTTTAAATTTTGTTTTATTCGTTCGCTTTTGTTTTCGTTTCATAAAGATTGAGTTGAGTGTACAAGTTGGTTTGACATGTAATAATTAGTTTGAGAAAAATGGAAATTATTATTTAGTTGATAAGTATTTTTATATTAAAAAGTATTAATTTTTTTAATGGAGTCGATTTATTTAAGTTTAACTGGTGAAAAAATTCAGAAATTTATTCTTTTTACATCTCATAGGCAGGGCCGGCCAGAGGGTAGGGCAGGTGGGGCAATTGCCCGAGGGCCCAGGCGAAAATGGGAGGATTTTGGGCTGTAATTATTATTATGTTTGGGGAAAAATTAAGGAGGCCCGACAAAACGAGAGTTTTTTTTCTTTCAAAATTTAAAAATTTTCAGAAAAAAAAATTAAAATTTTTTTAGTCCGGGGGCCCGTCATCGCTCTCACCGGCCCTGCTCATAGGCCTTTTGGGGTCCAGGCTTACCGAGAAAGGTCTGTTGAGCAGTAGAAAAAAATAAACTTCTCTGACTTTGGAAAAAAATAAATTAAATGACTTGTCCGTGGGACCCGTCTCAGCTCCCTATCGCCAGAGTACAAGAAATCCCCAAAAATACAACTGACGAGTAAAACAAAAACCTCGTCTCACTTTCTCCGGGCCTTCTTTTTAGACCCGAGCCCCCGGGCAATTGCCCCACCTGACCTACCCTCTCGCCAGCCCTGCCTAAAGCCCTGATATTTGTCTATTAGTAATTTATATAACTAGTAATTATATTTCTAATAATTTTTTCTTAATTTGTTCTAGGTATGGCAAATACGAAAATTAAAATTTTTACCAAAAGTAAGTCAAGAAGTTTTTAGTATTAATGGTAAGAATAATTAATCTAACAGTAGTTTGATTTTTTCCAAAGTACCTTTGATTAGTAACAGAGCCTAATAATTTTCGAATGCTTCTGTAAAAATCAAAGGTATTTCTTTAATGTAAATTAGTAAAGTGAAAGCCACCCTACTTGTGATAACAATTAATTAAAGAGGGAATGAAGAAGAGTTTGTTATAAAGTTGTCTCTTTTTAGTCTGCGTCAAACAGTATCAACACCAGGTTTAGCAATAGTACCATTAACGATTTAAGAAATTTTGGTCTGTAAGATGGAACGTGTATAAGAGTAAGGCTTGTGGGCAGCCACTTATTAATGATAGAATCCTTCGAGCTCTGATGAACGCTGGTTCCTCTGGAACATTTTTTATCCCCAACAACAAGGTGTTAAAACTTATGCAGAATAAAATGAGTCTTGTGAAAATTAAAAAAAAGTTTAATCCCCTAATAAAGTAAGGGAAATTAACGGACAAGGGGCCAAACTAAAATATAATAGGTAGTATTCCAACTGTAGCCGTCAGGTGACGTAAAATCATCCCCACTTCGCATTACTATGTTGTGTAGGTATATACTGTTTGCAGTGGTGTTGGTATGATGTTTGCTTCTGTGTGCGTATTCACACATACAATTACAAAACAGATAGAGCAACGTGCAGCTCAAGTAATAAAGGTCTTACAATACATAACAATCGTAGTGGATTCGGTGACTGACACCGACTGACTACATGCCTTAAGCTGTGACTGACCAACAAATGACACCAAGCAAGCTACACTTTTTTTATATTAGTTGGCTTCTATGTTAACGGACTAACTGAACTGATTTTCATTGGCAAGTGAGCAATTCATTATACATTAATAAATTTTCAATAATACAATCATTTCAAATTATTTAATTTTCCCGAAAAATATAAATCAATACATTATTTAAATAAAATAAAAATTGTTTATAATAAAATGCAAAAAAAAAACAGACAACATATTAATAAAAGATAAAAATATATAAGAATCGGCAGCAGATGAAACGAACGGGGCATCACTGGCGGCACAGGGTGATATATGGCAACGAACACGTAGCAACAAATATTTAGTACGTTTACATAAGTGAAATAAATGAACGAATATTTTACTCACACACCAATACATAGGTATACCAATCTAGACATCGATTCACAAACTATGTAGTTAGTTTGCTTTATAAAGCTCGAATGTGGCGTGGCAGATGATAGGTTTAGTACAGGTAGTGACAGCTTTACGAACTCACTCCGAGTACTTTATCATTCTCGCTGTTTAATATTCGCATTCGTTTACCTCTCCTTCATTCATGTATTTTCGATAGGAATATATCAGCTGTGTATGTACGGGTATATCGATATCTTTGTTTCGTGCAACGTTTAATAAACTGTGATCGAAACAGAAAAGGATGGATTGATTTTTAAATCAGTCCATGGTTCGTGTGCTATCTCTGTCTGTAATATTTTCTTACCGATTCATCATTTACGTGGTGAATCATCGTTAGTCAGCCTTTGATTCTCAGATAATTTTTTTCTTCCAAATTTATTACATCGCCTTTTTTTTTTATTTCGATTTTTATAAACTATCAAATTGAAAATTAATTATCTACCTTTCATTTTGGAATGGCTTGAATGTCGAATCACTAATCATCAGACAAGTAAATACCGATAAACAATTGCTGGCTAATTCAATTTCTATTTTTTTTTTATATTGTAATATTTAAAATTAATGGCTACATCCGCAGACATAGTTACAGCCAGATAACTGAAGTTTCAGTGGTGTCGTGTCCTATAGTTTGAAAATATGTATATTTACTGGTGTATAATAATGTATATATATGTAGAAGTTTGAGATAACAATTCAAAGTTGTCTGTCTCTCAAAAAGAAATTTTCGCAGATGAATAATGGCTTGTTTAAATTTATATGAAAAACATGAAAGTTTCTGAAACTGTCATTTGCATACAACCGCGCGACACCGCACCATTCTCACTCACAACGAACAACCACATTTAAAATACATTTGTTTGTGTGTGTGTATATTTCGAGTACAGTTGACGGGAAAATTATTTAAACACTATTTATGAAAACACCTACTATAAATATTAAACGCAGAATTCTTGAGGGATTAAAGTCCAACAAAAGGGGAAGATATATTTTTAGTAAGAGATATAGGGTGAATGCGGGAAAGATGCCGCACATTTTGAAAACACATGATAATTCTTAAAGTATGCATTTAATAGATTTGAAATTTGGTAGATAAAATGTAAACATTGTTCTTTAAAATTATTTGTAAATAATTTTAAATTTTGAGTCATAAAGGATTCATAATTAACATTTTTGCAGAGCCTGCAAAGCGGCGTCTCTCCCACACCTATGGGAGAGATGCCGCATCAAAAACGGACAGACCCCGCATAGTTCATATTAAAAATTTTACATTTTACACACATCTCCGTACATGATGCATGCCATATGTAACCATTTTTGGCACTTTATATATCTAAACTAGTCAGCTTTTTTGCTGTTTCTGAGTACTTTTCAAAAAATTCATACACAGGCAATCATCATTATTTTCGTTATCTTCACTAATATGAGAACTCTTCCTGATCCACTAATGGATCTTTTATATCTACATGGCATAATTTACAGTCCAAAAAAAAACACTGCATAATTAAGGTGTAGGTCTATGTTTTTAATATGTAATATGGTGCGGCATCTATACCAACTTTAAATGCGGCATCTCTCCTTTTTGTTGGGATAGATGCCGCATGTTGGTATAGCAAGCATAGTGCGGAATTCTAACCTAAAATTTTATACAGTACTTTTAAAATATACCTAAATTAATAACAAAACCCATTTTCATTAAAACAATGAAATATACATTCTTAAATTCTAATGAATTAAATGCTTGATAAAATATTATGTTAAAAAACTTACTTTTAAATAATGAAAAGTTGGATAATTACTAAACTAATGTACTGATCATAAATGTAACCATATACAGCTAAATAAATAACTTATTTTAAACATATAATCCATTAATAGTGCTATCTATCAATCAACGAATGAACTATGGCTCCCGACGCGGCATCTCTCCCGCACTTACCCTACTTGAATATTTTTATTTTCTTGTTTATATGTTTTCCCCGCAGTTGGTTTTCCTTATTGACATTGCTCATTTTCCGTATTGTAAGAAAGCAATAATATTTACAATCCTTTAATCTAAAATATCATATAAGTTGATAATGTTAGGGAACACTTATTGCGCTGGCTGCTATACAGTTTCAAAAAAAAAATAACAGGTCACAAAAATTTACTTATCTTCCAAACTCACCAAAGAATAGGTCCATTTAATAAATTCTAACTGAAGAGTGAATTTTTGAGCTGTAGGTACCTATCTCAATCGTTTTTTCGTTAACTGTACTATCTTTTAAATACATGTACAAATTTTACACATGTACAGTTCTGTTGTTGTTTGTGAACACATATGAAAATTTAGTGAAACACTGCCAACTTGATTTTTTAGTTGTTGTCGCTTATGTTTGTTTTTTGAGTGTGAGTCAAAAAACAATACAGACACATTTTAATTTAATATATTATAATTATTTGATGATATATGCCTTTTGGACACACATGGTTTGCACCAGCACTAACCGTCCGACCAGTGCATATGGCGAGATCCTTTTTTTTCAAAATAAAAATAAATTTTGTTCGCTATGTTGATTTATCATTTGAACAAAAATTGAAAGGAAAACTGTAGGTACTTTGCGTCCCGTTATTTTGTTGTTGTTTCAATATTTTCGTTGGCTGCGGTATATAGTTAGTTGGGCAGTTGTAAATTTTAACATTATTAACATTTTTTCAGATTTATATTTCCTAATTTCGTTTCGCAGCCGATTATTTATTGGAAATGTTTTTTTGTGTGGTATTTATGGCTGGTTGTCACTATGTAAATATACGTAATTAATAAGGAAACTTTTCTTTTTTTTTAAACACATTATTTAAATTTTTAAATGGTACTATTATAGTACGCCATAAAGCTTTTCGTTCAAATCTTCTAAAATCTAAAAGTTCAAACTCATCTATAGATATCTTAGTAATTAATTTGTTAATTGCATAAAAACACAAGACACTAGAAATAATAAATGTAAGATAAAGAAAGAAATACATGATATAAGAGTATAGCTCTTACAAAAGAGTTAGTGCTATTTGTTATTCAACAAAAGGATAGAGTTAACCTTATCGGAGGCCAGAAAACTTGAGTTTTGATTTGAGTGGCTTCTAAGTTACCTTTGTGTTCGGTTTTTTGTTTATTATTTATTGTAATGTATTTATTGTATTCTTATAATAAATATGATTATTAACGGTAATTAGACACAATAACATTACTGATGAAAAGCTATTGAATTCTTTTTTTTAATTTGTAGGCTACCTCTAGTGTTTTATGTTTCTGTGGCTAATAATAATGTATTAAAAGTGCATTTTTAAGTGCTGAAGAATTTAATAAAATGAAGATTTTAATTAGTGAACTACTAACAGATAAGCATTTCAAATAAATTTACATTTTGGAGACCGGGTACTGTAGCAGCACCAAATTGAAATTCTGCTTAAACTTGCTAGTCATATAGGATAAGTTTAACTCTAGAATTTTACATTTTATTAAAAGTAGTTTAATAAAAACGAGACCCGTAAAAAACAAATAACTAAGTATTTAATTTTTTTTTTATTTTGCTCAAAGTAGTTAATACTCCTGAGATTTTAGCGAATTTCCAGAATGGAATTCAGCTATTACAGCCACTGTCATGACGGGACTTGAGCCCGGGACTATAGTAGAAATTTGTTTTGAAGTCCCTTGAAACCGAAAATAATATTCACTAAAATTTATATACCGTGTGAGATTTTTGAGAGTTGCCATTTTTATTAAAGCCAAACCGTTGATTTAATCGAAAAATTGTTCATATAAGAGTTGTAGATATCGACGGGAGCAACCGATAGCTATAGTCAGGAGCTTTTTAGCTCTTATGGTCTTCGAGCTATGATACAAACTTATAGATTTTTAAATGAGACTATATATCAATTTTTCGATAAAACTGGTCTAATGCAATGATTAACAACATAAATGAGCAAAAAATTTTTTTTACTTAAGTCCCAAGTTTGATTTTTGAATTTTTCTTTAATTTATCAATTAGGCGGTAAAAATATGGATATGTATTTGAGGCTACTTCAACCGATAGTGTTCTGGCTGGTTACATTTCTATTAGCTCCAAGAAAAGAATCTTTTCCAGTACAATTTTTATCATACAAATTTGACTAATAAAAATGGCAACTCTCAAAAAACTCACATGGTACATATATATATATATATATATATATATATATATATATATATATATATATATATATATATATATATATATATATATATATATATGTATATATATATATATATGTATATATATATATATGTAATATATATATATATATATATATATATATATATATATATATATATATATATATATATATATATATATATATATATATATATATATGTATAAACGCCCTACTTCTACGAAATTTAGTGAAAATATTGGAAGTCCTAAACCGTTGGACGAGTTCGTTAACCAGGCACGTCCGATAAGCAAAATATGATTTTTTTGCAATCTTCGTGAAAGAAATTAGTTTTTTGCCAAAATTTCCCTTTATTCAAAAATATTTGTGACATTTTTTTACACCATTGAAACGAGGAGAAAAAATCACACGAAAAAGTTCTTTAAAGTATTATTCTATGTCAACTAGTTTCCGAGAAAAACTAATTTTTTTAAATGGAAATTCGCTATGTTATGCAGGATGCTACGACAGGGGTATTTTTTTATTATTATCGGGAAAAAGTATTAGATTACCGAGGTAAGCTATAATAGCCTTAAGGGTAATGTTAAATATATCTATCACAAGGACGTTTTAAGTAATTTTATGCAATTATTTACGTATTTATTTATAAATTTATTTAGGAAAAAACGAAAAATGCAATAAGAAAACAATGTTGCATTCCAACTAAACTTTTTCTATTGCAATTGTAAACAAAGAAAAAATGCAAATATGGGAAAAATTGTAAAAATTTACAATAAGAAATAAATATAAGACAGAAAAAGGAAACATTTACATAAAAATTATTACTGAATTCAATTTCCAAATACATATGTTTCAATTCACATGGAGAAAACATTAAACTACCGTCAACCGTATACTTGTACGAGGAGATTCACTGCTACTTACACACAACCGAACCAAACCAAACCACCACCGGCAAAACACAAATAAGCAGTCTATTAAAAAAGAATAAAACATATAATCAATCATCGAAATGAGCAAGATAAATATATTATTTACGAATACTATTGTAAAAACGCATGAGCATGTATAGCTATAGAAAAATGTGAACGCTTAAAACAAGTGGCGTAACGACGGCGCTGACGACATAACGGTGGCGGCGGTGTAGGCGGTGGTCACGGTGATCTTGGAGACGGAGACGGTCACGGCAAACATTGAGTTGGGGTGGGCGTCACAAAACATTAAAGCGAGACAACGAAACGTAGTGAGTTTGGTCCAAACATCCAGCATCCATGTTTCAAACACGACGCTTATTCATTCGATGATGTACTGGCGTCGTTATTGCTACTATTGCACATCACATATACAATATTTTCGGTCGCATTCATATTATCATAGTCAAATTGAAGTAAATTTTTTGACAACGTAACAGCGTGGCACTGTTGACCGGAACTGTCAAAACTTATTTTGCTGATATTTTTCTAGTTTATTTTTTTAGTTGTGTTTAGTCGAGTCGAGTACGAAATTTTTAAACAATCAGGAATAGAAGTCTTCGGTGAACGTTTTGCGGTTTTTTGCTTCGAACAAATTTTTTTGTTGCACCGATTAGTTTTTGTTTCCAATTGCCAAACGAAAAGTGTGAACTCTAATTTTCGTACGAAATTTTTTTAAGAAAATTTCAATTAACTTACACAGGGTAAACAAAGAAAAAAAATATTTAAAAATTTATCAAAAAAAAAAAAAAAAATTGTGAAAATTTATGACCAGAGTGATTTGTTTTAATAAAACAGACGATAAAACTGAAATGAAGTAATCAAAACACAGGTGCTACACATAACTTTGCTACAGATAATTTATTTTTAAAAAAAATCACCTCTCACTCTAATCATAAATAAATTTAAATATGTTTAGTGTATGTTAAACAGAGTGCAACAATATATGAAAATAAAAAGACATTTTGGAAAATTATTATTTTTCACGCAACAATTTTCTTATTGTTAGTATGATTAGTTATACTCTTATTTCTTCGCCAACAACTGTGATAATGGTTATTTTTCTTTTGAAACAATTCTCAGCTGTTCGTTTCAATTTGGACTATACCCTCCGCATGAGATAAGTATGTGTAAATTAACGTGGAGATGATACTTAAGTAATTCTTTTTAATTGACTTAATGTTTTCAATTTTTTTTTTTTTATATAAACAATTTTCGACTATGTGATTGAACGATAAGAAAACCGAGATTCTGAGTTTTTGTGAATTGATTCTAAATATTTTTTTTTTAATTTTTAGTTCTTTTTAATTTTTTATTTCATTTTTGTCCCTTTATTTTCAATGTAATTTTTCTTTCTTTCTTTTTTTGTAATTGTAAAGACTGAAGTGACAATTTTAAGCATGTTAGAAAATTTTTGGAGTTGTTGAATATGAACGTTGAAATCATGTAATGAACAATTCATCCGTGGAAATGGTTCGATGGAAATTAAAATATTTTTCATTATTTTTTTATTTCATTTTATAATGGTAAGTTGTAATAAAATAATTTTTTCAAAACTATAAGAATTTTAAAAAAATTAATATTAAGTTTCAAGATTTATAGGTTAAAAGAATATTTATTTGTGAATGGAAATGTATCATTATTCTTGACTTTTCTATTGATATAAAAAAAATCTTAAATTCATACGTTCACTGTAACATTAAGTCCCGTAATGTAAAAATAAGAATATTCCTTCAAATTTAAAATAATAATTAAATCAGCAAATATTTAGGTATGTTTCAGAATAATAAAAGCATTAAAAGTTTATAGTATTTTATTTATTATTTGTATATACAATTATAAGTTAATTTTATTTCTATTTGTATAAAACTAAGAATAAACTTTTAATCTGGAGAATGTAACGTATCCTAGGAAAATAGACAAGACATTGTCAATGTAGAATAGTTTATAAATAACCAAAGTTATCTATACATAAGGTACCTAAGGCAATTAAGGCCCACCTAAGCAAAATATGCTTATTATTTATATATCTTATAAAATATCAAAAATATAGTATTTAATTATAAAAATTTACTTATTTTTTGATAAAAATTTCTAAAAAAATTAATGAATTTGTAATTATACAAGTCAAAAATTTGATTCTAAAAAGTGTCTGCAATTGGGCCTTATTTCCGACTGGTGTAGAAAATAAGGCCCACCTATTACAACTGCCTGAAATAATACATTAATTATTTTTTTTTTAAATTAATTGGGGGATTTTAATTACTTTAAGAATAACTTGAACTTGAAAATACTTTAAAAATAACTTGAACTTATATATCAAAATATTTTGTTATTTTTACACGTTCAAAAAAGTTTCGAAAATCCTTGAATCCCGCTGGACTGCGTGACTCTTATTGAAAACAACAATAAAAAAAATTACCTAAGTCATTATTTTTAATTTTTAATTTTTTTATCATATTTTTCGCATAAGTCAAGTACTAGGTGTTTAAATATATTAAGTCGAAATAAATAAATATTAAATCTAAGAGTTCTTCTTAGAATTCCGAATCTCCTTGCAACCTCTCTTTGATTGCCATGTCGAGTGACATAGCTTAAGGCTGATGCCAGTGCTTCCTTAGACCACAACGCTCTCTTCTTTTTATCAGCCATACTTCCAAACACTAAGGAATAAAAATAAAAATTCGACCAAACCAACTAAAACTGATCTGGCATCATTAAACAAATGCAACAAATAAATCAAAATTAAATGTACTTAGTTTTTTGTCCTTTTTCCTTTTTGTTATTTTTATATTAGAGTAATTATAGTAATTTAAGGTTGTGCGTCTAATTTTACTTCATTTGTTAATGACTTCAGACCTGTTTTAATTGATTTGACTTTGTAGTGTTTGATTTTAATTGTGTTGGTAATAAAGCCCAAACAAAATTTGCATGGGCCTTATTATCAACATGTCAATATTTATGTTTATATATATTTTATATAAATACTTTAGAAATAAACTAAATTAATTGATGTAAAACTTCAAGAATATTAATTTTTTTCAATTTTGATAACAATTTGAAAGAAACATACCCTGAAAAAATCATTAATATAACACTCACAATGTGCACAATTTTTATATCAACGAACGAAAATGTAACTTCCAAATTTGTTTGTTAAAATATGACATGAGTTTGCTACTCTGAGTAGCTCAACTTTTGTATCTGGTTTTGAAATGATTGAAAGTTCATTTTAAACTTGTTGAGAAGTTAGAGACCTTTTATTGGTAAGAAATATAGCTAATGGGCCTTATTACCCACTGGGCCTTAAATGCCTTAGGTACCTTATAATAAAATTGTAACGAGACCATTTCTGTACATGGAATATTTTTGGAAAATTGTACTGGTTCTGTAAATAATTATCGATGTAGATATCAAAACAGCGATTTTTAGAATTTTTGTCTGACTGTCTGTCTGTCTGTTCACGCATCCTGCAAAAACTATTGGACGTATTTTAATGAAATTTGGTGTGATGATAACTTATTCCTTGGGTCAACATCTAAAATACTCTTTACTCCGGGAAAATTTCTTATTCCCACGGGAAAATGGAAAAACCATTTTGAGCATGTGCACACATCAGGCAAAAACTGTTGGACCGACTTTAATAAAATTTGGTGTGGTGATAACTTATTACCTAGGGCAACATTTAACATACGTTTTACTCCGGGAAAATGCCTCATTCCAACGGGAAAATAGAAAAATCATTTTGTGCATGTGCACGCATTACGTAAAAACTATTGGACGGATTGATGAAATTTGGTGTGGTAATAGCTTATTACTTGGGTCAACATTTAAGATACCTTTTACTCCGGGAAAGTATTTCATTCCCAGGGGAAAACTGAAAAACCATTATGAGCATGTGCACATATTACGAAAGAACTATTTGATGAAATTTGGTGTGGTGATAACTTATTACTTGGGTCAACATTTAAGATACTTTTTACTCCGGGAAAATTCCTCATTCCCACGGAAAAATAGGAAAACCATTTTGAGCATGTGCATGCATTACAAAAAAATTATTATTCTTTGCAAGTTCTGTATAATTATTACACTTAATACATATATACTTTTCGCGAACGACGTCGCGGGTACGGCTAGTTCATAATATATCCCAGAAACATATAGGTAAAACCAAAAATCTAGATATTCACTAATAATTATAGTTTTTTCATCAAATTATAAACAAAATTGTATCAATTTGGTGACTGCTGCATCTATGAAGTTTAACTGTAGGTTTACGATTTACTGTACAAAATGAGATGGTTTCAATTGATCTCATATAATCAAGACTGTATTGACCTTTGAGAAATCCCAGAATATTTTTCACGTGGAGGCCTCTTGTAACACAATCTTTGAAAAAAATATATTGTCAGCTTTTAGAAAATAATCATATTTTACTAATGACTTCATCAAAACTAAAAGATTGCCGCTACTAGGAAATTCGAATGTTCAGTTACATCTTCAAAAACTGCGTTCACTCAAAAGTAATACGCCATCTAACTATAACACGGGTTAAAACCTCCCACCAACATTCAGTAAAAGAATTTGTTTGCTTAGCAAGTTCCTTGCCATATTATTTTGAATAATTATTGATATTTATAAGGCCTTTTAGATATCCAGTGGACGCTTTATGGGGCACAAATCCCACCACAGTATGCACGATGCTGCGACAGCATATTTATCTATACATATAATAAAATTGTAACGAGACCATTTCTGTACATGGAATATTTTTTGAAAATTGTACTGGTACTGTAAAAAGTTCTCGATAAAGATACCAAAATAGCGATTTTTAGAATTTTTGTCTGTCTGTCTGTCTGTCTGTTCACGCATCACGCAAAAACTATTGGACGGAGTTTAATGAAATTTGGTGTGATGATAACTTATTACCTGGGTCAAAATCTAAAAAAATTTTTATTCCGGGAAAATTTCTCATTCCCAGGGGAAAATGGGAAAACCATTTTGAGCATGTGCACACATTATTGGACGGATTTTAATAAAATTTGGTGTGATGATAACTTATTACCTAAGGCAACATTGAAGATACTTTTTACTCCGGGAAAATGCCTCTTTCCCACGGGAAAATAGAAAAACCATTTTGTACATGTGCACGTATTACGCAAAAACTATTGGACGGATTTTGATGAAATTTGGTGTGGTAATAACCTATTACTTGGGTCAACATTTAAGATAATTTTTACTCCGGGAAAATTCCTCATTCCCACGGGAAAATAGAAAAACCATTTTGAGCATGTGTCTGCATTACACAAAAATTATTATTCTTTGCAAGTTCTGAATAATTATTACACTTACATACTTCTCATTGAGTTTATAACAATGCTTTGTGCGAACGACGTCGCGAGTACGGCTAGCTCTTATTAATTTTGGAACAACAATCCTAGATTTGTATTAATAACTAATGTATTAGGATCGTTAAATTGTAAAGATTTTATTCACTATTTTCTGTGTGTATAATTAATACAGTACAGCACCAGTTTTGTCAAGAAAAAGTAGTCTCTAAAAGTGGTGCTTGACAAAAGTGATGCTTTTTGACCAGGGGCGATTCACAAATATCGTAAAATTATGTTTTGAATTAAAATTATGTATTTTAGATATTAATAAAAGAAAAAAAGAAGTGAAGAATTAAAAATTATTTATCTCAGAAAATATTTTTTTCATTTGTCGTTTTATTAATTTATTGCTTTGATATAATTTTGTTTACATTTTATGTACGATAAAAACCGCCACAGAACAAAATACATATAGATAAACATTCTATGTACAATAATTAAAATCTACATTCCCACGCTTTGAGGTCTGTTGTTGCTTGTCACTACTATTATCGGTATATTTATTTCTTTCTTTTGATAAAATCATGCGTCATGGTCTATTGCACATGGATTTAATATTTATGTACTTGACATTTTTAATGCAACTTTCCAAAACTGATGTTTCCATTATCGGTGCTATACTGTATTTATGTAATAAGTATAATACATTATAAAAACAAATTATTCAAAATATTTGGACAACTGACTTGATTCAATTAATTCAAAATTACATTGTAACAAAAACGATAAATATCTGCCACAGCTTTAAAGGTTAAATATTTATAATTTTAATGTTTCTAATAGTATACCAATTTTTCATTGTTTTTTGTTTCACCTTTTTGTTTCTAGTTTCTCGTCAATAAACCCTTTATGACAGTAACGTGCGTTGCGATTTTGATTAGAGGAAGCAATTGCGTTTAACATTAGATCTAATTTTAATAGAGGTCCTCGTATCGATAAATCTGCTAAATATGCAATTGCACATAAATATGCAATTAATTGTTAAACCGTTCAACGTTTTTAAACAATTTATTTAACACTGTTACATTAAGCGAGAGAAAGACAGTGCATATATGAGAGAACGATAGTATGATAGGGAATTAGGTATAGTATGTGTATAGATGCAGATTTGACTTTAAACGTGGCTTCTTAGCTTCTAACAATATACTTTGTCCATGTGCGTACACTATGCCAGAGCCATGCATATTTACAGAAATATTTGAAAATATAAGTGGATGAAGGTGTTATGTAACATTTTTTTGTAAAATTTTGAAATATCCTATGCTGAAATATCATATACTAAAATTTTGTTTCATTACGTCCAATAGTTTTGTAGAAATTAAATAATAAACATGAGCTAGTGCATAGGAAGTATATGTAAATAAAAACTTTCAAACGTTTCTATTGTAAAATTATAAAAAAATGTTACAAAACACCTTCACCCACTCATGTCTTCATTAGTAGTAGGTATAACAAAGAGTATGCAGACGCAAAATGGATTTTATAAAAGTTAGAAATAATGCAGAGCTATCTACTTATAACGGGATTACGTATTAACGTTTGTTTTCGTCAAATAGCTAAGCAATATTTTTAATGCAGTGTTTCTCAACCTGAGGGGCCGCGATCCCCTGGGGGGTCGCGTAGCCTTTCTAAGGGGGTCGCAGTTACTTTAAAAATAAATCCACTCTAGTTCAATATATAATATTTAATAAAGAGAAGGTTAATTAATGGTTACATTAATGTGATAGTTTCATACTTTCACACGATAAAGTTTCAAAATTGTGGCTTATTTTCAATAACAGTAAATCTGAATTTTAAATAAAATAATTATTGTCGTCATATAGACACATTTTCTTTAGTTTTGTTTTATTACTCTCATTGGAACTTGAAGTTGACGGTTGTGCATATGTTTCCAGAAACTTATCCATTTTCAGTAATTACAATGAACACAGAATTTTGAATATTAGACAATAAAAGACAGTGAGTAACTACTAAACAAACAAAAAGGCAATTCAGTAAATTTAAATACTAACGCGAGTTCACAATTCAAAGAATTCATATGTATTACGTTCGGAAGTGTTAAACGACAACGACTGTCGTGCGTGCGCATGTCACTTTTTACGTCACGCGCGCTTTCAGAAGCTACTATAAGTCGTCAACTTCGATGTCGATTTTGATTTGATATTTAATCGATACCTCACTATGCAAATAATCAATAATAATGAACGGATTCGATATTTATAACATAAAAAAATAAAAGTTAGTAATAGCGGAGGGTAGGGGTCGCAAAATATTTTTCCATACTAAGGGGGTCGCGCCATGAAAAAGGTTGAATAACACTGATTTAATGTAACTGAAGGGACTTTTAAAGGGAAGTAGTACTTCTTTTGCTTCCATAAATCGCACGCCACTACTTTATGCGTTTATGTGAACTCAACATCTTTTAAAGTGGCATATTCTTACAGATATCTACCGATTTTCAGTATCTCAAATTTACTTTAAAATAAAATAAAAAATTATCATTTCCGCGTGCGCCGATTCTACATAAGTACCGAAAATAACGTGTTGACAAAATTTAATCAATTTTACATAAAAAAAAAAACTTTTCCTTAGCGTTTTCCAATAAATCATGATGATATTTCTATTGTCCCATGTTTTTAATTAAATATTTTAGATTGATTAATTGCTTTTCACTCTTCGTGGTGTCTACCGCACCGTGCCTCACGTTCGCATCATCTCGCTCGTTCACCGCACAAAATGAATGGCATTAAAGAGTGTGAACAACAAAATATATAATAAAAAGTGTGATATTACATGTAAAGGTATAGTTTACAATATAGATATATAGTCACATAGCAGAATATAATACAGAGCTATACAGCGCCGAGCACTGTTCATGGAGTGTTGCACGGAGTTTTAGAGTTTGAAAAACGCCACAAACCATTGTAACTGTTGTATCCGTGTAACTCCCCGCCTGCCTACACATTGTGTTGTTTTGCTCAATGCTCTTTGATAGGCCATTTTTTATATTTAACAAAAAAAAAATTATAACATTTCAATAACTCTTTTCAGCTACAATGTAAATTTGTGCTTACTATTAATTTTTTTGTATACGTTTTATAAAATTAAAACATCAGCAGTTTTAAAATAAAAATTAATTCTCTGCTTCATTTTTAAACTTTGTTTTTAATTTAATTATTTCGGCTGGATATAAAATTTAACCTATTTTTCAATAAATTTTATTTTTTTAAAATATTGATATGTATTTAGTATTCATTCTGAATTTTTTGTTAGGTTCGTTTGTCACTACAGGCCAAACGTATCTTGTAATGAATCGCCTTTTCTAAGGATACTAATTTTCCTATGAAAAACACCAAGAGTTCGTAGAGGCACTGTATATATCAGGTCAGTCCATAAGTTCGTGCGTATTTTTTTGGTAAATTTTTAAATACATAATATAAGAGAACACAATTAAACACAATGCATCCTTTCTGCGATCTGATCCACTGTTAATTGTGGCTCTGACTCCACAAGATTTCGAAGAATGTCATCATCAAAATTAACAGTACGTCCTGAACGGAGTTCATCATAAATGCTCCTTTCTCCAACTTGAAATTTTTAAACTATTTCTGGGCAGTCCTTACACTAATAGTGTGTTCACCATGTACACATAATTTTTATCGCTGCAGACCTGGCAGATTCACCACACGAAAATAAAAAATGTAGCACAGCACGTTTATACTGATTATTTATCTAATGCGTTCGATATTTACGAAAGTTGGTTATGAACTGAATAATATGTTAGTCAAACGATGACAAGTTTCGACAGGTTCAAAATTGTATTGGTTTAGTAAATGAGTCATAGTGAATTCCATGCATGTTATTAATACGCACGAACTTATGGACTGACCTTATATATGGCTGCTGCTACTTATTTTAATCAAATTCAACTTAAGGATCTCAAATTTTGGAATTCGTTTCAAAATATTCCATGTATTTAACTTATAAATGTCGTGAAATCTGATCGTTTTAATCAAAACACAATCAAAAATAGCCAATAGAATATTCATTCTTATAAGCGTTGCAACACCTGATATCTAGCGGAAAATACCAAAACTATTTGGAAATGATTATATTAGTTTGTCTACTAGATAGAGTTGACTTATTTCTCATCTATGGTGCGAAATTATGTCCTTAATAGCAAAGTATTTCCATTTTACGGTAACTGTGGTAACAGCAAGATTCTTAAGAATTTTTTTCAATTTTATTTACAGTAACTAATTATTGCCAATTTTCACATAATATTGGTTTCAACCTAGTCTCAGGAATCAAGTCCAAAACATTAGAATGTACATCCTAACAGCAACTGAAAACTCAGTACAGTTAAATATTTTAAATGTATCAATTTCCAAATATTTTAAGATCATTTTTATTCATTCATAAAATAAAACATACAAAATTAACAGTTATATAATCACAGTCCCTACTTAAATCACCCTCTGGGTAATTCCACTTCGGTCATACCTATTCGTAAAAGATTTCAAAAAGTTCGAAAAAGAATAAAAAACATGTGAAACTAAAATTTATTTGTTGAAAAGAACGGTACATTGAATAAAACTACTTGTAATACATACTAAAATCCCTATTTAAAATTCAACCCATAACGAAGTAGCTGGGTCCTGTACAAGTTTAGATGACTCGTTTCTTTTTTTATTCCTTCTTTTTCATCTTTATATAAAATATAAAGTTCAATTCAAACAGTTCAGTTTTCTATTTTAAAAATTAAAAAATCATAAATTAACCGAATCAAATTAACAAATCGAATTACAACAAATTAATAATTGCCCTTAAGGTCTAACAATTTAAAAAATTGAACGCGCCACAGTGACCTCAAAAGCAGCTGTAATTTACAACACTATGAAATAAATAATTATATATTCTCTACTGAAAATTTTAAATTACTATTTACGAGTGCACACACTGCAATCAGTAATATCAAGGTGAAAGAGAAAAATTGCCAAATGTAAAATTCAAAAATATTTTTTATATCATTTTTTGTCTGAATCGAATTTGTTTGGGTATACCAATGATTTTTATAAATTTGTAAATACCTAGTTAATATGTAAATTTCACAAGTGTTTTTTAATAGAAACATCCGGTAGTAATATCAGTTATTTCAGAATTAATTCAAATAAAAATATTTTTTTTAATATTCAATTTAATTAATTACTGGGAATTTCAACATTAATTTATAATTTATAATTCATTAATTTATTTACAATAATAAATGTCATTAGCTTGTTTTTTTTTTTTTTTTTTGAAAAAAATTATTTAATTTATGATTATAAATATTTATAAGAATGTTTTTAACAAATTTTAATAATTAATAATTACACCAATATTTTTTTTTTAATTTTTTACTAGTATATATTTTGTCCAATATTTGTTATTTATAATTTTTTTTGACATAGATAAGCTGAGATAATTGATTGGAACCTAATAATTATTTTTATTATTTATAAATATTCTTACACTAATTTTCTTTTGAAAGGCGTCAAGAAAATAATATAATTTTTTTGTAAATATAATATTATCCAGTTTCATTTTAAGTAGATATCTCAAGTGTACTAACAGAAATCTATACATGTAAAATTTGATGTTCATAAGCCGGAAGATGTAGGAATTATGAAGGTGTAACAACAAACATATGACGAAATTATAAGAGTTCCGAAATTTTTTCGGAAATTTAAAAAAGTTTACTGGTACCTACCTTGAGCTAAAGCCTAGCCCAGACGCAAGGTCTTATCTGAACGACTTGTCGATTCAGACAAGTAGTTCAGATAAAACGTAGCGTGTGGGCCACAAAACGTACGTCTTGCATGACGGAAATGAGGTTATACGATAAGTCGAAAATCTGAGCTGCGAGGCATGATTTTGTGAATACTGGTTCGACAAGTTGGTACGTCTGGATAGACTTTCGTTTTATCATAACGATTTATTGTATTTTTACATAATATCGTAGTTTGTATTCTGTTGCTTCGTTGCTTTTATATTATAATTTTTAATATCTGACCTTCGTCAGTGCTCCCGTCAATTTTTGTGCGAATTTGTTAAACTTTATCAAAGTTTTCCTTGCTTATAACAAGTTAAAATCCCAGAGTACAGTGACGGGAATAAAAAGTCCAGGCATATGAAATTCTAATCGAAAAATACAAAGAAATTGATGAAACGGCTAACAAGGAGACAGTCTATATTCCTACATGATAAACGTCGCAAAATTGAAATTTGACCAATAAATTGGAAACGTGTGGACACTCTAATTCCTGTACGTTCGAAAGACTTGTATGAAAGTTTTATCGTTCAGATAAGACGTTGCGTCTGGACTAGACTTAACATGGGATTAAAAGTCGGTCACGAATGGAATTAATTATTTCTCCCTCCCTTAAATATAAATACCCCTGTCGCAGCATCCTGCATAACATAGGGAATTTCCGTTTATAAAAATTGATTTTTCTCCGAAACTAGTTTAAAACCTTTTTTATGTAATTTTTTCTCCTCTTTTAAATGGTGTCAACAATTTTTGAATAAGTGGAAATTTTGGTAAAAAACTAATTTTTTTCAAGAACAAAAACCATGTTCCTGGCATCGGACGTGTCTGACTAACGACCTTGTCCAACGGTTTGGGACTTCGAACATTTTCGAACATATATATATATATATATATATATATATATATATATATATATATATATATATATATATATAAATTTTAGTGAATATTATTTTTGGTTTCTAGGGACCTCATAACAAATTTCTGCTATAGTCCCGGGCTCAAGTCGCGTCGTGACAGTGGCTGTAATAGCTGAATTTCATTCTGGAAATTCGCTAAAAGCAAACTGAAGTTTGTTGATTGCCCCTTTTTTCTCCTAAAGTCTCTTACATAAGAAATGAAGGGACCTTAACTATACTGAAAGCAAACATTATTCAATAAAATTGGAGTACAATCTGAAGTTTACATTCTACTTGAACAAATTTTTAATTTATTAAAAATATCGGACAAAGAGCATAAGACACTATTTATAATATTTATATCGTCTAGATCAGGCTTTATATTATTAAATATTCGTACTTTCTGAACGCATCCGTCGGTATCGTCAATGAATGAACCGAAAAAGGCAAACAGAAGACGAAGAACCGATAAAAGATTTTACATATATTTACTAGTCGAAAATCCTAAACATTAAACTATTACAAAGTTAGAAGCAAAAGATGACAACGCAGTCACTGTTCTAGCACAAGACAGAATTTTGTGTGTGTATTGTAGAGGATATGTATGTGCATGTGTGCGGTTAAGTGGGAGATCTGCGAGGACACTGAACTGGGTATGAGGTGGGTGGAATGTCGCTTTCAAGTAGTTTCTCATTTCCTTTGCAGTTTGCGTTACAGTAATCCTGTTCATTTCCGATACACAAAACAAACTTCACTTGCACGATATAGATGACGTTCCTTGGTGTGTTCAGTGCTTGCTCTCGCTCGTTTCTGAGTCACAACAGGTCTCACACATACACACACACACTTAGAATGTGACTGAAACGTTACGTGTGACGCCCGCCAACCAATCTAATATCGACCAAACTCTTCTATAGCAGTTTTGTTGTGTTGTTCAACTTAATCCTAACGAAAAATAGGAATATATATGTTTGAAATGTTACGTACGGAATACTAATCGAAATTGTTTAATTCTATTTGAGACTTTACAAATAGAGCAACATAGAGACAGATTCTGTGAGTCAGCCATACCAACCAACCGAGGCAACCACTCACCGCTTGCCTGTTCTGCTGCAAACCTTCGACTGTTGCTATTTGCTGCTACGCTTCTCATATTGTATGCCAGTGACATCGAATATGTTTCGATATTTCTTACGTTAGACAAACAGGAAATTTAAAAATATAAATTTTCTCTTTTCAATTTGTTTTGTGTCGTTGTTATCGTTAGGGAAACATTGCATCGCTGCATTATCAATGCATAAATATTTTGATATTTTGAATGGTAAAGTGTTCATTGATCCACATTATTTGTAGTTTCGATGTGTTTTTATAAGGTGGAGTTGGAAAAAACACTTAAATTTAACCATGATTCATCACCTATGAATTTAAAGAATTTCCGTTTTTTTGGCTTTATCCTCTTTCATTATTTCACTTACATAAATTTTAAATTTGCAGTTTCTTTTTAAAAAAGAATAGAAGATTGATTTGTTTGGAATATATGAATTATTTAATTCTTTAAAGATGACTCATGCTCAATTGTATTTGAAATTGGGTATAATAACTATAAATATCTCAAGGATTTTTTTTTAAATTTTTTTTTTACGTTCTCATACCAAATTTTAGGTTTCTAGCAGTAGGTAGTAGAAGTGCTCCAGCAATATTATTAGGTACTTCTGAAATTTGGAATAAGTCCCCTTAAACATTTTTAACGTTAAAAAAATCATTGACTCAAATAAACAATTCATTCAGTTTTGCCAAAAAAATATTTCCTCACCCAAAAAAAAAAAATAAATAAATAAATAAATAAATTAATTAATTAAATTTTTTACTAAAGAAATTTTTTTGAAGTGAGGAAATATTTTTTAGGCATTTTTGGATAAATTTTTATTTTGAGTCAATGACTTTTATTTCCTAGTGTATCCTTACTTGATATTTACTGTATAGATATTATTATTAAATATTTTTTAAATTTCCAATATGACTGGTAAATTTTGAAAGTAGCATAATTGACTATTTCAAAATTAACCAGTCATATGACTTATTAAAAATACAAGACTGAGGAAAATCAATCTTGCAGTATTCTTGAGCAATACTAAGATCGAGGCACGACTGAATTTTACAAGACTGCATTACGAACATTAAAACTCGTGTTCGTCACTGATCATTGACAGTAAGTTATATAACAGCTGACTAGAAATCTTGAAAAGAAGAAAAAATTATTTTGTTAATCAAAATTAGGTTTTTCAGCACTAGGACTTGTTCTTCGTTTCAGTAAAATCATTTCGATCAATCAGTTTCCACAGAAGCATGATATTGCCATGTCAATTCCATTTGCTTTGAATATGGTTTTTTGCTGTTTGCTAGTGAAAATATATTCTAAAATGATTTTTGAAAATGATTTTCGTAAATATCTGATAAAATTATATTAAGTAGAATATAGTGTCATTAGTAGGCAAACTTTTCTTTTTGAATTCAGTATTTATTTTAAACTTTCCAGATTCAGAATCTTCAATATTTTTAAACAAAATTCCACTAGAATCACTTTTTAAATTTAAATTTCCGTAAAAATATAAAAAAAAGAATAATTGCATTCAAAATATTTAGAAAGTTTCACTTCAAATCGTTTCACCAGTCAAATAAAGCTTTATAAAAACATTCAAAAATGAATCCCTGTGTCGCTTCTATAAACATTACCAGTTCAGGTTTGCATATAGCAGCAGCAGCATAAACAAAATATCATCCCTGTACGATACCTACTTCTTTCTATATTGAATGTATTTATTTTAAATCCCTTGTTTTTCTCGTGAATAAAACAAGGGTAACATGATGGCAACATTAGTCCGGGTGTAAGACTGATCTCATATCCCCTACTGTGCACTACTGTGACGAAGTTTTTGCAGTAGGGTGAGTAAAATAGAGGGGTTGGTAATATTGGAATTAAAGTGTGTGTATCGGGGCTCGGGGTCGGGTGAACGGGCGGAGTTTCACTACTACTAATGGATCAATGTCATTCATTAGAATGTAGCAGCCATTAATAAATGTATTATAGTTATGGATATATTTTCTTCGTTTTGTAAATCAACCATGACAAGAACAAAAATGATGTGATTATCAAAATTATACTTTGTATTTGGGTTTTTATAATTCATTTTGGATGCATATTATACGTGATTACAGCATATGAGTGGTATTATGATGTTTTAATTAAAGTACTTTATCAAAAGACCAGTCAACTACACAATATAATAGTATTATTTTATCTATGTAAAGGTTGATTCGTTATTGCCTTTAGAAGGTCTAGAAATGCCATTTTGAAAATCAAATTTTTTACTAACGATGGAAATATATTATTGTTTGTTCGTGAACTGAAGGCATTCGTTGCAAGACAGACTTGATTAGAATCTATCCTTGTGTACGTTATTTTGATATGCAAAGTAAGAGAGACAAATTATAAGCAATATTTTTCTTTACTCTTTTGTCTCCCTTTAAAAATGCCGTGAATTGACATACAAGCAATAATGCTAAAAGAAGTTAGTGAAAATAATGTTTAAACATGGGTATATTTTCCTATGAAAAATGCAATTCTTAATTACAGCAAGGTTGACTTTTTCTTCTAATAATGATTTTGGTTTCGATTAACTAAGGTAAAATTTAAAAAGAATGTCATTGCTTGCACTGTTTTCTAATTATTAAAAATACCAATATGTTATAATCTAAAACGTCTTATTTTTATTAAAAGCTTTTATTTAACTTGCTATGTTAGTATGCTGGTTTAGATCAAATCTTAGAATTAAAATTTAGACAGGTTCTAATTGAGCTAGAGGTTTCAAATTTTGCATACGTGTCTAACCTTCATGACAATGCAATATTGTATAATTAGTTTTTCCCTAAATTGCCCCAAACCAAAATTGTTGATTTTTAGTCCATTGATTTTACATTGCAATTTTTTGTTTCCATAGTTATGTCTGATTAGTGTAAATTAACCGATTAAAATATAGGTAAAAAAATTACTTCTTTATTTTTTTTTTAAATTAATTGTAATCAGACTAAAGAGTAGAAAATAAAATAAAGTAAAAAAAAAATGTTTTTAAGAAAAAGCTTTTATTTTAAAATGGGCTAAAAAAAATGAAATAACTACTGAGTGAAGTTTGAAGCAGTATGCAACCTAATTTATAAAAGCTTGAGGCGTTTAATTAAGTTTGGTAAGTACTGAAAAGTAAAATAGCTCCACTTATATCCAAAAAAGAAATAATTAATGATAACGCCTCAAACTTTTATAAATTATGTTGCATATTGCTTCAAACTTCACTCAGTAGTTTTTTCATTTTTTTTAGCCCATTTTTAAATAAAAGCTTTTTCTTAAAAAGCATTTTTTTCACTTTATTTTATTTTAACATACAGTTTAGTATTTTTACTCTTTTGAGTCTTTGTAGTCCTGATTTTTAGCTTTGATTATATATTAATTAAAATTTTATCCAATATAATGGCTGTGACATAAACTTACTGTTTTGTTTCACATTGAAACCTAATATCTACATATAATATAATATAATCTATGAAACGGGTTCCTAACTCAATTATTTTTAATAACTAAAATATTTTAATGTCCTTTTTAAAATCTTTAGCTTTGTCTTGACTTGTATGGACAACAAGATATCAAAGAATTTGTTATGATGCTAAAAATTTGTATTATCAGTTATCTTATTACATTCAATTATCAGAACATTCCATGGCTTGAATTTTTTTTAAATGTAGAAGAACAGTTATATTTTAAATTGCTAAAACATGTTTTTAAATCAGGATGTATGTAAATATGTTTTCTCTTCACAGAACTATTTTACACACAATACAAATAACAAGGTCCCGTTAAAAACTTCAAAAAAGGCCATAATTCAAAAAAAGAAACTTGTCATATTTTTATGCCTTTTTGTCTATTTTCAAAAATAATAATTGCATAGGTACAGCTTTCTATTATTTTCTGCTACAGTTCCTTATGTTTTGTCAAAAAAGTGAAAGTTGACTTAAGTATTTCTTATTTTTAGTTTTGGTTTAGTTTTATGCAATTTTAAATGGTTCTTTTATCTTTAGAATGACCGGTCATAAAAATCTTTTCTAAAAATTGAAAAGAAACAGTTTTTGTGTTTTTATGGTGATATGCATACCTGTGGAGAAATTTCAGGAAGTGAAAAGGAGACCTACATTTTTGTAGGTACTGTTATATTTTATGAGTATGGCATTCAAATTCTTTCAATAAATACGTTTATTGAAAAATTTGTGCCATCTTGTTGGAAAGGGAAATTAAAAAACAGCCGTAGTCGCAGGTTTTTCCGTGTTGGTTAAATTTTTTTATTTTTTTCAAAACAAAGAAAATTTTCCATCATTGATCTTTCTGTCACGGCTGTCACAATATTTGATATGAGACACAAAATGTAAGTGTATTCCCATACCCCATCTGGTGGTTGAAGTTCCGTCAAGTTTCCTTCTCTCCCATTCGAAAAATGTGGATATATATGTATATATACAATTACATACATATAAAACTCTTCTCTGGCATAGAGAACGTCTCGTGACGCCTGTCATTGAACGACGCATAACATCCTAACGCGTCCGTCGTACAGTTACGTGACTATCATTCCGAAATTTCTAACTGATCCATTTAACTTGAACAACGAATTTCGAGAGAAAAGAAAATGATATCAGTAAGTATACATATACATACATACAGATATATATTCGCGATGAATGTTTTATGTTGAGTGTTTTCAATATTCCGTTTTCTACGTATGATTTAACGGAACGAATAATCGATTTTTATGAAAATAAATTTACGTTAGAAATTTGGTTTTAATATTCGACAGATGATGAAACCATTGGTATAAGACCATTGTCATATTAATCCCAAACAGATTGCACTATTATTACCGTATAATTTTATACCTGTTAAATATTCCAGGCAGTTTCTTTCCTAATCTTAGTTTTGTTTTTGTACAAGATAAATAATTTTAATAATTAACACCCAGCAAAGCCAAAAATATCCCCTAAATAGATATTGAGCCATTACCGCCATTTTAGCGTAACCGACAAATATCAAATCTTACAGGAGAAGGATTTTTAAAATATTTGTATGGCGCTTGCGATATTTCTACTGTCAATTTTATTACGCCTGAGCGTATTATTCCTATTATTTTATTAACCTTGCAATAAAGATGGTTATTGTCGGTTACGCTAAAGTGTGAAAATGTGTTGTATTAACGATAAACTAAGTAGTTGCTATAACTCGTTAATTAACGGATTTTGGAGAAAAACGTTAACACTGCTTGGTCCGTACAGTTTAAAATGTTGCTTGCAATAAAAATCTCAATTTCGAAAAAGTGTCGCTTACAATAAATCGGCGGTAATGGCTCGATATATCAGTGTCATTACGGAAAAGAGTATGAACGGGCACTTTACAACTCTTGAGTCTCATTATTTCCAAGTCGTTGATATGCCCCTGGTTTATCCGAGTATAGACTTGCGTCATAAAAGTTTCTAACCTACAAGCTCTTTAGAATCATGTCAGAGGAATAAAGACTATCCTTTGATTAGAAGAAGATGTGAAAAAGTAAATTTTTTGTTTTTACTAAGCAATAGTCACTAGTCTGTACTAAACCACTTCAGATTCACGGAAATATTCGAAAATTCGGTAAGACCGAAAGGATGCACTCTGAAGTTTTTCAATCAGAAAGAAGAGAAACGTGCGAACGGTATATGTTATAACACACAAACTTGGTTGGGAATCCCAAAAAATTTTATAAAGTTGTAGGTAATTTTTTTGAAGGAATACACGGAGAGAAAAATCATATAATTTTTGTAGATAAAATTTCAGAAAAATTACCATTCTTTCTTATGTTGCGTGCGCGATCGACGACCAAAATAAAAAATATGTGCTAGCATGGTAAAATTTAATGTGCTAACACAACTTTTATCACACTCTTATGCATATATGTTATAGTTTAATTCTTGTTGTCGTACTCCTTCATTTGCGCATCTGACCCGCAACCTTATGCTGCTTGGGCGGTACCTGTAAAAACTTTGAACCTGTAAGAACTTTATGATGCATACAAAAATGATTGCCAACAATATATTCTAATACTAAAAATAGTGAAGTAACAAAATGATGAATTAAACGGTGACATCCTCGTCCTCTAACACAGTGTAATGAATACTGCTTGCTGCTTGTAAGACAGTCTAATGGATCAAGGTGCTTGGTCCGACCCGTCCGACCAAGTTGGTCGTCCAAACCTATGGTTGGCTATGTGACTTGCTATGAGTGAGATACATTTCAACAGCGTTCACAACACACACAACCTTCTTTCTCTTTTTTTCTTTCTACTATTAGCAGATAGCATTTCAAATATTATAATACAGTATGGTAATTTTTGTAAGAAAAACAATTAAAAGATATTTTTTTGTCGGCAACTTTTTACTGTGCTGTTTTACAAATTTTACGGTGCTAATATTACGGAAACAATATTCTATCCTTTAAATTTTCTATGATTAATTATAATTTTTATATTTTTAGCGTACAAAATTGAATATGTTCGCCTTTTACACGTCGATTGTAGTGCTGAGCACAGTAATTTTTATATGAATTTTCTTTCCGTGTAGGTATTTTAAATTATTATGTAGCTTTACCAGTACACAAAAATTGTCCAAATATAGAAATAAAATTAGTTATGGTGAAGCGAGGTAATACGATGCTACCTTCAGCTTCGGCTTCTATTTCGTCGAAGCCTAATGTGAGGTCCAAGGTGTCTGAAGCCGAGCCGAAGCCAAAGCTTCGGTTCAAGATAATCATAAATACATAATCGTTAATTATTTCTAATATTTTTTTTATCCTTTCTTCTATAATACCTACATAATGATAACTCAGTAAGCTACTCTTATTGAAATCAGTAGACTCGATTAAAAATCACCCAAAAGTTTTAAACGTTTATTGAAATATTGTATCTTTTCAGACTCTATCCATACGTGTATCAATAATTTTTTTTTATTGCTATTAAAAAATTGATGGCGTTGAATGATATTACCATTTACCAAATAAGCCTTTTCAACCAAGTCGAACCAAAGTGAAATGTACGTTCGTTATAGGTACTTTGTTTTAAAATACACTCCATTTTACCAGTGAAAGAGAGCTATCCGAGTTTTATGCATGCATACTACAGTCATGTTACTTATACCCGTACAGAAATACATACGTTATACATACAGACACCTATATTTGTTAGTGATCTGTGGAAACTCAATAATAAATTACGAAGTGAAAATCTCGCTTTTCGCCTCCGATGTCATTGCTGCTTGTACTTGGTTTTCGCGTTGTGAGTGAGATACCTATTTACTCGACTACACGGTTGTGAGGCAACAGTGTCTCTAGAGGATGTGCAAGTGAAGTACACTCCATTCTATCCATATCAAGCTCTACCACACATAGTTAGTACATAGTTGTAGAGGCTGTTGTTCATGTATGTATCTACGTAGGTACATATAATGTGTCTAACAGCATTTATTCGTTCGAGACGTATTGTGTACGGTGATACACGATGGCTATACCACCAGTAGTGGTGGGAGAAGTACGGTAGTGGGAGAAAACTGAGCACTAGTGCAGTACGTATGTACAATACCTATTGCCACTGACGGTTTTTGTACGATGTCTTTCTATATTCACCTGCACGTCTTCTATACAATGTCTATGTTTTCCTCTGCTATCTATATGTACGTATAGAACAGAGTTTTCAGTTCGTTAAATATTGATAATATATTGCCATTATTGAATTTTATGCAAAAATCTATCGGGAATAATTATTTTTATTTTTTATTGGAAACTCTATTTTACAGAATTAGTTTTATTTGTGTCTTGTAATATTTTTTAGTGTTCCGGATCAAAATCGGTATAACGGAATATTTCTGGAGTCACTTTTTCTGAAACTATTCGACGTGGCAGAGACAGAGTATCGTGTAATTTCAGCAAATAACCTAGAAAACGAAAGAAAAATTTTTCGCCAAGAGCATCGAATAGGATATTAAAAGAAATCTTATTATACGATGAATTCAATACCTAATAGATATATAAATCTATTTTTACGATATATGTATAACGTCTTAGAAATTACTGCCCTCGGACCTTATCACCAGGAGGATCATTCAAAAAAATCTGACAAAATTCATAAGCATTGAAAATGAGGTGGAAATTGAACGAATATTATTAAAACTTAATTTTCCTACGTAATTTTTTCTCGGTATATATACCTAGTGCAGTTAAATTTTACAACCATTGTGGACAACGATAATATTGCTTGTGCTGATCTTACCGGTTCTTTATTTTTTATAATCCACGCAGCCAGATTGGACAACTATACCACGCATCTTTTCTCTGTTAATTTAGCAAAAATAATAGAAATCGGGCCTCTCTAAACCTCTTAATAATGCAATTCGTATACCATAATACAGTTCATATGTTATGTACCTATACTGTGTGAGTTTTTCGAGAGTTGCCATTTTAATTACAGCCAAACCGTTGATTTAATGGAAAAATTGTTCAAATAAGAGTTGTAGATATCGACGGGGCAACCGATTGCTATAGTCAGGAGCTTTATAGCTCTTATGGTTTTTGAGCTATGATACAAACTTACAGATTTTTATATGGGACTATATATTAATTTTTCGATAAAACTGATCTAATGCATTAATTAACAACATAAAGGATCAAAAAAATTTTTTTTACCCAAGTTTAATTTTTTAATTTTTCTTTAATTTATCAATTAGGCGGTAAAAACATGCATATGTACTTAAGACTACTTCAACCGATAGTGTTTTTCTTGGTTACATTTCCATTACATCCAAGAAAAGAACCTTTTCTAGTACCATTTCTATCATAAAAATTTGGTTGTAATAGAAATGGCAACTCTCAAAAAACTCACATGGTATGTATTTGACTAGTTTAAAAGAAAAAAAAAACTTTTTTAAATCAAACTGATAATTATTTGTTAATTAACTATATCAAATAAAAAAAAATGTGCACTCTTTCGTTTTTCGTAAACACACAAAAGCGTAAAGAAAATGAAAAGGAAATTTTCAAATATATCATTAAAAAAAAAAAGAAAATAAAAATCAAGAAGTGTAAAGAAACGCGCCAACATTTGAATTTATTTATAGTCACGCGTCCCATAAATCAATATTGAAAAGAAAGAAGAGACGTGCTCATCTACAAACACATAAACGCCACCTATACATATATTATAAAAAGAAAGAAGACAATCACAAACACTTGCACAGGTTCATTCTATCTCTTATCAGTTCGTTCGCGCACGTATCATTTCATCTATCTCATATATCTGTCTTCATTTTAACGAGTGAAATAAACAAACAAGAGAAGTGGAAGAAGCAATAATTCATTTATAAAGAGTTATACGTCGTTTTAATAAAATATGTGTATTTAAAATATTTCAATGACGTTCACCGTATACTAAATTGCACCTAAATTGATTCTCAAAAAATATGACCTAAATTTTTAAATAATAAATAAATTTTTTCTTGATAATAGAAATGCGAAACAATAGATTAATGCTTTACATACGTACTTACACATGCTTCAAAATATGTTACATATGTACATATGCACACATGCTCATGTGTGATCTCAATATGTTTCACAGTCTGTCAGAAACAATTATTATTAGTATAGAACTGACATATAATTGACAAATTAAAATACAGTGGTGGGCAAAAATATTTTAATAGCAACAGGAATTAATTTTATCAAGAGCTTTGTTAAGGAAATGAACCCGTCTTCCTAGTACCTCTTTTAGTCATACAACTCGTGGTTAGAATTGTTCCCCAAGGCCTCGGTGTTCCAAGATGGACAATTCTAGAACAGTTCGGGAAAGTCAGATAAAGGCATTAACCATGCCATTGAAAAATAAAGATGGTCGTTTGACGAACGGAGCCAATTTTTCAGGAGGTGTAAAAGTAATTTAATCCATAATTCAGATAATTTTATCCAAGCGAAATATAGGGTGATGTTTGAAGCTTATTGGAGTACCATTACACTGGTGGCAGCGTTGGGAAATAAACTTTGATCAGAAATTTAAGATTTATTTCGATTTGATATGTTCTGACAAATACCTTAAGTTATCAAATTTTAAAATCTGGGATCTATCTGCTTCCTGGATACTTAAAATCAGTCATTTTCCTGATTTTTATAGATTAATATTTTTTTCTTCTTCTCAATTATTACTCCCTTGGCTTTTATTGTCTTGTTATAAATGTGAACAAATTGCTTTTGCTTTGAAGCTTGTTAGCCTCTAAAACCTAATACCTATTTAGGACACTTCTCTAAACCGCGCCTGAAATTTAGAGGCTACTTTTCAAAAACAAATGACAGACATACGCTTGCTATTATTGTGTTATTAGCTATACGTCAAAACTATTCATTTCTTATTTTAATAAATCATTTTCGATTTTATTTCAGACTTTAACAACACCTGCCTTATGTATCCCTTTCAATTATTAAATAATTTTTGGATTCAAATTTGATTCCATACACTGTAATCACAATTTGTAATAACAGCATATGAAACCAAAACATCTTTCGTTCTTTGTGGCAAAATAATTGTCAAAAAAGAAATTGTTGTCGAACCAAAAATGTGGTTATTAGTGTTATTACAATGTTATTTTACATATTAAAAAAAAAATAGTAATATGTAAATATCTTATAATATATAATATAGTAAATAGGTACATAAATTTAAAAAAAAAAATGTAATATACCTTACAAAAAGCAGTGAAACCTGTTTAATAGCATTGAAACTAAAGAGAAATTTGAATACTGTAGATTCTGTAGAAGAAATTGTTATTTATAATAAAATTAATTAAAATGCAACGAAAAGGTTAGACGATGTTATTAGGACTTTGTAGACCTAAGGATATTACGCCTTGATGGGAGTAGAATTGGAGAGATAAAAATAGGAGAGATGTCTGCAATAATGTGGAAAATACTAACGTACTGAAAACTGTCTCAGCGAAACAAGTCTCTGTAGGCTAAGTCATTCTCTTCTAATTCATGGCCTGATAGGTACCGATTAAACATATATTAGAAGACTGCGTTAGGTGCAACTCACAAAGATACAATATTATGTATCCACAATATTCACATTTAACGATGAAATTAGAGAAATTTTACTGTAAGTTAAAGTGAAATAAATAAAAATATTCCAATATCAAAATATTCCATTGTGTTTCCTGCTAAATATTTCTCGCAACACAAAAACCGAATTCCAAACGGAGAAATTCTCTCTAAAATTTAATTTCTCATAAATTATCGATTATCGATCATTTAAAAATATTTTTGATTTTTTTTTTAATTTCCGTTGCAACATCACACATGCCCTCAATAGAAATACATTTCGCTGCATCTACACAAAGCCACATCGGAGGAGTAGACCTTTTTGATCAATAATTTAGAATAGGAATGTATTTTTCAAAACATGCTCCCCTTGAGGCAAATTTATTATCATCTGCCAATTCTTCATTATTTTATTATACTTAATCTGTTATGAAAAGTTAATTGGGATGTTATGTAGATAGTAACTGACCGGTAGATATCTTAGAAATACTGATTTTGTTAAATGTCGAATTTAAACATTGTCGAATGGGTCCCGATACTAATGTGTGAATATTTCCTTATTCCGTGTAGACAGTCAGTTATAGTGATGTATAGGGCAGAGGTTCAGATCAATATGAGACTTATCCCAAATACACTAGAATACATTTTGTAGGAAAGCCAAATATTTCCAAAATTTCTCCCCAAAATATTGCTGATGAGTAAAAAATACAAGAAAACAATATTTACCGATTGTTCCTAAATATTTTTCGCATAAAATTTTCAATTTATGAAAAATCATAAAATTTATTGGCATCTAGACACGATTGAGATGCTTTCTATTTTGAGGTTATAACCAGGGCCGTGGAGACAAATTGTGAACCCCGGGAATAAAGCACAAAATTTCTTTCTGAAAAAATAAGTTACGAGCAAAAAAGCAAAAAAAAAAATTGCTTTTGTAGTCAGTCCTGGTTATGGCCACTTATAACGTGCTTGACTAAAAATCAACGCTACCAATCAGTTGGTGCTGCTTCCACTAAAAATGGGCATCTATCCCCGTGGTGTATTTCTCCCGGTTAACCCTACCCACTAAGAAATATTTAAAAAAAAAATTTTTATGTTGCAAATAACCATCAGAATATTTCCTGCAAATTTGATTTTCTGAAATGATAGATGAATAAGTAACTTGGTTAACCTTTCAAAATATTATTTCGAGAAAATGAACGTAGTACTGAATTTTTTCAGTTTTCATTGCCCACTATAAAGTATTTTTCCGTATTATGCATACTAAAAAGTAATACGCTAGTTTTTTTCTTTTTAAATATAAAGAATTCCAATTTATATTTTTGACGCAATTATCTTTACATATAAGATCTTCTCCATTACACAAATCGTGTTATTAATATTGATTTTACTGAGACTATCTGTGGTGAGTGTACCTCGCCATTTTTTTTTTTTAATATTACCAAAAAGGGTTCATGATTTCTATTATGGCTGGGCACGTTTCAAACAAAAAATAATAACTTTTTGTTTATGATTATCTGTCTGCAAAAAATTCCAGTTATATAGCCAACCACCAATCATCAAATTTTGTGTTATTATTGATTGTAAATCGATTGGAAATGATCTATTGTGTTTTGTTGTATTTATGGAACTGTTAATGCAAAACTAATTGATTACATTTTTTATTTGCGCGTTCGAAAGAACTTTTAGTTTATGTTTGAAAAATCTATGACATTTGTTTGGTGATTTTTAGAAATTATATACATAATTCATAATCAGGATGTGTTTTATATCCTAAATGAATCAGAAATTGTAGCCGAAACTAAAATTTTTACTGAAATATTTTGCAAATTTTGTTAGATTTTGATAGGAAACATGTCCTTTATTTGAATTATAATGCATACCAAAAAAACACATCTCCTATGTAATTTTGGATCAAGCTAAATCCAAAATAAATTTAATAGATTTGAGCGTTACTTTATGGTATTCCATATTTGATATTAGTAAATATAAACACTTTACTTTGCAAAATACCGTTTTTATTGAAATTCAGAGGCGTAGCAAGCATAACTGGCGCCCGGTGCGCGTGCCCTTAACTCTTAAAATTTTAAAAATTTTAAACATTGGAATGGTGTATTTAAAATTTCGGAAAAAATTCTTTCTAGTAAATTGGTATTTTAAATTTTTCCCTAAAAGTTTTTTTTGCTCATCAGTGCTTTATATGTATATCTCTGTATTTGAAGTCATAACCTGGAAGTAATTTCGTAATTTGCCTATACTTTCACGTAACAAAATTCTAATGACAAACACAAAAAAATTAAAGCAATAGCGCCCCTCCTATTAGCTTTTGACACTCCTCTTATTAGCTTTTGGCGCCCCTCTCAAAGTGGTGCCCGGGTCATGATAGTATCCCTTACACCTCCCTCGTTACGTCACTGTAGAAATTCTTATAACATGTTTCGGTCAATATGACCATTCTCAAACACGTTTGAGAATGGTCATATTGACCGAAACATGTCATAAAAATTTCAATATTCAATAAAAGTGGTATTTTGAAAAGTTAGGTGTTTTTATTTACTAATATCATGCTAAGTCCACCATCAGTTCGAATTTAATAAAAAAACATGATTAAATACTGTCTGCCTCTATGAAACTCAAAGCGGACATAAACATACTAGCAAAAAAGCTGGAAAATGCACACTTTTCCATTTTTGTACATATTTTTCTAGTTTCTAGTGTACGTCGCGACAACCAACGCCAACTGAATGTAAAATTAAAAATAGAAAAAAACGATGAAAGTTTGAAAAGTACATTTTCTTGTTTTCAAAACAACATGTCATTCACATTTAAGCTAATGTCTTTTTGATCTAAGTAGATTTTGCATGAACGTACCATATACATCTCTTTAAAAAAAAAAAATATCACCAAAAAAAGATATACATATAACACAAAACAAGAATGACAGAGACAGACAGCGAGCAACCATTATCCTAGAATCGTCATAGTTACACTATTCCACGCGAGTATAAGTTGAAAATTGAGATGATATGGCTTGACTCGAATAAGTAATGTCTGTTTGTCTGTCCGTTCAATGACGGATATTTACTCACCCGATTCACCCAACCGCTCACTCCTGTGCTTTATCAGTCGTCATGGTAACTGAGAGTTTCAAGTTTTTGTTATTTGTTTTGTGTGACGTTGTACTTTATAGGTATGAGTATGACATTTATGTTTTAAATTCCCAAATGATTTGTTTGGAAAAGTGTATAAAGTTTTGTTGCTTAGATTATTATTATTATTGTTTTTCAATTTGAATAAAGCTGCGGGATTACATGACAATCTTGAAATTGAATTATGGTGGGGGTGCTGCACGCTAAGCCCCCACCATTGTATTATTATTAATATTTTTTATTTTTATTTTAAGGTACGCTATTTGGTTTGCCGCCTCAGAAATTCATTAGTCACAAAACTCATAATTCATCTGCAATATAATTCCAGTGATAGCGCCCGCACAGAACGATGAAAAGTATTTTTCCGTGTTATGCTGATTAATAAAAAAAAAAACACATCTCCAATGTATTCAGTTTTCCATTACCGTCATGCACACCTCTCCCCGTGTCCGTACATACGTCCACCCCTTTTCATTTGTGATACGTACATATATAATATCCGTGGATATATGTATACCTATATATGGATGATGGCCATTAGTAAGTTGACGTGGTGGTGAATCAGTCGGTCATTGTGCGGGGGTGGTCGGTGGTGGTATATGTCCTACGCTCTTCATTTCTCACATTTTCTCGGTGGCTATAAATCAGCCAAACATTAGACAGTTTCTGTTCAGTATTCGTTGTTCCAGTGGTGGGTATACTCGTTCATTTCAAATATGGGAGTTCGGAGTATGCTATGTTACAATTCCGATGATATTTCTCTACCTATTTTATTGCACTTGACGACGAATAACGCGACATTCACTGTACATTTGTGCTGTAGCTACGTAACCAACCACCGAACAAGGAATCTGTTTCATGTAAATGTATAATGTTATATGATCGGGTACAGGCGGTGTAAAGTTAATGATAGATGATCGGTGGTTGTTTTTTTTTTTATATTGATTTTTATAAAGTTGATTTCACACGATCAAAAAAGTATTAAATGATTTTAATATAAATATTGCAAGATATGTATGAAACTTGTCGTATTTGTCTCTCTGTGTATAACATTTTTATGATACAAAATTCATTTACATTACAACTAGGGGAGATCCTTGTACCTGGGACACTTTCGTTTAAAACTTCATAGCTTGAGTAAAAATTAATGTATGACTTCGAATATTGAAAATTCTGTAAGCACACAATGACATCTTAATATTATGATATAATATATCACGATATTGTGTTTCATTTTTGCGAAAAATTGCATTGAAAAATCGAGGATATTTGTCCCAAGGTACAATCACAGCTTGTACTTTGAGACACCAATGGTTGTACCTTGGAACAAACTATGCAAGCCATTTTAAGCCCTGAAATCAAAATATATATATTCTATTTTTTTAAAAGCAATAAAAATTATTTGGTTTTACTTGCAATCATTTTCATTATAGAAAAAAATAACCTTTTTAATTTTTGACGTTTTCTTCATTGACCATTTTTGATGTTTTCTTCATTGGGCTTTGGCCGGGTGACTTTGTTCATACTTCGCGGCATCTGGATAGATAAAGACAAATATTGAAAACAAACTTACCTAGAAACCTCTGTAAAAAAAGCCCAAGACCGTCCCAAGGTACAAATTTCAATTGCATACAATAAAGTGTGGTTATATTTTTTAATTAGGGAAATCCAGTGATATACGTCAAAATAAATAGTTACGAATGTGTATAATAACTATTTGTATCTTTAGTCATTTACTCACCTCAAAATATTTCTAGTAAAATGATGATTTATATGGATTACAAAAAAAAAAAAAAGAAAAGGGCAAAAATCTCAAAACTTAGCATCAAAATGGCCGACTTCACTGCGTGTGTTTTGAGTATTTGTGTCATATACTCATTAAATGTCACTATTAATCATTTTACAATACACTGGTTCTCAAGTTATGGGCTTGTCCCTAGGTACAAGGATCTCCCCTAGGTAAAATGGATTTACAACATTAATTAGCTGAGAAATGATGCGAATTTTTAGGCTAATTTACACAAGTCTGGATCACGTAAGGATTCTTAAGCATCTTTTCGGAGAAAATTCATTTTTTCAACTTCTTATGTGGATATTCCAAACACATTGCGACTGTTAGAACCTATTTTTCGTTATCGAAAATTAGCGACACCGAATTATTTTTCATAAATTAATTATAATGGCTTAATTTATACTCCACTAATTCAACTAATCTGGTCACCAATAGAATATTTTCAAAAAAAATTGTTTTCGATACTTTTCGTAAACGTAAACATTTAATCGTAAATACCTCGTAAACGGTGCGTCGTAACGAAAAAATAACGAAATTTTTGAAGGCTTAAGAGGAGCAAGTGGTGGTATTCCAAACGTATTGGGATTGTCGAATCCTACTTTTCGTTATCGAAAATAACGATATTTTCAGAATGTAAATACTTACGTAAATTTCTACATATTCGTTTATTTATATTATAAAATTCTCTAAAATTTTTAGTTTTTATTTCCAGTATTTTTTCTTTTATAATGACATTCAATGTACACGATTTTTATTCGTGTAAATCAAATCTACATGGAACGAATATATTGACGTACATTGAGGATCGGTGTAACTTCATTTCAAATCTATAATATGTGTATTTTATTCTTATTCAAAAGAATTACTTACAAATCGTGTTGTTTGAAACCGTGTAATTCGGGGGAAGGTACCCGTGGTCTTCGAATACCGTGTTTTTCAGGGGCTACCTGTATTTATGAAGTTTTTGAATACTTTTTCTATGCGGTTTTTGTATGTGGTCCCTATCCACTATATAAATCAAAGGTTCAGGTATGTATATTAAGGAGAATTTTAAAAAAATCACCTTAGAACCTCAAAATCATTATTTTAGGGAACATATCGTAACGAAATGTTGCCAATTATTATTTCTCCTTCTTACTGCAACTATGTATGGCAATTAAAACCACTTTGTTATAAGTACTACGCTGTGTCCATTTTGGTGTTGAGCGTTAGATATTATTACACTCTAAGAAAAAAATGTACCGTTTTACTACTATTATAGGAGGCAATTAAATGCCTTCTATAATGACAGTAATATTACAAACCGTAATGTACGAAGGTGAAAATTACACCATCATGGTGTAATTATTACTCACTCATATGTGTAGTTTTACACATGTCGTACGTAAAATTACGGTCCAGGTGTGTAATAGATTACGTTTTATTTGTGTATTAACTACACAACAAGATGTAATTTTACACATTCAGTTCGCAATAGTGCGCAGTTAAACGTAAAATTACATCATATTAATGTATTTTTAAACCACGCCTGTACACCTGAAAATGTAATTTTACACACTTATATAGTAATGTTTACACCCAGAAAAGTGTAATATTATTCCAACTGAATCACTCATTCTGATTCAGTTCAACTGAATCAGTATGAGTGATTCAATTGTGCTGAAAAAAATAAACTGATTCAACTTAATTGAAAATAAAGAATCAAAAAAGATTATTGATGGTTTTTTTACATAAATATTTATAATAATCTGAAGTATAGAATAATTTGGAATTATATACAAAAAGATTCGAGATGTTAAATATTTTGCTTATTATGTCTAAATTTCTATATAAGTGTGTCGTATGATAAAATAATAATTTTTTTGGTAAATTTTAAAATAAACACTCCAAAAAAGTAAGATTATAAAAGTTTTATTATGAACGTTTACTTGCTTTCATGAACATAGGTAATCTTTATTTTGCAGTGTAACTGCCAATTAAACTGGTCAAAATTTTGAGATATGACTTTTTTTACAATGCTTACGTTTTGCAGACACAATTATTTAATCAATATCTTATAAAAAATTTAATTGTAATTAGATTACAATGATAATATTAAAAACTTATGGATTAAAATTGTAGTTACATCATATCAAAAATATAGTTTAAGAAAATTAACTAAACAATACTTAAATATAAGAAAAACAATATTCTGCTGACTCTTGCCATTCTTAGAATTTCGCAGAAAATGCATGCTGTGCTTTCATAGATGTCTTCGCCAATTCCAGTTTCTAAACAAATCAGAAAATAAGGGTTACTTAATTTTATAACCATTTTTGATTATTATTTTTTTCTTTTTTTAATAACTATTTCACAGCAATTTAAAATTAAGAAAATTTCGCTTTCGCTACAAAATTACTTCTAGGCTATTTTAATGAATGTATAGATATTAGATTTTTGATTAAAAAACTCACCAGCAAAGTGACCCAGCGTGCTTATGGCACTGGCACTTCCGAACTGGTAGACGGAGGGTTTGAATTCCGTAGCCGGTTATATGCTGGCGAAAGTTTTCTGCTATTTCCCATCATAATTCCAGATGAATATCGACATTATCCTCAAGAAGATGGTTGCAAACAGACACCTACCAAATCCTTATACCGCTTTTCTTGTCCTCCGCCCAATATTCTGCTGACTCTTGCCATTACTAGAACTTCAGGGAAAATGTAGGCTGCGGTTTCACATATGTCTTCACCAATTCCTTTTTCTAAACAAATCAAAAAATAAGGATTACTTAATTTTATAACCATTTTTGTTTATTTATTTTATTTATCTTTTTTCAATAAATATTTCACAGCAATTTAAAATTAAGAAAATTTTTTTTTTGCTACACAATTACTTTTAGGTTATTTTAATGAATGTACAGATATTAGATTTTCGATTAAAAAACTCACCAGCAAAGTAACCCGGCGTGCTTAGGCACTGGCACTTCCGAACTGGTAGACTGAGGGTTTGAATTCCGTTACCGGTTATATGCTGGTGAAAGTTTTCTGCTATTTCCCATCGCAATTCCAGGTGAATATCGATATCGTCCTTAAAAAGATGGTTGCAAACAGACACCTACCAAATCCTTATACCGCTTTTCCTGTCCTCCGCCCAATATTCTGCTGACTCTTGCAATTACTAGAACTTCAGGGAAAATGTATGCTACGGTTTCACAGATGTCTTCACCAATTCCGATTTCTAAACAAATCAGAAAATAAGGGTTACTTAATTTTATAACCATTTTTGCTTATTTATTTTTTCTTTTTTCAATAACTATTTCACAGCAATTTAAAATTAAGAAAATTTCGTTTTTGCTACACAATTACTTTTAGGTTATTTTAATGAATGTACAGATATTAAAATTTTGATTAAAAAACTCACTAGCAAAGTAACCCGGCGTGCTTAGGCACTGGCACTTCCGAACTGGTAGACTGAGGGTTTGAATTCCGTAACCGGTTATATGCTGGTGAAAGTTTTCTGCTATTTCGCATCGTAATTCCAGATGAATATCGACATCGTCCTTAAGAAGACGGTTGTAGACGGACACCTGCCAAATCTTTATACCGCGTTTCTTGTTCTCCGCCCATATCATCATGAAAAAGTTGAGAAATAATGATGTGAGTGACGTCCGTTACATACCATTGTCTAAAAAACGAACGTTAAATTCCATTATTATTATTACCATTGTTATTATTACTTAAAAAACTCGATTTCCATACGTCGTTTCAATTTAAACCTGTTATGAATTTATATTACTGTAAAGCAAAAAAAAAAAAAAAAATTCGTTAAGTGCGTGTTCTTGACACGCACTAACAAGTAAACGTCCCGAGGCCGGACCTATCGATTTTGATGAAACTTAGATATATTATAGAACACTAAAAAATAAGCGACACGTATTTTTCTTTATCGGCGGAAAAACGGTTTGAAGGCGCGAAATCGCCATCCAAAAATTGGGGTAAAAATTTAATTTTTTAAATATCTCGAAAACGGTAAGAGATAAAGCAAAAGTTTAAATTGGCGATATTGCTCTTTTTTAAAGAGCTATCTATTGGTATACAATTTGTTCAAATTGTGTCAACAGGGGTGGCTGGGGGTTAAAATTTAGGGGTAAATTGTGCAAAAAGGGGGTGAAAATTAAACAATATAAAAATTTTTTGACGTAGATTTCAAATCTGTAAACAAAATTTTTATATTGTTTAATTTTCACCCCCTTCTTGCAAAATTAACCCCTACATTTTAACCCCCAGCCACCCCTTTTGACACAATTTGAACAAATTGCATACCAATAGATAGCTCTTTAAAAAGGAGCAATATCGCCAATTTAAGCTTTTGCTCTATCTCTTACCGTTTTCGAGATATTTAAAAAAAAATTTTTTACCCCAATTTTTGGAGGGCGATTTCACCCCTTCAAACCGTTTTTCCGCCGATAAAGAAAAATACGTGTCGCTTATTTTTTAGTGTTCTACAACATATCTAAGTTTCATCAAAATCGATAGGTCCGGCCTCGGGACGTTTACTTGTAAGTAAGGGCATCTCAGTGAAAGTGTTAATTTATGATTTTTTGTTAACTCTATAGTTGTTTGTTAACTCTAATGTAGTAGTTTGTTAAATGTTATAATTATTCAATCACGTGTTCAATTCAATCACACAACGATATTAATACGTCATCTTCGATGACAAAAAAACGAAATATTATATACCTACATTAATTAGAGTTTCTGTTGATTAAAATTTGATAAATAGTTGTAGGTATTTTGTTTCCCAAGTCAATAAATTTTAGTAAAAAAATATGTATAATCCTTTTATCACTACAGATTTTACCAATTTACAAGCATTATATAATTTTTTAGACATATCTGAATGAAAGATATCTGAATTGTAGATAATGTTTTAATTTTCACAGAAATTGAGAACCCCCCAAAATAAATTATTAGTCAAATTGTAAAATAAACTTTTATCAAATTACATAACTATTTGTATGAAGCAAAATTAAAAAAATTAACTTACCTGAAATATTTTAAATGTATCATCAGGACAGCATTTTGGAAACAAACAAATTTATATTACAGTATTCTTTGCACATTATTCCAGAAGCCATTTTGACAATGCATATGAAAACAAAACACCAGTACACCACTATAACACTGTTTTTGCAACATATTTAAAGATTAATTTATCATACACGTTGTAATTACATTAACTATATATCTTATCAAAAAATACTTTTGTTTAATTCAGCTAATTTGAAAACATAACTTTTAACCTTTAAGAATATTACTTATGTACGTATAAATAATACAGCAAGCAATCCATTAACAGATAATTTTAAAATACATAAAATCATATGCGCGCGCATGGGTTTTGCTATTTAGTGGTGTAAAAATAAACTAAAAACGTTGTAAAAATCCAAAGTTACACCTTTATTTGTGTAATATTAAAAAAAAAACAGTAATTATATAAAAATACACCAATTTTTTCATATTACACAAATAATAGTGTATATTTTCAGAGCGAGGAGTAATTTTGCTCTAAATTTAAGTTATTTTACACGTTTTTGACCCTTTTTTCTTAGAGTGTAATTTTAATATGTTTAACAAATACGAAATAAATAACGTAAATCTATTTTTATTTATTTAATTAAGAAATGTCAGGAGCCATTAAGAAGAAACAAACGAATAATAATTTCATTTCGCACGTCAGATTAAAATGTTTATGTTTCAGTTACAGTCACTATAATTCATTTAGCTTCACGGTTCTCTCTCTTTTTACTCCGTTCGGTCTCACTCTAAAACAAGTACTTACCTTCGTAGTAAAAACGATTACTACATTACGTGTACATATTATAGTTTTCTTGAAGAAAGTTCATTTATCCAAAAAAGAATATTACAATCTCCAATTAAAATACCGAATACCAGTCCCCTTTTGTTCTTTGCCAAACGTACGTGATGTATCATATGATTTAAGTTATGTATTTCGCCAAAAGAATACCTAATCATTAATTACCAAAAGTTTTTTTTCTATATGCATATATAAAGCCTGGGTATGTATGTGTTAGAAATAGAAGATTAAGCTTTATTTACGCAAGCAACATAACCTATTTATCAAACATATTGCATACATTTAAATAGGAGTAATTTAAAATTATAAAAAATATAAACAAATTTTTGCATTTTATTGTCAGCAAAGATAAAATCATGTTTGGAAATGAATGCTAATGATAGACGCGAATTAGAAGCATATTTGAAATTTAAATAACGGGTTATGGTGGGTTTTGTTTACAACTAGTTAGGTATAGAACTAATAAAATTTTTGTACTTATACTTGGCTCATAAATTTTATTAAAATATGTACAATGTATGTACATATTCACTTCTATTAACCTCCTCATTCTAAATAAAAATTTTTTTTTTCAAATTTTTTATTTTTTCTAAAATTTGTGTTCATTACTATAAAAAGAAATCAAAAAACCACTTTTAATTTTTTTTTTTTACTGAAAAAACTTGATGTCGACTATAGTAGACATTTGGAATAACGCTTACTCAATTGACATCTAAAAACAATGTTAATTTCTTAAGAATTTCTGAAAATAGTTGGCTAAGGAAACACAATAGATGAATGGAAAACATGTGTAATAACTACAAAATAATTATTGTAATGATAATGAACACCTGAGGGTTTACACATTTATAAGAGGGTTCACTTTCCAAAATTTGGAAGCAGCCTTTTCCTCTGGAGCCACTTCATTGTCATAAACAAGTTTTAAATTTCTCATGATAGCAAAAAATTGATTTCTGGGCAAGATTGCAATGGAAGAAACCTTTGTTTTGGAATGATAGTACATTCTTGTGCTTGGAAGTCCCATTACGGACATTTTGATGGAGGTTCCAAATAACCTTTTTGTTTGCTCATTATTTAAAATTAGGGGGCGCCCTTTTTTCAATATAGCTACGATTAATTTTTTCTGTAACCAGATTGAAAATATTTTCAGGAATGTACTTGCTTACATAAACATATTTTTTTAATTATTACGTAGCTGGTTTCCAAATGTCGACTACAGTAGACATGAAAGTTTCTGGCGTTACTATGACAACCAAACTCATGAAACATTCTAAACAAATATCTTATTTCCTTCTCTGGACATTCATAATAACATATTAACCCCCACATATTAAAAAATAATTTATTTAATGTACTAAAAAAGTATTTACATTCACGAAGACGCTGGGAACTACCCTTTGTAGCGATGCGCTGTTTTCAAACTGCTGTGGAATATCAACAGTGAACGTGGATCCAACTGAAAAAAAATCTGTAATGTGCTGCTATCTATGAGGAAGACACTGGTACTCCTGTCAGTGCTGTCAACCCACTCTAAAGCGGTAATAATAATTCCCTAGGAAATGTTGTTTTATGTCGACTACGGTCGACGGTTGGAGCGAGGAGGTTAATAAGTAAATTGTTCAATATAAATACAATAGTTGAGAAAATGGTATGGTTAGTTAAAAAAATATAAAATGTGTACAGTGTAACCTCATCAAATAGTACCCACTGCTAGTTGACGCCAACAGTTTGTTTTATAATATTAAACATACCTACATAAATAGTAATGAAAGACGCCATCCACATCATTATTTGTATATTTTAATAACATTACAATTTTTTACATTACATTATTTCTATCATTTATAAAATATTACCTGTTTATATATTTTACAGACACACGTAGAACAATCGTGGTTAAGTATTACAAAAAATTTAACAGAAAATTAAAAATACATTCTGGGATTTATTTACTAGTCACAATTTCACAAACTTACCGAATTAAGAATTACCAGAATATGTGTATGTCCTTTAGAAAATTAGATTTGATTGTTTTAATATAAAAATAACTGTTACCCAACTATTTTAAGACAATGTAGTTTTATAAAATACGTGTCTGTTGTAATTAAATTAGCTTTTAACACTGCAAGAATTAGTAAAACTTAATTAAATTAGTAAACTTCAAAATATTAATTAAAATTTTACTGAGTGATTTATGAAAATTAATATTTGAAAACAGGTTTTGTAACAAAATTATATGCAGAATGTGACATTTTCCGTAACAAATTGTCCATTGAATACTAGTATCAAATTTCTGAAATTTGCTTAAAAATTGTCCCGTTTTACTTCAAAAACAATAACCTAGATATCAAAATAAACTTATGAGTATCAATAATAATAAAAAAAATAATACGTATTACGTTATTCGTCTCTTTTTAATTCAGATATTAATATATATTTTTCCTTTATTTGGTACACAAGCACCAAGAAATATTTTAATTGTTCATTAAAGTTGTTCAGTTGCATACAAATTTTACATTGAGTTATCAGAATATGTTTCTTTATTAATTTCAACATAATAACTATTTTCAATTTCAAATATTATCGAGTGCTTGTGAAACATTACTACGTATGACGAACTTTTGTTCCCACTTAAACATATGCAGTATTCATATGTTTACTTATCGTTCAGCTAAACTGAAACTTTAGACACTCGATTTCTTTGGTTAGTATGATCAAAATCCAAATGGAAATTAAAAATCCTAAAGTGATTGACAAAATTATCAATCTGGATCGGTTGGGAACCGAACCCAGGATCCCCCGGTAATTAGTCAGGTGTCTTCGCCACTAGACCAACGATCCTCTGTTCGACAGCCACCCCAGTCAGATAACCATTCAACCACCTGTGTGTATTGGTACACTCTCTATAACGAGAAACAGTTACTATTTTCAATTTAAATTGTTTTTAATTCCGTTTCAAATTGTTACTATACAAACCACACATAGGTGATTGAATGGCTATGTGACTGAGGTGGCTGTCGAACAGAGGCTCGTTGGTCTAGTGGCGAAGACACCTGGCTAGGTACCGAGAGATCCTGGGTTCGATTCCCAGCCGATCTAGTCTGATAATTTTGTCAATCACTTTGTGATTTTTAATTAATATAATAACTGTTTTGAAATCTGTTCCTACTTCTAGTTGCGTGTTCGTACGAATAACATGCTTTAATTACGACAAACTTTCAACACGGCGCCATTTCAACACGTGAAGGTAAAATTTTGGTAAATATGGAATGGACCTCTGAATTATTTTTTAAACAATTTACCTTAATCAGACTCTTTTATTATTATTTATTTTTTGTTAAGCGGTCACTTTTTTGGTAGATAACAATCTATCTTAAAATTTCTCAGTCCACTCAGGGGAGGCGCAATTAAGACAAAAGAACTTGATATTCTTGTACTATTGTATTTTTTCCAAAAAAATTACTTTTTTTTGTCGAAGGTTAAATGTCAAAATTAATAAAAATGTTATTTCAAGGAAATTATGATGAAATTTCATAAACTGACCCAAACAAACGACAATCGTCAGCGGTATGTCCATTTTGGTACGGTTCATAAATTTAATTTAGTGCGCAATTAAAGTGACAAAAACAAGTTTTTTTTTCAGTTTGTGAAATGGTTGCTTCCAATTTCCTTTTTAATTTTTTTTATTATTCAAGTTTTTTGAAAAAATTTTTATGGATTTTTTTTTTTTTAGAAATATCTTACCTTGTGTTTTGTAATATTATATTGTGTAGAAACTTCACAAAAGCTAAAGTATGGTGACATATTTGAACCATATGTTGAGCTCTGTAAATTTTAAAAATTAATTAACAATTTTTCTAAAGTTAACAGTAATTTTGGAATTCATTTTTAAGGCTGGATCTATTCGATGAAATATTCTTACACATAAAAAAAAATGAGTGTATTCACATCTCTTCGCTCCGATACCGCTCCGTATCAGTCGCGGTACGCTCCCGTTCCAATATTGCTCCAATACCAATACTACAGGTAATATTTTATCGGAGCGATATCAGACTTATTATGACTTGTGTCTACTATTCTGCTTGCATTCAGTTCTTATGAAAAGATGTTTGTATTGAACTGGGAGCGTAACGAGAGCGGTATTATAATGTGAATGGAGAACGTATAGATACCAGCATGGTATTAACACTGTAATTTGAACACAATATGATTATATCGGAGTGACATTGGAGCAAGAGCGTACCGATATCGGCACTATAGTGTGGACCAGGCCTAAGTTTTTATTTTTTTTGTGTTGGAATACAATAAGGAATAGAAGCTGTGTAACTGGATTATTATCTATTAAAAAAAGACTATAATCTTGCGTTTTATTGATAGGAAGACCCTTATGCCGAAAATGGAGTATGACCTTTGGTCACACTTTCCTGAATACCCTCCGCCCTGTCAGTGAGTGACGTAATATATGAACGAGCTCAAAGTAGAAATTTCAGAAATATTTTATATAATAAGTATGTAAATCTCGTGGTATATATAAATACAAAATCAATCATTTTTATTCAAATACGAAAAAGCGTGGCCACAAACAACATAGTGCACTTCAAAACAAATAATACATAATTTCAAAATAAATGTAAATTATATTTTATTTGAAAAGGAAAATAAAAAATCGTTCTGTACATATTCCGCTCTGTTACTTGAAAGATATCGTTGCAATGTAAGTATAAGTTGCTTTACGTTTCGTTACGGAACACTTAGTTCACTTTTCGTTTTAAAGATTTATTTATCGTCTCGACGTCTAGCGTCACCTCCTCCCGACGTCGGTACATGCACATACTCTCTTTTTCTTGGCACCTCAATCACAAATAGCAACGCGGGCCAGTTGTTTGGTTAGTCTGTTGCTGTCAGTCACACTGTGATCACACTGTGATGCATCGCATCACACACACGACATCTATCCTGTGTTTAATGAATTTATTTATTTTCATTTTGTTTTTAATTCTTCGATCTTTTTTCGGGGGTTTTATTTTAAAATTCAATTGAGTAGTTGCAGTAGTAGGTTTGGACCACAGCGTGTGTGACAACGTTTGTCAGAGATGAATACCACGCCTCCGTTTGAATTCGTAAATTTTTAGATCAGTAATTTATTTTGCTTATTTTCAACATAAATTAAGAAAACTGATTTTTTTGTTTTTGCTTTTGAAAAATGTTAAACACAGATTTTTACTTTTATTTGAAATGTAGAGGTTTTATTGGAATAAAATATATCGTAGATAATATAAGCTGACCCCCAAAATGTTCATTAAACCATTAAATTTTCAGTGTTTAGTATTCGGTATATTATTCTGAGATAGGTATACGCCTGCTTTGGAAATATTGTAATTATAATTTTTTACTTTCCTCATTGTGATATTTATCTTCAAATGGGTACCTAGTTAAAAGTTAATGACGATGGGAGTTTCGTATGGATCCAAAATAAATCAATTAAGGATAATAAGAAAAGAATCGATATAATTTTCCATGGTATAGTATGGATAGTATCGTGACAAATTTTATTTTGATACAAATCAAATCAACTAAAAATGGTCATACACCAAATGATTTTTATTTTTGTTATTTTTATATTAGAGTAACTATAGTAACTTAAAATTGCTTGTCTAATTTTGCTTCATTTTTTAATCTCTATTTGTGTCCATTTTTAGTTGATTTGACCTATATACATGTCAAGATTTTTCATTTTTTATTCACATAGTAGTACCGATTATTCACGGCATACACACATTATACTATGAATACCAAGGCAATCTATTTAATTTTTTGATAGATAAATGTGACGTCATCCGGACCGATCTACTGAATGAGATAAATGAATGTATACTCAAAAACTACCAAAAAAGGAATCAAAAATGTTGATTTATTTTATTTTATTCTATTTGCGCAATGGAATTTAATAATTAACCTGAAATTTAATGTTAAATAAAACCACCCCTTCGATATTTGTATGACTTTATTTATTGCATTTATTAATAAATATTTGCAAAATAGTTTTGTTCAGTTTTCTTTCTTAATGTGTTTATGCACAGATTAGTGTTTATGTTTGGAAACTTTCTGATCTAGTATTTTAATACGATTGTACAAGCGTATTTTGAAGTAGGTACAAATTCTTTACCTTCAGTGGTAAATCAATATGTGATGATTGATGAATAAATTATCAAGAAGATTTTACATTTTTTATCGGTCTATATACCATTTTTATTTATTAATCTAAAAATGAAATTAGTAAGTAAAATGCATAATAATCTTAAGAATATTTACTCTTTTTGCACACCAATCTCCTTAGATTTAACTTCATCGTTTTTAATATTATGCTGGGCTTTCGTTTCCTTTGTTTTATGCTTGTAATTATTACCTTCTATTAAATTTAATGTTAAAAACGCATAATTTTAAAACTAAACGGCTTATAAATTTTCATAATTTCCGAAACTTGTCAGTTGTCTTTTATGCTATAGTTTCTGTTTTCTGTTTTCTCTTTGAGTAACTGCATTAAGCTTGGGAAGATTTTTAAAAGGTATAAAGCACCTTTAGTCAGATGTCGTTTTTCTACTGGAGTATTTCATAATTTTTCTTTAAAATTAGTATAGTCTGATGCTTTAAATTGATCAGAGCAAATTTTTGCTATTGCTAAATTAAAAATGACGTTTTCCCCACATGCTTTTACCCATTTTGCACAAATAATCCCATCAGACTGAAATAAAAAAGATTAAATTTCTTTTATTATTTTTAGATTTTTTTTCACTTAATTATTTCATATAAGTATTTACCATAAATTTAACTATTTAAATAAATTATAAACTTTTGCAATTCAAAATACTTAAATAATTTAAATTCAAAATTAAATTTATACAATATATATTATTAAATTTAAACAATTTTGACATAAGTTCAATTATTTATCTCGGTCAAAATGACGTCACAAAATATATCTAATGGCGACTGTAAGCTGCTAATTAAAATGCCTTCTGTAATATTATAATATTTGTATACCGTGCCGATTATTATTATTTATACGATAATCTTGTTAGAAATTATGGCATATTTTCCGAAATAGGTATTTTTAAAATGATGGTAAATAGATATACATTTTCTAAAATTTAAAAACAATACTTATCTGTCCCAGTTCTAATATTCCTCTCCCAAAACTACCTGCAACTTTTATCATCTACCCAGCGCTATCACTATCGTTTTTAATACATATTTTTTAATTACCAAAAAGTTATAATTGGTAAATTTTTCGAAAATTGAATGTTAAGAGTTACTTTGCAAACAAGTTTTTAGGACCGTACATCAGGAAAAAGAAACTTTCTGGTAGCTTTGTCTTTAGGTGAAGACAGGTATTCGGTCTGTCAGTTTTCGATACTACGAGTTTTAATCAAGAAATCAACAACAACAAAAAATCAGAACGAAGTCGTCCGTTTCGACAGAGGCGTCTGTAAGTGCTTTTGCTTTCGCTAATTCATCAGCTTTATTATTGTCAATAAATTACCTTAGAGTAGTCTCTAATCCAGTTTACTATAATTTTTTTACCCACTCTGTCAATGTTTCCTATAATTTTCTGAACTTCTAAAACAAGCTTGTGGTTAGACTTGAAGTCTTAAATAGCATCACAATACGAAGTCGGGTCACTGAATATTAGTATTTTCTTTTAGAAGTTAAATTATAAGCTATTTCAAAAAATATTTGAAATAGTATTTTGGTTCAATTTTTGTATAGAACTAAACTTGCACCTACTGTCCTATACTCTATACTGTCTATCATCCGTTTAAATATAAAAAGTATTACTATTAAAAGAAGTAATAGGTACCATTACTTCAGAGAAGTAATACCTCATGTAAGATATTTCGCCATTACCAGAATGCTTTACATAAAAATCCATCATAGTATTTACATTTTTTGAACTCCTACTGTACATGCGTTTGCCTTTGCATCATCTAAAAACATTATTAAATGTTTTTGTATATGTTTTAAATTAGATGATTATTTATAGTTTCCTTAGAAATTTGTTTTATTTCGTTTTTTAATGAACTTGTAGACATATATAACAATTTTTCGGGATATTTATTGTTTTTTTTTTGTTTTTAAAAAAAAAAAGAAAAAATTAATATTAGTTTTTCTTTTTATACTCTCATATAATTAGATATCCACTAATTTATTTATTTATCTATTAGATACCAGCAAAAGTCTCAGGAAACAGTAAGTATATATGCGTAGATTTTTTTTGTGAAAGAAAAAAATATATAAATTAAACGCTATTTAACTCCCGTGATGAATTGCGCCGTGTATAAATCACTTTTGAAAAGCAAATTTTTATTATCTGACTCATAAATAAATTTTCAGGAAAATTTAAAAAAAATGTTAAAAAAGTTCATTTATTAAATGTGTAAATACGTAAGTGAAACTTCTATTTTAAACAGTTGATTTTACCCAGAAAATATTTACTGTTTCTAACGAAAAATAAGTGTATCGGAAATAACTAACGTTACTGAGAGCACCAAAATCAAAATTTTTAACAAAAAGTGAAATTACATACACTTTTACAGAATTAAAAATCGTTAATTATTAAAAGTCATAGGTAAATTCTTCATAGGTAAATAAGTAGGTTCTTATATTTGTCACGCGATATCGCGTGGCTGGCCATATAGTAAAGTAGCCTATCACGCGATATTACGTGACTGACAATAAACGTGTTAAATAAGCGAGGTGAAGACTCGATCAACTTCCTTAGTATCCTGAAACAAAATTGCTGAAGTTTCTTTTAGATCATATTAACCTTAATAATAGCTTCGATTGATATACTAAGCAAGTCGATAACATTTTTTAGTCCCGAAATATCATGCGACGAGAAAATGCTATACGTGCGAACGTATACACACAGACAAGTACAGTGGCGCAACAAATATAAATCTATAGGAAGGTCCAATTTTCTTTTCAATCCATCCTTTAAACACTTTTCTAAACTCATTTTAACTTATTCAACTATTTGCTTAACACTTCTTTTACTTAGCACTTACGTAAATGACAACAATTTAAAATACCCCTGTCGCAGCGTCCTGTATAACATAGCGAATTTCCGTTTACAAAAATTAGTTTTTCTCGGAAATTAGTTGACAACACCAAAAACCTTTTTTATGTGATTTTTCCGCCTCTTTTCAATGGTGTAAATAAATGTCGCAATATATATAAATTTTAGTGAATGTTATCTACAGGTTCTAGGGACCTCAAAACAAATTTCTGCCATAGTCCCAGGCTTAAGTGGCGTCATCAGGAAGATCGTAATAGCTGAATTTCCATTCTGGAAATTCGCTAAAAGTGTTTGTTACAACTTTGAATTTAAAATGACTTATCTCGCTCGTTATAATTATTTTTTCAATTTTATGATCCAAAATTTTTTTGATATTTTAGTTATTTTCGACAGATAACATACAATTTTTATTTTAAATCCTCGCTAATCATAATATTATATAATTATACTGATCAAGTTAATTCGAAAAGATGTAACTATTTAACTAATATTTTTTTTTCTAAATTCAAAATAAACTGGGAGCAGCCAACATAACAGTGCCACAACAGAATAATGCCATGAATCAAACACTATTTGGCATCATTTATCTGCAAATTTCTGTTTAATTTATGATAATATTTAACAAATTACATGCACGTAATATCAAAAGATTTTTTTTCGATGTTGAAAATTTACGAGTGGGTGTCGTATGGGAGACATATTATTCGTAGCTGATATAAATAACGGGATCGTTAATAAAAAAAAAAGAATGTGTTGCTGTAAATTAGTTCACCTGCTTCTAGTAGATCGCATATTTTTCTTTTTTCAAAACTTTTAACGGCTTGTTTAAGATAATTGTTTATAGGAACAAGAATACATAATTGTGGCATTAGCGTTTATATTCATGATAATAATGCCACTGGAAATTGTCGAATTAAAAAAGGGCTAGTACGATATTGAAGTCCTATTTCTATCTATAGATTTTTGAATAATTCTTTAAAGTCTTTATGACATGCATTTAGTCTAAGAGTTCGTTGCATACAAAAATTCTATGTTTAAGATATATGAACGACTTTCTGTGTGTGAGTACTATCACAGATCTAGGATTTCACACAGGAATTCACGATTTATTTAAGTTGATTTTATCCGCGTTACAGAATATGATGTCATTTCCGGTTACAATTTTTAATGTTTACTTATGAAATTATAGGTATGAATGGAATCTAGTTAAGATGTAATTTTTAATATATTATATCCTATTTGGTGTAAATCTCAGTTAATATTGCAAAAAATTTTCTCTGTACAGTCTTTAGGTAATTTCCCGTATTGGAAAGTGAGGATAAGAAAATTATTTTCATGTACCACATCATGTTGGATATCTTTAGAAAGATCGCTTAAAATGAAGTTGAGATTTTTTTGCCATTTTTCATTTTTAAGTCTCGTTTCCGAAATGTTGAACTTCAATGTGGTCCTTTGTCTTTTAAACTACTGATCCAAAAAACATTCAATTAAAATTATTTCAGTTGATTTCGATCGGTAAATTTAAAGTTATAAAACTCAAAAGATAAATCTGAAATTCCAAAAAATCTAAAAATACTCCTTTATACACTGAGAAAAAAATACAGTAATTTTTACTGAAATTTCTGGTAAAAAATTACTGAGCTCTCTGGTAATGCGGACATAAGTGACAAGCTAAGCAAAAAGTACGACAATTTATAGTAAAAATTGTAAATTACCCTATAGCTCAGTAAAAATTACCGTATTATTTATAAATAAGGTTTTTTTTTTTATTTATTAATAAATAATTGAATTAAAATAGTTTAAAAGGATATTGATAGAAGGGTAAGCATTAAAATCAAATTATTAATATAGAAAAAATTTTTTGTGGTTTTTTTATTTGTGGAAAAAAATATATAAATTCTTTATTTGACATATTACATGATAAAACAATAGGCCCATTACAATAATTTGTATAAAAACATATTTCAATTAACATATCAATACATATAAAAAAAAACATACAAGAATTAAAATAAAAACTAAACAAAAATTCATGAAACACAACAAACAAACACTTCATAAACATCCAGTCATGATGGTTGTTATTGCACAACTGAACCAAACCTGCTTAGTTGCTATGCCTGTAACTCGTGTTGGTCGTGTTAGACAATGCTCGGTGCGCTTGCGTGCTTGTTTTATTTATTCTCATGTCTGTGTGATGCTTGGTTGCAATGATATGTGAGAGGGATGAAATGCACAGCGACTCAGTATAATTTTACAAAAAATTAAGTAAATTTTCCCGGTGTCCACATGAAATTTTACTAGCCCATCGAATTTTACGCAGCTGTATAGGAAAAATTCTTAAGGTGTACAGGAAAAATTCTTAAGGTGTACAGGAAAAATTTTCAAATGAATCGTAAAAAATAATGTCTGAAACGCATTTTTTATATTTTTGCTTAATAATTTCCTACGGACTGGTCACTTGAGACTCGTTTACCGGAGGCAGCTCAGTAATTTTTACTGGAATTTTTTCTCTGTGTAAGAACTTTCAATTACAATTTTATTATATATTACGGAAAATTTTAATCCATTGTCGTTTAAAAAAAGTATTTGAGTCTGTTGTGGTTGCTTATTCTGCGCTATTTCTATAATGCGGCGAAGCCCAATAGCAAGCAACTTTAAATTTTTTCTGTGGATCAAAAAAATATTTCTTTGAATTAAAAAAAAATTATTTTTTTGACTCAAAGAAATATTTTCTTGGATTCTTTTTTAGTAGTTGGAGAAATATTTCTTTAAATAAAAGAAATAATTTTTATAATTCAAAGAAAAAAATTCAAAAAAATTTTTAATCTTTGAACAATGAAATCATTTTGAGAGTGATAGGTATATTTTTAGATAGTTTCTATATATATTTATTGGTTTTATTTAATATTCAACTTATGAAAACACAATTGTATAAAAAAAGATTACACAGTTGTATAAAAAATATAGGGGTTTATAGTGTAAATATAAAACAAAAATAGTGCAAAATTTCCATTCAAGTGTATAAAATTACACTTTTGTTAGCTTCAATATTTTATTACACTTAAGTAATTTTTTCTATTTTTTAACCTGTGTTTTACGGTGTATTTTACATTACTAAGTAGTCATTGTTTGGTTAAAATTAAATATAATAAAAATGGGGTAATAACCTCCACATATTACTTATACACATGTATACCACGTGTACTTGTACTTGTTAAGAAGTATACAGTGTTATGGCAAAGATAACTGAATTGTTAAGTTAGAGAATAAATTCAAAATATTTTGATGTCAAGAATGTGTGTGACATTAAAAATGTAATATACATTAAGCCAGTCAAAGGCTGCCTTAAATCACTCACAACGTTCTTATTATCTATTCACTGATCTGTTTCAATGACTTAAATTGCACTTACAATGAATGTATGGAATTTTGTATAATTCTGTGTCCAATCTAGGTACTTACTAGTTAGTGTACACTTAACGTTGTAAGTAATAATAATGTTATAAAACTTTATTACAATTAAATTTTAAGTCGGTACTAGTATAGCACCTGTATGCGTTTTTTCAATTCACTGTATCCTAGGACTTAGACGCATTAATATTAGCCACTAAAAATATTGGTTAAAATTCTCACAATTGATTAGTAATATATTGCTCGAACATGGAGATTTTGTGAACGGTGAGAGATGTAGCTTTAGTTAAATTAGATGAATTATGCAGAAGCAACTGATGCGTCAAATGCTATCTCTCTAGGAGCTATACGTCAATAGCCCAGAATTCCAAATTTCTTTTTCTGTCAATAACTCCTCAGTGGTAGTAAATATAATATTTTTATTTGCACATTTTTAAAGCAATTTTTTTTTTACATAGAATATAAATATTTTCTTATTCTTCTTTTCCAGTGACTATCAAGTGGATGCAAATAGATTCTGGCGCAGTTAAATGACATTTTTCTTTCGCTTCTCACCGATGTGTTATATGTTATATCTATCTTAAAAAACAATCTCGAAAATCAAAAAAAAATTTATTTTGAAAACTTTTTTCCAAGTTTAAGAGATAAATATTTAATTAAGTATAAACTCTAGTGTCGTAGGATAGTTTACTACGAAAAAATGACAAAGTTCGAAAAATATTTGAGATCACATGGCATCGGCTGAATTTCAGTTTAGAACCATTAAGAATTTCATTAAGTCAAAGCATTACCGTTTTCACTCTGGACTGTTACAGTCTCATTAGGGTGAATGCGGGAGAGATGGCGCACATTTTGAAAACACTTGATAATTCTTTAAGTACCTATGCATTTAATTGATTTGAAATTTGGTACACAATAAATGTAAACATTTTTCTTTAAAATTATTTATAAATAATTTTAAATTCTGAGTCATAAAGGATTCATAATTAACATTTTTCTAGAGCCTGCAAAGCGGCATCTCTCCCACACCTATGGGAGAGATGCCGCGTCAAAGAAGGAGAGACGCCGCATGGTTCATACATTACATGAACATATATTACACACATGTCCATACATGATGCATGCCATATTTTGGCACTTTATACATCTTAACCAGTCAACTTTTTTTTTTTTTTGTTTCTGAGTACTTGTCAAAACATTCAATACACAGGCAATCATCATTATTTTCGTTATCTTCACTAATATGAGAGCTCTTTCTGATTCATTAATGGATCTTTTATATTTACGTGGTATAATTTACAGTCCAAAAAAAATTGTATAATTAAGGTATAAGTCTATGTTTTTAATAATATGTAATATGATGCGAACGTTAAATGCAGCATCTCTCCTTTTTGTTGGGATAGATGCCGCATGTTGCTATAGCAAGCATAGTGCGGAATTGTAACCTAAAATTTTATATAGTACTTTTAAAATATACCTACCTAAATTAATAACAAAACTCATATTCATTAAAACAATGAAATATACCTACATTCTTAAATTCTAATGAATTAAATGCTTGATAAAATATTATGTTAAAAAACTTACTTTTCAATAATAAAAAGTTGGATAATTACTAAACTGATGGACTAATCATAAATTTTATCATATACAGCTTAAATAAGTAACTTATTTTAAACATATAATCCATTAATAGCGCTATCTATCAATCAACGGACGAACTATGGCTCCTGCGGCATCTCCCCCGCACTTACCCTACATTCTCAGGTAGAGTTACCCTCGCCAAAAAAGTTGCCACTTCAAAAAAAGGAAGTAGATCGAATACTATAGTGACACCAGACAAATTTATTTTGTACAAATTTTACAATGACCACAATGCAGTCGAATACGTTTTGCGAGATTTAATCAGGAAATTTTTCAATAAACGTAGAAAAAGTGTCCATTCTATAATCTTTAATGTATTACTTTTTCTAGTCTAACACAACACATCTTAACTTTTATTAAAAGGGCAATCTTTTTAATATCGAACAAGGCATTTATCAAAAACGGGGATGAGTATTGAACAGGAGGGAAGAAGATTTCACTTATTGTATTACGGGCACGAACGTAAGGGAGACGTGGGATGAGATGAGCCTCACCGAGTGAACCGTCGAGAGTATAAAATGAAGTTTAGGACATTAATCACATAGGCAGCGGGCGGGTCATTTCATTGTATTAAAGAACTATCAACTCGAACAAGTCGAAGTAGACAACTGCGTTGTAGTTAGTCGCAAGTCGACCTTTTGGTTCAACTAAAGAACGAACTAAAAATCTATAAAGGTCTCCTTATTTAGTGTTGTTCTGTTCATTGCTTTGTAACGAAATAACAATGGATTCCGTTGTTCCTTGAAAGCACTTTTATATTTATACCTTCCGTTATCAACTCACACTCCGGGAGTGTGGAAGTCACTGGCAAAATGCTTACCTACCCCCCACCTACACAACATCGTGCACTTAGTTGGCCGGTTTTGTCGTCTTTAAGATTGCTGTATTGTTCACCATTCCCTTCTTGTACTCAATTCCACTGTGTCGTGTGTGCTTGATGAAGATGAAAAACAAAATTGTACAAGGATAAGTTAGCAAGGATTTTTCTTTTCTCCTTTTTTTCGTTCCTTTTTATTCAGACATATAAATTAAAATAGTTTAATTAAATTATAAATAGCGAAGAATAAAAAAATTTAACTTTTTTCATTTAAAAAGTTTTCAGTTTTTCAACTTTTTAACAAACTTTGAACATATTTTTTTATCTTTTTGATGAGGAGCGCCACTGGATTAAAGTGAATTCCATTTTTATAAAAAAAATTATAATTACTATATTATTTTACAATTATTATATAACGACTTATTACTTTATTACTGAATGTATAAAGTAATAAATAAATTAATTTATATACACAATTAATGACAAAATATGATAAATATTTGAAAATAAATAATTAATTGCAGTAATTTATTGAATCAATGATGATTATTAATATGAAATTGTATATTATTTGTACCGCGGTATTCAAAAAATTTACCTACGTATATTCGGTATTATGTTCTAATATTGAAAAAATTCATGAAGTGCCCAGGCCCGTCACTTATTTTTTGGAGGAAAATTTTTTAAGAGATATGCTTTATTCCCGGGGCCTAACATTTTTCTCCACGGTCCTGGAAGTGCCTGTTGGACATGCGTATAAAGTCAAAGTTCCTCGGTAGCTAAAGTTTAGAAATCAAATATTAAATAGTTGGAAGAGTACATAATTTTTTTTTATCAATTATCGTAAAAATAATATACGGAAGACTAAGGCGGTCAATTTTTTCACTAGCCAATGCCAGACAATATAGCAATCTTAGAAGTTATTTTTATTCGTGTGATATTTTGAAAAATTCCCCAAAAATTTTTTTCAAAAAAAGTATGGATGGAAAACGATATTTCATATTACAGGACCAAATATTATTCCAATTAATGGGGGAAATGATTTCGGGTTACAGTAATACTATTTAAAATAAAAGAAAGGCTTTTAAATATTTCTCTAATGCTTAAAAAAGTATCGGTATGTATCTGAATTAGACAGTAGGTGAAGTGGTCGGAAAAACACATTTCATATATGTGTAAGTTCTACTGTGTACTGACTTAATGTTTTTGACCAACATTGTACTTAAGTGTATATTTATAATTTTTAAATATATGATGTGTTAACACGTACAATGGTAATAAAAACTGACGTTAATGAGATTTTTATAGGCTAATTTAACAGCACATAACCTCAAATAATAATTATTGTAAAAAGGAGACGAACAAGAAGCTGTGTGCTACTGTGATCGATGTTTAATGGCTGCTTGACTTACATTTTATGATCAATTATTTTCCCATTTATTGTTTATTGCCGAATGATCATGATCGTAAAAAAAAACTTGACCTAGCCTACACCATATTTTGTCTACACGGTCGTTATATTTTTACACATCAATAGTAGGTACATGAGAGCACGCGTGATTTAAATTTACGACTTTTTTTTATTATATTTTAATTTTATTGCAATATTATTTTTTTTAATCTCTACAAAATGTAATATTTTTTTTAGTAAATATCTGTATTAATTGAATTATAGTATTTAATTTATTAACCAGTGACGGTGCACGCAAATCTTTTTGGAAATGTTTCGCCATTGTATTATTTTGGTAATTTATCAATATTTCACGAACTGGGGGCGGTTTTAATAATTTGTAATTAATGAATAGCGTACATTGCAAACATCCAAACAATTGGTATGTAAAATATTTCCTGGTGCATTTTCAATTTTTCAGGGGATTGTGTATAGGTACGATATTGAATGAATACTTTCAGCGAATATTTTTTGTCGGGTTTTGTTTTGTCTATTTTTTTCTTCTATGGTTGGTGGTAAAATAAATAAAAATTTTCGTTTCCCCTAGATGAGTTTTTTTGTTTTGTTTCACAGATACACATTTTTCATTGCGATGTTTAACAGCGGTAATTTATTACTTTTTACAAATTTTTTACAACATAACCTCAAACCGAATTTATCTGTTTTTGTGTTTTATAATTGTTTTCCAATTCATTTGTGGGGTTATTTCAAATTAAATATCAAATACGTTAATCATTGAGGACTTTTTAAAATTAAAGAACTGCTCCAACAGATACCATTTGTACTAGTATAAGCCAAACTCAAATTTCTGATTAGTACAAGATTAATTTGTCCTGTTTTTCTTAAGCCACAGTAGGTATACGAAAATATTGAAAATTTTTTATAAAGATGACAGTCAGCACAAATAAGGTTGTCGCATGAACTGACGGAGAGCTATAATACGTACTGCAAATTTTCAAAAAATGAGAGTAATTCGTTCGTGCAAATATTTTGTAACAAATATGTAGTGCGGTTGGTTTAACATTTAATTAACTTTTTAAAGCTTTTATTTAACTTGCTATGTTAGTATGTTGGTTTAGATCAAATCTTGGAATCAAAATTTAGACAGGTTCTAATTGAGCTAGAGGTTTCAAATTTTGCATACGTTTCTAACCTTGATGACAATGCAATAGTGTATAATTCGTTTTTCCCTAAATTGCCCCAAACCAAAATTGTTGATTTTCAGTCCTATGCAACTTTTTGACATTTCGAATTGTCAAATATTGTCCATTGATTTTACATTGCAATTTTTGTTTCCATAGTGATTAGGGTAAATTAACCGATTAAAATATAGGTAAAAAAATTACTTCTTTATTTTTTTTTAAATTAATTGTAATCAGACTAAAGAGTTGAAAATAAAATAAAGTAAAAAAATGTTTTTTAAGAAAAATCTTTTACTTAAAAATGGGCTAAAAAAAATAAAATAACTACTGAGTGAAGCTTGAAGTAATATGCAACATAATTTATAAAAGTTTGAGGCGTTTAATCAAGTTTGGTAAGTACTGAAAAGTAAAATAGCTACAATTATATCAAAAACAAAAATAATTAATGATAACGCCTCTAGCTTTTATAAATTATGTTGCATATTGCTTCAAACTTCACTCAGTAGTTATTTATTTTTTTTTAGCCCATTTTTAAATAAAAGCTTTTTCTTAAAAAACATTTTTTTTACTTTATTTTATTCTAAATAGATTTAAGCAAGACCAATTTCAAAAATTTTTAAAATAGCTTAGTAATAAAGTGGCAACTGTTTGGAACACACGCCAATACAGTTTACAACTGTGTTTCAAAAAATGCTTATACAACAAATTTTGAATTATTTCATAGAAGTTAACTGTGCTGAAGATTTAGATAAATTCTTATTTAAATCTAGTAAATAATTATTTAATAATCAAATTAAATCCTAGATTTTGCAAGTATCCAACTATTCTTTACAGTGATTTTTGTATAGTAAAATTAATGATTACTCTCGAAATTCATATATTTTTGAGTACCTACCTATAAAAATTAATTTAAACCACATACCGAAAAAGAAGTACATTGTTACTTGTTGCCACACTTTTAAATTATATCTATAATATAAATATATATCTAGGGCCGGCGAGAGGGTAGGAGTCCGAGCCTAAGGGGGGGGGGGCAGAGGCGTAATTAGAGGCCCGGCGAAAAGGCCCAGTAAAAGGCCGAGTTTCTTTTTTTGCTCGTTAATCGTATTTCGGGGAAATATGAGACGCCAAGAAGGCGGCCCGGAAGGTAGATTGAAGGCCTGGGAAAAAATGGATGAGCTTTTTTTTCTTTTGCTTGTCAAGCTATTTTTAGGGATAAAAATGGAAAAATGTGATAAAGTATCGAGCCAAAATTTTCGTCTGCTGGAGGGTCAAACATCGCTCTCGCCGGCTCTGTATATACTTATCTACCTAATTTATTCAATCGAAAGCAAAAGCACAAAAATTTGTTGTAAGCACTACAAGAATTACATTTCCTTTTCTATATTAGTCTAAATTCCCCTTATATTTCTCACGTGTCCCTATGCTTGCACATAAACAGTAAAAGACAAATCGGGTAGTGTCAACGGCCTTACCTTGACTCATTTGATATTGTAATGATTCCATTATATCAAAACGTTCAAAAAAACAGTAAAGACGATCGTTACCAGAGATAACCAGAGTATCGTAATATTTCTTTTTTGTGTATATTTTTTCTGTAAAAATATACGGAACTGGATCGAATATAAACGGGAAGTTGATAATAACATTGAAACTTGTTTTACATTTTTTTTTAATATTCCTCAAATTACTCAGCAATTATTTCGCAACATTATTGAACAGTGTTTTAAATAAACATGAAACCGCAGCGATTAAAACAAGTTCGTAAATTTCTCACCATGATTTTTATTAGATGCAGTTTTTAATAAAATTAATATTAAAGAAAGTTAATGTCACCCATACGATTTGCATAATGGACTTTAAATGGCGTGCAAATTACTAAAATGTCATTAAAAAAATTTTTTTATAAATAATATCGTTTTTTAATTATATCCGACAGCAAATTCTTGTAAAACAATTAATTAACCGATATTTAATATTTTGGTCATAAATTTTAATGGAGTACATTCACTTCACGTTGTGGGAAAATTACAAGATGTTCCAGAAAGGTGTCATTTACCTAATTAAATAATAATTATTGATCAGTTATGCAATAACCAATTTTTATGCACAACGTGACTTTTAGCAACTGGCACTAAACTTTCAAAATATTTTAAATTTTGTTAGAAAACTTAATTATTAAAAAAAAATCACCAAATAGTGCTAAACGAATATATGACAATCACCACCAGTGACAATCGCCCCCAGTATATTAGCTTGTTTATATCTGGCTGTGTGACTCAGTGTGTTTACATCCAACAAGTAGATGTCAAAAGTAAATTAACTTAACTTAATTAACTTAATAATAAATTAACTTTTATCTAACTGATGTCATTTAAAAAGTTATACAGACGTAGGTAAAAAGAAATGCGGCTTCTTGGACCCGATAGTTAAAGCTGCAACATTTTTGAACTTATAACATTTGTTCCACATTTGTAAGTAATTCCACATTTCGTTCCTTGTATGGATTAATTATAATTAATATAAACATTCAAATAAAAACATTATGAGATTTCTGTTTTAAAATATTTGATATATTTTTTAATATAATATTTTGTTCCAGTGTAAAACTAACTTGTAAAATTTTAGTACTAATGCCCTCTCGTTAAATAATATGTAGGGATAAGTTCCTCTCTACAACGACCTAAAATAATAAAACTGATGATGATTGACAGGGTACCTTTTTACAACCATCGAAAATATAAAACTGGGGGCGATTGTCAGTGGGGGCGATTGTCCGAACACCGTGTTAAACATGCATTAGGTCAGCGTTTCGTAGTCAGTAACTAAAATTTTTCACAATTTTCAGGATAATATACCTACTTCTTGCTTTTATTTAATGTTAATAATACTAATATGAACCTTTAATTTGTTAATGATTATCCGAAACCTGTATACTCTAAGAGTCTATGTTATTTACAGTATCTATTATTGTATCTAGATACAAATTTGCTCTAAGCATCTGTATCTAGATATATTTTATACACGATCTATAATAGAGTCTACTGGGTGAAGCAGAAGTAATATATCCAACATAACAAAAAAAACAATTTTATTGCATGAGCTGGTTTCATTGTGTCAGCTTTGAAATGTCAGACTTATTAACTGCCAAACTATTTCTTTTGTGCCCTGTTAAATAAAATACATTTTTCTTTTGTTCTAAAAAATAAAATTCTTTTTAAAGTAAAGAAATATCAATACTATCGAACGAAATTATTTTTTTGAGTCAAGGAACTTTTTTTCTCAGTGCATACTTTGGAATTTCTGTTACCTTTTTAAAATTTTACTGCAAATTTCGTTATAAAAATGTAATACAACAAGTAGACTTGGCAAACACTTGTTAAAATTTTGTGTGAAAATTATAAAACAGTGGCTTTTAACGCATATTATCTAATAAATAAAATAATTCAATGTCAGTATTCAATACTAATTAAATATTCAATACTAATTGTAAGAACGTTTATCATTATCAGAAATTTTGACAAAGAATTTTTAGAATTGTGTCCAAAAATTGAAGTTGCAGTGATAATAAATTTAATTAATTTCCGCTGAAAATATACATTTTTTAATTGTTGTTACTGAAACATACCCCACTTTTTAACAACTTTTTCAGTGTTTTAACGAAAATCAGGAAATAACTATCAACTTTATGTTATATAAAGTGGGGTAGGCGATATGTAGATTGAATTAAAACTGGCGCCGAATGTCGCCATAAATATTAAATTGATCTCATCTACAACCGACCCACTGGTAACTGCCTACCCTGCCTCCCCCTCAATGTTTGGTTTTGTTTGATTACGGCTCTATAAATATCGACTCGCTGGCTATAGCACATTACATATACAATCACGAGCGTAACCGTGCAGGAGAGAGGGACATGGAGGAATGAACTATTAATAAAACATTGTTTCAAATGAAATTTTAATTGATTTGTTAAACGTATGCTTTTAATTTTAAATATTGTCAACGTTCAGCAGCACAGTAAATATATGTTGTTTTTTAATTGTTTTGCACTTAAAGGTTAAGTGTTGTTTTAAAATGACGTTTTAATTAGTTACAAAAATCATTTTAAATCACCCTGAAAACTGAATCAAGAGTCCGCAAACAAAAGCAAAAATCATTTTCGTATGATAATTTCTTTTAAAATTGAATCAAATTGATTTTTAGTGTGTCTCTCTAGTCTCTCTGTTCACACTGAATTTCCATACAAATAATCGATCTGAAAACCATAAATCACGGCCAATAATATCTTGGCGTCCCCTTGTCAATAAATTAAAATTTTAATGAAGGGTGTCAAATATCGTCATGTTTCCTATATGATTTATCATCTTATTAATATTTCAGGATGTGTGTATCCCTGCTGTTGAAGGATTTCGCAATTTCTTTAACATCATTGATTACAAATTGTTACGAAGGGAAACACATTTGTTCCATTGAAAAGGTCCAACTGTGGTTTTTTGTTAAAATTAAAAAAAAAAAAAAAAAAACGTGAAAGATATTCCGGGGTTACATACCTAACCCTTTATGATTATTTTGAAATCACATCTTGTTAAGAACTCTTTAAAAAAATTGTTCTCCAGACAAATCTGTTCAGACATCAAGATCCACTTTGAACTTTAAGGGGTTATATGCACTTATTTTTTTTAAACCATAACGGTGTTCGTTAATGGTCGTAATGGTTGAAAACACGTTCACACATTAAAAGAAAATATAGTGGATTTTAGCAAAGTAATTTTGTTCCATTTATTTAAAAAAGAAATTTTTTTCAAAACCCTTCGTGGCCGACTGATCACTGTGTATAAAGAACAATCGATACAATAATTTTTGACAACGCGTGCTGAACAGAAGTCAGCTAAAACATTTTAGAACCTTGACTGTAAAATTGTTGTTTTCCAATATTTTTTGTAACGGAAATGATATTTTTAAATTAATTTATTAAGTGATAGTACAAATTTTATTTGAATAAATGTTAATTTTACTTTAAAAATTGTAGTGAAATTCTACTATATTTTTTCGACGCAAGTGTGTATAACCCCTTAATACTAATTATAGAATATTTTTAGTTTTTTTTTTTTTTTTTTGTCTGTATTGATTTTTGATTTTATATTACGCTGTATATAACAAGGATAAAATTATGACAAAATTAATTTTCTATATATAAGACCATCTTTATTTTTAAGTTCATCCATTTAAATTGAATCAAATGCTACCATTATTTGTAAAACCAATCATAAGTTCATTCGGTTTCTCACACGCTAGAAAACAGAGGGCAGTGAGAGTAGATTGGTTGTGACCGAACAGCATGTTTAAATACTTAGAAATGACTGACTATCAAAAAAAAAAATAAAAAATAAAAAACAGCAACTCAATAATACAAACTGAATAGACCCTTTTTTATCCTACAATATGAATTGAACGTCAAAGGACATACAAGCAGGCAAATCGATTTGTTAAATGTCAAACGAAGCAAGAAAACAAGACACAGAACAAGGATAAGCAATTATTAATTTAAATTTATTTTTGGAAATTTTGAAGGCAATTTTTATTTGAATCGGTGAAGACATTTTACGAAGATATTTCTCAGAAATAAGAAAAAGAAATTAGTGAATTTTCAGAATTGAAATGACATTTAATGTTTTAAAAGAAATAATCTAAAAATAAGCCGTAAAAATATTTTACGAAAATTTTCAAGTTAATTCTTATTTGCTAAATGCAAATTTAACCACATTGAAAATGATATTCATTTCAAAACCAAAATCTTAAAAATACATATTTCCCAGAATTGTGTGTCAGAATAGTATTTTACGCAATTAAGCAGGGCAGTCATATCCAATAGTCACAATGTGCTTAGAGTCTACAAAAGTCGAATATTTGAATTTTAAATGGAAATTTATTCTATAATATAATAAAAACAAAATTGAAAATATTATTATTATATTTATTTAATTTTGGTTTTTTTGCAAGTGCCTAAGGGCCTACCATGATCTTAAAATAGCACTGGCATCCTCTTAAGGAAAATTTATCCATTAATTTTTCTTTCCAAAACCAAGAGTCAAATAGTATAATAAAATTTTATCATCCAGACGGTGTTAGTGTGTAAATTTTTAATAACTATACTTAAATTTTAACACGTAAATAGTTACGGACGCTGTACGGCGTTAAGTGAAACCTGACCAACTGCGCCACAACGCTGTACAGCGTTGATAATCCTGTATAAAGTGTATTAGTTTATGAGAATGTACCAGTTTCTAATTATTTCTCGAAATTTGTTAGAAGTTACGTCACTGTAGTCAGCAGTTGACGGTTCCAAAATGAAAAATATCGACAATTCTTAAACAATTTTAATATTTCGTTAAAAAGATCATCAAACTTTTACAGGGGACTATGCAAATGTTATATGTGTATCTTGAGTACCGCTTTTCATTCATTTTTCTGAACTAGCCAATATAGGTACTGTCCTTACTTGCCCCCACAGACTAGTGAACACTATTATATTATACTACTAAAAAAAGCAAAAAGGCAGTTTGTAGGCATTTTTCTTGAAGCAGGTAACAGGGTGAGATTTAAAGAATATAATATAATGTCAATTTTTGAGCAAATGCGACTATAATTATTGCAGGATATAATTTGTATACGTACGTATTTTGAAAATACAGCGAATACCACTTTCTTTCTTTCAAAATTTTGCAGTTTCTTCTCAAAAAACTAAAATTTTATTATCAATATTATATTTTGACAATAATTATTTGCAAACGTTACTACGAATACCATTGGTTATTGCATTGATTACTATATTACAGAATGTATCCTGGTCGTATCTGGCTGCCTCAATTATACATTTATATAATTAGTTTATATAATATAATATATAATATGATATATAATATGTTCATGGGTTTGTGCTTGCCCCTGAATACAGGCAATTACATTGCGTTGTCAAGTGGCCCCATATCAACTTCACTTCAGTATTCTCTAGAATAAAAATTTGGGACTAATACGGAGCCTTTCTAAATGATTGGATTGCCAAGGTCATTGCTGAACACAAAACTTATTTCACGGTAACTACATAGTCCATATTTTCTATAAAACTACATTCCCTTTTCCAAACAACATGTCACGCTACCCAATGTTATACGTATATATAATTTTGATCATTTTTAGGAAATCGGCAATATTTTTAATTGTACACATTTTTTGTGACCTTGGCACTTCAGTCATTTAGAAAGACACGGTATAATACAATATTGATTTATCCATCAATACTTTTCCGTTTACGTACTAGTTGAAATAAATAAAACAATTTATAATCCATATGTATACATGTATAATATATGCAATATCTATTAATGGATGAACGTTAAGCCAGCCGCCCTTCGCTATACGCAAGGGTGCACATTTACAATGAAGTTTCCGCCTCCAGACTTTACAGATTGATATTGCTTGCTGCCTGTTATTATTATTATTATTACTGTGTAGCAAAAGTTTTCTTTTTTTCCGTGGATACGAACATTTTTTTCTTTGTTTTTCCCTTGCGTTCGCCGTGGACCGTATAGAGACGAGCTTTGTTTGTTTCTGTTCAAGAATAAGATAAATGTCGCAAATTGTTGATGCGAAAAATAACCTGATTTTTTCTTATTTCGTATTTATTTGTCGTTGTATGTTTTATTTTTTCCTTTTTTTAAACAAACAGAAAGTAAATTTATGGCATAGTTTAATTATTTTGTTACGTAATCATATTTAATTTCGAACGTTCTGTATTTGAGCAACTAATTACACGCGTCAACAAAATAACTAATTCTAATTAGAGACGTTATACGTTTAATTGTTTTTTAAGTAAAATGGGATATTTACATAAAGTATAATTTGTTCTTATTTATTTCACGAGAGATAAGCCGCGCCGTAGTTTAAATGGCTTCATTCACACTAACACAGTTTAAACGTAAGTAATCACCTCGTTCTTCTAATCACCTCAAGCGACTTCTTAACAGAAAACAGAACCATGTAGGTCTTGCACACATAAGTATAGTTTTTAGATATTTTTTATTTTTATACCAAATACGTACTTAATCGAAGAATAAAAAATGGGATGTTATATTAAACTGACAAAGAAAGAAAATATATTAATCAGTATTTGTTTGTAGATACCAGTACGATCAAAGTCCGAAATATGATCATATTTTAATCATATGTTTACGGATATATGAACAGATATCTATTACCATTTTTTTTAATGTTTTGATCATTCAAAACTGGAGTACTAAACGTTAAAGAACAGTTTCACACAGTCCCGATTTCAACGGTAAAGTCCCGTGTTCCGGAATCATACCAATTTTGTCCCGATTTTTTATATTATGCACGAAATATTAATTTGTATGCGTCCCCTCTTCTTCAGTTAGTGAAGCAGTGTGATGAGTTCAATTGTTCTGGCAGCTAACGTAGCCAGTCTTATTTACTAGCTCATTTTGAGCCACTATTACTTTTTTCTGCGATCTTACTAATTACTTGTGGTAAATTTCTGCAATAAAATGTGCAGCATTATAGTTTTTCTATTTCAACAATGAAATTTCTAAGGGTCCGTCCACACGCTCAAGCTTTACCACCGACTTACTTGCGCAAACCAGGTTTGTGCAAGTAAACATGTACGTATTTTCCCGTCCATACGTACATGTTTACTTGCACAAACCTGGTTTGCGCAAGTAAGTCGGTGGTAAAGCTTGAGCCGTGTGGACGGACCTTATGAAACATCCTCAGGTGCGGTCTATTTGTTTCAGGGCCAGCGAGAGGGGGATAAATTATGGAAATTTTTTGGGAATCCAAGTCTACAAAGGGAGCTCGGAGCCTATGTTAACAGACCGGAAAAATATAGAAAACTTTTTTTTTGTTCGTCGACTGAAAATATGTTTGAAAATTTGTCATTGTGCCGGGGGTCCCTCATTTCTTTCGCCGGTCCTGATGATAAGTGCAATAAAAAATCTAGAAGAAATTTTTTATTTAAATACATGACTTACATACCTACATATTTTTGTGAAAGGATCCCCAGTAAAACTCACAATTTTTGCCTTCCCAGCTCTCTCACCATAATAATAGTTTTGATATTTCAGATCCATAAATATTTATCCATAAAAAATGTTACCTAAGTTGGTATTATTTAATGTAACTATGCGCATTCGTTCATTATGTATACCTAATTTTCTATTAGTCTAGAATAAAAATTTCTAGAAGACATTTTTAAACCATTTGAATGTCTCTGACGCAATATTAACCCAGTTATTTTACAGTCATTAAGTTACGATGGGAACTTGTCACCATTTCGGGTTATACCGGTTATGAAAAATACTCACGTCGAATAACATTTCGTGCATTTTTTTTGTGTTCGTATAAAATTAATGATAAAACACAGAAAACATGTCTAATATATAATTAATATTTTAATCGATAAAATTTGTTATTCAAATAATTTAATACAAGTAGATATAGGTATGTATTCATATAATGCACACGGGGTGTTTCAAGTTACTGAGGATATAGTTTAAACTTGATGATTTATGAAACTCAAGAATAATAAAAATTACAATTTGCTTAAGTTTACCTGTGCGATAGAATAAATGAAAAATAAAATTTATTTTACTTGATACGATTTAAATTTATCAAAAAATTATAACGTCAAAAGACATGATCTTCAGAAAAGTTAATAAATAAATGAGATGGATTTCGTTATTACGTTATAAAACAATGGAGATTGAAATTCAAAGATAAAAACCCAAGAAAAATGGAGAGATTCTTGGGTTTATTTTTATAACCTCATTTACTGGTTTGAATTTATTTTATATATTTTTTAGTGATTTTCCTAGAGATGATATTTTTGATATTTAAAACTGGTCCAAATCTATGATGTTTTGAAATTTTATTACTCTTTTACTCTACTATTATTAATTTTTGTCTTCGGTTTATACCTACGTAAAAATGTATGCCTTAAGTAACTAAAAACACCCTGTATACATATAATTCAGTATATAACATATGCCTATATTACATATGTATATACACCGTTCTCTGTTATTATATTATTTATTTAATTTTTTTTTATTAAAACCGGCCTCATGTTTCTAAAATTGTTTTTTTTCTTTTTTAAACAGACCTCTTTTCAAGATATTAGCATAATTATTATTGTACATATCGGATATATTTTAATTATTACTATAGACCGGATGAAATAATTTTTCACAGGACCGGCTTAACGATTTCAGTGTAATACTGTTAGACTGTTTGTATTTATGTATGAGTCTGCTACAACGGAAATAACAGAATCCTGAAAATTTACTGAAATTCAACATAGAGAAGCAAAAACTTTTTAGAAAAATTTTATTATGTGAGATTTATATCAAAAATAAAAAGGGGCCCCAAATTTTGTTGAATTAAAGTTTTGCAATATTTATTTGTCTAACTAGCTGGCAGGTACATATAAAACAAAATTTATTGTCTTCTTTCCCACAGGCGGCTGTCTTTCAGTATCAATTGATAAACAAACTCCTTATCTCTTTTTAACTTTTTAAAATTTAATATGTGTACCTTGTTTACAATTTTTTAAAATTTTTAGTTTTCTTCATAGGTACATACACATGCAATGTAAATCAAGCAATATTTAATCTATTTCTAATGCCCGGACTTATAGTGCAGCTCATAAATTATCCTGTCAAAAATTGCCAGAAAAACGTATCACCATTTGTTAGAAGCGGCACATAATTTATCTATTTTTCATAAATGCATTTACAATTTTTTTCTAAATGCGCTCCGTAGTTTGTGTGCCACGAACTAAACAGGTACTCTACATATATATTTTGTTTTGAAAACAATAAAATTTCATATGAACAACATAGTCGCTCAATTTAAGTTTGTAACATCACTCGCGCGACGAACGAACACAGTTTAATTTGATCAACTGCATGTGAATTATATAAACAACCATCTCAAGAAAAAATATTTTTTCATACACTGAAGCTATAAATTATCCTGTCAAAAAATTGAATTGTTGAAAAAACATATATGAGAGGAGCGTGTCTTGTAAATTTTTATGAGGAGATATTTCTTGTACAGAGATACAGATAAATTAAAACTATTACATAATTCGATTTCACCACTGGGTTGGTCATCGAAAAGATGCTTGAATAGCGAAATCTGGCAAAAGTTCTAGAATATTTTTTCAATAATCAGAAAAGATATAAAAAATCCTTAATCAATGGATTGACCAACGAAAAAGTAACCAAGTGCCGATATTTAGAATAAGTTCTAGAACATTCTTTTTGGAAATTAGAAAAAATATCGACTATCTAATTTCACCACCAAATTTTTCATCGAAAAGCGATCAATTAACGGAATTCGGCAAAAGTTCGAGAATATTCTATTCTGAAAATAGAAAATATATCCAAAAACCAACGTCACCATCGGTTTGGGCATCAAAAAAGTGTCCAGATACCAGAATTCGTCAATAGTTCTAGAATATTCTCTTTGGAAATCAGAAAAATTATTGAAAAATTTGGCATCACCATCAGATTGTTCATCAAAAAAGTGACCAAAAAATGAAATTCGGTAAAAGTTCTAGAATATTCTATGTGAAAATCAGATAAGATAAACAAAACTTGATTTCACCATCGAATTAGTTAGTTAAAAAGGATCCATGTAGCGAAATATACATGGAAAGTTCGAGAATGTTCTATCTGGAAATCAGCAAAGATTACGAAAAATTTACTTCACAATTTTTTTAGTCATCGAAAAACAGCTTGAATACAGGCGAAAAGCTTTGACAAAAGTTTCTATTCGAAAATTAATAAAGATGTCGAAAAACCAATATCCCTATTAGAAGAATTATTGAAATAAAAGCTAAATAAAGATATTTAACAAAAGTTTTAGAATGTTCTGTTCGAGAACTAGCAAAGATAACGAATTATTTATCATAAACTGGTTATAATTGATGAATTTAAGCTCCATTAGTCCCACTGATTTGGTCAACGATAGTGTATTTTAAAAAAAATGACAAATCGTTACTTTTTGCAATCGTAAACTTTTTAATCGTAAATATCTCCGAAACGGTGCGTCGTAGCTCAAAAATAACGAAATTTTTGAAGGCTTAAGCGAAGCAAGTTGTGTGTATTCCGAACGTATTGCGACTGTCAGAACCTACTTTTCGTTATCGAAAATTATCGATACCGCGTAACTTGTCATAAATTGGTTATAACTAGTTAATTTAGGCTCTGTTAGTCCCATTGATCTGGTCAGTAACAGAAAAATTTTTAAAAAAACTACCGTTCGTTAACTTTCGCTATCGAAAACTTTAATCGTAAATATCTCCTAAACGGTGCGTCGTAGCTCAAAAATAACGAAATTTTTGAAGGCTTAAGCGAAGCAAGTTGTGGGTATTCCAAACGTATTGCCACTATCAAAACCTACTTTTCGTTATCGAAAATTATCGATACCGCGTAACTTGTCATAAATTGGTTATAACTAGTTAATTTAGGCTCTGTTAGTCCCATTGATCTGGTCAGTAACAGAACAATTTTTAAAAAAACTACCGTTCGTTAACTTTCGCTATCGAAAACTTTAATCGTAAATATCTCCTAAACGGTGCGTCGTAGCTCAAAAACAACGAAATTTTTGAAGGCTTAAGCGAAGCAAGTTGTGGGTATTCCGAACGTATTGCCACTATCAAAACCTACTTTTCGTTATCGAAAATTATCGATACCGCGTAACTTGTCATAAATTGGTTATAACTAGTTAATTTAGGCTCTGTTAGTCCCATTGATCTGGTCAGTAACAGAAAAATTTTTTAAAAAACTACCGTTCGTTAACTTTCGCTATCGAAAACTTTAATCGTAAATATCTCCTAAACGGAGCGTCGTAGCTCAAAAATAACGAAATTTTTGAAGGCTTAAGCGAAGCAAGTTGTGGGTATTCCGAACGTATTGCCACTATCAAAACCTACTTTTCGTTATCGAAAATTATCGATACCGCGTAACTTGTCATAAATTGGTTATAACTAGTTAATTTAGGCTCTGTTAGTCCCATTGATCTGGTCAGTAACAGAACAATTTTAAAAAAAAACTACCGTTCGTTAACTTTCGCTATCGAAAACTTTAATCGTAAATATCTCCTAAACGGTGCGTCGTAGCTCAAAAATAACGAAATTTTTGAAGGCTTAAGCGAAGCAAGTTGTGGGTATTCCGAACGTATTGCCACTATCAAAACCTACTTTTCGTTATCGAAAATTATCGATACCGCGTAACTTGTCATAAATTGGCTATAACTAGTTAATTTAGACTCTGTTAGTCCCATTGCTCTGATCAGTAACCGAACAATTTTATAAAAAACTACTTTTCGTTAACTTTCGCTATCGAAAACTTTAATCGTAAATATCTCCTAAACGGTGCGTCGTAGCCCAAAAATAACGAAATTTTTGAAGGCTTAAGTGAAGCAAGTTGTGGGTATTTCGAACGTATTGCCACTGTCAGAACCTACTTTTCGTTATCGAAAATTATCGATATCGAAAATAACGATATTTCCAAAATGGATGATATAAGGAAAGGAAGTATTCTTTCAAATATATATGTACTATAAATTATACTTATTTTTCGTTATCAAAATCTTTCGATCGAAAACAGATTGCAAATAGTATCCAATTATTTTATTTAAACTTACAGTTGTGATTTTTTATATTGTTCCTCATGTTGGTTTATTACGTTTTTATGTTCAATAAATAATCAGAAGATAAAATAGTTTCCTACTTTTTTGCTTCTACGATAATTTCAATAAACTTCATACCAACTTAATATAACTAACAACTACAACTAAAAGCTAAATTACTTAATAGTTAATACTAATAGTTGAATTTTTCAGTCATTAGTTGCAAAAAAAAAAAATATTTTTGTCATTGGTTATTAATTATTAGTTGCAACTAACATCAAGGCATCTAGCCAGTATTGGACTACTCTTTTGTTGAAAATTAATATGTTAATAAGGTGTGCTACACTTCACTGAAAGTATCCTTTTTTTTGTGCATTTACATGATAACAATTAAAATTTGTAAATGACTATAGATTTTGAAATTACAGTTTATTTTCATTTTTTAACCCCTCATACTTGTTTTTGCGCTACTGAAGAACATTCAATTTTTTGACAGGATGATTTATAGTACACTATAGTGTCCGGGCTCTATCTATTTCATTCAAACGTATAAACAAAACATCATTTTGATGACATCGTACGTGTTGTACGTATAAATATGTACGTATGTATTATTTGTATTTAACCACAGATACTATTGATATTAGAATATTTGCATGGACCATACAATAGAAGTTTTTTAGATATTATTTTTTTGAAGCAAAATCGTCATATTGATTAACACCTTTTATAATCTACAAACACAGAATACTTACAAACTATCGATGGTAATGAATATTTTTTAATTTTTATGTGATTTTTGTTGTAATTTGAGAGTATTTATTAATAAATGTTCTAAAAATATTTATACTAACAAATATAACATCAGTTAATCTAGAAAAATTTTAAATCCCGTCTTGTTTAACCATCCATATTCGTCAACACTTCAGTCACTTTTCATTTTCATATAGATTGTGTATATAAGTGTATTCCCACTATTTATTCAATGCTCAAAAGTATATACAAAAAGAAATATTAGTTAGCAAAAATGAAATAAATACCTACATAATATTTTATTAGATAACATATTATTAACGTTACATCTTTTTTTCTTAATATGTATACTTTTATTTGTGTATAGTTTGTTGGCAAGGTATACTAGTTTTGTATGAACATTTTTTAAGGAAAAATTAGTAATATTTTCTAAAACATATTATGTTAATTCGATTTAATTTAATCAGTTTATGTAAGTATGTATTTAAAGAAACATCATTTGCTCTAGCAGACTCATACATAAATACAAACAGTCTAACAGTATTACACTGAAATCGTTAAGCCGGTCCTGTGAAAAATTATTTTATCCGGACTATAATTATTACGTTAGAACCTTTCTATAATTTATTACATGGGCCCATAAATTAAATATCTGACAACTGGAAAAAGAGAGCTATTTTTAAAGAAATTTTTTCATAATATTTTTAATATACGACAAAATAGATTGAAATGCATAAAGGTAACCTAGAGAAAGCGTTATGGTTTTTTTTTTTGGAAATGACTGACGTCTTAGATAATAGTAAATAAGCATTTCTTTAACTTTTTAAAAAAAAATTTTGAAAACTGTTTTTTTTTTTTTTGGTGTTTTTCTTAAAACATTATTACGAAAATGATTATTCGTATTAACAGTAGGTACGTTTTGAATTTTTACTGCTTTGAGGACTTTTCTAACCACAAGAATTAGTGAATATGATTTTATATTTAATTCAGATATAGGTACAGTTAAAAATTTTGATTTCAAAATTTGACTGGTCTTTTTCTAAATTTTTATTTTTTTAGGTATCCAAAAACTGACTCTACTCAACCTGTCATAACTCCCACGGTGTCCAATTGACTTTTTTATATATTTGTAATTCCCCTCTGAATTTATCCTTAATTTAAACTTCACAATTGAATTCTTGCCAAATTTCTTACGGTCTTAATAATTGCTAAAAGCTTATTGATAGGTAGGGGAGAGACTTAATGAATGGGACATTTTTTTAAAAATCGTCCTAACTTCAAAACCAAGTAATCAAGTATTTTAATTCTTGCGGCATAAGATACTTCAAGTATATTACTTTGTTTTAAAATAAAAAAAAATTTATTCTTTTTAAATAACCGTAAATTCTTTGTTTGAAAAAATTAATTTTCTGTCCCATTAAGTAATTCCATTCTCATTGAATGGGACAAGAAGAATATTGAATGGGACATATGTAATACAATGTAAAATTCATGCGGTTTGTACAGGTTAGTAAAAATATGGAAATGGTCAAAAATCTCAGCGGGAAAGCATTTTTGGAATAAATGATGAGGACAAAATCTCAGCATTTTTCACGGCGCATCCGATGGTGATCTTGACTTTGAGGTCAAGATCAAAATTCAAGATCATATTCATAATGTCCCATTCAATATTCCTTGTCAAGTAGCAAGTTAAAGTCAAGAAATAAAAAGTACATAACCTCAATGCGCAAACAATACTTATATAAAGATAGTCTATACTAACTGGTTTAATAATCAACTAATACAATTAATCTAAGCATAATAGTTATCATAGAATATTCAGTAATTTATTAAAAAAATTACTTTTTCTGTTTAAAATCGTATTTCCTAATTCTTGTTGAAACAAGCGGAAAATCTTTAACACATATATATCACACATAAAAATAGTTATATAAAAGACACCTAGTGACTGTAAAACAAATTTCCACTAACGGTTCCTTGTTAGCTAAAACTCATTTATCCCATTCATTAAGTCTCTCCCTTCCTTCCAAAATTTGGTAAACAGTAAGGAAGTTTACAGAGCCTCCTTGGTTTTTATATGTTATATTTTATGTATATACTTATGCAAAAAATTATAAAATCAAAAATTTTAAAAAACAACTTTGGTCTGTTTTACGTACTAAAATGCATAATTATCTACTAAATATTTCCTTGTTCTGTATGTATTTTGAAATATACAGTTATTTTGTAAATATAGCAGTGGCGGCCTTAAAGTAAGTTTTAAGATCACACTAAATTAAGATTTTATTCTTCCTTTTTAAATGCTCTCTTTAAGATTCCGTCTGCAAATAATTTTGTTATCTATTTTAACTCGTTGAAACATTAGAAATAGTAACAACTACTAGGTCACTATCGTCACCACTATTCCATTCATATTATTAATTAAACAAATCCGCCACTGTTGGGAGACAATAACTATGATACAGTGACTGTTTTGCATATGCTAATGTTTTTTGTAAATTCAATCTCAGAGGGAATAACAATAAAAAATTATGTTAATTAATTAATACGAACAAACTCTGTACAGTGCCCGTGAACATGTTTCCTTACTTAAAACATCACTCCAAATACTATAAACTTTCATGTGTTCAAATAATGTCCGTCTGTCTCTATGTCCGTTCGTCCATTTTACATACGCCAGTGAATATTTCTAACTGTATTTAAACAGCACTAGATTATACATATGTATATATAGCTAATGTATATTGCATTTCAAACTTAATATATATTTGGGTTAAAATTTTAGAATGAAGCAAAACTAAAACCAGTTTACTCAATTAAGCGGATATTCCTCGAATGTCCATTACGAACATATGTAAACTTGAGAAAAAAAGTAGGTATTATATAGAGGATAAATCAGCGACGTAGTGAGATCTCAGTTGGCACCGAAAAATATTTTCCTTTTTTATCTAAAAAGGTTCATTTTACTTATTATATTATTTTTATCCTTGCGCGAATTTGGCCTTTACTATACTGTACTCTATCTACGACTAATATGAAATTTACAATAAATAATAGGTAATATTTATTTAATATTTATACAGCGAGACCTCTTTTTACGCTGTGGATAGAAATCGCAAAAAAAATTCATCGCAATCGCAAAAAAAATATGCAGTGGATCGAGACTAAGAAAAGTTTAAGAGAAAATACATATATCAAAACCGCATGATTTCATTTAAAATTGTTTTTTTAAACAATAAGGAATTAACTTACACATTAAAACATTATTTTAAATATTTAATTTTTATAATACATATTGCAAAAATCGTTACAAATTCATGTTCAAATTCTTACTTTTCTTATTCTCTATTTATATCATGCACTTGAACAACCCAGAAATTGCTATAGGTACTAAATATTTAAACCAGTGAAAATAGTTTTAATAGACAATTTTCTAAATTCTACCGTTTTATCCCAGTGAAAGTTATATTGTTATATTTATTTTATTATATACAGTAGAGCACCAGTTTTGTCAAGAAAAAGTAGTCTCCAGAAGTGGTGCTTAACAAAAGTGATGCTTTTTGACCAGGGGCGATTCACAAATATCGTAAGATTATGTTGTGAATTAAAATTATGTTTTTTTTGTTTTAAATATTAATAAAAGAAAAAAAGAAGTGAAGAATTAAAAATTATTTATCTCAGAAAATATTTTTTCATTTGTCGTTTTATTAATTTGCTTTGAAATAATTTTGTTTACATTTTACGTATGATAGAAACCGCCACAGAACAAAATACATATAGATAAACATTCTATGTACAATAATTAAAATCCACATTCCTACGCTTTGAGGTCTGTTGTATTGTTTGTCACTACTATTATCGGTATATTTATTTGTTTCTTTTGATAAAATCATGCGTCATGGTCTATTGCACATGGATTTAATATTTATGTATTGTTCAACAAATCTGACTTTGCCGCACCAAGGTCCTTAAAAATGAGATAGTGATATAGTAAGACAGTACTGACAATAAAGAAAAAATTGCCTTGATAGCGGCAAAGTCAAATTTGTTGAACTGTACTTGACATTTTTGTTGCAACTTTCCAAAAGTGATGTTGACTAATTTGATGCTCTCAAAAAATTTCCAAAACTGTTGTTTCCATTATCGGTGCTATACTGTATACAAATATACACCCTTGTTGGTCCTTTCAAAATTTTTCATCTTTTATTTCTTTGTTTCAGGTGAGTCAACCGAAATTTCGTGCAATGTATGTTAAACTCAAGGTGGTAAGTTTCAACAAAAAAAAAAAAAATAAAAATAAAAATATAATTGAACATTTTTTTGTGACTAAGTGACTTTTTAGTTTACTCTTTTGTATCGAAAAACTTTTGAAAAGAACAAAATGAAAATTTCATTTCAAAAAATTTTTTTTGTATCAGTTTACAAATGGTGTCGCAGCAGATGTATCTGTAACGAATTATAATATAAATAATGAACTATTTTTTTAAGGGTAGCAAAAATGAGGGTAGGTGGTTACCCGTATTAACAAAATGTTACAATACATTGAAAAAAGATGGAGAAAATGAGTTAAAATAAGATAAAAAATACATAGCATAATCAACACAATCATATAAAATAATGGATTCCAAACCATGACATATTATAAAATGAGATAGATATAAAATTCAAATGAGTGAAATAGAGAAACATACACTGTTACAGAAAAATATGATATGAACTGATTTTTGAAGTAGTGACAGCTCATTAAAATGAAATGGATATATACAAGTGAATTTATGTAAAAATGAAATAGATTTATTTATAAATAGTATTTATAATAGTGACAGGTTTTGTTAGACAAAGACCGCATCATCCGTTCGCGTCGTGTGATAAAATGAGATGTAAATATTTTCGGAATATAAAATTGTACATTCATAGTGATGTTTCAAATGCTGACAGCTCTTCTTGTACATTACTAAATGTTTTTGTTGTGTCGGTGCCCCTCCACCTCTCCGCGGACGCCGTCGGTCGCTCGGTCGGTCGGTGGGTCCCCCGCACATGTATGTATGTGTGTTTTTGTTGCGTACATGGAAACATATGTATGACGAACTAAACGGACTGTTCTATAATAATGATGTTTGTAGTATTATAATGTGAACTCACTATAACGCAGACGCTAGGCTACACTAAATAATAATATGAATAACGTGCTGTGTACGTACTTACGTACGTTGTGTTCGGCCCCGTGTGAACACAGCAAATAGTTAAGAAAATATTGTTTTTGACAGTTCGCGACCACGTACGATTGGCTCGTTCGACAGAACGCGCGTAATTTTTGAAAGTGCGTTCGATTGATAATGACGATCGAAACTTGGACGGATGAAAATTGTTGTATTTTTTTAGTGTTTGGATTATTGTATTGATACAAAAATTGGTTATCATTTTTTTATTTATCTAATTATGTAAATTTGTCCATTAATATTAATTATGTGTTGAGAAGTTTTATTTATATTTTAATTTATTATAAGTTGTTGCTGGTTTAAAAACAGGACAGTGTGTTTTTTTTAACAACTTTTTCTTTTTTTTTGTTTTTGTGTTGAAAATTTCTGACAATATGAGGTGATTTGTAAATAAAAGTAGTGTTTACATTTTTTTGTTTTTTGTTTATGTGTTGTTCTAGTCGATGTTGTTTTTAGGATGTTACAAAGTACATAATAAATGTAAGTCCTTCATAATGTTGTTAATAATTTGGACAGCTGATTGGAATTTTAAAGAGGCACCCACTCGAAAAAATAACATTTTTTTTCTTTTGAAAGTTATTTGAATATATTAGTTAATTGAAATATCACCAGTAAAAAGAGTAGAATTTTATACAGTGTCACTAATTTTGAACAGTGTAACATGGGGTCTAAATGTTACGCTGATTAGTTTAATAAAACAACACTACAAATAAGGGTAATTTTATATTCGTAATACCGGTTGACTGGTTTATTATGCATATGGAATTACGTGGTGCGCCTTGTACGAGCCAACCTATATTATGTACGATGTTCCATTTCACAAGAGAGGCATCTTAATTCTCAATTGTGAAGTCACTGTTAGACTAGCATTGTTTTTGTTTTAAAATTTAATTGAAAAATGTGGTTTAGTTTATTTTTTGGTGTAATTACTTTAGTAATGAAATGAAAGTAGTTTTTTGGTAATAAATCAATAATTATGGATTTTTAGTAAATTTATTTTGAAAGGTTTCTTTCACTTTTTTTAATTACGGCTTCTATGTATAATAATTGAATTTTATTTTTTAAGAAAGGTAAATGTTCTTTAAAGTGATCTGGGTAAGGCGATTCTCGTTAGGTGTCATTATTGAATAAATACAACTAGAGTCGTGATATGTCATCCATTTTCTGTCCAAAACAGACCGGAAAGCTTCAAAATTAATTATCACATATTTGAGTAAATATTTTTGAGTACATAATTATTGTTATTAAGCTATAAATTAATGAACAATTAAAAGATTTTAGTTTAATTATTCTTTCTGGGTTAAACTAAATGATTTTTATTATTATTTAATTTATTTCTAATGTATTTTTCGCAAACTTTGGGCAGAAAATGCCGGAACCAATCAGCGTTCGGCACACATGTCACGACTCTATTTATTATAGGGACTCTAAATACAACGTAAAGTATGTGACAAATCGAAATACACCCACGTGCTTTTTTTTTTTTAAATAACAAAATATATAAAAAACAAAAGGTATATGCGTTCATACAAATTCCGTAAAACGTCCTATATTAAAGGTGTTTTATATTTAAATTGAAACATATGACGGTAAAACATTTCACTTTTGATAAGGTCAAAGCTTTTTAAGGGCTTTACAAGAATATATTTAGTGACAGTACCATTTTTTTTGGCTCAGTTTAAAAAAGAAACGACATATTCGCATTTCTCTGCGTTCCCACCTTTGACATTTTCATTGCAAAAGCATTAATCAATTTAATACAATTTTTATTAGAAATTGTAAATGGATTATTTTTAAATACCTACAGTATATAGTTTCCTTAAAATTTTAATTTTTTACCTACGTTGAATTTAAGGATTCAAAAAGTTACCTGTGTCAACTTTAATAATAATATGATAAAATTTGGTTATAGAAAAAATATTGTCATAGATTTTTCCCACAAGGCAATTACCTGTTGTATCTGTAGTAGGTAGGAATAGGAAAATATTAAATTTTTTGTCTTCACAAGTTGACAGCGCTCTTACCATTAAATTTAAGAGTGTGTAATACTAAAATATTGTGGCTAAATCTAGTAAATCAGTATAAAAAAAATAAGCAAATAATTAGTTAAAAATTAGACTGTCACACATGACCCTCACCACACATTACTGACTGTTCATCATAAGTAATTAATCTAAATTTACCGAAAATTTGAATCAAACAACTAAATTTATCATCTCATAATATAGTCCAGAGATAAAATAACATTCCTTCTATAACAATAATTTAGACAATTTAATCGACTTCAATAAATCAAAAAAATGTTCGTAAGAAAACGGACGGACAAAAGGAATACAAAAAAAAACACCTCTGCGCAAATGGTCTTTAAAGTCAAAATTAACAAAAATTAAACACAGACAAGTTTAGTATAGGTGAATGATGAACAAAAGAAAACATAGACTAACCAAAAATCAAGGTGGGAGATGAACAATCATTAATCAAAATATTACCTGTATATACCAAAAATTATTTACAATAAGAATAAAAAAAAAACCTCTAGCCATTTATATTAGATAGATGAAGGACTGTAAGCAAGCATAGAGCTAGGCTACGTTGAATGTGTGATTTTTAACATTTTGACAGTTCTCCATTTGTCAGAGAACCACCTCCAAATGGAATTTTTTTCTAAACAACTCAATATAGATCTCTTTTTCAAAACAATTAACATGTAGCGCATCGGATCGTAGAAATGTCTAAATTGGGTAATTTTGAAAAATGATAACTTCTTTTTTTTCGACTAGTTCGTTTATTTATTTAATGGCCGACAGTGCAGGTTTTGTGCAAATTATTTTGGTACAGTTTTAAAAAAAAATACAGCATTCCGTTGATCTTTCTACTACAAAATTTTTTGGTTCGTTTAATACTGCCTTTAAAAAAATAAGTAATGTGTGAATTTAAACTAGTGTACCACACGAAAGCACACTTGCGGACGTAAACATGCACACACACACACACGTGATGACGTCATTACGCACAATGTATTGCGATCGTTGGTATTATTTGTTGTAAGATAACAGTAATTTTTTAGAGTAGAATAATAAAAAGTATTTCTAAAACCAGTTTCTTAAATTTATTAACTTTTATATGGCACAACTCACGGTATTTATGTTAGTACATACAACAGTACCGATATATTATACGCCGTCCTGGTCGCTTATGTTCAATAGAGAGACAACAGGAAGTTGTCATTACGTTTCGAAACGAAAAATTCAACACATATTTTTCCGTTATTTTAAATAAATTGCTTTTCAAAGATGTTTTTGTCAGTGAAAATTTTTAAAAATTATTTTGGTCAGATATAGTGTTATGGTCTGAAAATGAGATGGAATTACGGTTATGTCTTTATTGAAATCAAGTCGATTGTTAAATCAGATGTTTTATTATATGGGGTATTTGTATTATATAGGAATATATTAAGATAGGCCATTAAACTCCATTTAAATTAAAACAATTTTTGGTTATAATTGGCGCACTTTAATAATATAAAAAATCCGGCAAATGCATGTTAAACACACTAAGTCAGGATTTCGTAGTTCAACGATTAGAGTTTTTCAGATTTCCCGGGATAAAATATTTCTTGTTTTTATTTAATATTGAAATTAGCCTTTAATTTGTTAATAATATGATTATTTAAACCATCTAAACCTCTTACTTTCTATATATACCTATGTGTTAAAAAAAATTCAGTAGTAGGTAGTTTTTAAAAAACGACACTGTTTCTTAAATGGCGCAACATCCGAAGATGGTCGAGTGCTGGTAGACCACCTAATGCCCTGAGAGAAATGACGACTTCATAAGAATTTTGTTGTTAAAACTACGAAATGTGAAGTTCTATGATGTACAATGGTCTAATTTGCAAAATAAGCGGACAAAAATGAGAAAAGTGAAGTTTGTAGTTTTGAACTTATTACCCCGTAATACCGTAAGGGGAACACTTCTGCACCTCGATACAAACCGACAGTCCATTATACCATCTGCATTACCAGATAAGGGAAGGTCAAACACAGCTAACTGAGGACCGGACTCGTGCACACCTTCTAGTTGTTCATTAATAACTTTTGTCTGCCAGTGTGTTTTTGAAATCAAAAGTGATGGAAGTTAAAAATGATGGTGAGTAATTGTGGTAAAGGGTAATTGAATATTTCTATAGGGTGTACTTATTACAGATAAATATTGCATTTTTAATGTGATTATTTATAAGAAATATGAGTTTGATCGAGTTGGATGGTTTGCTTTTTTGCAACAAAGTATGAAATATGCAGATTATTTTAAAAAACAAAATTCTTGCCCCAATGTGCCCCTTCGTTTTTTACACCAATTTCAGTTTTTTCTTGTCTCACTTCATATTCATAATCAGCGACCGTGAAAACCTTTTTATACCATTTTCTGTTTCAATAAAAATAATTTTTTATTTTTGTCCGCCATTTTGGGCCCGTCATTTTGAATTTTTAAAATAATAATATCAAATTTATAATCAGCGACCTTAAAAACCCTTATATACAATCTTTTGTTTTACCCAAACTAATTTTTGATTTTTGTCCACATTTTGGGGGAATAGGACCACTGTGCGATGGTGTGATGGATGCTATGTGGGCCTCTGTCAACTTTAGTGAATACTTTGGCGAGGAACTTCGACCAATAGTGAGTGCTGAGGAGACATTGAGCTCTAAAACGCATCCGACAAAGTCACTTAATTCATTTGGCAAATTTAACTGAAAAGAGTGAAGTAGGTCCACATAACTAAAATTTAATAAATAGGTCAAGTATAGGGGCGGTTTATTATTGAAGGATTTGTTTCATGAAAATCATATAGGCTGTTAAAGGTAATTAAAAAATCCGTAAATACAATTTTATACGTCCCTAGTCTAGTTAGTTCAAAAGTCTGTATATTCTTTTCCGAAATTTACTGTGCAGTAGCTGCGCTTTATTTGTGCTTTCTCGCACTACTAAATTATATCTAAACTCTGCACAAATGAAAGCTTTAATTCAGCAGTAGTGTGATATTCAGTCAGAAATTTCTTGATGTGAGAATCGAACCTAACACGTTCAATCTATTTGTAAAGGTTATTTATTATTGGAAACTATAGTTGCCGAAGTAACTATTAAATGGAATTAAATTTTCAGCTATCGGCTATATAACTAGGGAAACCAGGGGCTTGTTGTAACAGAGGTAAATAGTAACACGCAATTTTTAGTGGGAATCTGAACACTTTAAACCCATATTCTTTGTTCAATTTAACTCTTATACCATGGGGCATCACTACGTCATCATAGCCAGTATTTCGCCTGATGACGGAGTAAGTGGCGGTGTACACGTGCTATATTTTGGTTAGGTAACGTAAAATATTACTTTCATAAAATTTGGTTCTTCAAGTTTATTATCGATTAATTTAAAAATTTTAGTTTTGGATATAGTTTCAAAATGTACTTAGTTTTAATATTCTTTAAAAATTTCATGTTTACCAACATGATTTTATGAAAATTTTGTTAAATGTAGAAAATTACGTTACGGGGTTTGTTGTAACAATATGTTGGGGCAAATTGTAACATGTTGTTTGTTACTCCGATGAACACTGAATTTACTCATTATAATGTGTAACGTCTTTTGTTCGAAAGCTGATTATTTTTTTAGATAAGTGTATAGTTTTTAAGTAAGTGAATGTGATTCAAAGTGTCATATTGATTATAAATATGGTTTATCTAACTAAAAAATGCTATTGTTAATTTCTTTGTAGAAGAGTGTTTCAGTTTCATTGTTGATAAATATTAATAATATAAAATTTGATGTTAGTTTGGAAAATGACAAATTAAAGCTCAAATACCTATCAAAAAATACTTTTAATGTTATGCCCTACTCCATGGTTGTTACATCTAGTCCCTAACACGGGGCAAGTTGTACCAACGATCTCTTTTTAAAAAAAAATGCAGGCTGGCGTGAAGCACATATTAATAATTTTGATCTTATTTCTTTTGGATATGATAGAGGGATAGTTAAACTATCGACAAATACCTTTTTAATGCTAAAAAGGCTAACAGATATTAAATTAGATAATTTTTTTCTGAGAATTGTTACAACAAGCCCCTCGCTCCCCTACATTGCAAATTTCCAAATAAAAAACCCATAATTAACATACTTACTACATTATTGTGAAATCTAAATTATTTATAATTTTGTTCAAGTGCATCTGGCATTAAATTTGGGAAAAAAGAAAGAAGTAGGTATTTGACACGCATTCTTTACAACAATATCCAAATTATTATTTTGTGGTTGGTAAAATGTGTACGAAACTAACTTTTTTACGTTGGTATTAGTGTAATTTAAAATCAATGATTTTTTTCGGTTGCATAACTTTCACTTTTTTTCTTATTTTTTGATTACTGTATAATATTTTGGTGGTTACATTTCTACGTATTTGCTATTTTTATATTTAAACAAAAAAAAAAAAAACGTACATAAAAACCATAACTGGAAATTTTTCACAGAGTTAGAACACGAATCGAAAGCAAAGAGAAAAAACCACGGCACAAGTAAACGCAAGAAAAACGTCTTGTTCGCTGTGCGCGTTATTAATCTGTTTTTAATGACGGTTCACGTATGAAAAACAAAGAGAAAAAATGATTTAAAAAGGAAAAACCAAGTAAAATATAATTTATTTCATTTTTTTTCGGCACACAGAAAAAAAACGACTCCATACATACATACCTATATATGAGTGATTTATGAGCATCGGATATTCGGACATTTTGCTTTTTGTATGCTTATGAGCATAAATGTGGCACAAGAAGTAAGGAACAAGAGCGTAAACGGGCTTAGTTTTCGTTCCATATTCACTTTTTTTTTTTTTGGTGGATGTCGAAAAATTTTTTGCCGTAGACACCACAAGAAAGAACAAATATCAGTCACATATAATGTAAACAAAACATAATTTTTGGAATTTTGACTTTAACATACATTTTCATATCTGTAACAACCGAGTGTACAGTAGAAGTCCGATTTATGGATGACGAAGATCACAATTGAAACTTTAGTATATGTAAGTGAACCATGGTCGTATTTAGGAAACATTAATTGGGCCAAGTAGCAGCTCAAATGATAAATTTTTAGAATTCGAATTTTTGAAATAAATTATTGGTATACAAAGTAGGTAATTTAATGACAATTATTCAATGCCAAATATAAATAAGTTAATATATTGAAGAATCATTTTAAATATACAGTTATTTTAATAATAAATATTAGAGAGTAATTTATTCAAATATTTTATTTTTCTAATTATAAAAAAATTGCATTATGCAACCCTATCAAGCAAAAAATATATGTAAATATTTGTATTTAATATGTATGGTTATCGCATGATTGCTAAATTTAGTAATCATTTAGTAAACCAATATTATAGTTACTTCCAGAATTATTACGTAATTTATCATTGCCAAATTTATACTTTTCTTTTCGTGGATACAAATTTTCATTTGTAATACTTTTATGTAAAAATTTGTGAAATTTTTATTTGGAAGTAGGGTAAAAGCCCGCTTTGTGGAACGGTATCTAATACTGGAACAGTTTTGACATTTACATATTTATTTCTTTAATTAAGTAAGGAAACTTTAAATGCGAGGTAAATTTAAATTGAAAAACAATCATTCTATTAATAATAATTTTTGTTATGAGACGTTTTTTAGAGATAACTTCAAAATCAGAAATAACTTCATTAACATGTAAATGTTCATAATTAGATACCATTCCACAAAGGGGGCTTTTATCCTACAGTTTGAATAAACACGAATGTTTTAAAGGTTGTTTCTCAGCTACTACTTTTTAGAAACTTACGGTACATTTCTTGCATTACAATGCAACCCAAAGTACAATGCCCTAATTGCATTTGGGCCTAATCCAACCAGTCCGTTTATTTAAACATTAAAAAACTACAAATTACTTACTTGAGATAAAAATTATGGATTTTTAAAACAAATAAAATATACTTAATTAGGCGTAAACCTTTTAGTTTAATGGCAATTTGGCAACGGACGTATTTTTTTTTTTAAATGCAAAACAATTCATTAATTTATTTCAAAGAAAATTAATGATAAGATTAATTAATTAGTTCTGTCACAAAAACAAAATATACAAAGTCAGTATGGGGTAATCTGGTTACGTTTAATTTGACGTCTAAATTTAGAAACGTCAAAAAAGTAGGCATATCAAATCATTCACTTACAGGGTCATTAACTTCACTGCTCTACCTATGCATTTAGTACGTTCTAAAATATTAAGGATTAGAAGTTTATATCATTCGCCATTTGTATTAGAAATATAAAAAAAAGTGGGATTTAAATGTTTAAATCACAATAGCTACTGCTGTTGTACGAGAAACGAGAGGCATAAACGGAATTAACGTTTATTTTTCTCTGGTTTGTCTAACATTTTTTTCTGTCGTTCGGTGTTTCGGCTGCCATATCCTGTGTTTATTTTACAAATATACAGAAACGTGACATTGTTGTAATACGGACCGTGATTTATACCGCACGGACCTTCACAATTTTTGCAGCTGCCGACAAATTGAAAAAAAAAATGATTTAAGTAACCACAAAAAAATGTATTTTTACTATTGAAAGATTCGCATTAACTTCCTTTACTGATTAACGTCAACAGCGGCGATGATAAAAAAAAATAAAAAAATAAAAATTGTTTTGACTGGACGGCTAAGTGTTGGTCAACGACTCTTGCCAAAAATAATTTTTTCTATTTTGCACATCACTAGGTCTCGAGGAAGGTCTCATCCCTGCTATTTTCCAAGGAAAGCATCAAATTCAAATTTGATAAATGATAGCAGAACGTCTGTAACTATATCAAAAATTTTTTCTTCACTCAACTTTTTTTCGAGTAGTTTTTATATATTTTATTTTTGGAAAGATAAATTTGACACTATAAAATATGGCATATTTTAAAAATTGTTTCAACAATTATTTTTTTAAACTATTAATCAAATAAATTAAATTATCATTCCATTATAAAAAAGAGAAGTGTACGCAGATAGCCGTTCTATTCAAGTACACAAAAATTATATACGGGTGATTTTTAAATTCCGTTTCATACGGTGGTTGTACTCATTAATCAGAACAATAGTGTTATAGTATATTGTGCAATAAGTGCGGGAAATTGTCGATTGCCCACGAAAGCAAAGTTGAGCGCACGAACGTAGTAAGTGCGCTCATTCGCTTGAGTGGGCAATCGACAATCCCGCACGAGTTGCACATACAATTTTTTATTACGAATTTCACATAATTTTTTCTATTATTATTACTATTTTTGACATTTTTATTACTTTTTAAAATAATATTTTTAAGTGTTCGTCTTTTTTTTCTGAATTAAATCTTGTTTAAATTACTTTGTTCGTGGTTTCTATAGAAATAATTATGAAATAGGTATTTATTAAATGAAAAATCAAGAGGCGGCTTTGCATGTTTTATTGTCAATTTGCGTGTGGAAAGTTACTTTCCGCCCGCAAAAAAGTATGTGGGAAGAGTATAGTGGGCAAACAGCTATTTTGCGTACAGAAATGTGTGCGCCAAGTTAGTACTTCTCCCGCATGAGTAATAAAAAAATTAATTTTTAGGCTTGAATTATTTTTGGGGAAATTTAATCTTTAAAGTACACTAATTATATAGATGGAAGTTTATCAAAATTCGCGTGTTGAAATAAGATGTGTGATTTATTGTTTTGCAGTTTATTTAAGTCGACCACCAGAGACGTGGCTTTAATATGCCGAAATGCGATTTATAATTTACTAATTTATTTGCGTAAAATGATTGCAAATATAAGTTGCGATAAAAGAAAATAACTTTTTACTTTCATGGTCGAGCTGTTTCATAGTTTGGTTGATTATTTTTGGAATGTGCGTACGGGTATAACTATTACGTGTTATTTAATATTAACATATCTGGTTTTTTGTTCAGTTTGAATTTGTTAAATCAGTTGCTTAACGGTATATGTTTTAGTTTACTTTGTAACTGAGTTAGGAATATGTAATTAAATGTTGGCTAGGTCATTACGAAAGATGGTGGACAAATCGATTTGTAAATTAATCGATAGATTTGTTATGAGAAAATATCAATAAGATCAAAATGCACTAAGAAAAGGTATGGACTTAATACGATACATCAGTGGTTTCCAAACTGGGGGGCGCGCAATGTTCACCAGGAGACGCGGGTTAATTGCAAATATCGTTGTCGTTTTGATAAAGTTATGGTTTTAAGATTATATATTATTTTGAGACACTGTAAAAAAATTTTATGAAAAAAAAAAATAATTTGCCATTGGCAGCTAGTTTTCGGAAATCGCTAAGTTTTCTCCGTAAGCAGAGTAACTCGTGAAATCTTTACCTAAAATAAAAAACATTTTTTCTATTAGTAGATGCTTATGGCTTGTACTTGAACAAAAAATTACTATTTCCGTTCATTACATCTCATTTTACAAGTAGAAAATCAACGAAAAACAAGAAAATTTTTACCAACAATTAAATTTTTTTGTTTAAAACACTGCCAAAAGTTGAAATTTCATTTTTTAAATTTCATTTTTTTAAATCCCTTTGTTCAAGTACAAGCCATAAGCATTTCCTAATAGAAAAAAATTGCCAAATGTTAGAGTAAATTAGGTTTTGTTTGCTAAACAAATCCATGTAACTCCTTAACGCTGATTTTTTTGCTTGCTACTGTACGTAATATTTTAACAATAACAATTCTCAAGCGGTCGGAGTAATGTTAGCGTAAGTATCGAATACGTGGCTGATCAACGGTTTCTTCTCAAGTGTCGTATAGACCTGTCGTCTGCCAAGAATATGAGTTTTTTCAGTAAATAATTTACAAATTGTTTATAAATTTTTTCAAGAGAGTGGCGGCAGAGGTAAGAGTTTTTATTGGGGGGGGGGGGCGTGAATGCACAAAGTTTGGAAGCCGCTGCGATACATCTTTGTATATGTCTAAAGATGTTCCTGAACTTTATGTTTACGAAAGCTAACAGCTTCAAACTTTATAGTAGGTATTTTGAAAAAGTATTTTGTGAGTTTGTCTTTTTTTACCTTGGCCGCCAAAATTTCTAGGTTGATTTTTAGAATAGAATAGGTAGTTCAATTTAATATTAAGCATACAGTATGTGTAGACTAGAGGGCTAGACCACGCATATGCAGAGACTTCTCTTATTTACGGCATTTATGCCTTAAAAGACAAAATTATATACAGTAGAAACCCCGTAAATTTGCGCTCCATAAACTTGCTGTCTCTCTAACCTTGATTGGATAATTTCTCTACTCTTGACAATATTTTCTCCCACCATGATTGTACCGTAACAAATTAAATTCGTAATTAATGACGCGTACAGCGTATATTTGGTATCCTTCTCTACCTATCTCTTTTTTTAGATTTAAATTGCGTGTGTTGCGCATTCAGCGCGCATAGGAGTAGTAAATAGTGGGAATGTCAAGACTAGAGAATGGTCCTGGACATGCTTGTAAGATTAAGGAGATTTTACTGTAACTCGAATCACTTTTGTTTTCGTATATTTTCATGCAAAGTGAAGGTGTTATACACTGCTTCTGCATACAATAATTTGTCTTGCAATTATATCGAATTGTTAAACTTCTTTTAGGCACTTATTTCAAAAAATTAAAACACAAAATTATATCTTGAAATGTAGCATTGCACTGTTTTTATCTTCGTCTTTTCGTTCGTGGGAAAATTAAACCAATAGCAATAATTTGAATTTTATTTTTTTACATAGTGAACTATATTAAAATGTACAAAAGTATGATGTTCCTTTAAACTGCATTTCAACATTTAATCGTTTTAATTTGGTTTGAAAAACGTGTATGTACGGGATTAATTAGTTTATTTTCCCTTGATTTTATATTCTGTCATTTCTTCAACGACACGATATAAAATCTAGTGACGTAACTCCAAACAAATGATGAAAGATAAAAAGGTAGCGTTAAAATATTTTTCGACGTAATTCAAGGATTGCTCAAGATATAAACACCATATTTTTACGAAAATTTCTTGTATTCGAGAATATCATGGCGGGAGAGCTGGTAATGATAATTTAATATAGTTATCTAATAAGTATTTTTTTATTCGACATATATTTTATGAGAACAAAAGGGACAAAGATTTCAATTTAACGTTTCAACATAATCCAAAATAATCCAAAATAATGTTATTAAAAATTAGAAAATTTTTTTAATAGCGTCTGCCATTTACTCAAGGAGATTATAATAAATTATTCTGAATGTTATAGTCGAAAAGCAGTTAAATACATTTGATTTTAAATTGAGAAAATGTTAATTTGCTTTAACCTGATTATGAAAAATCACAATTTTGATTTTCTGTGCCACTGTAGTCTGTTTTCGAAACTACACAAACTATAGAGCAAATTAAAAGTTAATTTTGGGTTCCTCTTAAAAACGTTGATAAATTAGTATTCGACATACTGCGGTTAAAATAACGATCTATGTTTGAAAACGTTGTCGAAACAAGCAGTAAAGAATAAATTTATTTGTCAGTATACATATTGATCCCGAACTGATCTAGCGGTGAACAATTGTGGGTCGTATTTGGTAGATCATGAATTTGGAACCAGCTGAGGGATTCATCATTTATCACCATAATTCATATTTAATTTGCAATAATCATTCCATTGCCAACAAAATCTATAAAATTATCCGTATGATGTTAGCTGTTGGACATGTATCTAATCAGTAAATAAAAAATACCCCTGTCGCAGCATCCTGCATAACATAGCGGATTTTTGTTTATAAAAGTCCGTTTTTCTGTGATTTTTCGCCCTTTTAAGTGATTTTTCCTCCTCTTTCTAATGGTGTAAATAAATGTCGTAAAAATTTTTTAATTTGAGAAAATTTTGGCAAAAAACTAATTTTTTTCTCAAAAAAACCATGTTTTAGGTATCCGACATGGCTGGCTAACGAACTTGTCCAACGGTGTGGCACTAAATATAAATATAATGTATAAATTTTAGTGAATATTATTTTCGGTTTCTAGGGACCTCAAAACAAATTTCTATTATAGTCCCGGAAAATTTCTTTTGGAGCTCTAAAAAATAGGACTTTCTTCGGAACGAAAAATGGCGTATATATACAAACATATACATATGTATATGACTTTTTAAACTTTATTCAAGCTATTATCCTGTTGTACAACATACATATTCCTTTAGGTAGTATGTATAAGTACCTACGTTCATATAATTATATATACCCCTGTCGCAGCATCCTACATAACATAGCGAATTGCCGTTTATAAAAGTTAATTTTTCTCGGAAACTAGTTGACATAGAATAATAGTTTAAAGACCTTTTTTGTGTAATTTTTTCTCCTTTTTTAAATGGTATGAAAAAATTTCACAACAATTTTTGAATAAGTGGAAATTATGGCAAAAACTAATTTTTTTCAAGAACAAAACCATGTTCCTGGTATTAGACGTGTGTGGCTAACGAACTTGTCCAACGTTCGTTTGGCACTTCCAACATTTTCACCAAATTTCGTAATAGTAGGACACTTCATTCGAGAGTTATCGTGCGGACAGACACACACACACAGATATATATATATATATATATATATATATATATATATATATATATATATATATATATATATATATATGTAAATATTATTTTCGGTTTCTAGGGATCTCAAAACAAATTTATGCCATAGTCCCGGGCTCGAGTCGCGTCATGACAGTGGCTGTAATAGTTGAATTCCATTCTGGAAATTCGCTTACTGTGCTTAGCCAACAAGGGATATTTCTCGTTGGACTTTATAATCACCTATTGAAGAACATTATGCCTTTTTAGTTTTTATAAAATAGTTAAATGAGATATTGTGTATGATTATTGTTATGGTGCTCTATCTGAGTAACTTACATAGATGCCGCTCGTACATATTATAATAACATTGTTTTAAGTGAAGTCACTTCGCTTCACTTCACGGTTCAGGCGGTGCTCCGCTCCACGTTGCGCCCCGCGTTTCATTTCATTGTTATGTTATGTATAAATAAAAAGAGTCAAAACGTTTGACCTTCCTTACATATAAAAATAATGAGAACGGGGAACAGAAACACAAATACAAACACAATCAATTTGTTCGTGGAGCGGCGCGGAGCCATCAAGCAACAAGATCCATTCAGCCAACAACCATTTGCCTAACCATATTTGTAAACTATTATTCAAACAGAATGATTATATTATGTTAGTATGCGTGTGTGTGTGTGTGTGTTGGTGTAAGTGCGATTTACTCTCAGTAATGATAATGAATTATGAAGAATATGAATTGTTTTCAAATTTGAAATTTATGATTTATGTGAGAATATAGACTTAAGCACTTAAGAGGCACGAACAAAAAATTAAATTTTATGAAATATGTACGGTAGCGACCATAAAACTTCTAACATCACGCACATAGTTCATAACGATTTTTTACATTGTAAATAATTATTTATAGTTCAGACACCAACTAGGTGACCGAGCGTGCTTAGACACTGGTACTTCCGACTGGTAAATCGAGAGTTCAAATCTCGCGGTCGCATACGCAGTAAAAGCGCTGATACAGGAAGATCAAAATCGATAATTACAATATTTTTTTTTATACCAGTGAAAAGTTGTGTGCTTGGCCAGTTCAAGAGAAGCAATAGTCACGAAATAATATCTAACACTCTGATGCTAGTGTACCCGAAACTTGCAGAATGTATACCTACTGGACGCGTACGAACTTCAGTTGGGCATACGCGGCAGCTTTGGACTAATTATAGTAGGCGTTATTAAGACCTTTTCATATTATTTTAACTTTTAAGATAGATTTCTCAAATTTTTAACTTTCCATTGGAAGTTATTGTAATGGGTCCGATTTTACGAATGGCTAATTTTGACATATTTCCACGTTTCAAGGTCAGTAGAATCCGAATCCATCGTTTTTAGCGTGATGTTTGTGCGTGCGTTCGTTAGTTCGTTCGTTCGTGAATTTTTTTTCGTCTCGCATATCTGGAGAACAAATGATGATGTCAACTCCGGACTAATTTGATTAGATGCGTATCTAATCAAAAAATGAAGACCGGATAAAGTTTTCAGCAAATTCGGATTAGCGGTTTGCTTTTTGTGGTAAAAAAAAAACAGAATTAACTTTATTAAGATAACATAGATTATGTGGATTTTTTACCATAACATTATTATATAATGGCCTAAGAACCTTCCTTGATGTTAAAAACGCCAGTATATTATTATAAAATTAAAAAAAAAAAATAACGAAATAAGAAACTGTTTTTGAAATATATTTTGTCTCGCATATCTCGAGAACAAATGATGTTATCATTTGTTTGATAAGGGTAGAGCCCCCACCCTTAGGTACAGAAGGTGAAGCTCCCGGTATGGTGCAAGGGGCAAAGCCTCTATCGGGGGCCCAGGCGAGAAGTTGCCCGAAATGGAAAAAGAATTATTTATGTACAGTAGTCTCTAGTCTTTAAGGACACCCAATGGGAAGTTGACAGTGTGGGTAGACCTGTCCCCCAAATTTTTTTTTGTTTTGTTTGCAATATTTGATGCTTTAATAAAAATGTTATTAAATTTGCTAGAACATGATTCCGTAGACCACTACTACCCTGTTTTTATTGTTATAATAACGCTGTTTAACGCTTTTAGAAGGTGCTTACAAAAATTTAGCTATCACTTGATAATTTAAGAAATAAATGTCTTTTTGATTAGTAATTACTAATTAAGATAAAAGGTAAGGTAAAGATTTAATTATATTTCCACACTTAATGGGTGTCGCTGCATTTACATATATAAGTTACAATTTTGCTCAAATTGTTCTAAAGTGTTATATATAGTGTTAAGGTACTTCTATCGGGGAAATAGTTTTCTTAGGAAAGTTTGCAAATTTTGTCTACTTATTGTTCAGAATATGTTGATTATAACTAGTTCCAACAAACAAAATTATTTACTATTTGGGAACAGAGAAGATTGATGTACATCGAAATTGAGTGTGCATTGAAATTCGTTACTCCATTCAAATTATATTATAGTTCATTCACTTATATTTCATATTCTACAAAAATAAGTACTCTTACCATGTTGATAAAGAAATTTTATCAAATAGTTACGTATATAAAGTTCCACAAAATTTGAAGATGATTCAGTTTCTGAGATAATGTAGAAAAACTTAGAAATTCATTAGCAAATTATTTTGGTTTCCCTAAATCGGAGCATTTGCTATAGAGTGGTTACATTCTGGTGAAAATTTCCATCAGTTTCCCTTTACAATTACACACTAATATCGGTATAGTTCTTCTAGGAAGATGGCCGCAGATGCATACGGTCCAAATGCTAGCGTCATGTATAAAATAATGAGGTGGGTGACGTCTGTTACACGTATACAAAATGTCTAAAACGTGGACACTAAACCTCAGCATTGTTATTTATATTTTTAATTCAGAATGTTTTTAAATAGCAAATTCATAGTTATTTATAAATAGTTAATGTACAAATTAGAATCAAGGAATTTTCTGTGCAATTCCATTAATTTCTTTCTGCTGGTTGCTCGTAATAAATAGAAAAAAAAATGGATGTGGTTTTCCAATAATTATTGAACGACCTTCACTGAGCGGTAGAACGAAAATTTTAATTAAATAATTAAAATAGCAGACGTACGTAATTGTGGAGATATTGGTATTGTATATTGATTATAACCATACCGGGTGTTGTGGTGAAAACAATAGTATAGAGTCGTAAAATGTTCTTGATTATAGATAGGAAATTTATGATAATTCTAAATTTTTCATGGAATTGAAGCAATAAAATTATAAAATAAATTTAAGTAAAGCAAGGTATAATAATAGAGTTCCCTTATTGAGCCATAAAAAATGTTTATAATCATTCTTCAATTAAACACTTGGTAATTTTCATATACATACATCAATACCATTATATTGTATGTACATTATTTATATCAGTTAACTATAAAGAATATATTCATAAAAGTAATTTAATATCTATGAAAGTTCATCAGTGTGACGTCAAATTTAATTTTACAGTCACGTTACAATTTTCAATTGAAGTTCAACGAAGAATTTTAAATCGAACTAAACAAAGAAAAAACCAAAATGCATATTTTATATTTTATTTATATTTCTGATAAAGCTCTTTGTAAAATCCGTGGTTCAAAGTGTAAATACCGCAGTCTTATTTAAAATATATTATGTATATGTGTAGCTATAATTTAACTACATATAGCTTGAGGTAAACATAACTGTGCCGTAGTAAAATAACTTGATTTTCGATTGCGATCAGAAATATTGTAATTGTAATAACGTAACAAATAATGAATTTTATATGTGTATGTGCAATAAACCGCGTGCTTTACATGCTTGTACAGTTAAGTACGAAAGAAAAAGTATTCTGCAAACTCAAATATCTTTGTAATACTTCACGTAAGTTCTTCCACAAAAATTATATTTTGTTTCGAATATTATGCCCAAGACTGTAAATATTTATGTATACATATTTTATTAAACTATGTCTAACCAAGTTATACACGGTCGAATTATATTCGTTATTGTATGCAGGGACGGCCCGACTAAAAGTGGGGCCCGGTACCAAATCGATTCACGGGACCTTGTAACGAATTTTGCACAATTTATTGCAATTTGCTACTTTTATATTGCACAAATTCGTATAGTAGGAAGTAGGATGAACTAGTAAACAATTTGGCAATTTTGAATAAATGGCAGGTCCTTATGGAACCGCGTCTATTCAGCTAAGTTATTGGCATAGTATGTTTTCAATATACACTAAATGCCTTTTTTAAAAATTTTCAACTGGACACAATGCACGGTTGCTTCCATTTTCTAAGATTACAATTACTACGAATAATCATATATTAATACGCGCTTATTTATTTCGCTTTCCTAAATATTTTATAGTGAAGTCACTAATATCATCATAATTTAGATTTATAGCTACTACGAATTAAACTTCCTGAAGAGGTAGTAAAATCGATCTCAACTAATGTTAGATTAAAAAATTTTTATTTATTAATGCTTTTCTTTTACAAAATATCGACATCCATATACAAACAGAAAAATATTAGGTAATGACACTAGAAGTTGGGAATCGATATACAAACAGACGTGTAATATGAGTAATACGACACATAGAGTGACATCTAGACGTCAAAGTTGGAAACAGAATGGTTTAAGTATCAGACGTAAATAAAGGACCAAAATACTGTATTCAACAAAAATTATTTAATATATATATATTCTTTAATTAACTAAGGAAACATTAAATGCGAGGTGAATTTAAATTGAAAAACAATCATTCTATTAATAATAATTTTTGTTATTAGAGGTTTCTTTCAGAAATAACTTTTATTATTATATAAATGTCAAAACTGTTCGGACATATGATCGCGTGCCGGTAGAGGGACTTTTTCGTTATGTTCAAATCTTGAAAAGGATCTTTTTGTAAAAACTATAATGACAGTAGTAAATTGGTAAGGTTATTAATTTTATTATAATTTTCAGAATGGTAACAGATCTGGATACAATTCAAATAAATTGCATATTTTGCTACATATTTCATACATACATATATCAACATTTTCATACATATTTGTAAAATTCTCCCGGAACGTAAGACCTGATAACAAATTTTGATATCCTGAAAAAAATCAATATCGTATCGTTTTACAGTTTATATTAAATTTAAGTTTCTGATTTTGTGAAATCAGTCAGCGGCACGAGGCCTTGAAAAGCGCGGAGCCTTGAGAAAGCCTAGTGTGGCCACACCGTTTTTATCGCCCTCGGGCCGGTCCTGATTTTATATATATATATATGTGTGTATGTAAAATATTTCAAATTAAAATACCTACTAATGTTTAACCTTGGAATATCCATACTAACGGTTTGAGAATTACACGTACGTGAAAATCTTGCTAGAAAAAATTTCCGTGGAACTTTTCTGAGATCATTTTTAATTAGAATTTTTAATGACGCCAGAGTTTAAAAATGGAATGCATATTTTTAAATTTTATGGAAAATTGAACATTTTTGTTGCTATCTTTATAAAATGAAAACTAAATATTTGCAAAAACTTTTAACAGAAAAAAATTTAATTTTTCCCTTGTAGCTGAATACACATCGACAATTTTGAGTTAGTCAAAAACTTTTTGCAGAATATTTAAATGGTAATAATGGAGTTTTACGTCCGTTTTTCAGATATTTTATCTATAACAGACATCACCCACATCATTTTTTATACGTTATAGATATTACAGTTACATTACATTATGATGCGGGTGGAAGATGAGGAAAGTGGTGAGGAGTTAGGATTTGAAATGCTGTTTTCTTATTATAGAAATTGTGCCCGATATTTATCTGGGACTTCAAAGAGAAATTACTAAATTTGGACCCTTGATATACCAGTTCAAAGTGTCAGTACCTAATAACTCTTGGTCATTTAAATTGTTTCCTGCTGAGTAGGTTCTTAAAATAAGTAGAAATTCTATATTTTTACCGATCTAATAGTAAAATTAAACAATTAAAAACTTACTAAAAAACTGTTTTTCTTGAATTGGATCATTTAACAACGTTTAGATATAAGATAAGGTAAGATAGGCTTGTGAAAATTAATTTTTTCTGTCAATAAATTCGTCAGTAAAGCAGGCAGTTATTGTAAAAATATCTCGCACAATTCAATAAAATATAAATACCAATATGGTGGGAGCGCTGATACAACTTAAGCTTGCGATTTTTTACGATAAGGTATCTTAAACACCATTACTGCGGCGCACACTAGTTCGCTCCCGCGGTCAGAAAACCCTGAAGGGTCGTATACTAGTTCGCTCCCGTGGCCATATATTAGTTCGCTCCAGCGGTCATAAAACCCTGAAGGGTAGTATACTAGTTCGCTCCCGTAACTATATACACAAATTGAACAGCAAAATGAGAATGTTTTTATTTTGTTTTATAATTTAATATTAAATACATTATAAATTTGGTGTAAATTTACATGACATACATTTTACAAAGTCGAATCTACTTATTACATTTTGTTTCAATAACGAAATTTTCCTTTCTACAAATTCCTTACGCAAATTAACTGCCTTGCGATACACTTTTTTCTGTTGATGAACTTTTTGAATGATTTTCTATTATATACATATTAAAGACAATAAAAGGACTTGTTAAGAAATGGGGAAAACCCAGAAGAAAGAAACAAATACACGCGTATCCGAAACAAGTAGCAAATTGCGAATTTGATGTTGAACGAGTTTTAGGTAGATACCAAATAGTGGGCGGGGAAATTAAATAATGAATATTACCAAAGATTTTTAAATTTAACTTGAATAATAAATTATAAGTGTAAGGTTGAATAATATACATAATTGTAGGAACTAAATTTTGATATTCACCATATTCATTACCGATTTTCACAAAGTAAAATTATCTACAATTAATTCCTATTTTTTTTTTTAAATCCTACCATATGCTACTGATTTTGGTGCATCAAAAACAAATAAAATTTGAACTATCGTAAATAAAACACAACACACTAAAGGTCCATTATTAACTGTAATTTTGAACGCTTTTAAAAATTCGAATTTTAAACAAATAAAATTTTAATTGTTAAGTTATTTAACTAATTGTCATTTAGGTAATTAATTTTACCTGTCAGTAGATAACGAGTTGTGAACTAACCTACGACCCTTTTTCAAGATAAGATTAAAATTTGACCGCGGGAGCGAACTAGTATACATCCCGGGAGCGAACTAACCTACGACCCTTTTTCAAGATGAGATTAAAATTTGACCGCGGGAGCGAACTAGTATGCACCCCATTACTGGTATTTAACTTATAATATCGCTAAAAAACTTACTGTGACACAATTTTTCCGATTAAATACAGTCCACCCCACAAGAAATAATAGACCCATAATACGTCCCGTACGTCCCGTACTACCGACATATTCAGAATTACACAATGAAAGTTGCCGAACTAAATGGAGCGCTTGTTATTTTTAAATTTCCAAATTGAATTCAAGTGGCTCCTCGTGTTTGCCACTCGGGCGCCCACAATCAAAGAACAACAAAAAATTGGAGCAGTTGTTCAATTAGCGTTGTTACATAACTTGAAAAACATAAACCTAACCTCAATTCGTCTTAATGTAACACACATAACATTCATTCCTCGCTGATAATGCTACAGCAACAGTGTGAGCAGCCTACAACAGCGATTTATTGTTCTAGAAGTTCAATTGGTCATCTAAAAGAGTATACTAGTTCGTGTACAGGGTGTAACAAAAAGTTAAGTCACATCCCTGGAATAAGCTTTAAATTAACATTAAAGATTAATTTAAAGAACAATTCATATTATTACAAAACAAGAGAAAACAAAAGAAGTTTTAGAATCTTTTGTTTTTTTAATCTCTTCGGCTTGCGGATCGTAGAGAAATTTAGAAAATAAATAAATGTTTTAAAGAAAGGAAATATTTGTGCGTCAACAGTAACGGAGAAAATAAAGATCCCCTCCTTATTTAGACAGAATAAGGAAACCGAAAATTCTTTAAAGTTGTTTTATCCATCAAAAAAAATTGATGTACGGAATTGTAGATACGTTCGTCAGAAAGTATTTAAAATTAAAACAATTTTCTGTAATAAAATTGAGAATGTGTTCCATATTATCTGAGCACCGTGCAAGGTGAACTTAAGAACTATATTTAATTTAAAAATTGCAAAAAAAAACTCGAATAATTAATTAAATATTTTGACCTAATAAACTTAAAAAAAATTTAATGATGCAATATGTTATATAAATATTCGAATAAGCAGGGAGCGAAAGTTCGGTTGCACGAACAGGACCGACTTTAAGCTTCCAACTATAATTAAGATATATAAAATAAAATATTAAGAAATTGTAACCTATTTTTGTATATAAAATTAAGGCACTAAATTTCTTATTAAGAGAGCATTAATCCAAGCACAAAAATAGATTACAATTCCTCAATATTTTATTTGATATATGTGTATATTAATTTATACTTGACTAGATTGAAATTCGTACGTTATTTAAACGAATGTAAACAAAATAACACAAAAGTTAAAGTATACTTAATATTATTGGTTTAGTCAAAGAGATATGTGTCGATGGTGACCAATACTGTTTAATGCATAAACGATAAACGTAGACAGATGTCGTTACTATCTCTTACTTAAAAATGATTGGAATTTCAAAAATATCAAAAATTCGTTCTACAATTGGTATAACTATTATACATTATAGCAATATGAATTTTTTTAATACACATTGTAGGAGGGAAGTCGCATGAAAGGGACGTTTTTGTTTTAAGCGTTCTAGTAAATAAACGTGATAACAAATTAAATATTTACGAACGTAATTAGAAACTTCAGTTATCTTACTCTTAAAATAAAATCCAATAATAGGTAAACATTTCTTTGTTATTAGTTGTAATTTTTCTCAGTTTTTAAAAAGTGCATTTTGTCCCTTTCATCAATAGACTGTATTGAAAGGGACAATACTAAATATCATTCATGTTGTTCAAATTTCCACCTTATGTACATAAAACATACGGTTCATACTATTGCGCAGGTCATATTATTGAACTTACATATTAATAAATTTGATTCAATAATGGAAATAATCAAATGATTTCAGTAATCAGTGATTATTAATTGGGTGGTTTTAGTAATCGATAATTAAAATCATTGTTTTTCACTTGATTATTTTTGTTCGAAATTTTTAAGCAAAAAGAAAATTTTAAAAAATTAATTATTAACACTAAGAAAACACGATAATAGAGAAAAATTGTGACATGTGCATATTCGAATAAAGCGAATTCGAAATTAATAGTCTTAAAGGTAGTCCCTTCATAACTTGTTTGCTCTGTCCCTTTCATAAATATCACACCCAAATTAAAAATTTAACCTTTAAATCTACAATTTTATTTAAAAGATATCTGATCTGTCGTTTTCCTCTAGTTGAAAGAATTACTACCTAACTATATATAATTACAAACAGTTCAAAAAATACTTACAATATATCAGAAAACGTTCCGAAAAGTTTAAAAAAAAAAAATTACTTTGGAACAAAAAAATTTACAAGCACATAGTATTAACATGTTTTAAATAACAGTAGCTTGAAGTCAGAAGCAAACATATCTGCATTGGTGCAGCCACACAACACAAATACGTTTGATTTGGTGGCAAGATTTGTATTTAGCGCGTAATTTGAATTGTCCTTTTCAATACGTAGCCCTTTCATACCACTTCTCCCCTACATACATAGATATATACAAAGTTTAGAGTTACCTATATAATTATGCGGTGATGACTGAAACCGTACTAGATCAAAGAAATTTCTCAAAAACGGGAGGCTTTTTGAACTGTGTAACCTTCAAAATTCATGGATAAAAAGAGTTGTATTTAAAAAAGTTTATTAAAAATAGTTTATTAAAAATTTTTGTCACGGACTGTAAATGAAAATATAAGGTCAGTATTAAAGGGAAGTGTAAAAGCATCTAATTTGGCGAATGATTTATGACCATTTTTAATATGCAAAGCAAGGAGAGAATCAAGTTCAATTCTCTGCCGTTTCAGCCGCACTACTACCGTCTTCTTCTTGGTTGCCATTGTAAATTGATTCAGATTGGTTTTCTCCACTGCAAACTAATTACATATACACAGGAGTGAGATAAAAACTGTTTTTTATATGTATATGGCCTGTGTTGAATAAGGAGATGTGTTCAAATTACTGTTAATGTAATTAAAATGTTCTATTTTAGAAAGAATTTGAATTTACATGTAAATTGATGCTAATAGTTGTGGTCTTAGACATGTAGGTCCTAGGCGTGCTGCTCTAGCATGGATTCTCCTGACTTTTTGTTTGTTAAAAAAGACCTTCTGCAACTTTCCAAAAAAAGTTCAATCAGTATTTCCATAACATTATCATATTTTGAAATCACTTTTCGATTTTTTTTTTAAATGAATAATTTACCTATACAACATATTATCAAAAACTAAAACTCCCTTTAAAAAAATAAATTATTTTTCCCAAAATATCCCTCCATACTCCTTCTTTCTACACCACCTATAGGTATATGTAATTCGGTCTTTGTTGTTTTATTTATCAAGAACGCGACCGTGTAAAATATTTGAAAATCATATTTACATCTGTAACGGAAGTGTTGTAACGATTGTGTCATAACGGGAACGGAAATTAAATTCATAATAAAACAGGAAATGAAGATTTGAAAATTAGACGTGCGTATCACTGCTCAACTCTGTGTTCTGTCCAACGAAACATATATTTTAAATATGGTGGCCTCATTGGTCTATAACAATTGTAATAATTTTGAAAATTTGTTACAGAATTGTTGGTTTTTTTAGACATAATTTAAAAATAAAAAAGATTAAATTTCGATGAAGCGTATAGAAGCGTATTTACTTTCTGCTTGATTCATTGCAAAAATATTTTTTTAAACACATTATTATCAAATAGTAGGCCACGTACTATAGTAGCACCAAAAATTTCATTAAATTTTTTGATTACGTAATTAGAAGTAAAATCGCTATGACCTTTCCGTACATATATAATTATTTCCACGAAATTAAATAACGAGAAACAAAAAAAAAGAATAATAAGAAAATTTAAAAAAAAAAAAATTAAAACGAAATCAGATATGACAAATGTTTTGCTATTGCTAGGTTCCTTGTCCTTGACGAAAATACCTTCAAACGTGTTTCTTTCTTATTTTGATAATTCATAAATATTCAAATTTAGGTTGTTACATAATTACGTACAAGATTATTCTTTTGTTTTTATTGGCGTCTCAAAAACATAAACACTTTTTGTTTTGTTAACAAGGTAAAATATGTATACGGTTCTAAAGGTTCGTATACACTGAACATTTTAATTTTCTATTATTAATTGCGACAATTCTTTTTCTGAAAACGTTGACGGTCAAAACTTAAACCTGACTAACTTACGCACCACGTTGCACGACGTTAGCGACTCGCATTAGCTTATAGCTTCCCATTCCGTTCAAAGATTCCAAAGGATCAAAATTTATTTGCATTTTTAGGGTTAAATGGAGGGCTGATCACGAATTGCATCCCGCGGTTGAAAAAGGTCGACCCGACCCTAAATTTGTAAAAAAAGGTAAAAAGCGAAACACACGAATTGCATCCCGAGGTCAGTGTTTTATTGCTTTATTGCCTTTGAAGGTGTAGTTGAATACAAATATATACAATTATACATACAACTTATTCATTATTTTATATAAAATAATTTTCAAAAATAATTTTTTCTAAAATCATTCATATTTTTGTTTTATTCAAGTTCTGTCTCACCTATTTATTGTATTTTAATAAAAAGAAAATCGCCAAGTACGTATTCAATCTGAATTGAGTTAGGGTTGGTAGTCAGTAATTTCTTAAATGTTTTTTATTATTTTTAATTTTAAATATCTTGGATCAAAAAATTTTACCGGGAAAACAGTTTAATTTCATTTTTCTTTGAATCTGGAACTCTAATTTGCTATTTTGATCTAGTTTCATGTAGTTTAAAATTACCAAAACAGGGCTATTTATGTAGACAATTTCCATAAATGGTTGAACAGAAACATTTTTTTTAATATTAAAAAAAAAAATAAAATAAAATAATTGTCTGAAAATATCTAAACTTTAGTAAATTTTCAAAATTGTATGTTATAAAGAACCACTTGAATGTGATAAATTTTTCTGAGCCCTGAAAAAAATAGCTACTGATAGTTTTCTCAGTAAAATTTTCTCCAAGTTGTTTAATATTAAAAATAATAAAAAAAGTTTATGAAACTACTGACTACGAAACCCTAACTTAATGCAGATTTAATGCGTACTTGGCGGTTTTTTTTATTAAAATACAATAAAGACTAATAAAGAGGTGAGGTAAAACTTGAATAAAACAAAAATATGAATGATTTTGGAAAAAGTTATTTTTGAAAATGATTTGATATAAAATAATGAATAAATTGTATGTATGTATTTATAATCAACTAGACCTTTAAAAGCAATAAAATATTGATCGCGGGATGCAATTCGTGTGTTTGATTTTTGACCGTGGGATGCAATTCGTGCTTTTTTTTATGGCACCTTAGGGAGATGAAATATTTTACTGACCGCCGGATGCAATTCGTGTTTAGCGAAATGGAGAACATTCTTAAGAGAAATTATCGAAAACAAAGTTATTACATTTTAAAATTTCTAAAATTTTTTTAAAAATCATATTGGTCTGATGTACCAACCACAACTGAATTTCGAAATTTATTTATAACAAAAATTAAATTTGTTGTTAGATTCCATTTAAATATATTAAATATAACACTGCTTATTAACGTTTCTGTGTTGACGATATACGCATGTGTGTATGTAAAATATTATTAGATACATACAACGCGGGCCAAATAGCAATAAATTGAAAACATAAAGTTGTTAATAAAGTAATTAAAATATAATTGGCTCGGTGGCTGTGTACCATGAACTTCGGTTAATGAACAGCACACAGAATAGAAGCCATTGTTATTTTTTCATTGACGACAATTATTTGACGAGGAATTAGTTATAATTTGACGGTAAGTGTTAATAACAGACTACTGACTTGACTATTTACTGTACAACAGTAAGATAATAATATAAAATATATAAATAAAATAAAAATCATAAATAATAGTTAGCAATAACATAAAAAATGGCTTACAAGATTATAATAACGTTTTATCAAGATTTTTAAAAGTGAAAATTAATTTATAGGCCAAAGTCGGGTGTTTAAATATTTTCATACATATTGTTTTTACTATGTCTTTTATTTAGCTAATAATAATAATATTGACATCAGCAAGCCAGACAAAAATTGCCCCTCTAGAATATTGTTTGTTTTTCTTTTTTTTTCGATAACTTATTCGAATAAAAATTTGAGCCTATTCAAAATAAAAATCTTAAATACTGTTTGTAAAATATAATCATTGCAGAAAAGATGTACATTCTTTTATGTTTAATTTTTATTAATTCAGGGTCGGTGCAGAAGTAACTGGTACTCAGCAATTAGGGAGTAATTCAACGAACGAGTCAACATTAGCTTCATTCTGATGTCTCTAGGTTGCCTTCCAGGGCCGTAAATGGTAATGATAATGACTAAATCGGCCCTGCTTAACCGGATTAGAAAAAATTTTGCCAGTAATTTAAGCACAAAAGTATTTTAAAATCAAACAAAATGATAATATATAAATTACTTTGACCCATCACATCCCTATTACATAAGTTTTGTAATATGTCTCGAAAGGAAACTGAAACATACGTTTTATAATCAAGATAGCGGAGCCGCTCATTGGACACATGTCCGATTCAATTTAATGTCCTTCTAACACGACACTACATTTAAAGTTAATAATCAGCTATTTAAACAATGTGCAATACAATGTTAACTTCCACTAAAGACGCTACGTGTATATCTAACTATCTCCTTCTACACAGCAGATAAAAACATATAATTTAACAACTCATCATTAATTTTTATCTATAAACGTTCATTTTTATTTTCATATCAATTAATAAAATTAATCTTTTTTTCTTCAAAAGTTCAAAAAATGAACAATCAGTTCAAATTTTTAATTTTTTTTGAAAAAATTGTATAAGATAAATTGTTTTTGTTTCTTGAGCATTTTTTCTTTTTTTTTGTGTGTGTACAATAAATGAATTATTGCTACTGAACACACTGACTTATGATTAGTGACTGACATAACCTTACTTTCTGAACTGTTAAATAGTTATCACAACTTTGATAACAACACAAATTCTATTTTTGAATTGTGAACCGTTCAAATTTTTATAACCCTGACTGTAGATTTTATGAAAATTGAAAATTAATTTTGACTCCCAAACTTGATATGAAGAATTAATTTTTATTTTTAGATTTTAGATTAGATTTTTTTTTATTTTCTAATTTTAAAATGTTTTCACGATATAGGTATACTTTATTATTATTGTTATTTTCTTTTCGATTAGTTTTCACGTTGAGGCAAATTCGAAACATACAATTTTCCGCCGATAATGTCTCTCATTTTCTTTACAGGTAAATAGATAATTTTCTTATAAAGTTTTCATTGGTTAAAATACTATTCAAACATGTTAACTCTATACAAAAACACAACAACCTTTTGTTATAAGACTACCTACAGTAAAACTGCTGTATATTTTTTGTCAATTTTTACAAATATTCAACATAAGAAATTTTGTTTTAAAGAAATATATTTGTTGTTATGACACGAATAAAACCTAATTTCTAAAATTAACTATTATAGTTGAAAAAGTATTTTTCTAAACAGAATTTTCTTAACAATGTTGCACAAGATTTCACTGTAGCGAAGTCGAACTATAAAAGCCATTATTAACATATTGTAATATAGAAAATGAATTTTCCAGAATATATTAATACACGTGAGTATGTATATATCTATCTATATGTATGCGAAAGATTGTTGGATTTGCCGCGAAATACACGATAGTGGTGCCACCTTTCTGAAAAACAACAACCAGATTTACTAGCAATTACTATCCTGACTAATATGATGCAGACATGTGTATGTGTGCGTGTAATTGCTTTCGTATATGTGTATACATATATGTATATGTATACAAGGCAGCTCAATGTTCTTGCTAACTGCTACAAGTCACGCTAACTTACCTGATCGAAATTTCAGGGAAACAAACCATATGCCCTCTAATTCAGATCTAACATAATGTTTCATATACGAACGTCTAATACGTTCGTACGAATAGGTACGTGTTAGTTAGAATTATGAGAATATATCCACACATAGAAAAATTAAAATGTGAAATAGAGCATTAAAATATAGTTATATATATGTAAAGCACTTCAAAGTATACATATATGCGTAAAAAATCAGACGATATTATCTGTATGTTTTAGGTAAGTTTAAAATAATGAGATATATTGTATCGATTTTGCAAGACAACTAGTATTAGTTTCCAATAATTGTTACGAATCCAATTATTTCAGTGAATAGAATTAACAATAGTAAAATATAGTTAAATCGTTACAAAAGGATATTATGATGGTGGGAGTGCCGAAAAAGGCACTTTTGAAAAGCTAAACTTCAAAATACAACTAAGTAATTGACTAACGAAACTATTTTATAAGGTATTTGGAAAATCTTTCTATTTCAGTAAGTACCATCGAAAACAACATTCCATAAGATCTTTTTACCTATTCGATATTTGCTGATAGTTTTCTCTTATTGCTCATGTGCAAGGGTCAGGGATGGGAAAAATGGTTCATAGAAACCATTTAAAATAGAAAGTGGAAAATGGGTTCCAAAAATGCATTTAAAATACAAAATGGAAAATAGTTTTGCTGAACCTATTTAAAGTAAAAAATGGAAAATAGCTATTTAAAATGGCTTATAAAATGCAAAATGCTTTTAAACTTTAAATTTATTCTATAAATTTTTTATCATTATTTATATTGACACTTTGGATAATAAAATTATTTATATTAAAAAAAAAAAGTTAAGAAAATGTCAAACGTACTGAAATTAAATAAGGGCAGTTTTTTGAGAAAATTTTATCAAGTTTGCATGATATGAAAAAGAAATTTAACTCTTATTGTTACTTAAAATTATTGTAAAATTTAATTCAACCTTGACTTGACATATTCAAGTCTTGACTACGTTACAACTACGACTTCAGAACTATGAAAATCATCTACTCGAAATACCAAAATATTTCTTATCGACTTTCTTAAAGAGAACAGCACACAAGTTGAGTCAGAAAAGTTTGACTTGAGAGAACTAGTAACAAATTTAACTCAAGTGACACTACAACTCGAGTTATAAAAAATTTGAGTCAATTGAATTAACGTACATTTAACTTACAATTTGCTAGATTGCGTTCAGTTCGAGTTCTATGATTAATATGAGTCATACGTGTTATAAATATACATATAAATTTGAGTAACTTTGCATACATTTTCATTTTAAATGTCAAATGGATTCAAATTTTCATTTTAAATACAAAATGGAAAATGGTTTTACCGAACTTATTTAAAATAGAAAATGCAAAATGCCATTTTTTATTTTAAATACATATTTAAAATGAAATCATTTTAAATAGTTCCCAGCCCTGGCAACTGGCAAGGGTATCAAGACTGTTTCTATGATTACACTGAATTTTGGGCACCTAATTCTCTGGCGAACTGAGACACCCAAACAACCAGTTTTAATAGATTTTGATATAAACTTACATAATCTATTATAGAAGCGTACGTTGTACAGTTATGCTAGACAGCTAGACTATAAGTTTTGCAATATTTGTTTATTTTTTGGGTCATGTTAGTAGAAGTCCTGGAGGCAAGAACCTGGAGGCCTCCCCGCAGTAAATGATTATTTTTATGATTGTTTTTATCGTGATACAAAAATGTTAGTCTCCTTCGGTGATTTACTGCAATAATTAAAAGTAAAATTGATGTAGAAATAATAAAACTAATCTTTTTCGAACGTCAAATTCAAACGTCGCGTTCCGTCACGTTTGTTTTGGACCCCGACCCCATCTTGGCCAGACGTTATCACACTAGGTAATTGCCTCCCCTTGTTTGCTCACCTACTTTATGAATGGTCCCTAAGACGCGCTTACGCATAAGAAAATCAATATGTATTAATATTTTTGGTGCCAGTAATTGATATCTACACTGTACCTAAGTATTACTAAATTAGACCACTGAAAAGTTGCGCCATTGAGGAACAATTTTCAGATCTTTCTGTTCACAGTATTGTCACTATTTTTCACAGTTCTATCAGTTGCAGAATTTCTATTCTCTCTCCCATTATTTATTTTCACATACCTCATAACTAACTCTATATGGAAAAAAATAAAATTAAAATAAAAGTTTGGAAAAATGTATGATAAAAAAAAAAAAACAAAAACAAAAGAGGTAAAAATATACGTATATAACAACTGAAATAATAAACAGACATACCCACTGCCACCTAGCGTTAGACTGGTTGTGCTCATTGTGTTGAGCGCGTCATCATTATCGTCCTTTGATATCTCAATTTTTACTTCATTTACTTGGAAACCCAAATACATACGAGCTAGCGAGCTACATACAATAACTACTTTAATGAACAAATAATAACCGGAAAATAAAAATATGCGTGACAAACAAATTTTTTGTGTTTGGTACTGCGATGTGGCTGTTGTTGTTGGTTGAGGTGCGAAGGTGGTAACTGCTTACACTACAAATATATTACAAATGTATGATATGCCTACCTACATGTTATTATTTTTTTCTATTATTTTCTGAATCTAATTTTATAAAATTTAACACAGACAAAGATAATTTATTCCTAACATGAAATTATATGTAAAAAAATATTTTAATGAAAAATTCATGTGCTTTTTATGTTTTACTATTTTTATAAATAAGGTACACTCGAGATCGTATTTAAGTTGTATACTGACATGCACGTCAAAACTGATACGTCATATAGTAATAAAACTGTGATAATTCACCCAAGCCAATTGTGTGTGCCAGAACATAGTTTACGAATAACTCACGAGAGACAAAGAGTTCAATGTCGTAAAACTACACAAACTCAAGTTGAAATTATAATTATACCTACAGCAAAATCGGGATGAAATTGTTAGAAAAATCACAGTTTGTACAAATTAAAGGGCGAACATGTAGAAATCTAGTGAATTATCGCGCTTGTCACCAGCCCTTGTTTCTAGTGCTTGAGGATATTGGCAGGGATATTCACATAGTTGAAAAATAGTATAGGGTTGACCGAGGTAATTGTGAATTGGGGCAATTGTGAACGGCGCCTATAATTTCTAAAATAACATGAATATTGTTAAAAATCAACTCTTAATATGTTTTTCTGTCTTTTCTTAATATGCTATTAAAATTTCATAACAATTCTCCAAGTATTAGTATCTTTTTTTTATTTTGAAAAAACCCTTGCAAAATTTGATGTATCTTACTTCAACCAATCCTCAAAAAAAATTTTTTTTAAATACATTTTCTTTTTTTAAAAGGTAAGAAATGGTTAAAAGTACTTCTAAAGAAGTGGTCTAAACCCTGAGAGGGTTCCTTGTTAACTGCTAAAGAAATTGGACAATTTATCACCAATTCACTATTACCCCAATATTTTAAAATTGTGGGGTAATTGTGAACGTCATTCACAAATGCCCCCATCCGGTCAAAAATTTCAGTAGTGTCCTTTTCAGAGTTGAAAATGTTGCTGAAGGTGCTGGTGACCTTATTGTACAAGCTTCCGTTGTACAAACAATACAAAAAAAAATTGTTGTTTTTTATTCATTTAAACTAAATGTATTTCCTTGGAAAAGTATTATTTTCCTTGTTTTTGTGTGAATATATGGAATTTTTTGATTTTTTATATGATAAAATGACAAAATATCTTAAAAATATCATTTTTAGCTTGTAATAAATTTGTTGCTACAATTTTTGTTATTTTTCTTTAACCTTGATTTTTTGTAGAAATTTAAGGTATGCGTAACTTACATTAAACAAAGAGAAATTGTGACCGCTAAAGTATGATGAAAAATTTGAAAGTGGAGTAAATGTGAAGAATTTGAGTTGGGCTTTACTCTGACGTACCACACTTCTCTTGTAATCCATTCTAAATAATTTTTCTGATGGCATTCACTTTTACCCCGAAATTCATAAGATTTGCAAATCCGCACCGGGGAAATGTGAATGGCTTATAAAATTTTTGTTTTTCATACGAATTTGCTCAAAATTTGTGTGGTACATCCTGAAAAATGTAGAATTAAAAATAAATCAACCGTAATGTGATATATAAAATAAAAACAACGCTTTTATCTCAACTCATGAAAGTCCATTCACAATTATCCCGGTCAACCCTATATTAGTTTATTATGTGGAATTTATTATATTATTACCTACTAATATATTTTTAAAAAACAAAATAAAGTATCTCCTAGTTTATTTATCGGAGGGGAGTAAGCATTCTACATGCTTGTATTCCAAAATTGAATTCCAGTTAATTATATTCTCCTACGTCTTGAGCAAATTCGTTTGTAAAAATGTTGCATATTGATATAAAACTTTTGGATACGTAAACTGATTGCGAAATACAAAAGCAATTTTAGCAAGAAAATTAATTTCATTTTTAGGCAAGCTTTTTAGACAACACACCAAAAAAAAATTGTATTCAACAACTTTTTTGATTCACACCTTTTATTTATTTATTGACTCATTTGCACTACACTTTTGTTGGGTTGTCTTCAAATGTCAGTTTCGAAATTTCTAAAAAATAAAAAATAAAAAAATTTAGTAATTAATATATGTCCAAGTAACCCTCATTCAGTACCCGCCCATTTTGCGACTGAAGATACAAAAATGTAATTTTTCTTTTAAATGTCCCAATTTTCGTTGCAAAATTATTAATTTACTGTGCTAAATTGAAAACTTTATTTATTTCCAAGCGACATGAAATATGAATTTTCCTCTTGTTTCCTTTTAAGAAATAAAAGTTGAAATAACAAAAGAAATCAACAAGAAAAAAAGAAAAATTAAATTTTCAACAAAAATAATTTATTTCAGCTTCGAATAAACACAAAAATTATTTACAAAACAAAACTTTTGTCTCAAATGACTAAATTCTATTAAGAATAGAAGAATGTTTTTTGTATTATACAAAATGAACTTTTTAAACGCTGCGTATACACTATACATATTAGGTAAAGCGGAAAGAAACATCGTTATTATTACAATGTTAAATTCTAGTTGTTTTCATTTCTAAAAATTTTGTTAATTAGTTTCTCTAACATCTTTTGTAGGTTCTAATCCTTTATCAGACAAAAATGATGAAATCCACTCTATCGGAATTTCTATGATCTTTGGCTGTAAGATTTTTACTATCGGTAAAAAAAAATGAAATAAACATAATAACAATATGAAAAAAAAACTTCGAATTAATATCATTATTAACATACTTGTTCAACAGTAACTAAGCGAAAACTAGTTTTAAAACGATACAAAAAATGATGTTTCTTTCCGCTTTACCTAATATAACATACATTTATAATCGACAAACTTTTATGTCGTCAAAAATGTCAAGCAAATGAAAACATGAGACGAAAATGCGGAAAATTATTTTTTTGTACACCATAGACCAAAATGCTTAAAACAACCAAGGTGTAGCAGACAAGTGTACGTTTAGGAAGCCTTCCAAAAATATGAGTGGACCTAATAATTACGTTAATAAGTTTTGGAAGTTGTCTGATTTACACTTAGACTGGACGAAGAAACCAATTTCCTTATTTGAACTAGAATGTGATATTTTTAACACTAGGTAGTAGGTACATACATTTGTTCTGCAAATTGAATTTATGAACCTAAACTCAATAGTTTTTGAGCTATTAACTTTAACTTTTTAAAAATTTGTACGATTGTCGTCCTATTTCTATGAATGAGGATTCTGTTCAAAGTTCTTACTTCTCAAACTTTTCGTTCTCGTGGTACATTTGCCAAAGAAGAAAAATTTGACAATATTCTGAGAAAGCAAAACTTAAGGATTATCAGAAAATATTGCTAAATTAAAAGGGGGCGCTACGTTTTCTTTTTTAAGGTTTTACGAAACGTTTTGGGAAACACTACTTTATCTGATGATGACATTTCAACTTTCGTAATGTTATAAAATGTCACTAAGTTTATATTGTCAAACATTTACTTTTTTAAACGGAACATCTTGAAACTATGAAGCCCGAGCACTTTCACAGTAAACTTCCCCGGAAGCCGACAATATTTTTAAAGAAACTTTATATAAACAAATACATAAAATGATTCAACATGTACATATACGTGATACGTACATACATATATTTGACATTCAAACACACTCAAATCAATTAGACAATTACAAAAAGTCTAGATAACAAATTAGTTTTTATATTGTTTATTTTAACAGTTTTTATAGAAAACCAGAGAGTGCGTGTTGGTGTTTGTGTTAGTTGAGTACACATCGGTGTGGTAACATCGTACACATACATAATACATAATCAATTAATCATTGATCGCGATCGGCCTCTGCGTTTGTTTTGATTATTTTCGGATGCCGAAGTCATGGCACTGAAAGTGTTAATATATATTTTTAAGTCATTTTATATAGAAAATTGTAAGCTCTCTCATAGTATATTTTGAATGTTAATAAACAATCTTTATTTAACAGTTTATATGGCTATTTTCGGAATGTTCTCTTGTAATTACAGCATTTTTTAGGCTATTATTTTGGAGTTTTATGCATCGAAAACTGTAAAAAAACAACCACTGTTTTATATGCCGTCTATTGAGAAAAAAAACTCGATTTTTACTCTCACCTTTGTCGAGAAGTGTACCTGAGGAAATCGATCAAAAAAGCATACCTATACGAACAATTTTTCTTGGAAATAAAAGGTAATTCATTATTAAGGACAAGAACAGCAACAAAATGAACAACGGTAATCTAAAGGTAAGTATAAACCAAGTAACAAAATTGCTGGCAACATATTGGCAACGTCTCTTAAACTGGCAATGTAAATTTGGAGATGCTTCTAGTTTTTGAAAAAAATTATTTTAATATAAAATAATTTTAGAAATTTTAGGGGCTACCAAACAGAGAAGTTCTTCAAAATCAGATATTGTTAATTTGACGATATTGCGGAACGAGATACCGTCGTTCAAAAGTAAATCAGCCATTAAGTTATCGCCATAGCTTGTTCCATTTTTAAAAAATTGTCTTTGCCACCATCTTCTTTTTCGTTTTTGGGCATGGGCAGCTATTACAATGAAAGCAGCACTCGCACCAGCAGCAGTAATCTTTTTTTCCATTTTTACTGTGAAACTGCCTTTAGTTTGAATGCACTACTAGTTTTGGTTTAGACACGCAACATTGTTGACAACATGTATCCAGTTGACAACATATTTGTTGCTGTATCCAACAAATATGTTGCCAACACCGTCAACATGTTGCCAACATTTTGTTACCCGGTCTGTACATACCTTAACATTTATTATTGTCAAAGTGGTACAAGGAGTTGAATTTACTTTCTAATCTAATGACGACGCGGTAAGTGGGCTCTTCTTCCTCCATTTTTAGGGACATCAACGAAAACAACATCGCTCACCGGCCATGCACTACTATCTATACCGATGCGTTCTCTATTTATTTCACTTTTGTGATTTATATTACCTTTATCTGTATTTGTATATTACATACTGATAAAGCCAGCCACTGTACTTACTATAGGGCCATTGTTTTTTTGTTGTGTGTAGGTACCCCCCGTCGCCAACGGCCGGAAACTACCACAGCGAGTCGTGCCGTCCATGTGGCGGGAAAATGCGCGACGCACGGTGACGACCGGCCGGACGGCATGCATGCACATTGTTGTTCATTGTTTTATACGGCGGCGATGTAACCAGGAGTCGGCCGGTGAGCCCGACGTCCTCTCTCGGTTTCCCCATCGTTGTTCACGTCGTTATTTTCAATCTTCATTCTACACAATATTAATACACAACGAACAAACGCCTCAGTGGATGGCCAACTAACGCCACCACCAAGCTACCAAGCAAGCAAGCAAGCAAGCACAAACTATTGCTAGATATGCGCCTCACAGTGGACAAATAATAAATCATATGATATAGCTTTTGATGACAATTTTGCCATTTATATTTGTATACTCATATATGTATGTATTAAACGTGTGCATTTTGTGTACAGTTTTGTTCAAAATGTTTGAGTGTTTTATTATAAAAGCAAGATTTATACACAGTGAAAAAATTTGTGTTAAAATTAATACATTTCACATGTCCAGCAGAATGGTCCACTGAATTTTTTATGTTATTTCAACACAAGGCATATGTGTGAAATCTATACACAAGATTTGTGTCAATGACTTAACACACAAGAGGACATACATTTTGTGTTAATTTTTCAGATTTATCAGAGTTAGTTGTTCAACTTTTTTATTCAATATTATTTTTAATTCTACTGCAGCTTAAGATATTTGAAGTCGTCAAAAATTATAACGATTTTGTTCATATATTATTATAAATGAGACTCAAAGAACGGAAAGTAAGTCAGTTCTTTGTAACAATTCTGAGAGAAGAGAAGCTTTATTTTTACAATTGTATATGTTATACAGTATAGCACCGATAATGGAAACATCAGTTTTAGAAATTTTTTGAGAGCATCAAATTAGTCAACGTCACTTTTGGAAAGTTGTATTAAAAATGTAATGCAACTTTCCAAAAGTGATGTTGACTAATTTGATGCTCTCAAAAAATTTCCAAAACTGATGTTTCCATTATCGGTGCTATACTGTATTATTACATTTATGTACCATTAACCATAATTTGACACAATTTTATTTGACATGGTATCTTTTACATAATTTGTTCTTATTTGGCTAGGAAAAAAATTTCAAAAACTTAGTGAGATAACAATTCTGACTTGTGTCCGTCTATGTATATCTACGAAAATATATATAATAAAAAGATGAGAGTAGTTCTTATTATTAAACAAAACCGAAAAATTGTAAGTTTTTTCAGTTATTGACGAATATAGTTTTATTAAACGTTTAAAAATGACACAATTTTCTTACATTTCAAGGTTATTTTGTTACAGATTCAGTTACCAAAAATCATGTAAGCTTACTTGAGATTGTATTATACCTATAACATACAATCTCGTAAGCTTACATGATTTTTTTAACTGAATCTGTAACAAAATACATAACCTTAAAATGTAAGAAAATTGTTTCATTTTTAAACGTTTAATAACCTATATTCGTCAATAACTGAAAAAACTTATAATTTTTCAGTTTTGTTTAATAATAAGAACTACTCTCATGTTTTTTATTATATATATTTTGGTAGATATATGTATATTCTAATCTAATTTTCGTACTTATAACATTCTTTTGCTCTACACCAATATAATGTTACTTCTTTTTTGTTCAAAACAGGTTAACATTTTTATTCTGTTAAATCGAAGTTTGTGTTAATATTTTCATTTAACACAAACATGGAATGTTACATTAACGCAAGGTTGTGTTATTAAACACAAAAATTTTAACCACTAGTTTTTTTTTTTACGTAGAACACAAATTTTTTTACTGTGTATCGCAAACGGTTAACTCGTTTGTTAATGAAGATTTTGAAAGCAGAAATTAATCATTAACCTGTTCCTTTCTTTCGGAATCTTCAATCACAAGCCTGTATAGGTTATTTGACTGAATTTTTGAAAAATTTTGTAAAAATCATCAAAAAAGTAATTGCTTAATTTTAAATTGTAATGACGTCACAATTTAAAAACAAACATCAGTATTAATCTATATATAACCTTAAAACTATATTCATAAGGTGTCAAAGTAATAGCATGTAATTTATTTGAATTCTGATTGATTGATTATTATTATTGGATATTCGCAAGCTAATAGGAAAATACTGAAAATAAATCGTAATTTCATCTCGCTGATGAAAACTGTTTTTATCTATAAATTTTGACGTCATTTTCAAAGAATAGCGCGTTTGCAATAACATAATCGCTGTTAAAAATTAATAATTTGCAATAACATAATCGCTGTTAAAAATTTTAATAAAATTTCTAAATAATTACCAAGTAATTTCTAAAATTTCTAAAAATTATATTTTTACATTTCATCGTTAAATCGAACACATTTAATGGTAATTCATAGAATTATTTAACATGTAATACAAATTTTAAATACATTTAAGTACCGTATAAAAATATAATGGACATTTTATATAATTTCGTATGATGGTAATTTAATTATCATAGTAAAAAACGTAAAAAACATATCCTTTTAAAACCGTCTCACCCTTCTCAAATGTGAGTAATTGACGGTTAAGTAAAGTACCTAATTACTTTTCAGGATTTTCCTGAATAACCTTGAACTGAAAAGTGATAGTCGGAAAGTCAGAAAGTCGTGGAAGAACATAAGACACTTTTAAAGCATTTCATTCCCAAGGGAAAATATATTATTAATTAAAAATATAGTATTATTAAAGAAAACGAATGATTGACTTCAAACTTTGTTAACAGAAGAGAATAAAAAGAACATAGGCTGCTTTTTACTTCGAGAATATATCTGATTTCTGTGAGAAAATTATTCAAAACTTAACTTGATATCATAATTTCAAATACTATGCAGAGGGATATAATATAGTATACTATATATTTAGTAATTCTGCAGTATATATATGAGTATAAGTTTGTGTAATGGTGGTGGCGCCGGGAAACAAAAATTAAAAAATATATAAGAATTTTATTTTCTGTGTCGTATTACCGAACTAAAATTCAGAGTAATTTTTTTACGTTCATTCCAACATGCTTTTTATTCTCTAAAATAATAATTTCACTTGACTTTCGAGGATAACATCAAATGCTTTTGTCTTTGTGAACTGGATTTCAAACAAAAATTTGCGCACACATAATTAGGTAATAAGTCGGTTTGTTTTTGATCATTTAATTTTTAAAATAATTTCAATGACAATTCAGTCTACATAATTGGATTATCGTATAATAACAACAAAAATATCATTTCAATGGTTTGTTCATTTTTTTCTACGATAGATGGCGTGTGGTTTGTTCGTTGTTGATCGCGTCGTCGCATCTCGTTCTCTGTTTATTTTCGCGTAAAACTTTTTTTTACGATAACTGATAATAAATTATTTTTTAGAGTACACAGAGAGAACGTTTAAATGTTTAGGAACTGTTCATTTCATTGTACCCCCCACACCACCCACAGTTATATTATAATGCGGGCCTGGCGGTTGCACGTTGTTGATGTTTACAGACATTTTTTTGTTTGCTATCGAAATGGATTTTTTGCTTAAGTGTAACGTTATGGTTTTTTCTAGTATGGTTCTGTTTGATCTAAAATTACTAGGAACTCACAGTTCGAACTTCCTTTTATGTAAATTTTAATTTTTACGGAACGTTCACGTTGTAATTGCATTATTGTGAATATGTGAGTCGCTGAGTTCTAAAACTATCTAATTGACGATTTTTTCAAAATTGAGTTAGATACGGTTTATTATTCAGGAGGATAAACTGCACCAAAAAATACCAACTAGACTGTGCTAAGTCAACTTTTTCCCCTTTAATTTTAATGACAAAAATACGAAACTGTTTCAAAAGTAACTAATTGCAATATTTTCCAACTGCTAAAACATGGCGTTGCAAGCAACACAAACCAGTTGCAAAACTATCTAATAACTTATATAAAAATGGCGTCATTAGAAAAACCTGGAACAAAAATAGCTAGTTAGGTAGTCAATACGTAGTACTGCAGGGCCTGCAGAAGATCAAATAATTGTATGTGATAATTTTATTACTCTCTCTAAGAAAATATTTATTATTGGAGTAACTAGAAAAAAAATACAAAGAAACTTGTGGAATTGTCAAATATAACAGGCTGCGAATGTGTGCAGAATAAAATTGTGTGAAACATCGTGGTTCTGATTTGAATTTTACTGGTTCTGATTTGAATAATTACAGTAAAGAGACTTGTTTTATAGGAGAATATTCTACTAAATTATAAGAAAATATCTTAGTTTTCATAAATTATAATAAAAACAACGTTGTACGATGTAAATAGATAGATTTTTACGAATGTTGTTTCATTTAAAACTTATTGAAAGAATAATAAACTGTTGCAAAAGTGTCTAATTGTTAGTGTTACTGCTGCAAAAGTAGCTAATAACAAAATCAACCGTTTCAAAACCATCTAATTAAAGCAAACTGCTGCAAAAGTAGTTAATTGTAATTTTTAATCGTTATTTACTAATTATTGATGAGTGGTATCGTTGTTATTATTTCTTTATAAGAACTGTATGATTTTACCTAAAAATTTAATGGTAAAAACCACATCAAAATTATTATTATAAGTGAGAAAACAGTTTTTTGTGTTTCCTAAACATTTTTAGTTGTCAGTTACATGGTTTTAAAACTCATCGACTCATGTATACGAGTATATTATGGGTGCTGCTATAGTAAGCTGTCTATGGGAAGACTATCATATTGTTAAAAGTAAAAGAAAAAGGTTGGCAGAGCACGTACCTACTATAGTAGTACCAATATATCTATTCCCGACTGTCTGTCTGCGGTAAAACAAAAAACAATAGATTTTTTTCTTAAATTAAAAAAAAAAATATAAGAAACTTTAAAACAAAAGAATGAATCATGAAAGTTTGCAACGGTCTATGTGTCTGTCTGTCAGTCAGTCGGTTTATGCGACGCACGGAACAATTCACAATCACTGTTAACTGACAAGTTACTATATGATTCGACCGTCTTGTGCGCTGCTAATGCATTCTATCTAAATTTATATCACTTTTTATGCGATCTTTTTGTCTCAGCGTGTACAGCAAAAATGTTAATTAAATGAATTATCAAGATACAAATGTACATACAATGTAAAATAAAATTAGGTGCTACTATAGTACGTAGTCGACTAGCTTGTCTGGATTTCCTAAAAATGCTAATTCATAAATAAATATTTATCAGGAAATTAAACAATTATGTATTTTAAGCAATATTTTTTGTGAAGGAAAAAATTTATACCAATCGGAATCGATGGTTCAGACAGTTTTTTTTTTTTTATTGAAGGAAATATGTGAAATGGGTCTATCATACCAGGAATATTCTTCAAATTTTGACTAAAAAGTTTATAAGTATACAGAAAGTTATTAATTATGTAAAACTCAATACGCAATAATTAACTTCTTCTACAACTATTGCTTTACTTACCACACAATAACTCCAAAGTTTATTACCACACAACTGTGTGTAAAGAATTACATTAAACTACACTTTTATTAAATTTCATAGGTACTGTATATTCTATTAAAATCTGTACCAAATTTTTACCGAACATATTAGTCGTAGATAAGATATAATGTAATGCAGTTGTAACACTAATCAATGGATTGTCAGATTTTCTACTTTTTTATACCTACTATATCCAGATTATAGTACTGTAAGATGGGATTACTTTACGCCACTTCCAGGAATTTTTGTTGCAAAATTATTTTGTAAAAAGTATAGTTTTAAAAAAAATTACTTATTAGATTGATTTTGAAATTTTCTTAACTGTTTTAAGCTCATACATATCCCTTTTGTAGCAATAAATATTTTTTATAAAAAGTGGTGGATGCAGGCTGTTTGCACCACCTAAAATAGGTATTATAATTTATTTTATCTACGACTACCATGAAATTTCTTGTTTATTGTACAACTTGTCTATGAGACGACGATCTCTGTCGCCGTCGTTGCCTTCATTATAATCTCTCTTTTTAGCATAATATGTATTCCGTCTGTCTCTTTTTAGCATAACAGTTCGTGTCAGTTCTCCTCTTCCCTTCGTCCTACTATTAGAGATCGTCGTCTCATAGACAAGTAGTACAAAATACTATCTAGGTAAGCTATGTTTTTACATACAACTGTACAAAAAATGGCTCTTTACACGTATGTATACATAAAATACCACAAGTTGCTATACTTTTACTAATTCTTATATTGTATATTATATTACAATCTATACAAAAATTTTACCTAGCAACCGAATGCTTACATTTGTTTTTAATTTTCAAATTCTACATAAATTTAATGTAGGTATTGTATTTGTATCAAATTTTTATCGTTTATTGTGAATTTCATGTTCGTCGTAGATAAACTATAGTACGTAACTCGGTTGTGAAGCATACTACACACTCGCGTAATTACGCACTGGCTGCTGCGCAGTTCTTGCGTAATATTTTTCGCTCGTGTGTAATATGCAACTTACAACCTCAATCACGTAATATACTATTAGATTAACAAATTGTTCGTTGTAAAAGGAAACATTATGACATCTTTTCTCATTCTTGGCGCAAAGTTACCTCGCTAGGAGAAACGTATTCCGTTTTACGGTATCCACTATATTCAGTTTTGTTCACTAATATTATTGTCCGCTTGATACAAATCAAATAGACCACGTACTATAGTAAGAACGAAAAGTATTTTAACGTTTTGCCTTCTAACGAATTAGAAATTATAAAATATACAAATTACGGAAAAAAAATTATGATTGTAAATAATTTACTTGCTATAAATCATTTTAATAAAAAAATTAACATACGCTATGCAGTCAGTACGTATACAACTGTAGAATCAAGATTATAGACGTTGTGCATTAGAACTATAATTATTAGACGTTGTTATAGGATGATAGCAGTTCACTATATTTGCAGTACTAAACTTATCGTAAGTGTACTATATCATTAGACGACCTTAGTACGGATTAGTGAGAGTAATAACAGAGTCGGTATTGAAATAATCAGTTATATATTACATACAGTGTGTGTTTTTATAATCCTAGCAAATAATTTTGTTACAAAATATTTTTGAAAATTACATTTTAAATTTACCACCTAATACAAAATTAAATTTATTTTTGAAAAAAAAAAATTTATAAAACACTACTGTTCCAATTTACAACAAGTCCACTCCTATAATGCTACTCAAATACTGTTTGTTTATGTCAAAATTGCTTTAAAATCTATTTTCGTTCCGTTTAGAGTTAAGAAGTTTACATTATTACTTTTTTCATAATTATAGTTATCAAATATGCGAAACTTTTAACAAAAATAATAATTAAAACTCTTAAAATCTATATTCAATTAATAGAAATAATTTATAGCACATTCTTAAGTAGAAATTTATGTTTTAATTTACTTTAATTATTAGTTTTATAATGAAAAAACGAAAAAAAACTTCTACGTAAGTAATTTAATTTTGTGGAGATAATTAGTAGATACTTAATTATACACTGAATTAATTTTATTCATTTTTAATAGACAAAATTTTGGTCTACTTTTTTCAAAACAAAATTTTCAGTTGCATCATTTCTTAAAAAAAAACTTGGCCAGAATGGGTGTTTAAGTGTACTAAAGTCGATATTAGACAGGTATTTTTAAATTACAATAATGATCAAAATTGGAAATTAATTGAAAATATCTTCCTTTTTAAGTTAAAATAACAAAAGTATTTTTGGTTTAATTATAATGCATGTTTAAACGGTTACATTACATGATTATAAGTATTAAGGGGGCACCAGTTATAATTAAAAATAAAAATGTTAATTAAATATTATTTATTAGATAAAATTTTCATTAAAATGCCATAAAATTTTACGAGTCTGTTACCACCTTCTGTCCATTGTATACGAATGTATATAGGAGGCATGCCTACAATCGTATGTTTTTTTATAAATTCTTAATTTTTTTTTGTTTTTTATTAATTAAAATTTTATTAGTTGTTAATTATAACACATCGTAAATTACATTATGAATTAAACTAGTAATTCAAATTAGCATTTTTAAATACAGTTAAGGTTACCTAACTGTTATCTTTAATAACAATCTCATATGGGGATGGCTGCTAGAAAATTATGGGAGAATTCCACATTGATCGACAATTCAACATCAAAGTATAAAACCACATTAGTTTAAATTACTATCCAAATTTTTCCTAAAAATAATTTAAAATTATTTACGGTTATTCATATTTCAGTTAAAAAAAGTCGGTTTTTTTTCCTCTTAAGATAATCCACTTAGATAAATTTTTGAATTAAATTGAGCAAGGCTATTGAAAAAAATCAGATTACACATTATAATCAAAATAAAAAATAAATAAATAAATAAAAATTCATTCAGTGATTATTAAATTAAGGTCTATAGGCGTTTCTTACGTAAAAGTTCAAAAATCTTTTACACTTTTAGACACGACCAATTTAGTCATAAATCTTTTTTGATATAAAAAATTATTTTGTACACCAAGTGCCATGCGATCAATAATATTATGTGGCTCACGATTTTTTTTAAATTAATTGAAATTTATTTTCGAAGCGATTATTAATCGTTTTTTAATAACAGTTTCTTTTTTAAAACAGTTAAAGGGAAACTATTTTTTAAGGAGAATTTGTTTAATAAATACAGCTTCGGTTCGTTCAGTAGAAAAAGACCGAAGATAATACGAAGATTAAAAGAAATCAGATTTTATTTCCCATCAAATGTTGTGCTTAACTTAAAGTCCATATACCGTCGTCCCTCAACTTATTGACAATTTAACTTATTGACAATGATCGTAGTTTACCTCAAGTTATAGACAAACCATCTGTATGTACGCATTGCCACACTACGACACAGCACGTATGACCTTGGGTACATACATATGATTTGTCTATAACTTAAGGTAAACTACGGTCATCGTCAATAACTTAAATTGTCAATAAGTTGAGGGACGACTGTATGTACATATCTTTCCGATATAATAAAAATGTTTTCGGTTTCCAAATACTAGTTTTATTCCGATATTTTAACTTAAAAAGAATAAGTATAATTAATACAAAAACAAAACAGGGATAATTTGCAGTATTGGGAAATTTTATTCTAAATAAGTATATGATTTTTAACAGTAACTTGATATCCAAAGTGTTTTATACCATTTTCCTTTCCATCGAAGCTGTTTCCTTTTCATTAGGAGAAAGTAATAATCGACAAATTCTTTTTCAAATTAATATAAAAATTTTGTCAAGTAGTTATACATAATATATTATTGCGCTCCACGCAATTTGAAGACGATTCACTGTTTAGTTTTGGAGATACTGTAAAAAAACTATAGAAAAATATTATTTCAATATCATTTTGTTAACAACTCACCAATGTAGTTATACTATCTGTATGTATGTTTTTGTTGGTTTGTTGGTATCAAGGCTACTAATATCAAAAAGATAATTCTACCTATCACTCTAATATGTATGTGCTGATATTAGTATATACATAATATGCGTTCACAGCTTTATCCAAATAGAACTACTTAAGCATATACTTATGTAACCCACACGCTTTTTCACAGACGAGCTTTAACACTTAAGTCATGACGTATTCAAATTGAAATTTTATCTTAAGTCCAAATATCATAGAAGTGAAGCCAGCATCGTATACTTGCAATCATTAAAACTCATAAGCCTAGTTTTTTTAACCCTTAACCGGTAAGGTGAATTTTTATAATACTCACGGTAAAGTGATGTCTGAGAGACATCAACAAATTAACATACCGCGGGCTGGTAACATAGATAGCCAAGACTGGAGACCACACGTATATGCATGCATCAAACACTCCCCTTGCGCCAGCAGGGTAAAAATTGCCCTAAACCCTAAAGGAATACACAAACGTTCAGTTAACAAAAACAAGCAGGGAGGAAGAAAACTGAAAGAATATATTTGTATACGACTCACAGACATCACCTTACCGGTTAAAGTTTAAAAGGAGAAAGGAATATATTTTTTAGTCTTTTTAAATAATGCTACACTCATGCCACGTCACGTCTCATACTAAACTCATTTAAATTGTGTTACTAGACAACCTAAGTATACTATATTCCAAAAATTTACAAACAGTTAAAATTCAAAAATGATAATTTTTTCTGTTAGTTGTCTGTAGGTAAGAATAGGAGCGGGGTCTTGTAATTTTAATAATGACATCATAATTTCATCAATGTGTATCCGTTAAAATAAGAATTAATTATCAGTAATTTTTGAAATATTTTTTGTACGTTTGAAAAGAATGAAAATTTCTAGTTTAGCTCTATAGTTGAATTAAATAATTTCAAAATTTCTGATCACCAGGCACTTTAACAATTGTAAATTAATGTAATTGTAAGTTTGAGTACATAAATCTACCAGAAACATGTTTTTTTAAGCAATGAAACAATAACACTACTCTAGATAATATAAATATTCAAATAATGTATTTTTGCAAATAATACATTAATCAAATGTGTAATAAAGAAAAAAAAATACAGGTGCGGCTTTGTCACTTTTTTGTAGTAGGCACAAGTCAATAAAATAATTCTTATCAATGTTTATATAGATAAAAAATTAATTTAAATTTCAAATTAGTTCAATAAATATTATTTATTATTGTATGCAGTTATTATAAACTGATTAAAATATTATATTTCAATCGTAAATGACACTTATCAGGTATAGTAATCGGTAGTAGTTAATCTTTTCTTTCAGTTCATTCAATTTAAATTATGTAAAATCCGTGTAAGTATTACAAAATTTCTCACAAAAATTACCGTACAATTATTCTGAATTATACAAAAACATTCCCACTACGACATGTTTGATTGTCTTTCTTGATTATAAATAATTCAAAATTAAATCTGGAACAATAAATGATAGATACAACCGTTCTCCTAATTCTGTACACTAATTATTTAAAATTCAACCGGTATTATTTTTAAACCTCCAGTTTACCAATTTACTCGATTTAATCTTATAAATATCTAGAAAGTAGAGTTTAAATTGATTAAAATAAATATCTATAATCAGGCGTATTAACCTAATTTTTCGTAAAATTTGATTTATTATCATCAGTTACGATTACAGTAGCGCACGCTTCATTGCACACTAATTATTATGGTATTGACTAAACAATTTGTAAATAAAACCAACGTTTTTTGCTTCGTTGGTCATCCAACAATTAGCCAGATTGGTTCGCGGTGTAAGTAGTGCAAATGCACAAATTTTGTTTATATAATAAATTGTATTTTTGTTTTTATTTTTCACATAAGCTTTATTATATAAAAATATGATTTATTTTTATTTTTAAGAATTAATTACTTAAATTTTTTTCATAAATAATTCATGTAAAGAAAATATTTCATTGTTTTGATTAATTAGAGTTATTATATTCATAGCAAACACAAAAAAGAAAAATATTTTACATTAAACAATAGGTGTGTGTGCCTCGGTAAACGTAAATCAAAAACAACGACAGACTATCAACTCCAATATACAGTAGCTAGACCAGCAAGTTGGTAAAAACTGGTCAAAGTAGATAGATTTCTGTTTTATGTCGTACTTGGTCGGTTAGTACACATGTAAAAACTTGCATGTATTGTATTACAATTAGTTTTATAGAACCTCATACAAAGTGCATTGTCGAAATGTTTGTGAGATTAATACAAAATTTATTGCTATTAAACACGACACTGTGTTATATACTACACTACTATAGTATACTTACTATATACAATTGCAGAGAGAGGATTTGTATGTCAAGACATTTTTTGCACGCGTTTAGATAGAATAAATATGTGTTTGCATACATATCCATTTTCTATATTTGTATTATGAACTATGATCGAATGGAATACTGATCCCTCTAGGACCTGGGCCTTGAGTGATAAATTTTAGGGGACTATAGTTGCATAAAATTAACATTTTTTTGAAAAATACAGGCTGTTTCAGGCTAGTGGTTTCCCGTCACCTGACACCAACTTTAAGCATTAGGTAGCGGTTCCACTGGATACGAATTCATCCGAAAATTCATTCGTACGAACTTATCCGAGTTAATACGAATTAAACAAATGCATACATTTAGATATGCGTCGTTACACTGCTTACGACTCTTTCGTACGAGCTCGTACGATTTTTTGATACGACCAAAATATTTTGTTTTTTGATGCGAATTCGTACGAAAAAAATGCAATGGATATAGAAAAAATAATTATTTTTGTTGAACAAAGGCGGTCTTCAGGGGATCAAAAGCATAAATATTATCATAATAAAAAGTTAAATAAAAAATTTTGGAATAAGGTGGCAGAGGAAATGTTTAGATAATTTTTTAATTACATAAATATATTACGATATAATAAAGCTAACCTAACCTAACAAAAACATTTTAAGTATATGTAATGAAAAATTAATTAACTAAATATTGAAGCTGAAATTCAGTAGATTTTAAAATGTAATTGAATGTGACTTACGACATGTTCAAATATTCTAAAAATTTCCGTTTGTCTTGAAAAATTTCCTCAAAGTAATTCCAGAACTCAGCTTTTTTTGCTCTACATGAATAATAAATAATCGTTTACACAGAATTGTTTGTTTTCTATAATTAGAAATTTTGAAAACGATGATTCTAATAAATAAGATTTGGTAACTGGATCCATTGTTTGATATCATGCAATATGTACTAACGGTTTTCAATTTAAATATGAATTCGTATTACGATACCGTATCCAATGTAACCACACAGTCGTACGAATGAATTTCGTATGGGCTCGTACGAATCAATTTTCGTACGAATTCGTATCCAATGTAACCGCAGCCTTATATTTTCCCTACGAATATCGATTGTATATAGAATTTTGACTCAGTTTTGTTTCAAGTTTATTTTTGAGAGACTTAAATCGAAATAAAGTATCAAGTCAATATTCACTGAAAGAAATACCATCATGAAGTTAGTCTTATGCTATAGAAAATCGCAAACCGCTAACGAAATAAAATCGAGTACGAAAACTAGGCACCATTTAAGGTGATGAGATATTTTATCAGGTTTATTCCTCATACAGTATTCGATATCAAAAAGCCTCATATGAATTTTGATACTTTTCTTTTGGCATTCCTCTTCTTCACAAATTTATGTCTTTCTAACAAATTGACTCTTAAGTTGTTAACTCTTCTGAATCACTCTGTATCAATACTTCATAAATAAGTTATCACCCCATACAGTTGCACCTTATCAATAGCCCCCATGTATTTCATTTAAATATTTTGATAATATAATTTTATTTTACAAATTATATAACGAAAAACAATAGATAAGCAACAGTGAATGGCGTGTCCTACTGTAAATGTAAATAACTTTTTTTTTTTAAAAGAAATTTCATAATTAAGTTGTCAATTTGAATGTGAGCAATCAACTCAACAACGCAATAAAATAAATCAGGTTCGTTATCTTTGCTAAAAAAAAGTACAACCAATTAATTTTGTTGAAATTTTGAATAAAATTTGTTATTAGCCTGAAGGCATCAAAAAATACAATAGAATAACTAAATGAAAACGTACCACTTTCGTAACGTAGATGTGGTTTCCATTCTCTTTTACACATTATATTAATAATTGTGCGTAAAATAATTCATTTAAACAATATTATTACAGAAATTTTTACTCTATTAGTTAACGGTAATTAATAATTAATAATATAATACATGCATCTGAATTGAACGCGGTCAACCAACGTCACACATCAACCAGAAATTGATTTTATCAAAAGATTAGTTTTTGTTATTAAATTAAAAAACATTAGCGAAGATTAACTGAACGACCGGAACTGGATACCTACTGAGCATTAAACTTGAATTCACAACAGCAGGAAATTTATTTGTTAATAAATAATTTTCATAATTTTTGAATATTAATTTAATTTAGAGAATTAATTATGTTTTTGATAAATAGCCGGTTGCAGTTTAATACAGTTATACGTAGGAAAAAAAACAAGAAAACTATTACACGGATGCCGCGCAAAACGGTACACCAAGAATGGTTTGTCTCTTTCTATGTTACTATATGTGAAGCGTATATAGGGTGTTCAAAATGTATACATATGTAGATACGCACACAAAGACAATAAAGGTAACATAAGTGTGTTAAAAATAAAAAATAAAAAAAGTTTTGTACATACCAAACCCGTAATAATAAATGCACATATAACAATATCATTTTTTTAGTTAAAAATATTTTTAGATATTCATATTATGATATCGTTTTTGAGAAAAAACATCGTGAAAAACGCACATATTCTGTTCAAAACTAAATATGTATTTAATTATCAAATACATTAATTTATAATTTTGTATAAAAAATACATAAGCACATGACAATTTAAAGATTTGAAAATAATATATATGTACATATGTGACTAAAAGCTATCAATTAATGTTTAAATAAATCAGAATATACATATGACATATCTTACATGAGGATACATAAATTATGTACGTATTTGTTTTATTTAAAAAGTTGCATTATAATATCATTTTTAAAATTTTAAATTAAAATATCTAAAGGAACATACTGTATACACAACATTTTAGCAAAAAAAAAAACTTGTGATAAGGTAAACAAATAACGTTCCATCTCTTTCTCTGTATTCAATTTGTAAAGTAACCTTATTGCGAAGCAAACGTGTAATTGTTTGAAGTTTTTTTGTTTAGCCATAAGATGAAGCAGTTCATCCATGCAAACAAAATATATTGAATGATTTGTTACAAACCAGATCAGTGAGGATTTTAAACAATTAATGCAAATCTATATATTGTTGTCAATAAATTCAACCAAAATGCCACTTAATTAAATAAATTACTTTTGAATACCATCGGGATGAATTCTCACTTTTAACAGGCTAGCGGTCATAACTTACTATGACGAATCGCTCAACTGGTGTACTATTTTGACAACTAATACGCTTTATATGAGATTGTTGATGGGACGCAGTGTTGTATTGCAGTTAGTCAGGCTTCACTTGACACCGTACAGTGATCGTGACCGTCAACCTACTAAATTATGTATATAAAAAAATTGAAAAAAGAAGCTAATAATAATTATAACAAAAAAGAAAGTTTTGTAGTCCGGGAACCCAACACATTTTCCATGTATGATGCATACCTATACACATAAAAAGACAGGGTAAAAGTGCAAAAGACGCACAACTTATTTATGTAACGGATTTAAGTATACATTTATAAATTTGTTTTAATAATTTTATTCAGTAATATTGTTTTAAACATTGCAACAGTAATGCATACATACATTCATAGAATAATTTTTTGAATAAATACATAAATATAAATATATAAATTTTGAAATTCAGTGTTTTGCGAACGAAACTTAAGAATGGAAAATGATTAAAGAAACATCAGCTTCATTTTACAGGATCTTTTTAACGATATCGCACATGATAGATGGGATACGTGGAAATATTTTTGGAGTTATTTACAAAAAAACGAAAATTATTATCCATTTTCCACTATTTCTTTTAATGATTTGGATATGAAATATTGAAATCTACCCCGAAGCAGAGTCTCTATTTTTCTTTTTAGATTTTACAAATTCAATTATTTATATCTCTGAGAGCTATACTGGACAAAATTTAGTTGATACAATTTTAAATGAGTGTTCTTAGCAAGTATTAATATCCACTTTTTTTCCAAATTCTTAGACTCACGTTTACAAAGTTATAATGGTGAGGATTTATACGAGGCTTTGAAGCTTTATACGAGGCTGGGAAATGAAAAATGATGAAAGGAACGTCCAACCAATTTTAATGAACTTTTTTAACGATACCTCCATTTTCCATTGCTGAAAAGTTACTTTAATAAATTAAAAAACAATTTTTTTTATGCTTTATACTTTAACTGGGGTCTGTACCTATAACATATACATACAAAATTTGATGTTCATGTTAGGGGTACAAAATGCAGAAATTATGGATTCCGAGATTTTCCTTCCGGAACCTTAATAAAATGATGCAAATCTTCTAATGTCTACATATTTTAATTGTATTGATATAAAAGGTAATTATTTTAACAGTATTGTACTACCTAAATGAATTTATTTAATAATATCACAATCAAAAAAATTCGTTAAGTGCGTGTTTTTGACACGCACTAAGTAATGCCATCTCAGTGAAAGTGTTAATTTATGATTTTTTGTTCTCTATAGTTGTTAACTCTACAGCCCTCTTGCGTTTATTCAATATGGATGTACAACTCAATAATTATTCAATCACGTGTTCAATTCAATCACACAACGATATTAATACGTCATCTTCGATGACATAAAAACGTATAAAATTTCAACATATTTTTGAAACAATAATTTGACGTTTTTGTTCGGCGCAGTGTTTAAATAGAGACATTTATAACATAGACGGATGGGATATTAGTGCAAGAATTTAATAATGAACACTGTAAGAAATGGCTGAATATGATGTGTGTTTTTTAAAAATATTTTTTCTGAATGACAGATGATTAATGATGAAATCTGTAGCAAGCGAATGAACTGTACAATATCATGTGAGAATAGAAGTATTGAATGTGAGTGAACACAGTTAACAGTAGGTTGGCCAGTTCAGTTCCGTCGGCAAACGAGAGAATGGCAACCATCATTGTTCAAGTGGGTTGGGTTTAAAAATGTTCTAAATTACATGAACCAAATGCTATTTTTAAATTAATAATTAATTAAAAATCATCGTTTGAGTTTCTTCTATTTTTTTATATATGTATTTCCGTTTTTTGTTTGGGTCCCAAAAATAAATTATATTTTTCGACAGTTGGTTGATGAAGGAATTATCTTGCTAATATCTTAATTTATTTTTCTTTTTTTCTATTTTTAATTATTGCTGTAACTACAGATAAAAATTGAGGATTTTATAATTTTTCAAAAATTAGTTGTATTAAAAATGAATTTATTGAGACATAAATGGAGTTTATAGCATTTTAATTTCTAGTTTTATTGAAGTTTTCCAGTCTTTTATTCTATTTTAATATTATTTTTTATAAGCACAGTTAGGCAGATGTTTTATTTTCATATTGTATAAACTTTTTACCACTTCACTGATGAGTATACTTCGAAAACAGAGTAATAATGTTTCTCGAGTTAAGAAATCTATCAGATCTTATGATTCATTCTTTCAAAAACATAAAAAAAAATATATGACCCAAGAATTGCAATAATATTCGTAAATGTTTTAATAGAAACAAAATAATTTAGAGTTGTGGGTTTAATGTAAAAACTGATCTATACGCAAAGTAGAAAAAAAATTTAATTATGGTAAGGAAATTTCCAACTCTAAAATTACTCTTATAATTAATCATAAGTTGTTAACTCTAAAATAAAGGAATAATTTAAATAGGAAGAAGAAAAAAAATAAAATGTTTTATTTTAAATCACAGTCTTTTATTATAATTTTAAAATGAGTTTATAAATAAAAATTAATACAAACAAGAATTGTAATAGGAATTTTGTCATATTTAGCTATGTATAACATTAGGTATTTTTTCTTTCTTTCCGTTTTTCTTTATTAATCAGAGAAACCAACGACAACTGAAAAGAAAAATTAACTTTTCAAATTTAAAAAAGATAATGTTAAGATAATACATTTTTAAGGAAGCAGGTATTACACTAAACATAATGTAAAAAAAAACTTCTTGTTGTTTTGTTTCTCTGAAATTTAGTTTACGATGTTAAAATTATGGAAAGTATTTTAAAATGTTTCTCTTGTTTCCTAATAACATTTTTTTTGAATTATTTGAATTTTTCTGTTTATGGTTTTAAACTAAATTCAATTAAAAAATTAATATTTTTAGCTAAAGATATTAATTACTGACAAACTAAGCGCTAAAAACATTTTGTTTTTGATTGCTTCACAAATATTTATAGGTAGGTATACACAAAATTAAAAAAAAAAGTGAGAAATTTTTTATAGATAAAAAGGAAAAGTCAGAATAATTTAACGCTTTGCCCTTATAAGACATGTCTAGCATGACAAGGTGGTTTGGCCATTGGCTCAACCATATTTTACATTTAAACATTAAAATCTGGGTCTGTGGACAATAAATATCATTGAACCAACTTTTGAAAGTAACAAATCTAACAAAAAGAGCATTTAAAACATTTAATTCGAGCTTTGAGAAAAAAGGTTGCAAGTTTTTTTTAAAAAATTAGGAATAAAAATCATGCGTCATGTCATGTGTCACATATCTTACCAGCTAGCCGAGAAACACGTTTAATTTTGCTTGAGTGCAAAGAGTTAAAAAAAATTATTTCTGTAACCCTATTATCTACATATTATATCTGTGTATACAGCATATTAAATTTTCAAAATTTTATCTTTCATTTTGTTAAATGTTGATGCTTTTTTAAAAGTGTAGGTAACTACTTCCATTATTTTATTAATAATTTTGTTACACTTTCAAAAATAAGAGAACATTTTTTAAATTTTATTATTAAAATTATTTATATAGGTATTGACTTATCCACTCTAATTCAGGTTGTTAACCGCTCCAGTTTAATTTTTACTAAACTTAGATAAAATCAGCATTTTTCTACTCAATGAAATAAAAGAGGTCCTGCAGCTAAGGTATACCTCATTTCAGATACAATTGATCAGGAGTTTTCGTTAAAAAATTAAATAATTCTTATATTCGAAACAAATCAATCTTCTATTCTTTCCTAAAAATAAACTGCAAATTTAAAATTTACATAAATGTAATAATAAAAGAGATAAAGCCAAGAAAACGGAAATTATTTAAATTCAAAGTGACCAAGTATGGTTAAATTTAACTGAAATGAACCATATATTTTACAGAATGTTTCAAAATTTCTATAAAAACTTTCTAAAAATTTATTTAAACACCCTAAATATCGATTCATTTGTACATCAGTTTTATTTTTACTTTTTTTCTGCATATATATTCAATAGGAAGAATCCAAATAATAGAATTTTTATTATTGTTATCTAGAAACTCACAAACAATAAAACAAATTTTTTCGTATTTTTTTTTTTTTTTTACCAGTGACAACAGCTACAACTTTAGAACAAACTATTGTCCGATGCGCTATTTAGTTCACGTTAGCTTGCACATATAAATATATTTCTATACGTGCACAAAACACGTTGAGTTCAGTTCGTTCAGTTGTTACCGATGGGACATTATTGTTTTGTTAAAAAAAAAAAACTTCCACTCAATATTATTTTCAACAAAACAGAACCAGTTTCCCTAGAAAAAAAAAATATTTCGGAATTTTTGTCAATATTGCTTGAATAAACAAGCATCTTGAAGATATATTAAACCAGTAGGCTTAATAACAATTATACAGAATTAATACATTGTAATAGGATTCATTAAAAAACAACTTATTTTACATTTTTATTATATTTTTATTAACAATAATTATGATGATAATATTAGCGATAATAATTATGTATGCTAATTTTTATACACGCATAATTAAATTTATACGGCATTAATTGCATTGCAATTATGTTAATAAAGTAGCGGCATTAATAAAATGCGTTTTTTAATACACCTTTTTGCAGTGCTTTCTATATTATGCATAAGTATGTAGCGTTAGGTACGATGCAATATATTTTTTATTATATTGTGAAGATGATCAGCGAAGTGATTGAGACTGGTTCAAAATGAAAAAAATTATTAATTATTTGGGTTATAGAGCTTTGAGTATATTAACAATATCTAAGGCCGGTTTTCAAACAAAAGTACTAAATGGAAACTCGTGTCGATTACAGCAAAAGAATTTAAAAAATTTTTTCCGCAGCTTTGCATGCTGTAATACAATTGAATCGCTTTATAAGTTGCTTCGGAGCTGTAGGAGAATATAATTCTAAGAATTCCTGTACCCCTTGTGCTTTGTAGTCGACCACCGTTAGTGATGAGCAAAATTAGTCTTGGTCTTGCAGTCTTGTCTTGGTCTTGCATTTTTTGCAAGATCAAGACCAAGACTATAAGTATGGCTGCAAGATCAATACCAAGACTTAAGTGAGCAAGACCAAGACAAAAGCAAGAAAAAGCAAGACTCTTGCTAAACTATTTAAATGGTTTGAAAGTATAATTAATACCGTAAAGAGAGAAAATTCTGATTTTAGAAGGAAAAACTTCGGTAATAAATAAATGCAAGAAAGTGCAAGATGTTTTAGCAATACCAAGACCAAGACCAAGACTGCATTTTGCAAGACCAAGACCAAGACTCAAACTGCTCTAGCAAGACCAAGACCAAGATTCTTAATGCAAGAACAAGACCAAGACCAAGACTGCCAAGTCTTGGTCTTGGTCTTGCGTTTGCTCATCACTAACCACCGTAACTCGCACTTCCCCTATTTTTCAAGCGTGTGAGTGTGTACTTATTTATAATTAAATTGCCCGGACGTTTAGTGCAGTATTATACCATTCCTTAGAAGCGGCACAAAATCTACCTATTGTTAATAAATAAATTTATTAATATTTTCTAAATGCGTTCTATAGTTTGTGTGACAGGAGTTTAAACGGTATTGTCCACACATATTTTCTTTAAAAAATTTTTTAAAATCTTTTGTAGAAATTGTAAATAATATTGTTAGTCAAACAAAGTTTGTCATATAATCCGCGCCATGAACGAACAAAACTTGCTTTGGTCAACTACACATGTATTATGTAAACACGGACCTATAAGAATTCTTATTTATTAAACATCAATACCAATGTTCCGGTCTCATAACGAGAGACTGAAATGAATTTTTTTCGGTCATGGGAATGTTTACAATAGAAATAAAATTGGTGGACTTACAACGAGCGGACTATAACGCGATTCGACTGTATTTGAAATTATGGTATGTTAATACGTTTAGAGCGGTAGTTCACAAACCTTTTTTTACGCGACCTCCCCCCCCATTTGCACTTAAAAATTTCAAACGACCCCCGAAATATGTAGAAATCGGTATAGGAAATGTGTAAAAAAATGTTTATTTAAAATTATTAAAAGATAATACTCCATCATGCTAATAAAAGTGTTACTTTTCTTATGTCCACCATAGTACCATTGTCAATATTGATAATCACTTATAGAACTGTAGCAGAACGCGTCGTACCGTTTATTTTCCATTCCCAGATATTTATAACCAGAGCCATTTGATCGTTGCACGGTGGTGACATCTAGAAAGAGTTATGGATCCACCATCTTTTATCTGTTATACATTCATATTACGGTACACAGTGTTTGTAAGTTATGTGTAATGTATACCATACCATTGGGTAGGGTTGTCAAGTATACTGTTAAAAACAGTATTATACTTTATTTCATTGCGTAATACTTGTAACTGTCGACTAAAAATAAAATACACAGAAACAGTTTATTTTTACATGCCGTTAAAATACAATATAATTATTAAAAATTGCTAAACTAAACAGTGAACTCCAACATAATATACCTAATTCATATTTACCCTGCTTATGCTCACCACATCAAAAGGTAAATGTCCTAATCCAACGTTTCTTCAATTTTTTTTTTTTGTTTTCGTGCCACATATTCTAAAAAAAAAATTTCGTGTCGCGCCTATGTAATAAAAGTAGAAGAAATTTACATATTATTATTAAAAAATATTAAATATATCATTTTTTTTAAGATTTCGTACGGCGCCCCTTTGAGAAACACTTTCATTACGCATAACTATTTTAGATAGTTATCTTAAATATTCTGAATAATTTAAAAAAGTGAATTATACAATAAAAAAAAAAAAAACTGATAAGTATTTTGTTTCTGAGACAAAGAAATCGTTACAGAATCATCCCAGCAAATTTTTAATATTTTAGAATTTTAACAAATTTCATAATGATACGACTTTGATTTATTTAGTTAAATGATTTGGTTTCAGTGAAACTAAACGGCTTTCCTTGGTCAGAACATTACAGTTTTGCAAAAAACATGCTTATTAGAAGATGAAGACTTTCAACAAAAACTACTGGCGAAAAGTATGAACATCTACTAAAGAATGCTTGAAATGTCACGAGGCAAAAGAAATAGAGCCTCTGTGAGTCACAATGTGATTCTGCCGAAAAGTAGTCAATTTTCACAATTTTTTTTCGGATGGATAGGATGGGGGAATGGGGATGAATTTTTTTTTTACGATTAATACCACTACCAAAAATATTTTACAATACAAAGATATTTTTTTTATTTATTTTTTATAATTATTATAAATGTTTTTGAAAAAAGTGTGTTATTCAAAGCGCCGCAATTTTTTCAGATTTCAAAAGAAAAAAAAAAGTTCCCATAGGGATATAGCGGCATACCTACAGATTGATAATCTATTTGATTTTTTTTTCGGATAAAAACTGCGGCCGCAATCGTGGGCAGCGAATTTCAGCCTTTTTTAAAGACATTTTTTTCAAAAAATTATAATAATTATAAAAAATAAATAAAAATAAATAAAAAAATATTTTTGTATTGTTAAATAGTGGTATTAATCGCAAAAAAAATTCATCCCCATTCCTCCATGCTATCCATCCGAAAAATGTTTGCGAAAATTGACTACTTTTCGGCAGAATCACACTGTGATGGTACCTTAAGACTTACCTTTTATTTTTCTTTTCCGACTTTGTTGCACTATATTTTCTGCATAAAAAGTTGGCAACCCTACTTATAGCTACACATAACGTCAACCATCGATGTTCCCGCCGAAGTCATGCCAATGTGGTGAAATGCCCAAAGCCGTTCGGCAAATGATTAAACTAGTTTCATATACCCTATGTATCAGTATGTGGGTGTATGTCGTTCTCAATATACTTAAGCTCAATATTCATAATTCATATAAAATAATACGGTGTCATCTGCTCGCCGCCGTAAGTAGATATCATTTTGTGCGCGCACGGTCTTGTCATACCTAATTTTCTCACTATAATGTGGGATTTATGGTTAATAAAATGGTTAAAACTATCTGCATACGTAAATGACGCTGTACGACGTCAAGTGTAAAGTGTATTTCTTTACAAAACGTGTGATAAAAGTTGAGCAACGACCCCTGAAATGATATTTAAATTCCGAAACCATTATTTATTAAATAAAATATTTATGAAAATAGTCTAATTTAAAATCTATAAATTATTTTAGTCGTGAAATAATTTATGAGCTCTTTATAATAAGATATTCCAACTTTTCCGAGACACACTATACAATTATATGTATACTATAGCGATTGTAAGTGATTTATTAAAATTTTATGACCTGTAATTTATTCATTATTCAAACTTAACTTTTATCATACAACTGTTCTCTTGTGCTATGCCGTAAGAAACATACATTGTACAACAATCACAATATAACTTATATAAGTAAACAAACCTGACCTTGTGGAATATATCACACATAAATTCTATTTAAAGCTTCCACATTCAATTCGATTTCATAACAATACGTTTTATATAATAATATGATAAAAATGATAAAAATATAAAATCATTCCTGAACTAAATCGGAAGCCATATTGATGACATATGATAACTGGAAGCCATAATGCATTTCAACGTGACTCACCCTTCATAACTCCACCCCTAGCGTCCATCAAAATGACATAAAACCTTCCCTCTTGTGAAACGTTGCTCCACCTAAACAAAACGAACCGACGGCCCGTGTCTGTGACACACATACACCGGCAAATGCATAAATAAATAAAAAGAAAAATATGGACGTGTAGAATTTATGTACATTGACTGCCATCTATTAGATATTTGCTAGATTTCTTGTTGACCTTTGCCTGTTGCGCTTGAGTTTTGTCTGTAGTCGTACTAAATAGTTTATGGTTTAACACCTAGAGGGAACACAAGTGTGTGTATGTTTATTTATTGGTTGTGTATACTCACTTTGATAATAAAATGTTACTTTTATTTTATAGCTTTGTATTAAAACTTCTTACATGACAAACACCGCTTTTTAAGAGAGTATTTGTGTTGTACTTCTCGCTAAATTGAGTTGTTTATTGTTTTATTTATTACTTTTAGAGTATTTTCATGATACCAACAATAAAATTTCTCTTATATACATAAGTAAATTTTTTTTTACGTCTTGAAAACTTTTTTTGTATATAAAAAACTTTAATGTCTATTGTTTTCAAAACGGTTTTCTATTTTTGGTATATTTACCGGCATTTTTTTTAAATTTAATGGGTAAAAAGATTGATCAAATTTTTTGCTATTGCTAGAAATGTACTTACTGTAATGTCACCAGCGCTGCCACCAATACTTTTGAAGGGGTTATGTTATTCATGAGTTTTTTTTTTTTTGTTAAATGGAGGAAATAGAAAAAGTGGGGACATTAATGGAGAAAAGTTTTAACCCGTTTTCGATTCTTTGTAACCTTTAAACGGAATTGTCTTTTTCATTGAGTTCCTTTTTTGAGTATTCCAGAAAAGTAGGTTAGATAAGATATTAAATTAATTAAATGTTGTGTTGGATTTGCAACTAATGCTTTGAAAGCGAATACTGACTTTTCCACCCTTTTTAATTTGTTTCTATTGAATAGTATAAATGATGTGTGTACCTTTTCCCTGTTTTGAATATCACCGCAAGGGAAATTCTCTTGAAACTGGGAGTTTACCGAAACGACAAACAGGATTGTGTAGCATTTAATTGTTTACACTAGTTTAATTACGAGTTACATTTTGATGCTGTCAAATCATTTTGTTTCTAGTTTGCTATTTTATTAGCCAACGGGTCAAAACTGCATGAAAACAGCAAACAATGCTTTGGGAATGATGTAGATCTATTTGCAATATTTTTATTACAGAGAGAGGATTTTAAATTAGCTTGGTTTTGGAGCTAGAAAGGGTTATTAAAATATAGTTGATTTTCCTTTCATCATTTCTCCTTGTTGAGTTCTGTTTGGGAACTATTGAACTTGAAAGTAAGGTTTTTTGTCATCTCACCCGTAAATTTTGAATCGTAAGTTCAAGAAATCCAAAAAAAATTATAGATACTAGCACTTAATAAAAAAATTCAGTTCAAAGATTTTCAGTAAGTTGGGTTTATAAGGATATATGCAGCCAAATTTTTGTTAGCTAAGTAAAGAAAAATGAAGCGTGCAGTGCCAATCAGTAAATGAAATTTTGCATAGAGGTAATGGTTTCCTTATGAGAAAACAACCATAAAAAATTGAGTCAAGATCATTAGAGAGAAAATTTACAAATTTTTTTTTTTTATTTATTGCAAATTTTGTAGTGTTAACTAATACTTAATGCCATATGCTAACGTAACTGTTCGTTTGTTGGCCTATATTCAATACTAATCAAGAAAATAACATTTTTTTATTGGGAGATAAAGGGAATCTAATTAGCACGGAATTGGTCCTCATAATAGCATTAATAACTGTAAATATTTATTTTTTTGATAGATCGTAAAAATATAATCAAAGCTCTGGAGAGAAATGTTGAATCCTAGGGAGAAACTAAATTTTTCAAAATTTTTTTCTAAAGAACATGTGACAAAAAAAAAAACGTTTTTACTTATTACCAAGTCCCCTGCCAGCACTTTTGGTTCCGGGGCTACAATCTCGGCTGCCCCTCCAAATCTGGATCTGCGAAGTGGGGCCCGAGGCGATTTAAATAGCCCATATTTTGTTCTGAAAACCCTGAATTGGTGTTATTCAATACGTGCTTAAAGAATAATTTATTTTTTTTTTACAAAAATTTTTTTTCCTGTGTCTTGAAAACAAAATGTTAACAGACGACGTTATTTTGTTACAGTTACATAGTTGATAGTCTCCCTTACATCTATTCAGAAATAAATTGATTTAAACTTTTAATTGTTTGATGGCTGCTACTGTACATAAATATGTTGGAATTTATTAAAACAACCCCATCATACAAACATAAGAGGGAATTTGAATATCAAGAATACCCGATAAATTATTATAGGTGTCTCCACGTGGCACTTGTTGAACAAGGATAATCTTATAATATCGTATTCAATGATCTTTTATTATAAGTATGTCGTCAAACAATTAGAGATGGCTAGTGAGTGAGTGATTCAATGCACTGAGTTGAATCACTCAACTGACTGACTGAATTGAATCAGTCAAAAAGACTGATTCGACTCTTTCAACTCGTGAGTTGAAAGAGTATAATATATGTCATACACTCACTCACTCACTTACGAGTGTATGACATATAAGATTCTATTCAATTTTCAATCTCTGTTTCGTTTACTTATGATAATAGACAGAGCAACAGAGACTTGTTTCCACAAACATCTGTTTTTTACAACCGTGTATATAACATAACGTGTATATGTATATCGTATATGTATACTAATAATATGTACTATGGTGTGATAGGTATAACTTTTTTTTAGAACTAACTAATTTTTTTATTATCCTTTATTTTTTAAAATGCATAAAACAAATTTTAAATCAAATTTAGTCCATATGTCTAATAAACTAATAAATAATCTAAATAAAAAATATACCCAATTTTATGTGCACTAAAAGTGCTATAAGTATGGATATTAAAAAAAATTCTAAGAAAAACTATTTGTATTTTATTTTACAATATTTTCAAATCTTTAAAATAAAATTTGCCCGTTTATTGTCAGATTATTACGTCTCCAAAAATTAGTTTTTCTTCAAAACAGCAATGAGTGGATCTTGCTACATAAAATTATTGTAGATTTTCACAATAAAAATTTTCGTTGTTATGTCTTTTCAACCGTGTGTTTTTAATGCTGTATTAATTTTTTAATTTGTTGTGTCGGTTACGTGCATTAATTTTAAGTATCTACATAATTATATTAATTTTATTCGGATATAATAATTGTATCCAAACATTCGTTCATTTGAGTGAGTGTTTCACATGTAACTATATGAGTGTATTTATTGTGTTGATTCGTATTTGAAGTGGTACCACTCAGTCAGTTGTGTAAAGTGAGCGAGTGGAATGAGTGATTCAATTGATAAAAACGAGTGAGCGAATTTTGTCAAGTGAGTGAGTGATTTAATTCATTGAATCGATTCACCACAGTGAGAGGATTCAAAAGATTCAACACACTAAAAAGAGTGATTATTCCCACAACTACAAACAATCCCACTCGACCAGCCCAAGTATTCAAATTAGGTTGGTAAGGACGGCAATGTTTCTGCATACCTACAACACTGTGTTGTACAAAATTTACATACGTATTGTAATATTTGGATGAGTACTGAGGCTAAGAACAACACAGTTCCTGTGTATAGGTATCTCTATACAGTATGTTATGTCGGGATAAATGATCAGACCTATGGGAAATCAATTGTGTCCTCAACTCATTCCGACATTAGCCGTCGTCACGGGGACATGTAGGAAACGATGGAATGGAATTTTGAAACAAGTCCTTGTAGATAATGATTTAAATAAATACATGGATATATTCGGGAACAAGTTACATAGTAGTGCGAGTATACAGTGGGTAGTCCCGTTGTAATCCTTTCAATCCTCTCCCGATTGACATGGTGACAGTTTTGTATATATACCTACTTCAATTAAAATGTTTTCAAATAGTCCGCAAATAGTTTGTGACACTACTATACCTATTTCCCGGGGAATCACAGAAAATAGATTAATTAAATTTTTTATTTTAAAACGCTTTTTGTAACAACTTTTTTTTTAAAAAAAAAATTATATTTAGCGGAGATTTAAATCATAAATGTTAGTTTTCGTTTTATAAGACAGATGTCAATGATCTGTCGGATAAAAATACGTATTATCTGTTTTGTTTTTTTTTATATGTGTAGATATATTTTTTAAATATGTAGATACATATATTTCTATACCAGTGCTGATGCAAGCGTGGTTCACGTAATTGAAACACAATATAGGCAGGTCTTGTAAAATTATCAGTTTAGAGAACGTCTATGCACATACATTGACTTATTTTGCCTTATTTCCATAGGTGTTAGAATGACACTAATATACTTTCAATATTTATGTTCCTTTATCATTTAATGCTATTTTTTACAAAATTATCAGTAGGTAAATGTATATTAAACCTGGTGATGTAACTCGAATAAAATGACTTAAAACTGGGAAATAGTGTCAAAATATTGTTTAACGTAACACGAAACGAGGTAAATCAAAAAGACGTAACTCGAAAACTTCCTGTGTAATGTTCTGATTAATTGGAACAGTGTCTAACATCAAAAACATATTTATTTTTTAGTAGATACATTTTCATTTTAGACATGATCAAGTTCATTAAAAATTTTTCAGTTAAATCAAAAATTTATTTGGAATTTTTTTTATTTCTGTAAGGATCTTTTGGTTTACATAGAACAAGAAAGTGTTAGCACGGACAAAAAACATTCATTACTTAGCTAATATTTACTAAATAATGTACTAAAATGGTTGTAGATCAAATATTCTATGGATTAATATTGATTTAGAGTGCCAGCACCATAAAAAGCATAAATCTTAAGTAATAGTTTGTTTTTCTGCATAGGGAAAGAAATTGAGCCCGCTAGATAGTACGAAGGTTTCCATAACAGTTCCTGATCAGTTCCTGAATGTTCCTCGTAGTTGATTCTCCTGAATGTTTTATCAAGGTATTTTCCAAGCCCTAAAGTTTTTTCTTCTACTTTTTTTTCTTTCAAAAATTTTTGGAAAATTTATTTTTGCCGCTCTATAAAGTAGGTACAACTCCCGCTTTAAACAACTAAATTAATCAACGAAATTCTATACGTAGTGGAGAAAGGGTTGAATTTACTTTACCGATACAACTACTGGTGGTAGAACAGAGGAGATATTTAACATTCATATAGATAAAATGCATGCTATGTGAGTCTGTATCAATTGTGAAACTTTCCGCTCGACATAGCAAGCAAGGCAAGCAAGCAAACTGTTTGTTGCCTTTACCATTCACGTTGTGTCCTGTGACTTGTTGTCCTGGTTGGCCTGGTTTGGCCGTAGTTGCAGCCACAATCACATTGAACAATCATTATAATGGAATTGAAATAGCTGTTCAGTAATGGGACATGATGAAAACAATTCATCAATTGTTGTCGCCGCATTGGAAGTGGCGGTGGTGGTGGGGGCGCTGGGAATCAATACAAATGTACACGGTAACCAATACATAGTCCCATTTTAGTTTGGTAGCTATCTGGCTCGTATGCCCTTCGGTCGGGTGGTTGTCCCCGTCCCTTGGACTGAATGTTGAACTGAATTGATAGAATGAAATGTCGGGTGCGGATAACAGCATCCAGGCGGGCATGTTCAAAATGCATAGAACATTTTCCTGTCTAGTTTGTTTTGTATAGAAATGCATTAATAATATATTTGGAATGCACTAATAACGTTGGTAGAACTTAGGTTGGACTAACAATTTCAAAAACGCTGTACACAGTAAAAAAATTGTGTTCTGCGTAAAAAAAAAAACTAGTGGTTAAAATTTTTGTGTTAAATAAGTTACACAACGCTGCGTTAATGTAACATTTCGTGTTTGTGTTAAATGAAAATATTAACGCAAATTTTGATTTAACAGAATAAAAATGTTAACCTGTTTTGCACTACAAAGAAATAACATAATATTTGTGTAGAGCAAACGAATGTTATAAGTAAGTAAATTAGATTAGAATATATATCTACCAAAATATATATAATAAAAGAGATGAGAGTAGTTCTTATTATTAAACAAAACCGAAAAATTATAAGTTTTTTCAGTTATTGAAGAATATAGTTTTATTAAAAGTTTAAAAATGAAAAGTTTATCAATTCAAAAAAATCATGTAAGCTTACTTACATGTAAGATTGTATATTATATAATACAATCTCAAATAAGCTTTATGATTTTTTTTAACTGAATCTGTAACAAAATAACCTTAAAATGTAAGAAAATTGTTTCATTTTTAAACGTTTAATAAAACTGTATTCGTCAATAACTGAAAAACTTACGATTTTTCGGTGTTGTTTAATAATAAGAATTACTCTCATCCTTTTTTTATAGTATAGCACCGATAATGGAAACATCAGTTTTGGAAATTTTTTGAGAGCATCAATTTACTCTCAAAATTTTGTATCAAATTGAGAGCATCAGAGGCAACATCACTTTTGGAAAGTTGCATCAAAAATGTCAAGTATTTATCAAAAAATTTCCAAAATTAATGTTTCCATTATCGGTGCTATACTGTATATATATTCGTAGATATATATGGACACAAGTAAGAATTGTTACAAAGAACTAACTTACTTTGCGTTCCTTGAGTCTCATTATGAACAAAATCGTTATAATTTTTGACGATTTTCAAATATCTGAAACTTCAGTGGAATTAAAATATTGAATAAAAAGGTTTAACAACTAACTCTGATAAGTCTGAAAATTAACACAAAATGTATGTCCTCTTGTGTGTTAAATCATTAACACAAATCTTGTGTATAGATTTGACACATATGCTTTGTGTTAAAATAACACAAATAATTGAGTGAACCGTTCTGGACATGTGTAATTTTAACACAAATTTTTTCACTGTGTAGGGAGGTGAAGGAATGAGTTTTAATTTTCGTGTTGAGTGCACCAAAATAGTCAAAGTCAGAATAGTGTTTATTATCGATTTATTTGCCCACGTTTCTTCTAGCTGGGTTTTGATAAAATTTTAAAAAGACTGGAAATCTCAAAAATATTCTAACATTTTTTAAACGGTAACAGTAAAGGTTCGTACGAAATTAGTACACTAGAGTAACCAGCATCAAAAAATTTTTACTATAGATTAACTTCTTCATTTGCCTCCTTACTGTGTTTTAATAAATTTTTAAAGAAATTCAAAACGGCTTCTCAAAAAACCTAATATTGTTTCCTGAGAAACAATAAAAATCCTCAAAGTCCACACATTATGCCTGTAAGACAGCCTAATAATGGTAAAAAAAATGTTAGGAGTAATTTTTAAATAATAAATTTTTTAGTAATTAATGTAAAAAATTTAATAAAAATGAATTTTAAAATCCGTTCGGTACGTATAATCAGATCAAAGGCGGATGTGCTATGGTCACATTTCCCTTCTGCACGAAGGAAAAACTTCTATTTTAACTTAATTTTCTAACGATCTTCATCAAAAATTTTCAGCACAATTTCTTTTTGCTACTAGTTTGGAAATATTCGTTTAAATTTACTATGTCAAGGAATACATTATAAAGCTTTCAAAACATTGTAACTCCTTCTAATTTGAGAGTAGGATTCGCGCCTGAGTTAGGTTCCGACTAAAGTATTTTTTATATAAAGAGTAAAAAAATATCTAAAAGGCATAAAGAAACATATGCCACCTATAAACATGACGGTTTACAATGCCATTAATAATAAATAATACAATGTATCATAATGGATTAGAATGAACCGTAATAGCATTTATTAACAAAACCGACAACAAAATTGAATATACATGAGATAAACTGTAAACGGTAACAGCAGCAATGATGATAAAGTTTTAGAATGAGTTTTTGCGGTGTTTCGGAAAAAGGGGGTGCAAGCGAGGAGAGATTTGGTGGTGGGGGGTGGTAGTGATGGTGGTGAAACAAAACTACCCCATACATAAGCATCGTCACAATGTGAATGGAATTTTAATCGACATTATAACATCGAATTCGTCTGTCCGTTATGTATGGATTGTTTTTCTATTTTGTCGAGAGGACGTAACGGGTGATGGTGGTGGGCGGGGGAGATGGAGGGTTGTAAATATCGTTCCAATGTTTTTGTTGTTTTGTTTTGTTTCACTATTATTTTGCAAATCATTCACTATATACCCGTTTTTTAGCTGTTTGATGTTTTTTTTTATTATTTATTTTTGTGTTGATTGTTGATTTTGAAAAATTTATTACGAACGTAGAATATTTGGATGGGAGATAAAATGAATTAATTTCCAAATGTACAAAGTCATCAACTCTTGGTCTAACTTTAACGTAGTAGAATTGTTATAGCCCTTTATCGAAATGGCAATTTTTAACTTGTAACGTAGCAATATTTCTTTGAAAATTATAAAATGAATTTAAATTAAATACAAGTTATTTTGTTTGAGAACCACTGGCGTCTATACTTATATCCATTATATTTACGTACAAACCTGTAGCTTGTTGAAAACATGCACATAATATTTCTTCTACTTTACCGACTTTTATTTTTTAAATGTAGTTGATTATTTTAAATAATAGATATCGCCACCCGTCATAAAATTGTATTTATGCATTTTTTTAACTTTTTCTCCCAAAAATATGTGCTCGAATAATGAATGAATAAGTAATTGACATCTCGTTTTTTTTTTTTTGCAAAAAGAGGGTTTTCAGTTGCATACTATCCTGAGTGTTAATTCCTTTATATAATTCAAATAACCATATTGAAAATGGCGAAAAAGATGCTGATGAACCCTTATTTAAATGCTTCAAATACAAATAATGAATTTTCATTACCTATATGGTAGATTGCTACCAACTGGCTGTTAGTTATACAAAAAGGGTTAACAGACAAAACAGTATTAATGTGTTGAATGTTTTGTTAGTGTTTTAACATAAAAAAGCTTTTTGTTCATCTGGATGTCAGCTTTTTTTTCATACAAAACTACAATCGTGTATCCTTAATAAAGTCATTTACGCAAATTTATTCTTTAGAGATACATTTTTATTTTTTCAGTTAAATTTTTTCATAAAGTGTATACCACATCGAGTACAGAAAACAAGTTTTTGATTCTAGGTTCCTTGTCAAGACCTATTCAGCCTTCCCACTACCAAAATTTCTTGGTAATGAAATCATATAATTGTAATTTATATAGATTTTTAGAAAAATTTCGAGGTGTTATTTACTTAATATAAGGTATGTGATGGTTATGATTCGATAAGGGATACGAAGTTTTAAAGGAAAAGTGAGAAAATGTTTTCATGTTCAGTTGTTTTCAGAAAATGTTTGGATCCTGCTCTCAAATTAGAAGGAGTTACAATGTTTTGAAAGCTTCATAATATTCCTTGACATACACGGAGAGAAAATTCCTATAAAAATTTCTGTGCTCATACTACAATCGACGTGTAACAGGCGAACATATCCAATTTTTGTACGGTAAAATTATAAAAATTATAGTTATGTTATTGTAATTTTTATAATTTTACCGTACAAAAATTGGATATGTTCGCCTGTTACACGTCGATTGTAGTATGAGCACAGTAATTTTTATAGGAATTTTCTCTCCGTGTATGTCAAGGAATATTATGAAGCTTTCAAAACATTGTAACTCCTTCTAATTTGAGAGCAGGATCCGCGCCTTAGTTAGGTTCCGATTGTAGTATGAGCACAGTAATTTTTATAGGAATTTTCTCTCCGTGTATGATTGGTTTTGTCGTATGGAGGATATCCATAATTTGTGACGAAAAATATTTGGAAAACAAATTTAAAAAATCATAAAAATTTTCTAGCGACTTAGGTATCCAGAAAGATGGATTACGAAAGGAATAAGACTGTAGTCTCTTGTAGTTGGTAGTGTAACCTGAAAGACCTATTTTACACCTTCTTTTCTACGAGTTCCATTGAAGCCAACAGTCATAACAAACTGTAAATAGCGCTGTGAGGAACACTGTATGTACTTCCTCTGGGATCTACTTCTGTCTATATAACTATTTTCATTCAAATTTTTCAAGTATATCACAAATTTAATTTTACATGGTTCTATGTTGATTCAAATTTTGTGAGCGTATTTCTTAGTTTTTCATAGGAAATTTTCCAATATTTTTGCTTTTTTTTATTAAATTTCTTTAATAACCTTAAAGCACGCATACTATAATTTACTGAATTTTCAAATTTTTCATATTTTAATATCATTATTATTAGAAAAAATTTTCTTGAGATTTTAAGGAGTCAACAAAGAACGATATAAGACCAGGCTAACGAAAAATATAATATTTATTATACATTGGAACGAATGCCCTATACTAAGTTTTAGGTAATAATTGGTCAATATTATTTTAGATAATAATTAGTTAATAGGGTAAATGGTATAGTTATTGGACAGTTAAGAAAAATTTTCAAAACAAAGTACAGAAAAAGTAAGTGTTGTAGCTTTATTTTTAACGAAAAAATTCATAAGTAAAGTAAGACCTGTCTATTTTAATGTACCACATAAAACTTTCATATTACATATTGGTAAGTCTCTAAAAAAAAAAAATATTAAAGTTGTGCGTGTAGAAAAATACAGTTATTGGACAAAAATTTCATTTATTAATTTCTGGCGTATTTTCACAATCCACAAGTTCTGTAGATACTAGAAGGTTCTGTTTAACTACAAAATCAGGAAATCAGGCTTTACTGGTCTATAAGCCTTATAATTTTCAAAAGAGAGTGTCTTGTCCAATAATTGTCAACGTCCAATAACTATACCGTTTACCCTACAAGTATACTCAATCCTAGGCTTTATATTTTCAAGTTCCAATCAATTTTTTTTTTTTTTGTTTTCAATTGCAAAAGTCAGTCTGTTCGTAATTGCGCAAATACCTTTACAACATTTTTAAAACACATTAGTATGCAATCTATGAATCCTGTTTTGTGATTAGGGAAGAGTTAGGGAACGCTCTTACCATTTTAACTAAAAACTAACGAATCAACACCGCACACTATGTAGTGTGTTAATGTACATTTTTTTTTTTTTGAAAGATAATCAAAAGGGTAAAAATTCAGTTGTTATTCTACGTTGGCTATGTCGAGGGTTGAAGTAATAATAGCGTTGTAGTAGCTTATTAAAGATTCATGAGATGGGGAATTCACATTTATCATTTTGTGTTTGTTCGTCAGTTAGTACGAAGTCCATCTGTCGGCCCTGAGTCCGTTCGTCTCGTTTTCGTTTCTAATAAAAATTTTAATAGAATTTTATTTTATTATGAAATATGGCCGCACTGATTAAATTCTAGTGGATCGACATTGATAAACGGGCAGTTTGAAAGGTGTTTGTTCATTCAACCTGACTTTTATATAGAGAAAAATTATATTTTCAGAATCAGAAGAAAATTTTTGCCTAATATTTTCGTACATCCACTTTTTTGTTCACTTCTACATGTCCAGCGGCTATTACGTTTAACAGGTCAAGTACAGAATATTTATCTTGGAATAAAATAGAAAATTGCGCCATCAAGAATAAAAATTTTGATCCTTCAGAAAAATCGTTTTAAATTCGCGCTTTACGGAAAAAATTTTTCATTTTTGGATGAATTCTTTGAAAATTTCTTCTTAGGCTTCCTTCTTTTAGATATTCGAAAGTATGTAGCCAAAAATTTAGAAAAAAACAATATAAATAGTATAAAGGTAGTGGTAAATATTACAGGAAAATTACAGCAAAAGTTAGTGTTGAGGACTTTTAGCTAGATTCCACCGAGGCGGACTCAGTCACCGTAATACAGTCAAATCTGGATAAGGGAGAACTGGATAAGCTAGAAAACTCTGTAAGTGAGAGTAATTGCCAGGTCCCGTAACTTTACCACTCTAAAACCTCTATGAGTGAAAAACAAAAACCTGTATAAGTGAGAGTCGTTTTTCGCTCGTGGATCTCTATAACTGAGACTGCTAATTGCCTGTACCTCTATAAGCGACAGTTAAACATATTTAATATTTCCAATTTATGACTCATTCTTAAATTTCAAAGAACATACATATTTTATTAGAGTGCCTGAATGTGCTTATGTTCTTGTTTTCTTATAATTCGAGGAACTCATTTTCTATTTAAATAGCCAAAATGCATTTTTTTTTTTTTGTAAGCTTATCTATGTCCAAATATGTATATGTATATTATTCTAATAAGTAGTATCCATACAATACATGCATGTTTCTCAATACATATTGGTTGTATTTTTCTAGACCCCTATAAGTGAAATAAACCTCTCCCGTACCTCTGTAAGCTAGAAACTCGATTAGTGAGAAACCGTTATAAGAGAAAAATACCCCTGCCGCAGCATCCTGCATAACGTAGCGAATTTCCGTTTATAAAAGTTAGTGTTTCTTAGAAACTAGTTGACATAGAACAATAGTTTAAAGACTTTTTTATGTGATTTTTTCTCCTCTTTCCAATGGTGTAAAAAAATTTCACAAAAATTTTTAAATAAGGGGAAATTTTGGAAAAAAAACTAATTTTTTTTCACGAAAATTGCCCAAAAAATCATGTTCCGGGCATCGGACGTGTCTGGTTAATGAACTCGTCCAACGGTTTGGGACTTCCAATATATATATATATATATATATATATATATATATATATATATATATATATATATATATATATATATATATATAATTTTAGTGAATATTATTTTCGGTTTCTAGGGACCTCAAAACAAATTTCTGCCATAGTTCCGGGCTAAAGTCGCGTCATGACAGTGGCTGTAATAGCTGAATTCCGTTCTGGAAATTCGCTAATAGATCACGGTGCCTTCAACTCTCGCTTATCCAGGTTCGACTATTAACTTTTAGACGATACACGAAGAATATCGTCCATCAATAATCCATTTTAGCCGCTTGCTGCGAGTTTTAAAATTTCAAAACGAACACGATATTTTGTATTTTGACTTATTCGGAAGGCTTCACTTCAACTGCCGTGTGATTAACGTGATCCAAAATTTAACTTAATTTTCCTTACGGTTATTTTTCACTAATTAATGATTCAGGAAAAAGGTAGTCCTCCCCGATTATTTTAAAAATTTAATTAGAATACGTTAACTTTTAATTTAATCAACATGATGTACATAGTTTTAAATTAAAACCTATTATCTTATTGTTTGTTGTATTTACATACAAGGGGTGATTTTAATTCCCCAATCTCAATTATTATTAGTGTATAAAATTGTCAACGCCGAGATAACGCCGGCCCTAATTGTAATTTATTCCGTATTTATCGTTAACGGTACGCACTACGCCTGAATTATTAATTAGACCATGAATTTTCAATATGGGTACTTGTAACTAATCATATATACCTATGTTCAGCCGTTTTAAAACTTATTCTGTAAAACATTCAATAGAAATTTTTTAATGAATGTTAACCGCACGGAATATGTCTTCGTTGTTTTGTATTTCGGTGAATATTGAAGAAAAAATTCGTTCTTCACATTTCACGCTAACGAACTTCATGTGTGCGCCATCGTTGTTGTTTGTCTTTGAATTGTCGAAATGTGGAGGACCACAAAACGAAATCTGACAAATCACATGTCAGCCAATATCCACATATGTACGTACTTGTCGGGACTTTCGTGACATTTTTTAATAGACACTTCTTTCAGACCTCCATGGGTGGGAGTTTCTTAATTAGAATATTTCAGATTTAAGATTACGTTTACATTTGTTTGTATGTGAAGACAACGAGAGATAGGACGAGTACCTTTTGCCATGTGTAGTACATTGTCGTACGGTGACAAGACTTCTTCTTCACTGTCAATGATTTTTTATTTATACACAAAAATACAATTATATTTTATCTAATTACAGTCGATGCCAATTAAATTAAAAATATATTTTTCGTTAAATTTCAAAGTTTTCTTATTCAGATAATTCATAAGGATAACAATGGCATAACTAATCCTTGGCAGGTTAGCCCTTAGTTCTTTTTCGGAAAACAAACAAAAACACTCGGACAAACAAATATACATATTTGGAAGATATATAACTGGCCCTGTGTTAAAAAACTTTCTTAAAAATCTTGACGTTGTACTAACACCACTAAGGGTGTTGAGAGCAGCCTGGCTGTCCGAGCGTATGCTTACGCGATGTCCGTTCCAGTCGGGCCTACTTTGTATCAATTTCGCACAGGCTGACGGTTCTCCAAACACTTCAGTTTGGAGAACCGTTGATTCTTTTCCCAAGGGGTAGGTTAATCGGGTTCGGAGTCCGAAAACACCCGCATCTGTACCTTTTGCCATCTTGGACCCGTCGGTATACCAGACCAAAGCAAAAAAAACCTTGAGGAAATTTTTCAAGACAAGCAGAAATTTTTAGAATATTTGAACATGTCGCAAGTCACATTCAATTACATTTTAAAATCTACTGAATTTCAGCTTCAATATTTAAGTTAATTAATTTTTCATTACATATACTTAAAATGTTTTGTTAGGTTAGGTTAGCTTTATTATATTGTAATATATTTAATTAAAAAATTATCTAAACATTTCCTTTGCCACCTTATTCCACAATTTTTTATTTAACTTTCTATTATGATAATGTTTATGCTTTTGATCCCTTGAAGACCGCCTTTGTTCAACAAAAATAATTATTTTTTCTATATCCATTGCATTTTTTTCGTACGAATTCGCATCAAAAAACAAAATATTTTGGTCGTATCAAAAAGTTGTACGAGCTGGTACGAAAGAGTCGTAAGCAGTGTAACCACGCATATCTAAATGTATGCATTTGTTTAATTCGTATTAACTCGGATAAGCTCGTACGAATGAATTTTCGGATGAATTCGTATCCAGTGTAACCGCTACATAAGAATCGAATGTGGACAGATAATCGTTATCAAATTTGACTTTTTTGTTTCACTTTAACACGTCACACAGGTTTGTGGTACCACAAAAAGGTCAACTCTTACTCTGTTATGTATTGACATTATTTCACCTTAATTAGAAGTGTGCACTAAATGTCATTATATTTGTTTAATTAGGTATATTTGTTTACAATATATCCATCGACACTAAGAGAATGTTCCTAAACTTCTATGTTAATCTGGTAATAAAATAGTTTCCAACAAAAAAAAAAAAAAACTTCTATATTCTAATAAAATCGAAACAGTACTGTAATTTTATATTTTATATTATACGCCTACAGACTGAAATTTTAGCGGTTGTAGTGTATTAACAGTAGCTGCAGGATGCTGTTTTTGGTTTGAATAAGTAATACAAAAACATCAAAAATTATTTACGATATTAATTTATTTGGCATGTACTATAAAAACTTGTTTCATCTACATATTCATTCACTACACTGGAATGTATTTCGAAGAAAAAAAATTAAATATGTTTTTTTTACTTTAAAATTTTTTGATTTATCAATGTCATTGGATTGTTTTATAATTAATTTTAATTAACCGGAGACTTCTCGATGAATTTTTTTTGGCATTAAAATATGCAAATTTTTTGTATTTATAAATTTTAGATTTCCCCATTTCCCAATACTTCTGTTAATAATACATAAACGATAAAAATCCTTAACATTGCATAAATATGCATAAGTACACATCAATATTTTAATTGTAAATAATTACAGTCACGCACATAAAATATTGAACACAACATTGTTTTTTTATTTTTAAATCATAGAGATATAAATAAAGTTGATTCTCATGAATTATTTAATGGCTTTTTGAAAACAAGTGAAAACAAGTAGCATAAAATTTTATTATTAATATTAATTGAAGCTATTAACAATATTAATGTACTTGTAGACAGCTTCTTCAATTCAAAAAAAGGGCGTAAGATTCATTTTTATAATTATTATCATTTATTTAGCCAGATACACGTTCGTATTTATTGAGTGTTTTGCTTTTTCAAAATAAATAAATGGCTAGTGGATTTTTTTTCTTTTGAAAATATATTTGTTTTGGAATAACTGCAACTATGTTGAGGCAGGTTATTTTAAAGTTTTAATTTATCATTGATTGTTGGGTGGGTGATGGGAAAATTTAATAATAGTTATTTATTATACTTATTGGAGGCGAGTTTTTGTTAAGCTTATGTGTACTGGTGTAATTTGAAACACGACCAAAAACATTAGGTTGTCTAATGTGAAATGTCTGATTTTGTATCAGTCGCTTACCTGTGTAGCTGTGTGCTTCAGATAGTTTCGTAGCAATTCAAATAAGATCTTGTTGTTTATGCCAGGGCTCGAAGAATATCATTATTAACAAGGGCAGAGGAGGGCAGTGGGAATGTCTTTCTTCTGCAGTGGAAGTTTTGTAATGTAAAATCGGAGTCATTTGTGCGTTATTTCAAATAATAATTCATACTTATTCACATTAAAGTCAATTATGAAGAAACGATGTATTTTGTCGATTCGATTCGTATGTTATCACCTGATAGTTCTAACAAGTCGACAACGTCACAGATTCTTTTTGAATTTGAATATTACTGTGCACGTGAATTATTTCTGTGCTGCGCATACTTTAGATTTTACAGGGAACACACTATATAAAACTTAGGCCGGGCGTACATTGAGACGCAATTAACGTACGCGGGACAGGGCAGTTTCTGTGACCCTTGTTGTAGAACGGGACAGCGCGAATTGAAACGCAGAGCAAAGCAGAGCAGCACTGCGTCGCACGAGACCGATGTGGCACTCGTAAATGTAATACAGAAACTGCGCGACACGTTCTCGAGTTTTAATTGGTTTTATTTCGCCGAAATAAAAACAATTGAAGAAATTGAAGAAAAACAGTGCTGCTCTGTTCTACTCTGCTTTTAAATTCGCGCTATCTCATTCTACAACAAGAAACTGCGCTATCTTGCCTGCGTTAACCGCGTCTTAAGGTGACCCCGGCCCCACAGTTTATTTCTCGTGCTTCCCTGTCCTATTCTGCTCTGCTCTGCCCTGCGTTTACTGCGTGACGCAGCTCAGTATGCGCCTGACCTTACTTTTTAAGTCCTTTTCACCAAAAACAAAGATTTTTTTACCATCTCAATAAATCTACTTAATACTCAATTTGGGTTCATATAGAAAACAAGCCCGTAATTATTTGATTGATAATATTATTCAAAATTTCTGTAAAAATTACATTTATCCAAAAATCCTAGCTAATATTATAGATGCGAAGGTTTTTTCTGTTAAAGGGTTATCTTCAGTTTCGGTAAGAGAGGATTGATTATTGGTTGTTTATCATGAAAATCAATGACAAAATAAGTGGTAAAATATTAAATGATTAATGTTAATCTTCTTAGCGCTGCCACCATAATATTTTCTGTTAGAAAAAATTAAAAAATAAAACTTATATACGCTAATACATTTCAGAATGTCGTAATACGAAAAATGTCGTACACAAAAGACCGCGTGAAATATAATAATTCCAAGCATTTTATTTCTTTGAAACGAAAAATAAAAAGACCCAACAAATATTATTTTCATCGAGTTAATCTTGTACACATAGATATATGTACTTTACAAGTTGTAAAGGTTAGAAATGTCAAATACATAGTGTGTATTATAAAATGTGAGGTTATGATTACAGCATATATATAAAGGTGCTACGATAGTATGCGGTCTACGGTCCTGATCCCGAATTTTTTTTTTTTTTATTAAATGTCAAGGGAATACTGATGGGACTACCGTAGATTCGTAGCAACTCTGTAAAGAAACAAATATACAGATCTGTCAAAAATTATGTTCCATCTAACTTGATAAATCCAATTAGTTGCTGTAGTCATATGATGACCGTTATTAAGATTTTGGGTAGTGTTCCCTCTTTATTTTTACCAACTATATTGCCTATTTAATCAGAAAATTCTAGCAAAGACTCTGAATAACGATCTCATTACGATATTTTCCAACTATATAACTGCATCGTTTCTAACAAATTCGAATTAAGATGAATAACATTGAAATTATGGAAGTAGGTAGTCAAGAAATTCCTTTATTTAATGTATGATTCATTCGTATTCGTAAATGACTTAAGACCGGCAAGGTTTTTTGTCCAGTAAAGGAATAAAATTTTTGTAAAAGCTCTCTGGCTTCACATTCTTCACACTTATATTTCGTTTTGCTCCTAAATATTTTCAACAATTACAAGAAAGTTTTTTGGAAATGGTATTATGTGCTGAGAGTGTTATTATTTAGACTAGTGGTTCCCAAAGTGGTCTGTATCGACCCCCAGGGTTCGAAAACAACCTGGAAGGAGTCTACGTTAGCGAAAAAAAAAATTGGGGGTCGATGAGATGGAAATGGGGTTCTATAACACGAGAGTAGACGTACAACGAGGCAAGTTGACTTGGCTGTTCTAAAATGTCAAAATGTGAAGCTGATGACGTATAATCAAATTAGTACGAGTGTCAAAAAAAAAGTCATCGGATGAATTGTGGAGGGAAAATTATATTTCCAGAATTGTTACTGAATTTGTGAATTTCTCAGGGGGTCTATCTAAAATCGAAAATCATAAAAAATCATGACAAGGGGTCGACGAGACAAAGAAGTTTGAGAACCACTGATTTAGACGGAACGATTGAAAATTCCACTCGGAGCGAAACTGTGTGATGGAAGGGTAAGATTGAATCTTAGGCGGTTTTAGGATCAAAATAAACCCGAGGCATTTTCACATAAAAACTAAACTAAAATACTATATCTTCAATTTTGTTTCTGTTATTAGGGTGTAAGTTCCAATTTCAGATTTTAGTAGACCTCTGTGTATTCTGTGGGTCCGTAGGTCCTAGGCGCAGTGCTTACTGTCCATTAAATTTTTGAGTTCCTTCTTTGGAGCATGTTTCATGCCTTAAACTGGTTTTTTAGCACTAACTGGTATTTTTTTGAATTTTCGAACTCGTACGGTTCCTTTGCAAGTCTTGAAGACAACGTGTAGTAGTACTCATAATATAATACTCGCTATAATATGCAGCTCTGCAACATATAAACAAGTTGTCAACCATTCTCTGGATACATAAAAAATTATATACATATATTCAAAAACGTGTTTTAAAATCAAGATTATGTATTTTTTTTTAGAAAAAATGTTGGCTTTTTTCGTAATTTTTATAATAACTGTTTCTCTATTTTTTTATGATTATGTTTCCGTGAAATTGAAATAATCTAGAAAATTATATACGAAAAAAAAAATTATGAATTTTGTTGTTGCGGTGTTGTACGATGTAGTAGAACAATAATTACTTTTTTTTGGAAATTAGAAACCATGAGAAATTTTAGATGTTTTTTTTTTCTGCTGTGTTTAGTTGCGTTTTTGTGTAATTAACGGGCGACTAAGCAATGACAAAAATTTTTGTAGTTAAGAAATATGAATTAAGGTCATGCTATATACGATATAGTTGAAATGATTATATATTTTATTTTTGTAGTATTATTGTGTTTTTGTTTGTTATTTTATATAAATCACAATGAATCATGCAATTTTTATAAAAATTATGTAATATATGAGGTTTTAAATACGTATGTTTTTTTTCGATTATCTTGTAAATATACGTATATCTGATAATAAGATGTGTTTGTTTAGTTTTCCACATCGATAACAGTATTATGTACTTAAAATTTGGATTTACATTGTGATGGCTGAGAATAGACCGATTTTTATAAATGACTACCAGTAATACTATCAGTATTTTTCTATAAGCTAGAAAGTCAAAAATGTGAAGGATTTTTTGCGAAAAATTAGTAAGGGTACAAATTTTGTTATGGCTTTTATGGTTTCCCGACCGATAGAAAATAAATATTAGCAAAAAACCAATTTTGGAATTTTCGATCTTGAACAATTTCTTTTACATTTTGACATAAACTATTCCTATTTTTTTATTTCTAATATCAATGCAGAGGTACATAATATATATGCTAACATTACCAGACTAAACTTTTGAAAGTAAAGATTTTGATGCACTTAAAATCGGCAAATATATACCGAATTAAAAAAGTGAAAGATATTATTTATTAGAAAATGCTTTTTAAAAAATCTTAGAAGCATTTGTCTTTTCAGATTGAAAATAGAGTTTTTTTTTTTTTTTTTTAGTTAAATAGAAAAGTTATTTTTTGCTCTCACGGTTTTTCACGTTTTAGTTAATAAATTTTTTTAATCATTTTTTGTAAATATTGATTTCTCGTAAAAATTTTAGACAAAAATTGTATTTAATTATATTATCTATAAAAAAAACGACTTTCAGTTGAAGATGATGGCTGAAAGTTTGGTCCCGAAATTCAATGTCATACTCACAGAAGACCCTCCTAGACTTCTGAAGAAAATTACTATCTACCCAGTACCCAAAATACATGGTTTATTATTAAAACCTACGGTTTGACAGTACTATTGCTACTTATGATTAGCTACTTGCTCTAATCATTGGATCCAATGTGAATGCGATATTAGAAGGTTGGGATTGAGAATTACGTATTTTCTTCTTCTTGCTTATACAATGGCTGGGGAAAAGGAGAAAATTTTACGTAAAATAAAGGTTACAAAATAATGAATATTTTAAAAATACCTTAAATTAATAATCTTATTTTTGCTTATAGGTATGTGTTTATTAAATTTGTTTAGAGTTTCCTTAAATTTATTTCTAAAAAAATTTGCATTTCTGAAAAATTAAACAGTATGTTTTTGGGAATAAATACTAAATAAAAGCTAAGAATTATACATTGGTAATACCAATCTTGAGTTTTACCTTAAAACGGCCCCAGTAGTAAAGAAAATTAAAATTTTGATTTAAAACTCTTCGTTTTATGGTGCCTATATACGAGCTTTTAAATTAATTGAAATATTTAACAGTATCGATTTTCTCAAGAGAACTTTTTGGAAGCATGAAATCGTAAAAATTGGAGAAGAATTTTCTTGAACGTTAAAATTTATCATTTTCTTATAATTAGTATCACTAAAAATTAACAATTTACCCCCATATTTCATTTCTTGTCTCACATCGCACATTTCAGTAGGTACCTATCTGCATGCCTTGTTCAAAAGTTTTCTGAAGTTTGAAACAAAATACAATGTTGTAGGATGTCGTTTATGTGAATGGCACTGAACCGAATGTTGAGCGATGGTTTGAGGCCGGGGGTGTGTGTATATTGTTTTAAAGTTTGCTATTTGCTGCTTGACTGTTGTAAGTTTCCTGATGTTAAAGCATAAGTTAATTTCCTAACTGTATTATTCTTCCATTTAGACATTTACAACATTCTTGTTTGCCGCTTTATATTACGCTTCTGTACATTTTATTCGACTTATTATCCATTCCGACCTTGTTCCATGTCAACAGTCTTATTATATGGAATTTATTTCGAGTTTCATATTATTAATGTGTACAGGATGTCCCTTAACATAACGGTCTACTAAACATGCCCTCATATTGTTAAATAGCAACACATCGAAAACTGTCTACGCTTCTATGATATTTCTGAAAATATATGTATTAGGGAGGGGGGGGGGGTAGCCGAAAGCGGAGAAGCCAGGATTGAAGCCCAAAAAAGTACCTTGTGGTCCCAGTTAGTAGGAGGTAGCTTTTGTATTTTTTCTAGTAAAGTGAAGGTCCTTCAAATTTCTTTCCTTTTTAGATGGCGCACAGTGGGGCCAAATACCATTAAAGGTAGCAATAACACAAAAAATTAAATTATAAGCTACAATTTATATTACCCCTTAAATCAATAGCTAAAATATTCTAGCAACGACCTCTGTAATTAACTTATATAAAATAGCGCGGAGGGTGCAAATATGTCGATTATTATTTGTTATTTCTATAAATTGATTGCTTTCTAAACCATATTATCATTGTATGTAAAGTAGTGATTTTCGGGACGGTCATTTTAGTTATAAAAAAAAAAATAAATTAAAATCGGTTATAATGGGCGATGTTCCCCATGGTATGTTATTTTTTTATGTATCTTGTTTGTTAAAATCAGTACTCGTATTGATACTATTAAGCTTTAATGAAGCTTTAATAATTATCTAGAAAAATTCTGTAAAAATTAATTTCTCAAAGAATTTTAGTTACGTATCTAATCGAATCCAACGGATATATTTGTGGCATTTGATAAAGCAATTAGTCTATTTTGGTATTATCATTGCAGAGTTTGCATCAAATTCCACCTTTTTCCAAATTTGCTGATTTTATTTTCATTTTGTTTGAGAAAAAATCATCAATAAGAAGCTTAGAAAGTTCATATAACCTCTCAGTGGTGCATAAAAATATCAAATAATTAAATAAAACACTAAAATTTATTAGGTTTATGTAGGTACCGAATATTCCAGTTAAGTTAAAGCTAACATTAAGCGTATCATCGAAATTCGTTGTCAAAAATTCCATATTCCATTTAAAATTTATAAGTTGATATCACGTGGCTAGAAACCAGTAACCGGAAATGAAATCGAGTTGTATGAAAAGTCTCAACCTAGAGTCAAGCAAGATCTGCAAATTTCAAATTCATCCGACGAATGGCTTTTGATCATTTGACTAACCGTTATGGGACACCCTGTACAATGGGAGACCCAGTATTTTATTAATAAATATCAAGTAAAAGTAGAATATATTGTTATATAACTATTCTGTAGTCAATAAAAGGACTAAATAATTTTTGCCATCTTTTACCTATTTTGGCCCCACTGTGTGGAGTTTCTATCAGAACTGAGGCCACCAAAATATTTGAGAGTTTGGAATCGAATACTAGAAATTCAAATCGAATATTTGTAAAAATTTAAAAAATTGTTTGAATATTTAATGAATAGATCGAATAGTCTTTGAATTCGACACTTAAAAATGTTTTGAAATTTTAAATTTTACGGATTGTTTTAAAATTTTAAAACTGTTGGTGAATTTTCGAAAAAATTGAAAGATTTCAAAATTTAGTTCTGATCACTACCTATGACTCATAGGTATAGGTTTCATAAAACACCAGGGCTGTTTCACCTTTCAAAATGTGGTTCTGGTTACTATGGCTCAAATTTATAATAGCAAATAAATAGTAAAATCATATTTCTTGGAGAGTTACAGAGCCAGATTTTCCATTAAACGAACTAGGCACATGGTTAGATGTCCATATTTTAAGAATCACCAAATTTTCAATAAAAGAAAAACTAATTACAAATCAAGTCCGTCACTTCTTTTGTGTTTAAATTTGGCTTCCTTGTAGTAGAGAGCACCAACGAAGTTTAGTGGTAGGATGCCTGGGGGCGCAGAAATACTAAATGCGGCCCTGATTATACCAAAAAAAACCCAGGATGTAATTTTTTCCGATAAAAAATGATACGCCACCAAACATTGTTTTTAATTAAAACCTCACAAAAACGAAGGAATTGGAACTATTTCTTGTTAGAAATAACATTTGCTAAAAACATGATATGAAGTATAACCCACATACGCATATCCTTGTATATATGTGTATTATATTAATGAGTCTGATTTTTGTTAAAATTTTAATTGGCTCTAAGTGTTTTGTGTCATTCCGTACATATTCACGGTCCATCTAATGCCGTAATGGCACTAACAAACAGACAGATATGTAAAATGAAACCATGTGTGGTTTTTCATCTCAGATTGACACAAAGCTTTCATGTGTCAGTCATTTTAAAATTGCATCGCGCGATTATTGCACGGCTACGCAATACCCAAGCAGATGCATTTGAATTTTTGCAAAAATTATGGAAAGTTTATGGACTCGTAAGTAGCTTAACTGGATACTGCTGCACTCATATGAACTTGCCAAATAGTGCAAAATATCTGATTCATTGCAATAAAAAAAAATGTCTCCTAATGATAAAAATTTTTTTGAGATAAAATATTGTCACAAGTCACGAGGTCGTGTCAAATTAAATTTAATTAACTTCTGTGTGTTTGTTAATCTGTTATTAATTTAATTATGGAAAGTTTAGAAAATGTTACACTATTTTGTTCTGTATAATCAATTTTATCTTCTGTTTTTTTGTTGCAGATTTTGTACATGTGTCCTGTCGATCATCAGCCATCAAATCACCATTTCCAGCAGAGTTGTTGAATATTGAATTTTGAATTTTGTGTATCGACAACGTTAAGTGATTCTAACCGCCCGCGAGAAAAGTGTTTGTATTTTTGTGTGAAAATTTTCCTTATGTTTTGTGTATCAAATGCGTCAAGTCGACAAAATGGCATTACATTTACGATCGCGTGTGTTGTTTATAAAAAAGTCTCAATCACTATTAAAAATTTATAAAATTGAAAATTAGTGTTTTTTTGGTTTAGAAGTTGCGGCTGGCTTGCAAAAGCCAACCCAAAAAATTCGCAAAAATTGAGTTCAAAAGTGATTGTGAAGTTGTTGATTTTAATTTTGGACAACCCTCTTGTGGTGAAAACAACTGTGATACTAGTATGAGTTCTTATTTTGCTAATTCATATATGCCCGATCTCCGGAACGGCGGCGTAGTCCCGGCCGAACATCCGCACCAACATCAGCACTATGGTGCAGCGGTACAGGTACCCCCACAAGGTGCCGCCGGCGTACAGTCCGATCCAAACTCTTGTGGGGGTGATCCTTCGGTTGTACTGGGTCGGCAAGGTATACCCCCACACCACTACGGTGGTCCACCGACCGGTGGTCAGCCGCCGCAGGGTATGCCATATCCGCGCTTTCCGCCATACGATCGGATGGACATTAGAAATGCGGCGTATTATCAACAGCAAATGGACAACGGTGTGTATCGGCCGGACAGTCCGAGCAATATGCACATGAGCGGCGGGAACGGCCCGCCAAACGGCCACCAAACGCCTGTGGTGTACGCGAGTTGTAAATTGCAAGCGGCCGCTGTAGGACAAAGTGGGGTTCTCGGTAGTTCGGGTAGTCCGCCGTTAGATGGATCTCAAGCGGCCATGGGTCATCATGGGATGACGCACGATCACCAACCACACCCGCATATGAACGCACAACCTGCGCACGCGCAACAACAACACCATCCGGGCGCGCAGCATCCGCAAGCGGCACAACATCCGCAAACGCAACAGCATATGATGTACGGAGGCGTCCAGCAACATAACACTGGGCCCCCGGGCGCCAATATGCATCAGCAAGTTAACGCGCAGGGACCCGGCGCACAAACGCAGGGTGCACAACAACCACCGCCAGTAACAAATACCGCAGCATCATTACCTAGTCCGTTATATCCGTGGATGCGAAGTCAATTTGGTAAGTATCTACAACAGACTGTACACTGCATGCAAATGATTTTTAAACCAGGTACCCCCTGCACAAATAGAAGTCATATTTTAAAGTAATTGCCTACTGTAGTGGTTATAGCTAACTACTTTCACAAAAATATTTAAATAAATCAACATCTGATATACGGAAGTTTCTATCCTAGTTCCATCAGCAGGGGTCTTGTCTTTTTATCAAAAAAAAAAAAAAAAATATAAATTTTTCTGTAGTTAAAAACCAGCAGGTTATTTTACATAATTCTTATTAAAATTTTTACCTTTTCAAAGCAAATTGTCATAGATTTTTGCGTAATCTATCAGCATGAACTGGTCTTTTATAACCATGACAATTCCTTACTATTATTTATGGCTAATATATCTGTCAGAAAGCAGATTGTTCTTTTATTTTAAATATTATGCAAATATAAAGATTCAGTTACTTCTTGCCACACATAAAGATTCCCTATTTTAAATTTAGTTTTTTTTTTTAATGTTTAGGAAATGAACACACAATAGAATTTATTGGGTCAGTCAATTTTGCCTCAAATTAACCATTTATGTTCTAATAAAAACCTAATTCGCAATCTCACCTCATCAATTTTGAATTTATCGAAAATTGAAGACATTAATAATTTTGACGAAGAATCCAAATCGTTGCTTGTTGTACGTTAATAATTGCTGTAGATTATATTTTTTGAAAACATCTCAATAACGACGCAACACGCTAGGAGGTCCTCAAGTTATTCAGGTATTATAAAACGGCAACCATTCAAACGATTCCATCCAAGTGGATATTTCATACATACATTGCTTAAATACATCGTAGATCTATCCATCTCAACTATCCGTGCAACCATTACATGCATAGGGACAGCCGACATGCGTTCATTTGAAAAATGGTTGATACATTAAGTTTTATGATTCTACTGTCACAAACTACTCATTCAATCTACAGTTTTTTATGTTTTTTCGAAATAAAAAAATTGGTTATGTATTATTTATTTATTCTTTTCAATCTTCAAATTATTTTCGATTTAAAATATGAATGATATTTTTTTAATTTATCAAATTTGAATGTATGTAAATACTTTTCAAAATGTTTTTGAACAGGGGTCCTTGAAATATTGCAAGATATTAGTTTGTCTTAATTTATAATAAAGATGAATAAAAAAAATCACCGGACAAATAGTTGGTTCCAACTGTACTTGTTAATTTGACCTCATTTTTTGCAAAAAAAATTTACAGTTATCAGAAGCGTATTGAAATTTGGAATACGTTTTCAACTTTTTTTACTGAAAACAAAATAATACAAGACTTATTACTATAATTTCAAAACGGTTAGTCTTAAGAATTTCATAACACATTGCAGTATTTCAGATAATGAGGAAGATACTTTACACATAGGGTTGCCAACCATACTTTATAATAAAGTATTCTACTTTATTTTACAAACATATTTTACACTTTTACATAAAAATAAAGTATGCTAAAATACTTTATTGTGAATCTTGACTGTGATTACACTTGAAGTTCACTAAACAATACTCTGTGATACGTAATTCCCAAACCATTTATTAAATATTAAGATGGATGATTTACCTATATTCTGAATCAATAATACTTAAATTGGCGATGCCGCCGGACGCTGTTGACCGCGCCATCCACCGGCAGCAGTGTCCCAATTTTAATAAATAAAGAATAAAAATAATACTTAAAGAAATAAAAAAAAAAGAAAAAAAAGAAATTACTAATAATAACAAAGAATTTGCAAAGAAAAATACTGTTGAAAAACGACAATATTTCTTAAAAATGCGTGTGATAACTTACCAGACAAATACTTTATTTTTTCTTGTTCAGAAGATTAGATACTTTATTTTTCTCAAAAAATGTTGGCAACGCTATTTATACATTGAAAATTAACATAAATCACTTTTAACGTCCAAACTCCAAAGGTATAAGTATCTAATCAGGAAAAGTCCATAGTTAAATTACTACTTTTTCGCAGATATCCGTGAAATAAAATTTTAACATTTGTAATTATATATTCTTGCAAAAGTATTAATAATTCGAGAAGATTATTGGACGTTATTCCCATCAAAATATTTAATTCTTTTTAGAGTTTTGTACCTTAAAAATATAAACGAAACTCTTATAAGATCACTCTTGTGTCCGTCTGCCCGACTGTCCAAATTTTTCTCAAAAACTATGTAACATAGGACTTTGAATTTTGGATTAAAATGAGGGTCAATTTGGTCCAGGAAGACAGTTTTAATTTAGTATATCATGTGAGGTAACATTTGAAATAGCTACCTCTAAGAATCTAAGGATTTTAAAAATATTTTTTTATTATTGTTGGGTCAGCGGTTTTAATTATGGCTCAAAATTATTAGAAATGGCCGTACTAATAGTCCCGAAATCCCCCTACTCCGATTTACCTGCTATCCAATATTTTCAAAAGCTAAAATTTTGATTTTAATAGGATTAGTAAATTGAATACGAAGTCATATATTACCGGAAAAACACGGACTTCTTACCATCTTTTTTATTCATGTTTGTCATTTCTTAATCCATTTAGATTTGATTATTGTAAATGTTAAAAGGAAAATTTGTAGCTAAAGTCTTTCATATAAATTGAATTTAAAATTTGTAATTTAGTATAACAAAATATATAATATATAGTTCAATATAATACTTTTTCCAAAAACATGTCTGATATTCGATGTTTAGTGTGCAACTGCTCTAACCTTCGAATTAAAATTTTAAATCCTGGAATGAGTTGTTTTTACTTCCTCCCAAATAAACTCAGAGATATATAATTTTTTCTCAGTACCTACGTCTTCCAATTTCTAATTCATTTTTTCCGCAGTCGAATCTTCCAATTCTTTTAATTTACTCTCTTTTATTAAAAGCTATAGTGTAAATAATGAATACCTACTCAGAATTGCTACGAAATTTGATAAAAAAGCGGTTTCAGCCAGCAACTTTCCTAAATACAAATTTTATTTCTTTGGTTACAAAATTGTGAAATTTTCTATTCATTTTACCTTTACGTAATAAATCAACCCTTAAAAATTGGTATGTCCAGGTGCATAATAGGCAATAGCCATATAATTTTTGAAGGTTTTCACCCTTTTATTTCAAAATATGTATATCCTTGAAACGTAATGATTATGTCTTTATTAGGGGGTGTAGTACATATAGAATGATTGCAAAATAAATGCTAGCTATTGTAATTTGGTACAAACGGAGGGCTATTGTTATACTTTACATAAATTTGACATTTTCGAAATGTCAGTGCACCTCTGTAATATAAATTTTTGGTTCAGTTTTAAAATGCATTTTGTGTCGTGAACGTGGAAGTGCAACGTGCATTTTTGATTTTAGTGATAAGGTAATTTTGTTTTTTTAAATTAATTATAATTTTAATCAGTTGTTTGTTGCTTGATATTTGACGCCTCACAATTGCCTCAATAAATTCAACTCCATAAATAATATTATCATTAATATTCATCGGTCGAATTTTTGAATTAACATACAATGTGAAAAAATTATGTGAGAACAAATTGGCGTTTCTTTATTGATCGGTGTTTCCCATTTTTGTAACTTATATTATATTGTGGTGTGTGTCTTAAACGTTTATTTATTCAAAAATTTGTTGAATGGTTGAAGAGGTGGGCTAGTTCGACCCACTCTAGTGGATCACCAGTTGAATAATTTTTTATTATTGTCACCTTAATCGGCACCAAGAACATTTGGACACATACTGGAAAAATATTTTGTGAAATTTTTATTTTTGAGAAGTATCTTGGAGGACTATAAAAAAGATTCTAGATTTCTGGTAATCAGGTCTTGCATTTTGATTGCTGAATGAGTTGCAGGTTAAACTTTTTAAATGTCTGTAGGTTGTAGTTTTTCCTTACTAACTCTAATGTTTTTTTAGATTATTGAAATCTACTACACTTTGTTTGATTTGAATGCCCGAGTTTAACTTTATTCGACTACTGTAACGTACGCTTAGACATAACCTAACTGAATTCGTAATCGGCTGGGTTTGAGTTACGTGACGACTTTATTGTCATGTTTTAATTTAATTACACAATTGACTTTGATTCGCTAATGATTTCCGATATACAACAAAAGTTGTTTTGCTTGAATAGTTAGCAAACTGAGTTTTCGAATTAAGTCAGTGTATCTCTATAAGCGTACAATATGTTTATTGTACCTTTAGTCGATAATTGAAAGATATTAAGTATGAATTTTTTTGTCTTCCTAACATTAGAGATCATTTGTTTTTAGGTATTATACGGGGTGTCCCGGCCGGATGTATACATACGATTTACATGTTAATTTTTAACATTCGATTCCCATAAGGAAAATGTTATGTCACAAGAGTGCTTTGGATAAACATATTTCTAATTTTGGTAATTTTCTTTTATAAAATAATTTTTTTCCACCAAATTATCTGCACTATTTTTTCAACAGAATATTTTTTTTAGTATTTTTATTATTTTAATATTTATTTTCAAGAAAATAAAAAATGCCGTTTTGAATTTACAGCAGATGACAAATATTTGTTATCTAAAAATGTGAATTGCTTGAAAATTGCGACATTCGTTTCTTTATTTTACTGCATTATTATTGTTCAAGCTATAGTAACCAGTAGTTATAATATTAAATTAGTATTAACAGTTTGTTCAAAGCACTCTTGTGACATAATTCTTTCCTTATGGGAATCTAATGTTAAAAATTAACATGTAAATCTTATGTATACATCCAAATGAGACAGCTGGTATATAGGTATATGATATATCGCTAAAATAAATTTAATTTCTTCTAACAGTTTGGAATTCTAATTCGTTTTAATTTAGTTAATCGCTTGTTAGAGTTTTCAAGCAGCTACTTGTTAGCCATAGTTAGCTTTCAGTCTCCAGTTCCGGAGTCGACAACACTATTTACAAGTGTTCATTTTTCGGAAAAATTCAAAGTAATTTTATTAATTATACCTAGATCCCAAAATCAAAATCAAAATTTTACAGATCCCGAAGGTTCATGTGGCTTGTAGTGATAAACCCACTTCACGGCTTGTTTTGGGATTAAATTTACTCTGATAAGATAGAAATCGTCACAAATCTTGTTGTGTGACTCCAGTTGAATTTAAAAATTCAGTGTTACCGAATTTAAAAATAAATAAACCCATTTATTTCTATAAAATTTTACTGTAAATAATAATTATTAGAGTCATTAACCATGGAATAAGTAACATTTCATTTATTTATATTAAGTTGGTAACAATAATACAAATGGCATGTAAAGAGTAATACATATAGAAGTAATCTGAATAATTGAAGTTAGTAGCATTGGGATTGGATGTTAATGCATTCGAACTGACTCTACAAGTCGCAACAAAACTTTAACTGGTTATAAACCTTCCTCGGTTTTAGGACAACTGATTTGCTGTGCCATCTCAATAACACAAGAGGCGAATAGCCAGTAAATTATATTTAGTTTTCAGAAAATGTATACAAACACTTCCTAATATGGAACGACAATTGCGGTGCCAATATTATTTTGCACATTTTCGTATATGACCACATATTTTTGTTTATTCGTGTATCCGCATGTAAAGGATTACATTATATCAGTGCTCGCTTGATTAGCAAACAACTGCCAAGCCTATATTGTATGCGTGTGTATATATGTTACACGGTAATGGCTGACTCCAGCCATGTAAGCTATATGCAAGCAAGCCAGTGTTAAAACAAGAAAAAAAATCATTGCATGCAAATTATCTATTTATTTTATTTATTATGGTCACTACTACCACCCACTCGAGTGGATCCAACATACATATTTGAATTGATTTAGTCAATAATAATAATTGGCCTTAAACGTTTGGCAACAATCAATCTGTACTCTACTAGTCATGAAAATACATTGTAAGTATATAGGTAGCGAATTGTCACGTATATTACCAACCAAAAGTAAACTTTTTTCGACAATCTTTCCACATTTAAATTATGGTGCGCGTATGAAATGAATATTAAATATGTGCAAAAAATTTAGCACAGCACGTAGGACCACCAAATTATTTTAACAATTGATTGGTGTAGGGGAGAGACTTAATGAAGAGGACGATTATTGAATGGAACAAATGAGTTTTAGCTAACAAGGAACCGTTAGTGGAAATTTGTTTTACAGTCATTAGGTGTCTTTTATATAATTATTTTTATGTGCAATATATATGTTAACGATTTTCCGTTTGTTTCAACAAAAATTAGAAAATACGATTTTAAATAGAAAAAGTAACTTTTTTTGTAAATTACTAAATATTCTATGATAACTATTATGTTTAGATTAATTTGTATTAGTTGACTATTAAACCGCTTAGTAGGTATAGACTATCATTAAATAAGTACTGTTTGCGCATTGAAGTTATGCACTTTTTATTTCTTGATTTTAACTTGTTACTTGACAAGGAATATTGAATGGGACATTATAAATATGACCTTGAATTTTGATCTTGACCTCAAAGTCAAGGTCACCATCGGATGCGCCGTGAAAAATGCTGAGACTTTTGTCCTCATAATTTATCCCAAAAATGCTTTCCCGCTGAGATTTTTGACCATTTCCATATTTTTACTAACCTGTATAAATCGCATGAATTTTACATTGTATTACATATGTCCCATGCAAAATTCTTCTTGTCCCATTCAATGAGAATGGAATTACTGAATGGGACAAAAATCTAATTTTTTCCAAACAAAAAAATTTACTATTATTTAAAAAGAATCAGATTTTTTTTTAGTTTAAAATATAAAGTAATGTTTGAAGTATCTTATGCCGCAAGAATTAAAATATTCGATTACTTGGTTTTGAAGTTAAAACGATTTTAAAAAAAAAAAGTCCCATTCATTAAGCCTTCCCCCTATTAATTATTTGCACATATGCAATATATTGGATTGATATGATATGTCGATTGTGTCAAAATGTTCTAGTGATATAAATTTAGAATGGCAGGAGCGCAGGGAAATTTACTGGGGGGACGTTAAAGTCCCAGTGTCACAAAAGGGGATGCTTGAATTATTGCTTGCATTTGGATTAAGATTATTATACTCTGGTACTTTGATATATAGGAAGAAAACGAAATTGTGGTTTACTTGAGTTTGAGTTACCTAAGCAGTAAAAATTAAAATTTACATAGTGATTTACATATAATTGTCAGACTGGATCGACTGAGATTTGAAGTCAGGATATCTTGATAACCGGTCAAGTTGTTTTCTTCTAGACCGTCGATTCTCTGTTCGAAAACCACTCCATTTTGATAATGAATCAATTTTTTTTTATTCTCTTGTGTTTATGAAATTTATCACGTATAGTTCGTATGTTTACATACGAACAAAAGTTCTACACTACATAGGTAATATTGAAATTAAAATATAAGCTGTATAATGAAATTTTACAATCATCGCAAGTAGTGATCAGGGCGCCCGCATTGGTGGGACTGGGGTCGAATGTTGACATTTTTGTTTTAAGTTATGAGATAAGGCTTGCCAAATTGGAGTACTTCGTAATATTTCTTGAAAAATTATGAAACAGCTCAAAAATACAGTTGAAGGAGGGAGCAAGAAGAAGAAAAAATTCTTTCAAATTTTTTATTGATAATTATGTCAAGCTTCACCTACTACCAGTCACCATTTCCGTAAGAACTCGATCTTTAGGTCGCTGGGAGTCATAAATAGAATTAATGTTTCGCTAAAACACGAATGACTTAAAGGGCTATTTGTAGAAACTGTACCTACACATTAATTACATTTTGATGAATTTTCGTCTTTAGAGAATTTCCACAATGGAGTTCAGCTATTATAGCCACTGTCATAATGCGTCTTGAGCCCGGAACTATGACAGAAATTTGTTTTGAGGTCCCTGGAAACCGAAAATAATATTCACTAAAATTTATATTATATATATATATATATATATATATATATATATATATATATATATATATATATATATATATATATATATATATATGTATGTAGGTATATATGTTTCCGCGCGATAACTCTCGAACGAAGTATCCAGTAGTTACGAAATTTGGTGAAAACATTGGAAGTCCCAAACCCTTGGATGAGTTCTTCAGCCAGGTACGTCGGATGCCAGGAACATGGTTTTTGTTCTTGCAAAAAATTAGTTTTTTGCCAAAATTTCCACTTATTCAAAAATTTTTGCGAAATTTTTTTATACCATTTGAAAGAGGAGAAAAAATTACATAAAAAAGGTCTTTAAACTATTTTTCTATGTCAACTAGTTTCCGAGAAAAACTTATTTTTGTAAACGGAAATTCGTTATGTTATGCAGGATACTGCGACAGGGGTATTTTCATATTTTTGTTCTTGGAGGATTTCATATTTCTAACAACGAAACCCTTATGAGTTCATTATTTCTGTCATCCCATTAAGTACTCATCCCACATTTGACCACTTTAAAATAGTGTCGAATACTACGCAATTTAAGAGACAGTTTCGTTTTTTAAAAAACTCTTATTGAAATTTTTTTGACTCATAATATATGAGAAATATTTTAATGAGAATTAGTGTGAATCCCGAGAATTATGAAAAACTCTTAACTACTGCACTACGATATCCTAATTTAATGTGTGCCTAGTACGCACTTGCTGAATTTTTTTTAGTCTCAATTTCATAAAATTAATACTTGTGGAAATATGCACAATATAAAGCTATGTGAAGACGAACAAAACAAAAATTGTATTCTAAACAAAACTTGTGTTTTCTTACGTAGAGGTACATATATTATATTTAATTGTATGGTCTTGGCCAAGGCATATACTGTAGACATAACTACAGTATTACGGTATATGTAACGTTTGTTAAATTACATAGCCATAAACAGTTTTAAATATGTAATAAACGCTGGTTGCAAGCATTATTATTACGTACACAAATAATAAATAACATTTTCACTCGTACACTAGACGACTACGGCCGGCGTAGCACGGCGCGCTCATAATATAGAGTACATAGTTGTGAGTAGACGTACTCACCGAACACAGGGATAATGGTATAGAATCATCGTCAGATTATAAGCGCGAATAAAAGTGCAAAACGTAATTGTGATGGGACATGTGTCATAATAGTTTGATATTTCTCGATGTGTTAAGAGGATTTGCAGTAGGCTTTTTTTTCTAAATTGTGTACCGTTTTTTCGTTATAAATTTTTAGCTATGCACACTTAAAAGTAGTAGGGTACTTTTAACAATGTAATATAGTAAGCAATACGTCCGAAACTCATCATCTCTGATTTACTGTAGTGTACTGATTATTGCTGATGGACCAGGATCAAATGAATATTTTACTGTAGTTAATAAAATTTAATCAGCTACCTAGCCAAAATTCAGACTGTGTCGTTTCGTACTGCAGTCGATGACTTTCTGAACTACTGACTTCTAGAAAATTTCAGTTTAAATTTTATTTTTTTAACATTTCCCTTTTACTTTGCCTCAACTTCTTCGTTGTATTACTTAGCTTATAGTGTTGCAATTATTTTCTTTTAATTTAAGGCTTTGAATCTTAAAGCTTTCGTTAATTAAATATAAAGTTAGGTCAAGATTCGTCAAGGCTGACCACCGGTTTTGTGACGATATAAATTCTACAAAGTGAGCAAATTCTGTGTATGAATTACTCCTAACAAAATTATTTACTACTGGTATACATGAAGATAGGGATGAGAATTAGATACTTACGTAATAAAAAATCATCTTCAATACAATTTTTGACGTTATACCAAAGGTTTATTTTTTTATGAAGCCACGCGAATATAAAAAAACGTAAAAAAGTTTCATAAAACAAACAAATCTAAACTTTACAAATCGAAATAAAAGTTTTGTATAATGTTAACACTATGAGGCCCGAGTACTTTCATAATAAACTTCCCCGGAAGCCGGCAATATTTAAAAGAAAAAAAAAACTATTAAACAAATACATAAAATAAAATTATTCAAACACTGAATAGATTCAACACAGTTCAACATGTATGTGTAAAACTGTAAACATACATACGTGATACGTACATACTACATATACACTGACATTCAAATCAATTTTATTTAAAAATATAAATTATATTTTTTAGGTATTTTTTGTTTATCTTAAAATTTTTTATACATAGAAACCAAAAGTGTAGTGTGTGTTGGTATGTATTTGTGTGAGTAGGAACACATCCGTGTGATTAATGATGATAAACATCACACACATAATGCGTAACCAACTAATCAATTAATCATTGATCGCGGTCGGCCTCTGGGGATGTTTTGTTTGGTTTCGGATGCCGAAGCCATGGGACTGAAAGTGTTAATAACGAAAGTCAAGTTATTCAAAAACAGAACTATTAGCTCATTTTTGGGTTGAAGACATTTCTAATATAGAAATCCAGAGTGCTCATAAATCACAAAATAGTGTAGCGTTAATCTTGAATTAGGCATCTATAGTATAAATGATGCAGAAAATTCAAAATTTATTTTTATATTAAACTGTAGATTCATCTGTATACCTACTTCCCAGCGCCACCATTACTTTTAATATTTGATTATAATGGTATTCAGTGCAACCGAATAGAAACATTCAAAGTAATTACATAATTTATGCTTGGTTCTGTCAACTTGAAATGAAATCTCTAATATCACTATTGCCAATTCTCGATCTCTATCCAATACCCACCGCTAATCGCACATTTACACTGTAATACTCGCTCGCTTGCTAGTATATTGCGAGCGGCACGGCATGCATGATAATAATACAGTTATCTACTTGCCATATCTCTATGGTGGTGGAATTGGTCGTTGCTGTTGTATTTCTACGTTATTCTCGTTCAAACGAACAAAATGGTTACGACCGTACACACATACATACAATATATCAACACCGGTATGTGTGTATGTACGTTATATGTGTATATGTGTATTTGCCTAAGTGTATTATGGGCAACTTGTTGATTCACATACAATTTATGTGCCACAATTCTGGCCAAGGTTACAATATTATTATTACAATTTTGTAGCCAATAAATATAATATGTAACTGTTGTAGGTATAGAACTCCAAAACCCCCATTCACAAAACATAAAACAAATAAATAAATGTGCTGTACGAATATCATAGTGATTGTAGTAGCATTTCGCGTCCCAATCCGGCTACTGGTAAAGTAGTCCAGTATCACTAGAATGTAAATTTATCATTTCCTGTCTCTGTCTTACCGTGAAACTGCAATTTAATATTATAATTATTTATTGATTATTTTGATTTAATAAATAATTGTTTATGTAGTAGTAATTGTTTGCACTTGCACTGATCTATTGACCGATTTCAAAAACGAGGAGGATCTCAATTCAACCCGTATGTTTTTTTTTTTATGTATGTACTAGTGATGTCGGGCCGAGAAACAGTTAATCGATTAATTGACTAAAATTGTTTTTCAGATAAAATTAGTCATTAGTCGAAAATATCGAGCACAAGGTAGTCGACTAATCGACTAAATTTTTAATCGAATTCATGGTAAGGTAAACTATGAAACTCTTTCAAAAACGAGGTTTTCTTTTGAATTTAATTATGGACATTTAATAGTTTCCTTTTAAGAAAAAGAAAGATATGAAATTAATATCACAATATATTAATCACATAAAAGTGATCATTTTAATCATTTAATCGAAGGTAAAATAGTCGACTAAAATATGACTAAATATAAGCAAAAACAGTCGATTGATCCAACTAATCAATTAATTATCCGACATCACTAATATGTACACCGATTTCTCCCACATTTCTAGCCCAATTTGCGCCATTCTTTTTTTACTTAATAGATAAAGTTCTCCATGTGGTCCCATAAAAATTTTTGGTTGCAGATTTGTTGTGTAGTATTTTAACCATCTTCAATTATATCAGCGATATGAATAATTATGGCAAATTTAAAATTTGTAATGTAAAAGCCCCCATTATGGAACGGTATCTAATACCGGAACAGTTTTGACATTTCCATTTTAATGAAGTTATTTCTGAAAGAAACGTCTGATAACAAAAATTATCATTAATAGAATGATTAGTTTTCAATTTAAATTCACCTCGCATTTAATGTTTCCTTACTTAATTAAAGAAATAAATATGTAAATGTCAAAACTGTTCCAGTAATAGACACCGTTCCATAATGGGGGCTGTTACGTTATATGCAAAATTATTTACTTTAATATCTATAGTAACATATTTTTTTAATTTATGTTGATCCAGTTATCCTAAAAATAATTTTCTGACAGTACTTAGTTTAAAAATTCTTTGATGACTTGAAAAATTGGTGAATTTTCATTGATTTCTTATTTTCCTAGTTAATAAAAAAAAATTTTAAAGCCAAATAAAAAATTGTAATGGGGTGGACTCATAAGCATTGTCACTAAAAGGTATGAAATAAAATATCTTTTAAAAAACCTTCAAAAAGTAATAAATAATTAATATCATGAATTTTGAAGTCAGGCGGGGAGTAATATAAAAAAAATCTTGAAGAATTCATGAATTTTTCAAGCACATCCAATCGCAATTTTACATACGACGCCCCGCCTGACTTCAAAACTCGTGATATTAATTATTTATTACTTTTTGAAGTCGGCTTTTTAAAAGATCTTTTTTTTTATTGAATTAATTATAAGTAGCGGGAGCTCGTAACATCATGGGTTTAAAAAAAGTTGTACAACTCATAGTTTAAATACAAAGGCAATTAGCACGGTATAGTCGGACAAAGTCTGCAGGAAAGTAGTTTTATTATCGTGCAAACTTTTATTTGTTCGTTTTTATGATTAAATGATATTTCCCAGTGCTTCCACCATCAAAACTGAAAAATGATACTTAAGCGGCCCCTACACGCCCAGTAATACTTATTGTACAAAATCTGCGGTTTTACAATATTATTGATCGTCTGTAGGCTATATTGAAGGGTTGTTATGTGCTGACCAAAAATAGTTTGAAATAGGTATATTATGCAATGAATGAATATTGTAACGTCTGTAGGCTCTGAAGATATTATTGCCCAATACCACTTAATTTGATTAAGTTTCGATTTGTTAATTGTTTTGTAATATGTCATATTTGATGGCTATTATTTGAACCAGTTTGACTAATTAATGGGCAAGAGTAATTATTTACTGCTTCGCAACATCTTGATCATTTAATAATTAGAATTAAACAACAATTGTATTTATTGTACAAATTTCTTTTACAAATTATTGAACTGTCTCGAGAGAAGTTCAACAAACTGCACAAATTGATTGCAAAATATTATTGAGTGTGTAGAGCCTTGTACAGTTATTGAATATGAGCACAAAATTTCGATTCTATGTATATGCAAACTTTTTTTTTAGCATTTATAGCAACGATTCGAAAACTCCTAACTGTTCCATTAATATCGATTTATTTTTTCTAAACTAAACGTGATGAATAAGCCGTTCCAGTGTATTGTAACAAAATAAATTACCACCGAATTTTATCCCCAGAAAGAAAAAATATTCACCAAGCAGAAGTAAATTTTTAACAAATGATATTTTTTCCATATATTTTAACAAAATTGAAACGAGAAATAAATGTTGAGCAATTTATAAAAAATCACATGATCAATACTGACATCTGGTGGTGAAATATATAAAGTATATGTTTAAGAAAAAACATATACACGCTCCACGTATCTGGCGTATTTTTTGTGGCATTTCTCGGCGTAGCGTGTTCGTTGTTTCTTTGTTTATCCTTGGATATTTTGATATGATTTTTTATTTCTGTTTTTCCTTCGATTGGTCCCATGCGGTGGGAGTTTGGGGTGAAGAGAATGATACGTCTCTTTAAATCTACCTATAGACATTTATACCTATCTAAAATGACGCACTTAATCGTTGCCAGTTTCAAATGATTACTGTACAGTATATTTTTTTTCGGATTGTATACCACCCTCGTCTTGTTTGATAGAGGATATTTGGGTGGATGTGTATTTATTGGGTTTTCATAGAATGATTTTTCCCATGTTTACTCTACTATTTGAGTAGTGTAATTTATATAATTCTAATGTTTGAATTTAACGCACCATATTGAAAAATAATAAAAACATTTTAGGTAAAACGTTTTTTCTTTTTTTTTGGAATTGACAATGAAATATTAGGTTAACTGTGTTTTAACTTGCGCAATGGGTCACTTTTTTTCTTTGGTTGTGTCGAAGTACACAATATCTTCGTTTAAATTGATATTTCCAAAAATGTTTTGAAACTTTTCTGTGGATAAGATATCTATTATTTTGTTTATAAGTTATTTACACGTATATTTTGTTGTGTCTATGGTTATGTACGTATTTCCACATGTAGGTACAGATAAGTACTGATTTTTTTTAATCTAACATATACATTAATTTACATGGAAAGTCAAACAGTGACAAATATTTATATTTCATTTGTAATAAATATATTTGTTTCATTTTATTAATGGTATTTTTTTATTTTGTTTTTAAATATATTTGTATACATATGCATAGTGTATATGTGCCGGCATTTTTTTTCCTTTTTTAAAATAAAAAAACCACAGGATTTAATTTTGATATTAAACAGTGAAACTCCTTTAAGAATTTCCTTATTTATCTCCCAAAATATAATAAATTAGTCAAAGTGTTGGTGGACGAAATATAATGAAGTACTTACTTTGTACCAGCGCGGCACAAAGATTGCCGTGAAAATGTAAATTTCGTAATTTTGGAAATTCATATAGTTTGCCGTGTGAAAAGATGTTAACGTGTTTTAATTTCACTGCGATTTTACTGGAGTTTTCCTTAGCGATTAAAGCCGGAACGGGGAGTCGTGAAACTTTTTGTAATTTTTAATTAAAAAGTTAACTTTATTATCGTCTTTAATAGTGTCAGAATATTTTTCGGTTTTAATTCAGAATTTTAAAAAATATTGTATGCAACACGTACAAGATAAGATATTTTTCACTCGTCACAATTGTTCAACTCAATTCTCTCCTTCATTTTGCTATTTGTTGCACAAATAACTATTTTTAATTTCGACCTAACTGAAGGATTGTGGAGTATATATTAAGTATAATTTAACAGTATTTCAACTAATGAATAATATTTTTATTGAAAAATATATATTTCGTTTCACACGGGACTGGAGTATGTCCTTGGCTCTCCGCAGAACAGTTTAGGCTCGTGGACTGAGTTTCTTAAGTTTAGATATTTTTCTTCTGAAACTTTTATAAATAAAGGGGCATTTGGATGAAAGAGTTAGATTAAATTTTTATAATTTTACAGTAAAAGCATTGGAAAGATACTTCTTATAGAATAGCACTTGTTTTTACTGAATTTCTATTTTGTGAAGTCAAATTTTAATACCCGATTCTTAAGGATAGGATATTTCTAAATTTTACAGGATATACCTTTTTAAGAAAAAATTGCAAAACAACTTTATCCACTTTCCCCTTCAAATATTCGAGTACGAGTGCCAGAATTCACCAAGATTTTAAAGAATTCGTTTTAGTCATTACAGTCAATTGCTTTGGTTATTAAAATGTATTTAACATGTTGACGGTCATGAAGAATTATGACGAAACATTCAACTGCGATACACTATTTGGACAACCAATTATTATTATGAGGAACATAAACAAACATTGCTCGGTCTCTGTCTAAGCACAGTGTGGTATCACAGTGGTATGGTGTACTGTACAATAATGAGCTGAGAGAGCTACGTTTGTTTATTTGTACACTTTTTACATGAAATAATTGACATGATACAACGTTGTGTCACAGTTACTCAGATTTCACTTCATATGGTAACGAATTAAGGTACTATCACACTGTGATTCTGCCAAAAAGTAGTCAATTTTCACAATTTTTTTTCGGATGGATAGGATGGGGGAATGGGGATGAACTTTTTTTACGATTAATACCTACCACTATTTGACAATACAGAAATATTTTTTTTATTTATTTTTTATAATTATTATAATTTTTTTTTAAAAAAGGGCGAAATTTGGTGCCCACGATTGCGGCCACCATTGAACAAATAGAACGAATACAACTATCTCCTTTCTGCATTCACTTATGGGCATTTGTGTGCATCTTAGGCTGCTTAGTAGTCACTTGCTCAGTACCCGTCGCTGAGTGTAGGTGAGTCAAACAACAATGGATTCGATTGTTGTTAGCATTGTAGAACCCGCATAAGTAGCGTTGTGGTATCACACATATGTATGCGAACCAGGGTCACGTGACGGCTATCACCACCACCGGTCACTCACACTAACAAAGTTTACCGCACAAATACAAAGTAAACACCGTGCACGTATACAACATATTTTCTATCTCAACTGGTTACACTGGTTCCAGTAGTATAGAGATAGGTATTTTATCTCTAGTGCTCTATAGCGGCCACAGTTTTTATCCGAAAAAAAAAATCAAATAGGTTATCTGTAGGTAAGCCGCCATGTTCCTATGGGAGCTTTTTTTTCTTTGAAATTAGAAAAAACGGCGGTGGTTTGAATAAAAAATTTTTACAGTTTTCTATGTGAAAAAATAGGAAGATTTCAAAAGAAAAAAAAAACAACTCCCATAAGAACATAGCGGCTTACCTACAGATTGATAATCCTTTTGATTTTTTTTTTTGTTCGGATAAAAACTGCGGCCGTAATCGTGGGCACCAAATTTCGCCCTTTTTTAAGACCCTTTTTTCAAAAAATTATAATAATTATAAAAAATAAATAAAAATGAATAAAAAAAATATTTCTGTATTGTCAAATAGTGGTATTAATCGTAAAAAAAAATTCATCCCCATACCGCCATCCTATCCATCCGAAAAAAAATTGTGAAAATTGACTACTCTTTGGCAGAGTCAAACTGTGATGGTACCCTAAGCTCCAATGTCTAAAAATTAAACACCTAAATGATACTAAAAAAATATTGACGGAGGTTTTACTGTAGATGAAAATAATCCAAAGGCCACGATCACGGTGTTGTTGTAAGATGTACATACATTATATATAATGTAATATTACAATACAGTGTAATCTATCACTGTCACACGGTCGATTATTGCTCACTTTCTGATATCTTCTTTGTGTCAAGCGAATTGAGAGACAGAAAAGAGAAGAGAAAAGAATAAATTTCATCCATCCATACATACATACAAACTTAAATATACTTATACGAGTTAAGAGCAGCCAGTCTAGTGATTACCATAGAGCCTGAAATGGTTTTTTTTCGTTCGAAATAATTTGGCATTTATTTTATAGTAATTTGCCTTTTTATTACCGCCGATTTTTTTTCGCCAATCATCATATTGTAACCGCGGACATAATTGTCGACAGAAATGTAATTTGGTTTGCCATGAACAATTTGTTTTGGTTTTGTAATAGCAATTTTAACACATTTAGCTACACACGTTCATATGATTAGGCTAGGGTCACATTGGAAGCGGGTACGTACGACAAATCACTCGCGCGTACTTGTACGTACACGTCAGATTGTAACAAATAATGCAAATGAACGTAGATGGTCACACTAGATACGAGTTATTCTTGCGCGCACTTACGTAGTCGTCAGTGTTAAAATTTGAAACAAAAAAGTTTGTTTTTTTCGCACTAGTCGTAAGTGTAGAAGATCAAGAAGATAGGCAACTTAAGTAAAAGTAATACAATTTATGAATATTATTTGAATTTTAAGGGATATTTTCATTTGTTACAATTTTTGTAGTACCTACCAAATTACAATTTTATAAAACTTATTATTTGATAAATTAAGGATACTACATTTAAATGGATATAGGAAAATTAATAATTCTCGTATTTGAAAGGGAGGAAAAAAAAGAGTACTATAGAGAAATTTGTAGAAAACTTTGGTTAGGGGTTGCGAAGGCATTAAATCTTCCTTCGTTCATACGAAAATATTGAAAAACTTGTTTTTTCTGTTTTCAAATGTGTAAATAATTTTCTAAATTCACCATCGATTCGTATTTTTCATCAAATAATAATTAATTATATTATTATCGAGAAACAAATAATCTCTTAACAGATTCATTTTTAAAATAAATTTACGTAAGTATACGCTAACAGTGTGACCACTTTATCTGACGACAATAGTCTCACGACTACATCAGACAAATTAAGTCGTACGTACCCGCTTCCAATGTGACGTTAGCCTTATAGAAGTCGTTAACTGTTTCCTACCTTTTAATATAATAATATTTAGATTGTTGTTGAAGAAGATGTATTTTTAATGAAATTTGGTAAATCAGCTACATACAGATATTTTTAGTTAATTCAGTAATGATTTCTCAAGATATAGTTTCAATAAAATACTAGTTTATTGATAACGATATTTAACCATTGCGCTGGTCATCTTTTTCTGACTAGTATGGACTACGAAGTAAGCCACTCTGCTAAGTAAAATGAACTGACTTATAGTAGAAGGCAAACGAAATTTGAAAATTGCAAATATTTTTCAGTTTTTTCTTTTTATAAATTGAAAGTTAGATGTCTAGATTCTGTCTGCTATGTTTGCCGAAATATAAGTATCATCATGTTTTATTTAAGAAATAAATAAACATATTTTAAGTAGGTACTAAATATCATATTTCAAGAAAGAGGCACATTAAGTATATGATACTGGTTTTACGTTTCTAATATCGATATTTTGATTTCTGGAAGGTTTCAAAGCATGAAATCAGGAGAATATAGACTTTCATAGTAAAACTTATTCTGTAAACGTATTGCTGATTAGTGAACAACTGTTTTTGAATGAAAATTTAATTTTATTACTCCATTTAAACAAACTCGGATTTCTACAGTGTAATTTACGTATACAGTCTAAAAAAACTTCCGCGATGATTGAAAATTTGTATGTCCTAGACTACAATTTTGTAAATTCTGTCACGCTTCTGTTAATGCGGAGTTGCTAGATTTTGCCAGATTTTAGGTGTATAGGTTATCTATTCCAAAAATAATTTTTTTTACAGCAGCCCATTTCCTAGCCAATTAAAATTTGCAAAATTTTTGATTTTTATCATCATTTTCCATACGAATACATGTAATTCTGCTATATATTAGATATGACAAATTTTTCACAACCATAAACTTCTAATCTATATGAAACTTCAATGGAATTTTTTTATTCTAAAATTTGTGCAGTTTTGTTAGTTTTAATTAGTTATTTTTTTTTTCGTAACAATCTAACTTCCATTAGTCGAGCAGCTTTTTTAACTTTTTGTTAAATTTAAGTACCTACAGCCTTGACAAGTATCGCAAAAATTTGCAATTTGAATAACGTGTTGCGTATCTATTATTTCAGTTGTTATGCCGCCATACTATAAATTCCAAAATTATTTGCATTATTCTTATATACAATGGAACATTACCGTACCGTAAAACACCCTATCTTTACCTATTAAACCTAACTTTACCATACCACACTTTACGTTAAAAAAAAATTAAAATTTCATAGTTTATATATTCTGTAGCACTTTTTTTTAATGATGTAGATATTTCTAACAAACTACTGGTGTTATATAAGTTTTTCTGGCATTGCCAGCCGCAATTTCTTCAAATCATTGGATTTTTTTAGTTCTCATAGTACATTTTGGTTTTAAGCAAGTGTGCAAACTTTAGTTGGTATTTCAAAAAATATACAAGTGACATAGATAATTTCATCATATGAAAAGTTACATAACCTCGTAAGCATATAAAATGATTTTTACGTTTACTCATTTGCGTATTATCGAATAATTCGTTTAGGTAATATTATAGCAAATTAGGTAAAATTAGAGTCCTTTAACAAATCCCAACTTTACCAGTCAGCGCTGCCAACAGTCAGGGTTGTAAAAAATATACGAATTGCATAATATTTTTACATGAATTGAGATATTAAAGTAAAAAACATTGTTATAGTTTTACATTTTTACAAAATGTCTGGTAAACATCATAAGAAGAAAATTAGTGCAAGGACATACAAAAATTATTCTGCAGAATGTTAAATCTAGCAATTGATATGCTAAAAAGTAAACAAATTACAACATTATACACTGAAAAACAATTTGGAATCCAAAGAAGAACAATAGAGAATAAAATTGAGTATCTTGTTTTGGTTAAAAGGATTCTGATTTTGTAAGTTAGACAATTTGATTGAAATTGAACATTGATTGATTTAATAGACAATTGTTTTTGTTTTTTATTTCTGATTTTGTTACTTAGTCAGTTTGTAATATCAAATATGTAACATTGTGTTTTATATTTTTTTTAAATAAAATTTATTTTTTTTCTGGTATTTTGTTTTATTAATTTTTACTGGTTTTGTACATCCCTGGTGAAAACAGCTGTATTTGGCGTTTTCATAACATAATTCTATCGCAGCTAGATATATCGTTGAAAATTTCGAAATGATTGCGTATTATTGTTAGATATTATTTGGAATTCACAATAAAAGTATGAACAACAGTGGTATATTTAGAAATTTTATATCTTTTATATTTCACTAAAAAAATATGAATTAGTAATGATATGGTAAAGTTAGGAACTCCTTGACATTTGAGCTTGTTACTGTTTTTTTTTTTTTTTTTTTTTTTTTTTTTTTTGACTAGTAATTTAAGTTTCGGGAAAATTTATTTATGAGTTAGATCAAAGTTTTTTATCAGTTTATTCTATTGAAACAGTTAAATATAACTAAATTAGTTCCGTCTTTATTTTATTCAAATTTGAATTGAAAATTATGGTAAAGATAGGGTGTTTTACGGTATATCTTTTTGATTTTGCAGAATTTTATAAAAATTTATCAGTAGTATACGTATGTATTTTTAATTTACCTACTGGTAATTATCATTAAAAAAAAAATGATAACCATGTAAACAAATCTTTTTGTGATGAAAATTGTAATTTGAGTTTTTTTGTGGCTCCACGAGTATAAAAAAATAAACGAACGTACATGTAAGTAAGTACATATTATGTAATTACATGTTTGATAGTTACTATAGCAGAAATTAAAAATACATAATTATTTTAATGTACTTAGACAGATCTCTATGTTCATACGAATAATAACGTATAGATGTGTACTATTTTATTGTTCGTAGATGTATTATTATACTTTGTACGAATATAAATGTCTCCTACGACACAGTAACAATAAAAGTATTGGATTCCGTTCTTCTGGCGTTGTGTAGCTTTTGTGGCGTCTGAAGATGTGAAGCGAAACTATAGAAAAAATGATCAGCAATATAGTCAACCCTGTATATTAAACACCGACCAAACACCATTTGGCTGAAAATTTTGAGATATGTAAATTTTGATCACTAAAAATGAGAAATGTGATAATACCTTCCTAGTATGTCAGTTCCCATAGTTGTCTTTTTGTCAGGTTTCTTTTTTACATTTAGGCCCTATCTACACTATAGTGCCGATATCGGTACGCTCCCGCTCCAGTCTCACATCTTGTTGTGTTCACATTACAGTGCTGATAGGATGCTGGTACTATTTGTTCTTCATTCACATTATAATGCCGCTCTCGGTACGCTCCCAGTTCGATACAAACATCTTTTCATAACAACGGAATCGGATCGTTTCATAACCGCGACTGATATCGGAGCGGTATCAGAGCGATGATGTCAATACACTCATTGTTTCTTGTGTACGAATATTTTATCGAATTGGGAGCGTAGCGATATCGTACCGAGAGCGAAGCGATAGTATGGATCGGGTCTTAAGATCCCATGCAACAAGAACGATCGTTTGTATCATTGCCCGCAAGAGTTATGAAGTAATTATACTATTCTGCTTGATATACCTAAGTGAATACTGTGACAAATTAACAGAAAAACAGGAAATGTTGAAATTTATTGTTTCAATGTAGAAAAACTATTTTAAAATTGAATAATATTGATTCCCTACAAAGATCCCTATCTTTTCAATATAATTTTCTTTTAAGTTGTTCATTATTGAAATAATAATGATCGCTTTTAATTTTAAGTTGCCATTTTTCTCTTAGTGTACTTGATTTTTGCCGTTTAGAAATTTAGTTTGCGAATTGGCCAAGTAGCAGAAGTAAATTTTAATTTTAAAGACCGGAACTTACGTAGTAATACAGTTTGTGGTGTAGAATACAAGATTTTTTTTATGTAGTATATCCACAAACTATTTTGGGAGGTCATTAGCTCAGTACTTGATTTGATTTTAATTGGTTAAATTATTTTGTATTTAAATTTATATTATCTAAATTCGGGGGAAATTTTCAGGTAATTGTGCCCTTGATTCTTTTGTTAGAAATAGTTAAAAAATTGAATAATATGTTATTAATAAATAGTTTTCACAACGTTTTTTTAAATCACACAATTTAAAAATTAATTTTTTTATGCTTATTAAGTATATGAATTTTAACTATACATTTGAATTTCAGTTTTGTAGCTATATTTTGTGAGAAAAGCATTTTAAAACAAATCTGTAATATTTGCGATTTTAAAATTATTAATGAAGCGGTCTTAAAAATTTTAGTGTTTTTAATTACATTATATTGATTATTTTTGGTACTAGAAGGGCATCGTACTTTCTAACAATATAATTCTAGTCCTTTAGTTAATGTTACGATTTTTATTTTGGGCAAAAATCACAATAATATGGAGAATGAAAAGTAGATATGAGAAAATAGAAGAGAAAAAGTTTCAAAACTTTCACAAAACGTAAAATATATAAAAATTTAAACTGGGATAAAATTATATTTTTAAATAAAATTAATTACATTTCTTTTTTTGCTGATTGGTAGACAATAAATCAAAACCGAAAATATTTTATTTTTGTAGACAAAATAGAAAAAGTATTCCCGCGAAATATCTAAAAATGACAGAATATATCTAACAAAGAAAGCTATATACGACAAACGTATGCATAGGCATATCAAAAAATATTTTGAAATGAGAGAAAAATAGCGATATTTTCAAAAAAAGAAGGTAACCCACCACCTTTTCGCTCGACTCTAGATCGAAGTAAGTAAAATAGAAAAGGGTGCCTGTTGTACGACAAACAACGATCCCTGATATAATTCCAGGGGTTGATTTTGTTGTGTTGTATTCTGTTGACGATGATGAGGGTACGACATTTCCTTTTCCATACAAACCTAACCTATACACGTATAGAGCAATCACTTTAGAATGTGATTATTTGTAATCATTTATATATAGACACACGGTACAGTCATATCGATAACAACGTGGCGGCCCAACGGAGGGGTGGGTGGTGCTCCTTCGTGCTCGAATGGTATGTGGATCATTTATCATTCTATATGACAGCATTTCTAATTAGACCGACATGCCAGTCAGTCTCCGTTCTATGTGTGTGTGCGTGTATATTCAATTCAGTGCTGGCTGCAGACATCATGTTTTTACTATGATGGCGGATGAATATGGAGATGGTCAATCCACCATAAAGTTATTATTGTATTGGGAATAATTTTGTTATCTTCGTTTTTTGAAAAAATCTATTTTTTCCTATTTATATCTCATAAGATTTCGTCGTTCTTTTCTGAATCAGTTTCGGTTCTTTTTTAAAGAATATGTTAAAATGGTTTTTAATTGATTTTTGTGGGAATTTGGTTTTGTTTCTTTAGACGGTTTATTTTTTTTAAATTAGGTTTTTTTTTGTTGGGCCCATTGTAACCAAAACAAAGATTACATCAAATATTATTTTTAACCAATTATTTCATAATTTTTGTAATCTGAGAAGATTAATTACCAAAGAATCTCATTTCGGTACTAACAATATTTTAATGAACTGGAGTTAGATAACTGAACCACGCCCTACGATTCTTTTATATAAAAAATTCGGAATTAGAAGCTAATTATTTATCAAATTTCATTTTTTTACAACAAAATAAAATTATCATGAAAGAGCTAGTATCTCTTCTGATGATATGTTTAATTTCTGATAATTATTTATCGATCCAGAATACTGAAGAAATGGTAGAATATTATATAGACTTAAAATCAAAATATACAGCGTGTCCTACTATGTTTCGACGAAGAAAAATACCTATTATTAGACTAGGCTCGTACACCAGTATCTTCTAATTGTACAACTTTTTAGTCATTCAGATAATATGCAAAGGAGGAGATTGAAACGCGGATATATAATAATCGAATTAAAAAGTTAGCGATTACTAGTGACAGGAGTCCAATTAAATTAGGTGTAATAAGTACAAAAATAAATTTAGTTGATTAGTAATTGCTGCTTTAGCCAACTTCAACTAAACTATCGTCCAACTCAAGTTGATAAGGGTGCAGGCACGGTTAGGCCAGGCGCACATTGAGCTGCGTCATATAATAAACGCAGGGCAGGACAGAGCAGAACAGCAGGGCAGGGCAGGAAAGCACGGAAAATAAACTGTGTGGCCGGGCGCGCATTGAGACGCAGTTAACGCTGACAGGGCAGTTTCTGTGACTCTTGTTGTAGAACGAGATAGCACGAATTTAAATGCAGAGCAGAGCAGAGCAGCACTGTTTCTCTTCAATTTATTCAGTTGTTTTCATTTCGGCGAAATAAAACCAACTAAAACTCGAGAACGTATTACAACCTCGCGCAGTTTCTGTGTCAGGTTCACGAATGCCACATCGGTCTCGTGCGACGCAGTGCTACTCTGCTCTGCGTTTCAATTCGCGCTGTCCCGTTCTACAGCACGAGTCAGAGAAACTGCGCTGCTCTGCCTGCGTTAACTGCGTCTCGATGTGCGCCCGGCCTTAGAGTTAATGGAGTACTTATAATTAGTTCAAACGAATCGGACAAAGTTTCCTTGCAGTATTGATCCAATATTGAAGTTTTCTAAAATTGTTTTTAGAATACACTTATACAAACTTAACAGATTACCTTGTACATAGCTTAGGTATATTTTTCCAAACTTAACACTGGACATCAATAAAGCTGTAGGTATACGAAAAATTGTATAAGGTTAACTTATTAGAAACTTGTATTTAAATTTTCAGTACCTAACATTCGACCACGAAACAGAGTCAAAAAAGGTTGATCTCTTCAACGTTGCAAGACACTTTGTATTTCCTACCACAAAACCAAATATTTTCTAGGAAACTTGCATTTTTGTTATGTTTACATCTTCTCGTATTTGAAGACGAGGTTTAGCTAAAGTTTTTATAGATTCGTATTATTTAAAAGTACTAAAGATTTTTATTAAAGCTAAAACGTATATACACTCTCAAAACGATTTCTTTGTTTAAAAATTAAAAATTTCTTTGGTTTGGGTTTCTTTGAATCAAGAAAAAAATATTTGTTTGGAATAACGAAATATTGATTTTTGTTACTAAGTGTTTGTTTCTTTTATTCAAAGAAATATTTTTTTGAATAAATAAAATATTTTCTTTAACCCTAGAATCATACGTAGGTACTCGTCAAATTGATGACCAAACTTCTCTACCTGCTCCAGTAGAACAACTTGTCGTTACTTGTCTGTTCTAAAACTTCTGGTATCTAAATCATTTGTTATGTTAACACAGAAGATGTATCAATTTTGTTTATAGTTGCTGTCGTTTTGTTTATATTAGAATAGTGTGTGTCAATTTGACGACGATGTATGATTAACGCATGTTTTGTTTTTGAAGATTTTGTAGGTACTTTACATATAAAAGTTTTCCTAATTTTTCTAAAATTTATTAAAGATATGTATGTTATAATTAATTTATTCAATGATAATGGTAATGTGTAAAATGATTACAGTTGTTTGACTTATAGAGACGAGATAATACTGAAGTTTTAATATACTGAATCGAAAACCAAAGAATGCGCTTCAAGTGACTTAATAAAAGATTAACAATTGATTTTGTGGAAAATATTTTAATTTTTATTATTTTTTAAGATCTTATTCCAAAAATTACTAACAAATTTTAGAATATTTACGCATGTCTAATGAGGAAATAACTACATATCTACGGGAATATTTGTGACCGAGAAATTTCACATTCTGTAAGGTGACTCATATAGTTCATAAATTAATTATTTGAAAGAGGTGTCTTATGATACAATTGTTGTATCTATCTATTTTTTAATTTTTATACTGAAAATATGTTTTGATAAAAAGATTAGAAAAATTAATAATTACACACACCGGCAGAATCAGCGGAACATATACAAAATGTCTGTAAAAATCAAACAAACCATTTAATTTCAAGAAAATATTAATCTTATTTAATTATTCACTTAAAATTACATGTTGCCAAGTCGACATACCTTTATTTTCGGTAGCAAAACAAGTAACCACATAAAATGGCAAACTTTTGGAATCTTATGTCGTCTAAGTATAATTTAAGTTAAAGATTATTTAACAAATAGAAAATGAAACACAGCGTTTTAATCCCGTCTGGTTCCTCCCGTGCTCTTATCAAAGCTTCCGTTCTTTTTTCTATACTCAGCATGATATCTATCGTTTCCTGGGACAGTCTTTGCCATTCTTCAATTACGGCAGTTTGAAGCTCGACCATATTGAGAAGAAACGGCATTTGAATTCGAAAGTGACAGACCTCTTAAAAAGAATTGCATCAATAATGAATAAAAACAATTCTATGGAAAGTCAATTGATTCGTTACTTTAATATTATTTTAAGTAAAAATGAAAAAAAACCGCCAACTTTATTTAATAATTAGGTTTTTGTATTTTTCTTATGTTCCGCTAATTATGCCGGTGTATGTATTTATATTAAAAAATTTTTCCAAATGCAATTTTTGTAAATATTTTGTTCGCTTTTGTAGTATTGTTATGTAAAAAAAATGTTTTTTGTAAATAAACTCTAAAATTCTCCGTACAAAATCCATTCGTCTAATTGACGATGATGTATGATTAACGTTTCTCCTAGACCAACGTATGATTCTAGAGTTAATTCAAAGAAAATGGAAAAAAGAAATTTTTAATCTTTGAAAAAAAAATATTACTATTAGGTACTATACCTAATCTATATATATATATTAAAATTATTTGAAATCACTTTTTAAATACAGTAATTTGTTTCAAGGGTTCTGACGAGTACATATATCAAATTTTTTTTATAATAATCTGATTAATTTCGAAGATAATTAATTACAGATTTATATACCTAAGAGTACAAGAGTCCATTTTTAAGACGCAACCACTCATTATACGTATAGATACGCATAATATTGACGGGCATATCTTTATCACGCAATAAAATTGATATTCAAATCAATAAAAATGCAATTAGTGATTGTAGTTTGTTGAAAAACTTTCACTCACAAACAAATTAATGGTTCATGTTCATGTTCGGTTTGATAAATTAAAATTAAATTTAGTAATCATGTAATAAAAAAAAAAATCAAGAACAAAAAAAAAATTACAACAAAACAAATTTCTAAACACAAAACTCCTAAAAATAGATTTAATAAGTATACCCATTTTCACAAAAAATTGGACCACCAACAACAATTTTTAACACAATAAATTTTTTCAATTTTTTGTGAAATTGTCATTCTTTTTTTCCAAATTGGCTATACTTGTGGTGTATGTGCGTGCGTGCGTTAATTCATATATGTATGTGTATCTTATAAAATGTACCAAAAATTTCAAAACAATACATACAAAAAAGAAATATTAATAATGAACGATCATTTATTATTTACGTACTAATGTGGTCGTAATGGATCTGACCTAAATTAAAAATCGATATACTCTGTCCATCCATTAAATACAAAACATGATAAGTAGACGAAAATGGAACGAATTTTCCTCGAAAAATATCACAAACCGGTAATTTTCTATTGAATTAATCATATTATTTTGTTCGGTGATTAGAGTAAAAAATTTCAGGCGAAGAATAACAATATCAGTAGTGACAATCAAGAAATTTGAATTGATTTAAAATTATAATTATCAAGCATTTTCAAGGATAGATACAGATAAATTACTCATAGACACATTTGGTACTCCCACCGATCATTTATATTTTAGCTAATCTTGTGAAAGTTATATAAGAGTATAGTTTTTCAATATTTAAATGAGATGACTTTTCAAGTACGGCAATAATCATCAGTATTGCTCGCAGCATGTTACCTAGTTATCTATATGAATGCAAAAAGAAACCGTCGCTTGTAAAACAGGTAACAAATTTTAATACAATTGGAGTGAACATAGGGTGGTATTTGTTGTAAACAATAAAATAATTTAACATCTTGAAAGTTTATGGTCACTAATAGCACCCTCTCGAAGAGTCACCCCAAAAATTGTTGGATAAGGTATACCTATGTGAGTTTGAGGACTCTGTAGAGGTTCTCAGTAACGTTAACATCCGTTAACATTTAACAAATAATAAATTAAAAACTAGGTTAATGTTATGTAAATTCCAGAAATTTAAAAATAAAATAAGTACGAAAATATTCAAAAAGATTTTTTCGTCGATATTTCAGATGTACGTAATTGTATTTTGAGATATTTTAAGCGTAAATCTGTCCTGATATTTTGTCTGGAAATTTGTGTCGTGACTAATAGTCTGAAGTCTATACAATTTAAAATTCGGAGTACATCCTGTATAGTATCTAAATACAAGTATCTACAAATTAGAGATGTCGATTTTAAATCGATTAATCGAAGCTTAAAAAATCGAATCTTTTTTCGATTTTGTTCATTTGAATCGATTCATGAATCGATTATTAAAAGTAAGAGATCGATAACCGATTTTTTCCAAAAATAACTTCATTTTAATAGTAATTTTACAAAGAAACATGTGTTAAAATGAAAACACCAAAAACTCTATTGGTAATTGTCACTTTTTACTCGTTATATCAACGAACTCCTCCTACGGCTCTATATAAGTCAGACTATTAATACAAAAGGAAGAAGAATCGATTTTTTTTAGCCGATTTTTTTTTAATCGATTTTTTTGATTTCGATTTAAATCGATCCAAAAATCGATTTTTTTTTTGAGAATCGACATCTCTACTACAAATTGTAACTATCTGGATATATTTAAAGTGGAAAATATATATCAGTTTAATAAATTTTAGAGATAGACAAAAGATACATTTTATGTATCGTACCTCAACAAAATAAAGGTCGCAACTGAAAAACGTTATGAATAGGCTTCCGTAGTCCCTAAAATCCCATTAAGGTAACCACGAAACTTTGTCGTATTCTTTAACGACGTAAAATTTAGCATTAACGTAGGAATTTTATAGACCCTCCTTTAATTTTCAGGTACAAAGTTATACACTTAACTAAAAAAAAAAAAAAAAAAATACTAAAAGCTTTTTCTGGACTTCTATATTCTATCAAAGACTTTCTCTTTTCACCAAACTAGCAACTTTTGCTCTAGACAACCTCGAAAAAAATGTACATTTCTATCAAAAATCATGTTATCATAACCCATATCTGACAGACGAAATTCGATATAGGTACATGTTTTCTAAAAGGACTATAATCTACCACATACATGTTTATACCAAACAAAAGGAAAAAAACGTACACGCACAAACATATTTAGAACCGTATTTTAATATTTCTTGTATCGCCCGCTGCCACCTCCTTTTAATCCACCCCCCTATACGCACATATTTGTATTTCCACCCTCACTACTCATTCGTTACCCATGGTTTGATCTACAACAAAAAAAAAAAAAAACAACAAATGTATTTTAAATTACTATTTGCGTTCATCGAACAGAAAAAAGTAAATGGTGGCATTATTTATTGTTCTGGGATTATAATGACGATATACATAATATACCAAAACACAAATATAGAGTTTATTCTTCTCTTATTCGGCATAATTGTACATTTTTTTCTTCGTTTCAAGTATGAATAATATCTACTAAATACAGATAAATTTATATGTAACAACTAAATCGCTTTATACATCAATATGGATATATGTATGTTTACGGTAATTTTGTGCGTAGGATGCGTCAGTTAACTACTGTTCGTTTTTTTTCTTTGTTATATTGTTAAACACACAGACAATAGCACAGTTAAATATCATTAAGATAAACGACTTAAACAATTTTCGAATTATATAATCTGATTTGTATATTGTATTGTGTGTGGATTTTTGCTGCTTAATGCGCTTTTGACAAATATTACCTATCTATGTAGGTACTTGTAATTTGTAGGTTCAGATTATCGTAGTACATTATGGTTAATTCAGTACAGAAAGTCTCTTGTATATTTTGTTTATTGTGTTTGGAATATGAATCTGTTCTGCAAAACGGAGAAGGAAATATGGTGTTCATTCCAGGTGTTCATATTCCAAACAAAATAAAAAGCTATATATAGGTATATATATATATATATATATATATATATATATATATATATATATATATATATATATATATATATATATATATACCTATGAACACCATATTTCCTTCTCTGTTTTGCAGAACAGATTCATATTCCAAACACAATAAACAAAATATGGTAGTTTCTTGAATAAATTTTTAGATAATAAATGCATTATTTGATTAAGTTTTTTGTGAAACTGATTGTATTTTTATTTTTTATTTTTATTAATCGTTTTGCAAAGACTGGTGTTAATTAATTATTTATTAATACTTATTATTGATTTATGCAAGCTTTAAGAAAATTCTCACAATTTTGCGGTTCTTCTTCAAAAACTTCATTATTTTAGCGGTGTAGCTTAATGAAAAATATGTCTAAAAATTTTGATGAAAATTTAGTTAAAAATTTATTTTGAGGTAGGGAGTTTTTTTTATAATGATAGAATTTTTGATAGGGATATAACATTTTGTCTTGATATTTGTATGCAGTTTAGATCAGGGATCGGCAACCTTTTTCGGATGGCGGGCCATTTTTAAAGAAAAAAAATAATTTTTAGCGGGCCGCACAGTCAAATATTTTGCAATGTAGTATGTGTCTTAAGTAGGTTTTTTTAACGAATGTTCAAATCGAAAATTCAGCTATTAGAGTCACTGTCTTGATGCTGCTTGAGCCCGGAACTATGATAGAAGTTTCTAGAAGCCAAAAATGACATTCACTAAAATTTATATAACTATCGAACGAAAAATCCTGTTTTTACGAAAGTTGGTAAAAATATTGGAAGTACAAAAAGTCAGACACGTCCGATGCCCGAGATGGATTGCCTAAAAAATTTTTATGGACAAAGTAAGTTTTTTGCCCAAATTTCTTCAAGTTTTTGCCATATTTTCTTACACCGTTGGAAAGAGGAGAAAATAATGACATAAAAAGGATTTTCGATCAATAATTCTATGTCAAATAGTTTCCGGGAAAAACTAATTTCTGTAAACGGAAATTCGCTATATTATGCAGGATACTACGACAGGGGTATTTTCTTTTTTTTTAACACAAATTAATATATAAATATGATTAAAAATCAACATGAGGAAAAATTTTTAGTAACAGTTTTATTTTACATGTTATAAAACATCGGAGAACAAAAAATGTATAAAGTATGCTCAACTCTCCATAGGCAGAGCAAATTGTTCGAAAAGTTATATTGCTTGGGGGGGGCGCTGCATGAAAGCTTGCAACGGGCCGCAGGTTGCCGACCCCTGATCTAGATTGACAAACTTTCAGGATAAAGCTAGAGCCGTTAGAGCCTCTAAAAATTGTGGAAATTTATAAAAATTGATTAAAATTAATGAAAAACAATATTATTAGTGTAAAAAGACATTATTACGGAAAATAGTTAGATAAATTGGTCTCCACAATTCATGGTTTAACGCCAATGGAGTATTTTCTTTGGAGGGTATGTAAACACTTATAACCAGCATACTCGTGTTAGTGCTAAAATAAGTTCTCAATTACTTGGGAACGTGGTTCAAAATTGGACTGACCAAAGGTGGTTTATAAGAGAGTTTAGATAGAGGGTCATCTCCTCCATTATTTCCAGGACATTTTTTATTTTCAACTATTTTTATTCATTTATCTTCAGAACATCGCATCGTTCAGTCTGTCTTTCGGTATGGACTACCCATTATACAGGAGATAAGTTTATTTTTAACTAACTCAGTCGTGTTGCTAACTAAGTAGAAGTTCAATTTTGTTTACTATACATTGGTACTCAGTGCTGAATTTACACTAAGGGCATGCGAAGCACTGGCCCCGGGCAGCAAAATTTGGTACACAAGTGACAATTTGGCTTTTTTTTTGATCAGCACTTATTTAATAGAAAAATTAGAAATGACAGTTGTTTTTTTTTTATTTTTTTGCTCATCACTTAGGTACTTTTGATAAAAAAAAGGAAAAAAACGGGAAAGTTATTAAGATATTTTTTTACGGCGCCCTCGTCGTACTATAATAATTTTTAAAACTCTCTATCCATCAAATGAATATAAAATTTCGATGTCTTCAGTACGATTTGTATTCTTAAAAATAAGCTCAAATTACACCACCTTAAATATTTTTTTAATCTTCTAAAAATACATTTATAAAAATGTTTACAATTTCCTGCTGCTGGTGGGCAAATGCGGGGTTTCTTAAAACGCTATTCAACAAAATGGATGACTAATGATTCGAAAACCAATCAACTTCTCTGAAGGGTTGTTTCGTATGTCACAATTTTGACATGACGTGATTAATGATGATTATACATGAATTTTGAATAACTTCTATAATGTATTTCTAATCGATTTACATACATTCTCTTATAAGTATGGCCGTCAAGAAGAAGACTTTTTTCGTAGGTACATATTTAACGAAGTAAAATTGTCTGTTTTAATAGGAAAAATTTTCACATATATATTTTAACACATCAATGAATTAAACCTGTTATGAGAGTCAAAAAATAAAAATAATTTTCACGCAGGAAAAGGTCATTTAAAATGGTATTTAAGAGTCTAATTGGAATATTATCATTAAAATATATTTTCAGTTTTGTTTTCTTTTAATTTTGTATGATGGCCGGTCGTTATGTAGAACATACACAAACACAGACAAATGCACATACAAACACGTAGGTACGCACACACATACAAACTAGTATAATATAGAAATTCATGTTTCAGTTTTGTGTATTCCATTATCTAGACACTCGTGACGTGTAATTATTTTCAAAGTAGACTCTGTTTTAAATTTGATTTATTGTGTAGTGCCTCGTAATACAACAAACAACGTTGGCGGAGAGTAGTACCTACATAGTGATCTTGTTCTTTGGCTAAACATCATTTCAGTTCGTCTTCATACCTTCTTCGTCTGTTTTATCAAAATATACGATGGGCCACAAAACAGCAATATTCTCAAAACAATTGAAAAGTTGTTTCATTTTAAGGTACTATCAGTGAGTGAAGTTGAAAATACTCTCTTTAAATAACTTCTTTTTTAAGTGAAAAATTTATATATGAGCTTAATTTTTTTTACATATGATAACTTACAATGTATACAGCAAGGATTATTGTTATAATACACCCTGATCAGATAGAAATGTAATTATATTTCTGTCTCTTTTTAAATACAAATTCAGAATATACAGGTTGATAACTTGACTTGCAACTTCGATGTGTATAGAATACAAACGTATATGATAATTGTTTGCAATACATTTTAGTGCAAAATATTTAATAATCAGTTAAAAACTTATACTTTTATAAAAAATAAATATGTATTTCATATTTAATATATGAAACATTCTGTATACAAATTATACTGTGTGAGTTTTTCGAGAGTTGCCATTTTTATTACAGCCAAACCGTTGATTTAGTCGAAAAATTGTTGAAATAAGAGTTGTAGTTATTTACGGGGGCAACCGATTGCTATAGTTAGGAGCTTTATAGCTCTTATGGTTTTCGAGCTATGTAACAAACTTATAGATTTTTAAATGAGACTATGTATTAATTTGTCGATAAAACTGATCTAATGCATTAATTAACAACATAAATGAGCAAAAAAAATTTTTTTACCAAAGTTTAATTTTTAAATTTTTCTTTAATTTATCAATTAGGTGGTAAAAATATGCATATGTACTTGAGGCTACTTCAACCGATAGTGTTTTGCTTGGTTACATTTCCATTACATCCAAGAAAAGAACCTTTTCCAGTACCATTTCTGTCATAAAAATTTGGTTGCAATAGAAATGGCAACTCTTAAAAAACTCACATGGTATATTCGTTTTACATGTTTAAATGAATAAAAAATATTTTTCTTTCTTTCTTAAAAAGATTACGAAATATGTTTCTTTCTTTCTCGCACGTGTATTATAAATAGAATCCTTGCTGTATTTTATAAAAAAATTTTTTTCTTTAATTAGAATTTTTTCTCTAATATAGAGAGCATTGAAATTGACGTAACAAAAAGAGCCCAAATAATAGAGCCTTTCCAGCCCATTTGAAAAAAAAAATTAAAATGGCATTTTAATATAGACATTATTATGTACCTAGTTGTGCACCTCCCCACCAAAATCGAAAGTATACCTAAAGTTTTTTCAACAAATTGCCAGTATTTGAAAAAAAAGCCTCATTTTCTCGTTTTTTTCAAGTCTCTAAGCGGGAAAAAAGACCAGATCGGTTGGGGGATGCATAATGGGCAACAAAATGAACCAGATTTTATTAAAATCGGATGAGAAATTTTTGAGCTATAGAATTCGCGTAATTTTGAAAAATATCATTTTGAGCAAAACACATTTAAAGTTTGTTTTTTTTTTTAAATAAATTTTTACTTCTAATCAACCAATCCGGGACCATAGTAATCCACAAGCAATCTCAAATTCTTCCTCCGGTAATTTTCTATTCTGTTTTTTCTCTATTTGGCCTTCCGGTTTTAAGTCGTCATCAAAACATAACTACTTAACTATAAAAAAACATTTTTTCTATTTTGAATCTTGACTTGAAATTTTAAAAAGATACATATTCTCCGAGCATTTATAGACCCTTTTATCTAAAGAAAAAAAAAATCGAAAAAAAATTCTTAACTCACTAATAGTACTTTAATTGAGAATAAGAAAATTCGATTTGATTACGATTACTGTCCCATCACTGATTATATTATTTTTGAAAATTTGTACTATTTTAATTAACCTTCATATTTTCACACATGCTGATTGTTTGGCGACATTTCAAAATTTTTTGCTTAATAACGCCCGTACACAATCTAATTGTTGCGGTCGGTGCGTACATATAATTGCTGTCAAAGAATGTCATGTACAATTTGAAAAATGATTACAGAGATATTATTTCAGTGTGTTCGGTCATTTTTCTTCAGTTTTTCCACTGAAAATAAAAAACAAAAATTGACTAGGATATGTGTGCGAAATAATTATTAATTGTTTACGCTTCCGTTAGTTTGAAAAGATTATAGTTTAAAGTATGTAGTTAGGTAGGTAAGAAATTTTTTTTTGGTCGGAGATTAATGCCAATTGATTGGATTCAAAAATTTCTGTATTGGAATACCAAAAATATTTTCATATTACTCATAATGTATTCAATTATTTACCGTATAAATACTTAAATGAAGAAGCTGTTTCATTTGCTTAAGAAGAAAAAAACAACAAATAAATAAAACTTGATTTCGTTTTGATTCAATAAAATTAATGTCTTTATCAAATTCTAAATACAATGATAAATTATAATAAAACTTCACTTTTATCCACCACGCTGCTATCTCTGTCGTTTCCATTATAAATTCACGGTTAATGAAAAAAGATGGGGCATGAGATCAAATTGAATTTTTTTCTCTTATAAATAGAGGTACAGAATTTATTCAAAAATAATATCCTAAACAAAAATCCTCTTTGCTGTCGGTGACATGTATACATTTTCTGTAGGGTGAATGAAATTAAAGACGAAAAAAAGCGCTATTTCTCCTTTTATTCTCTGTAACAGCATGCGCTCATTTCCAACAAGCCAAAGTAACAATCTTTTAAAATCACCTTAGTACAATAAGCGTACAATAGTCCACATATTATAATTTTTTATAAATCAGCAAGTATATCCATATTGAATTGAAAAACGCACCGGGTCCTGTACTTACTGTTGAATAATATATTGTGTGTGCTACGGTCCTGTATTGTATACGCCAAGTTCACTACTCTATTCTGATATCTCATTTTGGTTGCATGCACTAGGTGAAATAATAAATGGTCCTTTTATAAATGTATGGACAAGATTAAGATATTTGTCATTTTTTCGGTTTAATTCAAACAATGACAATATAAATTGTCGAAAGGACCTTGGGCAATTATTTATGAAAACTGGTCAAAAATATACCGGAATGTTGAAGATTGTTTACCTTTACTCTGCTGCTGAATTAGAATATAAGTCGTAGGTAAATGTAGGGTAAATATAGGGTAAAGATGAGTCGGAGATAAGGAACCTACGAAAATATGTGCTCTAAATAAAACTCTTCCCTAATTGCTAATTATTTTTGACTTTTCAGTTCATCTTTTCGTGACAGTAGTCGTATTTTTTAATTTATATTTTGGGAGACCTTTGCAGCAGGGATCACTGGTTATAAGCATTTATCGCGCACTGATGCCTTTTTTAAGCGTAGCAGGAAGGTGCTGCCTTATTTTATGGGTAGACAAGACTAGTACCTACACCGCGTGTCATCAGAGCTCTTTGTAATCATTATTAACCTTAGTTGGTCCAATTTTCCAAAGTATTTATGACATACTTTTGCTAATTCGAAGGCGTAAATTTCAAAGAAGTATGTCTCATTTTGGTCCAAGGTCGTGTGTTTTGTGTATTTTTTCAGATCATTTAGAAGTTTTTGCAAATATTTTCTTTTGAACTCCCTGTTTTGGGGAGGTACATGCACTGTTTTATGGAGCTCTTAGAGTCCTTCAAGCAAATAAATAACATTTATACAGTTGGGAGGAAAGAAAATGCAAAGTCGGGAAAAATTCAAAATTGAATATTTTGATACAAATTGAAAATGCAAAGCTAGCTTATTTAACTTAATATTGCATCATAGATATTAACATGTGCAAGGGTGAATACTACCATAACATTCACTACCCAGGTTGGGCTTTAGGCAGAGTCATCTATCTTATCCGAATGGGTTACATTGGTGAAAGACTTTAAAATATTGCCCATTGAAAGCCCCAGTCGCAAATTACAATTCTCGGTACTGTTATGCTGAAATAATTAAAAATACATGGTTTCGTACAAGAACAATTTTTAGTACATTAGCAACTATGATTAGCAAAAATTTTTAAAAAATCGGAACAGCTAAATAGATCATAATTATACTCTTCAAGTTATGATATTATTTGATATTACTTATACACTATACTTTCTCTAATTTTATTAATTACTTTTACTAATTTAATAGTTTAAATAAATTTTAGTCCTTTTCCAGATCTATCTGTAAATCATTCAGCTGAAATCGCTGACGAATAACTTTCCCAATATTAAAAAATCAGGAAGTTTTTATTTTCTCATAAATATTTATCAGTGTCACAAACTAGGTTCCTAAAATATGGTCAAAATAAATCAAATTTCTCATAGATTTCTTTAGGCTTGTTTCGCATGATTTTAAAAATCTCTGGAATTTAATCTATTTATAAATACGGCTCTGATTTACGTTTTACTTTTTTCTTTTTTTTTTTTTTAAATTACAAATCAAATTCGAATGATTTATTTGAAATAAAATTTATATCTAGAAAAAAAAATATTTGGTGCATAACTTAAGCCATTTTGATCATATCAGATGTTATCTCTGTTTTTCTTCTGTTACAATAAATTTTTTTGTACGACTGTTAACTCAATGGCTGCCAAACAATTTTTGTTTGCAAAAGACAGGTTTAAAAACATTGATAAAGAGAGAAAATTGTTTACATATTATCTGCGTACTTCTGGAAATATTTTATTTTAATTGTAAGATTTTTGTTTCCTTCATAAAATATAAACATTGTTATGTTAGTTATGTATGTTTTGTAAAGTCGGTATTAAACTAATATTTGGAACATGTAATAATTTTTTTAAAATTATTTCAGATGTCATTATGATATTCATTTTAAGTAAAATACATTCTACAAAAACATAAGTAAAAAGAATGAAGAAACCATTATCTACCATTCTTATAATTTGACATTCCCACTTTGTGTGTATCACACAGTATCTTGCGTACTTTTAATTTTATTAAATTATAATATATAACACTGACTTTATAAGAAGTCTACGTTGTTTTTATAGTTGACAACGTTGATTTGGATAAAGGATAATTTATTGATTTTTGGTATTGGTGCATATGTATGCAGTATGTGTATGAGTATTCACTATTCACTAGTATTCATATTAGTCAAACCGTCGAAAATTTTTTTGCTGACAATAATAAACAAATTTTTTTTATGTTCTTATAGTACACTATAAATTCAATTATGTTAAAACATTCAATAAAAATTATTAGAAGCAAATTTTATATATTTCTGTAAATATCTATACCTATATATAAAATTATCCACAGTATTATCTTTTTATTATTATTTCATTTTAAAACAAGCCGGACAACTAGAGAGGTATCAATTTAACTTTAATTCATTTTTTGGGAAAAATTTTTATTAGAAAATAACCCAGTGTAGATTTGTAGTGTACTTGTAATTTATTTTTATTATTTATTTATAAATTATAAAACTGAGAAACAATATTTTTCAATTTAAACCATTTCAGTGCGGCTTAAAAATGTCAAAATGATTAATGACTTTAAAAATACATATAGTCTTGTCTTTTATTGCAAGATATATTTCTCTCTTTGTTTCCTTTGGCATGTTAACATGCCAATGGCACTGAATCGGTTAATGAAAATGAATTTGCAGTCTTGTTACGTGGACAGTGGTTATTATTTTTAATAACTGAAACAAGTGAACTTCCACATAAATTAATAATTTAAAATCCAACATTCGATTTGTTTCTCCTTTTTCTGGTGGTTACTATACTCACTACATTTTGATTTATTCTTATTTAAAAAGATGTGTAACTAATGTCATTTGTATTCGTTTAAAAAATGACTGAACGAACTGACTCTTGTGCGCGCACTTGCACGAAGGTAACTCTGTTTTCTTCCTGTATGTTTTTTTAATTGACAGTTTAAAAAAATGTGTTTTAAAAAACACAAATTCTATTCGAATTTTTTATCGTAACGACAGCAAAACACATTTAAATATTGGTAGATAATATCTTTTTGATGAATAAAAGGGGGTAGGCGAATATTTTTGAACATATTAAACTAAAAACATTGAGAAAAAAATACGGTAATTTTTACGGGAATTTCTAATAAAAAATTACGGAGCTCTCTGGTAATGCGGGCATAAGTGACAGGCAAAGGAAAAAGTACGATGATTATATTAAAAATTCTACTCTCTTACCGTATTATTTATAAGGTTTTTTTAGTCGAATTTTCTCCGAAAATTAGACTTATACAGTCTATACGATAAGAGCTGCGAGAGGCGAGACCAGGGGCGCTATCCGTTTTCGGACCCGTAGAACACGATTATGTAAAAAAAAAGATGTCTGATATATATATATATATATATATATATATATATATATATATATATATATATATTTTCCCGCAACCTTTTAATATGTGTAGGGCCCCCCTATGGAAGTTAAGAGATGAAATTTGGTAAGTGGGGCTTATTCCGATGCACAACAATACTATCAAAGTGGGGTCAAATTTTGGGCAAATTTTTTTTCGGACCCGACCTTTAAGGGGGTGGTGGGGGGCGGAAAAGCAATAAAACTTTTCCAAAACGGTTTTAAATAATGTTTCGGTCAATTATCTACAACATATCCAAAATTCAGCTTCCTAGGATGATATGGTGGGAGTAGAGGGGGGAAAAACGATTTTCGCTGGATCTAACAGGCCCCCAGCCCCCCAGAATTAACGTAGAGGGTTGAAATTTGGTGTGTTGATAAAGTTAGTACCTAGGTTGTGCTTTTTGGAGGTTTTAATATTTTACCCCCACCCCCTCATTTTTAAGCTACAATTTCATGCATTTTCGACGTTTTCGAAGTTTGTACCACTCGCACAGGTCACCCGAATAAACCTAGAGGGCTGAAATTTTGTATTCGGATTGAGTTAGTATCAAGGGGGTGCCTTTTGGGGGTCTCGACTTTTAACCCCTACCCCCACCATTTTTATACCCAAAAGAACATGATTTTTCTTGTTTTTTAACAGTTTCGTTCGGGTCAAAATCTCCCCAAATAAACCTAGAGGGCTGAAATTTGGTGTACAGGTTAAGCTAATAGCCAGACACTGTTTTTTGGAGGTTTCAACTTTTAACCCTTACCCCCACGATTTTTACGCCAATATTTCCTTAATTTTTTTGCTTGTTTTCTAACATGTCTAGAGACTCCATAAGGAAACCTAGAGGGCTGAAATTTTGTACGTGTATTCAGTTAGTATCCAGCTAGTACCTTGTAGGGAGTCCGCATCACTTTTCCCCCCACTTCTCCCATTTTTACATCGGAATTGAATGCTATTGTTAAATGTGTTTTAAAAGCATTATGTTTATTCTAAATACAAGTAGGCGAATAGTAATTTTAAAAAATTTAAAAAAAAGTGAACTTACTTTTATGACAAATGAAATACATACATATTAAGTAATTTAAAAATGTTATTAAAGTCACTGTTTATTTATAAATCAGGAATTTTGGATTTTTAGTATTTATAAAATAGAAATTTTGGATTTTTTTGGAAAGAAAAAATATCTTTATAAAGGCCTTCCAGTTTACTATTTAAGGTCCTTTTTTAATTTTTAAAACTAAAACATAAAGGCAATTAGCGGATAAACATGGGCAGGAATGTCCTCGTACGAATTGTGTTGGCTTTTTTTCTGCTACCTGTTTTCGGCACAAAATTGAAATTTACTGAGATACAGCCCTTAAATACTTAAAACCTTTTTTTAAAGCCTCGATCAGCCGAACACTCATCACCAGTTTTGAAACCAACAAAATGACAATTCGGTTGTAGACTTTCAATCACATTTCGCTTGTAGACATTCAATACCGAAGATGAAGGGGAAAATTCGACTACCGTGATGGGGCCCCGCTGCTCACGGCGTTTTTTTTTTATTTATTAATAAATAATTAAAATAGTTTAAAAAGATATTGATAGAAGGGTAAGGATTAAAATCAAATTATTAATATTGAAAAAATGTTCTGTGGTTTTTTATTATTTGTGGAAAATCATTGTTGAATCACGTCCTGGTCACCAAAATTATGTTCAGTTACGTTCTGGTCACCAAAATTATGTTGTTATTTTGTCGGTTTCACTACTGTGATTGATGTTAAAATAAAAGAATAAAAAACCACAGAACATTTTTTCAATATTTGAAATGAATGTAGGAAAAACACAATGATGTATTTATTATTTGATAACAAAATAAATTGTGTATTTGAAGTTAAAATTATAATGTTTGTAATTATGAAAGTACAAAAAGCACATGTATTAATATGAAAAAATAAATGTATGCTGTTGTGTTGTATGACCGTTGACTTGGCGGTATTATTGGACGGTTGCGACCGACTGTTGTGTTCGATATCTTGTGTACAACTGAACAAATGGTGCGTTGCTCGAACAGGGTACCGATTGACGTTGATATCATAGCTACTGCTGGTGAGTTATTCAAAATGTCCTTGTGTGATGATTCAAGTGATACTTGTGTGAGAGAGATGCTTGAAGACAGGTTTCAAAGAGAAAATAGAGATAACAAATACCGTTTAAACAAAAATTAAGTAAATTTTCTTGGTATCCAATTGAAATTTTACTAGTCCATTGAATTTTACGGAGCTGTATAGGAAAAATTTTCAAATGAATCTTAAAAAATAATGTTTGAAAGGCATTTCTTATATATTTGCTTGATAATTTCCTACCGACTGGTCACTTGAGCCTGGTTTATCGGAGGCAGCTCCGTAATTTTTACTGTAATTTTTTCTCAGTGTATTTATTTACGAATCGTCCTGTATTTGAGTCAGAATTTTTATTCCGGTTATTGTTCCATACGAAAGTTTAGAAGAACAAAGTTATTTTGCGCTCTTGTGCTCACAGAGTATTAGACAAGTTGCTTGTGTGTACAGAGGCAATACGGAGGTCGTATAGTGGAGGCTTGTGCATACACTTGTGAAAAAGTATGGAAGTTTCGATTGAAAAGGATGAGTTATTGGAGATTAGTCAAGAAAATATGTTAAAATACACATAAGGATCTTCACGTTTACAGAACGTTTACTAAAAAATACAGCTATCTTCGATCAATTCTTTAAAAATTTTTGATATGGTACAAAAGTTTGCTATGAGTATAGTATTTGGCGCAAGCAATAAAATAATTCAACTTGTATATAAGTTGATGGTCACTAATAACACCCTCTCAAAAAGGCACACCATTTATCTCTTTTATTTATCTATTTATGGTCCTTCTATACCTAAATATGTAGGCATACACCAGGGGTCGGCAATACGCGGCCGGTGGGCCCGTTGCAAATTTTTATGCGGCCTGCTGCTCAGCAATATAATTTTTCGAATAACTTGCTTTGCTTATGTAGAGTTGAGCATACTCTGTACTTTTTTTGTTCTCCGATATCATTATAGGTAACATGTGAATGAAATTGTTATAAGTATACTAACAAATTTTTTTTATGTTAATTTTTAGTAATATTTACAATTGTATTAAGAAAAAATATACTACTGTCACAGCATCCTGCATAATATAGCGATTTTGTGTTTACAAAAATTAGTTTTTCTCAGAAACGACTTGGCACAGAATTATTGTTCAAAGATCTTTTTTATCTCTTTTGTTCTCCTCTTTCCAACGGTGTACGAAAATATGACAAAAACTTGAGGAAATTTTGGCAAAAAACTTATTTTTTCCACAAAAATTTTTTAGGAATAAATACCTAAAAAACCGTTCCGGGCATCGGGGACGTGTCTGACTTTTTGGACTTCCAACATATACACTGAATTTTGTAAAAACAGAATGTTTCGTTCGAGAATTATCGCGCGGACATAAACTTTAGTGAATATCATTTTCGGCTTCTAGAAATTTCAATACAAATTACTGCAATCATAGTTCCGGGCTCAAGTCGCGTTAAGACAGTTGCTCTAATAGATGAACTTTCTATTCGAAAATTTGCTTAAAAAAACCTATTGAAGCTACATGTTACATTACAAAATATCTGACTGTGCGGCCCGCTAAAATTATATTTTTTTTTTAAATGGCCCGCCATCTAAAAAAGGTTGCCGACCCCTGGCATACACTATAACTACGGTATAGTGGTTCAACTGCAGCAATTTCCAAATTTTCTTTTAATCGAATTTTGCTATATTAGTTTCATTTTTGACATCCAGGAGTTAATTCACTGTGAATAATTTTTGTTACAACATACAGTAAACTAAATCTAGGGTAAGTGCGGGAGAGATGCCGCGTTGGGAGAGATGTCGCAGTAGCCATAGTTCGTCCGTGGATTGACAGATAGCGCTATTAATGGATTATATCTTTAAAATAAGTTACTTATTTAAGTTGTATATGGTATGATTAGTCCATCAGTTTAGAAATTATCCAACCTTTTATTATTGAAAAGTAAGTTTATTAACATAATATTTTATCAAGCATTTAATTCATTAGAATTTAAGAATGTATATTTCATTGTTTTAATGAAAATGAGTTTTGTTATTAATTTAAGTATATTTTAAAAGTGCTGTATAAAATCTTAGGTTAGAATTTCGCACTATGCTTGCTATAGCAACATGCGGCATCTATCCCAACAAAAAGGAGAGATGCCGCATTTAAAGTTGGTATAAATGCAGCGTCATATTATATGTTAAAAACATAGACTTATAAACCTTAATTATGCAATTTTTTTTTGGACTGTAAATTATGCCACGTAAATATAAAAGACCCATTAATGGATCAGGAAGAGCCCTCATATTAGTGAAGATAACGAAAATAATGATGATTGCCTGTGTATTGAATGTTTTGAAAAGTACTCAGAAACAAAAAAAAATTTGACTGGTTAAGATGTATAAAGTGCCAAAAATGGTTACATATGGCATGCATCATGTATGGAGATGTGTGTAAAATGCAAAATTTTTAATATCAACTATGCGGCACCTCTTTCATAGGTGTGGGAGCGACGCCACTTTGCAGGTTCTACAAAAATGTTAATTATGAATCCTTTATGACTCAAAATTTAAAATTATTTATAAATAATTTTAACCGATTCAGTGCCATTGGCATGTTAACATGCCAAAGGAAACAAAGAGGGAAATATATCTTACAAAAAAAGACAAGACTATATTCATTCATTAATCATTTTGACATTTTTATTTGAGCTGCACTTGAATGGTTTAGATTGAAAAATATTGTTCCTCAGTTTTATAATAAAAACAAATTGCAAGTACACTAAAAATCCACGCTAGGGTTATTTTCCCATTAGAAATTTTTCCCCAATAAATGTTAAATTAAAGGTAAATTGATAACTTTCTAGTTGCCCAACTTGCTTTAAAATGAAATAATAATAAAAAAATAATACTGTGAATAAATTAACATTTAGATATTTACCGAAAAATATGAAAGTTGCTTCTAATAATTTTTCTTGAATGTGTTAACATAATTGAATTTATAGTGTACTATGATATGAGGAAGCTTGTTTATTATTGTTAGCAAAAAATTTTCACACGGTTCGACCATCTCATCATTTCATCAACCACAGAAATATCAACACTCACTATCAGCTATAATAAAAATATACACATACACACATACAAGGGATCGCATTAGAATGCTGTTGACAAAATTCTGTGCTGTCGACTAATTGTAATATATGATTCTGATTAGGGTTGACCGGGGTAATTGTAAATGGATTTTTATAAATTGAGATAAAAGCGTTGTTTTAAGTATTTTTTATTTTATATATCACATTATGGTTGATTTATTTTTAATTCTATATTATTCAGGATGCACCACACAAATTTTGAGCAAATTCGTATGAAAAACAAAAATTTTATAAGCCATTTACATTTCCCCGGCACGGTTTTGCAAATCTTATGAATTTTGGGATAAAAGTGAATGCCATCAGAAAAATTATTTAGAATGCATTACAAGAGAAGTTGAGGTACATAAGAATAAAGCCCAACTCAAATTTTTCACATTTACCCCACTTTGAAAATTTTTTATCATACTTTAGCGTTCACAATTGCCCTTTGTTTGCAAGTTACCCATAGCTCAAATTTGTACAAAAAATCAAGGTTAAATAAAAGTAACAAAAATTGTAGAAATAAATTTATTGCAAGCTTCTGCTACCCCGGTCAACCCTATACTGATTAGGAATTTATGATTGTATAAATGTATAATATAAACAATATCAATAGGATAGTACGAATAAAAAAACAAAACCTTACCTGCTTTAATAAAGTCAGTATTATATGATAACAATTTATTAATTATTTAAATTTATAAATGAATTACTTTATGGTAGGTATATACACAATAACAAAAACTGAAATTTAAAAATTTGTGATGGTATCATCAAATTGTAATAGGGTAAAAGACCCCATTGTCGATCGGGGTTATAAGTCCGATCAGTTTTGACATTTATATTTTAATGAAGTTATTTCTGAAAGAAACCTTTGATAAAAAAAATTATTGTTAATACAATGATTATTTTTCAATTTAAATTCACATCACATTTAATGTCTCCTCACTTAATTTAAGAAATACATATATATATATAACAATTTTTGTTGAATTCATGAATTTTTAATATGGTGGATGATCATTTTTCAAAACACATGGGTTATAAATTGTAACATTTTTCACCGAATTTTTAAAGTTATTAGCATAATAAAAGTATACAAATAATTGTTATTAGTCCACTTAAGAGATTAGGATAGCTAAATTAAATTTTATATGTGTTAAATATTATTTGTATGACTGATTCTTGTTGGGATCCAAGTTTTCGAGTTGGGTATTTTGAGAATCATACAAATATTCCATATCTATTTTATAAACATTTTTGACGTCATCTATCGTCAATTTAACTGTTTAAAAATTCACAATGGCGTATAGGTAAGTTAGAATCATGTCACAATGTACACAATGTTTTTTAAAGCAAAATTATAGATGGCGAAAGAAAATACAGTATTTTAGTGGTTTATTTTATCGAATATTTAAACCCTTCTGTCATTGCTGCTATGTTTCACAAGGTGTCATTCTGTGATACTCTATGACACAGACTGACCTCTTGTAGTGGATAGAGTGTCAAAGTGACTGAAAGAGAATGGTTCAAATATTCGATAGTATAAGATTTACTACTGTACTGATGTACATTAGTAATCGGACTAATCAGTGATTTTTGATAGGGGTAAGTGTATTGATCTTTCAACGGAGGTTAATATTTTCTGTATGCTTTTTAATAGACGTCAACAAATTATAAAACAAAATCATTAATAAATCAAAATTTTTGGGTTATATTTTCTTAAAAACATATCTATTGGATTAAAAAAACTTGGTTTCATACTTATTAAGAAAAAAAAAATGGGTGTTTTGTTTATTTTTTAATTTTTTTAAGCTAATTTAATGATACAGCTAAAAATAGTGATCGGTCATCGGGTCTCTTACCCTATACATGATAATTGATAACTAAAATCTGATTAACATGTTGAGGATCAAACTTATGATAACGAAATGTACAGTTCGTACATTATTTTAACAACTAGTTAATACATTTTATATAGAATTATTGACGCGGTACAGCATTGTGTGGCAATTGGTCAAGTTTCACTTTACGCTTTACAGCATTTACGACAACTAACGTGTTAATAATTATTCTACTTAATTTTTCAAGAAAATTAAAATTTTAAACTGCTAGTTTAATACTGACTTTATAATAAATATGTATTTAAAAAAAATTTTTTGTTTATTTTTGTTATATCAATATGAGAGAAGGGAATCCGAATAAGAATATTTCAAAACTAAAAATATTAAAGGAAATCTGTATGTAAACAATTGCCTCTCCTTTTTTAACATTCATACGCTTGTCTTTTAGTTCATCCGATAGTCCGGCACGCATAGAGTTAAACCACTAACTACAAATATATAAACATGCTATAATCATTTATTATTTGTCTCACAAGATAACAAAACACACGGAGTCACTTACGCCTCACTTTTAGTGGCGGGCATAATCTGTTTTCTCGTATCTACATAAAATAACAAACAATAAAGTTGACGGTAAAAATTCAAAAGTTTTTTCAATTTTTTAGAATTTCGTAGTTTTAACAACAACGAAATTCGTGTGGCTTTGTCATGTTCGTCCCCCAATTTTTGACTTGTATACATACATATATTTTCTAAAACTTCACTAGCGTGGAATTTTTTCCTAGTCATGGCTCTGTTTTTTTTAGATTGAATAAATCAAATTTGTAAATAAATTTAAAACTTTGGTTCTCGTAATAACTGCTAATTATTATATTTAATAAATAAGTAATTTATTATTTTTTCGTTAGTATTTGCAGTATTTGCAGTACCCGCATGCACATCCGCATTCGCATATGCGGAACACCTTACATCCTCATCCGTATTTGCATTATTTTAACGAAGATTGAACCACGGTTACGGATGTTTATGAATTGTGTCATGAACCGATTTTCGATTTTTCGGATCAGAACCATCCTCTTCTTTCATTTTTTAGTATAAAAGGTGTTAAAATTGAATCTAATTTATTTATGGCTATCACATGTACAGAAAATCTCATTTTTTCTTGGTACTGATAGGAAAACCTGGTTAATTTTGCAGTAGATTGGTTTTCGAGAAAAAAAATATGTTCATTTCTACGACAAAGTATCTCTATAATACCTATATATGCTTTCGGTTTACTGTGGCATATTATTACGTCATAATTATAATAGTTTTTATTGTTTATGTTATTTTACCTCTAGACAAATTTAGTCCCAGGTTCAAGTCTCATCATGACAGCTACTGTAATAATTCAAATTCGGTTCGGAAAGTCGCTAAAAAATTACAAATGCTCTACTTCTCTAAAAATACTTTAGTGCGATAACTTTTCATTCGAAAACACAATCTTGGGAAAAAATATAGGCTCTTCATACAGAAATATTAAAAGACCGCATACCCGCATAATTTACAGCAAATATATCTTACAGCACTTTGAGCGTAATTGAAGACATGAGTGGATGAAGGTGTTGTGTAACATTTTTTATAATTTTACAATCGAGGCGTTTGAAACTTTTTATTTACATATACTACCCATGCAATAGCATGTGTTTATTATTGAATTTCTACAAAATTATTAGGGTAAGTGCGCGAGAGATGCCGCGTCTGGAGAGATGCCGCAGTAGCCATAGTTCGTCCGTTGATTGATAAATAACACTATTAATGGATTATATCTTTAAAATAAGTTATTTATTTAAGTTGTATTGTATATGGTAACATTTATGATTAGTCCATCAGTTTAGTAATTATCCAACTTTTTATTATTGAAAAGTAAGTTTTTTAACATAGGTAATATTTTATCAAGCATTTAATTCATTAGAATTTAAGAATGTATATTTCATTGTTTTAATGAAAATGAGTTTTGTTATTAATTTAGGTATATTTTAATTAGTATATTTTAGCACTGTATAAAATTTTAGGTTAGAATTCCGCACTATGCTTGCTATAGCAACATGCGGCATCTATCTCAACAAACAAGGGAGACGCCGCATTTAAAGTTGGTATAGATGCCGCATCATATTACATGTTAAAAACATAGACTTATACCTTAATTATTCAATATTTTTTTGGACTGTAAATTATGCCACGTAAATATAAAAGATCCATTAATGGATCAGGAAGAGCTCTCATATTGGTGAAGTTAACGAAAATAATGATGATTGCCTGTGTATTGAATGTTTTGAAAAGTACTCAGAAACAAAATAATAGTTGACTGGTTAAGATGTATAAAGTGCCAAAAATGGTTACATATGGCATGCATCATGTATGGAGATGTGTGTACAATGCAAAATTTTTAATATGAACTGTGCGGCGTCTCATCTTCTTCGATGCGGCATCTCTCTCATTGGTATGGGAGAGACGCCGCTTTGCAGGATCTACGAAAATGTTAATTATGAATCCTTGATCACTTAAAATTTAAAATTATTTATAAATAATTTTAAAGAACAATGTTTACATTTATTGTGTACCAAATTTCAAATCAATTTAATGCATACTTTAAGAATTATAAAGTGTTTTCAAAATGTGCGGCATCTCTCCCGTATTCACCCTAGACGTTATTAAACCAAATTGTAATATATGATACTTCACCAAAATTTTACAAGAAATGACTTTTTAAAAAAAAAAATGTTACATAACACCTTCATCCACTCATGTCTTCAGCTGGTAAACTCGATTTTAATACAATCGTACATCTTACCAGCACTCCCACCCAACAATTTTTTAGGTATAACAGAACTTAACAGTGGGTACAAAACAAATATTTTTTCTGATAAATTGATCTCAAACTTATACCCATCACAAATTTTCTTCGTGTACCAAATAAATTTTTTATCTCCGTCTATTTAATTTAAATAGAGTAGTGAAACTACTATTTATTTTGTTTTATTTTCAAGGTATTAATTAATATAAGATAACGTTTAACACAACGACAGACTCACAAGTTACTCACAATACATATTTTCAAACAAACGTTCACAGTAAGTTTTATTTTATTAAAAATAATGAACTGATAATGTCATTCATTTGTATTGTTCCTAATTAATTAGTTGGTGGGACTTTTGTCTAAACGTAATTTATTTTTTTGAAATCAAAATAATTAATAAAATATGTAGATAAACCACTGCACTGTAGTTCTATTATAAAATACTTCCAAAATACCTGTACACAGAACAAATAAGATGAGATTATTAATGTTGTATCATTTGTCTTACGTTTAAATTCTAACAACAATGTTTTTAAACATTTTAAAGAGAATATCAAATAAACGTTATCTATGCTTAATTGTATTTGCATAATTCATAGACTAATTTACGTAATTTTGGTAATTGTGAAACCAACACCTTTGATGATCATAAAAATCTAAATTCTACGTTTAGTTTGTAACAACAGCTGTTGGATTTACATGGAAAAAAAAAACTTGTCCTAAACTGGATCATTTGATATAAAATATATATATATATATATATATATATATATATATATATATATATATATATATATATATATATATATATACAGGGTGTAAAGTAAATAAGTTTCATAATTTGCAGGAGAGAAAGGTCTCAGTCTACTAATTAAGTATTGCTAGTTAAATTTTACCGATCAAGTTTCATTTCAAAAATTTTCGATTGTCAAAAACGTGTTAAAAAATGGCCCCTAGAAAAAAAACTTAATCAGGCTCTGATTACTTATCATTTTTTTCCTTTGCTTTTTTGAATGTAAATTTTTTTGTCAACAAAATATTTTTACCTGCTTGTTTACGGAATCTTTTGAAAATAGTTATACAGTAGTGTCCATAAAAATTTAAACATAATTTTTAATGAGACAATTTACGTCACATATCAAATAGATCGATTTCGTCAAATCTCATTAAATTATTTGGAAATTTAACAAAGTTCACTAGATATTTATTTTCTCCAATACCAATAATACGAGCCCTTACCGAAAAAAAAATTGACCACCCCAATTTTGAGAAAAACTCAAAAATTTCAAAGTTTTGTAATTTTAACACGGGTTCTTATGGGAAAATTCTATTTTTTTAGAATAAAATGAAAACGTGTCAAAGGAATTTGATAAAAATTGAATGTTATTTAATACAAAGTTACAAACCATATTTAATAAGAAATAAAAATTATTGACCACGCCGATTTTGAAATATAATTTAAAAACATCATTTTACTACGTTTTTACAACATTTTTTCAACAATTCTTTTAAATTGCTACAACATAAGTGCGCGGAAATACAAAAAAACAAGTGGTATACAAATATAATAACTGAAGAATATCAATACATTATTTAATTTTTGATAAAATAAAGTTTTTTTGCTGAGATAAACTTTTGTACCTGACTATCTCAGAGTAAGTACGTTAAGTTGAAGTATTTTTATGACACAACAATTAGATTTTAAAACATTTCTAAAATATAATTGGTTTATTATTCACGCACATACACATACTTTTAATTTTAATACTTTGATTTAAAAAAATTATAAATCGCTAATTTATTTTCACACAGTTAATTCATGCAACAATCACATTGTTCCATCTTTATTCTGGATCACATATTCACATAATCACACATACACATTCAACTACAAATGCATATACATACTTATAAATATAGACCGGATGAAATAATTTTTCACAGGACCGGCTTAACGATTTCAGTGTAATACTGTTAGACTGTTTGTATTTATGTATGAGTCTGCTACAACAGAAATAACAGAATTCTGAAAATTTACTGAAATTCAACATAGAGAAGCAAAAACTTTTTAGAAAAATTTTATTATGTGAGATTTATATCAAAAATAAAATGGGGCCCCAAATTTTGTTGAATTAAAGTTTTGCAATATTTATTTGTCTAACTAGCTGGCAGGTACATATAAAACAAAATTTATTGTCTTGCGGCTGTCTTTCAGCATCAATTGATAAACAAACTCCTTATCTCTTTTTAACTTTTTAAAATTTTATATATGTACCTTGTTTACAATTTTTTAAAATTTTTAGTTTTCTTCATAGGTACATACACATGCAATGTAAATCAAGCAATATTTAATCTAGTTGTACATTTCATTCAAACCCATAAACAAAACATCATTTTGATGACATCGTACGTGTTGTACGTATAAATATGTACGTATGTATTATTTGTATTTTTAACCACAGATACTATTGATATTAGAATATTTGTATGGACCATACAATTTTTTTTTTAGATATTATTTTTTTGAAGCAAAATCGTCATATTGATTAACACTTTTGATAATCTACAAACACAGAATACCTACAAACTATCGATGGTAATGAATATTTTTTAATTTTTATGTGATTTTTGTTGTAATTTGAGAGTATTTATTAATAAATGTTCTAAAAATATTTATACTAACAAATATAACATCAGTTAATCTAGAAAAATTTTAAATCCCCTCTTGTTTAACCATCCATATTCGTCAACACTTCAGTCACTTTTCATTTTCATAATATAGATTGTGTATATAAAGTGTATTCCCACTATTTATTCAATGCTCAAAAGTATATACAAAAAAAAAAAAATATTAGTTAGCAAAAATGAAATAAATACCTCTATAATATTTTATTAATTATTAGATAACACATGATTAACGTTACATCTTCTTTTCTTAATATGTATACTTTTATTTGTGTATAGTTTGTTGGCAAGATATACTAGTTTTGTATGAACATTTTTTAAGGAAAAATTAGTAATATTTTCTAAAACATATGTTAATTCGATTTAATTTAATCAGTTTATGTATGTATGTATGTAAAGGAACATTATTTGCTCTAGCAGACTCATACATAAATACAAGCAGTTTAACAGTATTACACTGAAATCGTTAAGCCGGTCCTGTGAAAAATTATTTTATCCGGACTATACTTATAAAATAAATAGGTTACTGGTGTTTCCAAAACACATAAATATATTCAGTTTGACAGGTAATAAAATATTATGTTTATGTATGTCTTTAAAAAATAATTTTCAAAAATTAGGGTTCCGAAGAACTCTGGAAGTTCTTATAATTTTTTGATTGTAACATTTTCAGAATTTCCACGCCTTTTATGTATGAAAACGAAATTTTGCAAATACAATACATGCTACAGATAGATATCTCAATTAACCGTCAGTAAAACAATTTCTTTCTTAATTTCTTATGGTACCCATCTTCCGTATTTAAAGCTGGGCATAAACACTTTTAGTACACTCAGTAAGTGAAATTTTACGTCAAAGTATATTCTGATATTAGATAACATTTCCAAAAATTCAAATTAAAATTATTAAGAGAAATTTAGAAGAGAAGAGAACTTACGAAAATTTTTTTTCGTAAGTTCCTTCAAAAATAATTGTTTGCAGCATATCATTAAAAAAATCTTTTAAAATCAAGTTAAGGTTCTTTTAACAACTTCTAATCTTTACACCTTGTTTCAGAAATATTGTATGTCGAAGTCCATGTGGTTTGTAAGGAATCCAATTACCACTTAATTGACCCTTAAGTAACACAAGTACAAATATATTTATTTATTTTCACAGTAAACCGTAAAAAAATATGCTATGCGATGTATTTTATCTCCAAAAATACAAAAACGCAAATAACTCAGGAACTCGGCTTAATGTGTGTTAAATACGCACTTGGCCAACTCCTTGATTATCTATGGTTGATGTGATGATATCATCATGAAATCATGATTGTCTGTGAATCCCCAAGTACATATGTATGTCTGTAATTGTTTATTTAAAAAAAATGTTTTGACGATTTTGACACACTGGGAAATGAAAAGGAATATTTATCAATTTGAATGAATCAATAGATAAGGTAAATGACCCAAAATCAGACAGTGTCTTAAAATCAAACGTTTATATTATTTTAACAAATATTGTACTAAAATTAATGATCAATTAGTTATTTTGCGAAATATACAACAAAACAGTATTAATTTTCATATTAGCAGAAATTGGAAAAGTACATTATTAACTAATATGTACGTGTAATAAATAAAGCAATTTTTCAATAAATTATACTTAAATGCATCTTTATCATTTTTTTTTCTTTTTTATTTGAGCTAAAGCGTTTATAGTCAAAATTATGGACACTGTTGAATTTAAAAACACGAAAATAAGTTCACAAAGATATTGAATTTAGAGCTAAGTTCTTATGGTAGATGTCGAAATTATGTGCCATTGCAGTAGTACAAAAATTCTTATTTTTTGTATTTTATCTTTCTATTTTTCTTAAGTGATAATTTATCTAAAGTAAAAATTTTGGTCTGGTTGTTGACAAAAGACTTTCAGCCTTCCCAACGAATTTTAAATTATTTTAGGAAAATATGTTTGGTTTTTCCTTAAAGTGTCGGAATTTGGGACATTTACCTTACTGTATATTTGCTTACACAATAGACGGACTACTATGTATGTTTATAGTACATAAATTTTTAAATGTGTTTTGTATCAGCTTGTTGGTATAATAGAACAAATTTGGTAAAATAATTTTACAATAATGATAATTAATGCCGAAGTTTGGAATTTTCTGTTACAGTTTTCCGCTAAAGTTACTCACTTATGAATAAAAATTCACTTTTTAATCTGTGTTGTGTACCAACAATATTAACAACAATGTTTTATGACAGTTAAAGGAAAGTTTTTATTTTGGTTTGTTTAAAAATTCAAGTGTAATTTTTAATGTAATTTTTAATTAAATTAATACTTGTAATTAAAGTAATGCAACTAAATATTTGTAATTAAAGAAATGCAACAATACCAGAGTTACGGTTCTTGCAATATTCATAACGTCCTGTGAAATAAAAACACAAAAATATTTCAAACATATTTTAACCAAAATTTATGAAAAACAGTGTTCGGTTTTTTTTTTACTATACAGTACCTATCAATTCAAAAGTCGGCAGATGTTTACATATTGTCGTAAAATAAAAAAAAAAATTATTTTTATTTTTAAAAAATTTTTATTATACAGGGTGCGAATAATTTTAGTTTGGTCAGAGGCGTATTCAGAGAAATTCATATTAAACGATGAGCTGGCTGGGATGCGATTTTCTCAGATAGCGAATTCCGAAAAAATTTTTATGTCTTCGGCAATTTTACACCGAGATAAACCATATCTCAAAAGGATGAAACTTATTTACTTTACACCCTGTATATATATATATATGATTTTTATACAAATATCACTAGGTATTATTTTTGGAATGTGATGTGGATAGAAAAGGCCTTTAAATCAGACGCGACCTTTGCATCAAGATGTCTCTGCCTTTATAAAAATGTTTTCTATACCAAAAGAAGGCGCTCTTAATGTGTTTATTTTAGAGTTCCTATAATAAATAGAGTCGTGACATGTGTGCTGAACGCTGATTGGTTCCGGCATTTTCTATCCAAAGTTTGCGTAAAATATATTGGGAATAAATTAAATATTAACAAAAATCATTTAGTTTAACCTAAAAAGAATAATTAAATTAAAACCTTTTAATTGTTCATTAATTCATAACTTATTAACAATAATTATGTACTAAAAAATATTTACTCAAATATGTGATAATTAATTTTGAAGCTTCCCGTTCTGTTTTGGATAGAAAATGGCTGACATGTCACGACTCTATTTATTATAGGGACTCTATTTTAGTGCCAGGCGCGTTCTAAATAGCATGATTGTGGCTCATGCATCAATTTTACGCTACCATAAATGGTGTCTGGTTTTTTTTATATTAGAGGGCCTTCCGCAAAATATATACGCAAACAAGTGGGGGGAGAGGTAGTTTTTCGTACTAAAGACTGAATTCTGACTTGCTGATATACCGGACTTGACTTCAGAAGCATTAAAAACCATTCACGTTTGCAATTTTTTTGTCATGATGGTGCAATATATTTAGAATCTGATCCAAATGAGAAATATACTTCATCCGTTAATATTCTGTTACTTCAAGGAAGTAGCCTGAGCCCAAAAAGATGCAAAAGCTTACGTTTTTTTAAAAATTATATATAAATCTATTGCAAAATGCTTAGCATATCCGTAAGCAACTTTCGATCTCATGTTATATGATAATACACCTATAGTAGTGTCCTAAACAGAAGCGTACACATTCAAAAATAAAATGTACTACATAGAAATGGAGACATCATTCTTTTGTGTGTTTTTGTTATTTCTTTTATTTTATTGACATCACAAATATCTTTTACGTTCTCAGTTGGGACAAAAAATAAAAATTGTAGCGCGGGAATCGATCAACAAAATGGTATTCCCGTTAAATTTTTTTGTCACTAATTATTTCGTAGTAAAAAGAGAAACGTGTGACTGCGAGATAAGCCGCTCGAAATTATCTAATTACGATCCGTCAATTCATTCGTTTTTTTTTGCGGGCAATTGAAGACTGCTGATGCTGCTGATGCTTGCTCCGTGTGGTGTTGATGGCTATGGACATTAGGAATGTGGTTGTTCATAAGTTGATAATTGGTGGTAATTGAATGGAATTACTGTGAACGGTAATTGAACCAGTTTTACGTTCTACGTTTTGCTTTTTTTGTTTTTGCACTGTGCGTCCGTACAATTCCATTTTGAGATTTACGTAAAAAGTTTAATTGAACAAATTAGCTCTAGTTGGATGATATTTGGCCTTTTTCAGTTTTGCTGATTGATGTGGTCATTAGTTAATTAGAAACAGAGCTGCGGGAAAGAGAAAATCGAAGTGTTTTCAACTTTTAAATCACACAGATGTATTTTTAATGTTCTCAGATCGTTGCTTTAGGTTGCTTCCTTGACGGGTTCGATTGACCTGACACTGGAATATGCCTTTTGTATATGTACATATCTCGTGCACCTTCTTTACTACGGACTGGACAATTTTATGCGATCAAGGCCCATCTGATAATTATTTCTTATATTCATGATGGCTGAAGGGAATATAAATTAGTGGGTTCCTGCGTTAACCTTGTAACGCCAATCATGATAGGTGTTTTATTTTTGTTCGTTTTTTTTTTTATCTCTGTTTTATTCACTTGTTATCTCACTTCAATGAACAAATATTTCCATTCTTTTGTTTCATTAAATTATTTATGGCTTAGAGGTGTGTTGTTGTACTTTGGGTGCAAGCTCATTAAATAATCCATTTTTCAACCACTTGAATTATACAAGTTAAATTGAAGCGTAAGCTACATTTGTCATTCTATTTTCTGATTATTATGGTTACAAAAATTAATCAGTCATAGAAGTTTACTTGGTTAGGCACGTAAGTAATCGTTTACCGTCAATAAATTGTATACAAAATCGTATCTTTCTGATGGACCATGAAAGGAATATATATGCGTAATACGTTTCCTCTCGGCCCTCTGTAGTTTGTGTCAAATGTACATTACTACTTACACTTTGACTATACGCAATGTAACGACGCATGGAACAGGCGCTGGGTATTTTCAGATAAATTTCCATTGAGTTTTCAATAAAGTGAAAAGTTGGAAAATTAGCACAAGTTCGCAATAGTTAAAACAGATGTGTTATGTTATTGCATAAAAATCGCAATAGTACAAGTCTAAAATCTCATTAAGTACGAGTGAGAATAAAAATGATGACGTATAGTTGCTATAACGACGGGTGTAATTGGATAGAGGAGAAAGAAATAGGGGTGGTTTAATAACTAATATTAACTTAAGTTAGTATTGTATCTCATTCTTACTTTTGATAAAATATACGTTTATACGGTAATAGAATAATCTGGAACTTTCCAGAAGAGAAATATAAGATTTTTATAACAAACATTGTAAATTTTGTGATGAAAATATAAAAATATAAACGCTTGGCTTTATCAACGCATTACAGTATACTAATTATTTTCTAAAATTCTTTATTGTTGAAACTTACATATATCGTTATTATTATTGTTTTTGTTAATTTCTTTAATCAATTAATAAACAAATTATATTTAAACAAAAAATACGCGAGTGTATTTATTTACAATTCACCACACAACAAGTCGAGTAAGTGTTATACCGAAACTCAAAAAACCTACGACATCTTGGGGACAAATTTAGAGTTCAACATCGCGAAGGCGTAGAAAACCTTCAACCTACATTGGATTTTTCTATCCTGGATTATGCTACCAACTAAGGGTGGCCTTATACAGCAAGTACCTATCTAGCTAGTTTCGAACGCTAATTATACGTAAACGACCTAGACTTAGACTATAATTGAATCGGTATTGACTTACCGATTATAGCTATATTAGAATTAGCAGAAGTAGGTGTTTAAGGGAAAAGTAAAAATGAAATAAATAATTGCACACGTTATACTACATAAATAGATTTGTATACTGTAATATGAAAGTAACTGTATCGGTTTCGTATATTTTTTATTCCATCGGATATTCCATAGTTTTGGTTATTGTTGATATTTCTAAAAAAATATTATATGTCAACGCGTCCTGAAATTACTTTAATTCACTGAACTAGTATGACCCGGCAAGGCAACTGATAAAATTTGTCTGTACCACAAAACATCATTTTTTGAACTTGCTATACGAAAATAAATATTATAGTATTTAAATTTGTCAGAAGTGTTTGAGTAAAGTCATACACAAATGGTAAGACTAACCGTTTGTGTATTTTCATAGAGCAGTATGCAAGTATAGTATTTTCGTGTACACTTAAAACAACAATAATAATGGTTTTATAAATGGTCTATAAATCATATATGTCGACCGCATCTTCTTGCATTTTGATTTTTTACATCTTTTCTTTCTGTTAATGTAACTGAATCTTAAGCTGAACTTTTTTTCAAACAAAAAAGACAATACAGTATTTATCGTGAATATGCAAAATGCCATCACATACTTTTTTTTCGTAAAGATCTCAAATGCCGATTAAATTCACCCATCCAATTATTTTTATTTGCCAAAGCACATTTTTCCGAACGTGTACTAAAATTTCCTAATAAGATTTGTATTCTATTGTTTCAGAAAGAAAACGAGGCCGTCAAACGTACACGCGTTACCAGACGCTCGAACTCGAAAAGGAGTTTCATTTTAATCGGTATTTAACGCGTAGACGGCGTATTGAAATTGCGCACGCGCTGTGCCTGACCGAGCGGCAGATAAAAATTTGGTTTCAAAATCGCCGTATGAAATGGAAAAAGGAGAACAAAACGAAAGGTGAAGGCGGCTCAGAGGGTGGAGGTGACGATATTAGCCCGCAAGGATCACCACAATGAGAATATGTTCTATCTTCGTTTAATAATAATAATATTGATAATAATAGTAACCAACATTATGTACCTAAAACTGAACACTCATTTTAGTCACAAGAATTAAGTAAATTTTTATAATTTGTTCGTTTTTTAAAAATTCGTTTTTAAAAATGATATGTTCTCTATTAAAATTTACACTTGGTTTAAGTTCAATTGTACAGTCAAAATTCCTTATAGAGATATTTATAGATTAAAAGGTAAATTCCGTACTCAAAACTGGAAAACTTAATGGAAACTTGAAACTTTTTTTAGTAACGAACCCAGTGTAGGTTTTACTTGGAACACTTCTTGAATTTTTTTTTACCACAAACAACCATTTTAACCTCTTAAAAATAAATACGTAAAATAGTATAATTTAATTTTTTAGCAAAAAATTCTTTTTATTAAAAAGTGTTTCTGTCAAAATAATAGTTCAATATTTAAAATATTATTAATTTATTATTTATAAAATTTTTTTATTTTTTAAATTAGTGTACAAAAATAATAGAGAAATTAACAACTTAAGTATAAAAAAAAAAATAAAAAAAAAAAAATTTTCTATGAATCCTATCTCACTTGCAACGTGTTTAATTTATATTCACAAAACAGAGATAAAGACATTGGATTAAATAGGCCAGTGTTAAACGTGCAATTTTTTTCTCAAAAAAAAAAAACTTGATAGAAATTTTTTAAAAATGAAGTGTGTATATTTTTAAATGAAATCCCAGTGCAACGGAGCGATGTGTATTAATTTCTTTTTTTTAATTTTCGACAAACAACGAAGAATTGGTTAATTTTTTAATTATTTACCTTATACGTGTGAAATTTTTACAAAAAGAATTTGTAAAAGTATCTTTGTATATTGGGGGTGAGTAGAAAGTATATTTTTGTGAATGCATGAAAATTATTATTCGAATAAGTTTTTTATTGATCTCAAAAAAGCGGTATTTTTTGAGAACAAAATTTAATTTATTAATTAATTATTTAAAAAAAAAAAGCTGTAATATTATTGTAGATATTTTACATAATTTTGTAAAAGAAATAATTGGCAATGTTTTATATAAAGAAAAAAAAATATAAAAAAATCCAAAAATTTTAAAAAGATCCAAAAAAAGTTCTGTTTCTGCAGTGTAATTTTTGAAACCTGATTTCAAAATTCACCAATAATTATCTACATTCCAATAAATAGTGTTGGGTATTGAGTACAAATCGATTATTCATTCATACTCAGTAGTTCGAAAATTCAGTTTAAATAATTTAACACAATAAATTTCTGACGAGTTTATTAAAATCAAATTTCAAAAATTACACTAATTTCCTCTTTATCACAAAAGGAAGAACTTCTGTCAGTGTACATATATATATTTGTCTTGTATATACTGTTCGCACTTATACCTACCTAAATTTAAATTGAACGGTGTTATTTAAAACAAAATGGATATTGAATATACGATGAATAATCTATAAGCGTTTATTAAACCAAAGCTAGAACTATAAAAAGAAGAGAAAAATATATTAATTAATATATTTGCCACAATTTTCCCCCCTCTCTATTCCTATCTGTATAATTTCTAGAATTATTATTAATTAAACTTAACTGTATATTTTAATCAAAATTAACGAACTGCCAATTAAAAAAAAAACCAGAAACAATCTGATTGGTATAAGTAAAATTCGAAATCGATAGGCGATTAACTTTTATACGTGAAAATATGTTATTAAAAAAGTTTATTTTTTTAAAAAAACCGCCTATCGTTGTGTGTATGTTTTTTACGAGAGATTTATCTATCATTCAATTTGACACACAAAATTAATACATAACCTTAAAATGTTTAAATCTCTCGAAAACCTACAATTAGTTCCCTCCTCTTTTCTCCAAGATACGTAATGTAAAAAGCCTAAAAATAAAAAATAATACTTAATATACGTAAAATTTAAAGTCCTTTTCTCATATCTATTCTTATATAATTCTTTTTTTGAAAATACGTAAAAGATGTCTGAAAATATTAAAAATAGAAAAATTAAGAAGAAAACATATTTTGTATAAAATTTTTTGTATTGTTTTGGGAATAAGTATAAAAAAATGACAATGAAAGTATTAAGAATAAACTGAAATACGTAATTTTTTTTGAAAATGTATCCAAAAGAAACAAGAAACCTCTTAGAAAATCCATGTATACGTATATTCTTGAAGACAAAAAATTTACTTATTAAAAAAAAATATTATATATTTAGGTAACGTTTTAAAGATAATGTTAAATACTCGAAAAAAATTATATATATTTAAATATAATATTTATAAAAGATTAATAATTGTAATTATTAATTATTAATTAAAATAACCATAATAATTATTAAAAATAAAAAAAAAAAAAATGGTAAGAAATAGTTTTTGCAGTGTAAATACAAATTTGTACGTACCTATATTATACAAAAGTAAAAAAGATATGAAGGAGATTAAATAAAATAATTAATTAATTAGTATATATATAAATAATATAAATATATTAATTAGTTTTATGTTTCAAAAAATAATTTAATTGTGCTGTGTTGTCATTTAGTGTGTAGTTTTTTCTGGTACAAGAAAATATTTTATAAATTCAAATTTTTAGAGAAAAGAATTTATTCTAAACAGTATAACCCGCAACATAACACCTTACATACAATCCCTAAAATAATTTTTGTACTCCCTCTGGACCGTAATCCCCTGAATGTATAAAAATATATTTATTTAAATATTTATCAAAAATATTTTGGAATAAATTCTTTTCGGAATGTGTCAAGTCATTATTTATGATAACGGCATTTCGTACTCGAACCAATTTTGACGTGAAATATTAATTAAGAAATTTTCTCAATTAAAGCAGAGCCACGTCGTACTTGTTGTAAATATATTATTAAAAATATTTTAGAAAATTGATTAATATTTTACGTTTTGGGTGAATTTTTTTTTTAGTTTTTTCTGTTTTTATTTTTTACAAAAACGACACAACAAAATGCAAATAAGCAGAACGGTGATCAAGATTCCTCAGTTATTTTTTATTAATTGTAGTAATTTTGTTCGTTTTTTTAAAATTAATTTTAAAAGAATGAAAACTCAAAAGATGTCTCTATATATTAAAAGATGAAACAAATTATATATATTTAAATGATTTTTGTCTTGTGAATTTTTGAATTTATATTAATTATTATTATACATATATATTATATATGTAAAAATAAAAAATTGTAAATTATAAAATATATTTGTTTATTTATTTCTTTTCTTTTTATTTTTTTATGTTAAAAATTTTCCCGCTTAAAAGTAGGGGTGATAATTTAATTTGTAAAATGTAAAAGAAAAATATTTTCTTATTATAACTGCAATTCAAATCTTTTATAGAGTTTAAACATTTTGCAAATCAAATATTCACTCCTGATTTGTTTTTTGTTTTTCTAAAGCAGCTGTTGTGTGTTCCTGTGGGATATTAAGTGGTTAAGTTCATTGAAATTAACTGAAGGGCGATTTTTGAAAATGGTAGTGATATTTTCGATGTGACTATTGTGACAAATACTCAAGTATTTTTTAAGAAGGATATAAGGTTTTTGTTTTTAAATTAAAAATTTGTGTAAATTTGTGCTCGTGTGACTTTAAATATGTTTTTAGTTACCCTAAAAGAAAAAGAAAATAAACCAATATGTGTGCAAATAGGGTACTTTTTGTTTAAAACTTAATAGTGCCAATTGAAATGAACGTGCTACATCTGTTTGGAAAGTGTTTCTAAATATTTTGAATTCAAATATTTGTGAATCTATATGAAATGGTGGCATCTATACTGGAAACGGGGATTTATATTTCCTTGGATTAACATATTGGTAAGTTTTTTTTGTATGTAATATTAAATCTTAATTACAAGTACCTACCTACATTGTTTCAGTTTAAATTAAAACTATCAAATGTTTTCGAGTAACTTTCATCTTTATTTGTATAAAATTGGTATGCCGTGGAAAAATAATTTCTCAAAATCGGTCATATTTTATTTGAACCCTTCTGATACCGAATGGGGTTCCAAAGGGACCCCACGCAAATATATTTTGATACTACTCCATATATTCTGTATGTATTTCAGCATTGATAAAATTAAATAGTTATCCAAAATAAGCAGAAAATAAGTTTTTAAACAAGTATTTAAGGGTCCCCACCTGGTTTAATCAGTTATTTTTTCCACTGGGTATTATAGTACGGTTAAGGAGGGAGTTCAAATAAAAAAGCAACTTTTTTATTTATGATTATTTTGTTTTTTGAAATTTTTTTTCAAATTAGGGAGGGTTTCAAATAGAAAATTTTGTTTTTGAAACATTCATTACTCTTCCCTGTGGGGGGAGGGGGTCCTTTTTCACAAGTTTTTAAACGTTTACAAGGAACGCCATATCTCAAAAAGTAATGAAAATTTTCTAAATATTTTTTCATCATTTTATTCCTAAAGGACCTGTCCTTAAAGCTGAGTATGGGTTTCAAGTAATTTTAAAAATTAACTATAAAATTGTAATCTCAAACTTCTAAAAATTATAAAACCCAACTTTTTATTTAAAAAAATGTTTAAAAATAGTTACAGTTGTTCAAATGGAAAAAGCATACTCCACTTTGGGAAACGCAACCTTTGGGAAACGGTAAAAAACAAAAATAATAACAAAAGAAGCGGTTTACTCACTGTTTATTAAAACGTCTACAAAGACCGGAAAGAAGTTGGCGCCGAAAGTTGGAAAATCTTTCTGTTTTTTATATGGCTAAATTGCTCCCAAATTGCTCCTTTGGAATCAGTAATTGCTCCACCTGAAACTTAATTACTTAATTAGTTATTTACAAACAAATAAACTTTTTTGTTTTACTATTTCTATTATCAAAATCTTGTCAAATAATGCATTTTTATACAATTACTTTATATCAAAAAATTGCTCCCAATTTGCTCCATCTAATTTAAAAGTTAGTTATTTTTCTCTGAATAATAATTAAAATATATTAAAATAAAAAATATTATGAATTAGGTTATGTATTATTAAAACGTATAGGCAATCCATTATACCTTTAAGTCGTTTGCATACATTTAAGGATAATTGAATTTTGACAAGTTAAATAACATTATAAAAAAAAACAAAATATTTTAATAATTATTCAAAAAAATTAAGATATAGCTTTTAAATTAAATAGAGCAAACTGGGAGCAATTTATTGACGTAAAGAAATTATATAAAAAAGTATTATTTTGGGAGATTTTGACAACTTAAATAACGGAAGAAAAATTTTTTTCTTTATAAATAACTAATTAAATAATTAAGTTTCAGGTGGAGCAATTACTGATTTCAAAGGAGCAATTTGGGAGCAATTTAATCATATAAAAAACAAAAAGATTTTTCAACTTTCGGCGCTAACTTCTTTCCGGTTCTACAAAGGCATACAAATAAAAGAACATTATCTTAGTGCATACTATAACTCATGTACACACTAAAATTAAATATTACTGATCAAATCGCGAGAGAGGGGGGAGCGAGCGTTGTCTGCAAAGGAGCAGCAACTTGGCTGTGCGGTGGCTCACAATAAATATGTTTCTACTTGAAAAAAAAATTTTTTGGCCATGTTTTATATATCACCGTGTTTGTAAAAATCCATTGAACAAAATAAAAACAAAAAACGAGATTCGAAAAAAATTAGTTTATTAGCCGTTTCTGGCGTGAACTCCCTCCTTAAAATATCAGTGGAGAAGCTTCTACAAATAACAATAAAAATTAAAATAAACGAAATTTTTACCTTGCAGATAAGTACTAGTCTATTTTCAGTTTTTAAACTGTGACATGTCTCGACCCAAATATTCATTAACAAAGTCAAAATAGAATTCTTACCATAAAATAAGGTTCAGATTCATTAAATATAAAAATAAATATCTAAACAAAGCAACAAAAATTAGACAAAACTATGAAAGAAAATTAAAATATCTCGACAATTAAAAAAATTATAAAATTTTAAAATTGCACTTTGCACAAATTGTTTTGTTTCATCCAATAGAGTCTTATTAGGTCATCTTCCGTACGGTTATCAATCGTCTACAGAGCTGTTAAATGCAGTAATTACTATGGATTTTATTAAATACTGATAATTTTCACGTTTTCATATTCTATAAATTCAATGTTTCCACGTTTTAAATTGTTATTTTTGAAACTGATGAGAATCTATGAAAATTTGAATATAGTAAAATAAAAATATCGATTTTTTTTTTGTATATTAAATCGATGCTAATTTAACAAAAATGAATTTAAAAAAATATTGTTTAATACTTGACATCACAGGCGAATTGGAAATCAGTCAATCCGCGCTAGGTTTTTCGTCAATCTTTTATGTTATTTTTAATTTTAAAGATTTAATTCTCAAAAGTGAGTTTTTTCCGACCGATCAACTAAAAAGTACTTACATACATTTTTTAAACGTTGTAGCTAAATTTTAATTAATTTCATTTAATGCTACTACTACTAGGTAGTTTATTTTTAATAATTTTTGATGCACTGCACTTTGTATAAATATAATTAAAGAGTACGATTAAGACATTATTTTTAGCTATAGACAAAACCTGCATGCAACTTTATAAAAGGTTAATTATAAATAATATTTTTGTATATAAATATAAAGCATGCAGATTTGATATTCATATGCATTTATAGTAGTCAACACCTATTAATTTGATCCGTTGTCAAAATAAATACACATTTTCCTGCAAAATAAACACATTTACCTTTCTACGTATTAGTAACAAATCCCTTTGATCACATTTGATAAATTACTGGCATACTAACCATTCACAAATTACTATTTAGCTTTAGTACTACTAGTGTTAAGGTAATAAATAATCAACCGGTATAAATTGGTAATTTGGTACTGTTTTAGAAAAAAAAAACTACAAGTATAGGTGGAACAATTATCTGACAAGCACTTTTGACATGAACACAGAAAACTGGTTAGTCGTCTTACTTAGAATTATATTAACTAAGCGTCTTCTATAATGGAGGCAATTTAAATTGGTCTTCAAAAAAATGAAAATTACCTCAATGTGCATAAAATTTTACAATTTCACCGCGAACGTTGATTAAATTTCAGTACAGTTAAAAAAAAGGTAAAATCATTTTAACCATTTAACGGTCACTAACGCTGTAAGACGTCAAGTGAAATCTAACTAACTGCGAAGCAACACTGGACCCCGTCAACAATTTCATATAAAGCTAATTAGTTATCAAAATAGTGTAAATACCGTAAAACACCCTAACTTTTTTACCTATTAACCGTAACTTTACCGTAACTACACTTTGTATAAACGACGCCTCGTATAAACGGTAAAAACATTATCCAAAAACATTTGCATTGTAACATTAATACATAATAACTGAAGCACCTGTCAAAAATTTGAAATCTGTTGCGTCTCATTATTAGACATTAGTTGGTAGTAACCATGTTTTGATTTCTTTAAGGGGGGATTCGCTAAAAAGAAAAAATCGATGTTTTTTTCATAATTATGTTTCTTAAGATGTTAGAAATATTCCCCTAAAATTTTATTTTAAAAAAATGAAAAATCAGAAAGTTATGGGCAGTTTAGTACACGCACTTCACTGTAATTCAATTTAAAAAAAAATTTAAATGCTTTTTTCTCGTAAGTATGTTTTTCGATATCGTTCCTCATACTGTGTGAGTTTTTTGAGAGTTGCCATTTTTATTACAGCCAAACCGATGATTTAATCGAAAAATTGTTCAAATAAGAGTTGTAGATATCGACGGGGGCAACCGATTGCTATAGTCAGGAGCTTTCTAGCTCTTATGGTTTTCGAGCTATGATACAAACTTATAGATTTTTAAATGAGACTATATATTAATTTTTCGATAAAATTGATCTAAATGCATTATTTAACAACATAAATGAGCAAAAAAATTTTTTTACTCAAGTTTAATTTTTTAATTTTTCTTTAATTTATCAGTTAGGCGGTAAAAATATGCATATGTACTTGAGGCTACTTCAACCGATAGTGTTTTTCTTGGTTACATTTCCATTACATCCAAGAGAAGAACCTTTTCCAGTATCATTTCTACCGTAAAAATTTGGTTGTAATAGAAATGGCAACTCTCAAAAAACTCACATTGTATATCTCAAAAAGTATTTGAGATATCGGCATAAATCAAAGAGCATATTATTCCCCGACACCGTCATTTTTTGATTTTGGTTCACTGGGGATTTCAGAACGTGAGAAACCATCAAGGTGGAAAAATCTCGCAGTTTCGACTTCAAAGCCATTATTAGTTAGCTCATTTTTTAATTTTTTTTTTTAAATTTTTTGTAATCTCAAAACATGCAGAAACAATATTATAGATTTAGTTTTTTAATAAAATATTTACTTGTATAAAAATAATAATAATAATAAACTGTCAATTTTTGATGTTTTTTTGGCGAATCTCCCCTTAACACAGTTATATATTACTAAATTAATTTTGTCTTCATTTTATTCAAATTTTTTAATCGAAAATTATGGTAAAGTCACATGCCTCTGTGGTAGTTGAGCGTTTTACCATTGTAGGCTATGACACATCAACGTGTTAAATGAATTAAAGTTTCCTTGTTTAAATACCACATTAGTTTGTATGTACTACACAATGTATGTAAAATACGTTATTATTATGTAGTCAGTGGCAGCTCAAACGCACATTATTTATGAGGTTCTATAAAATTACTATTCCAATATATATTATTTTAATAATAAATAATTATATGTAAGTTGTAAGTTATATGCTTCTTACGTTACAAGTTTCTAATGACGATTTTATAGATTAATCAAGATTAAATAAAATGTGTTTTCAATATCCTATTTACAAATGCATTTATTTTTCGAAGCAACAATATGTATTGCTCTTTTGATAATAGCTTCTTGACAGCTAATAAAATTTTCGTAAAAAATTCTTTTATTTCCCAGAAATTTTTTTTACATTCTAGAAATATTTGACATTCAAAAACTAGATTACTTGAAATTAGATAGGGAATAATTTAGTAACAGTTTGGTTACAATCATATTAGAATACATTAATAACGGTTAAAGATTGGAACCACAGAGGACAGAGACCCCCCAACTATCTCTTTTCTGAAATCACGAGTGTGTACTTCTGTGCTCATTAGGCTTCTTAGTTGTTAGTTTGTCAGTAGCAGTCGATGATTGAAGATCAACCACACGATAATGGACTTGACTGTTGTTGGTATTGTTACATTCCCTAGTACATGCGTGTGCTGTCATAGCTATGTATGAAATAACTGAGCCACGTGACCGCCCCTACTATCTCCGTTACTCACACAAATACACAAAATCGCACTAATACAATGTAAACCTAGTGTGTGTATACAACATATTGTCTATCTCTTACATGTTACACTGGTTCCAGTAGTGTAGGGATAGATATGTTGTCTCTATTACTCTATGATTGGAACATATTAAACTTGTTAACACCTCACACTCTTTTGTTAATGCTCAGGAGTCAGGACCGGGGCCGAATTTACCTTAAGTGTGGTCCTAGAGTTGCGTGAAAAATGCCGGCAGGACCATAGGCGGTCTTCTGGGAAAATTTTCCGCCCTAGTACTTCTAGTGTAAATCCAGCGCTGCTCAGAGCTATATTTCTAATAGTAAATAATATCTAGATATAAATTGAACCTAACAGTTTTCAAAATTTAAAAAAAAAAAATAAAATCTTAGATAGTAAACTATCGAATAAAAACGAGATTTTTCTGCCTTCTCAGACCTTTGACGTAAAAATTAACAGCCTCAAATAAAAGCGTTTCTAAAAATTGTATTCTTATATTGATGAATTACATACAATTAACATACAATCCATATAAGCAATATGATAGCACATCTTTTATTTCAATTGAAACATCTGAAAATCAAACAAAATAATGGATAGCGACAATACACTCACGCATACACACTTTCACGCTCACACTCACGCTTATAGCGTGCAATGTCGTGTGGTTTTTTGTTTTTGATGTTCATTTATTTTAAAAGTCCCGGTATTACACCGGTATTTACATACAATGAAGTGATAAATAAAAGTTGTGTATGATCGATCCATACATTCATTGGCGTTGGACGGGTGGCCACGGCCCGCTATCTACGAATACAAGAGCGTAATTTGTATGTGTGTATAGTGGCCACTGCACTACTATTTATTGTTAAAAAGTATTTTACAATTAATGTGTGTTGGTGTTGGTGTTGCATAAAGTGAATGAATATTTAATTATGTATCAATTAAATACCAATAAATAACAAAATAATCGCACCACTATTTTAAAATAAAGCTGTAATTAAATTGATTTATACGCGTAAATAAATATTGATTATCATATCAATAAATTATTACATTCTATAAAATAATACTTTAATTACTCAACTTTGTTTTTCATTAAAAAAATCACACTTGTGTAATACAACACGTAGTGTAGAGATAGACAGATATTTATCAAAAAGTTAGCATCTAGATTTCTTGTTACTGTTGATTTATTTATAAGAAATTTGAGCAACAAAGTACACGTGTAGTTTTATTAATGATTATATGAATTTCATAATTTCTACCATATAGGTCAAATTAACTAAAAATGGTCTGACGTCATTAACCAATCAAGAAAAATTTGAAAAATTTTCAGTTACTCTGACATAAAAATGACAAAAAGGAAAAGAGACAGAAGACTAGGTTCGTCTAATTTTGCTTCATTTGTTTGATGACGTCAGACCATTTTTAGTTGATTTGACTTATACAAGCATCGTAAACCATTAAGGACCCTCCACATTCTCGCCGAGGGTGGACGAGGTTCCTCGCCGTATTCTTCGCTGAAGTTGGCTCTACATTCTCGACTCGTCCAACCTCGGCGAGAATGTGGAGAGCCCTTTATAATTATCCCACAGTCGACACTGTTGTCTAATATTATGGATTATTGTCATAATAGTATTCAAAAATCATAGTTTAAAGTTCTTTTAGATTTTTTAAAAATATGTCCCCGGCGCTCCCACTTTGATACAATTAAAAGAAGTTTTAGAATTTTTCAGACCTATTGGTTTTCATGACGTCATCAAAGCAGGACCAGATTTATCCAGATAGAGACTCTTACGCAGTGCAAATGTTGCGGCTCCTTCCGTCCTAATTTTTTAATGCAGATTTTTCATTTTATTTGAAATTAAGGAGAGGTTTAGAGTCTTTAAAAATTATGTATTTTTCTGGAATTTTTTTCTCAAGAACGGAAGTAAATATCAATTTCAAATTTTGTACACATATTTATTAAGTATCAAACTATACAAAAAAAAAAATTTTACGGAAAAATATAAAAAATTGTCCATTTTATAGATAGTGCAGTGTGACGATCCGAAAATCCGATGCCTTGTTGACATCATAGCGCTGGTAATAAACCACTGAAATCCAAAAACAATAAAGATTTATAAAATATATGAAGAGTATCGGCACCTGTACCTATAATATTAAAAAATTTGCTGGAAGAAAAAAAAAATGCCGAATGTGTGAACTTTTGATTACGATTTTTGTCTTATTTTTCGCTCTTTAAAGTAAAATAAAAAAATAAAAATATTGGAAGTGTATCGGACTTAGGTGCCGGAGAATTGAATTATCTTTAAAATAAAAATTAAAAAAAACAAATCCTTCGAATAGTTTTTGAGTTATCGTGTGAACCAGTTCCAAAAATGTGGTTCCGAGATATTATAAAATATATTTAAAGAAACGTATTTTCAAAATTTTATATTTAATGCTCATTATTGCGTGAACTACGTTTTTTCAGTTTTTTTTTTTTATGGAAAGCTAGATTCGGTTAATGTGCAAAAATCTTTTTTTTTTTTTAAATTATTTTTAGCAGAATCACTTTGGGAACATATTCTACACATAATTTGCTATCAGTTTCAGCAAAAAAAATCGATTTTTTGATCAAATCTCAAGTAATCCTTCCCTTAAATTACTTTTAGCAAAATCACTTTAGGAACATATTCTACACATAATTAGCTACCAATTTCTGTAAAAAAAAGAAAATCGATTATTTTTAACGACGCTCAAATAAACCTCCCCTTAAATTGTAACCACTTTTGAGGTACGAGAAACTTTGGTTTTTGAAAATCAAAATTTCCGTCTGAATTTCATATTTTAGAGCTTCTTAAAAATTTTAGCTCCGTGTGTGTAAATCGATGGGTCTTGTCTGTGTATATTTTTTAGGATAGTCATCTAAATTGTAAATTCCAATAGCATAAAATCGAATCAGACAACGGACTGTTAGAGTTTGAATCGTATTTGTGCCGTAGCTTCTGATCTGATGATTTGACCGATTATCAAAAATAAGATCGGACGACTGTGGTTGGTCTTATTTTCCATAATGAGGTTATAAATATGAATTTTCCCACATCATTTTGTGTTGTTCATGTCATAAAAATTTAATAAGCCCCTCATTTAAATTGCAGTATTTATTAATACAATCTTCACAGAGAATTAAAGAGGTAACTACATATATCAGTTTGGATAGTTCAGTAGGTACCGTCAAAGCACATTCATAATTCAAAAATTACACGTCCTAGTCCCTTGCTACCATTATAAAATCATTAAATCAATAAAAAATTTATCACTAGCCGCACGCAATGAGGCATTTCAAATAATTGAAATTATTCTACATGCAATTATCGCGGTAATTAATATATTCCCCTAATATTTGTTTCGCTGGACACTGTATAGCGAGTACCTATATATACTGTACTCAGAACATAACCAAGTGATGGAATTATTTAAATGATTTGTTGTGTATTGTTTTGACAAATGGATTTAAATTATGAACGCACTAATTAAAATTATTTCATTCATTTTAATTTTAATTATAATTAATAAATTTATTGTCTGTTATAAAAAAATTCAATTCTTACTTGATTCATTTAAATATAATTTTTTTTCACTTGCTAACTATTGCATTTCATGTTTATTTAAAACTTCAGTGCTATTATTTTTTATTAAATCATATAATTTAAATATTTAATAGCATATTTAAAATCGAAATTAACACCTGATATTTTATAGACAGGTGATAAAATGAAGTTGTATGCGTAAGATTTATTTTTGAAAACATGTTTTAATTTTCAGATTGATAATCAAAATACATTTATTTAGTAAATGAGGATCTGATATTCCAAAATACGATTTTTATTTTGGAAATAGTTGTAGATCATTTTTCATCTATTAATTGGAATATGAAATTCTAAACCAAATTATTGGTTTCTATAAAACTATAATGCTAAATAAATTATGTATTATTTTTAATTTTAACTTTTGTTAGCAATAGCCAGAGGGTGCTTAATAATGAATCTGTATAATACTTAATTTTTTGTCAGTCGCTTGAGTATTTCAAATGATTTCGGATTCAATTGACATGTTCGTCTATTAAATACTAGACTTCGAAAGTTCGAAAATATATTATTATACTATACTTCTCAAGGGGCGTCATCATATTTTTCAATATTGACAGACGGGTATCCACAATTCTAATTAAAAAAAAAAAAAAAAAAAAAAACAAAAAAGAAAAAAAAAACAACTTTTTTAGGACGAAATTTTTCAGGTTCAGAATTACGAATTGTTGACGTCTTGTGACGTGGTGTGTAAGTTAGTAAGGTTTCAATTGACATTTTATGACTTCAATGATCGTCAAGGTGTTAATGTACCTACTTAAGGTTCTTCACGCTGAATATTTTTTAGGTATTTTGACGCCATTTCCGAGTCAGTTCTCGACAAATATTTGGCAACGGTTTTATAACGTAGGTAAATATAGAAAGGGCTACGTAAAGGGGGGTTTCAGTATTCCAATTACATCGAATTATGCGAAACAGTTTGAACCCAGGGCAAATTTTTCCTTGAGGATCTATTCAAAATCTAAAAAGCTAGTAATAAATATTTCGAAGAATTATCCAAATTTCCATAATTTAGGGCACGATTCCTCCTTTCATCTGTATCTAGGTCTAAATATAATAATTACATTATATTTTAAAGGAATATTTTTAATTAAACATTCTGGCCCACCAACGTTATTTATTGTGTAATAACTCAAAATTGATGTTAAGCATCTCAGTTATGTCCAATTAAATAATTTATTAATTTGACCTTGGCTTGTAATTTAAGGAGGTCGTAGACATGAAAAATAAATAATGAAATAAACTACATAACAATAAGTGGGTTAGTTCATATTATTTATAGGGTAAAACATCCAACTATATATGTAAAACATTCTATTAATCTATTATTTTTTTCTGTTTAGGTTACGGAAGCCATCAGAAAAGTTTGTGTAATATTGTAAATAAATAGACATTTGAATTTGTGTTTGGACAGTGAATTTTTTTGTGGAATAGTGAGTGAAAAATTAAAACTTTGGATTTTTAGGTTCGTTGTGTAACTGTCTGACTCAAAATAGTGTTGTTTTAAAAGTAAACATCAGTGTTCTAAAAAATTAATTTTAAAAAAAATATCAATAATTATTAAAAAAAAAAAAATATATTTAAAAAATAAAAATGGCCTCATTTTTACATGAACATACGGCGTAATTTTATTATTGGTATAGCGTTTAGTGTTCGATGGCCCCGCCTGTGTGTTACGATGGGTCGCGTATGATTTATTGATTCTCCGGCATAACCAGCACGACCACAACATAGAACATGGAACAAGACGGAAACCATGCTTAATAATTCATGCCCGCCAATGTCTTAGGTTACCCACCCGATGACTACACCGATTATCATCTACCCCGAAAGACAATCAACCATCGCGCTGCATCCATCGCCAACACAACAAAAGGTTTGTACTCTTGTATACAGTTTCAATTATATGTCAATAGATGTCATCAACAACATAAATTTTGTTTGGTTTGAATCTATAATAAATAATCATTCTATGAAAACAATTAAATTTTCACATGGAATTTTCTATTAAAATTGATGGTAAACAGAAAAGTATGGTAATAAATCAAATTGAGTTAAGAATGGCTCTTCAATGTGTCCTATATAAAGCTAAGATAATAATATTTTATAAGTGAATTCCCATTTTCACTATGTAAGTATATGAATTGTTCCTCAATATAGTATTTTTATATGTTTACCCCTGCTATCTCCAACCATCCCCGTTAAACTCTAGCGTCCGAGTACTGACTGAACAAGTCAGTAGCTTTATGCACTTTGTGAAAACAATCTGTGTCCGCTGTACAATATATTAGGAGATGCTTGTTGTCTGCTAACGTCACTGAATAAAAGCTTCCTTGTATCCATCACATGTTCCCTCATTCTTTGTGGTTGCTCGGTTCTTCCGTCTCCCATCATTGAGGGGGGGGGGCGTTAATAAAATATTTATGTATGAATGTGTTCCTACTTAGTTTTCATGTTATTTTTATAAATGTTATGATTCACTACTACATTATAACCAGTACAATGTACATATACGGTTGTTTTATATGTGTGTATACGGATGTCTCAATTGTACAACGCACTTCGGATTTTTTCGAAGGATGATATACATACAATTATTTGTTAAAGGGCAAATTGAGTAGTATTTCAACGTGCTGATCGTAATTTAGCTAGCAAAAAAAATTAAATCAAATATATTTAAGTACACAACTTATAAAATTTACCTACCCTGCGCCTCCACCATATCTTTCGTTGTGGCAAGTGAATGACGCTATAATTTTTTAAATTTCAGTAAATAGAATCATTGAGATAAATACATATCTACCAGAATTCTGGCTAATTTTCGTATAATTGGAACTCAATTCTCCAAAATTCAAAAGAAAATCCAGCAAATTTTGTTTTTGCCAATTGCATTAGGTGCATTTTTCTTGCTTTTATATCTATTAGGGTCTCTTGTAGAACCCGCAATATTTATTGATACTCGATAAAAATTTTGATACACAACAGAAACAGTACCTCCACAAGAAATTCATTGAAATGCAACGAGACGTAATGTGTCATACGAGTCATGAACCTGATTTTCAGTAGATTTTAAAATAAATGTTCCTAATTTATTGCACCTACAGCTTTTCTAGTTAAAAATCGAATTAAATATCCGTGAGGTCGGAATACTTTTAGGAGGAACTGAGGTGGATATGCATTAGAAATACATTCCAATTCTAGATTTTTCAAAATATTTTATTTCTGTTGATTGAGGAACATTGGTTTCATTTCACCATTTTCTTCAATATTTTGGCAATTTGTTTCGGTAAATTTTATATCATACTGATTGGTTAGAATATATTTTTGATAAAATTTTAAAAAAGTTTTATTTTTATTATTTAGGTGATTACACCACTGTGAAATTTTCATAAAATAGAAATATTTTCATTTTGATAAATTTTTTAAGCCTTTAAAATTTGTGTTCGAAATTTTTAAAAAGTTCAAAGGCGGAATATCACATAGTCGCAAAAATCGCAAAATCTTGAATACTATCGCCAACTTTCAAAAATTTGTTTATGGACCATAAAAGTAAGATTTTTCGAAGGTCTGCTAAAATTACTATCAGATTTTTCTCGAAGATTTGTTTCCCAAAACGGTGTGCACAGTATCTCTAAATGTAAATGACTAATTCCGAAATTCAAATAGTTTTTCAGATCGATCACAGTAGTATAACCACCTATTTAAATAATTAATTTTTACCCGGCGTTGCCACCAATCGTTCTTTAATAAGTCATGCGTATAGTTATTCACAGTTTCTTGTCTTTCTGTTTTTGCACGCATACAATTAATTGTATTAACTGATATGCATATTCCATGTGATTTGTACGCACAGGTTTACAATAGTCATATTATATATTTTTATTTTAATACAAAAAAATCTTCATATAATTTATGAACTACTATAACAAATATGGTCATTGTAAACATAAAGACAACAACATGCTCATGTCATACATGTTCAATAAAGATAGACATATACATGTAAAATACAGTCGTATGGTTTTTGACAATCACAAACAGCTGCTTAATTTTATTAATGCTGTTTACGTTTTTTTTCAACTCATATTGAATTAAGTTGTAAATAATTCATTTTTCTCGAATTAAATATTGAGTGGTGAGTAAAATATAGACTCAATTATTAAGTGGGTATTGAATGGAATATTTGCAGTTGTGGAATTTTCATTTTCTAAATAAAAATTTGTCTACTTCATTTGTAAAGTCTGTTTTTCATCTGGGCAAATTAGTACCTAAACAATAAAGCCGTAATTTTTGCACTCATTTTTACAATCATTTACAAGTTTCATATGAAATTTTTTGCCGAAAATCAATATTAAAAGTTATGGAGGAAGAATTTTATTACCCAAAACGTGAAAAACTTTGAGGCAATATAATTTTTCTATTTTCAAGCTGAAAAGAAAATTATTTCTTAATATTTTTAGGAGAGTATTTACTACAGTCGTCTGGTAGTTTTACCTGGAAGGTTTTCCGGGAGTTTTGAAAATGGATGATTTTATAGATTTTGGGGTGCTCTTTTCGAATTTCCATTTTGCCACCTCGTATCTTTGCCGCTCGTGCCGCCATATTGGAAAGATTTCGTCGAAAAGCCTTTTTTTGACAATATCTTCTTTCCGAGTCATTTTACGAGGAAAATATCTATATACAAAATTAAACTAGAGAAAATTTCCTACAATTTATGTCTTAACAATTTTTTTCGCAAAATCAATAGTTTCAGCGCACGAGCGCCGCGGCAAAGATACGAGGTGGCAAAATGAAAATTCGAAAGGAGCACCTTAAAATCTATGAAATCACCCATTTTCAAAATTGCCGGAAAACTTTCCAGGTAACCTCTTTTATTTGAACCAAATGACTATACTATATTTCCGAATAAATAATTTTATTTTATTTATTTTTTTAATTTGGTACAAAATCATTGATAATAAGGGTACCAAAAGCGGGTAAGCGAGGAATCTAGCAGCGTAGAATATTCAAAAATAACATTAAATTTTCCCTTGGTAAAAATTCTAGTCTGCTAATGGGTTTATAAATATTTTTATCTATGACTACTATGAAATTGCCTATCTACTGTACAAAATATTATCTAAGTAAGCTATATTTTACATAGAGCTATGCAAAATTTTGTACTTTACGAACGACTGCATGTAAAGAACTGCCTGCGTATTATACATTTATTAATTTTTATAATGTATTTTATATTAAAATCTGTACAATATTTTTAACTAGCAATAATTTGATGTTTGGGATTCGTTTTTTATATATTTCAAGCTCGACTTCATTTTATATTAGTCGTAAATAAAGTATAGTACCTACTCAAAGTGTTGTAGATAATGAATATTATATTGGAGATCAAAAATCACCAAATTGAATTAAATTGTTTTTCACTTTTTATTTTGAGTTGCTGTCATATGATAAATGTTATTATCTTTAAGGAGTCTCCACATTCTCGCCGAGGTTGGACGAGGTTCCTCGTCGAGTTCCTCGCTGAGGTTGGCTCAGCCATATGAATAGCATTAAAACACAAACCGCGAGACACAACGAAATGACCCTCTACATTCTCGTTTCGTCCAACCTCGACGAGAATGTGGAGACTCCTTTATAGTTAAAATTCTAGAAGATTGAGGCAAGATGGTAGATCGTATACTATAGCAACACCCAAGGATGCCTCCAAGATTCAAAATTCCCGGAAGACACATTTCAAAAATTGTATTTGATAAAGTAATAATTTATTATTAATATTTCTGTCATGAATCATAAAATATGAAATGTCAAAACGTCAAAAGAGAAAAGATAAAAATTAACACAATATGCAAATTGAACAAAAAGACATATGGCCAGCAGAAAATTATGACACAATTTTTTTTTCCAAAAAAGTGCTGTTCAGTATAAAAGCAAGAATGTTATGCAAAAATGGTTTTTGCACAAAAACTCACTAGAGAGTAGAAAAAACACAAAAGATACATTACAAAGGCGGCTTAGTTCTCTATAGGGTGGTGTACGACCATAGAAATATCTGGACCACTTCTTTTCAATAAATATTTCAAGAACCAGTAATTGAATTTGATTTAGCACCCACTTTGTGAAAATTTAAGAAATAGGTACCTACTGGATTTTTATAGCTTCAGATGGATCTAAATTTTGATAAATGAATATGTAATCATAGTATTTGATGCCAATTAAATTTCCTGGACCAGTAGGCGTCCCTTTCTATTTGATAATGTGATAAAAATAACTTTCAACTGATTAAGCCATTTTTGATTGAAGTAATTTAACTAACTATAATATAAATGGGCTTCTCATAAAGCAGAATTTTAATTTGAACCACTGGCGATTAAAATAGATACTCGCAGTCAAGTCAAGAGAATATTAGAAAAATTTTCATAATAAGCTTCACAGATTAAATATTTATTACGTCAACTGGTAAAATATTAAATATATTTCAAAAGATAAGTGCAAGTGAAACGATCATATATTAATAAATAATACGTGTGACAAAGTAAGTGATATGTTATATGTGTGATATGTGTGCCGCGAGGGGTACGTGGGGAGGTACACAACATGTTCCGTTGTTATTGATTTATGTGGCTAGTAGCAGTGAAACTTTTCATTTCCCTGTTCAAACACCGCCACTCTTTCGCCACCACCGACACCGTCAGTGGCTGCCGGCACCCAACCACCCCCGCTGCTCTGTAGGTATAACGTGTCGTAGAGATCCTTGTTCTCGCTGCATGCACCACACGCGCGGACGACGAACTCCCTACCCAGGAATCTCATCCCACGCACGGGAGTTGAGGTACCTATATACAATATTTGGATGTCGACTTCTATCAACTGAAAGTTTCATTTTTCTTTGAATTTGGATTTTATGAGATGTAACAGCATATTATTTATTCACCCCCACATAGGTACATCACCCATTTCGCCGGGGGAATTGTCGGAAATTGAAATCTAAAAATGGATTTATTAAAATATTTATGTTGATACGAATATTGAAATGTAGATTTAATTACTTTTAGGATTACTTTTAAGTTATCGGCCACAAGTGAAATTGAATAAGATATATTTCTACAAGTACTAAGAAAAATATTTTCTTATGTAAATTTGTGAATTTTCGTCACTAGCAGAGATGTGTGTTAATGTAATGGGTGTAACAAAAAAAAATTAATATAGGTAATATAACTGAATTCCAGTCTCTTTAATAGGGTAAGTGCGGGAGAGGTGTCGCAGTAGCCATAGTTCGCCCGTTGATTGATAGATAGCGTTATTAATGGATTATATGCATAAAATAAGTTACTTATTTAAGCTGTATATGGTAACATTTATGATTAGTCCATCAGTTTAGTAATTATCCAACTTTTTATTGTTGAAAAGTAAGTTTTTTAACTTAATATTTTATCAAGCATTTAATTCATTATAATTTAGGCATGTATATTTCATTGTTTTAATGAAAATGAGTTTTGTTATTAATTTAGGTATATTTTAAAAGTACTGTATAAAATTTTAGGTTGGAATTCCGCACTATGCTTGCTATAGCAACATGCGGCATCTATCCCAACAAAAAGGAGAGATGCCCCATTTAAAGTTGGTATATGTAGATGCCTCATCGTATTACATGTTAAAAACATAGACTTTTATATACCTTAATTATGCAATTTTTTTTTGGATTGTAAATTCTGCCGCGTAAATAAAAAAGATCCATTAATGGATCAGGAAGAGCCCTCATATTAGTGCAGATAACGAAAATAATGATGATTGCCTGTGTATTGAATGTTTTGAAAAGTACTCAGAAATAAAAAAAAGTTGACTGATTAAGATGTATAAAGTGCCAAAAATGGTTACATATGGCATGCATCATATGTATGGAGATGTGTGTAAAATGCAAAATTTTTAAAATGAACTATGCGGCGTCCCTCTTTCCTTGATGCGGCATCTCTCCCATAGGTGTGGTAGAGACGCCGGTTTGCAGGCTCTACAAAAATGTTAATTATGAATCCTTTATGACTCAACATTTAAAATTACTTATAAATAATTTTAAAGAACAATGTTTACATTTATTGTGTACCAAATTTCAAATCAATTAAATGCATACTTTAAGAATTATCAAGTGTTTTCAAAATGTGCGGCATCTCTCCCGCATTCACCCTAATCCTAAGAAAAAACAGAATTAAGGAGTAGGGTGAGTAGATTTACGCTTGGGTTTGCGAGACCTAATCATAGTTCGGCTAACTATTTGGGGCACCATTGAGAAAAATAATTTTTTTAAGAAGAGAGCATTACTTACTGGTACTGGTACACTGGTATTTTTCTTTGATAAGTGATGATTGATGTCTCTGCGCTTTGTAAATTTTTCGATTCATGTCTACCTAGTTTAATATTATGGAATCATGATATAGAGAGGTGATATAGAGAGGGACGCGATTAACCATCTGCCTAGGAGACAACTATAGTTAGATCCGACCATACCAAAGAGAAATATGAAACTGTTCTCAAAATTTCAAAAGAGTTAAAAAAAAAAGAGCTAAAAGTAAATATTTATTTGAGACATCGTTCAGTTACTCTTGTGCTCTGGTGTTATCGAACACCTATTAAAGGAGTTTTTACCCCTTGGTTTTCCGTCTTCTTGGGGCAAACGTATTTATTTTTTATAATTAAAGTTGCAGTTAATCAGATTAATTATTATTATCATCCTGCAACACCGTTTGTTCACAAAACCGCTAGAAAACTAAGCTTTACAGCCATGGATATCTTCTCTACGTATTCGAAAAATAAGTTAGCAATTCAAAACGCATGTTTTAAGTTGCATTTTAAAAAACATATACTAAACTAAGTGAAAAAATTCAAACAAAAAAGAGTCGCGAAAGAATTTGTCTGAACGTCGGAGGACAAACACATGAAAAACAGGTCCGCATTGATACCATATTTAAAACTCTAGTTATATGTGCTTTATTACCAGCCGTAATCATAGCCGAACGCAGGCGGTTCAAAGTCTACTAAGTAGGGTATTTATCGCCAGGTGATCGCCAGGTAATGTTAAAATTTCGTATTGTACGATTTTTCTGTTGTGATCTTCAAGAACTTAAATTTTTTCCATTGAAGAAAAATGTGACAGCACTTTTCAAGTACAATAATAACTCAATTTGAATTTCAGTCGTATGTTTGAAACTTCCTGTCATAATTGTAAGAAAACGCATACAGATATGACCCTTAAATTTAAAATACGATCAAAAATATTTCGGCGTTAAATTATTCATTAATTATCAATTAATTAATTAGATGAGTGTGTCGTAATGTAAACATTTTATCAGCTTAATTAATCGAAAATAGTTTTCCATCGTTATCTGATCATAAACGGCACATTATTTTTCGGATGCAACACCACCATTCATGCCATCACCACTAGCCCACACTATATACAAACAAATATCATTATTAAATACAACAATATCATTTCGCTATCTTTATTCTATCCACAACATTATCGATCACCCCGACTTTGTCTTGTAAAGTTTGTGTGAGTGTGTAGCTTTCAGGCAGAAGGACAATGTGCTTTAATAATAAATTATGTGAAACTGTTTTATGTTTTGTGATGTTTGTCACATCATAATTTTAACCCCCGGTCCCTTTCATCATCCCTTTTCGTATCCTAATCGTTTACCTAATTGTTATTAGCATTGTATTAGGATGTTTAGGATTGTTTTCGAAAGGTGAAACATTTTTTTTTTCTTAAAATAATATGAATCGGATACACTGTTTGATTTTTTTTAAAATTGATTGAGAACTTCTGATTAACAAACTTGTATACGATTATATCAGTTGAATGTTGTAACATTATGCGTAGCACTATTATGATATGTTGACTTTTTCTATTCCACCATAAATAAAATTTAGTTAAAATGAGATAAAACAATAATAATTATAACTAAAACCCATTCATACACTTTTTTTCTAATAATTTAATTTATATTTTGTTAGTTGAGTTGCATGATACAATTGTGACTGCTCTGGTGTGCTATCGGGGGCCATGCTGAAATGGGCAAGTCGTTACGGGCGCTCGGCCCCTTTAGTAGAAACGCCACACCTTTAACACTTTGTAAATGTCAAGTATCTGTCAAAGACGTGCTTCCCACATATTTGTCTAATGCCGTGTGAACGCCCAACCTCTCCTTTATCATTAAATCTGATTGGTCCAAAAAATAAAATCTATTCCATCATATGTTAATATTATATTTTTCATAATTAATCATTTCTCCTCAAAAACACTTGCTACATTTTGAGGAGTAGTAACACGGTAATCATATGGGGAAAAAAATCAAGAAAAAAATCTATACAATAAGAAAATGCTGCACTCTAGCGATGAAAATTGTAAATAGTGAATGAAATTTGTTGTAACTAAGCATATTATTGAATTTTCTGGAAAAAAGTTCGAGAAAATTACATTTTAAACATTTTCTCTAAGGTAAATTTATTTTTCCAAAAACAAGCTAAAAAATTTTGCTATTTTTCATCATTTTGATTTAGCAAATCCGTTTAGATTAAAGGTAAGTATTAAAAAAATTAAAAATGAAATTTTTGGGCTGTGTTTTCAAGCAACGGTAAGTACAGTTTTTCAACAATTTAGTTTGTTCTTTGTAAAAATTAAAATTGTATTCGCAATTCTATCAAAAATTTTACAAATAAATTAGTCTTAAAAGACAAATATTAAGACTGGGAAATTTCGAAAGATAAATGTTTTCTACAGCATACTTAAGGATACAATTTTTGAAACAATACTTACCTAAAAAAGCTATAAACCGGAAAAATTGAGCTTTTTTGTATATAACTCCAGCCAAATCAGTTTTATTTACGCTTATATCACATATCCTTCCATATATTTTTTTCGAATTTAAGAAAAAAATTAAAATAAAGCAATAATTTTTTTGTATTACTTACCAAATTTTTGAATTTTTCTTTTATAAGACACAACCAAAAAAATTATTCAATAACCAAAAAAAAGGCTTTTTACCTGTACTTAATTTTGAAACTTTTTCTGAAAAATCTTTTTCCTAATTTTGAAATTAGTTCTGTTTTAAAATTAATCAAATCGTTTGAGATATTTCTGCTTTTACAACAACATTGTCCAGTCAAACTAAAGCTTAGATATTACAGGCATAACAATAGCCAGTTAGTTATCGTCGGACTACAACAAAGAAATTAAGAAAGAGAACGTCGCGTTTACATGTAATTTTTCCGGAAAAAATACTTTTATGTCGAAAAATTTCTCAAAAAAATTATCTTTTTAGGCAAAATTGAATATTAAGACATGTAAAAAGACTTTTTTACTGTTGATACAAACAGTGAAACATTTATATTATAAACAATATGGTGAGAATTTTGAATGGATGTCTCCAGAAAAACTGTTTAGAATGGGATTTTCTTTATATATTCAATACAGGTAAGTGAAAATTTTGTAATAGTAAAATGTTTGATAGAATGCTCTGAATTTTTTAATTTTCTCAATAAATTATATTCGTAGGTACGGATATTTTTTGCTTTAATACCTTTTAAATTTTTTTTTAAAATTAGAGGTCCTTTTTGGTAACTGTAAAAAACAGGTTACAAAAATGCGTGAAATTATTTAAATACAATAATAATTTTTGCGCTGATAAAAGTGTAATTTTACACAATTGAGTGCAAAATACACAAATTCGAACTTTTGCAGTGTTTTTGTTTTACATTTTCCCTATAAATCCGTGTATTTTTTCATAAAATTGTGTAAACTTACATTTTTAAACAAGAATATCATAAAGAAGACAATAAATATGCATAAATTGCTGAAAACTACATTGATTTTGTCCTGTTAGGCTAACAATAAGGCGGGAGTAACGTTTAGGAACAAGTGGTTACATTAAATATTTTAAAAATTGTTACTTACCCTTTTTAGGCATTTGAAAAATTGAGCATTTTATAATTTATTTTTTACAGTGAAAATAAAATTATTTGAAAAAAAAACAAACAATTTGAAAAAAAAACAAACAAACAAAGAATTTTTTTTAATAATTTTATTAGTTAACAAAAATTACAAAATTATTAAACAGTTTGATATAATGACAGGGATCTCCATATACTTACTAGTAAATCAGAAGGAAATAGGGAAGCCTGAAGTAGTCAGGAAAAGTCAAAATTTTCAACGTTTAACATGAAATTTTTTAATCGTTCTAAATATAGGATATTAATAATTAATTCTCTACTCTTAAATTACTAAACTATGTTGTCATTTTGTTTGTAAGTTTGACTTGATTGAAATATGAGTTTTTGTGTCATACTGAGTTGACGAATAAAGAAATACGGGATTTCTATCGATGAAAATCAAGTCACGTTGGAAAGTTATGCGGAAACATATGTAAACTTTTGTTCTCATAAGCAGTAAACCCCCCGAAATAATTTCAAAACATAATTGAATTAAAAAATTTCGAAATAACATTTGAATGAATTATATAAACTAACACCAATATTCGAAAAATTAAAAAAAATCTAATTAAAATGCCCATTGTGTAAAGTGGCTAACTAAACAATCACCATAAATCACTGAACAACTAAACTTTTTACTTTTTATTTAATAAAACAAGTAGTTTCGTTAATTAAACAAAAATTTCCTTGTGTTTTTTCTTTCCACTGTAAAGTGCGACCGACATAAGTGCGATAAAAATTCAATTTGGCAATGTACCAAACAGCCGTAGAAGAAAAAAAAACGCTAAAGTTCGCTGTAATTTAAATTATTAAATTTGAAAATTAAAAATTGTATTTGAAGGTTAAAAATAAACTAAAAATAATTAGTTTCACTAAACAATTAAAAAAATAATAAATTCTTCAAAAATTATTATTAAATAATTGAAGATACCTAATTTTCCACAGCAAATGTAACAATTAGAGATTTTCCCATAATTATATGTTTTTCTCACTAATAAAATTCCATCGTTACTATTTTTTCTAAAAAATTCTGTACTTATAAAGTAGTGATTCCCAAGGAGCGGTTTGCGATGTTAGAAATTATGAGAAAGAGTTTATTTGCTGATTTATGAAAAGTATGCATTTCAAGCTGATCGAATTAAAGGAAAATTGTTGAAGCTAATGTAGGTTGCACGCATACACAAAATTATTGACAATAATCGAATTAACTACACACACCAGCAGAATTAGCGGAACATACAAAATATCTGTAAAAATCAAACAAACCATTTAATTTCAAGAAAATATTGATCTTATTTAATTATTCACTTAAAATTACATGTTCACAAGTCGATATACCTTTATTTTTGGTAACAAAACAAGTAACCATATAAAATAGAACATTTTTGCAATCTTATCTCGTCTAAGAATAATTTAAGTTAAAGATTATTTAACAAATAGAAAATGAAACACAGCGTTTTAATCCCGCCTGGTTCCTCCCGTGCTCATATCAAAGCTTCCATTCGTTTTTCTATACTCAGAATGATGTTATCTATAGTTTTCTGGGGCAGTATTTTTCATTCTTCAATTATGGCAGTTTGAAGCTCGACCACATTGAAAAGAAATGGCATCTGAATTCAAAAGAACAATTCTATGCAAAGTTAATTGATTCGTTACTTCAATATTATTTTAATTAAAAATGAAAAAAAAAACGCCAACCATGTTTAATAAATAGGTTTTTATATTTTTTCTATGTTCCGCTAATTATGCCGGTGTGTGTATATTATAAAAACTATAAAACAATATTATAGATTGTGCTTTTATATCGAATATTCAGTGTTACTATCCATTTATTTTGACAGTTACCCCTCCGAATATTCTACTTTTTAAATTTTAGTCCATCGACGCAAAACTTTGGACATGTTTTGTCATTAATATGTAATTGCAAATGTAAAAGATACATTATGTAGGTGTCCAGCAAATGTACCCATACTTTTTTTTTAAATTTCGAATATTTATTACTTTTAAATTTTGAAAGTCAATTTCATCCGACATCTAAAAAAGTTACCGATTTTTTTTACTCTTTCATCAGACACTATATAGGTGTTACTAGAAAACAATCTACAGTTTTCTCTAGTCGAAATTCTAATTACCTCATAATTTATTAAAATTTCTGTTTTGTCCACGTTTTCTCTTTGCGTTTTCATTGTGATTTCTCGATTACTTTATATATACGAATTACTAGGATACACGCTGTTGAAATAAAAATAAAATTATCAAAAAGAAATTATTTAACTTTTGTTTGTGCCACAAACCGTATTTTTTTTTTTTTTGCTTAATTTGTCTGTGAACTTTGTTCAGCCTGAATTAGATTTTTTCTAAATAAGTAATACAGTTATTTCGAATTGATCTAAAATTATTAAGTAGAAAAAATCTTATTAAGTAGAAAAATTAAGCAAAAAATTAACGTTTTTTATTCTGCGGTCAAACTTAAAAACTTATTTATTGTATATTGCTCCAACTATACGTTTAAATTCAAAACAAATATTTTATTTTTGATTTAGTAATTATTTATAACTCTCTTTAATTTATTACTCCTTCATGTCATAAAATATTCATCTGAAAAGAAGGTAATTAAGGATTTTAATTAAGAATGATAATTTTTTTTGTGCACTGCTCTTAAAACCATTTCTTGTGTTTAAAGATTAAAAATTTCTTTGATTTTGTTCCCTTCAAATCAAAAGAATATTACTAAAATTTAAAAAAAATTTTTGAATTATTAATTTTTTTACCGATTTTTTGTTTGGTTTAGTATTCAGATAAATATTTCTTTGAATCAAAAAATATTTTTTTTTTTAATTTGAAGAAAAAAATTAAACAAGTTTTTAATTTTCGAGCAAAGAAATCGTATTGAGAGGAATCGGAAGAAAAATAAATGTAAAAATCGACGTAAGATTTTTTGATCTGTATTTGTCGATTTAAAATGTCGTCAGATTCTTCTTATTCATTTCCGAATTTAAAGGAAGTTGGGGTGACACTTTTACAGTAAACTACAAAAATGCGATCAGCGTAAAAAATAATTAAAGGGCTTGTTTAGATAATTCTGTTTTCTTAATTCTTCCAAAATTTCCATAAACTGGCATCGTTTTATTTTGAAGTTTATGTCCAAAATGATATCTGTAAGAATAGAAAAATTTTACATTCAAATACTTTCAAAAATACATTCAACTATATAATGCATTAATCTAAAACGAAATTGTTTCCAACTATTTTTAATATATAGTTGCATTATAATTGTATGATAGATCCATTTGTCTTGCTAATTGAACTAAATATGACTAATTTTTTCATTAAGGCCATCATATAAATTATATTAGCCAAACGTATGAATACAAATTTAATATGTTACTGGATTTATTAAATCATATCAATTAAAAAACACACACACATACTCACACTTAATTACAATAATTAATTCGTAATTAGTTAAAAATAATACACACATCATAAATATGTAATCGCCCCGCTGTACCCTCCCGAAAGAGTACATAGTTCTTGTCCAGTTGAATGAACTTATTGGATATTTTTTGCTAAAATTCTTTTCTTTTACGGGCTACTGTTTTTAATAAGCACATAATAAATTTTTGATAATTTTTTTTCTCATGAAATTAATATTAAAATTATAAATTGTTGTTATGATATTATCTAATACTTTCTTGATATTTTTTAAATTTTATTCACAATTAAAAAAACACAAATTAGTTTAAAGTAAAAATAGTTAGAGTTAATTAAGAGGTAAACTTTTAAAAATTGTATCTAATTTATTTAAAACATTCTGTAAAAATTTTAATTTTTTTTCTTTTTAAATTAAAATTAATAAATATAACTTAATTTTGTAGCACCAACTCCATTCACAAAAGAAACACTCAAACAGCAAAAGATGAAAAGATAAAGAAACGGCGTCTGATACATGTATAAACAATACTAATATAGAAATATATTTATTTTTCGTTTTCTGTGTACAATAAAAAATTTACATATATTAATAATTTAAACATAAATATTAATCACAGTGTAATGTGCTCGGTGTACATTTGAGTAGGTATTGTACTACCTATTGGCTATAGAATGATTGATATGTGCATAAAAATACAATCAAACTCCAATTGTTTCCGTGAGTTTAGATAATTGTTGAATTTGTAATGAAGTGATCAACTTTAATTATTTGACAACGTACTATATGGTATTTTAATTTGACAGTAAAGACAGTGAATTTACTGAAATAATCTATATTATAAGATATGATAGCTTAGACAAAGGATCTCTGCAGTTATTATGAGATAAAATTATTGATTAACGAAAAACTATAGGTAATGGTTAAAGCGCTGGACAGAAAAGTTCTAATTGAGTTTAATGTTTTAGTATTATTAAAGTTCTAATTGAGTTTAATTACAAAGTTCTAATTGAGTCTAATGTTTTAGTATTATTAAAGTTTTTTAAATATGGAAGAATCCGCAGATTTTTTGTAAAAAAGCATTTATTTTATTTAAACTAGTTTCTGTCTTACCAAATTCTTTTTCTGTTTATTCTTTTGCACTCACACCATGATTTCTTGCATCTTTCCTGTAGGAAAACGTGAAATAAAAGGATAATTGTTAGGGTAATTAAAATTAATAAAAATACAAAAATACTTACATAATTCCGAATATGAACACTATTATATCTTCAAGAGCCACAAAAATTAATTTTTAGCTATATTTTTAATTTAACTAAAACGTATGACCACATATTTTGTTCTTTTATAAAATTTTTACAATTTCTCCCTAATTTCGTCGTTCTTGATGCAAACATGAGCCATTTTCTCCACCTAGAAACAAATACAACAAAGTCATATTCAATATTGATAATACAAAATCTGCATCGTACTGTACATTATATACACATAGTATGAGTAGAACAATAATTGCACTCAAATTGTGTGTGCAATACATGCAATAAAATTGTGTGTCTACTGTTAAGTAATATCTCTTTTGATTCTAATCAAATCCATTTTTTTTTAAATGTTAATGCCAATTTAAATGTACCTATAAAACCTAAATTAACCCTAGAATCATACGTTGGTCTACGAGTCAAGTTAATCATACATCGGCGTCATTTTGACGCATGGACTTTTTACGGGGAGTTTTAGAGTTTATTTGCAAAAAACATTTTTTTTTACATAACAATACTACAAAAGCGAACAAAATATTTAAAAAAATTGGATTTGGAAAAATTTCTTAATATAAATATTTATTAATTTTTTTAATCTTTTTATCAAAGCATATTTTCGTTATAAAAATTAAAAAATAGATAAATACATCAATTGTATCATAAAACATGCCTTTCAAATAATTAATTTATGAACTATTATGAGTCAGTGGACATGTGTGACTTTACAGAATGTGAAATTTCTCAGTCATAAATATTCCTGTAGATATGTAGTTATTTCCTCATTAGGCACATTTGTAAATTTTCTAAAATTTGTTAGTAATTTTTCAAATAAGTTCTCAAAAAATAATAAAAATTAAAATATTTTTCACAAAATAAATTGTTAATCTTTAATTAAGTCATTCGAAACGCATTCTTTAGTTTTCGATTCAATACATTAAAATTTCAGTATTATGTCGTCTCTATAAGTCAAACAGCTGTAATCATCTTTCACATTATCATAATCATTGAATAAATTAATTATAACATCCATATCTTTAATCAATTTTAGAAAAATTAGGAAAACTTTTATATATGGGGTACAAAATCTTCAAAAAAAAATAACATCGGTTAATCATACATCGTCGTCCTTTTGACGCACACTATTTCAGTATAGCAAAAACGACAATAGCTATAAACAAAATTTATGCGTCTTATGTGTTATAATAACAAATAAATTAGATAACAGAAGTTTCACAGCAAGCAGGCAACGACAAATTGTAGTATTGGTGGAGGTAGAGAAGTTCGTTCGTCGTTTTGACGAGTACGTATGATTCTAGGGTTAGAAATAAATTATAAATTCCGAAAAATAAATAAAAATAAAGTTTATACTGGCGCTAAATGTTTATTGTATGTATGAAAAATATGTGCAATATAGTGCTATAATAATATACGTACACCTAACATATTACTTTACTTAGTATGTATAATTTATTAATGATAGAGGATATAGTTTTTATTGTAATTGAGTGATAATTTTATTGACATAAATCAAATAATAATGCATTTATTTAAAACATTCTTTTTATTACTGAAAAATATTTATGTATCATAGTATATACACGCAGTTATTTTTATTTATTAATCGTTTGATATTTAATTAATCTTTTTCAAAAAGGAATTAAAAATAAAAAAAATTACATATAGTATGCGATGACTCTATTATCGCAGTTGATAATTGTATGAACTATAGGAGAATTATTTTTTTTTTTTAATTACCTACGTACATTTAATTTTTTTTAGTGGAAATAGAATTATTTTTGAAAAATTTTCTTTGTACATTTAATGATGCGATTTCAGGATAAATCGGTTAAATCAAGAGCCAGTCGCCAGTTTGCGATGGTCATTGCAACAGTCGTCAGACTGAGAGGATAGGATCTTGAATGCTCGACACAAAAATAAAGTTCGGGCAAGCTCGATCAACCGAGTTGAGTGATAGCTAAGGTTCAAAAAGGATAGAAAATAAAAAAAAAAACTTCTGGATAACACAATATTTTGATATTTTTTAAAATAATATTATAATATTTATCACTACTTTGTGTTGTTCTGTTGGCCACTTGGTGAAGAGGAAATATTGCCAGAAAAAGAAATATTATTAACTTTCGTAAATATCAAAATGGCAGAAGTGTTACTTATTTTTTACGCGTTGACCGTTATCGGTGACTAAACTTGGCTAAATGGACTTGGCAGAATTATATTTCTGTGTTGAGTTTGGTATCCGAGATTCTATCCTTCATATTTGGCGACTCTTGAAATGGCCATCGCAAATTGATCACTGCAACTCTCTTGCTAAGCGTTTCTCAATATTTTTTTCTTGCGAGATAGGTACATGAAAAACAAATTGTCAGATTTTAGAAAAAAGGAAAATATTTTTTACGACCTACAGATAAATTTAAACCAGAATACGGCAATAATTAAATTTTTTGAAAATTTTTTACAAATAATGTATCTTCAGTAAATTTTTTGCTCTAAAGTGATTTTAAGTGTTACTGGTTTCTAATCCCATAATAGTCGTTAAATTTTATGAAAAAAATTTCAGTTTAGTGTTAAGATTGGAAGTCTGTCGGGAAGATTAAGTATCGGTAACCATAATTTTTTTAAAATTTTGACAAAAAAAAATAGCCTCAAATTTCATATCATTAATGTTTATTAAGTGCTAAGTAAGTACATAATTTTGTTTTATGAACTGTACAAAAAATTATTATCAAAATGTTTTTGATTAAAACTATTAATATAAGGAAAGGGAACATCATGAATACCGTAATACATTTTAGCAGATGTATTTTTTAATAACATAAAAATCAATTTTTGCTAAAACACATGTTGGTAAGTACTGACTAGTTATAATTTCATATTATCAAAATTATGGAAAGAAAAAAATTAAAAAATGAGATAATTTAAAATAAAAAATTCTCATGTAATTTATTTTATTAAAAAAGAACATATATTGGTTACACTTATGTTTTTGCTTAAACTTTATTTCTGTCTGTTAAGTCAAATGTAAATTTTCTTGTCTATTTTTAGCCAAAAATATTTCTCTAACAAGTGTCACATACAAGTCACAAGACATTTATTTTTTTTTTGTAAATGAAATTAGCAGGAAAAAAAATATTATTAAATAAATATCAAGTTGGACACAAAAAAATTTATATAAATTATAAATATTTTTTTAATTGAAATTTGTTGTTATTGTGAAATTGTTCATAATTCATAATATATTTTTTTTAATATTTTGAACATTATTGATACTTATGTGTACGTACTCATAGAATAAATAAATTAATTAGGGAAAAAAATATTGTAGGCTGGACTCAAAGCGATTTATTAAAATACAGTATTTTTGAAAAATCGTCGTAAATGTTTACTATTTACTTACAGAAAATATGTATTTTGTAAATTTAACATTTTCTGGTCTATATATTCTTCGATTGGTAGCAATTTTTATTAATGATTTTAGGTCTAGAAATGGAATTATTGTCGAAAATAAATCGATCTTATTGCGAATTCGACCACAGAACATTTTACTTATGAAGCCTATAATCTTATAACCGAAAATTGACAGATTCAAATCACTAGTCTTAAAATTGCGTTTCAGTTTTTAATTAGACAAATAAATTTATTCGTTACTTGAAAATTTATTATTTACTATTTCTATAGTAAATTTATATAAAATTTACTATAGATGAAAAATTACTTTTTGTCCTTTTATGTTCGTTTAAAATAATTGCATAATTAATAGAAAACTTACAGGACAACTTGCTTATTGTCAGAAGAATATTTAGAAAATCCAAGGAGTTTCGACGGTTTTATTCAAAATTTTATGAACAACATACGATATACGAATAATGATCATTAGGTATTTTCTAGGAAAAAAAACACAAAGTTTATTTTTTCACAAAATTTTGAGTCCCTGTCTTGGCGTAATTTGAATAGCTGAATATATCTATATGTCCCAATGAACATATCTATATATATTTCTTCCTAACTGTGAATATTTTTGTACTCGCCTGTAACCCTGTATTGAAATATTACTTATAAATTACATATTTCGGTGATTTGACATTTTATGATCTATAGAATTAATAACTTTTTAATACTTCGACAAAACGTATCTAGTGTGCTAATTTTTTTTTTCTAGTAAACAATAGAATGATTGTGACATTAAACCTACAAATAATACAAAATTTACTTCCAATATGAGACAAAGGTATGGTAGTAATTGACGCATTTATTATTTTAAATGGCTTTAATTTTATCTCGTAAGGTCAATTTTCATCCAAATACATTTTTTGTTTGTTTTATTTTTGTTAGTTTGTAAAAATTGAACAGCTGAACAAAAAAAAAAAAAAAAAAAAAAACGTAGCAAGCCGCTGCTGCTAAAAAAACAAAAATGGTTACATTCAATTTAAATAAACCGAAAATTATGTTTGTTTTGGCATAAAATTAATAATTATTATTAAAGTTTATTGAGACGGGCCAAATTTTTTAAATAAATACAAGTAATTTTTATGAGCAGTACGAGGTAAACGAAACGATTATAGCAGCTACAAATAACGACGCACGTTGGTTGTTCAGAATCGAAAACCGATAATTTTATTAAAACAATCAGTGAGTGAATTATTTTAATAATATACCTATCTGGCTATTTGTCGATCTCCGATTACATTTAATATCTTGTTACTACTCGCATTACTACTTAAAGTCTTAATCAATAACGTACGTGCCCGCGTGAATTTGTATATTTAAGCGGAAAATTTCCACAGTAGTTATTTGATTTTGTTCGGAGCACTTTATTTGGGAGTTAAAGACGTGACTGTTTGTTGCAAGTATCTTCTTGATAATCAAAATGATCGATGTTTTCTGAAGACTTCAATTATTCAGCTCCAAGAAAGTGGTTTCAAAATGTCATTATCCACATCAAAAAGATATTTTTAATAAGACTAATTCTAGGAGGACGTAGCTGTAGGTCTGTTAAGTCAAATTAATTTAATATTATTTTTTAAATTTTTAAATACTATCAGAAAATTTTAAGGCCAAAAAACTTCGATTAAGAATTTCAGAATAAACGTAATAAAAAAATGTTTAAAAATAAGAAAAATAATAGTTTTGTATATCAGCATAGACAAGTTGCTTTCAAAACCAATAAAGCCCACTGTGATCTCGAAATCAGATACAGAAGATAATCCAAAAATGGCAGATTGTTGCTAAATGAGTGCCAAACAAAACCACGATTTTCTTTTATTGTTCTAACGTTTTTTTTTTGCATTTTATTTAAAATGTAATTCATAGAAAAATTTTTTTTGTGTCTTTTAGATACTTTCTTTGTTTTTTCTTTGGGCGTGGTATTTTCGCATTTCTTTGTGTCCACATCCCACTAAGATGTACAAAAATTTTTTAGAATCCAAAGTTTAATTCAATTAATTGTAAGCTGGTTTTTTATCCAGACGGTGTCATTATGATATATCAAAATTTGTTGTTTTTCCACACTAGATACAAAAATTAATTTTTTGATTTTTGACAATTTCTAAACGTTTTCTGAAATGTGGAGTTTGATGACTGCGATTTTTAGGTCTGCTGTTTTTGAGAATGACTATTAAAATATGTCGAAACTAGTTAAACGTGACCTTTTATTTCTTCTTTTTAATTTCAATTTTCATTTCTTTTTGATTTTTTGATACTGTTGATGTAGTGATTATTATCACTTTATTTGCGGGTTTGTCGCCTTTTTGTATTATTGAAAACCACGATTGTCTTTTGTATAGTTAACACAGGGAAACCTTTGCAAAATGAGATGAATTTTCTATTCAATAGTGCCAAAGTTGGTGGAGTGTTCCATTAAAAAAAAAGAAAAAAAAAACTCGAATTTTATGTAGGTAATAATATTTTTTTTAACCGCGTTTAATGGCCACCACGTGTAAAAACAAACGATAAATTTTTAGTTTACATCAGGTTTCCCTACATCAAAAATTAATATTTTCGATATTATAAAAAATGTTGTTTAACAGTCCAGACGGTTATTTTCAATTTTCAAAATGAGCCCGGATGCAGTTATACTTTTTCAACTGTTATTTTTGAATTTTACACATTAAAAACTATAAGAAACGAGCAACGTTTTCCTTATCACCCACTAGGCAAAAATTAACAATTTTGGGTTATGTTTCAAAAGTTTCGAAAAATTCATTTTTCGTCGACAAAAATTAGTAAAAGTATGAAAACATATTAAGACTCAATCATCAAGCATGGAAATGAAATAGTTAAGTAGTCTTTAAAATTTCATTTTCCTTCAATGATAATTATAAAACCAAAGTGAAATGTATTTTAAATAAAAAAAGTTTGAACTATACAAAATTAAAACAGTGCAATCAATGTAAGAGAGTAAAAGTTGAACGCGAACCGACGCATCGTGCACTCTATGATTTATTACACAAATAACTTATTGTGGCAACATTCCGCTTCAGTTTCAACATAATTTTCATTTCCTTCTTCATAATTTTTTATCAAATAATTAAAAAAAACATGTAAATAGGTACTACAGGCACCTCGCTCCTCTATACCTAGCTATAGCTAATTTGAAAATGAAGATATTAATGTAAATTTATAATTTATAATAATTTATTTATATCAAGTTTGGTGATTAATTTTGATTTAACAACAAGTTAATTATTCATTGAAGAAGGCACATCACATCGCGCGTAGGTAAGTTAAGATAACGTACGTAACATAAACTAATAATTAAATTAATAATTTTTGATAAATTAATTGACGGAATGGGTTGCTGCACGGGCTGATGGGCCTCTTTTTTGTTGTTTGTTGAAATTTATTAATTATAGGCTAACTGTAAATTTGTGAAAGACATTATATGATAAAATAAATAATAAATGTAAAACAATGGTGCTAGAGTGTATTACCTACAGCTAATTACCAAATACCTAGATATTTTTTTTTAAAATTCAACATGATGGATTTGTAACATAAGAAAGTTCTGGAAGCAATTGTGTTTTTGACGTTTAAGCCTCTGGTCTCATGAAAGTGAATAGTAAAATTAAATAATTTCAAAGTAGAATTCAAAATTGGCCCGTTACGTTAACTAGTCAAGTAGATTACAAAATTCTTAGTTTCAATTTTAGGTAATTATTTATTATATATACATAATTGACGTTCGGAAGTTGTAGCTGAAATATTTTTAGCTTCTCGCATTTTTTCAAACTAATTAATTTTGAATGTAGAAAGCTCAAGTTAGTTTTAAAAAAAATTCAGGTTCTGAATGTCCTAACTAAGTAAACACAAAGGTATATTTACAAGTCAAAAGAAAATAAATACTTATAGAGTATACCTACGCTCTGTCATTTTTTAAAAGTGGTAAAAGTCGGAAAAGTGGTTAAAAGAATCTCAACTTTATTCTAAAAGATCTTTTTAACGATATTTCGCACGATACTTGGAATTATTTCTAAAGTTATTTACGAAAAATAGTATTTTAACCGTTTTTTGGCATTCTCTTTAGAAATTTGGACTTGGATTTTTGGGGGATGTTTTCTAACATCGAAACGATTACCTCGACGCAATATTTCATTTATTCGAGAAGCACTTTCTTTGCTTCAAATTTGTTTTTTGAAAGTTGCTGTCAAATCTTAACCGAAATAATTTTAATTGACTGTTTCTAATAAATGCTACTATCTTTAAAAGGGGAAAATTGCAGGAGAGGGTCAATAAACAAACCCCACTTTGAAGGTTAATATTTTAGAGGTAAGGTAAAATGTATCCCAGTTTCATTTTAAGAGTTCTGTCGAATGATATACCTCCAATTTCCAGTATGGGGTTTCCCAACAAATTAAGATTTCGTTGTTTGGGCGTATTATGACAGATGAAAGAGCAGACACAACGAAATTATATGAATTACGAGGCTTTTCTTCAAAACTTTAAAAATTAATAATAATTGATACTGTATCTAGTTTTTCGTAATTTTGTTAGTTGAAGATTTTATTGAATTTAGACAGTATCGAAATGTGATAAAAATTTTGAAAATAAATGTAAAATCGTTAATTTCTGCTGGAATAGGTCTCAAAGATTTTTTGATTAAAACTAAAAATACAATGGTTAGTTATGTCACGACAAGGAAGTAATTTCGTTAAAACACGTAAGACTTGAACTGTTTTTATGACTAAATCTCCCCTAATTATAGTAATGTTTTTTTTTTGCCTTTTAAATGTGATTAATCACAAAAATACTGTAAGTTATGATTAATGTCTTAAACTTATGATTAATATTTTTTAACTAAAAAAAAAAAAATCTCTTGACAAAAAAAGGAACTTATCTCACATTTTACACAATAGGAAAGTTCGCCCTCGTGCATTCGAAAGAAGTTCGACAGAATCAAATTATAAAGTGTGTGTCTCTTTGATTTCAATTTCAGCAAACAACTTCAAAGAATTATCGAAACGTCATGTCAGTTGTTGTCTTTTCAATCGTTTCGATGGTGGTTCAATAGACATTCCGTCGTATGGACGGACAGACGGACGGACGGATGGACTTTGACAAAAATTGACATGACAAACATGATGGAGACTATTAATGTTATTTTTACCCTTATATAGAAAAAAATTATTTTTTTCCATTCATTCTTTTCCAATGTTACGTTGTGCTTACGGCGATGTTAGACTGTGATCTAATCGCTCAATTTATAATAGAAATTAATATAGAAATTGTAACAATAATGTCACAGTACGTTTGCACTGAACTATACATGTATAACAGTTTTGGGGTGTTTTGTGAATTGAGTGTGGTGTTTTTGACGGTGACAAATGATGAAATGTCAACCGAGAGAAGCAAGACAAATATGGCCGCTATACATTTTACACATATATACATAATATAACAGATTATATACACATACAATATATGTACATAAGTATAATAGTATGTATCTAGAGAGTGATTTGAAAATTATCATAATCAGTGTTTATTAAACATTGATTATCCTGAATTAGCGTAATATAGTTTTTATTCTCCCGAAAATATTTTCCACTAATTTTATCGAAACTTTGCATTTGTACTTAAATGCATAAATAGGCGTTAAGCTTTTCAAAGAATTTTTGGTACTATTGGGTACTTTGGAGCCTTAAATCACAAAATAAACTTTGTCAAATTGTATGCAGGAATTTACAGAACAAAGCCTTGGCTACCAAAGTATAAACAAACGGTTGCTTATTTCTATAACAGAAAATACTGGACTGCTATACCGAAGGTTTTCTTAACTCAGATAAATTTTTTTACGCGAAAAATTCAATTATTATGAGAATTTAATATTTAAACAATTTTAGTTAGCCTAACTTTTGAAAAGCTTAACACTGTAAAAAGTAAAAACTGAAGAGAAATGTAAAACCAGTCCTAAAGACGATTGTAACAAAACTAAAAGAACGTAAAGAAACAACAGCAATAGCGATTTAGAGCTAAAAAAGCATCGGATAAAAGAATTGCTGGTGTACAAGCTCAGTCGGTTTTATGGTTAGGAATTATGAAATTACCAACTCGAATAGGTTAATAAAAATAGTATTCAGAAGGAATATTTTGCAATTAGCCATTTCTACAAACAAAAATGAAGCTATAAAAAGGTAGTTTGATCAATGGGTGAAAACTTTTTGCTAATATAGCAGAAAACTGAAATAAGGTACCTAAGGCATTTAAGGCCCAGCGGGTAATAAGGTCCATTAGCTATATTTCTTACCAAGAAAAGTTCTCTAACTTATCAACAATTTTAAAATGAACTTTCAATCATTTCAAAACCAGATACAAAAGTTGAGCTACTCAGAGTAACAAACTCATGTCATATTTTAACAAACAAATTTAGAGGTTACATTTTCGTTCGTTGATATAAAAATTGTGCACATTGTGAGTGTTATATTAATGATTTTTTAAAGGTATGTTTCTTTCAAATTGTTATCAAAATTGAAAAAAATTAATATTCTTTAAGTTTTACATCAATTAATTTAGTTTATTTCTAAAGTATTTATATAAAATGTATATAAGCATAAATATTGACATGTTGATAATAAGGCCCATGCAAATTTTGTTTGGGCTTTATTACCAACACAATTAAAATCAGACACTACAAAGTCAAATCAATTAAAACAGGTCTGAAGTCATTAAGAAATGAAGCAAAATTAGACGCACAACCTTAAATTACTATAGTTACTCTAATATAAAAATAACAAAACGGAAAAAGGACAAAAAACTAAGTACATTTAATTTTGATTTATTTGTTGCATTTGTTTAATGATGCCAGATCAGTTTTAGTTGGTTTGGTCGAATTTTTATTTTTATTCCTTAGTGTTTGGAAGTATGGCTGATAAAAAGACGAGAGCGTTGTGGTCTGAGGAAGCACTGACATCAGCCTTAAGCTATGTCACTCGACATGGCAATCAAAGAGAGGTTGCAAGGAGATTCGGAATTCTAAGAAGAACTCTTAGATAATATTTATTTATTTCGACTTAATATATTCAAACACCTAGTACTTGACTTATTCGAAAAATATGATAAAAAAATTAAAAATTAAAAATAATGACTTAGGTAATTTTTTTTTATTGTTGTTTTCAATAACAGTCACGCAGTCAAGAGGGATTCAAGGATTTTCGAAACTTTTTTGAATGTGTAAAAATAACAAAATATTTTGATATATAAGTTCAAGTTATTCTTAAAGTATTTTCAAGTTCAAGTTATTCTTAAAGTAATTAAAATCCCACAATTAATTTAAAAAAAAAAAATAATAAATGTACTATTTCAGGCAGTTGTAATAGGTGGGCCTTATTTTCTACACCAGTCGGAAATAAGGCCCAATTGCAGACACTTTTTAGAATCAAATTTTTGACTTGTATAATTACAAATTCATTAATTTTTTTAGGAATTTTTATCAAAAAATAAGTAAATTTTTATAATTAAATACTATATTTTTGATGTTTTATAAGATATATAAATAATAAGCATATTTTGCTTAGGTGGGCCTTAATTGCCTTAGGTACCTTACATAATATACATTGAAGATATTCTTAATTATGCCAATAGTTCTCGTCTATAACCGTAAAGATGCAATCGACTCCATAACATATCTGACACATTTTTCCTTTATTCATTATGAAATTGGTGGTAGCGCCGGTAAGTAATTCTGTCACAGATATACCTACAGAAATTATAAATCCGTTTAAATGTCTTACAGTAAACCATTTACTGAGAGTTAAGTTACTTTTTTAAGGTCAGAGATAAGACCAATAAGATTTCAGTAGGTGTTCAAAGTTTTGCAAAATTTATTTTAGTAACTATTTGTCTTTATTAACTTTTAAATGCAGAGTATTACGAATAATTATAATATTTGAGACAAGCGTGTCATTTATTGGTCAACTTTGCTGTAGCTAATTAACCCTTTGCACTCGATAGGCGTCGCCACGGCGACACAATAAATACCCTTTGCACTCGAAAGGCGCCTCTCAGGCGCCATTCTATTCTTTACTTCAAATATCAAACTAAGGAAAATTATAAAATTTAATATTAAAATATAATGTTTGTAATATTCAAATAAAAATAAAATATGTAAGTAAACTACTTTTGTTTAAAATAATTATCTTTGATGTATTACAATTTTTTATTAAAAAACTACTGTCGAGTAGCTGAGAACCCATACTAAAAAATGGTTCGAGTGCAAAGGGTTAATATATGTATCATTCTCAAACTGATTTATTTTTCGAAGGTTAAAAATTTCATTCAATCAAACAAAACATTTTATTATTTCCAAAATTTCTTCTTTTCTTTTTGATTCAAAGAAATATTTTATTGAAACAATAAAATATTTTTTTGGTTCAAAGAAAAAATTAAAAAGAAAATTTTAATATTCTATTCTATTTTAAAGCTATTTCTTAATTAAATCATATATTTCGACCAAAGATCAAATATTACTAAATATTAATGTTCTTTTTTTTGTTAAATATTTTTAATAATTATGAATATTTTATAATCACCTGTAGAATTAAAATATTTGCAAACCCATATAATTATAAGAGGATTATAAAACACTAAAAATGGAAAATATTCAATTTTCACAAAACTAAACAATTTTATAAATTTAAAAATATTTTTTCGAAAATGTTTTAAAACAACATTGAAATTCACTAAATCCAATATTTTTATCAATAATTTGCTAACTACAAGCACTATAGTATCAAATCACAAAAATTCAAAATAATTTTGATCAATTTCGAATCGGATACAAGATTAAACTGACCAGTAAGTGGATTGTAAAATAGTTAAAAGTGAACTAAAAAATAATTAGGAATTCGGGGGAACTTTCGGAACGTCCTTGTCAAAATATTTTACCCTTTTTATTGCATGCAAATTTTATTTGTGTATACATATAATAGAAAAACAAATATTTGCATGTATTCTTTTTTGCATATTTTGTAAAAATAACTATAAGCAGATTTCCGACTGTGAAAACTGCTGTTTGTGTAATAGATATCTACAACTAAGTTTATTATATATGCAAATATGTCTAGAAGTTTTTTTTTTGTTGGATAAAAGGATTAAATTGCAGTTTAAATTTATTTATTTATTTCAGAAAAAAAGGGTTAACTCTTTTCTTTGTCGTGTCCTTCGTCCTTCATTTCTGTGAACAATGAAGTGTTGAAAATTTTAATGACAATATTTTGTAAATATTTGACCATTTGTTGATGCAAAAGTTAATTGGTTTGTTAAAGATTTATTTGCAAATTGTCCCACACAAAGACACCAAAGGGTTATTGAAATATTATAATTTGTATTTTCAAGGATAATGTTAATCTTATTTAAAGATAGTTGTATAATCTTAAAGGTAAAAGAGTTTATTGAAGTTAGGTATTTATAGAGTTTCATGTACAGCTTGTATCAAATTTTTGTGGTACATTGCAACTAACATCTACTTAATAAATTTCTAACACTGACTGACTGACTGACTGACAGACAACGCACAGCCTAAACCGTTGGGTTTAGAACAATGAAATTTTGCATAGGAGTTCCCTATGTAACGTAGGTGAGCACTAAGAAAGGATTTTTGAAAATTCGTCCTCTAAGTGGGTTTAATAAGGAATGAAAATTTGTATGTAAATTCGTTATTTTTGAAGTTAGTGGTATATAAAAATATGTTACTATGGCTATTAAAATAAATAATATCTTAATAAATCTTTAACACTGACTGACAGACAACGTACAACCTAAACTGTTGGGTTTAGAAGGACGAAATTAAGCACAGCAGTTATGAAAATTGGCGTTTTCTGTTTATAAATAAAAGTCAGTTGTGTAAACGTTTCTGGAAATTGTTTCCCTAAGGGGTTAAAACAGAAAATGAAAGTTCGTTTGGGAAGTTCGTCATTTTTGAAATTAGAAACGTGGAAATTGATTTAGGCTTTTGAAAAACATTAAAAGTGAGCAGAAAGTGAGTAGCTAATAAAAGGATGTTGTTGATGGAAATCCCATCGGGCATACGGCTAGTATTTAAAGAAATTGGGTTTGTACAGTCTGAGTTATGCACAATTTGAAAAAAATCATTAAATTATTAGAATTTTTCTTGTTCTGAACAGCGATTTTTTTAAGTTATATCTATATTATGGTATGTCTGAGGTTCTTCCCAAGCTACATCAGTGGATGTTGCCAAATATTGTTAGATTTTAAGTTAATAATTCATTTACTCTAAGAACTTGTTTATTAACGTAGCTAGGTTATATGGCAATATGGGCAAAACTATAGCTATAAGAAACGAAAGTATGATAATCAGACCAATTTGAGCATCTATGGTTTTCATCAAATCTTGAAGTTTTGGGGCATCTAGAAGATCAAAAATCCGGATGGAAATATTCAGAACCTTTATGTACCTATATGTACGCATGTTGGCGTCTAATTTAATGAATATTTTGAGATCTCCTAGGGCTACTAGAATCTAGAAGTGAAACTAGGCCAAAATACAAAAAACACATTTTGGTCAGTGGTTCTGGAATTATGGTACAGTTTTGTTTTTATTTTCTCCTGATCTTACTTATGGAAATTGATGAAATTACAACGAAAAGTGTTATAAAAGTCATAATTATATTAAGAGTGAATTTTTTTCATAATGCAGGTGATTTTGTTGTCCATTTTTTTTAAAGTCCCATATTTTGGTTAGTGATTGAAATTATTGACCACAGCCTCAACCCCTCAGCAGGTTTCAAATTAAAACGGAACGGGAAAGTTCTGCAATTTTGTTGTAACCTTAAAAAAATCACATTAGTCACGTTAAAATAATTCAATCCAAATAAAGACAGACAATATTATTATTATATTTTGTATTAACATTAAGTGATTAACTGTTTGAAGTTTTATGTTAAAAGGAACTTTTCAAAATGTCAAAAAGACAACTCACTATATATTAACCATGTAACTGGGGTGAAGCGTTTCATAAATTTTAAGGTGATACATCAGACACCTAAGAATAACGAATATAAGGGGTGTAAAACAGTTAATTAATAATTACCAAACTACCAACTTCATGACATCCGCTGATTAAAAATGGAAAGGTTTGACATAACAATGTTTGAATTAGGCCGGATTTACACGAGTTTAGTAACTAAAGCAGGTTACTAAAGCAAGTAGCTAAATTGAATAATTTTTTTGTTTAGTGGCTGTCTACACACAATTTAGTAAATTGATTTAGTATTAGTTGAAGTAGTAATACATAACCTAGTAAAACTAAATTAAAAATGGTAAATAGTCATCAATAAATTCGTTGTGCACTATAAAAATGTATCAGATATGTTTGAACTGACTTGTTGGTTCGACCTTTTAATGTATTTATATATGATTTGTCCCAAATATATTCCAAAAAATGGAAAAAAAATATTATATATATTTTATTATTATTATTAGATGAAGAGTGGTTGTCACACGAATTTCAGTTTTTTATCGAGTTGCCTTTAGTGACTTTTTTTGATATTTATAATTTATATACTACAATAAGTATAAAAATGCCCAAAAAATATTTACAATAAATAAATATTTACGCGCCTATATTTGAATATTTGAATCTACTAAACACTTTACTAAACTAATGTGTTTACACTGGTACAAATAACAGCAAGTTAAAAAACGCCGTGAGCAGCGGGGCCCCATCACGGTAGTCGAATTTTCCCCTTCATCTTCGGTATTGAATGTCTACAAGCGAAATGTGATTGAAAGTCTACAACCGAATTGTCATTTTGTTGGTTTCAAAACTGGTAATGAGTGTTCGGCTGATCGAGGCTTTAAAAAAAGGTTTTAAGTATTTAAGGGCTGTATCTCAGTAAATTTCAATTTTGTGCCGAAAACAGGTAGCAGAAAAAAAGCCAACACAATTCGTACGAGGACATTCCTGCCCATGTTTATCCGCTAATTGCCTTTATGTTTTAGTTTTAAATATTAAAAAAGGACCTTAAATAGTAAACTGGAAGGCCTTTATAAAGATATTTTTTCTTTCCAAAAAAATCCAAAATTTCTATTTTATAAATACTAAAAATTCAAAATTCCTAATTTATAAATAAACAGTGACTTTAATAACATTTTTAAATTACTTAATATGTATGTATTTCATTTGTCATAAAAGTAAGTTCACTTTTTTTTAAATTTTTTAAAATTACTATTCGCCTACTTGTATTTAGAATAAACATAATGCTTTTAAAACACATTTAACAATAGCATTCAATTCCGATGTAAAAATGGGAGAAGTGGGGGGAAAAGTGATGTGGACTCCCTACAAGGTACTAGCTGGATACTAACTGAATACACGTACAAAATTTCAGCCCTCTAGGTTTCCTTATGGAGTCTCTAGACGTGTTAGAAAACAAGCCAAAAAATTAAGGAAATATTGGCGTAAAAATCGTGGGGGTAAGGGTTAAAAGTTGAAACCTCCAAAAAACAGTGTCTGGCTATTAGCTTAACCTGTACACCAAATTTCAGCCCTCTAGGTTTATTTGGGGAGATTTTGACCCGAACGAAACTGTTAAAAAACAAGAAAAATCATGTTCTTTTGGGTATAAAAATGGTGGGGGTAGGGGTTAAAAGTCGAGACCCCCAAAAGGCACCCCCTTGATACTAACTCAATCCGAATACAAAATTTCAGCCCTCTAGGTTTATTCGGGTGACCTGTGCGAGTGGTACAAACTTCGAAAACGTCGAAAATGCATGAAATTGTAGCTTAAAAATTAGGGGGGGGGTGGGGGTAAAATATTAAAACCTCCAAAAAGCACAACCTAGGTACTAACTTTATCAACACACCAAATTTCAACCCTCTACGTTAATTCTGGGGGGCTGGGGGCCTGTTAGATCCAGCGAAAATCGTTTTTTCCCCCCTCTACTCCCACCATATCATCCTAGGAAGCTGAATTTTGGATATGTTGTAGAAAATTGACCGAAACATTATTTAAAACCGGTTTGGAAAAGTTTTATTGCTTTTCCGCCCCCCACCACCCCCTTAAAGGTCGGGTCCGAAAAAAAATTTGCCCAAAATTTGACCCCACTTTGATAGTATTGTTGTGCATCGGAATAAGCCCCACTTACCAAATTTCATCTCTTAACTTCCATAGGGGGGCCCTACACATATTAAAAGGTTGCGGGAAAATATATATATATATATATATATATATATATATATATATATATATATATATATATATATATATATATATATATATATATATATATATATCAGACATCTTTTTTTTTTACATAATCGTGTTCTACGGGTCCGAAAACGGATAGCGCCCCTGGTCTCGCCTCTTGCAGCTCTTATCGTATAGACTGTATAAGTCTAATTTTTCGGAGAAAATTCGACTAAAAAAATAAAGTGGGGGTAAGCTACTTGCACAAGTAAATAGAACAGGCTTCTATTTACTTGACTAAACAGATTACTAAATTTCTTACTTGCACTTGCACTAAATACAACTGTCTACATGACAAAAGTAACTAAATTTAGTAACTTGATTAAGTAACCTGCTTTAGCTACTAAACACGTGTAAATACGGCATTAAATTCCATTTTGATAGAAGTAAAATTATCCGATTAAGAAATTTTAATATTTATACAGAAGACTCTTGTTTTATGCGAGCATTACGTTACATTTTACAAAGATACTGCAGAAATAAATTCTCACGTTTCATATGAAAACAGGGAAATTTTACCTTTCATACAAAAATAGGGTTAGGTTTCAGGTATACAAAAAAAACTTCATTAAAGAATAATCAAATTTAATAATTACGAAACAAAATACATTTGTTCTAAATTTCTATAAATTGTGCTTTCCTAACAGCCAACATCAAAATTAAAATGGAATGTGCTCAAATAACTTTTTGGAAAAGTAGTTCGTTATGTAGATTTGTTTAGATTCATTCCTTAGCTTTTGTTTGCTAAGTTCCGTTTAGGGCATTAATTAATACGTGTATAACTTCACGCTCTACTTTTAGAATCCTTTCTGCAACAGGACTCTCTTTAACTAACAAATTCAATATCAGTTTACATTTCAATCTACAATTTCTTCCAGTTTAATAAAAAATATTGAATTACAAATTTCCAATTCCATATTAAAATATTTCAATCAGATAAGAATCAAATAATTGTATTCTCTATTCATGCTAGCATTGATAACTAAATAGAAATTCGATTTCGGTATTTATTTTACCAAAAACAAGAAAATAAGATATTGAATAAGAAAAATAATTTCACGTTTGAATGCAAGCGGTGTGTGTAGCTGAATTGATTTCGTGAGTTTTTAAAAGTGATTTTTTCCATTTATTTATTTTATTTCATTACCGAAATACTTTTAAAACATTCTAAAAAGCAATTTAGTTGTAGAAAACGATTTAAAGACCATATGTATATGTGTGTGTCTTCTTTCCATTGGTAATTTTCGGTAAGTACCAAATTGCATGTCAATAACCAATGAATATTCTACCGCTTATTCGTCAATATTACCAATCTGGCGTATAGTGGGATGCCGAATGTTTTAAGTTGGTATCCAATCCAAAATGAAAACAACAAGAAAATTGATCCTGTGTGTCACGTTTATTTAAATAAAATCAAATACCGGGTGCTAATTTCGAAAAGGCTAATAGCATCTTGTCTTCACAAATTTATATAGTCTCAAATTTATTTCCTCCCCAACCCCTCTGTTTGTATACCTAATTTACGAATGGCCCCTTAGAGGTCCGACAGTGGAGTAAAATACGGTTGTTTTGCAAGAGTAGTTGGAGCGCAATTTCTTAAAGGCACTAAAAAAAATTTTGTACGTTAAAACCTGCACTTTCATGTGTAGCAAACAGATCTCAATAAATATATTCAGTACGTTTAAATAAATTTGAGAATATTGCTATGTGAATTTGTGAAGACAATTTAGGAATAGAATTTATGGCGCCTTTTATCAAGACGTACTTATTGAACAATCACTGTGTTTCTATACTTGTTCCCTATTTTAAATTTTGATGGAATTTAGCTATCTGTGTTTGGCTTAACGTTATCAGTGATACTTATATTATACATGTTGGGGGATTGAAATCTAATAATACCTCATTTTGATAACGTAAGCTTTTGAAAATTGAGAGTTTTTGAAGTCATTGGTAGTAGCAGGACCGGAGCTAAGGGGAGGGGGTGCCCCCTGCCAGCTTTCAGTGGCGCCAAAACGGTGAAAATGCTTAAAATTTTTTTGGCGCAGTGATATTTTAAAACATTCCGTGGAAAAGGAACTGATAACCAAAAAAAAAAGGTCAACAGTGCCCATTTCTGATAGGGTTCAGGTGGCTTTTTTTTGGTCATCACTTTCTTTTACAGGAAAAAATTTCTTTGCCGCGGAGGGCGCCAACAGGAAAATTTACCCTTCTCCTAATAACTCTAGGTCCGGCACTTGGTAGTAGACATTTCAAGATGAGTAGAATTGATGTACAATTTTATTATTAATAATATAGAAAATGTTTTTTTGACTAGGGCAGTATCAAGACCACAACTAGAATCATTCTGGGGGGAAAATTTGTAATAAACCTTTAAGAAAATATGGAAGTATAATCAATCTAGAAGAAAATGTAGCATACAGATTGGGATTCTCCATAATACTTTTGAGGTTTGTCCAAATATTACAGACACCTTGTAGAAGGAATATTAATAAAAATAAAAAAATTTAATAAGTTGAAATTGATTGATTGCAGGTATGATTGCATCTGATCACTATTTCCTGAGTGAGATGGAGTATACCATACAATTATACTTTGAGAGATTATTTGATTTTTCGTATTTTGAATATCACTAGAAATAGAGTCACACGAAAAAGTTGTCATGTTTTTTAATACCTACATAGCTCTGTAAGATCTATAAGTACTAAAATATCACTTGATTTTCTACTTGGCTCTAAACTCCAACACACTTCTATTCAGCAAACAAAACAGGAATGCCTTCATTATGCTATATGCACTATTGTTATGTTATTCTTAAAGTACAGTAGAACATCGATTAACCGTCCACTCAATTACCCATCAGTTTTTGTTATCCTTCAGCGGCTAAATTAATTTATATAATTATACATTAATGTTTCTTCAACTTACCTTTTTATGTACTGTATAAATGACTTAACTGTTGCAAATACAGTATGATAATAAATAATGTAAAATTTAAATACATTCTTACCTCTGTTTTTCGCCAAAATTTAAACTTGTATGGTATATTTAAACTATAATGATGTTTTGACACACCGAAACCGGTCGACATGCTTAAGATTTGTTAAAATTCTTTTTGGTTTTTGCTGGTCTTAATATTAAACTTTATCGCCAAATAAAGTCAAGTATATTAAGTTTACAAATAGGTAAGATCTATTCAGCTATTTTCTAAAAATACTTTGTATATTTGTTGACTAATTTAAATATATTTCAAAAATTATGAAACTTAGCGAAGTTCTAGATTTTCGTCAACTAATTTCATTTCCACTTTCTGTGCAAATTATTGATTCTAATGTTTGCTTTAGGTATAGTAATCCCAAGACGAGAAACTACTTTATTTTTAACTCTCATAATTGCTCATACATTTTTCATTTAAGTAATTTTTTATCGAACAAAAAAAGAAAATTACATTCTTTTCAATTCAACGTTTAAAAAATCGACGAAAATTCTATTCCCAACAATTTTTTTCACTCTACGTTTGAAATGTATGCCGTAAGCAGGCCGAAAACACGAAATAAAAAACCCAATAGAGTAACAATGTATATTAGTGATATTATACGAAAAACGGGAAATTCTTCAATAAGGCCTACACACAATAGACATTTATAAAAAGCATGAACACAATAGCGTTAGCAAAAGGCCTTTTTTCATCTATCCAGAGACCATATATACCTACACACATATTACATCAACTGTTAGTTGTATACCTACATCAGCTAGTGATATGAAACATCAAAATACAAGTGGCAGGCTCTACTACCTCCTCATGCCGGTGCCGGTGACGGTGACGGCGGTGGCGGTAGGGCCTATGTGGAATATGGCACGGCGCGGTCGAGACGAATGTTACAATTTTATGCCAGGAGGTTATAATATGTGAAACGGCGGCAATGGCAAACATCATCGTGATATATTGTTCGATCACGTTCTCAAAAGAAGATGAACCATATCCATCATTTTGATGTCTTTGTTCACTTCTTACCGTCCGTGTCCGTTCGCTCGCACTGTCCGTCCGTCTGGCTGACGGCCTGTCAGTTTAGTACGTTGGTTGATCTCTGTATAGAGGAGAAGGTATAGGGTGAAAATATTTTAGAAAATTATTTTTGAAAGTTATAAAACACTAATTTTCTAATTTTACTAAAAATCGAGAATCAAAAGATACAATGTTTACATTTTTTTTTGGAAAGTATTTATTGTTGGTTGAAATTATCTAGTGTGTAGTTATGATAAAGTCATTTTGAAAGTTTCCAGCTTTGCTCCTACATTTATCTTTTTAGCTCTTTGCTGTTTAGATGTATGCAAATTAAAACAGTGTTTCCCAATAATTTGTAAATTAACTATTAAAAAAAAGATACTACGTAAGGAAATTAAATTCAGTGTTGACAAATTTGTTATGAAAATTGATATTTTCTGTTATTATACAGCAGATGAGTTAATTGTAGGGGAAGGTCGCCCAAAGCGGGTACCCCTCTTAAAGCGGGTAAGCGCTTGTATTTCGTTGTATCGAATGTTTTTGTCAGGTCGTGTGGATACCGAGATTAACCGAATATCAACCAGTATTAATCAGTTGCACTTGAACGCTTGTGTCGTTTAACGTCCTAGTTAAGCGTCATCAAATTTTTTGATTGGTTTTGTTAAAAATTTTGACGATAAATATTCTGTGACTAGTCACAGACCTTTTTATTTGTAATCTTTTTGGTATTACCGTATTATGTTATCATCATTTGACTTTTAATGTAGAAAAAGATAGACATGTATCTGCTTTCATTTTGAAATTATTCTAAATTAACAAAATTAAGTCTTTGTGGGCAAAGCGGGTAGGGGCAAAGCGGGTAGACAAAATAGAAGCATCTTAATGGGAAAAACTGTTGGAAAGAGAAAAAAATAAAGAATCTTCTTTTTACGACGGAATGAGGGAAAAAGCTTAAAAAAAAATATTTCTATCTTGTTTGTAATGATTTTGGTGTGGAACCACCTGAAGTAATATACCCCAATATGGGGGTTGTAAAGAAAGTTACATTTAATTGTTAAAAATTGATTATTTTTGTCATTTTCAATTTTTTTTACTTAATTATTATTTTTGTTAAGTTCTATTTGATTATGAAAGTTTATATTAAAAAATAGTAACAGTATTTAAATACATTATGCACTTACCCGCTTTGCCCAAAGAGGATTACCCGCTTTAGGATACCTATACGGGCAAAGCGGGTTTTTGCAGAGGTTTTGTATTTTCTTTATTAAAAATAAATATCGTATAAAAATTTCTTAAGCGAAGTTTCATTTTAAAGTTCGATAACTAATCTATCTGATAATATAAAAAAGATCTGCTTCTCGAGGTCAAAAGTCACTTTTTTGGGCGTTTAATCTTAGCTTACCCGCTTTGGGCGACCTTCCCCTAATATACGAAATTATCATAATTAAATACCTACTGGAAATTTCTAAAAAAAAAATATTTAGAATGTTTTACTACCACTTCTTCGCAAATGTTACACTTGTCTTATTATACTGACAATTTAACTCATGTGTATCAAGTCCCATAAGAATATTGTAGTTTTTTCATTTTTGCCGTGGGAAAAAACATTAGGATAGTTTTTTACAGCGAAAAAAATGTTACAAAACATTTTATTAGTCATTTCACTGTAGGTAAACACGTAAAAACGAAACAAAAATTCGTATTGGTAAATTTTAATAATTTCAGAACCATGGTAACAATGCATTAAATAATAATATGAATTATATTAATTTATTTTATTCGTTAAATTGTCTTACCGTATTACACTTGAGTTTTATATTTTTTCTGAATAAATTTGTGTTTTCTACAACTCAAATTTGTTGCCTATAAGCAATTTTCGTTAGACAAACCCAAATTTATTCGAAAAAATACAAACCTCTTGTATAATCATAAGTGAAAAAAATTTCAGTTACTACAACGGAAAAACTACTAAATTTTCTAGTGAAATTCGACATCGAATAAATTTATTTAGGTGTCGTAACTACGAAATAACGGTTTTAAGGGCTATAAAAAATTTTTGGAGAAACAAATAATTCAACTAACTATTATCGTATAGTTACACAAATAAAATAATTTTAATAAATATTGTTACAGACACTAAATAACAATGTGTAAATAACAATATTATATTGATAGGGTAATCAACACATTGTAGTATACATTAGCAAATGATTTTGTTGCAGCATAGTTAAAATAATAATTCGTGCTGAGTTTGACAGACAAGCTTTGGATTCTACAAAGAGCAAATAGAACTCGAGATATCATGTCAACCAGTTTGAAAAATGTAGTTTCAGGAAAAATGCATAAACTTTTGAAGTATAATACCTACCTGATACCGAAACCGATCGTATTAAAATAGTTATAACTTTGTAAATTTTCAAAATTTTTGAATGTCCTTTTGAGGACATATTTTTAAAAGTCTATATACATTCAGAAAATTAAACAAGAAGGAATCGAATTTAAAAAATTCTAGACTAAAATACACGTTTGCTTCGCAATAAGGTTACTTCACAAACTGAATACAAAGAAATGGAACGTTATTTGTTTACCTTACCACAAGTTTTTTTTGCTAAAATGTAGTGTATACGGTATGTTCCTTTAGATATTTTAATTCAAAATATTTACTTACAAAAATGATATCATTATAATGCAATTTTTGAAATAAAAGAAATACGTACATAAGTTGTGTTTCCTCATGTAAGATATGTCATATGTATATTTTGATTTATTTAAACATTAATTGATAGGCTTTTAGTCACATATGTACATATTATTTTCAAATCTTCAAATTGTCATATGTTTATGTGTTTTTTATACAAAAGTAAATTCATATATTAGATAATTAAATACATATTTAGTTTTGAACAGAATATGTGCGTTTTTCACGATGTTTTTTCTCAGAAACGATATCATTACATGAATATTTAAAAATATTTTTAACTCTTAAAAAATTATATTGTTTATTGATATGCATTTATTATTACGGGTTTGGTATGTACAATACTTTTTTTATTTTATTTTTTATTTTTATCACACTTATGTTACCTTTATTGCCTTTATGTGTATATCTATATATGTGTACATTTTGAACATCCTATATACGCTTCACTTATAGTAACATAGAAAGAGACAAACCTTTCTTGGTGTACCGTTTTGCGCGGCATCCGTGTACTGCCTTAATTGTTTTAATATTTTACATGTGAATTACAATATTAATTATGCATATTCTATAATTTTGAATTATTAATGACACAATATCAAGTAAATTCAGAAAAAGACAATTGAATCATTTCTTTTTAATATTTTCAAAAATTTTATTAGCTATTGACTGTAGGCCTACCTACGTCTTACATTCTGATTCTAGTTAAGCTGAAATTCAATTTTCGTTAATCCAAATTGTACAGAGGGAGTGAGTTTTCTGTCAATGATTCATTCTTGGTCACTATTTTCGTCCACCTTGTATGATCTCCTGATTCAAAATTCTTTACAATCCAGTCTCTATACATATTATGTATGTATACAGCTAGCCTAATGCCGCTAGGTACTATCTAGTGATACAAACGTCGTAGCAACAATTCCTGGTAACCAAAACTCGTCTTTTTCTATCTTCTTTATACAACACACAAAACATTATCTTTCTTTTTGGTTAGAATTCATCATTCATACCGCTTGCGAATGAACGTTTCGCTTATGTATTCAACGCTACTAGCGCAGAGAGCTGACGTTCGCCTTCGTCCTCTCTGACGACGCTCTGCTTAGGCTACGTTTTTTTGCCCATTTTACCGTTCGCAGTGAACAGAGCGGACATCGTAGCAACGCAAGATGCCGGCAAGAGATGTGACGGTAAAACTGCCACAAAAAAGTACACGAAGAGAAAAAAAATTGAAACCTGAAAAACTAAACGTTAGATACATATAGCGCGTACTATAAGGATGTATGAGTACGTATAGTTAAAAGGAAAAAATCTAGAAATCCCAAGATGAGTTTTCGGAGTATCTATCAAATGTCAAAATGTAGTAGAATTTATAAAGTTTATTTTATAACATTATGCGTTTGCAATAAATTTAGTGTTACGTTACCATTTTTTTATACGCTACATTTTTAGGTTTGTTTCAACAGATAATTTTTGCGCATGTACTGCAATGTGTGATATTTATGTTATGTGGTTCATAAAAAACATTTATGCTCAACTAATTTTTAAAATGCTGTATATTAGAACCATTTTTGTATGAAAAATACAAACAAAATGGCGCGTAAAATTAAGACCAACTAGTGAAACATACGTAAATACAGGGCTGGTGCAAGGTTATCTGGCACCTTAGGTAGAATATCTTTTGGCGCCCCCGAACTTGATGAACACTAATGAATCTGCAATTTTTAACGTGTAAAAGTTTTTCATAAAGTATATTAACACAATTAAATCGGTACTTAAAGCTCATTTATTTACAATAAATTATTTGTCAATAGGTAGTAAGAAAAGATAAGAATATAGAAGAATAGAGAAAACAAAGTAGGTACAACAAAACAGAAAGCAAAAAACTGAAGATTATATTTTACATTTCAAGTTTAGAAAATATAAGAACTACACGGAGAGAAAATTCCTATAAAATTACTGTGAACATATTCAATTTTGTACGGTAAAATTATAAAAATTACAATAATATAACTATAATTTTTATAATTTTACCGTACAAAAATTGGATATGTTCGCCTGTTACACGTCGATTGTAGTATATGAGCACAGTAATTTTTATAGGAATTTTCTCTCCGTGTAGTTCATCAAAGACGATGGTTTGCGCCAATTCTTGTTCAGTTGACATTGTCGTCAAGCCTACCAGTCTTTCCTGCGTGCTATTTTTGTAGGCTGGAATCATTTCCGTCATTAACTGGAATAACATTAGATCGTGTAATATGAAATGTCCATTTGTATCCTCCATACTTTTTTGACCATTAAAAAAATATGTTAATAAAAAATCATAAAAAGATAATTTAAAAAAGATAATTTAAAAAAAGGTTGACTGATCGCTTTCGTAATATACTTTTCTAAAGAAACACTACTCAGTTTGTATGTGATCATGAACTAGATACAAAGTATCCTTTGTATGTGATCATAATATGATCTAAATATAATCATCAACCTTTTTGAGATAAAAATACATAAATATTAAAATCATTTGGAAAGTGAATTTAGTTAACAAAAGTACGTACAGTAGTGCTTGCAAAATTTATAATTGTTTCGTTCCCAAATTTATGGCGTCGCTCGATTTCTGGCGCCCTAGGCGGTCGCTTAATTGTCCTTAAAAATAAAAAAGTTACAATTTGGTTTAAAATACAAACTTTCTTTCTAATTCTCCCACTGTTAATACCATTTTAAGTATTTTACGAATATGTACCTATTAATGAAAGTTTATTCTTTTACGTCAATATTTTTAGAAACCATTTTTTTAATTCAACGGGTTTCTGAAATTGGTACAGAAATTCCACTTCTTCATACTTTTCATCATTTTCTTTGATAATTTGCAAGTTCTATTGAAATATAAAATTCATGTTAATGGTTAATTTTATGTAAATACTATATTTCCGTAGATCAATTTAATTTTTAAATTGTGTATTTAAAATGATTAAAATTACGTATACCTGTAATGTAGATTTTATTTATTGCAAAGGAATTAGATGCTAAATATGTAAGTAAACAGAAGATATAAGTTATCAAACGTTTTATATTTAAACATTTTTGTACACGTAGTATTCCAATATAAATATTTATCTCATTCTAATTCATTACTGTACCCTATCTTTATTTTTATTTTCTTGTTGGTTGAAGGTTGCTAAATGTATTTCTGTTAATGGCGTTAGGATTTTGTACATATATACACACACAATTACAAAATATTTGTATATGTATAGATTCATACATTATGTACATTATATTTATACATTTTGATTAAATAGTTCCTTCCATTTTCTATTATGTGACACAATAATACATATCGCAACTTCCCTGTCTCAACCTCGTATATCAAAAACTATATATTTTAGGACAAACAAAAAACATATTAAATATTGTATTTATTTATGTATATAGTTATCTATAGGTATTTATATAATTATATAGGTAGCCAACATCAAGGCGTGTAATTAGCATAAATGTTAAGTTCATAGTGATGAAAACACAGATTTAGATACGTTTTTTTTGTGTGTCCAAAAATTGGGAGTTTTCAAATACGAGGTTGGGACAGAGAACGCGCGATATACAGTTTTTTCATTTTTATGTACATATAGGTTGTTCCTAAAGTATGAAACCTTTTTTTATATTCAACTTTCCGGTTTGTAATAACACTAATTTTAATGTATGTTGTTTTCGCCAGACCGTGAGGTTACAAAGCCTAAAAAATCCTAAAAAATCAAAAAATTGGTTGAAGATTTTTCGGATTGTAATGTAGTTATGTACTATACGTATGTAAACCTACCGGGTGGACTAGAGACGTGAAAAGAAGCTCAAAATAATTATACATAAGTATATGGGATATTAATAAAGGCAATTTGGTCACATTTTGTTCAGTAGTTTTGGAGACAACGTCTTTAACATTTTGAGAAAAACGAAGAATTTTAGTTTTCTTCATCTTCGCTTAAGGAAATCGACGAAACAGGTATAAAGCTAATTTTTCGTGTTTTTTTCCTTATCTCCCTTGCCTGTACTGAAAAATTTTTGAAATTTTTCAGTTAGATGCGACTAGCAGCATACTCTGTAAAAATAGTTTACAAAGTGTGTAATTTTTAAAAAGCCTAAAACGCTTAAAACTTTTTAAAATATAATATCACTATATATTGTTCTTAAACGTTACCCAGGCCTTATTATTAGTGTACCTAACAGGAAAATTCAATATATTTTTAAGCAATCTGTATATTCGGGGTTGCAGCCCTGGGGCACGGACATAGAAGATTTGGGAAAAAAGTTAACGTGTTTTTTTTCTGATCACCACTTATTTTTGGAGAGGAGATTTTAAAAGAATGCGATTTATTTCCGGGGTCCGCCATTTCTTTCCACGGCCCTGCATATATCCACAGTTTCTGTGTAAAACAAAAACTGCGTCTCGTAGAAATTTGATGAATACCTACATTTTCGTGTGACAAAAATACTATTGACATAATGTATGTATTTAATTGACAAAAAAATGCATTTTAGTATGAAACAGAGATTTACTCGTACTTATTTACATACTTAAATATTGTTTTAGCACTCCATTTAGCATTGTCAATTCTGTGCATTACCAAATTCAGAACTTTCCAGAAAATATTTAAATAAATAAATAGTTTAAAAAATGTCCAATGTGTTCTTTCAACATTCTATTTCTTGGTGTTTTCTCTGTGACACTCTGTACACGCTACGTGCATTGTTTTTGCCACTAAAAGAGAACCTATTTTAGTTGTTCATATCAGTATGTATGGCTGTTTCTTTTTCCTTTAAAAAAGATAATCAAACTAAAAGCATTATCCACACACAATATACACAACACAATAAATGTGTTACTATTTATTTATTTTTTTCCCCGTTATTTCTTTGTTTGCCCAAGTAAATGTGTATGTGTCCTGTACAAAACAGTATAGTGTTTGATATGTTTTGAAAATATTATTTAGTTCATATTGATAAATATATCACTTAATTTTGACAAAGTGACTGACGCTGACGAGCTCCCAATACAGTTTGGATAGCCAGTCATGATGTTCGGATAAATTATACATAAAACTAGTTCAATGCTCTGACTGCGAATGCCAGCATTGAACGCGGACGATGCAATAATATTTATCTATAAATGTTAAAATATATTCAAATAAGAAAGGTAATAGACTAAAGGTTTACCACTTTTGCCGTTGCAGACAGAAATCTCTAATAGCCGTGCCTAATTGTATTTTCCAAAAAACTAGGTACCTTTACCTTTGTGGATACGACGAATTCGCACGAATTAAATTCAAGGATAACCTTCCAAATATGTAACAAAAGCCAGTGACAGGGGTCTTTGTTCGTTTGTTGATGGGTTGAACAATTTCAAAAAAATCCTTTTCAATACATTTACTGCTTACCTTTTGATTGTCTTCAAGGTTGACATTTATTAATTGGCTTTATTTGAATATTCTGTACCGTGTGATGCAACAAAATATCCTTTTTGTTTGGTTACCTATGCGTCAAGGAATTGTCAAATAGAATATTTTAAATCTGTTATAGATTAATCTTTTAAAGAATTGTACTTATAGTTATGTTAACAGTAACATTTACTTTTTTTAAGGTGCTTCACAAGAAAATGATCTGGTAATGCTAACTCGTCCTAGTATATTATTATTGCTTTAAGAAAAATTAAGGCGGTTTCGAAAAGATTTACCAAACACCAGAAAACACGCTTCTATAAACAAGCCTGGCTTTTATTGTAAGTTTAGCTGTCATAGTTGAATTTTATTGTAATTTAATTCGAGAATTCCAAACTTCTTATCTGATCTATAGCCTAAAAATAAAAGAGAACATAACTAGACAAAACTGGTTTGTTTTTGCCATACTGTGAAAAATATTTTCTTGTAGCGGTAATTTTATGAATTTTTACAAAATTTTAAAAGACACGCGTGTATGCGAATAGTAAGAACGAGGTTTTTGTACCATTCATTTAAGCCCATCCATAAAACATGTCACGTTAGATTCACGCATTTTTTAGGCTTCTGTTTCCCGTTTTTTTCGGAACTTCCTACTTAATAGTACGTCATAAAACCGAAACGTTCTCCAACAAATGACTACTAGGCGTCGAATTTGATGTCTAAACAATTTTCATTATTAATATTGCCTCTAAACTATTTAATTTACACATAGAATTTTAAATATTGAAAAATATTTAAAGTTCGATTACTTTGTCTATTTCACGAATTAAAAGTTATTTTAATATTATAATAACTTTTCATTCGTTAAAAGTTATTATAATAACTTTTAATTTGTGAAATAGACAAAGTAATCGAACTTTAAATATTTTTCAATATTTAAAATGGAATTTCACAAAGTAAATCTCTCAACAGTGAATTATTTACATAGAATTTTGTTGTAATAGAACATTATTATTTTAAAATCTATAGTTTTCAAAAAAATATACAATATAATGTAGGTATTTTAAAATTACCGTCACATCATGTTTGTTTGGACTGCTTCTCCCCTTCCTCGTCACGTGTCGTCACACTAGGAAGTCTCCCTCTCAACCGTCTTACAAAATTCTCAGTGGCGTTAACTATAGTTCAATTAAAATACGTTATTTTGGCTAAATTAATTAAGAACCAAGAGAGAAAAATGAAATTGAAAAGGTTGAACTAAACACCTAGAAGCAAAGTGCACTCAGATCTTAGATATTTATATTTGAAAAGTATGAAATATTTACTTTTTAGTGTTGTTAGATAATACAGAAATAGAATCGAATAAATTTCGGATATCCAGTAAAAAAAATTATACAAATTAATTGGCAGAATATTTTTTTTTTGTTTTCGAAAACAAATAAATGATTAATATGTCGAAGGACATATCAGATTTTTTGAAAAATAATTATTTTTACAATTCAGTGAATACGTTAAAACAAATATTGTACGATTAAATCTGGTATCACACATTTGGCAAAATGTTTTAATATAAAATACATATAGAATAAATACATAGCTTTGTATATAGATACAGCATAGGAACATAGTTTAGATTTTTTTTTGATGTAGCACGGCAATGATTAATGTTATCTCGTCTCAGAGTTGATGTACATACAGTGTGCGTGTAATGTAATTTATAATAAGGCCCCTTTTTAATAATATAAATGTGCTTGTATATGATGCCTGATAGCGTTCATTATTGATATTGATATCTCTCTAGTGTATCGATTCCAAACTGGATTCAGTGAGGTTTCAAGTATTGATTTGTTTTAAGATAATCGTACTCGAGTGTAAGGAATGATTCTGATAATAATTAGACCAATGTAAATCAAGCAGGTTTTTATAAAAAATAAATAGTCCGGCTCATTAATGAGGAATAAAATTCTCGAAATGGAGGTCGATGTGTTTCCAAAATTACAGGTTAATAACGAAAATATAGAATGCACATTACAGGGAAACATTTCTTTGAATAAGACTGATCAAATAAATTCGTTTGGACTTCCGGTAGTTCGGTAATTCCACTATTCCGTCGTTTTGAATAAAATATTTATTATTTAGCAAAATAATTGTCACTATACTTACTCAAATAGACTTTATCATACGTTAAAATTCCGCGATTAACTCCTGATTAGATAATTTTCGTCATTTAACTATGACTGATTGTGAGCTGTAAATTAAAAATCACAAAGTGATTGAAAAAATTATCCGGATCGGCCGGGAATCGAACCCAGGATCTCCTGGTAACCTAGCCAGGTGTGCTATCCATTACACCATCGATCCTTTGCTCGACAGGCGCCCGACACAGACAACATTCAATCAGTTATGTGTATGTACTCTCTGTAATGCGAGAAGCAGTTACAATTTTTCAATTTCAAATATTATCGAGTGCTTGTGAAACACTACTACGAATGACAGACTTTTGTCTGCATTTCAACACACGCAGTATTCATATGTTCACTTATCGTTCATCTAAACTGAAACTTTGAGCTAAACTGAAATGACTGAGCTATCAAAAACATGTCAGAATAGCACAATACAAAAATCTACACTGTGATGAGGTTGATTTAAGACTTGAATTCTAATTTCATAAAAAATATTTGTGACTTAGCTGAGCGAGATATTGTTAGTGTGAATGTACAACGAGGATTCAAAGTTTCCTCAAGTTTCTTATTCAACTGGGAAAAAATTTTCGAATTTTTAAATAGTTTGATATCATTTTGCTAGTAGGTTGTTCAAAACTTGTCAGGGTTTCTGTTTGTTGGTTACACGTTATTTGTCCTTTGTATTTGGACTAGTGTTCCATACAAATTTTAGAACTTAAAAAAAGCTTCAGAAGCACTGGTCCAATTTGTAAGCAGATTCTATTATCAGTATTGGATTCGCATATTTTATTGAGTAGTTTTAATGTAGGTATACTTGAATTTTTGAATTTTGTGTACCCACATTCTTTTCTACAATCGGATTCGAAAGCAAGATGAAATATGATTGTCCTTATTCAAATTAATCATATAAAAAAAATTTAAGATTTTACATTGGAACTTAAACTGGATTATATCGTTGTACTTACAAAATTGTATATTCAAGTTACAATTTCCAACAAATTTCTGTTACGTACTTTCTATTTTATTGAAGTAAAATACAATTAATTGTTTTTGAGACATTTCCTGACAAATATTGGAAATCACGTCATTTTATTATAAATTTTCAAAAGGTGTTTTATTGTAATTAGAAAGTAGTTGTCCCACAAAAACTCAAGACTTTTTGACGTATTTATTTTGAATTCAATATTTTCCTTGTAATTAACAAAACAATTTTTCATTTTCACAAATTTTAAAGAACATTTAAATCCATTAATACTTTGAGAATTACATAAATGTTACACCATGTATTTCGATATTTTAAACGCAAGTCTGCCAATACTGTGCCAATACTTATGCAAATACATATGTACCGTACTCTCAGTTTAAAATTGAAAACTGAAATTTATAAACTACAAACAAACGGACGGGATGGACATACATGTACGTCATCTAATTTTAAAAGTGAATAATGATTTTGATGTAACAGGTGACTAAGTGAATGCCGTTTTTCAATGGGAAAGAAACATCAGAAAACGAGCTGTGAGCAGTCTGAGAAAATATGTTCTCCTTTGAAATTCGTTGTCATACGGAATTTTTGATTGATGATCAAATAACGCCGACTTCGTACACACTAATTTTTTTTCTCAAATATTTTCTATTTTCGATAAGACGTAGACATAAATTTAGTAAAATATAAATAATTTATTAAAATTTTGTTGTTTTATATTTGTGTGATTATTTTTTTAATCTGTGGTGCCTAAATAATTTTTCATTTTATTATACATAAAAATTAAAATAAAGCACACTTTTTTTTTTAATTTGGAAAATGATCCATTATAATATGTGGCTTATTAGTAGACTAAAATGCTAGTGATTTCGATAACCAACTTAAAGGATGAGAAAAATTTCCTATTTTTATTTTCTTAAATTGTCAGAAGAAAATGAATAAAGGAACAGTACCAAAGTGGCCGCAAATCTCGCAATATAAAACCTATATCAATCGATTCCACTCATTAAGATGATAAGAAAAGCCTATGGGATCAAAATTGAGTGTGTCGTTATTGCCAAGATATGAGCGAAAATATGTACAGCCGAAAGCGAAGTCTAGTCAGTCAAAAGTTACCAATTAAATAAGCTCTGTGCAAATTTGTAGGACTTGCGAATTTTGGCTTCTGGATAATATTAGTTAAAGGAAGCAAAGTGAATTGGACCTCTTTCTTTAAACTCTCCGACTTGATGTTAAGTTGTACACGAAAACAATCTAGCCATTATACTAGTATAAAAAATTTGGTTTTTATTGAAGAAGAGAAAGGGGTGTGGAATGGTATGGAAAAGATAATACATGAACACTTGTATTTATAGAAAACAGTTTTAAGCCGAAACACAGTCGCGAAGCCTTGTCAACCTATGTCTTCTGAAAGACAGTTCAGGCAGCTTCGGTTCCATTGATATTTTTTCATTTTTCGAGGCCAGAAGGCTACAACTCGTAGAGATTTCTGCATTCTCCTTTACGGAATAGAGATGATTTTTATTATCTTAAAAGTAGAGATGAATAAATATGTATCTAATTCCACTTTATAAGAAAATTCAAAAATAAACAGTCAAGAAATTGTTGAGGCCACAACGCTCAAATGTTTACTTGCAGAAAATTGTAATAGGGCACGAAATTCAAAACAATGGATACCCAAAGTTTTTAAGGTTTTTTTATAGAAGAATTAAAAATTGCGCGTTCGAAAATAAAAATAATTCTAATTTAAAAAAATTTAATAATAAGAAAAATATTTATTACTGTATAAGTTTACGTACGATAAAACCTAATGAAAATTCCTTGAAAAAAAATGTAGTTCAAAAAGTTACAAATGGAATGCATCTAAAAAACCTAAAAAATTAAAGAAAATTGCTTTGCTTTCCATAATTATTGTTGTGTTTATTATTACGGGGACTCGTGTGAAACTAAGATTTCTCTTCCTAAAATAATTCTTTTAATTTTAATTTCAAAATAATTTATTAACTATAAAAATACTATATTCGCTACTATGATAGTTAAGTATCATTGATACGTGTGCTTCAACTCATACAGAATTTATTTATTGATATAAATATTTATTTTTAAAATAGGAATACAGCAAACAAATAATATATTGACTTAAAGATTAACCCGAAAAATCTCGAGGAGAAATAGGTACATACACTGGGACTAGCTTTGTACGAATATGTATTTTTATTAAAAATACGACTGATTCTTCATCTTCCTCTATTCTATTCGACTGTAATAAAGTATGTGTTTTGGTGTATGTTTTTTATTTTTTTTTGAAAAGAAACCTCCGCAAGTGTACGACGATATTGAAAAATGTTGCAAATATTTTAGATATCAGAAGTAAATAGGATATATGTACTAACAATTTATATTATGTACACCAGAATTTAAAATAATTGTGTTATTCTTTAATTAGGATGGATTTTACTTATAACGACCTCGATTATAACGATTTTTGAATGCACGATACCTATAAATTTAATGTAAGGAGGGTACAGGAGATTACGATCGCTAATTACGCTCAGATGATAGAAAACAGACTTAAGGGGTTAGGTGGGTTTGAAAATTTCAAAAAGTCCATTTTTTTGTCTTATTTAATAGTACAATATGTTTAAAATATTCTCCTAAAATTTCAAATCGATTTGAGTAAAATTCTAAGAGACAGACCCTTCGGAAGTTCCGCCCATCAGGCCACGTCAGTGCAGCGCAGTAAACTTAAAACGCGTTTATCGGAAAACTCAATTTTTTAAGTCGGTGGACATGATTTCTCGAAAAGTTATGAAGCGGTTTTGTTCAAATTTTGTACACATCTTTGAAATAACATTATCTAGTCATTGAACGAAGGATTTTTTTTATTTTTATTACAACTAATTTTTTCGAGCCAATACATGGCGAAAATTTGACCAATAAATGTGTTTTTTGTTCAAAGTCTGTCAACAATTCAAATTTTAATTTTTTTTCCTTCGTCCAATAACGAGATTTATCCATGCACTAACGAAATATTTTTGGTTTTTTGATTTTAAATGAACCAATAATGAGTTATGCTGTCCACGGCAAGAGCATTTTTTTTTTTGAGACGTCAAGGGAGATGAGGTACCAACGGCTGAGTTTTCGGAATTTTTAAATAAAAATCTCACAAAATACTATTTAAATATGTATCTTTGATATGCTGAATTACCACGACCATTATAAAACCACGACTTTAATGCTAAAAATTGATAAAAATAAATAATTTGAGAAGTTAGTATTTTTATAAATGTTTGATCTTAGTCTACCTATTCATTCTAAAATATCATATTTGTCAATAAATTTTTCTCTCTCTAAAAAAATGTTATAAATTTTTTTTTATATATCAATTGTGCTTATAAAATACTACTAATACAAAATTTATACATGTATCTTACCTATTATTTTCATTAATTTCAACTTTTCACAATGACGCCGGCATTTAATAAAAAAAATAGTACTGAGATTTTTGATTCCTTTTTAAATTTTGAATCGATTAAAAGAAAAATCAGCCACTAGAACGCTCGTGGTGGCTTTTTGTTAAAAATTAGGGTTAAGTTCCTACTCTATGACTAACGAAAACTACATTATAATATGTAGTTGTAATATGTTTTGAATGCCTGGAATTTGATTCACTTAAGCCTTCAAAAATTTAGTTATAACCAAACCTGAATTTTTTGTTTCCTTGTGTATATGTGTATTTATATATGTAGATAGAAATGAAATATGTGTTACATTTGAGTTAACCTTTCACTAAAACTTGGTGAGAGGCAACTGCGCTGTGAACGGGAAAAGTATGAGATAGGGGACAGTCTCATCAATACAGTGGTTGAACCCACCATCACATACATCCCTCCATTTAAAATAACATTGATATCAAAATGTCTTCAACTGATTCAAATAGTTAACGTGACAATAATTTTTGTTCTGTGTAAAAATTAAAAAAGTTACTGGTTTAATGGAATTCAAGTAATTAACGCTAGAATCATCATCTACAAAAATAATTGTAGATTTGAATTAAATAAATTCACATTATTGAAAGTTCAAACTTTTATATTTGGCGAATTAAAAGCTCTTGCATATGTGAAAGTTTATTTATACATAGCTTAATATGAATCAGATGTAAGTAGGTAATATTTTATATACAGTTGTATCAATCTTATATCAGAATATATATACACGATAAAAATATCTGTATAGAAAATATATTTTGATATTAATAATATTTTCAAACTGGAATTTTTTTTTTTTTTTTTGAAAATACAGTATGAATGCATGCATGAACTATTTTACACCTGAGGCCCGATTTACATTAATGCTCCGCTCTCGGTACGATATCACTACGCTCCCGATTCGATACAACCTTATTGTGTTCACATTACAGTGCTGATATCATGCTGGTACCTATTCGTTCTCTATTGATATTATAATGCTGCTCTGGGTACGCTCCCAGTTCGGTCTCAGTTCCATACAAATATCTTTTCATAACAACTGAATGCAAGCGGAGTGGAGTGGAATCAAAAAAGGGTGTTGATATTGGAGTGGCATTGGAGCGAGAGTGAACCGTGACTGATATCGGACCGATATCAGAGCGATGATGTGAATACACTCATTGTTTATTGTATAAGAATATTTTATCGAACCTGAAGCGGAGTGATATCGTACCGAGAGGAGAGCGTTAATGTAAATCGGGCCTAAGCAATTACTGTGTAGGATCCGGCTGCTCCCTCCTCTCTCCCCAGTTCTGATCGTTCGCAACGCATATAGACAGGCCTAGGCAGAGCTGAAAATTTACCTATAGATTTTATTACAGATTAATCATCACTGAATTATGAGCACTGAATTATGAGTTATTACGATGTCAGGTCGCAAAATTTTTAAAATAAAATATAACATAGGTATTAGATCCTATTATTTCACTTTGCTAGCGGAAATAGAAGTTTCTGATGAAATTCTACTTGAAAATACGGAAATTTAATCTGAGATTCTCATTGATATTTTAATATTGAAAGAAAGGAAATTGATCAAATTTTTTATTTAAGTATATTTTATGATGAGTATGAATATTATTACCTACATAACTTGAACTATATATTGTTAGAAATTTTTTTAAAATATCACTCCATTTTGTTGAAATTCGTCACTAAAGTGTTAAAATTCCATTAATAATTATTATTAATTACTCCAACGACTAGTAAAATGGTTGCGTTGAAAAGATTAATTATCAAATGTGTATGCACTAATATCTTAACATGTTTTTTTCATTCTTAGAACAAGTAAATGTAAATTTGTTTAAACACACGTCCATCTTATAATAAACAGTTACATGGAAAAAAATTGTCGATTACATAATATTACAATCAAACTTTCTATTGATGTAACTAGGTCCATTTTCATGTAAACACTCTGTATAATCCATTCATATCTAAACATAATATAGCGTTCAAAATATATTATGTATTTTGTTGTAAATGAATTATTTTTGGGCTGAGAAATGTTTGCAGATCATGTATCAATGACACGAGCTTAATGGATGTACAGAAAAAGCTTTTTTTTTAATAACAAAAACCGAATATTGTTCCGTGTATATGTAGGTTTTTGTTTATCAATATATTTGTCATATATGGGTGTGTAGGGTAAAAGAAGGACTTGATGTCAAATCTTTTATGACTCGTAAGACTAGATATTACTTCAAATAATTGAAAGACATAAGTAAGTATATCAGTCAATAATATGGGTACTTTCTGGAGTATCACTATATACCTGCCTATTGATTTTTGAACAAAATCTAAAACCTGTTAATAACTCAACAATACTTGTTTTTCTCGATGACGATTTTATTTTTATACAAAATTATAAATAAAGTATTTGGAATTTTTGTCAGATGTTACAACGTATAATTATCCATAAGGCGTGGATTACACCTAAAGTCAAATTTTAAAAAATTTATCTATGAGATATTTAATATTTGTTAGGGGTTACGCACGTACATATCAATAATATTAAAAAATGTGAAATTAAAGTTTCGCTTTTTCCTTATATTTTTGCTGTTTGGGATATTACAAAATATATTTTAAATAAAAAAACTTTATATTTTATGAGTACTGTCTGTAGGAAATCCAGTTTACTTAAAAATAAAACATAAATCAAGTCAATTCATCCACTAGAAACCAAATTGGTAAGTTCACAGTTTGAATATAGCCTTATAATGGTTTTTTAAAGAATTTCATTAAGTTTACAAAAAAGGACGTTTGTGTCATTTTGAAAAAAATCGTAACTGAATAACGTTTTAACCTTAAATTAATTTCATTTTTTCCGTATCCTTATTTACTATATATGAAAAGATATGGTGGAGGCTCTGACAAAAATTACATATAGATGTATTAGGTTACAGCTAAACGTAAAGAGGGCCCTAAAATAATAATAATAATATAATAATAATGGAGTTTAACGTCTGTTCTTTAGACAGTTTTTTGTTTATAATAGGCGCCACCCACATCATTCTATACATTACAATTTTACCTAGCGTTATGATGTGAATGGAGGATGGGGGAAGTAGTGACGGAGCTAGGATTTGGCAGGATTGCGTCTGCAGCCGTCTTCTTAAGAAACTATGCCGATATTCATCTGGAAGTGTGAAGGGAAGCTGCAGAAAACCTCCACAAACATAACCGGCCGTGAGATTTGAACCCTTAACCTACCAGTCGGCGTGCCAGTGCCTAAGCACACTCGGCCACTCCGCTGGTTCCGTAAAATAATATATAAATTGGGTAAATGATTCCCTTCTTTAAATTTGTCCCCCGCAGTGTTCTTTCTAAGGCGTGTGCCTGTTTTTAAGCACACACTGCTTAAAATAATTAGCACGCAAGGATAATACATTTACGCATATTCAAATTCAATTTATTGGAACCATCAGCTGTTATTGTATGAATCGAATTGATCAGACCCTTCGCTTTTTCCAGAAAATCGCCAAACATTATAATTCTTATTACAAATTTTTACTGACGTAAGGCTTTGAAATTAATAACGTAAATAAGTGAGTATTATTCGAAATGAGGTACAAACTGGGGGGTACAAATTCACAAAAATTGTACCAACAGAAAAAAAAATGCATAATATAGTTGTAATGATAAAATTAGAGGGAACATTGGTCCTCAGCAACATAAGTAACCGGCGTGAGTCAACTGAAAGATTTGGTGAATATTGTTAATATGGTAAACGTTTTTCTTCCATAAATATTTTCTGTTGAATTCTGAAACCTATCGTTATATGAAGTTGCTCCAAATAATATGCTAGTAATACATTTCGGGCTTGTGTTCAGGAATGTTTCAAAATTATTTGATTTGTATAAGTTTATTTTTGATTGCAGGCACACAATCTTCTTTGAAATTAAATTTTCGTGTTCCATCAGCCACTTCTGTTGATACTCTATTTTCCCCTATTTGATACATTTATCTTTGTTTATATATTACATCATCTTTGTTTATGTTCCGTGTATAGTAAAAACTAAGTTGAACTAAAAGGACTGTTTTTAGTTGGTTGATAAATTTGAGAACAGAGTTCTTGCTCATTAAATTGAAAGCGTTACTTTATTTACTATACTATTCATGAATCTCTTGGAGCATTTAGTTGTTTTTATAATTTTTTATACTTACGAATTTTCTTATGTCTTTTTTTATCTATTATGTGTATATACTTTTGTAGCGATCTCAAAAAATAGCTGTTTGATGAAAAATTAGAGACTATTATTTATTTTCGGTGAAAATTTTTGTGTAATTTTTATTTACTATTTTCTTAAATTGAATGCCTTACATTTTTAGGTTCGGATAAATAAAAATTTTCTGAATAATAATAATGCATGTTTTATTGAAGTTCGATATTTTAGCAATTGAATAATTTCAGTTGCTTTAAAAACAGGTGCACTTGACAAAATATTTATTACTTGGAATTTTTAGCCAAGTACACATATCACTATGAAGAAAAATCACATGCTTCTATTATGCGATAAAAGATTGACTATTATTATTTATATGTATTAATAAGTAAAAATTGAAATTTTATTGGCTTAAATTTATTTTTTAACAATTCACTAAAATTATTCTAATTTTTTTGTGGGTTTGTTGAGACCGCCGATCGAAAAACAAATCAAATCGCGAGCTGGACTTATAATTCGAATTTATAGGAACAGTATAAAAAAAAAACTCATAGTTCTAGTCTAGGGAAATTATACTGAAAATATTTAAACGTTGAACAGCTCTAAATATGTATGTTCATAGTTATTATTATTATTAGACTTCTATTCTTAAAAAATATATGAATACGTACGCTTCTAAAGAACAGGTTCGGTAGAATTTAAAAATTGTTACGAGGACCGAATAAACCAAGTTGAGGGTTGCACAGTACATCTACTCTCCGAAAGATTTGTCCTTAAGTGCCCTTTGTGAACTGAGTGAATTGCTGTATTTCGACACGTCGCGCCGGCAGAAGCAAGATGCAAGAGTGAATCAAAGTGATCAAGTGAGTAAGTCCGATTGACTGACTGGCTCTTCTGATTGGTAGAACAAATGAATCCAACGTTTTACTTCACTTACCAAAGGCGAGGGGGCGCATACAGAGTAATATTTCGTGTATAAATTAAAAAATCAGAACAAAACTACTTAGTATGGTGCTGGAACGTGGGACTTCAAAACCAGAACCAATTTTTTGGGGGGACAAAAGTTTAAAATTTTTTCTACAGGAGCGCCATTTTTCAACGGTGCCCCGGGCGCCACTTGGGGTAGGTCCGGCCCTGGGAATGTGTGGCAACCCTGAATTACATTGTATGAATTACTGCCTTTGACGCTTGCCCTTCTACTCGGAAAATTATACTTAAAATATCATGACATTTTTTAGAAGCTGATTTATTACATTAAAATATTGTTATTTATTTCAAAAATTAAAATTCATGAATTTTTTAATTCGTTTCAAAATTAAATTGTATTAATTACAAACTGCGTACTAATCAATTCTGTCTATTGGTATTATATCTGCATCATGTTGGCAGTACTGTAGTGTGGGGTGATTATAAAGTAGAATGAGTAAATAATATAGGTATGATATAGGTATCTCTATATAGATTTTGATACATAAACACATCGTTATATGTGATTGCTTGTCGTTAGTTTGTTATTATGTGTAAATCGCTACCAATATCTCGAAATGTTTGTATACCGGGATGGGGATATGTATTACACCAACAACTATTTGTGTACAGGATGTACACAAAATCGACCATAGTAGATATTACATTTTTGTTTATGTTTCGAGAGCTAGAAAATTTGTTTGAACAATTGATCTGTTGACAACTCTTAATTACAACGAATCCCTTCAAGGTCTCTTTGGCCTTTCAACATCTCTTCTTCCGGTGCTTTTTACTCTGACTCTCTTACTTTGTCACTTTTCACAGAACTAAACTTTTTTGTAACGAATCAGCTTTCGAGTAGTTTCAATTGTGTTAAACCTAATGATGAGTTTATACTACTCGAAAGCTGGCTCGTTACAGAAAAGTTAAGTTCAGTGAAAAGTGACAAAGTAAAGTTAGTTATTCTCATATTTTATAATATGAATTTTCACAAAGTAAATCTTTCAAATGTTAATTATTTATTTTACTTGTCCGACCAATACCTATATTAAGTTTTCGTGGACATACTGTATATTGGTATTTAGTAGTAAACGTTCAGAGACACATATAGACAAGTATAGATTAATAACATAACATATAGTATGATTACAAAATTAATTGTTATATAATTTAATCAACGAATAACTTTACATTAAGGCAGAATTTTTAAGAAATTTTATATTAAATATATTATAATTAATAAAATTGGAATTTTCTATACATTTCCTACTTGTACACCGAAAAAACTGAGCAATTGCTGTTGCTAAAGAATAGTATGTTATACACCAAGGGACTAAAGTGTGAGCTTTAATCCCCCGTGTGAAGTTTGTTGTCAGAAGGCCTGTAAAAGCCCTCTGGCAACAAACTTCACACGAGGGATAAAAAAAACACTTTAGTCCTGTGGTTTATATACTATTTTTTGCAATTCCGGATAACTTAAAATTACAAAAATATAAAAAAAATTACTTAAACGTCATTCGAATTGTATGTAATAATATTCTATCAAGTATACTTTGGATAAATCAGTGTAATTGTACAATACAAGCAATACAATATAACTGTCTTTATCTACAAGTTTGAGTTTGTTTATTATTTTCAATTACCTAGCAACGCTATTTAATTTAAGATAAATTTCTGTAAATTGTGCTTGCTGATTGATTTAAAAGCGGTAGAAAAATAATTTTTTAATCCCTTGGGACTAGAAAGTGAATTTTTTAGGCCCTTGGGACTAAAAGTGGCAATTTACTCCCTATTATGAGGGACTAAATCATGTCTTTTGGTCCCGGCATTGCAAAAATTTTATTTAACTTAAAATAGTTGCTCTAAAAACTTTTTATAATTCATAGAAATTCATTCAAAATCACTCAAACAAATAAAAATTAGTTATAATAATATTAAATTATTAGTTGCTTTAACAATTTTTTATAGTCCATAAAAACATAATTTTTTAGTTATTGCTTGCGTTCGCAAGAAAATTTTGTTAGCCTAACGTTAGCTAACGGAACTTGCACCGTTACAAACCAGAGGGCTCGCATTCGAAAAATGAACATATATTAGATATTAAAACAACAATTTCTAACTTGGCGATTGTTGTTTTTATTCCATAATCTTTGAATGTGGCTGTACTTTAGAAGTATTTATTTTTTGAATCAGAGCCCTCTGGTTTGTAACGGTGCAAACTCCGTAGGCTAACATTAGGATAACAAAATTTTCTGGTGAACGTGAGAATTTTTAGTTAAAATTTAATAATTTTTTGTTTGTGACAACTAAAACCTTTTTTAAAAAAGTCAGCTCAATTAAATACTATAAAAAATCTTATTTAATTACTTACTGTTTAAAATGTGTTACAAATTTAATAATCACTCTCTATATGAGATCACCTAATATTTATGATTACCTCTGATAGTATGGACTGCATTAATAATAATCTATATATGCACATTTCGTACACACTATAAACACTATAGTATACACATATATGCCTGTAAGTATGTATATGTTCTTTATTTATTAATCGAGCAATAAATCAATATTGCAGTTGAGTTAGTCAATTGGGCCTGTTTCGTTATCTCCTTTCAGTGTGCCATTATGGACATCATTAAATTATGTATCTTTAATAATTTATATTATTGTACTGTATTCATATTAATATCAACAGATAGGTATCAATTTTCACTTTTGTTTAAACCAGCAGGTAGTAATAACACGACAATTTTGATATCTTAATGATTTATTATTACTGAAATTGTGGAAAATGTCAAAAATTAGAACGGAAAAATCGTTGTTTTAAATCATTATTACTAAATTTATGTTCTGTTATGTCCAAAATTTTTAATTATAAACTAATCTACTCATAGAATAGAAAAGTTTGATATAACGTAAAGCTGTAATGATCTTGACTTTTTTTAAGGTATAAAAGCTATACTGGAATGTTAGGGCACATTAAAGGGTGTTTTATACAGGGCCACTGTAGACCCTACTATGCTACGAGTTTACATCTTTGTGTTTGTCCGATTTTAGAAATCTATTAGGTTAATTTCAGAAGAGATGCAACTCGAGAACAGATGAATCATTTGGCGTATTGGTTAGACAAAACGGTTAGTAACACCTTTATATAAATGTCATACGTGTAGTTTCTAATTGTAACCTTAAAATAGGAAACTTGTCAGGCGTATTGTGTTGAAATAAATTCCATAATGGTTTAATATTACAAATAAATTGTAAAAAAAATTTTTTTGAACGGCAAACAGCATTGGAAAGAGGCAGAAAAATTACATAAAAAAGGTTTTTGAACAATTATTCTATGTCGACTAGTTTCCGGGAAAAACTAATTTTTGTAAACGGAAATTCGCTATCTTATGTAGGATGCTGCGACAGGGGTATTTTAATACATATCAGTTTAATGGCAACTCAACAGCTATTATATTTAAAAATCTGAATTTTTTGTTTCTAACGATCATGTGCCAATACTTAAATCGGAAAAATATGTAATTATTTTTTCGCGGCAATCTTCGTCCCGGTACCAATCATTTTTTTTTTAACAATAATTTAAATTTGGCTTTGTGTAATTTAATTTAAACTATATAGGTAGTAAAAATTAACAGAAATTATCTGAAAATTATTATTTATCACACTTTATTATTTAGAGAAATATGGACTATTCTTATTCAATTTGAGATTTCGAATGCAAATTAATAAATTGGCTTTTAAATTATTTCGAAATTACATTTCAATGATTTAAATTTCCATAATTTTTTATTTATTTTTAGAGCTAGCTAGCTTTCTAAAAGTTCCACTTGAAGCTTAATTTGTTTACTTAATATTTACCGAACGAACGGTAGGTGGCCTAATTTGTAAGGCGCTTGGCTAGCAGTTAAGAGATCCGGGTTCGAGTCCCAGCCGATCCAGTTTTGATAATTTTTCAAACAGTATGTGAATTTTAATTAACATAATCAGTTGGTCATACATACCAAAGTAAATCGAGTATTCAAGTATCAGCTAAAGCTGGACAAAAGTCCGCCATACATTGATAATGTTTCACAGGCACTCGATAACATTTGAAATTAAAAATTCTACTTACAGTCAATGGCGTAGCTGAGGTGACTGGCGTCCCTGGCCAGACTTGAAAGTGGTGCCCCTGATCAAACGATTGTTGATTCAAAATTCGACCATGTACCCAACGTTTAGGAAGACAGGATTTATGGAAAACAATCAAAAATTCCAACGACTTCAATAAAATAATAAATTTATTTCTATTCAGTCCAGACATATTTCGATCCCTTGGATTCGGTGGAATTTTTGATTGTTTTCCATAAATCTTATCCTACGTTGGGTAAGTGGTCGAGTTTTGAATTAACATTATATTTATTAGCTACCCAAAAGATACTTCATAAGAAATCTTTTCACTTTCAAATTGTAGCTTAGTCTAAGACTATATAGGCAGTGTAGCCACATATGTTAATTGTTTTTTTTTATCTCAGTCTATGTTTCTAAGTAATTTTTTCAATGTTTTTAGTATCAAAATCAGGTGACATTTTAAACGATAAAGTGAAACCAACCCGGCGGCGCCCCTACTTCGGTGCCTCTTGCGGGGGCTATCCCTGCCACCCGCTTGCTACGCCACTGCTTACAGTATAAAACCCTAAATGGAATTTTGGGCAAATTCATTATAAATATTCCACATTTGTAAACTGTAGCAGACTGTGCAAAACAAAATCTGATACACATTTTTGAAATGAACAAAAATAATATGTATTTATATATGTTAAATACATATACGATTTATACGATAGAGGAACATGGGGATGAGTATACAATAGGGGGTTGTCGTGGATACATACATACATGTAGGGTAACATTGGAATGAATAGTATTCGTCGTTGTTGTTTGTTGCTACTGCATTGATATAAACGTTGATGGATCGCTGTGATAATGTTTTCTCGTCAATCCCTGTCAAGCGCAACCTTCCGGACCTTCATTCCAGCCACCGGCACCGCCACTATGCCGCCTCGCACAGCCGCCAATCTATTCATTCATTCACCTACAAACATGTATGTATGGTTGTACTCTAAAATAATACTTTGTGATGAACAGTGACGCACAATATCTTGGGGTGAGCGTGAGGGTGCAACCCATATGAAACCCACATAGTATGTATGTATGTATGTGTATGCGTTTGATTCGATGTATTCTGTACGTTTTCGTTACGACTAACTTATTAAATATTATTGGTTTATTGATTTTCTATGTAGAATTGGAATTAAAAAAAAAAAAAACATATCTATGTATTAACAAATGAAGAAAGTTAAAAATTTTTGATTCTCAAGTTAATTCTATCGAGGAAATAGTTTTCTTAAGAAAATTATTAAATTTTGTGTATTAATAATTCAGAAGGTAGAGGTACTGATTACAATTTGTTTTAATGAAAAAAAATATTTAATATCGAAACAGAGAAACTCGTCGATGTACAATTTAAACGTCGAAATTCGCTACTGGGTCAATCGAATAGAAATGAAGCAGCCGTATTTGATTTTCCTAACTTTTTTACCAGTTACTCGCCAATAATTGGTGAGTGCAAAACGAGGGTTAAAAAAATCTTCAGACTCATACTTCTTTTTAGTGGCCATTAATGAGTTTGCTTTGGGAGAGTTCTTAGACTGAAAAGTTTTGCGTAAGTGCTAACTCTAACCCTGTTAATTTTCCAGATATCAAGACAAACTGGAAACCAAAATTATCATCTGCTCTAGATTTCTTTTCTTTACATAATATTACATAAAGTGAACATAAAGTAAATACCCCTTTCACAGCATCCTACATAACATAGCGAATTTCCGTTTACAAAAATTAGTTTTTCTCGAAAACTAGTTGACCTAGAATAATAGTTTAAAGACCTTTTTGTGTGATTTTTTCTCCCAGTTTCAAAGTGTAAAAAATATCACAAAATTTTTTGAATAAAGAGAAATTTTGGCAAAAAACTAATTTTTTTCACGAAAATTGCCAAAAACACTATGTTCCGGGTATCGGACGTGTTTGGTTAACGAACTCGTCCAGCGGTTTGGAACTTCCAATATTTTCACCAAATTTCGTAATAGTAAGACATTTCGTTCGAAAGTTATCGTGCGGACACACACACACAAACACACACACATACACACACACACACACACACACACAAACACACACACATACACACACACACACACACACACACACACACACACACACATATATATATATATATATATATATATATATATATATATATATATATATATATATATATATATATATATATATATATATATATATATATATATATATATATATATAATTTTAGTAAATATTATTTTCGATTTCTAGGAACCTCAAAACAAATTTCTGCCATAGTCCCGGGCTCAAGTCGCGTCATGACAGTGGTTGTAATAGGCTGAATTCCATTCGCTAAAATTAATCTAAAACAGGATTTTTGATGCTGCAGAATTACTAAAAGGAAGAAAGACTCATCTTCAATTTTTCTTCCTTGTATAGACTTATTATAGGACTACTAGCTGAAGAAGTTTCGAGCTTGAGCATTTTGTGCTTTCTTTATTTGATTTTTCAAAAATGGCCAAAACCGTATTTTGGCAATATGTATTTAATTAAAGTTGAATATCTCAAAAGGAACTGAGTGAAAAATTATAAAATTAATACAGCTCTTTTTCACATAGACCTACGATACGAATTTTGCGAGGGAGACTAATATTAGGAAAATTGAATTTTAGGATATTATAGAGTTAAAAATTGCATTATCCGAATATAAGATTTAACGGCAATTAATGGTAAAAATTCATTTCCCTAATATTTAATAACAACTAACAAAATGTTTTCGTTATATTTTATGATTAGGACTCAACTGGTTTCAAAGTGATAGTGCATCAAATTTGGCCAAAATTTGGATTATGCACATACTAAGTTATCCATCTAACTCCATAATTGCCTAATATCCTAAAAAATCAATTTTCGTTATTCTATGATATCTTCCAATAATATTTTATTTTTACCAAATTTGTTGAAAAAATTGGCAGCATGGGTTCTTCAGCCAGACACTTTTGATACCCGGAACCTCAGAAAAGTTAATTTTGTTTCAAAATTTGCAAAATTCAAATTTTCCAAAATTTGTTTTTACGACACCATGACAGAGATCAGACTGCGTACTGTGTAAAGCTACAAACTTTCTTCTTACTTAGGAGACCTTTTCTTAGCTCAGCACCTGTTATTTTAAACTACTCACAGTATCAGCGTCTAAATAAGAAAATTATAAAAATTACCAATAATTTTGAAACAATGTGTTTGTTTTTGGAAAAAAGAAACGGAAAAAGTAGAAACTGTATGTATGAGTTATTAGTTCTGAACCATATCAAAAAAAAAGAAAATTTTTTCCCGTAAAGACATTAGTTGTGCGTTCAATTTATTTATGCCATACTACATAGTACATACTATAATATAACGCCTCCCTCCCTCATTGCCGCCCACCCGTTGCGCCCTCTGTACGTCGTCATGTTGAATCGCACCAATGCGTCGTTTTTTATTCGCCGTCGTTCACTCACTGTTTGTTATTCGATAATACAATAGTTGAGACACTTTCAAATAATGTTTTCGGATATAATGATGTACGTATGTACGTACATATACATATCCATGGATCATACACTACGGTAGTAAATTATTCGAATAAGACCAGTTTTAAAAATTATATTTTCGTAATGAAATTGTCAAATTGAAACTATATATATATATATATATATATATATATATATATATATATATATATATATATATATATATTATTACATATGGTAAGGAAAGATAACTTTGCTCCTATGGGTGTAATTTTACACCATAGATGGGAAAAGGTTCAACTCCATCTGGCGGACAAATTAGTAACCATTTTCAAATAGTTTTCGTATTTCCCGCTAAATAGTATTATCTATCACAACTCTTATGAGAATGAATATTCTATGCATCATTTTGGATTGTGTTTGCAAAGGAAATCTTTATACTTTCATTTTTTCTGAACTTATTATTAAGAAAAATTGTTATTTTGCACACATAAATAATTGTAAATGTTGTCGATTTATGTAGAGAAACTAATTGTCAGACTATAACATTTAAACAGTAGTTTTCTCATCGATAACTATTATTTATAATCTATTATGTTTTTGAAGTTGAAAAACCGGATTACTTGGCACCAGCTCAAAAATGGTTCTGGAAATATAGCACCATTTATTTTTTATAACAGACGCTATTAGGTAGGTTCATTTTTTTATGTTTGTGATCGCACATTTTTCTTAAATTTTATAGCTTCAGTTTTTTCATCATTCATATTACTTGCAATAAATTTTACCATCTTAAATACAATTTATCGGATTCAGTGAGTTATTTGCTCTGATTCAGATAATGAAAAATGAAGTTTTATCAGTTCCCACTGGTCTTGATAGACGTTATAACGTTTCTAAATAGATTTTCTTTTGCAACAAATAATTTGTTAATTTAAAACAAATTTATATTTGAGATTTCAGATCATTTAATTAAGTCATCATTATCATAAAAAATTAGGTACTGTAAGTGAGTTGACTTTGCTCCACTTTTAGAAGTTTTATTTTTTTTTTTTAAATAGGTACTTTTGTTCAAATATATAATTTTAAAAAATAATTTATTAAATTAACTTTGATATTTCCTTACACAGTCAGGAAAGTGTTTTAAGCTCCTGCATACTTCCTTTATACCATTAAATATTTTTTATTAATTTTTAATAAATGATCCAAACATATCATAGGGGTGGGTTACTAAGCACCACCTTTTATAAATTAAAAAAAATTTAATAGTATAAAGGGATCAATTAAAATTCAACCATCAGTTTTGTTTTTGTAGCTAAAAATAAGTGAAGACCCAATTCTAAATAATTACCTAAAAGTTTATAGAAGTCATACATATTTTTAAGTGAGGAATCTTTGACAAAAATATGATGCATGATTTTACGAACGCTGTATATAATATTGGTGGCGTTCGGAACGAAAATTTTGTTAGCCTAACGGGCCTAACGTTAGCTAACGGAGTCTCCCATAGGTGTGGGAGAGACGCCGCTTTGCAAGCTCTACAAAAATGTTAATTATGAACCCTTTATAACTTAAAATTTAAAATTATTTATAAATAATTTTAAAGAACAATGTTTACATTTATTGTGTACCAAATTTCAACTCAATTAAATGCGTACTTTAAGAATTATCAAGTGTTTTCAAAATGTGCGGCATTTCAACCGCATTCATCCTATATTTTATTATAATTTAAAATATCATCAAACACCACCACTGTGCCTCAGTTTTTTAAGCGTACTGTATATACCTACATACAATGTAACATTGCTCACTCATTTGACTCACTTTTGCGTTGCTCGTTTTGTGCTCCACACGCCGCTCGCACACACAATTCACATTGCAGAGGGATATTTTTCATCTTTTCTACATTTAGACATGACATATGTGTTTATGTCACATAATGAATAATACGGCTACGATTATTTTTCACTAAGAGTTCACTTTTTCTTTTTTTTCCTATTTTCACCATCCACATCCCCGCTTGCTCTTCCAGCCTCCCCCCAGCCCAAGTACCATTCATCTTACACCGTGCCGCACTTCACCCCGCCACTTTCGCCGACGTCAAGATATCAGTTTTATATCAAAATTGTGTTAATAATTTATTACGTAACCGGATATTATTAATTGGGTTTAATTTCAAGTGATACTATATAGTGAAAATTGGAAAATAATACAGGCGTGACTGGTTCATTCGGAATAGGTTATGCCAGAAATTTATTTCATTAAAACATTCCATACTATCAATGGGGTTCTATTACCGCTGTCCATTTTTGTGGAAGTTATATGTATAAAATATTTTTTTAAAGCCGTTTTCGATTTGTTAGTGAATTATTAGTCACATTTTTGTATTATTTATTACTATTATTTAAGTCTTTTCCTGAAAAATAATTTCTTAATAAACGGTATAGAATAACAGCTATTCCAGATATCTTTCCTTCTGATTTTCGAAAATGTTTGAGATTTATACTGATATCTTACTGAATATGATGTACATAATTGTATTTATTGCTTTAAGCAGAAATTTTTTCACATATTTTATTTGTTCTTATTCTGTCTGTCAGACCGCGGGAATACTGATTAGGTCATTAGTTCAATTTCTACCAAGATTTGGTTAAAATCATGTAGAATATTTTGCATCTGTTTTGCTGTTTTCTTTCATTCTTTTCTTTCTGGATGTCCGATACCGGTCAAAATCATATGACCAACATTCAAACTGTAGCAGTAGCTATTGGTGATAGGTATAGTACTTTCCTTAAAAAAGATATTTTGCAATCCTGTGACTTAGTGCCTCATAACAGGGAGTGGAATGCCACTTTTAGTTCTTAGGGAGCAAAAAATACTTTTGCTCCCGCTTTTAAACCTGCCAGCAAATGAAATTTATAAAATAGTACCAATAAGCAATCGAAATTTTAACTTATTCAAACTTTTAAATAATGACAAACAATTATATTAATATGGTCTTTTTCTCTTAATGTCTATAATTTTACAGTATTTGGAAAATCGTGTAGGTATACAATACAATAGGATTAAAATATGTCTTTTGTTCCTCATGTGATAGTTTAGGCTCTTAGGCTTAACCTTAAGCAACAAATATTGCTAGATAACAAAGATATCTCAGATTGAATTTACAAAAACATACCAAAGGCCACTGACGAGACCCGGCGTTTCCACCGTATATTTTAACAAAAATTTTGTCGCGATTCGATTTAAAAGTTTTAAAATTTTAAAATGTGCAGATTTTTCTGAAAAGTTTCATTTCCAGTTTATATGATACTTAAATATTTTTATTTCTTTAATTGACGTGCTCAATCTGTTAACCTACTTAAATCAAGTTGTTCACTCTCTGAATACTGTGAGTATTCAGAAATTATTTCTAACGTACAATTTTGAATGAAGCTTTTTTCGAAACAATTCAAAATACAGTGCACGTCATAACGATACTTTTTATTATACATTTCCAAGAGTTGCACGGCATCAAAACTTTTTGTAAAATGGAACAAGGCGGACAAAAAAACGAAAAAGCAATGATATTCTCTAACTAGAAAGGAATACAAATAATTTTTCTTTTCGTTGGTATGTGGAAGCTACAGCTTATGTAGTTGAACTATGGTACACTCTTACAGCCAATAAAGTATAAACATACAAACGTTACTCACTCTATAGAGAATATTCCGTAACTACAAAATATTATACTTACAAGAAGTTTACAAAACGACAAACTGTGCATTCTAACAAGGTTATACACCACTCTTACACAATATAATAATACATTTTGCAATCATAAACCATTAATTCTCAATTCATACGGTCTATTTTTAAAGAAAGATATCTTACTGCTGTTTTGATTTGGATTAACAAACGTGATGAAAAAGTAAGCGAATATCTTGTATACTATAGAAAATTCTTTAATAATTTCAGAGAAAAGTGGACGTGTTATACATACTTCCTGCTGTGACTAAAAACTAATACGAACAAAGTAAATCTCAGCTATACTGGAGCACTTAGAAAAGTTAATAAATAAAATTTTTTAGTAATATTCCCTAATATTCACTATCAGTCACTACCATAATTAATTTGGAAGAACATACAGAATTTTTATTTGTATCGAAATAAAACACGTGTTGTGTATCTAGACAAAATTATTGGATGCCACGCGCAGATAGTCTTTTGGTTAGTGGCTACAGAAATAAAATATTTTTCCGGGATAAAAATAGCCTGTAACATTCTTTGTTCCCTAGCTATATCTGTGTAAGGCTAAAAGTCGATTAGTTAAGCGGTTAAGGTGTGGAAGAAAGTCAAACATACAACCAAATAAACAAACAAACCAACAAACAAGGAAACTCACGTTCACATTTATAATATTAGTTAGGATTTATACAGAATTTTACATTAAATCGTAATTAAAAGCCTTATATTTGTTTTTTTGGCAATGAATCTTTTAACCTTCTATATAAGGAGCCAAACTACTATTATGATAGTATTTCGAGTGTAGCAGAAAACTGACGTAAAATCTTCCCCACTTCGCATTACTATGTTGTGTGTATGTATGACAATAAACTTCGATTTTTGATATAAAAACTAAGTGGTGAGGTTAGTTAAGGTTACCCTTTGCCCGAAGGTTAGGCCAGTTTTGACAGTAGACAATATATTTCACCAATATTTCATATATTACTTGTATTTGTGTATAGTGTAATATTTTGGTGAAATATTGGTGAAATATATTTATATCAAAATTAGAAGTTTATTGTCAAAACTGGCCTAACCTTCGGGCAAAGGGTAACCTTAAATACAAGTTTAACGATCGATATCTCGAAAACTAAGGCGAATTTCAAAATTTTTTACTCTTTATTTTTTGCTTAGAATGCCAAAATCTAGCAGATCCGCTTGTCAAATTTTGTCGCCTCGGATATCGTACTCTCCCCCAACCAACTATTAAAAAAAATGCGAAATTTGGAAATTAAAAAATTAAATTCATTTTAAATTTTGTTCATCTTTACTGACCTTTAATTTAAAAGTTTTATATCAATATAATATCTAGTATGTCTTTATACTGTATGTATGAGATATAACACTTTTCTAATAACACGTCAGCTGGCGCGGTAAACCCAAACAAAATTTTAATATTCTACATTCTCTATACACATATACAAGTACGTATATTGTATCCTCCTTATTAAAAGTTTTACAGTGTCAACCGCCACTGAACGTTACTGCTGTTATAATATGCCATTATTAATTTTTGTGGTCGTTTTCGTATCTAGCTAGGCACAAAACGAGGAGGGTTGTTTTTATTTTTTTCGATACGGTAAATTGTGTATGTATAAGATATTGTTGTATAATCGATCAATTTGAACATATTTTATTTTTGTACCTTCACCGTGAAGGGTGGATTGTGAATGCATCAATAGTGTTATTTATGTGTGTATATATGATTAGTACCTACAAGGTTTCTCAAAAGAATCGAAATCAGTATTTAGAAATTTAGAAATTTAGAAACTGAATCTACAAAATGAGTAACATACTTGCCTTTTTTTAGCGTTTTCGTAAACTATAGATGTTTAGGATTTTAAAGCCGTTTTCTTCCTTCCTATTTGCAAATGAAATTCTTTTATCATAAAAGTTCTCAACTTGGTTTTTAATTAATAATCATTTTTTAAAATGAAGGTGTCCATTACATTAACCTTTCAAGTCCATTCTAGAGTTCATGCACCCAGCAATTTTTCATATTATATCAATCGATTTTGTGAGGACTTTCAGTTTTAACAGCTTTATTCCTACCATTTCAATATTTTTGCTAATAATTCAATATTTTTTGGGCGGTTCCTAATTTCCATTATACTTATATTGATCCCAATTTTTACCATTGCCGCAATGGGACCAATATACAAGTTGACTTTGTATTTTAATAAATTTACACCGAAAAAAACTAGTAATTGTGCAAATTTCAGATTTTATCACCAACCTCATTAGAGATACAGCGGTTTAAAGTTCCAAAATTGCGAAAAAGTCAATTTTTGGAAGTTTGAAAAAATTAAAGGATACAAGTTTCACAACTGAAATTTTTTTGAGTAGTTCTACGGATATACAACTATTCCCATAAAAAATGCCAAGCTGTATAAAACTCCCCTTTTATGAGAAAAAAAAATGTTCAAAAAGTGAATTTTGCTGAATTTTGATATTCAACTTTAGATGAAGTTTTCTTGTGGACGGGAGGAAAATAGGCCAAATATGGACATAATTCAAAATAAAGAGAGATTTATTACGGTTTATGAACGGTTATGAAATATGTGCATTGGTGTAAAAGGCTGCAAACACAAAAATCAGCGCAAATTGAAAAACAAAAATGACCGCAATGCTTAAACGGTTTAAGATAATTTTTTTAAGATTTGTTCTTATTACCTCAAATACAATAGAAACAACTGGGAAAATAATTTTTCCCAAAATGGTCGAGTAACCATCTCTGGACCACTTCATATGGATTGATCCATCTGTATTTTATAAGTTTCTTGTCTTTATAAAACATTTATGCAAAGGATGTTTACAGTTACAAAGTTTTTTTACACATAGTTTCTAATTCCTTTTTCCAATTGGCTGCTTCAACTGACTTAGAGTAAGTTTCCCATATCAAAATTCAAATAAAAATTCTATGTATTATTCAATTATTCAAAAATTGAGGCGTCAAACTCGTTGTACATTATAAATAATTCCGCCTTGTCCGTTTTCTATATTCAAGAGAAAAATAACATATAATAATTCTCTAATGAATATTATACATATTTGAATATTAAAAAGTCACGAGAAAAAAATACCATATTTATGCAACATTTGAAAATTTCTTAATAAAAAATCATTTACATAATATAAACGAAAGAAAAAAGATATGATCATTTTTAAATGAGGAATTTTGTTCACAAGCAACGCGTCTAATAAAATATTCTCAATACGTTAACACCAATTGCGTATGCAAATATATTCCTAAAAACTGATTTACATGGAGCAGAAACCCATACATCAGTTTGATCGTGTTCATGGCTATTTCAACTCCATTTGAAGAAGACATGTTATTTACAACGGTGTCCATGTTATATTCAGTTAAACGTTTTTGAAATAGTTCGTGATTTTGTTAATTTTAATTACATATAAATGCCGGCGGTCAGTCGTATAATGAGCAGGGGCGTAGCTATCACCGTATCAGTCGTATCAATGATACAGGGCCCCCGGGTTACAGAGGCCCCTAAGGTGTGTAAGCGAAAATTAGTAAAATGTTATTCACAATGTCACTTAATCTCGTGCTTCCCGGGAAATAAACATATAAAAAAAATGTCATACGTGCCTATAATAGAGTTTTCACTTCAGAAATGACAACAGTCAAAAAGCAACCCCTTTTTTCCTCGGTTAAGCGTGCGCCCGAAAGTTGGCAACATGGGTAACTTCAAATATGAGACTTCGATGGGGCAGGAACGGCTATCGGACTTGTTACTATTGTCTATAGGGGCAGAAATTTTAGAAAAATTGAAACCGTCTTCAGCTATAGATGACTTAACAAATCAATTTGCCGGAAAAAAGGCAAGAAAAATGTATATTTAACTTGAATTGTTTGGCTGTTGGCTCAATTTCTAGGAGGAAGCGATAACTTATAATCAATAAATATTTAATTTAATTTAATGCAAGCATTTTTGTTTCTTTTGTGAGAAATCTTTACCCTTCATTTGGGCCCCCCAACTAATTTTGATACAGGGCCCCTCCAAGGCACGCTACGCCACTGATAATCAGCCAGATGATAGGCAAATATCCTAGCCATCGGTAGGCAAATCATTCTTAGTCTCTTATAGTACGTATATTAGGAAACTAAAAGCAGCTTATTTAAATTATAAAATGTCAAACATATTTAAAATATTTTGCAGATAATCTCACCACATTTCCGTAAGAAGTCTGATGCACTGACACAAGTCCAAAAAAAACTGCGTTGGAATTTTTTTTCCAGTGCATCACTGGTTCCACCCAGACTAAAGTTAATCTTATTTCCAGACGCTATACTCTATCCAAAAATATGTCTCCGATTTTTCGTTTTTCTCCTTGTTAAAACCGTTTTTATTTTATGTTTTAACCGTTTGTATTTTATGTTTTGGACGGATCTGTGTTTGAAAAATTGTAGTTAAATGAACCCTGTTGTGTATACACTTATTGTATACCATTTAAAAATTATATTTTTGATAACTGTCAGAAAAAGAAACGAACAATAAAAAACAAAATGAACTAAACCAAGCAACGTCAGATAACATACCGAGAACCTAAGCCACCTTTATTTAGATTATTTCTTACGTAAGACACTTTTAAAAAGAAAAAAATCTTATCTAAGCCTATAGTCAATTTCTAGTATATTTTGGTTTTTCGATCAAGTACGTCAAAATAATCAATTAGACTAAATTTCAAGTTGAAAAGTTTTCGGAAAATTTTATGAAAACAAATGACAGTTTACTCTAATTTTTATACTTTTTATAACTTAAGATAGGTAGATAAGATAGATTTCACAAAAATTTGTAAAAATATTGCACGTAATCAGCTTTGCTGCACAGAGATAGCTTGGGGAACAGAGAATGTTAAAATAAAACTACATTTTACCCTAGGAAAGTTACTCAGGTTTCCAGGTACCTATCCAACAAGTATCCAGTTAGTCAGATTTAATTTGCCGGTTTCATTCATTTCATGACCATTAACATGTTAAAAGAGTGATTAAGACATTGATATATTATATGTGAAGCTGTATATTAAAAGGTATGATTTAAACAAAAAAAGCTTAAAACAATATTTTAACTTTTAAGTTTTGACAAAACCCAATGTTACGAAGTCTACCACGCAATATTGGTTACAATTGAAAAAATGAGTAGATGAATGTGTTACGTAACATTTTTTATAATTTTACAATATTAGAAGCGTTTGAAAGTTTTTATCTACGTATACCTATACTTCCCATGCAAAAGCATGGGTTTATTATTGAATTTCTACAAAACTATTAGGCGTAATGAAACCAAATTGTAATATACGACACTTCAGCAAAGAATATTACAAAATTTTGCAAAAAATGACTTTTAAAAAAAATGTTACATAACACCTTCATCCACTCATGTCTTCAGTTGTACTTTTACTTTAAAACTGAAACTTAATTTTCTTCGAAAAAGGTTTGTGTTGGAACTGCAGTTACAGTTTCCTCGTGGATGACGTATCATTCTGATTTTCTCAAATATGTATAATATCGGATTAATACTTTTTTCTATGATTTTCAAATACACTAGTGACTAGACACCTATGTATACCTACATATGAGTCGTATAGTTCCAAAAGTGGCCTTGTCTACAAAAAATCGATTTGGATTTAGTGACGTCGTTATAATTTAATATCCATCTGTAGCAATAATTAGTAAGTATCAAGAAAATTCGTACCCTGTGTAAATTAATTTTAAAAACCGAGGTTATTTCCAAAACCAGTCTTATGCACTCATGTGTCAGTTTCATAACTAGGCTTATCCATAGTTATTTCCAAAATCTTATCCACAGTCTCCGCCATTACACAATAGGTACTCAATTCCATAGCTTGTCTAATTCAAGTAAAATCCTCTACTGCTTTTAAAGCTTTTTCAATAACCTCCAGAACACTTTGGAGTCAAAGATACTTTCCCCTGAAAGCAAAATTAAAGCTGCTAACTTAAATTATATCAAATCTTTATTCACAAAACATTTTGGAAATGAATGGGAAAGTATTGAAGAATTGGAATTCTGAAATAATGGTCCGGACATAAACACTATTGAACACATAAAAAACACGACTGCTGTCACCAAAAAGTGAAAAGTTAGATAAGTTATCGCTGAATTTGTATCGCAGTTAGGAAACAGTTTAGTTTAGAGCACTGGTTTTTGTATGTTCCTTACCTCTAACTCATCTTTACTCCACACTTAACTAAATTCCTTGTTTTGGCGAGCTGCATGCATCGTTTTGTGGAGCTCTTAGAATCCTACAAGCAAACATATAGGTAGATAACACTTGCACAAATATATGCACTTGAGCGAAAAGAAAATAGAAAATTAGGAAAATTTCAAAATTAAACATTTTCGTATAACTTGAAAACGCAAAGCTAGCTTGGCCCATTGCTGCAGCTACGGAATACATGTGCAAGGGTGAACATTACCATGGCACTCATTACCCTGGTTGAGCCTTAGGTAAATTCACCTATCTTATCTGTAGGAGCCTTTATGGGAGTAGTTTATGTTGGAAATATAATAGCCTCGTAAATAAATGTTTTGAAGTTCAATTCTGTGTCGTTTACTTTAAAAGTTTAAACCCTTCAGAATATGTCATTTCCAAATCCTTTCTAATCCATTAGGATTAGTTACAAAACTGACCTTATCCGTGGTTTAGTTCCAAGAGTGGCTTTGTCCAAAATTTAAAAGCTATTTAATAGAAAACTATGCAATATTTCATAATTTTTATTAATGTTCCTTAATCCAACATCAGTTTAATGTTGAAAAAAATTACCATCTGCATATTTTAGAGGTCATGTGGGTTTACTAGTAACAGTTTTTTGCGTTTCCTGAAAAATTTTACACAATGGACAAGGCCGGTTTTGGAACTATACGACTCATATATGTTAGTTATATAGTTGGTACACAAATGTCGGGGTCATTTTGACAACATGAAATATCCTATATTTACATATAGGCACACATCAATTTTTCATTATTCAGTCAAAAACGGAAAGCCATTTATTTATTTACTTACTTATACACACATATACAAACCAAACAGTCAAGCGAGATAGATAGAAAGATAACTCAAAATAGAGTGAGAAGCTCACAACACTATGTAGCTGGGCTATAGATAGGTAAGTGTAAAATGTACTCTTACCTGTAACACATACATACGTAGACATTTCTACATGCACATACATATATACAGAGCTATTATTTGTAGGTGGCTTTATAAATAGGAGAAATCGCGGCACAATATACAAACTGAAACACGGCACTGATATCGGTTCAATTCAATATACCATTTGAAACCACCACGTATGAACGATTACATAAAAAATGTTTTTAGTTTTTTTTTCTGTAAAAAACAGTTGTACCGAGTGTCTTCTGATATTCATATAGGCCTATTGTCCCATTTTAGACATCAGTGTTGTACACCACACGAGTACATTGCAATTGTCAGAGAGAGGAGTTTTGCCGTATTTTTGGACATAATGTTAAATTTTGGTTTCACCTAAAATATTTTTTTTCGGTATACCTATCAGGACAAATCAAGTTTTCTATACTAATCAATCTTACCAGATCGGTTAAAACTTATGTAAATTGTTTTTACTCAAAAATCAATTATTAAAAGTTAAAAATGTAAATTTATTTTGGGTATATCACTTTCAAAAAAGTAATTTTTTGCTCTATTTAGAATTACTAAAATTGGTTGGTAAGGTATTTGGCTGAAAACTCTAAAACTACTGTAAAAAAAGTTAGAACTCGTAAAGTTAGTACACAACATTATCAAATTCGACTTTTCTATACTTAATCTTCGTAACTATTTAAAACTAGCTGTACCCACGACGTCGTTCGCGCAACGCATTTTTATAAACTCAATGAGAAATATATAAGTGTAATAATTATACAGAACTTGCATAGAACAATAATTTTTGCGTAATGCACGCACACTTTTAAAATGGTTTTTTTATTTTCCCATGGGAATGAAACACTTTCCCGTAAAAAAAAAGTATTCTAAGTGCTGACGCAGGTAATAAGCTATCATCACACCTTTCATTAAAATCTGTTCAATAGTTTTTCGGAATGTGTGCACATGCTCAAAATAGTTTTTCTATTTTCCCATGGAAATGAAACATTTTCCCTGAGTATCTTGGATGTAGACGCAGGCAATAACTTATCACCATACCAAATTTCATCAAAATCCGTCCAGTAGTTTTTGCGTAATTCTGCACATGCTCAAAATAGTTTTTCTATTTTCCCGTGGGAATGAAAAATTTTAAAAATCGCTATTTTGATATCTATATCGATATCTATTTACAGTACCACTACAATTTTCAAAAAATATTCCATGTACAGAAATGGTCTCGTTACAGTTTTATTATGTATGGATAAGTAAAGAGCTTTCTCCAAAAGAATGCCAGAATTTTAAGAAGATTATTTATACTTATGGGATATCAAATTCAAGGGACTAAGTGATCTTAACTACGTAGCTTTATATTCACTTACTTGTCCGCATATACATCACTTGTACTTAACTATGTAGATATAGGCCCGATTTACTAGTAATGAGCAAATGCAAGACCAAGACCAAGACTTGGCAGTCTTGGTCTTGGTCTTGTTCTTGCATTAAGAATCTTGGTCTTGGTCTTGCTAGAGCAGTTTGAGTCTTGGTCTTGGTCTTGGTCTTGCAAAATGCAGTCTTGGTCTTGGTCTTGGTCTTGGTATTGCTAAAGAATCTTGCACTTTCTTGCATTTTTTTATCAGCGAATTTTTTCCTTCTAAAATCAGAATTTTCTCTACGGTATTAATTATACTTTTAAACTATTTAAATAATTTAGCAAGAGTCTTGCTTTTTTCTTGCTATAGTCTTGGTCTTGCTCACTTGAGTCTTGGTATTGGTCTTGCAGCCGTACTTATAGTCTTGGTCTTGGTCTTGCAAAATGCAGTCTTGGTCTTGGTCTTGCAAAAAATGCAAGACCAAGACAAGACTGCAAGACCAAGACTAATTTTGCTCATCACTACGATTTACATTAACGCTCTGCTCTCACTCCGATATCACTCCGCTCCAGGTTCGATAAAATATTCTTATACAATAAACAATGAGTGTATTCACATCATCGCTCTGATATCGGTCCGATATCATTCACGGTTGGCTCTCGCTCCAATGTCACTCCAATATCAATACCACTCAGGTAATATTTTATCGGAGCGATATCAGACTTGTTATGGCTTGTACCTATAGTGTAAACACTTTTTTGATTCCACTCCACTCCGCTTGCATTCAGTTGTTATGAAAAGATATTTGTATCGAATTGAGACTGAACTGGGAGTGTACCTAGAGCAGCATTATAATGTGAATAGAGAACGAATAGGTACCAGCATGATATCAGCACTGTAATGTGAACACAAGATTATATCGAATCGGGAGCGTAGTGATATCGGAGTGAGAGCAGAGCGTTAATGTAAATCGGACCATATTCACCTTGTCTGAAGCAAACTTTAATTGGTAGGTAAAACACTCTATATATTTGCTCTGTTAAAAAAAAATTAATATAAAAATATAATTTTTGATTATCATTTAGTTTTATTTAAGATAACAGTATTTATTTTTGTATAATAAAATTTACATAAATCAAAACGTTCGATTTGATTTCGATATTAATCGATAATCAAATCGATAATGGTTTATACAAATATTATATAATTAAGATAAATTGCCCGGAAATTATAATATAATCCATCAAAACAGTTCTTTTGAGGCAACACAACAAATAATATAATAAAAAAAACCCATAGAATTTTCTAACTTGATTTCTCAACAATATTTCTTCGAAAAACTAAAAGAAATTTTTACACTGAATTAAGTAATCAAAGTGTAAATGCTGCTGATTTGAAAAATAGAAAGATTGCCAAATACTGATAATTATACATACAAATGCCTTCTAACACCTTTTTCATATAAAAGAAATAATAGATTAGAATAGAGTGAGTGGTGTGATCGCAGTTGGCCGTTAGTTGGTCGAACGACAATTTAACATTCACAAAAGAATCATTAATAACGTGAATTCAAACACAATGGGCCCACAAGTTATCTAATAGCCAACACACATACTGCGAAAAACTGAATAATATTCAATACCTACATAGGTATATGGAAATGTAGCAATGGAAATATTCGTTTACTATTGCCTAAGAAAATTATTGTTAAAGGAAATTTCAATGTTCGGGCTTCACCATCCTATTACATTGGCCGTTTACGTCACTCCAAGAAATATAAGTCATAATATTTCATAATTTCCTGTATTTTGAAGCTGAATTTTAAGATTAGTTGGAAATTCATGTTGGAATTTTGAAATTTTGATGATAGAAATTAAAACGCCGTGAGCAGCGGGGCCCCATCACGGTAGTCGAATTTTCCCCTTCATCTTCGGTATTGAATGTCTACAAGCGAAATGTGATTGAAAGTCTACAACCGAATTGTCATTTTGTTGGTTTCAAAACTGGTGATGAGTGTTCGGCTGATCGAGGCTTTAAAAAAAGGTTTTAAGTATTTAAGGGCTGTATCTCAGTAAATTTCAATTTTGTGCCGAAAACAGGTAGCAGAAAAAAAGCCAACACAATTCGTACGAGGACATTCCTGCCCATGTTTATCCGCTAATTGCCTTTATGTTTTAGTTTTAAAAATTAAAAAAGGACCTTAAATAGTAAACTGGAAGGCCTTTATAAAGATATTTTTTCTTTCCAAAAAAATCCAAAATTTCTATTTTATAAATACTAAAAATCCAAAATTCCTAATTTATAAATAAACAGTGACTTTAATAACATTTTTAAATTACTTAATATGTATGTATTTCATTTGTCATAAAAGTAAGTTCACTTTTTTTTAAATTTTTTAAAATTACTATTCGCCTACTTGTATTTAGAATAAACATAATGCTTTTAAAACACATTTAACAATAGCATTCAATTCCGATGTAAAAATGGGAGAAGTGGGGGGAAAAGTGATGCGGACTCCCTACAAGGTACTAGCTGGATACTAACTGAATACACGTACAAAATTTCAGCCCTCTAGGTTTCCTTATGGAGTCTCTAGACGTGTTAGAAAACAAGCAAAAAAATTAAGGAAATATTGGCGTAAAAATCGTGGGGGTAAGGGTTAAAAGTTGAAACCTCCAAAAAACAGTGTCTGGCTATTAGCTTAACCTGTACACCAAATTTCAGCCCTCTAGGTTTATTTGGGGAGATTTTGACCCGAACGAAACCGTTAAAAAACAAGAAAGATCATGTTCTTTTGGGTATAAAAATGGTGGGGGTAGGGGTTAAAAGTCGAGACCCCAAAAGGCACTCCCTTGATACTAACTCAATCCGAATACAAAATTTCAGCCCTCTAGGTTTATTCGGGTGACCTGTGCAAGTGGTACAAACTTCGAAAACGTCGAAAATGCATGAAATTGTAGCTTAAAAATAAGTCTAATTTTTCGGAGAAAATTCGACTAATGAGGGGGGTGGGGGTAAAATATTAAAACCTCCAAAAAGCACAACCTAGGTACGAACTTTATCAACACACCAAATTTCAACCCTCTACGTTAATTCTGGGGGGCTGGGGGCCTGTTAGATCCAGCGAAAATCGTTTTTCCCCCCTCTACTCCCACCATATCATCCTAGGAAGCTGAATTTTGGATATGTTGTAGATAATTGACCGAAACATTATTTAAAACCGGTTTGGAAAAGTTTTATTGCTTTTCCGCCCCCCACCACCCCCTTAAAGTTCGGGTCAGAAAAAAAATTTGCCCAAAATTTGACCCCACTTTGATAGTATGAGGTGCCTCGAAAATGAGCCCCATTTACCAAATTTCATCTCTTAACTTCCATAGGGGGGCCCTACACAAATTAAAAGGTGGCGGGAAAATATATATATATATATATATATATATATATATATATATATATATATATATATATATATATATATATATATCAGACATTTTTTTTCTACATATTCGTGTTCTACGGGTCCGAAAACGGATAGCGCCCCTACTCTCGCCTCTCGCAGCTCTTATCGTATAGACTGTATAAGTCTAATTTTTCGGAGAAAATTCGACTAAAAATTATGTAACATCAAAAGTCCAACAACAAATCTATAGGAAAAAAGTTATTTTACTTAAATTTTAGCCATCATAATTTTCAGTTTTAGGATTCCGAAGGAGCACCTTAAAATCCTTCTGGTATCGTTAAATCTGTCTGAATATCTGTCTATTCGTCCATCTTTCGGCCTATAAGTATGAAATTTTACATGAACATGCTACAGGTAGAGATACCAATTATTTCGCAGTAAAAAAGTTTGTCTTAATTTCTTCAAGTACCTACGTTTCGCATTGAAAAATTCAAAAAACAATTTACAATAGAGAGAATGGTCTCCCATATATGAAATTCTGCATCGACACATGTTTCAGTATTTGAAAACCTCCTCAAATAATTCAGTTCTCTATGATTAAGAGAAATTCTGAAAAATGCGCAAAATTTTCGTTGTTCATAAATTACTTTTGCATCCATAACAACTTAGATTTTCTTAATTTAAAACTTTTTCAAATTAAATTTTTAGAATATTGAAAAAAAATTTCTTTAATCGGGACGGTGCTCTAATTAATAATTATAGTTTGGACTACGTGCTCCTAAGGCCTGCTACGCACTTTCAATTTGTTTTCTGTTCGATAATATTTTCTTACAGAACAAAGAAGGAGCATATTCACATTATTGCTGTCGTGGAAGTTTCAGTACCGTCAAGCATCGTGCATGTGAAATGTTATTGAACCGAGGGTGAGTTGAGAGCGTATCGAGAGCGACACTATAGTGTGGAAAAGGCCTAAAAGAGTAACAATTTTAGCTGGTATTCTATATAGAATATATTATAGATGAGATATTGTGGCGTTAATAAGAAAGAATTTATTTATATTTTATTTTATTCAATTGGTTTAAAAACTTAATCCAGTCGAATGCCCGTTATAAGACTAGCCTAGGGGACGAAAGGGAAATTTATCTCAAAATTTTTTGTGTCCTCGCTACCACGCACTTAATTTTGTCGCTCGACTACTCCTTATAAGACTATTTCATTTCAGTGTTACACTCCGATACTTACAATTAAGTTATAATTTTAGAAAAAGTGATTAAGTGGGGGAAGTTACAACTGCTGATTGAGGAGAATAGTATTATAAGGGGTAGTCTTATAACAGGTATTCGACTGTATTGTCAATTAAAGAGCTGTTGAGATAAAAATTAGAATAGTTTGGTGAATTTTTTGAAAATACTTAGTTAACGAACAGCAATCATTAATTTCATCTTTCGATATCACCACGAAAAAGAATAACTAATGCAAACTCCGTGGTGTACATACCTATGTACTTACATATCGATAGATATAATACGCGCTTGGATAGGTGAAAAGCGCACCAAAGTGGTTTATATATGTATGTTTAAGGTACACTAGTAGATTGGTAACTATCTATAATTCGTAAACTATGTGCTGCTCCCGTATGCAAAGTCATAAATAAAATTTCGACAAGTAAACATTTGGCAACGTCGCAAATGTATCCCATGAGAAGACACAGAATATCGAGTGAGAGAGAACACCACCGGGGTGGAGGTGAATATTCCGTTCCACCGGGAGTATGAGTGATTTTTAGCAGGCGCGACGTACAGCAATAGTGAGTTTGAATGAGTATTATGAGTATAATGGTAAAGTTTTCAGGTTTAACAGAATGAGCAAGTAAACTGACAAGAGATAGAAATGAACGAAAGAGATGGCGAATGGATTTACTGTGGTGGTATGAGTGAGATATGTGTACATATACATATAGGCGGGGTGATAGTGACGTGATGATGGAACGAACCTCGGAGAAAAATGATCATGTCAGTGTGGAACAGAGATATTTTGCCTCACCATCATTCACAACGTGAGATGGAATGAGGTAAAATAATTCCGCCCCACTTCACCCCTACTCCACAAGCACACACACACAAACACATGAATATGTGCATACATATATATCTGTTTGTAAACTTGTACATACATGCAGAGTTGCGAGGGTAGTTTTCACAGTTCTTCCTCCAGTTGTTTGGTAACGCTTCATGACACTTGATGGATTACTATGTCTGTCTCATTCTTACATAAAACATAATTCAATAGTACGTTTCTTTTTTAAAATAAACCCTATTTCTTCATCGTATTACGTATTACCAACATATTTATAAAGTAACAATGTCTTTTTGAAAATGTTCCCGTTCTTTTTTTTTTTTTGCATTCAGAGATGAAAAATTTTGTTTATGGCTAAAATACAATATTTTATCTAGTATCAATAATAATAACAACAGGAATAATAATATTTTTTTATTAAGTGATACCTTAAATTCACAAACCGAAGTGGTTAACAATAAAGGAAGACAAAAAAAACAAAAATAAAAGATTACCTAAGTTAGGAAAAAAACAGCATTTAAAAATGTAAATATTAAGTTCAAAATTATTTTACAAAACATTCACTTTAGAAACAGTGTAGGCAAATCTAATTCTGAAGAAATTGAACATAATTTAAAAATTACCCGCCAGAGTTCTGGGATCCCCAGAAAAGTCCAAAATTGGATTAATTTTAAAACTGTTAATATGGGATTCTACGAAAAGCGCTCAAAATGTGGAAATAATATTATTAATATGGCTACAGTCGAGTCGTTTGGCGAGCGGGACGAAACAATATTATTAGAAACTCTACGCGGGTAAAATTGCAAGGAAAAATTAACCTTATACATAGAGGGAATAAAATAGGATAAAAGAGGGTGAAATTCTTTTTTACAATTTTCAATTGTTTCTAGGTAATTCGGAAAAGAGAAATTTTGAAAATAAAATGGATAATTGGTAACAACTACGTATTAGTAAATAAGTAAAAAAAAACTGTATTATTTCTCCTCTCAGTGTATCATCAAAAAAAAAGAATTTTTGAAAACGACTAAGCAATACCACGTTTGTTATTCTCCACACGTGCTAAAACTGTTGTAAAACTACCAATAAATCTAGCAAATCTATACACGGGATCTCCTACAATATGTTTTTACGTGCGATTATTATTTAATTAGTTCCTTTTACCGATTTTTGCACCATCTTCCAAAAAAAAAAAAGTGAAGACAAATTTTAACAAATTATACAAAATATCAAATAATTCACAAATAGGTAAATAAATAAATTTTTAGCACATTGTCGTGTGGGAATCCATGTAAATACAGTATCATTATAAAATAATGCATATATACATTATACATATACAAATATGTATAAATACTAATGTAATAAATTACATAAAAAATATGCAACAAGTGCAAACTATAAAATAAATTTATATCTTTTTAAACAGTCATACACTAGCAGACCTTCTGTTTGTGTACACATGTATGTGTATAGGCACCTTTATAGTGTTATACATAACGGATAAATGTTACCAATTCACACGAACTAGTTTAAACTTTAAATATTTAAAATAAAAAAACGAAAATGAGTGGCTATTGTACGAAATATTTTTCTTATATAAAACCGTGCTGTTACCTCCACTTATTAAATCAAATAATTGATTATAATAAAATTAAATTGCTATACTTATCAATAGGCAAAACAAAAAAATTCAAAAAAATTTAGTTTGAGAATATGATGTGAGCGCTGGGAACAGTTTTAAAAAATTCTAATATATGGTAAATATTACTACTTTAATGATAGTTCCTTCTATGTTACGTCCAGGTTATTTGTGAAGTCGATTATTTTTTTTTCTCCAAAGCAAAACCTGCGGCCAAGATAAATAAAAAATATCCCACCAAATATAATAATTTTATTATTTTATCCTAAATTTATAGAGAAAACTAGTGATTTAGTTTCCACAATGAGTTTTCAAGAAACGGGATCAGAAAATTTGTTTTATTGTTTTTTGAAAACTAATTATGCGTAGAATGTGTTACTAATACTTTTTTATTACTCATGCGGGAGAAGTACTAACTTGGCGCACACATTTCTGTACGCAAAATAGCTGTTTACCCACTGTACTATTCCCACATATTTTTTGCGTGCGGAAAGTAACTTCCCACACGCAAATTGACAATAAAACGCGCAAAATTTAATCAAAACGCGCAAAGCCGCCTCTTGATTTTTCATTTAATAAATATTTCATAATTATTTCTATAGAAACCACCAACAAAGTAATTTAAACAATAATTAATTCAAAAAAAAGACGAACACTTAAAAATATTATATATAATAGTAATAAAAATATCAAAAATAGTAATAATAATAGAAAAAAGTAAGTCAAATTAGTAATAAAAAATAATATGTGCAACTCGTGCGGGATTGTCGATTGTCCACTCAAGCGAATGAGCGTACTCACTAGGTTCGTGCGCTCAACTTCGCTTCCGTGGGCAATCGACAATTTCCCGCACTTATTGCCAAATATACTACATAATACATATATCGAAATAAGAAATAAGCATGTTATAGGACAATAATTGAGATTCCTATTTTACCACGTAAGAGCAGCTTCTACATCAAATAAGAATCAGGGTTTAATTTCAACTGGGATGGGAGTGTTCCGGCACCTCAGACGGCGTTCTAGCACTTCCCAGAGATTTTTATCTTTTGCCGGAACGATCCAACAAGGCTTAAAGGACAGCTTTTTTCGCACATTAGCGTCTTTTTTAGGGGACTAGGAGAATATGGTAAGTTCAAACGATCTTTATTTTCAGTCGTCACTTTATTTTTTAGGGAATTTTTTGTAAAAAATTAAAAGGGCCTACCGGCACCTACAATTTTAGAAATTATGGCCTGATACAAATGAAAGAATAAAAGGTAGAAAAGGGATTACTATATAGGTACAGTTCAGGAATAGTAGATGAACCGTAAGGTAAATTATCTCACTTTTAACATGGGAAACTGAAAACGAAAATACGAACGAAAATTTTGAAGGCGTTTTTTTGTGAAACTACATTTTTCAGTAATAAAGCAATTTTTATTAGGTACGACTCATAGATCAAACCTAATAATGACGTCAATTTCTTACAAAAATGATCTCGTCTGAACTTATCTTAATAAATAATCACTTTAAAACACAACACACACACATCCCATCATTGTGAGAGAGAGAGATAAAATCATATAAAAATTATATCTGGAATGATTCAAAAATTTGTCAAAACAAATATTAAATACCAACAAATAACTACGGGAACGGTAATAAAAATAAATCTTCCAAAACTGAATTTGAACTTAAAAATTTCCCCTCCATACACCGATCATAAATAACATCTATCGGGCAACCGTCCTTCTAAAATCCCGTGTGAAAGACAAAGATACTAGCAATGAAATAAACTATAGTGTAAGAAAACAAATGGAAATATTTTTGATAAACACATCAACACGTGTAGAAAATTTCATAAAAATCCCATAAACGTAATTTATTGTTCACCACATATTAACAGCACAAAGGTGAGAAAAGTAGGTACTAAATTATATCTTGTAGGTTTTTTGTTGTGCTTTTATTATTTTTTATTTTTCTATATATTGCCATCTTTGTTTTATATCATTGTTTAAACACCCAGCCGTGGTAGATTAAAGGTAAAACTGGTAGGTACGTGTATGTAGTAAATTTAACCAACGTGGTTGGTTTCAAAAATCACAGTTTTTCCAAATTTCCAATACAAAATTTAAATCAAAAAAATGCAAGAAAAATTTGACAATATATAATTGGAATAAACAAATGATCTATTCAAGTTTTGATAACGCTGAGAAGATCTGTTAAAGTTGAGAAAATTTCAAATTAATCGGATGAAAATTGCTGAAGTTATCTTGCCCACCGTTTTGGAAGCCGTAGTTTGCAGAAAAACCGATGTAAAGTTTCAAAACGTGTTTATCGTTTTGCGTGTCTTGATACCTAAAACTTTTAGTTATTATGGAAATAGCAAAAGAAGATGGAATAAAGTAATGGAAAAAAGTTATTGACTAAAATTAAAAATCGGTTTCAAAACGATTTTTAAAAGATACTTATCTGCATTCTTAAGGATGTTTGGGAGGTACAATCGGAGATAAATTACATGAAATTAGAAATTCGTGAATAATTGCGTTGTATAACAAACTATGAGGTAAATAAATAGTTATCTTTGTTAAATAATAGCTATCACTACAACTGATTGTACAATACATCAAACTATAGCTCTCAGCTGAGTACAAGAGCTGAGTACATTCTGAGGATTTTTCGGAGAATTTCAAAATGCTACGAGACGATTGAAAATTTAGTAGAATGTTCCTCATTAAATACTAAGGCCCCTGTGAAAATTTCAAACCGTTTCACTAAGCCGTTAAAAAGTTATTAAAAAAAAAAAAATAAATAATTTTACACGTACCTACTCTTATGGAAATTCGAAAACAGAACAGATTAAATAACTTTTTAATGGCTTAGTGAATCAGTTTGAAATTTTCACAGGGGCCTTAGTATTTAATAAGGAACATTCTACTAAATTTTCAATCGTCTCGTAGCATTTGGAAATTCTCTAAGCCGCTCTTTGGAATCTCAGAAAAATCCTCAGAATGTACTTAGCTCTTGTAGTCATCTGAGAGCTATAGTTTGATGTATTGTATACAATCAGTTGTAGTGATAGCTATTATTTAACAAAGATAACTATTTATTTACCTCATAGTTTGTTATACAACGCAATTATTCACGAATTTCTAATTTCATGTACATTTATCTCCGATTGTACCTCCCAAACATCCTTAATTTCCTTTGACTATCATTTTAATGTTGTTAATACTTCATTAAAGCTAAGAGAAAAATTTTTGTTTCCCTAAAGTGTAATGCTTTAAACACTTATTTTTCGGTGATCACTAATGCTTGAAATTGGTCCACCAAAATCACAAAAAAAAAATTATTAACTAATCTGGTAACCAAAACATTTTTGAAATCTTTTTCCCAAAATGACAGTTGCTGAAAGTGAAATGATTAAAAAAAAAATCACTTAACTTTGAAATAATAAGTATAATAATAGTAAAAATATTGTTTAAAAAATACTTTCGGTTAACAATTACTTATTTTTCTGTATCTCCGAAAATTTCTGATTAATTGATCCATTGATTTTTGAAACATAGTTGTTAGCGACGTGTGAATTTTTATTCACATATTTCCATCAATTTTCCTGGAATCAACTTGAAAATTTCAAAAAGTATATTAAGAATGCAAAAAATCTTGCAAATTAAAAAAAGGAATCGTCATTTTAACTGTCCTAATTCCCTTAACAATGTTTTGTGGACGAGCTAGTTTTTGAAGTTATCCTCTACAAACGCTTAAAAAAAATAAATAAATTATACTAATTTTAATAGCGGTACGAAATTCCCGGTCCGTAGGTCATTTTCAAGTATGTTTTTGAAAATTAAAAAAATAGGTATGGTTGGTTATTCATCATTAAACATTCAGACAAAATTTTTCCAAAAAAAAGTTTTTATTTTCAAAATAAATATCATTTTCTCAGTTTTAAATATGTTCCATCGTTGTTATTGCATGTGCTGGTATCTAGTGAGCAAAGCAGGAAACACAAGTTTATAATTAATATAATCGTTATGCATTATGAAGATCAAACGGACTTGCCGAAGTCGTGTAAGTGATTTATTTAAAAGACAAAGAGAATGATATGAAGGCGACTATAGCTGGGAACTAGTGTGTTCTCTCTCGCTCGTGTAACACTGTCTTTTAATTATTAACTAAAAGTCATTATTTAATACAAAATAAGACATTACAAAACTAAAAGAATATGGCAAGTCGTACTGTAATGAATAGAAAATGTTCTTAGAACGTAAGTGTATTTTAAATAATTAACGACGGGACTTGGGCTACATTTTTCGTAAAAATTGACAAAAATCAAACAATACCGTTTAGTGATATAGTTATTTTTAAATACTTCCCGGCGCTACCACCATATAATCAAATCAACGTAGAGGTAAATTGTACTTCTATCAGTTGATTTTAATATTAGTGTTGATTTTAAAATTTGTTGTAGCACAATTTGGAAATACATGGTTCACAATTTTTGTAGATTATAAAATTTCATTAAAATATACGAGGAAGTTGATTTTTCCTTACTGTGAGATATAAGTCTATGAACTGAAAGTACTTAGATATCTTTTTTTTAGGCGAATCTATCTAATTTTAGTAAAATTGCTAATAATCAGTTGTATAACTGGAAATTAATTATTATCTAATATCTACAGGTTTTATTTTTCTAATATAAATAAAGTGGTGGAAAAAATCTGGATAAAATTTTTGAAATTCTGAGACTCACAGTAGGATTAGATTTTGTTAGTAACTTATGCAAGATTATTTTGATTTAATCAAAATGATACTCGCCATAGGTGGAATTTTTGAAGGAGAAGGGGGCAACTTATTCCTCCTAATATTCGTGCGAAAAAAAATTAAAAACTTGAACGAGATTTATTAAAATTATATAACAGAAGAAAAGAGGGTAAGGATGCAGAAATTAAGTCAAGTATTTGTCGACTCAATTATGTATTTCTTGGCCCCCGCTCGCAGTATTTTTCTTGAAATTCCGCCTGTGATACTGGCTCATATTTTTTTGTTCTATATATTGATATTTTCACTTCAAATTTTTTAAATTATTATTATCGAAAAATATAATAGATTCTCGATTTTTATATTTGTACATTAATTAATATTAGCTCCCATGTTTAAAATAAACAAGATAATATTTTGTTTTCATTTCTTTTTTATGAAGAATATAATTAAAAAAATATATTATAATCGTAATCAAGTCGTGCTGATCAGCTGTGCACAGTATATTGATACTGGAACCAGCTGAAACGGTCATGAGTCAAGAAATATGCAATGCCTTTCAATGTAATGTAATAATTTAGTTGTAATATAATATACATATATAATATTTTTGTGATTAATGATTCCGAGTATATGTGTGTGTATTATTGTTTATAAAAATAGATCTTGACTCCTTTTTGTAAATTGTTTTAACACAATTAAACAAAATTTTATAAATTAATCAAATTTTTTATAAAACCATATCTGTGGTAAAAATCAAATGTAAAAAAAATTCTTTGCATTTTTGAAATACCAATCTTTTTTTAAGATGTTGATAACGACCCCTTGCGCTATGTACCTCTATCGCGTATGCAATTGTGCATTAAAATTTAAAGCACTGTTTATTAATGATTTAAGAATATACAAAAAAAGGTAATTAAAAAAATCAAAAAACCCGACTGCGTTTAAACTAAACTGAAACGGTGGAAACAAGATGAAATAGAGAAAAAGAAGAATGAATAAAAAGTAAAGCACTCGGAGGCATCAAACTTTTTTGTTTAACTTGGTACAGCAGGTATGCCTCCGACTGCTTTACTTTTTATTCATTCTTCTGTTTCTCTATTTCATCTTGTTTCCACCGTTTCAGTTTAGTTTAAACGCAGTCAATTTCAAAAAAAATTTTAGAAAAAAAATTTTTTTTGAAAATTTTTAAAGAAATTTTTTTTATTATAAATTTAAATACTGTTATTGATAAAAATGTGAAAAAAGCTGACAAAATTTTTTTGTCATTTTGTTGAAGATTATGAAAGTTTAAGATCAAAAAAATGATCCTTTAATTTTTTCAAAAATTCAATCGAATGAAACACAAAAACGGCTGGATGGATTAAACTGAAACTCGATGGGGTTTTTGTGGGTATATTGAACTGTAAAAGGCACACTTAACATTGCTTACGACTCCGATACAACCATTTTTCACGAAGATACAGCCATTCGAAAAATCTCTAAAAATTTGGAATTTTTTTTGCTCCTTTATTTCCGCTAGTGTAAAAAAAATATGGAATACAATGATTCTCAAATATTGTAACAAAAATTTTCTACTTTAGTAGAATTTTGTCCATTGAAACTACTCTTGGCTTTAATTCTTGTGTTTTATAAAAATTTGTAAAACGAATATAAGTTTGAATTGTGAAGTTAAAAAATCGATAAACTATGTAACTATTTAGTAGGGACCTTAAAATTATTTACACTTAGAAATTACATAAAGTTATCTACGCAAGTACTCCGGTACATGTTATTTTTAATTTTTATTAAAATAAAATCATGATATAATTGACGATAAGATAATCGAAAGATGAGCATATACATATAGACGAAGGAAGAAAACTTGTATAAAAGATTTATTTAAAAAAAATCCCGTTCATTTATCTACTGATTTTGATTTATGTGAATTGGAAACTCAAAATTAATCACATTTAAATCTCTTCTTCCTTCAAATCGACCGCGCCATCTGAATACACATCATACGCACGCACACATTCACGCATACTCACGCACAGCTACGCAACGCAGTGTATACATATTTATATTGAAACTGTTTGTTGAATTTGTAGCGTAATCTTAAATCGGGACGTCGATGGATGTGTAATAATAAGTAAATGACGACAAAAGAAGTGAAAAAAAAAATTGGTGGCGGAATCAAACAACCCCTTGATTATCATAAACAGGGTAAAACTAGAACATCCCTCTTTTTATATCACATGTACAATTCTTTGTTGCATTACCCTTCTTGATTTTTTTTTCGTAAGTCACATAAGTTAGATAGTATAAAAAAAAGCTTACTTGATTGACTATTTATGCGGAAAGCAATGGAATAAGAATTGCACAAGTAGATGCAACCACAGATTTAAAATTGCTGTCGTTTAAATTGCGTACCAATATAAGCACAATAGTTTACAAAAGACAATAAGTCAAGATAAGGTTAACTAATTGCAAGTGATGCGGTCCATGTTTTTGGTAAATTCTTCAAGATTAGTCCTCAAAATAGTTGTCCTTGCTTGCACGGATGACAGAATTTTTAATAAAATAATTAGCAAAAAATAATTAATTACGAAATCTTTATTTACTTGTCAGAAGTAATTAGGTATCTACGCTGGTTTTCTGGCATAATGTTAGAATAAAATAAGTTGGAAGTTGGAATAAAATAAAAGCCTGTCCATTATAACCAGCAACTATTAATTCATAATTCCGGGTTTCCGTGGTATCAAAATGCATTAATTTAGGATAACAAAGTTCAATATCGGTTTACACATCATCCGTCCTTGAGAAAAAACAAAATTGAAAATCAACCGTCATTCCTTTGAAGTAAAAAAACATTGAATTTATAGATTCATCAAAATCTGTCTAGAAGTTTTTAGCTCATCCACATACCTGTAAAACTCAACTTATCATTTTACTAATGGAAAATATTATATGAAGCCCTCGGTGTGTGAGTCAGACTCGTACTTTACGGAAATTGGTTTAAAATGTCTTGCTAGACAATTCTTTTTATGCAATAGAAGAATAGAACGGTAGAACTTATCCCGTTAAATAAATATTATAAATATAAGAAGCAAAACCAAATAAAAATTTAATAAAAATAGAACTATTTGGTGTAGTTCAAATAAAAAATAAAAATAAATAAAAAAAAGTAAAAGAGCAACCGAAAGAATAGAAAGAATAAAAGAAATAAATGTGGGCCGATGATGATGAACGGGGGTCGCAACAAATAATAAAGTATGAGTAAGGATCAGGGATAAAAGGGAAAATGTTGATTGTGTGTAGAGAAACAGTTCTTACAAACACATCCATACATACATACAGAGACCGGAATAAGAGTAGAATGAGGCACGTCCGCAGGGAGACGGACTAAGGGAACTCCGGGAATCATCATTTTTCTTCGTCCTAAAAACAAGCAAGTTCACTTAGTCATCCGCCACTTTGAACGAGAAAGAGATCGCGCGGGGACTTAATCATCAGAGAGGGTCCACCAACCTTAAGGGGGGTGGTCCATATCCTTTGTTGTATGCGTATGTAGTATAACATTCATATACAATGTATATAAAATAAAAGACCCCTTACTAACCTCAAATATCTGTGAACGACTGTTTATCAAATATCTATTTTTGAGTATAGGTATAAAGCATTAGGTAAGTATCTACCCAGTTTTTTAAGAATATTTTCATTAATTGCTGTAAAAAGTATAAGTTATTAGAGCAATTTTAATTTAACATCATAAGCTAGGTGTCAGTATTAGGAAAACTGATGTAAAGTTAACTCTTTATTTCAATGGGAATTAGTAATCTACCGACTACTACAAGAATAAACGCTTTCAAGAAGACAAATATTAGTTGACAATTAATAAACTTTTATGTATTTTAAAATGTACCCTATACCTTATACTCTTAATAAAATCCACAATAATACACTCAGATTCGAAATACTCTAAAGTTTCCTTAATTTATTGATATTTTCATTGAAATTTTTTCAACATCTAATTGTTTGAAGGCACATCTATTCAAAGACCACTAGTTTTATGAAGGTTGGCACATTAGACACATATGAACACTAGTATACATATTATAAATTACTATACAACGTAAGGCCAGTTTCTAGGCTATTTCGATGAAGTAACTAGCGGAGTGTAATATAAAGAATATAATATGCTGTCTATTATTTAGTAAACAGGACCATATTTATTACAAGATATAATTTATATACATACGTATTTAAAAATAAAAAATTTTTTTTCAAAATTTTCCAGTTTTTTTCAAAAAAATTCAATTTTATTATCAACATTGTATTTTGACAGTAATTGTTTGAAAAGACACTGAATTATTAGGGATACCATGGTTATTGCACGGTCGTATTTTGAGCGTACCTGCAGGCTTCATTTATTCATTGATACACTTAGTCTATAGACTACATATAAAATGTTCATTTGTCTATGATGAGACAGTAATTTTTTAAATAAAGACTAATAAATTCATTCTGTGATTATGAAAATCCTATAGAGCTTAAATTTTGTAGAGTTACTTCCACAAAGTCACTAATTATTTATTCTAGTACTTAAAGCACTCTGATTATGACAGAAAGTATAATTGATTTCCTGACAAATTATTCAGAGTGAAATAATCTCCCGGGTTCTGTTTTATTAAGTTAACATTATTTAACAAAATTAACCAAATTTCCGAATCTGTTAAGGTACTGATGCCTGGATTGATAAATCAAGAATTCGACTCCCACGGGGGGTTATGTTTGTGAATATTTTTCTTAAAATTTCAAATGAATATCGGTACTGCTCCCCTAAAACGATTGTTGCAGACACCTATTCCTTCAAATTCTTAGCTATCTACATTTCAAATCCTAGCCTACCTCGAGTAGTAAATAAAGTACAAACAATAATGATGTAGGTGGTGTCTGTTACAGACACGAAGTTTAATGTAAAACTCTGGAACTATCATTATCTTGCTAGAAATTCTTGCATGTTGTGTGTAACATTTGACACACAGCCCGTCCATTAATAGCCATTTCTTTTAAATGTACTGATTACAAGATTCCTTTTTCATTGTATTGCATCCTGGGGAGGGAACAGCAACAAAAGAAAACACGGTCGAGTATTGTATATGTGATTTTGATCGTATTGGTTAAATTGATCATTTCTAGACATCATTTGGGGATTTCATTTTGTTGCGTTTTCAACTGAAAATCTTTTAGGGTCGTCAAACAATAATAATACACCAATATAAGACAAAACGGTACTGATGTTTTAAATATTTTAACATAATGTCAATGATTAAATAAGATTTATTGATACGATCATACCAAATTATAAACAAATTTTTAGTACACCATCATTTTAGGTTCTCTAATTTAGTGAATATAGTCCAGGTTCAGAAACGAATTGAGCGGTCAAAATTATTCGCTCGGAATGTGTTTACGTAATATTATCCTATATACACAGTACTTATCCTAAAAGTTCATATTGCCACCTGGTAAAATGGGCAGATTTTGTTTAAACCGAAATTGTTTATGTATACCCATGAGAAAGAATAACATATTTGTATTTTTATTTTTTTTTTTATATTCTTTAGCATAATCTTAATAAATAATGTCTTTTTATTTTTTACTTTTTACTTTTTACCATAAAATTAATATTTCCGAAGTTATGCATGTTTTTAAGTTAAGCAAATCGCAATTTTTCTTGAATTCAGATTGCGACAACTATATTAAAAAATATGAAAAATTAGCCAAATAAATTTTTTCCACATACTTTGATCTCTTATCAGTGAAATGCCTCAATCACAGAGCACTAAATATGATTCCATTTTAGTATGCCCAAGTTGTAACCACGGAGACTTGTTTATAAATATTAGATAAACCAGTAAATTAATGGTTTGACCGCCATTAAAGTAATCCCATCAGTCAATTTTTTTGCTCACATCAGTCAATTTTTTTGCTTCAATTTCTTAATGTATTTGTAATACACAGCATTCTCTCTAACGGCCTCAATAAGAATTCCAATTTTGAAATTAGAAACCTCCATTTTAATTTAATTTTTTTCTTTCCTACTCTTACGCCTCATGAATTACATATACCTAATGTTAATATTAGAAACGGGAAAATAATACTGGCCTTATAGTAGCCACTCAAAAGAGTTCTGCCAAAATCAAAGAGTTTTAGTAAATTACTGGAATTAACAGTTAATACACTTTATGTGGAATTGTTGATGTCCTACGATGTAGTTTGTGTGTCAGTAAGATTTCACTTGACGTCTTACGACGTCAATGATCGTGAAGATCTACCTACGTATTTGATCCAATGTGATTTCTTTGCTTTAAATAGTAAACACTCTCAGTATATAAATTTATTCAAAATTTCCTTCAAAAAAATTGAATTTTTTCGATTTGTTTGTACTGGCTAGTAAGCTTTTATTTAAGACACCAAACATATTATTTAAAATAAAAGTACATTATAAAAATTTTTACTTAATTCCTTCGCTATGCTACAAAATGATTTATTGTATGATTATTTGTTATATAAGTCTGTCTGTTTGTCTGTGTGTGTCTTTGGTCCCGGTGTTGTTGTATACTTACATGTAACACGGATAACGATTGCGATCATGTTGTATTTTTTCCCGCTGTAATCTTGTTACAGCAAACAACATTTTAATATAAACACACGCTAATGATAATTAATAATTGTCTAACGTACGTTCGAATAAATTTACTTATCATGACACTTTAAATAAGAGAAGAAAAAACAGAAAAAAAACACACAGCGAAACAAAAGAACAACTGTATGTGTTTGTTTTGTTTTGTTTTTCTTGTTTCTTTGTTGCAACAAAAAAACAAAAACAATCAACAAAGAGTATGGTAGATATGGTTTGTTCGTTGAAAGAACTTTTTGAAATTTACTTATTTCTAATGTTAGGGAGTGGACATTTGTGATGTTTTGGCAGGGTTAGTATTATTTTTTTTTTATATTTAATTTCAAGCAGATTAGCTTTGTAATTGGATTTTGAATTTATTAGGTGTACAACTAAGTTCTACGCGTTTTCAAAAGATGGCGTTATCTCACAGCCGGTTATAGGTTAATTATTAATACGCATATATACATACACGGCTGTTTTTACTCTGTAAATTCATCTCGCTCTTAATATATTAATCTTCAATATATATTTTTTTTCATTGAGTTGAAAATGGAAGTAAATTGTGTGCATATCCGCCATTGTTTTCTATACGAATTTCATGAAGGAAAAAGTGGTGCTGAAGCTCAAAAAATAATCTGTGCAACTTACGGTGACAGTGCTATTGATGATAGTACGTGTCGAAGATGGTTTCGGAAATTTGAAAATGGAGATTTTAATTTAAATGATAAACCACGCTCTGGAGCCTCCAACAATCCGTGACGAGGAATTGCAAGAATTACTGAACAAAGATTCTGTGCAAACACAACAACAACTTACAGAAAAGTTAAACGTCACTCAGCAAACTGTTTTCAAAAGATTTCATGTTTTTTTTTTTGCAAAAAACGGGTAGAACTTAGTTGTACACCTAATATTAAAAATCGCTGAATTCTAGATAGATTACAATATATCATAAATTCCTTGACATTTCTTTTTTTTTTAAATCATAATTTTGCTATGGAATATATTAATCTATAAACTTTTGATTGGCCAGAACAGTAATTACATTAATAGTTTCATCGAAATAATAATAACTAATGTTTTTACAGCAATGGATAAACAATTTCACTTTAAGTTTAATTTCTCTAAAAAAAATTCAAACTTGAAGGAGCCGTAATCCAGGAACGAAACCGAATTTCAAAATTCGGAATCCTCTCGGAATTAGACCGACTCGGAAATCGTTCTCTATTTAGAGACGCCTCAGTTAACGAAATCCGCTTAAGTGACCTTTGTTGTGTGCCATTCACAAAATTTTTCGCGCCTCCACCATCATTATTTGAAGACTTTATTACAATTATACATTACATTACGATGTTTGCCGAGGACTAGAGAAATGACGGGTGGCGAGGGAAGGAAGGGTCAAGAAATGATAAGTGTACATGTGCAACCGTCTTCTCCATTGACTCAATACTGGAAGTTAATCCCTAATGGTAGCTCTCCAATATTGCATCCATATTTTACCTAAAATTAATACCCTAAATCTAGATTAAAGAGAAATATTCTTCTTTTGACTTTTGGTAAAAGTTACTATTTGTGATCTACCGTAAAGGAAAGATGATTTTGTGACAAACAACCGATGGTCTCTTTTATGAATTTTTTTTTTCGAAAGATTATAGTGTTAAGACTTGTCTATAGCCTAAATGGATAGTTTAAATTCATTTAAAATTCATTCATTTTTTTTTTTTTGCTCCGTCTACATAGCAGTGATGGTATACACCAATAAAGCTTTACCAACAAAAAATTGGTTTTCATCTGAATCTCAAATGCAATAATGAATGATTTAATCAAAAACTATTTCACTAATTATAACTACCACTCACTCTAGTAGCATTTTATTATTTGCGTATTACTTGTATAAGGGATAATCTCAGTCATATGCAACTAATCCAACATACAAGTTATATCGTTTGTATATGTCGCCGCCGGATTGTCGAATCAGCTAGATTATAAAATACCTAGCCGGTGTACAAAACGTCGTTGTTTTGTAAACTCGTACTCTGGCTGATTCTACAATTCCGCAGCGACATATATGTAAGCATATTGCATAGCATCGAACTTAACCACATATAATAATAAAGCCTCGGATTTAAAACACGGATTTAAAATATGTTTTTTTTGTGTCCAAAAATTGGGAGTTTTCAGATACGAGGTTGAGATAGAGTACGCGCGAACTGTTGTATTTTATTTCTTTTTTATGAGACAACTATCAGCATACTCGCAGCTAGTTCACTAGCAACTATGATGACACACGGCTAGTTTGCTAGCTAACAAGCCTACACGCCAGCGAGTAGCGAGTAAAGTAGCCCGGCTTTCAACTTTTGTCGCACCTTCCTTACAAGCTGCTAGTTAGCTAGTGAACATGATGACACTGGGCGAGTTTAATAGCAGCTTGTAAACTCGGCTTAAAATAAGTACCTTTATATAGAATAGGGTTCATATTTTATTTCAGTACGCCTCTATATCTAATAATTTAATATATTATTTCAGTGACTATTGTCATTTTTCATTTGACTGTGTATGTACATCTTCATTTGATATTTAATATGTTTCGTTGTTATTAATAAAAATTACGTAAAGTTATTTCTTTTTTTTTAATATGTGAGACAAACTCATATAAATACATATATACATACAACATTTTCATGTACATAATTCACACTGTTCGCAAATGCATATCTGTATAGTACCTACATATACACATAGTATATAATGTGCAAAATGATAAATGAAATCCGCATTCTATGACGTAAACAAACTGCATCAGCAACGGCGCTGCTTGTCGGTGTCGGCTTTAGACGGACGGTAAGTAAACTAAACAATAATTTATATATTTGAAATGCACAAAAATATTTTTGATAAAAGTAAAATAATAAATTGTTGTTTATTAATATTAATTTATTTATGACCAAAACAAAATTTTCTACGCGGTACTAACAAGACACGGTATTTTGTCATGTGTCACATACAGTGTGCGAAACGTGTTCAAAAATTATAACAATTGCATAGCAAATTGTATACAAAACTTCTTCTAATTTACTATGACATTAATTTTTCCAAAAAGTAATTAAATGATTGATTTGTGTTGGTCTTGTATTCAAAATTCAGCAACACTTACCGATGATAAGAACTTGTTTACAAATGTAACATATCACGCATCGTGCGCGCGTGAACCAAACAAACGAATAAGTGACGACACACTAGTGATAGTAGTGGTGGTAAAGGTGGGAGTTGCACAGTGGTGGAGGTAACACGTAGATACGTATGGAGAATATAATGTATATAAAAGATATTTTATACAAATGCTAAAGAAAAGAGAAAAGATATGATAAATGATCGCCTTGAATGAAAATGTGAATAGAATTGAAGAAATAAATTTTATAGCAGAAGAAAATGTTATAATAATAATGCCTTTTTGTGTATCCAAAACAAAAACCGTTCTGGAGCAACCTATCAAAATCACTAAACGGGAAAACTAAGAATACAATAGTTGACGCTATACAAAAGTATTTACTGCAAAAATGATGATCATAGAATAATAGCCACCCGTCTGTCTATACCTATATACGGACGATTGAAAGAAAAACATTTCCACAAAAAATAGGCAAACGAACCGACAGACGGAGGAGAGATGGACGTACAGGAGGAGCAGGTTAAATAAAGATGCTATAATTATTCATTGTGTCAGCGATAAAAGTAAAGGCTCATTAGTGCCACGTTATAATATTATTTTTGAAACAAATGAATACATTTTATCATTTGATAAGGTTATGTTTAGTGTTCTTGTGCGGGTTCATTTATCAGGTGTTTGGTTAACTAAATTTATTAAAAATTATTTATTTTAGTTATACTTTTTGTTATAAGCGTGAATCTATGCGGTTAAATCAAAATTTTTCGTCCACTTAGAAAAGCGTTACATTATTAAAAAAACGAATAGAAGAACAAGGGAACAAATCTTTTAATTAGGGCTTACAAAAAATATTGCCGTTATTTCGAAATTAACTTTAAATTTCTGTTTTAAAATATTTTTTCCGTTTTTATAATTCGTAATAATAATTACAATTATGTGATCAAAGTTGATAATTTTAAAACTGATTTCTACCTGTTAAGTAGAGTAAAAATCTAACTTTTCATTTTTATATATACTTCAGAAGTGTAATTTCAAAAACATAACTTGTATCCAAAATTTTTATAATTTCACTTTGAACCTTTGAGGACGTTCACCAACTGATTATGTCATTCGTTGTGCGCTCCGCTTACTTAGCCCGGGTGCATTAGGCTAAGGTCACATTGAAAGCGGGTACGTACGACTTAATTTGTCTGATGTAGTTGTGAGACTATTCTCTTCAGATAAAGTGGTCACACTGTTAGCGTATATTTACGTAAATTTACTTTAAAAATGAATCCGTTAACAGATTATTTGTTTCTCGAATTAATTATTATTTGATGAAAAAAGCGAATTGAAATTTTTGGGTTCATGAATTTACAATAGAAGATCTACTGACAGTGAATATAAGAAATTATTTCCACATTTGAAAATAGATAAAAACAAGTTTTTTCAATAGTTTCGTATAAATGAAGGAACATTTAATGCCTCCGCAACCTCTAACCAAAGTTTTCTACAAATTTCTCTTTTATGGTGCTTTTTTTCTTTGGTTCCCTAATGGTTCCCTTTCAAAAAACAGAATTATTAATTTTTCTATATTTATTTAAATATATCCTTAATAATATATCAAATAATAAGTTTTATAAAAAAATTGTAGTTTGGTACTACAAAAATTGCAACAAATGAAAATATCCGTTAAAATTCAAATAATATTCATAAATTTTGTTTTACTTTTACTTAAGTTGCCTATCTTCTTTATCTTCTACACGTACGACTAGTGCGAAAAAAACAAACTTTATTGTTTCAATTTTTAACACTGACGACTACGTAAGTGCGCGTAAGAATAACTAACTCGTATCTAGTGTGACCAACTTCGTTCATTTGCATTGTTTGTTTCAATCTGACGTGTACGTACAAGTACGCGCGAGTGATTTTTCGTACGTACCCGCTTCCAATGTGACCCTAGCCTTAGTCAGGTTAATTTAGCGATCTTTTTCATGTTTACTAAAGATTAATATGTTTAAATGTACACCCAATATTAGCATTTTATAAAATTCCATTATATATTACCCACTTTTTCGACCAATAAAATAAAAAATCCCTTTAAATGTATTTGAGCTTTTGCTAAATATAGTTGGTAACTGCGCATTCTCACTTCACAGGTGTCTTGCGTCGCCACCAACACTGTTTAATAAACACCCAAAACTTTTTATAGACAAAGTTGAGTGAAAATTGAAAAACTTAGCTTTCAAGTTTTTAAAAAGAAACACACTACGCTTAGTTAAATTACTAGGTATTATTAAAAACACATGAATGAATTATTGAATATCATTGTCTTCTACATATACGCACCTACTATAAGTATTTTTATCAATATTAACCTTCAACGTAACAATATTAATTATTTCTGATATAAAAATATCGATTACAAACTAATAAATAATACACGAGAGAAAACTTAGACGTATCTATGTACATGCACTCCGTTAAAAAAAAAACTCAACATCCTGTTAAGAATTTCTCGTTCCAATATTAATTGTTTGTCAAAACCAAACAATTTCAAACATGTTTCAAATATTTTATTCGAAACGCAACAACACCAAAATGGCTTGAGTCCATAATTCGGCTCGTAGTTTTTTATTCAATATCAAAAATGATGATCATACAACGCACATTGCCGTCCCATTCTCAATCGTAAATGTAAAATAAAAATTTTATTTTAATTCTTAATCAAAAATGTTTACATACAATTAAAAATGATTTTTGATAACCGAAAGTATACAGGGTGAATCAGTTAATTTTTCTACGAGTATACAGTTGATCTGTGGTGCGATATACGTAGAACTCTCGGTATTTGAACAAGAAGATTATTTCTTTTGAATTTAAATAAGTTATCTTTGTTTAAATAAATAATTATATAGATTTTTTCTTTCGTATTAAAATAAAGACATTTAAAACACGATATTTTACTTTGTTGTCTAATGTTTTATGGATTCTGTAATTATTCATTTTTTTATAATCTACCTTTATATATGTGTACAAGCTTGTACACGTCAGATAAAATCAACAGTGGTTACAAAACTTTTCGGTTTAAAATAGATATATTCATACCTATATTAAGGGGTTAAGATACAGTGATCAATCTAAGAACTACGAATTTCTTAACACCGTCCCGAATTCTGCGGGACAGTCCCGAAAAAGCGGCTGCAGTCTCGCATTGTAATTTTTGTTAAAATGGTCCCGAAATGCGTCTAATGCGTTCCGGAAGTCCCGCATTCAGTAGATTGGAAATAATAAAAAATTCAATTATAATTGGTAAAGGTCCCGAGACCAGACCTATCAATTTTAATGAAATTTGAATATGTTGTAGAACTGTCTTTCTTAACCTTTCTTCAGCTACGGCTTGGTAAAATCTCACATAATTTTGGGCAGACCAGTCACATTTATAAGCACATATGTCAATTATTAGTTGTTGTTTTTTTTAAAAAAATTACACAAGATATAAATAATATGAAATTTGTTTTTCCGACCACTTCACCTACCATCTAATTCAAATTACATATCGACATTTTCTTAAGCATTAGAAGAATATTTAAAAGCCTTTCTTTTATTCTATATAGTATTATTGTAACCCGGAATCATTTTCCCCATTAGTTGGAATAATATTTGATCGTGTAATATGAAATGTTGTTTTCTGACCACTGCGTCTATCACATAGGGTAAGTGCGGGAGAGATGCCGCAGTAGCCATAGTTCGTCCGTTGATTGATAGATAGCGCTATTAATGAATTATATATTTAAAATTAGTTACTTATTTAAGCTTTGTATGGTAACATTTATAATTAGTCCATCAGTTTAGTAATTATACAACTTTTTATTATTGAAAATTTTTTAACATAATATTTTATCAAGCGTTTAATTCATTCGAATTTAAGAAGGTATTGTTTTAATGAAAATGAGTTTTGTTATTAATTTAGGTATATTTTAAAAGTACTGTATAAAATTTTAGGTAAGAATTCCGCACTATGCTTGCTATAGCAACATGCGGCATCTATCCCAACAAAAAAGAGAGATGCCGCATTTAAAGTTGGTATAGATGCTGCATCATATTCCATGTTAAAAACATAGACTTATACCTTAATTATGCAATTTTTTTTTTGGACTGTAAATTATGCCACGTAAATATAAGACATCCATTAATTGATCAGGACAAGCTCTCATATTAGTGAAGATAACGAAAATAATGATGATTGCCTGTGTATTGAATGTTTTGAAAAGTACTCAGAAACAAAAAAAAGTTGACTGGTTAAGATGTATAAAGTGCCAAAAATGGTTACATATGGCATGCATCATGTATGGAGATGTGTGTAAAATGCAAAATTTTTAATTTGAACTATGCGGGGTCTCTCCTTTTTTAATGCGGCTTTTCTCCCATAGGTGTGGGAGAGACGCCGCTTTGCAGGCTTGACAAAAATGTTAATTATGAATCTTTGATGACTCAAAATTTAAAATTATTTATAAATAATTAAAGTTTACATATATTATTACATATTTAAGAATTATTAAGTCTTTTCAAAATGTGCGGCATCTCTCCCGCATTCACCCTAAATTTCCTACCTTTTCTGAACACCGCTCCTTTAGTATAGAACGAAGAGATTTCAACGGCCGATTTTTACTCGTCAATTGTAAAAATGCCCCGCTTTTTTCTATTTTTCACAACCGGCGACCTTTTTTTCCTGCTCGTAGGCTGTAAAATGCCTAATTCATCTTTTTATTATATATAAAAATATGTTGACCCCTCTTGACAATCTTATCCGCTACCGCTCCTCTGGAAGGCTCCAGCGCCCCCGTTAGGAATCTATCTAACAAAATTATCAGTGTGTTTGTCTGAATTTGCATTGAATTGTTTTATTAAAAATGTGTATGTTTACACATGCTGAATTATTTCGTACTTATTTATTTTTATTAGTATAAAGTAAAAATTATAGTTTTTTTTTTTTTTTAATTTTTAAAAATATTGCCGGCCCCTGAGACAGTTTACTGTGAAAGTAAATTTTTAGCTATTTATTTATATACTTACATATCAATTTAATATCAAAACTGGTTTTGGTCATATTATGTATTTTTAGTTCAAACAATACCGTGAATTTTTTATAAGATCGCAACAATTCAGTGGATCGCCTAGTATAGTAGCACCAATAATTATTTACAATACCAGTTAATATCTATACTGACTTTAATTTTAAACACATCGACAGCATTTACCATTTCAGGTGGACATTTTTTAAAATGAAAAATCGAATTGTTTGTTGAAAAAAGCCACCCAAAACATGAAATTGATGAGCCAAGGTTAATGCTGATACAAAACAAAGTATTCTACATATTCATACAATACCCTATTCTACGATTTCTATAGATAAAATACCCTAGCAATTTCTTGATCCTCATAGGTAATGTATGTAGAACCAACCTGATAATATACATAAACACATAGGTACAGATATCAGATAGGTATAGAAGGAAACAACTCGAACTAAAGGTGTATATGTAACAACACGTATGCATGTAAAAGGAATGACTGATGATGTGTCAGGATAAAAGGATGAAGGTAAACGACAGAGAATGGTAAAGAAATAGAACAAGATGGATAGATATAGGAAATTATAATATAGATTCAAATACAATAATATTAATAATAGCAGTATTACTCGATTATTTCACATGCAATAAGAAAATTACTGCAGAAGGATTTTTTGGGTCATTTTTTCAAAATTTAAATTTGTTGGTCAGTTTGAAAATAAGATCACTTTTTATTGGTATTAAAAGTGAAAATTTTAATTTTAGCGAATTTTCGAATCGGAAATTCAGCTGTTACAGCAACTGTTATGGTGAGACTTGAATACGGGACTATGACAGAAATTTGTTTTGAAATCCTTAGAAAATAGAAGTCGAATATGACATTCACTGTATATATATCCACACGGTAACTCTGGAACGGACCATTTTATCGTTACGACATTGGGTGAAAACTTTGGAAGTCTGAAAATCTTGGATGAGTTCATTAGCCAGCTGCTAATTTTCTGCTTTTTTCTTGTTAATTTTTCTCTTACCAAAAACTATTGTAAAGAGCGGAAAAATTACCTAATGATGGATCTTTGAACACTTTCCAAATAAACTGATTTTGGAAAAAAATTAAAATTCTTATAAAAATTCAAGTCTTTTGGAAATTTTGAAATTTTGTTAAAAACTTGTTAATAATGACCACCTCCCTCCCCCAAAGAAAAATATTAATGACTAACTGCATAGGTAATACATATTTTTTTTTAATCTCTAAGTTTATCTGAACAAAAATTTCACAGTTATTATAAATTAATATACAGTAACTTCCAAAGAAATTTGAACACAATAGTGATACAAGTTTATGTGAAAAAATTTACTCTCAGCCAAGTATTTCGAAAATTTTATTTTTTGAATTTAAAAACACACTTGTTCAATATGACAAGAAGTTATTCTATTAAAAGTAAATGCTGATAAATTCCCTATGTGACGCAGAATGCTGTAACAGGGATATTTTGATTTGCTCCCAAAATTAATTTAGCAATTGTGCGATTATTGCCTTGAAATTTCTTCTTATGAAAGAGGGTTGACATTCGTATGTATGTATATGAAAGACGTATTTATGTAGTAGTAGTGATAGTAAAGAGCATACAGAGAGCTGTTATCCTTCCTCGTCGAGTTGCTTGCAAAGCACATGTAAGCTCATATTATATGTATAGAATTGTTATCCTTACACCATACCTACCTATATTTCGAGTCGAACAGAGCAGTAGAGACATTCCCAGTTAAGATTAATTAATGTTGACATTATGAATATTATTGTTTTAGTGGATTACATTATCTATGGTCTTTAAACTACTCTATTTAGTTGGTTATATGTACGTATGTAATAATATATTATATAACAGCTAATACTAAAGTGTTTAATGACAAGATTGTTAGATATGTTTATATTTAATGAAATATTATTAATTGATTTGTTGTGATAATATTGTTATGTTAATAATATACTATATGTATCCTTGTAAGGAAGCTCGGTACATATTAAGTTGGGTCATTGTTGTCCACTGTGACCATAAATTAAATCGTTATAATTATGGTACTTAGAGTTGGGGGAGAAAACTTAAAATTGAAAAAAGTAAATACGGAAGGATTGGTGTTGTTAGTCAAATGCTACTGTTTTTTTGACAGATTAATTACTTGACTAAGGAGAAAAAGCAGGCAATACAGTGTTCCGTTGGACTCTTCTGACTTTCCTGTGCCGCTTTTATTTTTTAAAACCTGTTGCGGGCTGCGGTAACTGAGAAGGAATTGATATAGGTATACCTAAATTAGCCAAAGAAGAAACCCATTGAAAAAGGCCATCCAGTTCAAAAATCACAAAAATCAAAATTTTTTTGCAATTTTAGGGCAGCAATTTTAATCAAGTTTGTCGGAAACAAAGTTATTGCAGATTGAATTTTTAAAATTTATATTACCTATATAAATTTCTTGAAATTTTGTCCCCAATCTCCCCTCAGGGAGGAAAATTACCGCCCACTCACTGCAAGGCCAATTGGAAAAAAATGGTTGCCACACTGGAAACCTTCCTACCTTGCTATAAAATTTCAAAATTGTTTCAATACTGGCAAAGAACTTTAAATCTAAATGTTTAAATTAAACAGAATTATATTACATTTTGTAAGAATTCAGTGTTAGAGAGAAATGTGACAATAAAATAAACATCCAAAAAAAAAACTCTTTCCATCTCCAGATAAACGAACATACCTAATGCAAGAAAAGTAAAAAAATATGTTTTACAGGGAAATCTACATGCAGTAATTAATTTTATTTACCCAAATATACCTATCAGTGATGATTAATAATGGAACAAAATTCCTAATTAAATCTCACTGTTGAAAAAATGTCACGTAAATTCGTGTTGATAATACAGCCATATGTTTTATCGACAATGTCCAAAAACGACGAAATAGAATTTGTATGTTTATTTACTTATATCACGAACTCAACAATTGATTTTGAAAAATTGATACAAAAAACATGACGAGAAATAAGTATAGAAGATGGCTATGAATTCTAATATGACACTTTCTTACATATTTATCTGTCGAATGCACTTTATGTTAACGCCTCTTTTGTGAAATCAAATTTGAATTTTGATCCAGTTTTTGGTGATACTGTGCAGTTTTCCAACTTTAAAAGAATTTATTAATACCTAAAACTTAAGTATTTTTAAAGGTAAAAATTTATTATTGTAATAAAAGAAGTGTTTAACATCAAACGAGATTTTTTTTTAATTTTCCCGATGTTTTATTCGAAAAATTAAATTTATGAAACCTACATTTAACGCTCACTTGATAAAAGAAAATGTCTTTATTTTGTTCAATTAATGAGCTCAAACATATACATAACGTCAAACTTCCTTGCTCACCTTTGATATAATTTTTTCGTTTTGAGTGACAATTGCTAATCGATTGAAAAGTGACAAATTGTCACCAAGGTGCGAACAATTTTCAGTTACAAATTTGTGATTATGTAAATAGTGATGTGCTTAATACATATTTATTTTTTAAAATTAATTGTAAATGCTTCATTAAATTTATATAAAAAATTATTTGTGATTTTTTTAAAGTAAAATTATTTATAATAATATTTTTAGTTTACAAAATTTTTAAAATAGATTTACAGGTCAGCGTTACATTTGAATTTTTTTTGTTTTAAATATAGTAACAGTAAGGAAATGAACGATATGACACTCTTTTTCTATAATGCCATATACTTTTTTCTAGAAAATTATACGTAGGTAATTATCAGTAGTTACTTTTATATTTTTCACATTTAAAATATTAACAAAAATTAATTGACTAAACTAAAAGAAAAATAGGAGAAAATTAAGCAAACTTTTGGTTCTGCCAAAACATAATCACAATAAATTAAATTTTAATTGTGAAATTAAATTTAACGAATGTTAGTTTAAATTTTTCTCTAATTGTTTCACTTAAAATAATATGTACAGATATGTACAAAAATATTTTGATAATTTAACTTAGGGATGATCGATATTCATCGATGGTAGAAAAACATCGATGTTTAGGTGGAAAACGTCGATGTAAAAACATCGATGTTATGTCCTCGATAACATCGACACATGGATGTTACGAGAATAATATCGAAACATCGATATTACTGTAAGCTATCCTAAAGTTAAAAAGTCCTGTAGCTGATTTAAAACAAGATTCATTACTTTTATGGCAAGTTTTAGGATCCACTTATCCAAACTTGAAAAAAATTGCCTATAATAATATTTGTGTTTCGCAGCAACTTCAACAGCTTCAGAGAGACTTTTTTCAAAAGCTGGGCAGCACTTTTATCAACAAAGGAACAGATTAAAAGGGAAACTTCTAACAAAGTGACTTTTTTTGCAAAGTGTACTAAATAAATACTGGCAATGTTAATTTTTAATAAATAAAATAATAGATTATAATGGTTGTTTATTTTGCTACATAAACATCGATGTTTTCGAACATCGATGTCTTTCTTTCGATATATATCGTATATCGATACTCTTGAATCGATGTTAACATCGATGTCAACATCGATGTTTTTCTAATATCGATCATCCCTAATTTAACTAGTTAGAGTGAAAATGGTGTATTCAGGTGTATTTTCAGTTTACCTATGTATGTAAAATACTAAGTAAGAGCCTAAATAATTTTTAAATATTATTATTTTTACGTATTCGATTTCTTTCAGTATCTGTTTCGGCTTTGGTTATTGTAAACGGGTTCACATATTATATTATTGGTTACTATTTTTAAAAATAGTACTAAAACTCGATTCCAGTAGTGGAAAGATAGGAAAACTTTTGTTAAATTTGAAAAAATCCAGTTATTAAGAGAAAAACTACTGCACCATACACTGACAATAGGTATTGTAGCCTAGATCGTTGAGAGACGACAAGTATCCGGACGGGGAATACCGCCATCTACTTCCCCCGGACGCTATTACTCAAGTTATGTTACGTTGGGATAGGATAATATAAGGAGAGTTTAGTTTAAATACCCCTGTCGCAGCATCCTGCATAACATAGCGAGTTTCCGATTATAAAAATTAGTTTTTCTCGGTAACCAGTTTATACACAATGATGGTTTAAAATCTTTTTTATCTGATTTTTCTCATCTTTCTAATGGTGTAAAAAAATGTTGCAAAAATTTTTGAAATTGGGAAAATTTTAGCAAAAAGAAATTTTTTTCACGTAAAATGCTCAAAAAAACATGCTTACGGCATCAGACGTGTCTGACTAACGAATTTCCAACATTTTCACCAAATTTCGTAAAAATAGGACATTTCATTCGAAAGTTATCGTGCGAAAATATATATATATATATATATATATATATATATATATATATATATATATATATACATATATGTATATATATATATATATATATATATATATATATATATAGATATATATATATATATATGGCAAAAATTTATTTTGAGGTCCCTAGAAACCGAAAATAATATTCACTAATATATATATATATATATATATATATATATATATATATATATATATATATATATATTAGTGAATATTATTTTCGGTTTCTAGGGACCTCAAAATAAATTTTTGCCATATATATATATATATATATATATATATATATATATATATATATATATATATATATATATATTAGTGAATATTATTTTCGGTTTCTAGGGACCTCAAAATAAATTTTTGCCATAGACCCGGACTCAAGTCGCGTCATCACAGTGGCTGTAATAGCTGAATTCCATTCTGGAAATTCTCCAAAAATCTTGCCATAAATGCGATGCTCGGAACATGGTTTTTTGGGCATTTTTCGTGAAAAAAATTAAATTTTGCAAAAATTTTCCCAAATTCAAAAATTTTTGTAACATTTTTTTACACCATTGAAAAAATCACATAAAAAAGGTTTTTGAACAATAATTATTCTGTCAACTAATTTCCGACAAAAACTAATTTTTGTAAACGGAAATTCGTTATGTTATGCAGGATGCTGCGACAGAGGTATTTTATATGCTACATATTACATTAAATCTATAATAATCACTGCTTGTACGGAACACTATTGGCGCAAGTACAACTTGCACTTGGCGGCTTTTTTAATTCGTAATTATGTACATGCCATAGATAGATGAATAGTATTCATATATCAATGGTACATGCATAGGTCTTTGAGGAATATGTACATATATAGTATCTTACTACATACATATTGGTATGTACATACTAACTCTATAAGTCGTTATTTGACTTCAGTAACGAAATATAGTATGTGGATAATCCATATCAAATATCTCCTTATTGAAAAACCATGTTCCTGAGGTCAGACACGTCTGGCCGAAGAACTCATCCAAGATTTTTGGACTTCCAACGTTCTCACCAAATTTCGTAATCCTAGGACATTTCGTTCGAGAGTTATCGTGCGGACACATATATATATATATATATAAATACATATATATATACATATATATATATATATAAATTTTAATGAAGGTTATTTTCGGGTTCTAGGGACCTCAAAACAAATTTCTGCCATAGTCCCGGGCTCAGGTCGCGTTATGACAGCGGCTGAAATAGCGTGTATCCATTCTGGAAACTCGCTAAAATTGAGACAGCTTCTCTATTAGTTTTAAATTTTCATTTCATAGGCAATATCGATTTCATCTTCACTCACTTCATAAACTAGAATTTTTAAATTTTTTAAATCAAACTCTCCTAATCTTATTCAATCCTAACGAAACATAACCTGAGTGATGACGTCCAAGGGTAAGGAGTGTGGTGGTGCCCCACTGAATACTTATTGCCTCTCGGCGATTTAGTACCTAATTGTAGAGATACTTCAAGTTGAATATTAACGGTGTTAGTGTGCCGCAAACTGTATTAAAAAAGTTCCCCAACCACTTTATTGCCGGTATCAGGTTGTAATTTTTTTTTTTTTTGACTAATTTACCGAAGATTTAAAAAAAAAGAAGACTATGATTGGATCATGAATTTAGTTTTTATACCCGCAAATAATTCTTAGAATGCATTTCCCTGTACTCCCACCAAAGCTAGTGTGTCACTGAAAGGTTAATAATAATAAAAACGTAACATTTAAGTATAAACCATCACATCAGTCTATTCAAATAATTTTCTTAGTCGCTGTAGTGGATATTTATCATAAATAAATACTTTTTTCATGATGTTCTTCGTACAGCACCTTCATAATTATGTCTATATAGCTGAGCTATGTACCTAATTATTTTATAAATTAAACAAAAATATTGATTTACTGTCGAGCATCAATCATAAATCTAATAATATTCGTGCACTTTAATTATAGTTTTAAGTTTTGAAACAAGCAATTTTTTGAAAATTTAATTAAGACATTATTGTTTGTTAGTGACGACCCAGTCAGTCAGTATTCATGTATCAAAAAATATCTAATTATTCAGTAAGACAATTTTACTGACAATTCATTACGCTCATATTGGGTACATTTATCATAATTTCTATTTTTTGAATGTTAACGACAACAATTTATAATTTTTAAGTCACAATACTCTGTTTTCGAATGTTTATAGAACATACAATAGAGCATTGACCCTGATTTGAAATACAAATGTTCATAAAACGTATGGAAACAGGAAATGAACAATTTTTTGTTCTAAAAAGATCTTTTGTTTTTTTATTTTATTTTTGGAAACTAGTTACTGTTATATTGTATAGATTTTTAACAAAATACTTAGGTATATTTTCATAAATTCATAAATTCGTAATCTAATTACATTTTTGATAGGAATTGTTGCTAAAGTAAATTTGATTGTTTTGAAAGCTTATTTCTATATTTATTACCATAATATACGTATTAGTGTTCTGATTAAATTCATCATTGTAATCAGTCCAAAAACTGTAATCGAACACTTTACTATATCATAGGTGAGATTTAAAAAATACCCCTGTCGCAGCATCCTGCATAACATAGCGAGTTTCCGATTATAAAAATTAGTTTTTCTCGGTAACCAGTTTATACACAATGATGGTTTAAAATCTTTTTTATCTGATTTTTCTCATCTTTCTAATGGTGTAAAAAAATGTTGCAAAAATTTTTGAAATTGGGAAAATTTTAGCAAAAAGAAATTTTTTTCACGTAAAATGCTCAAAAAAACATGCTTACGGCATCAGACGTGTCTGACTAACGAATTTCCAACATTTTCACCAAATTTCGTAAAAATAGGACATTTCATTCGAAAGTTATCGTGCGAAAATATATATATATATATATATATATATATATATATATATATATATATATATATATATACATATATGTATATATATATATATATATATATATATATATATATATATATATATATGGCAAAAATTTATTTTGAGGTCCCTAGAAACCGAAAATAATATTCACTAATATATATATATATATATATATATATATATATATATATATATATATATATATATATATATATATATTAGTGAATATTATTTTCGGTTTCTAGGGACCTCAAAATAAATTTTTGCCATATATATATATATATATATATATATATATATATATATATATATATATATATATATATATATATATATATATATATATATATATATATATTAGTGAATATTATTTTCGGTTTCTAGGGACCTCAAAATAAATTTTTGCCATAGACCCGGACTCAAGTCGCGTCATCACAGTGGCTGTAATAGCTGAATTCCATTCTGGAAATTCTCCAAAAATCTTGCCATAAATGCGATGCTCGGAACATGGTTTTTTGGGCATTTTTCGTGAAAAAAATTAAATTTTGCAAAAATTTTCCCAAATTCAAAAATTTTTGTAACATTTTTTTACACCATTGAAAAAATCACATAAAAAAGGTTTTTGAACAATAATTATTCTGTCAACTAATTTCCGACAAAAACTAATTTTTGTAAACGGAAATTCGTTATGTTATGCAGGATGCTGCGACAGAGGTATTTTATATGCTACATATTACATTAAATCTATAATAATCACTGCTTGTACGGAACACTATTGGCGCAAGTACAACTTGCACTTGGCGGCTTTTTTAATTCGTAATTATGTACATGCCATAGATAGATGAATAGTATTCATATATCAATGGTACATGCATAGGTCTTTGAGGAATATGTACATATATAGTATCTTACTACATACATATTGGTATGTACATACTAACTCTATAAGTCGTTATTTGACTTCAGTAACGAAATATAGTATGTGGATAATCCATATCAAATATCTCCTTATTGAAAAACCATGTTCCTGAGGTCAGACACGTCTGGCCGAAGAACTCATCCAAGATTTTTGGACTTCCAACGTTCTCACCAAATTTCGTAATCCTAGGACATTTCGTTCGAGAGTTATCGTGCGGACACATATATATATATATATATAAATACATATATATATACATATATATATATATATAAATTTTAATGAAGGTTATTTTCGGGTTCTAGGGACCTCAAAACAAATTTCTGCCATAGTCCCGGGCTCAGGTCGCGTTATGACAGCGGCTGAAATAGCGTGTATCCATTCTGGAAACTCGCTAATACCTAAATAAATATACATAAAATTCGATCACATTTAGATAAAACCGTGTATTAGAGTGTCAGTAAAATTTAGTAAATTATTAAGTGTAATAATATGAAAATGTTTTTATGGATATGAAATCGTATACCTACCAAATATTTAAAAATTGCAATACCTTCTCATTTGACCAGCAGTGAAGGGATGATACACACATTAACGGCAATTCCTTAGCGGTCACCGTCTTCACCAAATGTATCAATTGAATCGTATTTGTATAATTTGTTTATTTTGTTTACAATATGAATACCATATTTCTTTCTGTTTTGCACATTCTTTATATTCTGAAAAATAGAGAAGGAAATATGGTGTTCGTATTCTAAACAAAATAAACAAATTATACCTACACAGTGAAAAAATTTGTGTTCTGCGTAAAAAAAAAATTAGTGGTTAAAATTTTTGTGTTAAATAAGTAACTAGTGGTGAGCAAAATTAGTCTTGGTCTTGCAGTCTTGTCTTGGTCTTGCATTTTTTGCAAGACCAAGACCAAGACCAAGACTGCATTTTGCAAGACCAAGACCAAGACCAAGACTATAAGTATGGCTGCAAGACCAATACCAAGACTCAAATAAGCAAGACCAAGACTATAGCAAGAAAAAACCAAGAATCTTGCTAAATTATTTAAATAGCTTAAAAGTATAATTAATATCGTAAAGAGAGAAAATTCTGATTTTAGAAGGAAAAAATTCGCTAATAAAAAAATGTAAGAAAGTGCAAGATTTTGAACAATACCAAGACCAAGACCAAGACCAAGATTCTTAATGCAAGAACAAGACCAAGACCAAGACCAAGACCAAGACTCAAGCTGCTCTAGCAAGACCAAGACCAAGATTCTTAATGCAAGAACAAGACCAAGACCAAGACTGCCAAGTCTTGGTCTTGGTCTTGCATTTGCTCATCACTATAAGTAACCCAACCCTGTGTTAATGTAACATTTAGTGTTTGTGTTAAATGAAAATATTAACAAAAATTTTGATTTAACAGAATTAAAATGTTAATCTGTTTGGAACAAGACACAAATAACACAATGTTTATGTAAAATGCCAAAGAATGTCATAAATACACTTATTTGTGTATTTCCAGCACCAAAAAACTGGTTTCGTGGCATCTATTGCTTTAGTTATAAGAGCGGGGGTAGTGGTAACTGATACCATTGGTAGCATCAGAGGCATCAAGCATCATTGCCAATCATTGTGGGACGTGCGTTCAACAGAAACATATCTATGTATAGAAGCAGACGGAATATTTCAAAATCAAAAGCGTTTTCCTAAGGTTAAATTGGTTTTAATTATTTTGATATTAAATATTGGTAAGTTAATTAAAAATATTATAGATTGAATTTTTCTCTTTGTTTGCAGAATTTACTTCAATTAATTAAAAAATCATCGAATATTCAGCGTTCCAGAACACATTCAAAGGGCAAAGAAGATCAGGTAAAGAAGGAAGAGTAGTCGTTCCATTTTGCCTTCCACGTTCAGTTTGACAACGATCTTCACAATTTTTGGGTATTGCTTCAACATTATTTTCATCAGACCACAACTTTGTAGAAATATTAAATAAAGAAGTTTAAGTACTGAAAAATTACTTTTTACTATTTTCTTTCATTTATATAATAAATAAATAAAAAAAATACTAACTTAAAAAAATAATATACCAACACATTTACTGAGTACACTTCTACATTGTAAATCAGTTAATTTTACACATCATTGTAGTAAAATTATTAATAAGTAATTGTGTAAAACTAACACAAAATGTATGTCGTTTTGTATGTTAAATCATTGACACAAATCTTGTGTAGGTATAGATTTGACATATATGCTTTGTATTTAAAATAACACAAAAAATTGAGTGGACCGTTCTGGACATGTGAAACGTGTTAATTTTAACATAATTTTTTTCACTGTGTGTATTTGACTTCGATTATTAAATGAAGAAACATCAACTATCTACCATATGGCTTTTTCGAAGAATCACGTAGTTGCAGTCGCAGTTGCAATTACAACTGCGCTCCAATTTTTGTTACACATTTATGGATGATTTAATCGGAAAACTGTGAAATGTTGAATGCTGAAGATGAAGGAAAAAATGGTTTGATTAATTTGTAGTTGAGTTAATTTTAAAAAATCAAATTAACCCCGTAAGATACAGACTAATATAGTCATCAGCCACATCTGAACAATATATATTTTTTATAATTTAATCATTAGTGTGTGTAAGTATATGTAGGTACCTATTACCAATTTTTAAGGTTCCGAAGAAACATATCCAAATCCTCATAATTTCGTTAAATCGGTCCGTCTGTCTGTCGGTCCGCCCATCGGTCACACCTCGTAATTCCTAGATTTTTCGAACTCTAATCACGAAATTTTGTACCTACGTATCTGCTACAAATAAAGATATCAATTAATTCGTTGCAAAAAAATTATTTCCCTTAGTTTTTGAGGTACCTTTCTGTATTGAAAATTGGAAATGGACATTTTCTTTGTACGTATCACATCATGCGAGATAGCGTTAGAATGCGCTCGTAAGATGAGGTCGAGATTTCTTTTACCATTTTTTTTTTCCATTTTTAAATTACGTTTGCGAAAAAGTTTTATAGTGGCGAATAGCTTACCGACCTCTGTAATTTTAAAATTGGTGATGCAAAAATTCTGCAGAATTACAGATACTAATACCTACTTACTAAAAACAATCAATTACAGTTAATTCAGTTATAATTTGTATCAGTAACTATCGAAGACATAGGCACACAAATTTTCGAAAACTCAAAAAATTGGTTTCCTACTGTAATATATTTTATACACGAGTTAAAGTAGTAGTCTGGTAGCTCGCGCTGTTTTTCATACCTATTTTAGTTTTCGTAATAATATACAAAACACTTAAGTACATTTTTTACTGTTTAACTCAGTTTAAGGTAGTAGTCAGGTAACTCGCGCTGTTTTTCATACTTTTTTTTAGGGGCATTTTTCTTAAGAAAGAACAAACGAAAAGTTTTGAATTTTTAATATGTTTTTATTTACATCTTAAGGTAGGTACCAAAGAAATTTTTTTTAATAAAAAAAAATTTGTTTTATTATTATTATTATCACTTGAAGTTGGCGCCTCAAAAAAAAGCACCTGGATGGCCCGCGTGATTTTGACTCTCTTGGGGACATCCGATTTTTAAAAAAAAATTCAAATTCAAATTTTTTTCGAAGTCCGCCATTTTGTTATTTTTCGATAAAATTTCATAATTGTACTTCCGACCAGAATGACATATCTATTGGGATCTGTCGAATGGCGGTATGACATTTGGTGTTGAAAAATCAGACTATTCTTAAAGTGCATTTTCTCAAATGTCATTTATGAGCTGAATTTTGTAAATCTGAAAATACATACAATCGATTTAATTTTTCCATTCCCCTTCAAGAAAATTCCTTTACTTTGGACTAGTGTCAACCCAAATAAAAAAGTTCTAACATTTACCATTTTTTCTTAATATAGTACTGATTACTATATATATAAAACTAATGTTAATGCACGTTTTTTTCAGCCATTTTTTTGAAACTCCACCCATAGGACAGATCCCAATAGATTAAGACTAATTACGAATTTTTGATTTCAGATTTCCCCAAGAGTCAAAATCAGGCGAGCCATCCAGGGGCTTTTTTTGAGGCGCCAACTTCAAGTGATAATAATAATAATAAAACAAAATTTTTTTTATTCAAAAAAAATTTTTTTGGTACCTTAATATGAAATAAAAACATATTAATATGTAATTCGAAACTTTTCAACTGTTCTTTCTTAAGAAAAATGCCCCTAAAAATAGGTATGAAAAACAACGCAAGCTACCTGACTACTACCTTAAACTGAGTTAAACAGTAAAAAATGTACTTATTGTTTTGTACATATATTATTACAAAAACTTTGAAAACTAGCCACTAAAGAACCCTGACTTAATGCGTGTTCGACACGTACTTGGCCAATTTAATTTTTTGATTAGTTATTATAGTACTTAAACCTATAAATATAAAACAAAAGAACATTAACATATGAAAATATTCGACACTATTGCTTTAGGAGGATTTAAACGAAAATTTCAATATTCAAGACGTAAGTACCTATATTAAAAATTACCGTGGTCGAATAATGCCCCCTGGTGCCTAATAACAAATTATATTAACACGCTATTTAATCAACTCTCTAAAAGATAATAAAACCAGAAAAAGGAACCAATTTTTTTGGTTTTTATTTTCGGTTGATCTATTAAAAGCTCATTATGATTACATTATTTAAATTTCTTTGCGTATTGTTCGATGGTCTGAGACACGCATAATACCTGAAACAAAATGGCCGACCAAAACCATGTTACCATGTACCACCATGTATTGTTCTTGTCCAATGGGAAAATGATAATTTATAAAATCGTTTGAAAACAGTGTATGTATTTGTACCTATTAGGGACGGTAAGGATTTGAACAAAATACGCATTACGCGGTAATTTGTTGTGTAACGAATTAATGTTAATCATAATAATAGGCATGTTTTACGAGTACACACACAAAATATATGAATATTATGTATCGACATTTAATTAAAAACGTATTAACGATATACTGAGTGTTCAGTTGGTAATTCGCTATTGCATTCAGTATGAGTCATTTATTGTGGGGTAAAATGCATTATGCAAAAATTTACCAAGTGTCCGATTAAGTCAGGACTTCGTAGTCAACAGCCACAATTTTTCCATAACTCTGAGAATAAAATATTTCGAGCTTTTATTTAATATTAAAATTAGCCCTTAATTAGTTAATAATACGATTATCTGAATCATTTACTTTTTATATGAGTTTTAAAAAAAGTCAGTAACAGTTTTTAAAAAAACTACACTTTCTGTTCGGCCTCACAATGACTATTAAAGTTAGTTAAGGGCTTACCTGAGTTTCGAAGCTAAAAAAGCATAATTTTTTATTTTTAAAAAAATATATAAATTATTTTATTTAATCTGTTAAACATATGAAAGAGAAATATTTCAACAATATTTCAAAAAAAATTCATCCAAAAATTTGGGAAATTCAGCCAGTGGGTCTTGGTTTTCGGAAAAGAAAAAAGTCCTCGGAGTTGTCACAATAATTCATGATAACTTTATCGAAACAAAAAAAATTCAAATTTTTTCTGTTAGTAGATAAGATGATTGCACGAATTTTTTTTAAAAAAATTTAAATTTGACTTTTTCACAAAGTTGTATACAAAATTACTGTCAGTATTCGTAATTACAGCCATGGGCGCCCATCCCTATGGGCAGGGAGGGGGGGCATGCCCCCCCCCCCCAGCTAGGCAGGATTGGAAGAAAATTAGGAAAAAGGAGTTCGAAGAGAGTAAAACGACGTTGTTAATGGTATTTTTTGTGGGTTATATATAGTATGGCCCCCGCGATTTGTGGGGGAAAAAAAAGATCGAGAAACAATGTTCCGAAATTTTCTTTGGAAGTTCACTTTTCACCTTTTGCCGCCCCCCCCCCCTGGAATCCATCATATGGGCGCCCATGAATTACACATATACCTAACAAGGTTTATCAAAATTACGAATTGACAATTAAGAATCTTTCTTTGTAAGTGTTGAACGGACTTTAAAATATTTTTAAGAACGTTATACTCGTTTCTACAAAACTCCAATCTAATTGTAATTATTTCCTAAATTTGAAATCGTATAACCCAATTAAATATAAACAACCTGTATAGTACGCAATATAATTTTAACGCAATTACAAAAGAAATATTAGGTACATATTAATGTATTCAAAATAATGGAATGAACCATTTTATTACATTAATGGTCATGATCATATCGTGTTCGAGGGGGCATTTTACAAGTAGGTATACACCGATATTATATTATGTAAAATAATATTAGCTAGAACTATAAAAAATTTGTAATTATTGTTACCCATACATATGAATCATATACATAATATTTCTTTATCTTAAAAATCAAATCCTTACAAAAAAAATAGAATAAAATTTTTTTGAATATGATGAAATTTTTATTTCCTGGGGTTAAAAATCAAATTATGGCATAAAAAAATAAGATTTAGGTGGGCTGAATTTACATTAGGTACATGATGAGAACACATCGGAATATCCTTATTTCGTAAATGAAAAAATCAAAATAAAAACCCGACTGCGTAAACAGAAGTGGCGCAAGACTAAAATTGAAAGTGGGTAAGATGCTAGCCCCCCTTTCTTAGTAAATAAACTTTTTTCTTACACATATAAAACAGGAGAACAAAAAAAAAATGATCAGGAAAACAATCAAATAAAACCATGTAGAACCATATCAAACTAAATAAAACTATATGAAACCATACCATACTGCCCTTTGCAGTGCGAGGTCCCAAAGAGGGTGAGCTTAAGTGCAGTAATACAGTTTGCACAGCCTCTGCGCCGTCCCTGTGTGTAAAAAGCAAACTAAAAACTAAAAAGATAGAAACAAGATATAAGGTGCTATATTGAATTGTGAAAAAATAGGTGAAAAATATATGTATATTAGATTTTGTGATTAAATGATAACACGAAGTCGGAGACAACAGATATTTCTGCTCAACTTTCTACTTAATATATGTCTTCTATTACATGTTAGCATTTGATTGCATAAATTTTACAGAGACCACGACATTTTCGATCACCTTTCATTAACGCTTCATCTTCGTTCGCTTTCTACGTAGTCGGATTTTTTTATTTTAAAATTTAATTTTTATTTCGTTTTAAATGTCATATGATTTCTTAACACTTGGTATATCCTGTCATTCCTAGGATTAAGACAAATCGAATGACACCTTGTTTATTAGAATTCATCCAGTCGTTTAGATACCACGAGGGAATAATGAACCGCACTTAGATACGTAAAAAACGTAACAATGTCTTTATTGTCATCCAGTCAGTTAAAAAAAATAGCTCGCCCTTATTTTAAGTCTGTAACTTTGATTTTTTAAAGATACATAGCAAAGTTATTGGCTCAACTTGTATGACGTACATATGTACCTGTTTACTCGTATACCAGGTGTCCCATTTACATGTATACATACGATTTACATGTTAATTTTTAACATTGGATTCCCATAAGGAAAAAGTTATGTCACGAGAGTGCTTTGAACAAACTAATAATACTAATTTAATATTATAACTATTATGGGCGCAAGCTCAAAAGACCTCCAGAAACTGAGGTGAGGGGAACACAAATTGTATTATTTCCATAGTTACCAACCAAACCAAGTAATTATGTTTTTATATGAGTGAGTGAGTAAACTTATATTTATTAATATGATAGACAAAGATAAATGCAGATGTAGATAAAAAAGTTCTTTTTAGCTTGCGCCCATAATATTATTACTATAGTTTTAACGGTTTTAACAATAATAATGCAGTAAAATAAAGAAATGAATGTCGCAATTTTCAAGCAATTTATATTTTAACATAATAAATATTTGTGTCATCTGCTGTAAATTCAAAAAGGCATTTTTTTATTTTCTTGAAAATAAATATTAAAATAATAAAAATACCAAAAAATATTCTGCTGATGAAATAGTACAGATAATTTGGTGGAAAAAAATTATTTTATAAAAGAAAATTACCAAAAATAGGAATATGTTTATCCAAAGCACTCTTGTGACATAACATTTTCTTTATGGGAATCCAATGTTAAAAATTTACAGGTAAATCGTATGCATACATCCGCTCGGGACATCCTGTATATGCTATGTGGTAGATACACAATGCAACTGAATTGTTACGCGTAGTTTTATTTGATTATTTTAATTTCTGCATCATTAGTGTTTTATATAATATTACGTGTAATTATTATTAATGATACACGTAATTAAATATTGAGGCCCCATCAAACAAAAATGAAATTAATACCCTTATTTAGACATCAGAAAATATTTTAATTACAAATAAAAAACTATTTGCATGTATTTTAATTAAAAAGAGGAAAATAGAAAAGAAACTCAAGATTTGCAAAGAATATCTATAAACAAAGATAGCAAATATGGATGGGTACCGCTTTTGTTTATATGGTTATTTCTTTTTAGTACATTACACTGCATGGAAATACCTCGTTCGTTCTTGTGAAAATTTCTGTTAAAAACAAAAATTATTATAAGCCGTAGACCATTAAATCAAAACGATTTTGTAGTTTTTGTCGTTAATTTTTCTAATTATCTATACTTTAGTAAAACATGCACAGTAGTAATTACAGGTAACAATTTGTTTAATTATTAATAAAAATTTAATTATTATTATTATTTATAATAAAATCTGTTAAGTTAGTAATACGTTTGGTTAAATTTAAAAAAGAAAAAAAGAAAAGCAAAATGGGTAACAAAAGCAGTAGTAGTTTTCAGCAAAAATTATATTATTGTAACAAATTTTTCAGAACTTCTGAAATACAAAATACAAAACAAAAATTTACTGGGAAGATTTCTGAGTTAATTTTCAGTATCGTTTAATTTTATATTAAAGCGCAAAATACAAAATAATTTAATGTATGTTTCGATAAGAGATTATAGAATTGATAACACAAGCAAGATTTTTCTTAAGCGATCATTTTTTATCTAAAGCGTGGGACTTTTATATTCATTTGGTAAACATCAAATTTTTAATTAAAATATATTTTAAGCAGAGCCATACAACAATAATACAATCAGAAAAAAATTTTTAAGGAGATTTGGAAAGTTTTTGGAATATTGAATTTATCGAAGCTATATGGCTATACAAAATCGACGCTATAATTACAGGTGAATTAATCTGTGTACAAACCTACCATAAGATTTTTGAAAGATTCTGACCACATGAAAAAAGAACTGGGGCAGTTAAAGTTAATTACAGTGGCCATCCAATGGTACGTATTCTGATTTTACGTAGTGACGTCAACGATTTAGTGGGGTTCTCCTCTCACAGATATGTTGTTGTTTGTCTGTGTTGGTGAAAATCTATGTACCAAGCCAGAATCAGGGTCGTAGGTAATATTGTCTGAGGGTCTCGTAGCCTTTCAAAATTTTGAAATACTAGAATATTCTAATCATCAACTAGCAGAGATATCAAAAAACAGACTTCACCGTTGAATTGGTAATTAAAAATGAGATTAAACAGTGTAGTTTGTAGTTTGACAAAAATTCTAGAATGTTCTATTTCTCAACTAGCAAAGATATTGAAAAATCAATTGTACCATTTAATTGTCCATTGAAAAAGAGGTCAAATTACACATTTTGACAAATGTTCTGGAATATTCTATTCATCAACTAGCAAAGATATTCAAAAACAGACGTCGCCATTGAATTGGCTACCAAAAAAGAGACCAAATAACACATTTTGAGAAATGTTCTAGAATATTCTATTTGTCAACAAACAAAGATATTGTAAAATCTACTGCACCACTTAATTGTCCAATCGAAATTAAACTAATGTAAACCAAATGTCCGATTTTGACAAACAGTTTTTGATATTTGACGAATAGAATATTCTAGAATATTTATCAAAATGTGCTATTTCGTCTTTTATTCGATGGCCAATTAAATGGTGCAATCGATTTTACGACATCTTTGTTAGTTGACGAATAGACCATTCTAGAATTTTTATCAAAATGGCTGCTTAATCTAATATTTAATCTAATTTTAGGTGTAAATTGTCTCTTAACCAACCCCCGAAACAAAAGTTTACCGACGCCCCTGATCTTCCGATTTTACGTACTTCCCCTTAAATTTGCACCGACCACTACGTAAGATTGGATTTGTGGTGTATTGGCATTATGAAAAGTTGTTGTGATTTTTTTCCAAGGTCGGCATATTTCACGATATCCAAAGCAGCACTTGTGGTAAATCCGGCCCTGGGTACGGTTGATTTTCCTGTTCGAACCAGGACTTTACTCTTTAAATAATAAGTATTTGATATTTATTTTACAGTGTATACTTTCAGAGCGATTTCTTTGTTCAAAAATTAAAAATTTATTTTTTTTCTGAATAAAAAAATTAAATAAAATTATTTTAGTGAATTCGTGGAATGCACAGTATAAATACAATAAATTTATGTTTGGAGTATTTCGGAATGTTTACTGTGGCCATTGTATTTAATAACCGATCAATCATACTTCATAACTATAACTACTATAAAAATGAAACATTTTTGTATGTAATTTATAAATAAATTAATTTAACATTGCTTTCACGTCGCACCATATTTGTCTTCTTTTTTTCTTGTTCCCATCGCATCACACGGCTGTTATGACTATAGTCCGGATAAAATAATTTTTCACAGGACCGGCTTAACGATTTCAGTGTAATGCTGTTAGACTGTTTGTATTTATGTATGAGACTGCTAGAGCAAATAATGTTCCTTTACATACATACATACATAAACTGATTAACTTAAATCGAATTAACATAATATGTTTTAGAAAATATTACTAATTTTTCCTTAAAAAATGTTCATACAAAACTAGTATATCTTGCCAACAAACTATACACAAATAAAGGTATACATATTAAGAAAAAAAAATGTAACGTTAATAATGTGTTATCTAATAAAATATTATGTAGGTATTTATTTCATTTTTGCTAATATTTTTTTTGTATATACTTTTGAGCATTGAATAAATAGTGGGAATACACTTATATACACAATCTATATGAAAATGAAAAGTGACTAAAAGTGTTGACGAATATGGATGGTTAAACAAGAGGGGATTTAAAGTTTTTCTAGATTAACCGATGTTATATTTGTTAGTATAAATATTTTTAGAACATTTATTAATAAATACTCTCCAATTACAACAAAAATCACATAAAAATTAAAAAATATTCATTACCATCGATAGTTTGTAGGTATTCTGTGTTTGTAGATTATAAAAAGGTGTTAATCAATATGACGATTTTGCTTCAAAAAAATAATATCTAAAAAACTTCTATTGTATGGTCCATAAAAATATTCTAATATCAATAGTATCTGTGGTTAAATACAAATAATGCATACGTACATATTTATACGTACGACACGTACGATGTCATCAAAATGATGTTTTGTTTATGTGTTTGAATGAAATGAATGGACAACTAGATTAAATATTGCTTGATTTACATTGCATGTGTATGTACCTATGTAGAAAACTAAAAATTTTAAAAAATTGTAAACAAGGTACATATATTAAATTTTAAAAATTTAAAAAGAGATAAGGAGTTTGTTTGTCAATTGATACTCAAAGAAAGCTGTCGGTGGGAACGGAAGTAATAAATTTTGTTTTATATGTAACTGCGAGCTAGTTAGACAAATAAATATTGCAAAACTTTAATTCAATAAAATTTGGGGCCCCTTTTTATTTTTGATATAAATCTCACATAATAAAATTTTTCTAAAAAGTTTTTGCTTCTCTATGTTGAATTTCAATAAATTTTCAGGATTCTGTTATTTCTGTTGCAGCAGACTCATACATAAATACAAACAGTCTAACAGTATTACACTGAAATCGTTAAGCCGGTCCTGTGAAAAATTATTTCATCCGGTCTATAGTTATGACACATTTTTCATAGACGAACGGACGGACGGACAGCTGGGCCGGGAATAGTTGCTTATAATATAAATGATTATTATGTGTGCGGATTTTAATAATATTTAGACGCGTTTTTTTCTTTTGCCATTCTGCAGCCTGTCGTGCCCGTGTCTGTCTGTCTGTTGTGTTCCTTTCTTATCCGTTTATTCCATCAATAGAACGTCGTACGAATAACGAACGTAATGTGATTGCTTGCTGGGACATTATTTTGATGATGAGATTCAACTACAAGTAAGATATGGGATGTGTATATATGTATCTATATTGTTGTATAGGATATATCTACGCGAGTTGAAAAACGGGCGCTATGCGGCCTTCATATTATAATCAGGCTTACTACGTACTCTTCTGCCTGCTGGTGTTATTATTTATCATCCACTCACTAGATGTCTCTCATGTATATGTTCAACATTACATATATTCATTGTTGCTTTAATATAATTGTATTTGTGTATGTATTTTTTTTTATGTAGGTATTCGATGAAATAAACGTACGAGATTTCGTAATTTCTAGTATGTTTTAAAATCCAAACATTATGCTTCACAGGGACGTATACAGCCGAGCTTCTTGGGAGGCGAGGGAACACACGGAAAAAGGCTAAAAAGATTTCCAACATTGAGAGACACGGTAGGTAAGATTTTGTAAGAGTATGTTTACCTTTATCCAATAATTTCTAGCCAAAATCATTAATCAAAAAAAAAAAAAAAATATATAATAAATACCGTTAGTTTGGAAGGCATTTTGGTAACTAAAACATATATTGACAGGTGAATAGCACTAAAATCTCAAGTTTATAACAGACGCATACGACCATGTTTAACTTATGGGTCTAACAGCCGGTTTTACATTCACATTCAAAGCCGACTCTAACACTAAAGCCAACTTTAAAACTGATTTTATTTTTGGTACTGTTTTACAATCAAATTTAAAGCCCCGTTAGTGTAAAAGTCGACTTTAAACTAAAGTAAGAATTATCTCGACTTTTACTGCTTAAAGTCAGCATTGACAGATTTGTTATTGCTGATTATTATCATTGAATTTTGGTTATAAGCATAATTTTTCTGTAAAATTTTCGTACCTTAAATAAATAAAATAAAAATTTTATTTGTTTGCTTATTTTCAATAATATTTTTGATTATTTTTACTTCTTGGATTAATATCAAACATTTCTTTTGGGTGAAACTGGCTGAGCGATTTCTGGGTTACCCGCGATTTCTTTTATGATTCTTTGTATTTATGATAAATTTCGTTGATATTTTCGTTTCTATAGTTATTTTTTTTAAATGTAAGATTGGCTACGATCATTCATAGTTCGTTTTATCCATGCAACATTTAAAAGTCCTTTAACAAACGTAAGCAGACCTGATCATTGTAAAACAATGCTAAAAATAAAGTCGACTTTAAATTAAAAGTAGCTTTTGTTAAAAAACATTTAAAATTATGAATGTAAAACCGGCCGTAAAACTTTGACTCCAACAAAAAATCTCCTATAAAAGTTAGTACTACTTATGTCAAAGTATAAGATGAAACGAGCAAAGCCTAAAGTTTCAAAGAGAAATGAACCAGCTCGAAACTGGCCAGAACAAATTCAAAAGTCATCGACGTTTTCAAATACATTTATCAGGAATAAAAAATGGAGTTGGACAGGTTATGTTATTCGTACGGACAATATAATAAATAGGCAGAAATTAATACTTACATTTCACAATCACTATCACTAGACCATAAAGAAATCCTGGCTAGATACCAAAGAAGACGAATGGATGAAATTCGCAGAAAAACTCTAGCAAAAAAAAAACTACTGACAAAACCTAATGAAAATCTGAGGGAGATGCCTTTGTCCAACAGTTGAATTAGAATGTGTTACCGTTATAATTATTATGTGTCAAGCCAGGATTTTATTTTTGATAAATACAAAAATAAAATTACAACAGATTTTATTTATTTTTCACTGTATTAAATTCTAATACTAGTGGAGGTGTTGATCAAAGTACACATAGTACTGCAGCGTTTATGTATATCACTTACAATAATGCAGACATTTTAGAGTTTCTTCGAAATCAATGTATTTATCTAAAGTACAAACATGTCTTGAATACGTCTTCAAGTTAAGTTGGTCGCAGCTGAGCCCAGGGTTTATGATGTATAAATAGCGCTAAACTTCATCCTGATTCAAATCAGTTGTACAATTTTAAAAATGTTAAAAATTTTGTTTATTCACTATTTAAAAATTTTTTTACAAAAATTCAAACACTGATTTCATAATCTAAAAATTTCTCTATTAAATTTTTGTATACATTGTTTCCTATACACAACATACAAATCGTGTAAGTGAGAAACCAATATATAAACTGGATGTAATATTATCTTTGTTGCCTCTGTATGCCTCTGGTGAATATATACGTACGTACATTGAGTCAGTCGTTGGTAATGTCGAGTTGGTTGGCATTGACGAATTGAACGACATTTGTCATTCACCCAAGCAAGCAAGGCAAGCTGTGTGCGCTACCGTGTTCAGTCCATCTCCCCCTATATTGTATAATACATGATCACTCACATCATCCGCATCGCATTCGACCCCAGAGGGTCGAATACGGACCGACCGACACTATGATGTGTCAACTCTACCTACTCTCGTCTATTTTTGGGTGCGAGTTGAAAATATACAATTTTTTGGAACACAAAACACACATATATATATATATATATATATATATATATATATATATATATATATATATATATATATATATATATATATATATATATATATATATATATATATTCGTGATACATACATGTACAAAAATGGTTTAAGTGCCTATGAGAAAAATTTTTTGATATAGATTTTTTGAAAAGAATGAAAAAAGAGAGAGAAAATGACAATTGTGATTTTTTTATCCTTTTTATTTGAATTAAAATAATTTTTTACTTGTCAGTCACTTGCTTTTTTCCGTTCCATTCTGTGTGCGTTTGGTGTATTTGGGAATTTTTATGTCTAAATTATTATAGAGAAAAAATATGTTTGGCAATTAATTTAAAGTATTCTTTATCTGCCCGCTTTTTTTCATTTTTTTCATTTTTTATTTTTCATCCAGAGATCATTCTCTACACATTTAACAGTTTTAGAATTAAATACAATTTCAAAAATTTAAATAAACGGACTATTTTATACCAAAAGTCATTAGTAAGGTCTTGTAAAGCGCAGGTGATTTTATTGTTTGAGTAAAACTAATGTTTATCCAGTCTTTCATAATAGTTATAGCTTATAAATTTTGAAAAAATTTTAAAAAGTTACATGAAAAACTTAACTGGTATATAATGGTTAACTTTTAGACGACAATCATCGAAGAGACTAGGAGCGATTTGTTTCTACCGCAACGTGGCTTGGAGGACGAATTTTCAAGTTTGTTGTATATTTTTGTGAGGCATTGTCCTCCTTGAGATTTGAGTGTCTGGTAGCTACATTAGTAAATTCCGAAGACACTAAAAGAGTAGACTTTAGGGCACTTCTAACATTCCACGGTGGACTGGGCGTAACAAAGCTTTCTCGACTTTCTTCGAGCCTTGCTTATAAAAATCTATGAAACTTAGGTGAAAGATACAACAAAAAAGCCCAATTATTTTAAGCCTACATTTTGTCATAAGTCACGAAGTATATTTTTTTTTTCAGAACCTCTTATTTTCCTTATTAGAACTGAACAATTTTTCAAATGTTGCCGTAAGATAGGAATTATAGTATACTCCCAATCGGCAATCGACTTTTTTTAAATGGCGTTACAGTGGGTTTGGGTAACTTAGAATATGAACTTTCACCCTGGAAGAACTAGAGGAAAAGTTTCAAAAAATTCAATTTGTAATAATAATTTTGCGCCCGACAACTTACCTTAAAAGTGCACCCATATACCCCTAAAAACGCAAAATAGATTTTGATTTTTTATAACCATCGAATAGAATTGTCTTTTTTTGGGATTTTTTGGGGCATTTTTTTTTTTTTGCTTCTAGTCATAAATGTTCCTATTTAGCCCTTTATCATTTACTTACCCCAATCCTCACCTCTCATCAGGTTTCAAATAAAAACGGGACTGGAAAGTCCTACAACTGTGTTGTCAGCTTTTTTTTAGTGACCCGATACCTCTTGGGTCTACGCCAAAATAGATTACTGACTGTGTTCATGCTTGCAAATGTCTTGAACTCTTAACTAATTATTTTTCTTTCGAAGTGAAAATTCTCAAAAATATGTAAGCATTACTAACTCCACTTACAAGGAAAGGGCAAGAAGTCGAAAATTCAAAAAAATCTAAAACTTTGTCCAGTATGTAGAGAGTGGCTACCTAATAACATAAAAATATCAGTTGCTGCTAAAAAACGTTTTTAAGGGGTGAAACATCCCCTCAGAGTTGGAACTCAAAAATTTAAAAATCGATGAAATTTTGTTTATAGGTACCTTAAAAAGTTCTAGTAACAAATATAACATTATTTTTTGCATCTACAAATTTTTAGGGGTTGAAATTACCCCTTCATATGTGTACCTAAAAATTTATAAATTGATGATATTTTGTTTATATATACTATATAGGGCTCTAGTAATAAATATAACATTATTTTTTGCATCCACAAATTTTCAAGGGTTGAAACCACCTCTTCAAGTGCGTACCTAAAAAATTAAAAATTTTTCCGTATTTTGTTTTTACACATTATACGAATTTCTAATAATAAATATAACATTATGTTTGCCTCCACACATCTTTAAGGGGTGAAACCACCCCTTCAAGTGTGTGCTTAGAAAATTTAAAATTGACGAAATTTTATTTATATATAGGTAGGTAGGTACTATAAAAAATTTTGTCAGTTATGAAATTTTTAGTTTACAACTTGGAGGGGGTGTTTCACCCCTTAGAACTGTGTAAAAGAATATATTTATAATATATTTATCGCTAGGTCTCTATGTAATATATGTAAACACAATATCGCCAATTTTCAAATTTTTAGGTACGCACTTGAAGGGGTCGTTCGAAAATTTGTGGACGCAAAAAATAATGTTATATTTATTACTAGGGCTTTGTATACCCAGTATATGTAAACAAAATATCATAAATTTATAAATTTTTAAGTACACATATGAAGGGGTATTTTCAACCCCTAAAAATTTATAGATGCAAAAAATAATGTTATATTTATTACTAGAGCTCTATATAGTATATAGTACCCATAAACAAAATAGCATCAATTTATAAATTTTTAAGTACAGATATGAAGGGGTGGTTTCAACCCCTAAAAATTTGTAGATGCAAAAAATTATGTTATATTTATTATTAGAGCTCTGTATAGTATATATAAACAAAATATCATCAATTTATAAATTTTTAAGTACACGGTTGGTTTCAACGCTTAAAAATGTGTAAATGCAAAAAATAATGTTATATTTGTTACTAGAACTTTTTAAGGTACCTATAAACAAAATTTCATCGATTTTTTAATTTTTAAGTTCCAACTTTGAGGGGATGTTTCACCCCTTAAAAACGTTTTTTAGCAGCAACTGATATTTTTTATGTTATTAGGTAACCACTCTTTACATACTGACAAAGTATCAGATATTTTTGAATTTTCGATTTCTTGCTCTTTCCTTGTTAGTAAAAATGCAAATTAAAATTCGTCTTTGAACGATTTTCTTTTAGCATCAAAAACTTTTGGTACATTGACGCATGCGTTTTGTGATTTTATTGTACTGTTTCAGATGAATCGCAGAGCACAGATTTAGATACAAACTGTTCTATTTCATCAACACCAGCGTACACCATACAGAAAGTTTGTAAATCAAAACGGTTAATGACTAAATATGACCTGGGGGAGAGAACAATGCAAATCATTATAATATGGTATTATGTTTGTTATTTAATTGTCATCATATCACATATAACGAACGAGAGCAAGAGATGATTTCTCAAAATTTGCATATTACCTATTCGTAATTTTATAAGTTTTCATCACATCTCCACGGCTGACATAACAAGATTATAGCAACAACGTCAAGTCAAACTCCCAACTTAACTGACTGTGTAATTATTTTTGTCTGGAATTAAAATCAAAATTACATGGAATAATACTTTTTGAGTTTTTTTTCTCGTTTTGAATCCAATTGCTTACAATGATTAAAATGTATGTATATATAAGTGTAATGTACATACATATATATAATTATATACAAATCCATATGCAAATAAGTTTAAAAGAATTTTTAATGATTACCAGAAAATATTGTATACCATCCAAAGATTCCAAATAACTTTATTTAAATTGTAAATATAAAATTTCGGTGATTTCTTTAGTGTAAATGGTAGTTATTTAACTTATTATTCTTTTATGCTGCTTAAAAAGTTGTTAGTTGATCGTTCTTAAGGTACCGTAAAACACCCTATCTTTACCTATTAAACCTAACTTTACCATACCACACTTTACGTTAAAAAATTAAAATTTCATAGTTTATATAATTTATTATTCTGTAGCACTTTCTTTTAATGATGGAGATATTTCTAACAAACTACTGGTGTTATATAAGTTTTTCTAGCATTGCCAGCCGCAATTTCTTAAAATCATTGGATTTTTTTAGTTCTTATGGTACATTTTGGTTTTAGTGTGCAAACTTTAGTTGGTATTTCAAAAAATATACAAGTGACATAGATAATTTCATCATATGAAAAGTTACATAACCTCGTAAGTATATAAAATGATTTTTACGTTTTCATAACATAATTCTATCGCAACTAGATTTATCGTTGAAAATTTCGAAATGACTGCGTATTATTGTTAGATATTATTTGGAATTCACAAAAAAAGTATGAACAACAATGGTATATTTAGAAATTTTATAATATCTTTTATATTTCACTAAAAAAATATGAATTAGTAATAATATGGTAAAGTTGGAAACTCCTCGACATTTGAGCTTGTTACTGTTTTTTTTATTTTTGACTAGTAATTTAAGTTTGTGGAAAATTTATTTATGAGTTAAATCAAAGTTTTTTATCAATTTATTCTATTGAAACAGTTAAATATAACTAAATTAGTTTCTGCTTTATTTTATTCAAATTTGAGTTGAAAATTATGATAAAGATAGGGTGTTTTACGGTAATTCTATCGGGGAAATAGTTTTCTAAGGAAAATTTTTTTATACTTTCCTTTTAGAATGTGCTGATTGCAACTTCTTTTGATGAAAAAAATTATTTACTGTATTTAAAGTGTGCTTCGAAACTTGCTGTTCCATGTGTATTAAACTATATTAAGTTTGACTCATTTATATTTTTATTATGTAAAAGCAAATTACTCTTAGGTATAGGTAATATTGATACGAAAAAATTTGTCAAATAGTTACATTAAAAAATTCAGAAATTGAGTGAAAAGTAACAATTCGATTCGATCATATGTGTTTTTGACAATTTTAATACTATTTGAATCCATCATCATTTTAAAAAAGCAGTAAAGCTAGAGATTGGCAAGTCAGAAAAAAAATTATGTAGCTCTTAAATAGTCTTCAATAATACGCGATTCAAAAAACTAAGCCCACTTGTAACAAAAATTAAAAATCTTTTTTTTTTTTAAATTTTTTTATTTTTAGAAAGGCAAAGGTCTAATAAGGTAATATAAGGCTTTGATGGTATCAAAATACCCCTGCCGTAGCATTTTACATAAAATAGCGAATTCCCATTTACAACAATTACTATTGCTCGAAAATTTGTTTACATAGGATAATTTAATTAAGTACATATAGGTTCAATAGTCATATTAGGTAATTTTTTCCGCTCTTTACCAAATAATTCTCATAAATTTTTTTTGAGGTTTGGAAGTTTCGAGTATCGGACGTCTGGCTGAAGAACTCATCAAAAGGCTTGAGACTCTCAACGTTTTCACCCAATTTCGTAAAAATAGGCTGATGGTGAGTCGCAAGCCTTATCATGACAGTGGCTGCGATAGCTGAATTTTCCATTCGGAAATTCGCTAAAAATAATTTAAATAGTAAATTTGATTAATATCTTTTTAAATTACGATAGATATTCGCATTTCCCTTTTTGAAATGATTTCCAACAGTATAGGTCTAATCATTTCATGTATATGCATACGAATTCATTTCTTTATCAGTTTCACTGTAACTTAACAATATTTTGTAAATTGAAATAAATTCTCATAAAAACAAATATGTGCCTGCAAGATTAAACAAATGAATTTACTTTATTGTTACCGGGACCAATAATTCAAAAAATTAATCAGCATGGACCTAAGTAAAGTAGGTAATCTATTTTTTGTGTTTTTGTAATGAATAATATACAAATTTCCTATGTATATTAACACATAATAATGATGATTTAATCTTCAGTTGGCATGTTTTGTGGTTATATGTTGCGTTAACTATAGGGGTATCTGAATATTTAAAACCTACGGACGCGGAGCGTATGGAAAAATAAAATTAGGTACGAACCAAGTATAGTAGAGAAAATATGAAAAGTTTTTTTCTTTTTGGTAATTTGAATAATCAAGCTAATGAACTTTGGTAATGATAAAAACATAAAATTAATGTTATTACAATTATTAAAATTTGTTTTGTTTTTGTATCGTTAAATTTTTTTTTCATATACGGCATCCATCTTAACTAGGGTGCCTATATAGTTATTCTACGCACATTTGAAGATAACGATGTTAATGATCATTAGTATTACAATGAAGTAAAAAGAATATTTGAATTTGTGATTTATATTTATTAATCATCGCCTAAATTTGTTAATTTTCGTGATAGTAATCATACGATTATAATTTTTTATTCATAAGGCTCCAGTAAAATAATTGTTGATAAATTAGTAAAAAAATTTCTAAGTAAATTAAATTATAAACAGTATTCTATAGAAGGGTGGTCTCATAAAAAATTTACACCCCACAAGTTTCTTTGCTTAGTCGACAAGATCTCTTTGCGTGAGTCACGAGAAAATTTGTTTTGCTAAGATTATAATTATGTAGTTACATATGCATATAGTTCGAATTTAACACTGAAATTTATATTATGCTAATGTTGTATAGGTACACCAAGAGACTAAAATCTGACTTTTGTTCCTGAGTGTCAAGTTTATTGTCTGAGGGTCGGTAAGGACTCGAAGGTAGCAATTAAATCAGGGATCAAAAGAAACTTTTTAACCCCCCGATATGCATACTATATTTTTGCAATTCCAAACAGAAAATTTAAAAAAAAAAAAGGAAAAATAAATAAAAGGCAGTTACTTAAAATAGTATGTTATACACCAAGGGACTACGGTGTGAAGTTTGTTTCCGGAAGGCCTGTTTAGGACCAAGGGCAACAAATCACACGAGGGATGGAAAAAAACACTTTAGTCCTGTGGTGTATATACTATTCTTTCCGGATAACTTAAAATTATAAAAATTAAAAAAAATTACTTAAATGTCATTCAAATTGTATATGTACCTAATAATAATCCATCAAGTATACTTTGGATAAATCAATCTAATTGTACAATACAATATAACTGTTTGTTTTTATCTACAAATTTGAATTTGTCTGTTATTTTCAATTACCTAGCAAAGCTATTTAATTTAAGTTAAACTTCTGCAAATTGTGCTTGCTGATTGGTTTAAAAGCGAGAGCAAAATAATTTTTTAGTCCCTTGGGACTAAAAAATTCACTTTTAGTCCCAAGGGACTAAAAGTGACACTTTACTCCCTATTATGAGGGACTAAATCATGCCTTTTAGCCCCGGAATTGCAAAAATGTCATTTTTGTCAATACTGCGGACAAATTAAACAATTTAGTTAGCATAATTGTTTGTCTTTGTCTACAAATTTGAGTTTGATATTCAATTTAAGTTAAATTTCGGTTGTTGACTGCTGTTTTTCTATAAATTCTGCTTGCTGATAAACTTTAAAAACGAGAAAAAAAGTATTTCTTCTCCCTAGGGACTAAAACTAACACTACAATCGCTATTATGAATAGTACAATTGAAAGGTACAGGGAAAAACCATCATAGTCACAAAAAATAAAAAATGCCCAAATCCATGCAGTTATGTTGGCAATATGCAGAATATTGACGTCGTGCTAACATTACCGTGAAAATCGAACATAGTCCGTGATATGCAAGGGAAGAACGATCACAGTCCAAATTTTTTTGCTGAAAAATGGGCCTATAATACATGATTCGATGCCAAATTTCGCGAAAACGGCTAGCCCTCTATTTTCTGCTGGCATGGCGTTTTCTAGCTTACTATATTAATAATAGCCACCGGAAGTTTAAACCAGATCCTATGCGTGGTTTTCACGCAAAATTTTTTTATGTTCAAAATTCGCCTATAATATATGATTCACACTTTAAAGTATAAAAACGCTCCCCTGAAAAATTTACTTTTTGTGACTCTGATGGTTTTTCCCGTGTACCCTTCAATTGCAAAAAAAAGACAATTTCTTTAGGCGCCTGATTAAACGTAATCACACAACAAATTAACATACACCTTCTTAACTAATTAATAAGAAAGTAATCAAATTATCACCATTAAAAAATGAGTTTAATTAATAAAAATTCTAATCTCAATAATTAATTATACTTTTTTTTCTCTGTTGTTATAGATTATTGAAAGTTGTACCATTATCGTGTTTAATGAACAAACCAATCTAATTATTGATTACAATTAAAACAACAACAACAACTGATTTGAAATTAGTATTAGCACTGATAAATATACTATGTAACACAAATACTATTGGCTACTTCACCGTAAGCGTAGGTATAGTATAAGTTGTATTAAGTGAGTGAATAGTTGAGTACAGTAGTATCATTAAATGTGCGGTTACACCAGAGTTAATCATAGTTCTGTCCGCATTCTAATATTCAATATCTATTGTAAAAGCCGGTGATGCCAACCTACATGTTTCTAATCTATTTACTATACACCAATTAAATTGGTCCACTTAATAAATTTTAAATTATTACGACATCTTAGTGCCAAGTTACGTTTACGAATATTTTCGAGTCTCCTCTTAGGTCACTGTAATCGTAAAATATACCTAAAGAAGCTTGATCTTTAGTTTGGAATCTGTCCTTTATTTTATTAAAAACTCTACTACATCTCCCGAGAGATTGCGGAGCATTAAATAAACAAAAGCTTTTTGGACAGTTTTCATTCCAAATTCTAGATTTCCTGAAAATACTAAAGGGAATAGAACAGATCCAAAAAGTTGCAGCGTACATGTCAGTCAATCAACAAGGTTATTGAAATATGCATTCGAATTTACTTTGACGTTTGAAGTCTAACGTGATTTATTTTTGAAATTTGTTCAATCTGTTAAGTCGGCGTAGAAGCTTAAAAAATAAGTTACTATGGGTCAACGGCATAATTGGGTACGTGATTTATTAATTAAACTTTAGTAAAAAGCGTTTTTTTACAAATTCTTCAACAGCTTTTGTGGTTCAAAATATTCCAAACTATAAAAACCACTTTTTTAAAAACTATAGACCTAATATGAATATTCCAGGAGTTTATAATTTCTGACACTTTGAAGCTCTTTAGCTGGAATGAAAGTTTTTGGAGTTAATATCCCGTTTTATTTTCTTCCCTTCAATAGCTTCATTCCATTTACAAATACTGAACAATTCATTATTTGTAAGGGCACACAGAAAGAATCTGTAAATTAAGTTTTATTTATAAAAACGCGAGTATCTGAAATACTGATTATTTTCACGTGTTAAATATAGGAAGAAAAATCTACTGAATTCATTATTAATTTTTAAAATAGTCTTATAACTAACTAAATAATTTAGATTTCATATGTAAGTTTTTATGGTATGTAGATATATATTTTGTTTATTGTGTTTAGCATATGAATCTGTTCTGCAAAACAGAGAAGGAAATATGGTGTTCATTCCAGGTGTTCATTTTCCAAACAAAATAAAAAGCTATATATAGGTATGTATATATACCTATGAACACCATATTTCCTTCTCTGTTTTGCAGAACAGATTCATATGCTAAACACAATAAACAAAATATACTTACATATTAACAAATTCATCCAAGAACATTAAAATCATATTATTTTTAAGGATATCTAGGAAAATAATTTTTAGTTTAAACAAAGTATGATTTTTGAAAAAATTCCCGTTCACGTAGCCTTTTAAGTTCATTATTCTTAATTTTATTTGAAATCCTAAACGGTAGCTGCACTTTATAATCAGTTTGAACACTTATTATTCAAACAGTTCATTAATTGTAAATGGGTTAAACTTAAATAATCAGAGCCGGATTAACATAAGGGCGCTTAGGACACGTGCCTCAGTGCCTCACACAATACACGGAGAGAAAATTCATAGAAAAATTACTGTGCTCAGCACTACAATCGACGTGTAAAAGGCGAACATATTCAATTTTGTACGGTAAAAATATAAAAATTATAATTAATCATAGAAAATTTAAAGGATAGAATATTCTTTCCGTAATATTAGCTCCGTAAAATTTGTAAAAGAGTACAATAAAAAGTTCCATTCCCGACAAAAAAATATTTTTTAATTGTTTTTCTTACAAAAATTACCATGCCGTCTTATAATTATTCAAATGCTACCTGCTAATAGTAGAAAGAAAGAAAGAAAGAGAAAGAAGGTATCAACGCTGTTAAAATGTACCCCACTCATACATGCAAGTCATATAACCAGGCTGGTGAGTGGTGTGACGACCAACTTGGTCGAACCAAGCACCTTGATTCATTAGACTGTCTTACAAGCAGCAAGCAGTATTCATTACACTGTCTTACAGGACGGACTGTCACCGTTTAATTCATCATTTTGTTACTTCACTATCTTTAGTATTAGAATATATTGTTGCCAATCATTTTTGTTTGCATCATAAAGAATCGAAGGTCGGAAAAGATCGGGCATCTGGGAAGTTTTTCGAAACAGGTTCGAATACGTATATTGTTCCTCAGTGTGTACAGCCCAGCCAACATGAGGTTGCAGGTCAGATGCGCAAATGACAGAGTACGACAACAAGAATTAAACTATAAGACTATAACATATGTATATGCATAAGAGTGTGATAGAAGTTGTGTTAGCACATTAAATTTTACCATGCTAGCACAACAATTTTTATGAAGCCATAACTGATAATTTTTACGTTTCAATTTAATAATATTTACATGATCGTAAAATATTTTTTACTTTGGTCGTCGATCGCGCACGCATTATAAGAGAGCACGGTAATTTTTCTGAAATTTTATCTACAAAAATTAGACGATTTTTCTCTTCGTGTAGTTACCTCCGCAACTAAAATTATACAATCGTAAAAAAATTAATCGTTCAAAAATAAAAGGTTCAAGGGTTGAAGAGGTTTTTCCTTTTGTTCGTCAACTGTATTCTTAGTGAAAAATAGGAAAATTTGATCAACCTTATCGCTTTGCGAGGGTCCTTACACTGAAAGTGCCCCCGAGGCCTGTCAAAAGTAAATCCGACCCTGCTAAAGATAATAAATTTTGGAAATTAAAACAATTTGACAAACAGAAAAAAGATACGTAAGAGCTGGTTAAAATGAATTTCTATACTGATGGAAACCCTAATAGTTCACACAGCTACCTTCCTAGAATCTATTGACTTAGGAAACACGTAAAATGGACCCATTTTAGCCACAATTTTAAACACTGCCATCACGAAATAGCTATTTTCGAAAAATATAATTGACTAGTAACTTATCCCATAATTACCTAAAAATTGATGTTTTATTGACATAAGTTAAAATTTATTTCTCATCGACAATAAAAGCTTCTTATACGAGAATATGGTACACCTAAACTCAATGTTGTGAATATAGTATGTGGCATCGTTCTTAATGAGCTTCAAATGATAAATTTGTTGGTGTTTGAATGCGTCTCCATGTCAGCCGACGCCATTTCTCAAACTGTTACGTCATCGAAACCCATATGGTCATTTTCACACCAATAAATAAATGTTACATACCTATCTATCTAATGTTTTTCTGTTTTTCAAGTTCCATTTGGTCAACAGACAATTTAATTAATTAAAACTTAAAACGAATAAAATAATATATTAATGACCGATGGAAGTACTTGAAAGCTGTCCGGAAATTAAAGTAACATTTCACAATTTTTTATAAAACTTTTATTTTTTAGTTAATTATAAAATAAATATGTAAAAAGAAATGTTTTTCAAAAATTGTTCGAAATTTTAAGAAACAGAACTTTTGGTTAACCGAACTTTTAATTTCAAATAACACGCATACCGGCACTTTTTTCGAATGTAGGCCATTAGTGTTTGGTCAGACTTTTAGAGTCATTACAAACTGATTGTCATATGTGAGGAATATTTCGGTAAACTTGACTTTCTGCTAATGTTTTCCGTATAATTCATATTTACACCTTTCTTGCCTGACAAAGGAAGCGTCCCACAGCGTTCGAACGGATTTCGGTCGAACTTGGTATAAGAAATAAAAATTCTCGAAAATTATGTGTAAGTTTACCGTATTTGCAATTTAATTGAAGATTTACCAGTTTTTGGGAATATATTATTGAAAATGAATATAGAGCTTTGAAAATATGTAATGATTGAAGCAGTAATGTATTTGACAATGTACACGTCAGAAAAAGCCAATAAGTAGGATACTGAATTTTTCTAATAACTATTCGTCGAAAATATTTCGGAAAAACCATGGAGATGTATACTTATGTTCGAATTCATACAGTATACTTTTATAGTGTAATATTTACTTATTTATAAATGTTTTCATATCGTATTCAAAAAACTTCCCATCCAAGTTTATATAAAGTTTATACATTGATATTCACTTTATAATAAAATCATTTAAGATGATTTACTCAAAAATCGAGCAATATTTTTTTTCCAAGGAAAGAATAAAAATCTTTCCGTAATAAATCCATCTTTATGACGAAATTTAAAAAATGATAAAAATTTATTAACATATTTATAAGTTTATACGGATTGACATCGTTCACAACGAAATACTCAAACTTGTTTGAGTGTCTATCCGTCTGTCTGTTTGTGTGTACATGTATATGTGTGTGTAGGTATATAACATTGTCATTTGGACGTGATAAGAGTTATCGACAGTCATCAAGACGATAGAAGAAACTTGATGCATTAAACATTATTGCAAAGTCATTCCAATAAACGTATTTGGAAAAGTTTTTATAGCCGGATTTTTTGTTGCTGTTACACCATCGTTGGCTGACACCATTTTACAACCATACGGGAACGTGTTGTACGAATTTCTGTCAAATTGAACAGTTTAAGACAACTAAATTATATTGTTTGCCGTAATATATAGGTACCTACCTATATAATAATTTTGATTTGGCTGAATGAAATATCAATATTAAGATATAGAAATATAAAAATATTAAAAAAATATAAAAATTTGAATTGTGTTTGAACATTTGTTTCTGAAACCTATTAATTTTATCATTAAACAAAAATTATTTTAAAAAAAAATAATGGTGGCAACGCTGTGAAATTATATCTCTATCCCTTTTCCAGTCTTTTATATCCAAATTCATTTCGTTGAATATTTTAAAAATAATATTTTGAGTTATAAGAACCTAAAATCAGAGTTCTAACAGATGTAAGAGAGACTAATTTCGGGAATTAGTTCATTTAATCTATCTAGGATGTGAATATTTTTTTAAAGTAATAAGGAACCTTATCCATCCGTATCTCTTAAAAATTTTTTGAAACTTTGCTGCATTGTAAGTCCTATTAAAAATAATTACGAGCGATTTAAGGGGGTTAAGGGGGTGAAATTCACGGCTGAAATTTTGACTTTCTTTCAATTTTGTTAAATATTTTGGAAATTGTAAGAGCTTCAGTAGGAAAATTATACCTATATTTGTGAATGATTCTTTAAGATCTTTATTATGTTACAAAAATTAAAATTATAAATCACTGGGGTTTCATCCCCCACCCCATATTTTTTGGTGATAGAGTAGGCTGTTTTATATTAAGGGGGACCACTATTGTGACACTGTTAAAAAATTGGAAAACTTTTTTACATGTTTCGATAGTCTTACTTTTAAAAATGACATACTAAAATTTCAAGTGCATATCTCAAATAGTTTTTGAGTTACAGCCGAAGAGCGGGTTCTGATTTTCATTGTTAACTTTGAGGTATTGAGAAATGTATGAAAGTTGATAGTTCGGGACGTGGCTGCCAGTCACATATTGTGGAGCAGCTAGACCCTAGCACATTTAAACGACTCATCTAGTTTTACTATGACCGTTATAGTGAGTACATCATAAATAATTTTAGTAAAAATTTTCAGTGATTAAAACTAAAAGATAAGGTAAAGAAAAACTACATTTTTCAAATTTGCTGCAGTTGTAACTCGAAGACAAATCATCCGATCGATTTGATTCTTATTACAGCTTCTTTGATATATGTTTGCTTCGTGCCATGAAGCTCCAGTTTTCTGATCGAATAAAAAATGTAATTTTTGCTGGTCAAAAATAATCAAATTTTCACGCAAAATTTGAAACTTTTTTCTAAAAACTCCGCCATTTTGTTAAATTTCAACTTTTTTTTCGATTTGAGGTTCATGGCACGGGCAATACCTTCTAGTTTAATAGGCGTTTTGGTTTTTTTGATTTCAGACACTGTGAAGGTCGCTATCACTGCAGCAGTGGAGGGACTTTTTTTGGAGCCTTGGGAGATCGCGAATAACTCACTGAATTTTCAATTTTTTGGTCCAAAAATTTTATCATGAATTTATTATATATCAACGAATATATCCTTAAAATATTAAAACATTTCATGCAGTTGTTTTCTTTAAAAAAATTCCCAAAAATCACTTTTTTCAGGCGGTCACACTAGTGGTCCCCCTTAAGATAAGAGTTGTACTTGGCAAGATTTACCCAGAAATGAAACCTATCTTCGACTTTGGCATCATTAGCATCACGGTGTTAACCAATTCCCTCTAATACTGTAACAGTTAGACATAGTTTAAGTCAGACGAGAGCCACACTGTCGATTTTTAGTTGATCGACAACTTAATCGATTCTTACAAAGGCGTTAAGATAAATGTATGTGCACACACAAAATAACTGTAAATCAGCTCGATCTTTTAGTCAAAAGCAATCGGTAAGCGCTTATGATTAAGTAATGGAGTAGTTGTTGGCCAACGGAAGTGGTGTCATAGCGTGAAATGAGAGTACACACAGGATCGGCCGTTTAATTGATGATTAACTGTTCAAACAGTCGAATTGATGAACAATCGACCGTGTGGTCGAGGCCTAAGAATAATTACTGTCAATTGGTACAAAGGAACAGCCATTAAACTGTGTAAATAAGTAACAACTTGCTACTTCATCAAACTTATTTATTTTTATTTCCTCGAATTATTCATTTTGATAATTTTCAGAACGTACCATAATCGGCCATAAACTCAAAATACAATTACATTAATGTCGATTGTTTCAACTTCTCATCATCAAATGATCGAGAAACTCAAATTACAATTTTTTATTACGTCCACCGTAAAAAAAAAAACCGTAGCGAAAATGGAACAAAAATGATTTTAATAGTGTGAGCGAGCAAGTAAAGCTGCCAGTTTTATTTCTATTTGTATGAAATGTAAAACATTGTAAACCACTGGCCATGCGTGCTTTGTTTGTGTGTGCCATGTGTGTATGTACATATGTGTGTAACTTTATACTTACAACTCGTGTATATCTAAAAACGATTTTGTTAAACCATCGTCTATGGTTGGTCAGCTTGTGTGATATTCTGGATCCGCCTATTCTTTCATTAACAGGTAGGAAAGAGGGAGATATAAAAACATCATCAATTTCATACGTACACGAATAACATGAATAGGAGAAAAAAAGAAAAAAAAGTAAAGTTGAATAAAGATAACAGTATCGGTGTTTATATAAGATCTTTTGTTTTTATAGAAAAGTTTTTTGTTTCTTTATTTCCTTATTTTCGGAAAAAAAAAAAAAACAAAAGAACAACGTTGGTATTATTTTAAAGAAAAATAAAAGATTGTCGATTTCTAGGATAATTTCCTTTATTAGAATGTAATGTTCTTTATGTCCTTATGGCATACTTTGAAGATTGGAAATGGATGGATAGAGGCCCACAGTTTTTTTTTTACGTTTAACAGGGTATCCTGGATGTCATAACTTCATAACCCAAATTTTATAAAGGAAGGTATATTCCTATTTCGCCTGTTCTCATTTCGCCTGAAATTAAAATTTGGTACACTTTGGTTGCGCTTGACCTGGCCATATGTTAGACGGAAATAAATAACACTGTTAAGCTTAAAAGAAATTAATTTTATTAGTTCAAATTAATGTAAATATGCATATATGTATAGGTATATTATTTAAAATTTTTTTTTAAATTCACGAAAGGCAAAGCGAATAAACTTTTAACTACACCAGTAGTTTCTGCACCTATCAAAAATTACTGCTAGTCCTAAGTCTGGAAACAGTAGGAAGAAAAGTTGCTACACTTTCTTTGAATTTTTCTTAAAATCTCTTATGGTGTTATTTTAACATTATAATAAAAGAAGGCACCCATCGTCCAATTTGTGGTCAGGCGAAACGATACCACAATTTGAATCGTCAGGTGAATCGGGAAATTTTAATTGGCCAGGCGAAACGGGAACAGACGAATCAGGCATAAAACGTCGTAATACAATGTCTCCCATATTCTGCATTCAAAAACCTGTATGTAGGTACTGAACGGGTATTTTGAAAGAAATCTTACACAACTAAACCAAGAGTTCCTAATATGCGACTCATAGATCCAATTCGGCTCACCAACTCTTAAACTGTTAGTGGCGTTGGAGTTTAGTTTGTCTGCAAAATAACCGTTAAATCCCCTTATTACGTTGACAATTAGAATATTAAAAAATTTTTCTAAGTAGAAAAATCTTCAGATTCTTACCCCAAAATCTCTAAAAACTCTTTCCAAATAGATTCATAAGCACAACTAATTAAAATATTTGATAACTTCATTCTAATTTTGAACCGAAAACATCACGTTGTCAGAAAATTGTTGTTTAAAAAATGATATCTCATTTTTTAATAAATTAATATCCATATAATTTAAAAATGAAAAAAACCTAAAATATTATTTTATACGGAACAAAAAAGGAACAGTATCAAACAAATAGTTTCTATATTTTTTTCTGTGAAAACGAAAAAAGAAAAAATATTTGTAAAATGACAACAAAGAAACGAAACGAATAATTCAAAAATTTATGAAAAATTCAAATATTTGAAATGAATGATTACCGTCTATCCAAATCACAAACAAGATAATAAAGCTCACAGCTTGTCTTCGAAAAATCTCATCAGCTACCCAGCGTGTCAATCAAATATCGCCGTGTTGTATAAAATGTATGACAATGTACAGGAATGCCCAAATATATTGGCACTGAATATTTTGTAACTGAAAACCAGGGCCGTTTTATTCAATAAGCACAGTATGCACTGTGGCTAGAACCTACTAAGTACTGGAACCTCTGAAAGTCTACAGTTGGAGTTTTAAGTAGCAATGTATCCTAATTAGACAAAAAAAAAAAAATGAAAATATAATGATAATTCTACACTGTTAAAACCAGTTCTGACAGTACAGAAAATGGCATATTATGGCTGACAATATTACCGTAAACTATTCTGCTATAGAACCATTCATATGAATATTCAATATCTTATTGCTTATCTCTACATATTATAATAAAATTGTATCGAGACCATTTCTGCACATGGAATATTTTTTGAAAATTGTACTGGTACTCTAAATAGTTATCGATGTAGATACCAAAACATCGATTTTTAGAATTTTTGTCTATCTGTCTGTCTGTCTGTTCACGCATCACGTAAAAACTATTGGACGGATTTTAATGAAATTTGGTGTGATGATAACTTATTACCTGGGTCAACATTTAAAATAATTATTACTCCGGGAAAATTTCTCATTCCCATGGGAAAATGGAAAAACCATTTTGAGCATGTGCACACATTAGGCAAAAAGTGTTGGACGGATTTTAATAAAATTTGGTGTGGTGATAACTTATTACCTAGGGCAACATTTAAGATACTCTTTACTCCGGGAAAATGCCTCATTCCCACGGGAAAATAGAAAAACCATTTTGAGCATGTGCATGCATTACACAAAAATTATTATTCCTTGCAAGTTCTGTATAATTTTTACACTTACATACTTCTCATTGAGTTTATAACAATGCTTTGCGCGAACGACGTCGCGAGTACGGCTAGTCATGCATATAATTATATGCTTATTGGAAGGAAAGTTCCTACGGAACAGTTTTCTGGATTGACTTAATGGGACTCACCTAACATCCAATCTCGAAAAAAAAATTGAAATTCGCCTGACTATAAAGCACTAAACATTACTTTGACCAATACAGTAATACTTTTTAAAAATGGCTACTCATTCAATTAAATGTTTCCAAAAAATACAACTAATTTAACTAGAAAACAGGGAAAATACAGTGGACTTAGTATAAAGTTACATATATAAAGTGTATAGTTTGACAAAATAGTGTACTAGTTGAGCAATTCGTCTTTATAAATTATGGTCATGAACGTGTTAGAAAGATAATATATTCACAACTCAATGAAAATTTTTATAAATTTATATGACAATGAAGTAAATTTTAAACTAGTTGTTTTTTTGTTAATTAAATTCTGTTATAAATATATGATTAAATTTCTAGTAGTCATATAAATAAATTATAATAAAAATTACGAATAAACTGTAAATTTAGAAGTTGCTAAGTAATATAATCATTTTTGAAAGTTTTGTTAAAAAGCTCTTTGGTGATATTGTGTACTAAAGAAGGAAATATTTTAGAAAATGATCAAATTATTTCAAAAAATTGTACGTATTCACATTTATTTGAGCATAACTGTAATTACTGTACAGATACCGAAATACTAAACGACCACATTCTCTCAATTCAAACTATCACATCAAAAACGTATAATCCTCCTTCACTTACACACAATAGATAAATGTATATTGTCATCTTTTTTTTTCTGTTCCGTTTTCCATTATCTATTTGGTGAATAATTTGATTGCATGCCTACATAAAACAGAGTTCAGTGGACACGCCACAGACAAAGATAAATTGCAAATGATCTCTATGATGTATAAAAAGCAAGTAATGTATTTGCCATGTCTTTATAAGGAGTTCTAATAATATAAATTTCTATATGAAGACTTTGTCAAATGCATTAAAAAATTATACGTGTGGGCCGTGGAAGTGCTATTATGTCACCTAAATAAAATTTGTTGCACACTTTTAATAAAAATTTTAACCCTATAATACCAAACAATTATTTCTCATTAACTTTAATGGCCTTAAATAAATTAAAAATTAAAGAATAAAAAATAAAAACAGAAAGTTATTAAAAAAACACAAAAAAAATTTTGGTTTGAGTACAATATCAGCGACACGTTTATTTGAGACAATTTAAAAATAATTTTTGAAAAATGAATGAAATATTTAAAAAAATATAACCATTATTATTATTATGATTATGAAATATTAAACTTTCATACACACCCCGGTTTATACACGAATACAGTAGAAAAAACCTGGAAAAATAAAGAATAATAATGATAATAATATTAATACGTTCGTAAACGGGGTAAAGAAAGAATAGAGCGAACTGGGGACCAAAAATATATTGAAAAAGAAATTATAGGAACAAGGTGGGTAGCAACGTATACAAACATGAATATACAATAAAAACGCAGTATATTTGTTTAATACAATTTTTTTATTGTATAAAATATATTAATTTATACCGGGTGTTATTTTTGAACAGATAGGTATCTGCTCGTGGTAAATTTCTGAGATAAATTTGAACATTAAATATTAAAATACTGTTCCAAGCAACACTTTTAGCAAATTTCCAGAATGGAATTCAGCTATTACAGCCACCGTCACGATGCAACTTGAACCCGGGACCATGGCAGTGTGTGTGTGTGTCCGCACGGTGACTCTCAAACGAAATGTCCCACTTTTACAAAATTTGGTGAAAATGCTGGAAATCCCAAACTCTTGGATGAGTTCTTCAGCCAGACACATCAGATGCCAGCAACATGGTTTTTGTTCTTGCAAAAAATTAGTTTTTGTGCCAAAATTTCCACTTATTCAAAAATTTTTACGGAATTTTTTTACACCATTTAAAAGAGGAGAAAAAATTACATAAAAAAGGTCTCTCTTCTTATGTTTCTTATGTCTTCTTATATTCTTCTATGTCAACTAGTTTCCGAGAAAAACTAATTTTTATAAACGGAAATTCGCTATGTTATGCAGGGTGCTGCGACAGGGGTATTTTAGAAATGTTGTTTCTTTCTACTTGGCCATATAATTTTACTCTAACGAAAATTCAGTAGCCGCTAGCTGTTCCCTGTATTATAATACAATCCGAAGATTCCCAAACTTTTTAGACTCACGGCGCCCTTAAGGTAAAAATCATTTCCGGCGACGCCCTTTGATCTCGAAAACCGGATTTATTTTCCAAAATATTCGTTCCAAGATATAAGCTCCAAATATTCAGCCCAAAAAAAACCAGCCATAGTAACTTTCTCATATTTTCTTCTCAACCTCCCCCCCCCCCCCTCGAAGAAATATTAACAGACAAATAAAAAAAACCTTTCACTGTTTCACTGTTACTTCTCCTTTTTTAGCGAGACAACCGCGGCGCCCCTTGTGATGTTTCACGACGTTCCAGGACGCCGCAGCACACAGATTGGGAAAACCCTGTTATGATCTACATATATGTATAAGTACCAGATTTAGTATTGATGTACCAAATTTGAATTAGTAAATGATTGGATCGATTTTCAGAGTTCCAAAACTTTCAAAGCTAATTCACATTACCAACCCTGGATTTAATATTAGTGGCACCAAATCTGAAAGAATAAATAGATTCAATGAATTGATTTTTCCAAAGTCGAAAAATTTAATTAAAATTTTTTATATAAGTACTGATTGGGAATATTGTCATTATTTATATTATTCCATTTTTTGTTTAGATGCTCCTTTTTGATTTGGGGTCATCCATAAATTACGTACGCAAATAGATTTTCCATTCAGTTCAATTTCTATCTGATAATGATATGATCAACAGAAAGCTAGCTCGTATCATATTTCAATTGAAAATTTGACCAAGTACCTAAATACTTCACCACCATAATTTTTCTTACACTTTATTTATTTCATTTTACAATTACATCATTATTTGTAATTTGAGTGAGTTAAGAGAAGTGATCGGGAGCTAATATTTGGATATTCATCTGCGGAATTGTAGAAGAAACTACAGAAAAACCGTCACAAGCTGTCTATTTGTGCAAACTGAACACCAGCCTACTGATCTATGTTTTTAATTTGACTCAATTGGTGGACTAATTTAATTCAGTGAGTCGATTCACTCACTCAGTAGCCGATCTTAACCAATGTAAATCTAAAAATGTACACTTTAGTTTCGTATTCAATAGAATAAACACCCACTATATCCATACATGTAGGTACATAATCAGTATGTTTTCTAAAATGATAAACGAACCTGTCGCACTGCCTTTTCCTAACTTCTGAAAGGCTGCTGCTATCCTCTTTCTGTTCCTGTATACCGACGTGAAAAAAAGGAATGAGTTTTTGTCTCCTGTTCTCTCATTCTATCTTGTAGGCACATTGTATACTTTGCTGCCATCAGTAGTAGTCTATATCCAAATGAATCCGTCGCGTCTCTACCATTTTGCCATCTACTCGTAGCCTGGCATCCATGGCTTACAATTGTATTTGTATTATACAGCGAGTACTCTCCTGTATACAGTACAGCCTTCCTTTCTATAGTTGGTTACAATGTTTATATGTATTGTTAGATATGTATAGATACGTATAGAGGAGTAGGAATGGCACTGAAAAATGGCACTAGATTTATCAATGTTCAAAAAACCTAGATTGAAACTCAGGGAATAGGTTACGCGATGCTGTGCTATTACTGTTATTTTTTTGTTTATGTCCATCGATATATATTTAATAAAGTAGATCATTGCAGAACGATACTTATGTTATAAAAACGTACAATAAACATCATAGACAATCCACAATATGAAACCGTGTCTGTTAGGATATTCACACACAAATTACATATTTGTAAAGTCGGTAGTAGATTTTGATAAATCCTGTCCAAAATATTGGTAATAAAGTGATTCTTGTATTAAAATGGTTCCTACCTTACCACTATTTTGTTCTCAAATTTCCCGTTATCAACCATAAAATTTAAGAAAGAAGGAAAATAATAATGGCTTGCATCCTTGCAAATTAGAATCGAATATTTTTATTCAATTAGACTGAGAAATCAGTATGACAGACTCAGTCAGGATCAGTATGACATTAGCAATGATAATAATAATTTATTCATCAAACCCTAGCAAATTGACAAAATATGTCTAAAATATTAATTAATTAAAGAAATCAACAGTGTTGACGAGATATTCATTTGCCGAAGCATCACAAAGCCTTCTTTTAAAAGCCATGGTTGGCAATAATTTAGTATTTTCAGAAACAGCGTTATAAATAATTCTTAAAAGCTAACAGTAAAAAAGAACTTTATTTACACTAAATCGTATACAGAAATTAAGTAATCACTTTTGTGTTTAGTATTGTAAAAATGACAATTTTTAATTCCACTTAACTGCACATTCTAGAACATTCATAGTTGGCACTGTAACAAGATTCAGATTTTTGAAACTATACATGAATTACAAGCTCCTGGTTTCTCTAAGTCTTAAGCACTTTTACCGGATTCGAAAGAGTTGTATCACATCGACATTGTTCTGAACCCAAATGGGGACGCGAAGCAAAAAGCCGAAGTCGCGAAAATTGAGTTCAAACAACAATCGAAAATTGATTTTTATGTTTGGGGTCGCCTGATGTACGTAATAATTGGAGTCAGTATAAAATAAAAGGTTTATTCATAATATTAAAGAAACCAACACTTACAATTATTAGTTTAACAAAAAATTGAAATGGATCTACAAGAGTCGATAGTCTTTAAACAAATCTCAAAAATTTACCTTAATACCCGTATCTATTTATTTAAAATTTATTCACTAATTGTTATCACAAATTTTGCCCAGTTTAAAGCCAAGACAATAATTCTGACTAAAGCCCAACTCTGCCTAAACTAACAATAGTGATAAACGAAGAGAATTAGGTTATAAAAAAAAAAACTTTTTCTTATACTTGTATATGCTAGTGTCGTCTACTTCACCGGAAAAATATTGATAATCCTGGTCGCGTATTACACTATACCATTGGAATGCTAAAGGGGGTTTCCAATGCCTAATGTGATTTTAGTTACGTTATGCTCATTAGTCTTGAAAAGAAAAAAAAGAAAAACAACCATTTTAAATTATTTTTTAAAATGTATGAACATTTTTTTTCGGGGAAATTTATCTTTTTTTTTTATATTACAAACATTTTCCACAGTAAAAATCAAATACGGGCTCATACGTCGCTTCAATATATACATATACCTAACATATATGTATGCATATAAACATCTATTTTCTAATGAGTAATGATTTCATGACAGCCTGTTTATTTATAAAACGCTTTCGCTATGCATAGGACATAAACATTCGTATATATTATGTAGGTACGTCATATGAAAATAGGGGTAAAACAAATTACACTTTAAGTTGAAAATTATTTTTAGATTAACAATGAAAATTAATTAGGAATCATTGAAGTCTAATTATCTTTCTATGTACTCAATGATGAAGGAAACCACAAAAGTCATTTTTCGCAGTGCGGTGTCGATATGGATGTACTATCGATAGTTATCGATAGTTTTTGATGGTCAAGTTTTTTGACTTGGGCGGTATTTGGATAGCCGGCGAGCAAAAAACAAAAAAGGTGACCGGAAATTCCCTTAAAATGGTTGTTTTTATATCTCTGGCTATAATTTTTATTATCTTTATAGCATTTATAAGTAAACGAAATGAAAAAAATTATCGAAAACTATCGATAGAAAAAAAAAAATATCGATAGTTTTCGATAGTCAAAACTATCGATAGTTATCGATAGTGCTATCGATAGTTCTCCACCACTAGTATGTAGAAGAAACAATGTTTAAAAAAAAAATATAGAAATTAAGAAATTAATAAGTAGGAAAGTAACTATTTCTGATTTTACTGAAATTTTACCAAAAATGTAGAAATAGGTACCTAATTTGATCAACTTCCTGCTGCCACCGTGAAACCTAAGTGCAACACTTGTTAGATCTGAAAGGTTTAACTATCTATATGCTTAAAGAGTATAAAGAATCCTTACATAGAAGAAATATGACTTCTATTAATTTATTCAACATATTCTTATCTAAAATTCTACTACAAACATGTATATATGTTTTCGTGAAGGAAATGCCCAGAAGTAGTAGGGATCTATTTGTAAGATGAAACTTTATATGACACCCTATTGTTCTTAAAACTTGAGCTGCAGTTTCCTTTGAAATTTTTATTAATGTTAGCAACCTATGTGGTGCATTTTGTAAAACAACCTTTTCGTAAACCGCTCCACTTAAAGATTCAAAATTTTGTTAAGTAAAGTCAATCAAATTCTTATCAAACATTAAACAATGGAGAACAGAACTTAACTAGAAAAATAAGGAGTTCATTCCATACACCCAATGTTCACATGTACAATAACTATGATTACTCTGATTGTACTAAAATTTATTTATAGGGGACAATATTATACGGCTTAACCTCCCAAATACTCTCAAAATTAAAGCGAAATTAAAATATTTAATAATATTTCAAGCTATAGTGCCGTAGCTAATATTACTCCGATTACGATGAAATTTGTACGGCACCATGTATAGGAGCCAAACCGGACAATTTCTGAGTATTCCATCAATGACGATCGAATAGTTCAGAAATTATGCCACTTGATGAAATCTTCAGACACATAAATGGACAAACAAACAGAGAGACATGAAACAGAGAGACAAATTTTCATAATGCACATGAAAATTTTTATTTTACAAGGAGAGGTTCCAGGTTGGGAAATTCACTTTTGGATGAAACTTGGAATATTAATAGTATATCTTTAGGGTGTAAACATAGTAAAATAATAAACCCACTAACCAGCCATTTTCGAAAAAAATGCCCTTAAAATTTTAAAAATTCTTTAATGTCTTTTATACGAATTTAATATGGTGGTTCAGTCACAGGCAAAATAAATGTGTGGTTAGGACACTTGCTCCGTGTCCTGAGGTTACGGGTTCGAGGCTAAAATCTTTGACCATCTACCTGGAATTCACTAGAATTAACCTAACTCCATATTTGGAGTATAACAGCTATAAAAATTAATGTTAATGATTTTTTTAATGCTAACAGTAATAATGTAATTTCATAGTTATATTTTATTGTTTCAAATAAAATTTTCGGTGTAATGTATATATTGCAAAATTAAACATTAATTTTCAAATATAAATTATTTACATTGTGACAATTAGCATTTTTATATATACCCCGTTTCAAATACAATTAAGTATGAGTCATCGTTAAAAAATTAAATAATTATTATATTCGAAACAAATCAATCTTCTATTCTTTTCTAAAAACAAACTGCAAATTTGTAATTTACGTAAGTGCAGTAATGAAAGAGATAAAACCAAGAAAACGGAAATTATTTAAATTTATAAGTATGAATCATCGTTAAATTTAAGTGAAATGGACCATACGTATTATATTATTAATTTCTATAATATATGTATTTTAAATTAAATAATAAAAAATTAAAAAAATAACTGGATGGACCCAGTCTGGAACCAGTAACCTCAGGACACGGAGCAAGTGCTCTAACCACACGTCTATTTTGCCTCTGACTGAAAACCACATTAAATTCGTATAAAAGACATTAAAAAAATTTTTAAAACGTTAAGGGCATTTTTTTCCAAAATGGTCGGCTAGTGCGTTTTACTATTTTATTATGTGTTCACACCTAAACGGTATACTATTAAAGTGAATTTCCCAACCCGAAGCCTCTCTTTGTTAGAGGAGAAAAAAATTTCCATATTTTAATGCTTCTGCTATTTTAATAGTTTCGAAAACAAAAGATCAGATTAGTGATGAGCAAAATTAGTCTTGGTCTTGCAGTCTTGTCTTGGTCTTGCATTTTTTGCAAGACTAAGACCAATACTATAAGTATTGCTGCAAGACCAATACCAAGACTCAAGTGAGCAAGACCAAGATAATAGCAAGAAAAAAGCAAGACTCTTGTTAAATTATTTAAATAGTTTAAAAGTATAATTAATACCGTAAAGAGAGGAAATTCTGATTTTAGACGGAAAAAATTCGCTAATAAAAAAATGCAAGAAGGTGCAAGATTCTTTAGCAATACCAAGACCAAGACCAATACCAAGACTGCATTTTGCAAGACCAAGACCAAGACTCAAACTGCTCAGCAAGACCAAGACCAAGATTCTTAATGCAAGAACAAGACCAAGGCTGCCAAGTCTTAGTCTTGGTCTTGCATTTGCTCATCACTAGATCAGATTCTATGAAAAAGCGTGGATCGTTTAAATTGTACAAATCCTCTCTTAATTTTTTTCTGGCATCAAAGAGAACAGCTATATCTTAACCGAGGTAAATTGATAGAATAAAAGGCAAGTAAAAATTCTACTAAAAACTAAGTTTTGTCTCCTAATATTAAAAGGTATGTATGTTTCATTTTCTTAAATTTTTACATTTTTTAATTACAAATATTATTTAATTCAATATTATGGATGTAGATACATATATGGAATAAAAGAACATAATTTTAAGCTTTAAATTATCCAATATTTAAATGGAACCTATAAGTACTTATATTAATTTTTGTTGTGTAAATACATAATACATAATATCAATTATTGTACATATATTATGTACATACGTTCAGTAGCTAAGTATATTTAAAACATAATAAAAATAAAATTTACATACATTAATTTAAATAAATACACTCATTAATATTTTAATGAAGTTAATGGATCACACAAAATCCAATTTATATTCAAATTTTGCCAATGTATTTACAAAATTAGGTGGCACACACTGTTCAAACTACTCACTCTGTTGTCGATGTAGTGAGTGCTATGTTAACATTGTGGATGCGTTTAGTTTGGGATGCACTTTAGCGACAGCAATGCGAATTTTTTTTTTTTGTTATGAATCTATCGTCGTTGTTAGGGTACTTGGCAATTCCGACCAATTATAGTCAATTAAATTAATCATACATATTATAATGTTATAAAATTTATATTTATGTATAGAGATACTTTTTTTGATACATAATTATAATCTGCACTATGTAGCGTTGCAGTGGTCGCGGTTTGATATGTGTGTAAATTGTTTGTCTCATTTTATTGATACAATATGATCAAAAAGTGTGGACATACTTACTTATAACTATCTAAGGTTTATCTCTTGTTTAAAAAAGTTATTGAGTGAACTATAATATGATATCACAGTGACGTCTCATCTTTTGGGGCCTTTTGGGGTTTAATTCTGAAGAAAAAGATAACTGGCTTCAACAGCATAAAATAAATACCATAATCTTAAAGCTTATAATGTGGTAAGGTGTTGTTCAGTTGTTGTTATTTCTGAGAACTACTATATTTTACTATATTTTACGTTTTTTATGTCACCGAAGGATGCCATATTAATCTCGTTGTGTGATTATAGTGGGGGAAAAATTAATAATAATAATAATAATATATAAGTAATATAATAATTATAGAGTTGTACATGCATATATTGAATAAACGCAAGAGGGCTGTATTCTCACTGTATTATAGAGTTGTACATGCATATATTGAATAAACGCAAGAGGACTGTATTCTCACTGTACTTAAAAAACGAACCAAAAAATCATAAATTAACACTTTCACTGAGGTGACATTACTTAGTGCGTGTCAAAAACACGCACTTGACGAATTTTTTATATGCACAGCAACGATCATTACTCTGATTCTATCGAAATTTACAGAGGACCATATATGTATAATGACTAACCCCCAGATACTCTCAAAATTTGAACGAAGTGGGACTAATAATAAGTAAGATATTGACATTTAATGTAATTTTACGGTAGCTACCATTACTCCGATTACGATGAAATTCATAGAGGGGACCATATAGGACCAAAACCGCAAAATTTCTGAAAATTTCATCAAAAACAATTGAATACCTTCGAAATTGTGCCCCTTGGTGGGACCTGGCGGCACACACGGACACACTGACACGAAAATTGTTCGGGAAGCTCTAAAACTTTTTAATTCGGAGGAAAAAAGAATTTTTTATATTTCAATGCTTCCGTTAAAATTCTATCTATAGAGTTAAAAATACATTTTAGGGTTTTGTTTGATTGTTTATCAACTTACAATAAATATTTTTTCAAACTGTAAACATAGCCTACTATCATAAACACCATACTATAATTCTACTAAATACTCGCAAACTTTTGACATTGTACTACACATTTAATTTAATCATCTAACTTATATAAGATAGTAAAATTTAATATGTAATTATCCTTTACCTTCCGTTCATAATGTTGATTTAGTTGTAGCGAATGAGCACAACAAAACGCCAGTCCACCTTGCTGTTATTATCATTTAATTTTTGTCAAACGTGTTTTTATTATTTGCAACAAAAAAAGAAATTGTCCATTATAGAGTTATTTCTTTTTAAATATCTCAATTATTTTGTGTTTAATAAAATTATTATTATTAGTTATAATTTTTTTTTCCACCGAGAATCTTCTTGATTGCAGAATTGATAGCTACGCTCTTTTAAAATTAAATAAAAAAATAATTTATCCGAAAATCACTCTGTTGGTTTTTTAATCATTTTTCTTTTATAATTACATAAATTACTTTTAATATCGATATCAAATTGAGTTGTAACAAAATTTCGAAATTACATTAATTAAAAATTCGAACTAATATATAACTGTATCCGGTTCGAAGGACCAAAATGTAAACATAACATTTGATTAATATTTCATTCAGAATTTTATTCCTATTAAATGATCTTTAATTGTTTAAATATTTACCCTTTTTTTAAAGTATAAAAAACATTTCCGTCATGATATTCTTCATAAAAAGTGAATGCCTATATAGTGTCTCTTATTCTGTAATTGTTATGCAAAATACCAATTAATCAGGGTGCCGCTTCAATTCTATTGAAAGGAAACAATACCAGAAAGGGCTTTTGAATTCCATTCACAGAGAATTTTCACTCCTCGGGAGTTATAAAAACAGATCGAAATCCCGTACAGTCCGTAACAAAACACGGAAATAACTTTGACATACAAGGATTGTAAAATTGCCTCTAGTATAACGACTTCCTCGGAAGGTTATCCATTGGAAACCAGAAGAGCGTCGTAAACGGGACAGGCTTAGAAAAAGCTGGCATGGTGAAATTGTCGAAGCCATGGAAAGCAGAGGATTGGGACCAGATGAATACTACGACAGGGTAGCATGGTTTTTGGGTGTGGGAAGGCGACGAACGCTTTAAGTTCGAATAAATAAATAAATAAATAAATAAATAAATGTATATATATATATATATATATATATATATATATATATATATATATATATATATATATATATATATATATATAAAAGGAATATTATAGATATCCGTGCCGTAATAATAAGTAATTATCGGTAACCGAAGCCGTATCCGATTTTCGTTGATTCGTGTTTGGCGTTCTCTTTTTTTTGTATAATTTTCCCCTTATTCTAAAAAAATGTTCACTAAAACCAATTATCCGTAACCGTAAACGTATCCGAAACATTATCCGATATTATTATATAATCATAACCGAAACCGAAACCGACAAAAATGTTTTTAAATATCCGTATCCGAAATTTCATATCCATAACATCCCTAATATATATAACTTAACATTTGTGATGAGTAGTTATGAGTAATAAGCGTTAGACGATAATTATTAGTCTTAATCTATATATGGTTCTTTAACTGACAGTTTTGTTCTTAGTCTTTCTGATACGTTCTGAAACACTGAGAAGACTTAGTATTGTTAAAAAAACATCTCATCTTACATCTATACAATTTTACAACTAAGACATTAAAATTTAGTTTTTCTTTTTTTTCTTATATTTATAATTTTTTGAGAAGTAGTATCAGATTATAAAAATCGTGTAACGAAAGTCGTGTAACGTAATAGGTATATGCATGGCCTCAAAGATGTAACTGAATTGAATGATATTATCTCGAAACTTTCTTTAAAAATGTTTCAGTTCAACAATATTGAACAAAATTTCTAAACAGATGTTAACATAGTATTTTATCACGTACTATAATATATTTACATAGTGTTACGTAGTTTGTCAGGCAAATTAATATTATAAAATTTATTTAAATTCTGATTTGAACAAAAGTAACACACAAACAAACAATTTCACCGACACCAAACCAACCCTTTTATGCAAATATTTTAATTTGATCAAATATTCTACAGAAATTATTTTGTGGTTTTATATTTCGGAGGGATACAGAAGAACGAATATAGAATAAATAATATAAAATAAACAAGATGAAAATAAATTTTTCAGAACAAAGATACGAATATATGTAATTATTTATTATCATATTTTGCATCTTCGTTAGTCATGATTTCAGGAAATATAATTTACATATACAATTTTCCACTATTGAATAAAGATAGAATTATAATGAATTTATATGTATTTTTGTCGAAATTTTACCGAAGTTACAGTGGCGGTTCCTGTTATAAGATACTATAGGTAAATGTAGCTACTGTTTGAATTTTAAAACAATTACTGACCTTTAGAAAATCGAATTTTTTTTTTTGTATACATTGTACTGAATTCGTCGAATTATTTTTTTATACAAAACAAATAAATAATTCAAAAAATATAATTTTGCTTCAAAGTAGCTATGTTTTAGACAAATCTAAAGTCCACTCTGTTTCGTTTAAATAGACTTCCGACAGCTCCGCAATAATTTACAATCGAAAAAGTGTTATTGAAATAAAGCTTTTTTTTGACACTCAAATTATAAATTATATACAGACAGAACTGATGATGACAAATTTTTAATTGTCCACGAATGACCGTGAAGAAGCCTAGAAATTTGTATTCTATTTATTTAGTCTTTTAAGCAAGGGATTAGATTCTTGGATTGTGTTAAGAATTTTTCAGTAGTCTTAATTCTCCATTTAAATAGAACCAAATATTAAGTTGATAGTTTTAACTAACAAGTCATTTCAGATTGTAAAATATTCTTTTGAATGTACAAAGGTATTTCTTCTGCAATTAATCCAAAAATAATTTAAGCAGTTCGAAAATAACTACTTTTGAGCTAATCCCGCAAAATATTTACTCCTTTTATTAGAAGCGAATAAAAATTTAACATCCGATAATTACCGTATGTATTAAAATTTCAACAGAATTAGCTAAAAATATTAGCTGTGGTAATAATATTTTCGAATAAAATCAAAGTTGATCAGACAGCTTTTAGTTGGATACGTATACTGCATTTTTAATATGCTTATGAATAAATAAATTAAATAAAATTATCAAAATTTTTAACAGCACCTACACATTCAAACCTTGCAAAGCGGTTGTTTCATTCTGTCTACTCATTCAGTTATATGTTATTTTCAGGCCATGGTACATAAATAACTATATTCAGAGTATTTTTATTTAAAAAATAAAAATGAAATAAAACAGCTTCTTCACTTACATTTTACATAAAAATTCACAAATCCAGTGCCTCTGACTAAAACATTGTTTTCTTTTTGATCTAAGGAATTTTTATTACACTCAAACTCTTGCAAAATAAGATCATATTTTCATAAACCATATCTATGTTTCTAATAAGTATTTCTGTACTAATTTTATGAAAAATGGTTTTATGCCTTCTGATTAAAAAACTTTAACACACCGTCACTGTTACACGGGGTGGTGTTGATATTTATCATACATGCACATTTGAAGGGTAGGTAGTAAATGAGTAGTGAGAGCAGATATGTAAATATTATGAATAAAGTCAAAATTTAAATCGTTTCGTCAGTTCTATTTGAATGTTGACAATGAATGAACGAATGGCGGGCGCAACAGTGGTGGCGCGCAGCGCACAGCGGGGTGAAATAACAGAACAGAAATAACGTTATTATTAGCTTTTGTTTGTTTTTCGAAAATTAATTGACAATCATTTTTCAAAAATTTTATTTTCATTTTAATAGAACGGAATATAGAATACGAAATGTGAAATGAACAATAACATACAATAACAGCAGCGAACTAACAGAAAACATGAAACACATTTTTCGAAAAAGGACGTAGCAGGAAAAAAAAATTGTTGAAAAAACTTCCCTTTTTCATTTTTTCAGATTGCCACTGTATTAAAACAAAAAAATAATATGTAAACGGAAGTAAATTTGAAATGGCGCATAATATACCTACAGATGTCTACATTTCAAAAAATAAAACTCTAATTCATGCTTTGGTTGCAAGGAGGTTTTGTGATGTTTGGGACCAAATTTATAAAAATATACCTAGGTACCTTTGGACAAAAAAAAGTAAATTGCTCTAACCTAAGATCATTTTCTCAGCATTTATTTTCAGCATTTTCCATTTATACCCCCTTTTATTAATTTGATGAAATACAGGCAGTTCTCGTATACCTGTTAAATTCTTGAATTACATTCCAAGTCAAATCGAAGTAATTTGAATCATTTTTGTTCCCAATAATAAAGGTTTAATAAAAAGGTTCTACAAGATGTTTTGTAGTACTTAAAATTAAATTTAAGCATGAAACAACCCGCGTCGAAATATTAAACCTGCATTAAACCTATATTACTGCTTTTAATTGAATTAAATAGGGTTAAAGTAGTTTCAGAATTACATGTAAAAAAAGCCTACATTAAGCCTACATGTTGTCGCAAAATGACAGATTCTCCACTTATAGTGTCAAAGTAGTATCTCTACTGACCCTACAATACTGCTCCTTGACCCTTAAAATCAGGTGTTGTGAGGCTGAAAAGAGGTTCTTAATCATATACATACAATACACACACATACGTACATATGCATCCATCCATACACTCATAGAAGCATACATTCATACATACATACACACATACATGATAGGGTTTTAAAATGAATGCAAAAGTATTTTATTATTTTACTGTTTATTAATTTTAAGTTTATACATTAATCACAATAAAAACTAAAATTTTGACCTATGTATTACAATATTTTAAACACTATTTCTATGGTAATATTTTTTTTTATATAATTTTTTTAACAATAACATTCTATGTATATTTGACAATTAATTTAACTGTTTGATTCTTGTTAATAAAATATAAACAATTAAAATAAACGAAGCAATTTTCGAAGTGGAAAAAGTTAATTTACCTGATGTAGAACGAAATTAAAAATATACATAATATATGCCATTTGTTTATTGTTTGTAAAATTTTGATGGCGCCAATTTTAAGAAAAGATATTGAAGGAGCAAAGAAATTGCTGTTTATGTTATAAATTTAATTTTTAATGTAACCCTAATTAATAGTAATCACGGAGAAAAAGTTAATGTCTTTACTTTAATAATGACAAGATATTTAGCAAAAAGTTCATATAAACAAAACATTGTTAACAATTATTACGATGTAACGTTTTTTCAATTTTTTCACAATTTTCACTTTTAGTTCATCTCAGTTTCTTCATATAAACACAAAATTTTAATTTTTCACCTCACACCTGAATTGTAGGATTTGTTTATCAGGTTAAAATTAAAATTTACACTTATTATTTAATCAATTTGAATTATCAAATGATTTACGCAAAACTTTGTTAAGTTCTTTACATTTAAATTGATAAAAATTAAAGAAATAATTATTATACAGATTTGAAAATAACACTGATACACTTTAGTAAATTGGTTTTAAATAAATCACTTAATAATTTGTTTAAAATACTTAAATTTTCGTATATAAACTTCTTCAAACGTATTAATTACATTTACGCGTCGTATAGTCTGTCGGCCATCTTGGCTTTATTATTCTCTTCGTCGTGTGGCTCGTAAAGTCTCGTTTATGTTCGTTGTTCGTCTTTGTCATTAAACGTTCCTGCGTATTATTTAAATCGTACATCACTGTTTAAATTTTAAATCCGACATATATGTACAGTGTCTTTCATGAATTTCACACCATATGGGAAACTTTTTACTATTAATTTTTTTAAAATCTATTTTAGTGAAGTTAGTTGGGGCATCAGTTGAAATGAAAAAATAGCTAAACACATCTTACTTCCGCTTACTATTTGGCGGGAAACCGGAAATTTCGTGAATTATTAAAAATGGTAATAATTTGAAAGTTGTTGGTCATTTCCTGATTAAATTTTAGCATCATATCAAATTTAAGTGTAGTAAACATATTCCGATAGCTAAATATTATAGTCTGCAAGAATAAAGCTCAAAAATCTGTTTTTCGAAAATACGGCTTTAAGTAGCCCTAGATACAAAAAATTTTACGAATTCTAGCAAAATACAAATCATACCGTTCTTTGAGATCTGTTTATTCATAAAATCACAATTGTCATCAATGAAATGAGATTTGCGTAATGAGTATTTTGACTACTAACTGCAACGAAATAAAGAAATAACAATTATTCATGCCTGTTAAAATTCCAATATTACAGAGCGTGTCTTTTTGTGGCCAAGTTAAATTTTTTTATTGAAAGATCGATGTCTGTAGCAATATTTTGATGATAATTGTGATTTTATGAATACGCAGATCTCAACGAATGTTATAAGTTTTATTTTGCTAGAATTCGTACAATTATTTTAAATTTAGGGTCAGTTAAATTCGTATTTTGGAAAAGCGGATTTTTGGGCTTTATTTTTGCAAATTGTGATATTTAGCTTTCGGAATATATTTACTATGCCTAATTTTAATACGATGCCAAAATTTCATCAGGAGGTAATCAATAACTTTCAAATGATTATCATTTTTCATAATTCACAAATTTGAAATTTCCGGTTTCCTGTCAAATATTAAGCGGGCGGTAAGATGTGTTTAGCTAGTATCTCATCTAAACTGATGCACTAACTAAGCCCACTAGGATATTTTTCAAGGAATCAATAGTAAAATTTTTTCCCATATCATGCGTACTTTATGAGAGACACTGTATATATGTACTTATATTATTTTTGTCCATATATTTTTTTAAACTAATAATAGTTTTGAGACTACATCGAACCTGTTCAGAACTAATATTTAATTGTTTATAAAGTGTTAAATAGCATTAAGATAGGTTTGTGGACGGTTAAGTAGCTTCAATGTAGGGTTATTATTTGTAAACATTGTGTTTGTAGGTTCATTGAGAGTCGATATAGGTTCACTTAGGGTGAATATAGGCTCATTTAGGTGTTAGAAGGGTCAATGCAGTATCAAAATCTTGACTCGGGAACTTATTAGTTCAAGTACAAGATGTACTTGCACAAATAGTGTTCTATATACAGTAAATTTTATTTTTTAAGCATGGACTCAAAAAAATTTTAAATAAAAATCTAGCTTTAAAAAGTTTCAAATAAAAAAATTCCTGGAATTCTATATTCTGAATTTCTTTATAATTTAGATATTTAGAATAAGCTAATTTTCATTCGTCGTGTGCGACATTAAGGGGGACCACTAGTGTGACCGCCTTAAAAAAAAGGAGGTCTTTGGGAATATTTTAAAGAAAACTAATGTATGGAATGTTTTAATATTTCAATGATATATTTGTTGTAATATAAATTCATGATAAAATTTTTGGACCAAGAAATTGAAAATTCAGGGAGTTATTCGCTGTTTCCCAAGGCTCCAAAAAAAAAAGTACCCCCACTGCTGCAGTGATAGCGACCTTCACAGTGCCTGCAATCAAAAAAAACAAAAAGCCTATTAAACTAGAAGGAATTGCCCGTACCGTGAAACTCAATCGAAGAAAAAAAACTTGAAATTTAACAAAATGGCGGAGTTTTTTAAAAAAAGTTTTAAAATTTGCGCGAATATTTGATGATTTTTGGCCCGCAAAAATTACATTTATTATTCGATCAGAAAACTGGAGGTTCATGGTACGAAGAAACATATATAAAAGAAGCTGCAAGAAGAATCAACGCGATCGGATGATTTGTCTTCGAGTTATAATTGCAGCAATTTTGAAATATGTAGTTTTTCTATATTTTACCTTTTAGTTTTAATCATTGAGAATTTTTACTAAAATTATTGACGATGTACTCACTATAACGGTCATAGTAAAACTAGATGAGTCGTTTAAATGTGTCACTTCTCCACAACATGTTACGGGCAGCCACGTCCAGAAACTCCCGAACTATCAAACTTTGTACATTTCTCAATACCTCAAAGTTAACAATGAAAATCAGAATCCGCTCTTTGGATGGTTGTAACTCAAAAACTATTTGAGATATGTACTTGAAATTTTAATATGTTATTTTTAAAGGTGTAGCCTATCGAAACGCAAGCAATTTTTTGAAAACGTCACACTAGTGGTCCCCCTTAAACTACAAATCTGACACGGCAAAACATGTCACACACGAAGGATGAGAAAATTAGCTTATTCTAAATTATAATGAAATTTAGAATATGGAATTCCAGCAATATTTATTTGCAACTTTTCAGAGCTTTTCGCTGGGTGTTTTTAAAACTCTTTTATATATTCTCAAAATAATATAATATGTCTAATTTAAGCTTTTAGAGAACAAACCAAATTTTGACTCAACTGATTTAACACATTTTTAATACAATAAAGACAAAAAATTTGCTCAAGCAAGCGTATCATAAAAACCAATGAACGTGAGATGTGAGAATAATATTATCGAACATCACGGGACACCATCAACATGGCACAGAGCATAGCATAAATTCCTCTAAAACAAACACAACGAAGACAAAGAAACATCGGCGAAGAATGATAACAGACACTATCACAGTGGAGCAACCAAAAACTTTTAATTGACTATCATTACCAACACCACTTACAGTTACAAACTAAACAAACCACCGCACCGTGTGCCATTGCTCAGTACCTACCCAACCGCCCCCCTACACCCCGCATTGATAAAACTAAAAATATCAGCCCTCAGGAGTATCATTCATTGTTCACTCAATCCTTCAACAAAGTTCGTCTTCAACTCCACACCCGATATCATTATTACACTTTGTATAAATATTTGTAATTTGTTGAGTTGTTGTTCAATGTAACTATACTCCCACAATTCGGGGGAAAAATCGAATAGAACAGAATAGAATATATATTCAACGATTAAGAAGTATTTCGTTATCCATTACAATTTTATTATTTTGTTATACTTTTAAAATAATAATTAATCATTTTTGGGAATAATTAATATTTTAAAGAAAATAATTATTTTATCTGTTTTCCTTTCAAGTTAGGAAAAGTCTCGAACAACTCAAATATGCAAAATTTTGATATTATTATTGTATACTGCACAGTCAAAAAATTTGTGTTAAAATTAACACATTTCACATGTCCAGAACGATCCACTCAATTTTTTGTGTTATTTTAACAGAAAGCATATGTGTGAAATCTTTACACAAGATTTGTGTCAATGATTTAACACACCAAAGGACATACATTTTGTGTTAATTTTACACAATTACTTAGTTATAATTTTAACACAATGATGTGTAAAATTAACTGATTTAGAATGTAGAAGTTTACTCAATAAATGTTTTGGTATATTTTGACACTTTTTTTAAGTTAGTATTTTTTAATATATTTACTATTTAAATGAAAGGAAATAGTCAAAAATAATTTTTCAGTACCTACTTAAACTTTTTTATTTAATATTTTTACAAAGTTGTGCTCTGATGAAAATAATGTTGAAGCAATACCTAAAAATTGTGAAGATCGTTGTCAAACTGAACATGGAAGACAAAATGGAACGACTACCTACTCTTCCTTCTTTACCTGATCTTCTTTGCCCTTTGAATGTGTTCTCGAACGCCGAATATTCGATAATTTTTTAATTAATGGAAGTAAATTCTGCAAACAAAGAAAAAAATTCAATATTTTTAATTAACTTACCTAATCAATATTTAATATCTATATTATAATTAAAACCAATTTAACTTTAGAAATACGCTTTTGATTTTGAAATATTCCGTCTTCTATACATGCATATGTTTCTGTTGAACGCACAAGACGCACAATGTCCAATGATTGGCAATGATGCCACCGATGCTACAAGTTACCACTACCCCCGCTCTTAACTAAAGCAGTAAATGCGCACGGAACCAGTTTTTTGGTGTTGAAAATACACAAATAAGTGTACTTATAGACATTCTTTCCCTTTTGCACAAAGGTTGTGTTATTTTTTTGTTGTTCAAATAGATTAACATTTTTATTCTGTTAAATCAAAATTTTTGTTAATATTTTCATTTAACACAAACACTAAATCTTACATTAACACAGGGTTGGGTAGTTGGGTTACTTATTTAACACAAAAATTTTAACCACTAGTTTTTTTACGCAGAACACAAATTTTTTCACTGTGTGTTTATCGATAATTAAAATATTCTTACAACAAATTTCAACTAACGTTAAAACTGATTATAGATCATAAAAAATTTATTTAATAATACAATTTAGTAAACAAATTTTGCAACAAATACATTTTTTGACACAATAACTTTGATAACGGAGTTAATAAAAATTGATCATATTTTAGCATTTTCCAATAAAATGAAAAAAGAAAATCCATTTCCAAAATGGTAAGGATAAAAAACCAAAATGGTAAGAATAAAGCCACCGTTGCCGTGTCAAACATATTTCAGATATTAGGAAAATTTTTGTTTTGAATAAAATATCAGATGATGTCAATTATCTCAGATATTATTATATGTCTGAGATAATTCATGTTTATTAATTCAATGTATACTTTTTTGTTAAAATTATTTTGTTTCTGTAACTGTATAATTATATTTGAATAATTTTATTGCTCCAACAATTTTTTGTAGTCACTAGAAACATTATTTTTTTGTTGCGGCAGCTCAATAAATTTATCTAATGCCGTATTTCACTAAAAATTTGATACTTTTTCGGTTGTGATAACTAAAACTTCTCGGTCTAAAGAATTTTTGTAACGTTATAAGCGATTCCCAAAGCAGTCTATATCGACTCCCAAGGGCCGATAACGACCTGAAAGAGGTCTACGTTTGCGGAGGAAAAAATTGAGGGTCCGTGAGATGTAAATGGGCGTCTACACCAGCAGAGTATAGGTCTACTGTGGGCCAGGTAAATTTGTTTGCTTATCGTGAAATGAGAGGAAGTTGTTTTTTTTTTTTTTTTTGCTCACCACCTACATTTTTCCTAAGAAGAAAAAGAAGTTTTATTTCCGAAATTTTGTTGAATTTGCTTAAATTTGTAAGCAGCGGTCTACGAGACAGAAAAGTTTGGGAACCACTATTGCGAACCTTTACTATATTTTAATACATCTATCAAATAAGATTATTCTAGTTTTTTTCAGTGTTTGCTGCCTACTCAAACGCTTTCACACTCAACAAAATTATTTTTATAAAAATGTTGCTTTTTAGAACGTTATCATAATTAACACTTTCAGCCCATGGCTTCGGCATCCGAAACCAAACAAAACATCCACAGAGGCCGACCGCGATCAATATTTAGAATAATAAACAAAACACTTAAAAATATTTATAAAAGAGATTTTATATTATTCTAATGAAAATAATTTATTATTACGTACCGGACACTTTTCATTTTTTGTACATATAAATATACATGTTTTATCATCAAAATATCTAGGCTTCATCTTTTATTTACAATAATATTTTTATCCACATACGTATGTATGTGTGTGTGTTGTATGCTTGTATGTATATGTATATTTTATCAAAATAATAATAACTATATACTCATCTTTTGACGTGCATAACACATACATGTTGAATCATTTAGTGTTCTGTGGAATCATTTTATGTACTTGTTTACATAAAATTTCTTTAAAAATATTGTCGGCTTGCGGGGAAGTTTACTGTGAAAGTGCTCGGGCCTCATATAGTGTTAATATGTAAAAAATACTTTGTTAGTTTTAGTTTGAATTTTTAAGACAAATCGTCTAGTGGACTGCATACTATAATAGTACTAAAATGTGTTTATATACTACATATAATATTTGTTCAGTTTTGTGTTAATCAGTGGCGGTGCTTATATAAAAATTCGCTAGTAACATGAATACCACAATTTAATTAATTACGTTTAATAATTATGTTGCTGTATTAATTAGTTTAAATCGACTTAATTAAATGTGCTTTCCTTTGAATTAATTAAACTAATTTAAGTTGGTATATAAAACAGATAAAAAAATATTAGAAGTAGTCACGTACCTATACGTCTGATTAGAAAGTATTATGAAAAAAAATTTAATAATAAGGATTTAATGTAATTAGGGTGATTAGTTTAATTGTTGTTAGGTACACCATTATAGTGGTTTAATTTCATCGCAATTAGTTATTCATGCAAACTCCACTGACAATGGCATAGACTATGGTATAAATACATGGCAATAAGCAGAGCAATAAGTAACGCTGATATCACTGGATACTTTAAAAGTTATAAATATTTCTGTTTCAAAACACGCAATATGGATATCCTGTTGCATTTACAAAACATCCGAAGCAGTTTTCAACAGTAGGTTACCCGGAATTAAATATATTGTATATATGTGTCCGCACGATAACTCTCAGTCCCAAACGGTTGGACAAATTCGTTAGCCAGACACATCCGATGCCCGGAACATGTTTTTTGGGCCATTTTTTGTGAAAAAAAAAAAACTAGTTTTTTGCCAAAATTTCCCCTTATTCAAAAATTTTGAAAAAATTAGACGTACCTACTAAAATTTCTGTGTCTTTCTTTTTATTATTTTTATATTAAAATAAACTATACAGTTCTCGGATCGATTTTGTTCGTAAAAGTACACAATTTAGTGTCATTCGTCATTTTATTTCGCTTCTAATAGTAACGTCCATTATCCAAATTCGAATCGGAATAACGTATAAATCTAAAAGTTAGATGTTAAAACGTACTAGCAATACACGGTACCAAAAAGTACAATACAGATGTATTCATATAGGTATAGTATATGCCTACTATACCTATACATATTCCATACATTTCCATAGGTATACATACAGACACATACACATGTATTCGTCTAAATTTACATACGTATGGAAAATTCCGCTAAGTACCGAGTAAAGAAAACAACGGTTTTAAAGCATTTCCCCGATTGCCCATTAAATTAAATTTGATGTGATCAATTAAAGTAAAAATGTTCACGCCTTACACTTAGTACTTGATATACAGTGAAACTATTATCGAAATCCGAATTAGGTTAAATACATTCCCAATATTGTGACTTTCAAACACTAAAAACTATATAAATATATTTGTAACTACACAATGATGATTTGGTTTTTCACCTCTTCAGGATTTTTGTTTTTACACCAAACTCTAAAACATTGCATCATTTTGGGGAAAAAAATTTTCCCCAATTTTTTTTTTTTTTTTTTTATTAGCTTAAATTATCTATTATTAACGTCTCTAAAATGATGATGTGTTAACATCTTTAGAATGCATAATAATAAAGTTTTTCCTCTTAAGGACCCACAGAAAATATAAAATATTCGCTAGACCGGTTTCGGCTACTTTTGTAGCCCTCTTCAGTAACATAAAATAGCCGAAACCATAAATAACATAAAGTAGTCGAAACCGGCCTAGCGAATATTTTATATTTTATATTTTTTGTGGGTCCTCAAGGGGAAAAACTATTATTATGTATCATCCAGCCCACAGTACGGCTCAATATAGCAATTTAATTTTTACAATGATTAAAAATTGTTTCGAATTCGACTTCTGAAACGATTTCGAGCAGTTGAAATCGTTTAAAAACACCGCTCAGTTGCGTGGAACACTTTGGAATCTCTCAGCATGGTCAATAACTTTTCTTCATTACTTTAATCCCTTACGTTATCTCGTTACTTTTGCTATATTTCCGTACATAACTCGAAAACGAGAGACACGTTTTGAAACTTTACATATAGGTATTTTTCGAAGCCACGTATTCCAAAATGGTGGGCACGATAAATCTAGCAATTTTCATCCAATTGACTTGAAATTTTATCTGCAGCTTCTTAGGTAGATTATCTAGGGCAGTACATATTTACTTTCCAAAACTGTAATAACTGTAGTTCTTTTGATCAATGTTTCATATAAGAATAAAGGGTCTAATTTCGGACTCTCGTAATAGTAACAATTTCGTTCCTGGTATGTATGTTAAAATATGAATTGATGTTTTATAGCGCGCGCGGTGCTATTAGTGCATTTTAAAATTTTGTTTGCAAAAAGTTTTACAAAGTTTTTGAAATATGTTGCCTTATGTTCTTATTAACGATAATAATTTAACTTTAAATTGTCTATAATATATTCTTAAATTGTTGTGGTACAGTTGGTTTTTTGTTACATTGGTTACAATATTACCACGTTTACAACTTGACGTTACAATAACAATTATTACTTCAAATTCAATGTAAGTGATTTTTTTCGACGGTTATTTTCAACGATACGAGCGATGGTGGAAAATTATATGTTGTCACTTACCGCACTATGAATTGTGTGTAAACTGTATAGGTAGGTAGGTATCTATTATCATTTTTCATTATATGTATTACATGAAAATTTGTTTTACAAATCACTGTAATTATTTTCAATTTTTGTTTTACTTTTCAAGAAAATTGGTTTGAATTTGTCATTTTTCTATAGTAATATAAATATATCTGTTTTATATGTCATTTATTTTGTCGATTTTTTATTTTATAATTTTATAAACCTTTGTAACTATTTTTTGTACTATCGAAAATAGAAAGGTATCTACGCCAACGAAATATAGAATTGAGTCAGTTTTTCGGTACCACCGGACATTTCTAATCGTTTAATTAAATACGGCATTCAACTCGAAATACCAGTATGTATTTCGATTTCGGGACAAGCAATGTCACTTACTTAGTAACAGAATATTATACATCAAGGGACTGATATAGGATAAGTGCGGGAGAGATGCCGCAGTAGCCATAGTTCGTCCGTTGATTGATAGCTAGCGCTATTAATGGATTATGTGTTTAAAATAAGTTACTTATTTAAGCTGTATATGGTAACATTTATGATTAGTCCATCAGATTACCCAACTTTTTATTATTGAAAAGTAAGTTTTTTAACATAATATTTTATCAAGCATTTAATTCATTAGAATTTAAGAATGTATATTTCATTGTTTTATTGAAAATGAGTTTTGTTATTAATTTAGGTATATTTTAAAAGTACTGTATAAAATTTTAGGTTTGAATTCCGCACTATGCTTGCTATAGCAACATGCGGCATCTATCCCAACAATAAGGAGAGATGCCGCATTTAAACTTGGTATAGATGCCGCATCATATTACATGTTAAAAACATAGACTTATATACCTTAATTATGGAATTTTTTTTTTGGACTATAAATTATGCCACGTAAATATAAAAGATCCATTAATGGATCAGGAACAGCCCACATATTACTGAAGATAACGAAAATAATAATGATTGCCTGTATATTGAATGTTTTGAAAGGTACTCAGAAACAAAACAAAAGTTGACTGGTTAAGATGTATAAAGTGCCAAAAATGGTTACATATGGTTACATCATGTATGTAGATGAGTGTAAAATGCAAAATTGTTTATATGAACTATGCGGCGTCTCACCTTGTTTGATGCGGCATCTCTCCCATAGGTGTGGGAGAGACGCCGCTTTGCAGGCTCTACAAAAATGTTAATTATGAATCCTTTATGACTCAAAATTTAAAATTATTTATAAATAATTTTAAAGAACAATGTTTACATTTATTGTGTACCAAATTTCAAATCAACTAAATGTATACTTTAAGAATTATCAAGTGTTTTCAAAATGTGCGGCATCTCTCCCGCATTCAACCTACAAAGATCAAGAATTGCTCGAAGGCCTGTAGAGGCTTGCGAGCAACGATTCCAATCGGGATGCTATTTCTTGCACTTTCGAGTAAATTGAAGTTATAAAATAGGAAAAAAATTACTAGAATAGGAAAAAATGATTTAACAGATATTTAAATTATGTGGGAAATAATATAACATCAAATACTGCGGGTTTGAGTTTGAATGCAAGTATGAATTATTATCATTTATGTTATTTTAAATTACTTACTGTTAGCGGCGCTATTTAAGCTAAATTTCGCTTACTTATCGGTGTTGTTAAGAACACTATCGAAAGTAACAATTATCTTGCTCCCTAGAAATAAAAGTTTTACTTTACTTCTCGCTATGAGGCACTAAAATATGCACTTTAGTCCTGGAATTGCAAAATTTATATTAATTTAGAAGAAAGAGTACTGATACACGGCGGTGGAAGGGGGCTAAAACAAACGTGACGTGGCGAATAAAAATAATTATTTATCTGGTGGGGGTATCCAGGTTTTGTGACGTATTATTAGATAAGGGGTTCAAGGAAATTTAACGGAGCGTCACAGAGAAGAGTGAAGGAATTCTGCGTAAATTTTTCGTGATGTATTTTCTGGATCGCCCGTTTCAACTCGATGACTGATATGTTTGATATCAAAACATTTTACATTAAGTAAACCTAACAATTTTCTTTATAGGGTCAACGAAATTTATAATTTTCGATATAATTTATTTCAAATTCTCTCTTTAAATAAACAAAAAAAAAGTATAAATTAACCTTTTTGAAAAAGAGAAAAATTCGTTTGAACTTTAACGCAGACCAATAATTCATAATCACATAAATAATCAAGTGTCATTTTAATTGCCGTCAGTGAAAAAGAAAATATTGACATTTTTCACGAATAAATTTTCAAGAAAAATGCAAACATAATTCACACTACATTGACAAGCGGAATTTTTTCAGATGCTCGGTCTCTAGTTTTGAGGGGGGGATGAAATTATTTATTTAGAATTTATTAAAAAGAAGTTTATACTGGCATAAAAATTGGCAGAGTGCGGTCCATGCTGGCCAAGTGAACGGACCAGCCGCGAAAAAAATTTACTTAATTAACGATACGTTAAACATTCTGACAAAAACAAAAGTGTCCAGCAGGAACATAAATCAAAACAAACATTGGTGTTTTGATAAACAGCTTACTTTTTTCTTTATTACGTTCAGTTTTATTATTTTTCTAAATGAAACATAATTTATGAGTGAGGAGAATTAGACGAGATAGATTTAGTTGTGTAGGCGCGCAAACACCGTCACACGGCACGGCACAGTGGTGCGGCAACACTGCGCGGAGCGGAGCCGGCCTAGACAATCACCATCACCGACCGGGTCAGTCAAAATATTTAAAAATAAATAAATTTTATTTGGAATTATAACGTACGGTATTCGCGTTAAATAATTTCGATTTGAGTCATTCATTCCACCTTTCCTGTAGTTCACAGAATAGAAAAGAAAGAGAAAAAACCGCAGTTGAATTAATAACATATATTAATATTGTTAAGCAAATTTAGTAAAGTGGTACAATTTGGTATTATGGGCGCAAGCTCAAAAGACCTCTAGAAACTGAGGTGAGGAGAACACAAATTTCCATAGTTACTAACCAAACCAAGAAATTATGTTTCTATATGAGTGAGTGAGTAAACTTCTGTTTATTAATATGATAGATAAAGATAAATGCAGATGTAGTTAAAAAAGTTCTTTTTAGCTTGCGCCCATAATACATGGATTTGTATTTACACTAATCTCAAAGTTTTTGATTCCAAAGTGCAAAATAAAACTAATGGTGGTTTTATAGCAATTTATGACAATTATCACTAAAACGGCACCAGTACCGACTAAAATCTCTGGCGGGCACTAAAAGAAATTAAATTGAAACCCCATTTAAAGAACGTTAATAATATGACTACTTTTTCTTAAAATTTATTCAAGTGGTACCTATTACCTAAATTATTTTCTCCTGGAATAGTCAAACACACTTAAGAGAAATTAATATTGGTTATTCTCGTGAGTAAATTTTTTTTTATTATTCAGACGGTATAAGTAGGTATCTATGACGCATCGCAGCGGAGAGCAACTGCCACATCCACGTGAAAGCGCGGATATTGCACAAGCAGCAGCCAAAGTGGCGGATGCGTCTGTCCTGCCGACTACTATCAAACCCACAACCGTGGGTGAGATCAGTAAACACATTAAGAAAGCAAGGAATCGTAAGGCCCCCGGCGCCGACACTACCTCCAACCGGCACCTGAAAAAGCTGCCGAAGAAAGCTCTTCTTCAGATGAAACACATCTTCAACAGTTGTTTACAACTCTGCTATTTTCCGCAACAGTGGAATTCCGCAACTAGAATTTTTATTATTCCATATCCAGGCCCCTTAAGACTACAGACATGGCATATGACAATTATCAGTTTTCTAAATTATATTTATATAAGTAATATGAAGTTATTTTCTGACCACTTGGCCGACCATGTAATTCAGATAAATATTGAAACTTTCTTAAGCATTTTAGAAATGTTTAAAAGGAATTTTTTAATTTTAAATAGAATTCCTGTAGCTTAGAATCATTTTCGTCAAGCTGAAATAACGTTAAGACCATCGTTTTCTTTCGACCATCTGGTCAACCATGTAACTCAGGTGACATGTTGACAATTTCTTAAGTATTAGAAAAATACTTTAAAGTCATACTTTAATTTTAAGTAGAATTATTGAATCGTGGAGACATTTCCACTGTTAGTTGGAATAATATTTGGCTGCGTACTATGAAATGTCGTTTTCCGACCACTTTAATTACCACTAATCCAGAAAAAATATCCACACTTTCTTAAGCATTAAGGAAATGTTTAAAAGCAATTCTTTAATTTTAAATGAAATTATTATTAGCATTAGAGCAATGTTTAACAACCATTCTCTAATCTTAAATGGAATTATTGAATGCTGGAGTCATTACGGGCATTAATTTGAATTTAACATTTGCTTGTGTAATATGAAGTGTCGTTTCCAGACCACTTTGTTTACTAAGTAATTCAGAAAAAATGCCGACACTTTTTTAGGCATTAAAGACATGTTTAAAAGGCATTCTTTAATTTTAATTATTGTATCATGGAATCATTTCTGTCGTTATATGGTTAAAATAACGTTTGGTTATGTAATATGAAATGTCGTTTTCCAGCCACTTGATCTATCATGTAATTCAGATAAACATACAGTATTATTTGTATATAATCACGGCCTATCTATATCTATCTAAATTTTGTAATAACACTTTTCAAATTTTTTCTTTTAAAAGAATTTTTGTTGATATGAAAATGACAATTTGAATTTTAAATAGCCCCGAAAAATAATTGATTTAATGTAACTTTTTAAATTATTTTGATACAATCTTTTAACTAATGTGATGAACGCCAAAAAAAGAAAGAAAATGAACAAAAACAAAGGCTCGTTTAATAGGTCACTGGTTGATAAGTACGCACAATTAACTTGTAAAAATAAAATTTGATTAAACAATGTAATTTTTAAAAAAATTTTTTTTTGTTCAAAAGAGAATTTTTCAACCGTTAAAATTAATTGTAGTGATATATTTTTTGTGTAAACAAAATATCAAATACATATAAATTAATCTTTTAACACCTTACACTAACTAGATGTAATATATATTAAATACACAAGTAAATAGACAATTATTAGGCGGTATTTTTGTTACAATTGAAAGTATGTACTTAATTTTGTTGATTTTGACATTGAAGAGTTAATTTAAGTTGAATATTACGAAGTGTAAAAACTGACGGAGTTCTGACGTATTATTTATTATCCCAGTAAAATAATATAAATAATATAAATTTTTCATTGGCTAACAAAATTCAAGTATGGCTACAATGAGATGGTCATACAAGAGACAAATTTTTATCGTGTTTTATTTGATGACGACAACAAATTAACTAAAAAATTTTAATGATTTAAAAACCGTAAATACGTTGATAGAATGATGAAATTGGAAATAAATAATTATATGATATTACATAACATTTACATAATTCGTTGCAAAAATATGAATTCTTGATAATTTTATTTTTTAACAAATTAAAATTGCTTAACTACAATGGAGCAAGTGAAGTAGTCGCTTCAGGGCGCATGGCAAAAAAGCGGAACTAAAAAAAAAGAAAAAAAATCATAAAACGCTCAAAAAAAAATTATGTTAAAAAAAATTCCGAGTATTAACAACGATTTGAATGCGTCTTGAACCAAACAAAATCAGCGTGTGGATTGGGTTGTTCCAGGGCGCAATGAATCTAGTTACGTCCCTGTAGTCAGCATTTGAAAATAACCACGTTCGTGAGTGCCAAAAAAAAAATCTAAAATTTTTAAACAATTTTAATATTTTGTTAAAAACATCAATCAAAATGATTTTACTTTTACAACGAACTATGCAAATGTTATATGTGTATCTTGTGTATCGCTCTTCATTCAATTTTCTGAACTACACAATATAAGCAATGTTCTTATTTGCCCCTGACTATTGGCAATTACACTGCGTTGCCAAGTGGCTCCATACCTACTATAAATAGTTATGTAATCCATTTTCTGCAGTCTCTACATTGGATTCAGTCTTCTTCAACTGTCTACACACTGAGTTCAACCACAAGTATAATAAGTAGATAATATTTTTTATTTGACTTTTTTTGTGTTTCTTTAATTTTTTTTTAAATGTTTCATAGTACATAGATCCTTCAATTTTCCTTTTAAGTAGACTTTCTATTAGAATTAGGACTACGGGAATAAACAAAAGTTTCGAATTACGTATTCGTGACGAATTAAATATTATTAAGAGAAATGATACTGTTGAGACATATCCCTGTAACCTTCGATGTAAATAAGTTTTAAAACTTGAGATATTGGAAATATTTATATTTTTTAAAAATTGTTCATTTTATTCTGCGAGTTAGACTAATATTATTTAACCATTAATAAAATAAAATAAAGAAAAAACCAGTCGTCATGTGTATATTTTGCATTATGCATATGTTAAGATTAGGACTAAAGAGCTTCGACTAGATACAGAATAATTGCGTGAATAATAATTTTCAATTTTCACGGTTTTGTCTTAGGCGAGTGCCAAGTTGTCTTTAAGTGGCAAGACGATTTTACACCCGTGTTAATCTTTTAATACAATATGAAAAAAATAAAATAGTAATTGTAATATCAATTGCAAACAAGAAACAAAACCAAAAAAAATTATGTTTAAAAATTAATAAGTACAAAACTACATAAATAACAATCATTTTTATTTAAAGACAACTTACAACAAAAAAATACAGAAGCAAACAAAATGCCATTCGAAAAAGATCAAAGGCGCTCGATGTATGAAACAAATGTGTATGCAAAATACTGCTCCTGTAGAGAGCGCTTGCTTTTTTTGTGTGTACGTTATGCCATTGTTTCAGTGCCATTCATGTAGATGATTAACAAATAAAATGTATGTAAAAGATATTCAGAATGTGATAATTTGTTACCGCCATTATTTAAACATAAAACAATGAATCAGATTAAAAATAATCCGTGCATTGTGGGAAATTAATTACAGTGATTAATATAATGGACTGAAATAACATTGGGACTGACTTCTGTTTTATATTGTTTTATATCTATATGTGTTGCGTTATTATATATAGGTATTTATATAGCAGTGAATGTTGCACTATATATGTAGTATATTTTGTATATTGTATCAAAAGTGTACACTGTAAAAAATTGGTTACAAAAATGCGTAAAATTACCTAACTTATGTAATTTTACATAATTGAATGAAAAATAAACAACTACGAATTTTTGTAATGTTATTGTTTTATTAGCGAATTTCTAGAAGGAAATTTTAGCTACACTGAGAAAAAAATACGGTAATTTTTACGGAAATTTCAAGTAAAAAATTACGGAGCTCTCTGGTAATGCGGGCATAAGTGACAGGCAAAGGAAAAAGTACGATGTATGTATGTATGAGTATAGTAAAATTTACCCTATGGCTCCGTAAAATTTGACTGCACAGTAAAAATTACATTGTGACTCCGTAAAAATTTCGGCGCTGTACAGGAAAAATTATCCTCTCTTACCGTATTATTTAGAAGGTTTTTTTTTTTATTTATTAATAAATATATGAATTAAAATAGTTTAAAAAGATATTGATAGAAGGGTAAGGATTAAAATTAAATTATTAATATTGAGAAAATGTTCTGTGGTTTTTTATTATTTGTGGAAAAACATGTTTCAATAAACATCAATACATATAAAAACATACAACAATTAAAATAAAAAAAAAAACAACAGTTCATGAAACACAAATAACAATTCTTTGTTTTAAATGTAAAGTCCAGTAAACAGTTTATTATAAAAAAAAAAAAAAAAAATTATAACACTCCACTCACTACCATGGCTCGCTGCTACTGAACTGGTAACGGTCACACAATGAATATTTTTTACTACAAACTAAATAACATTCCGTGTGATCATCTAAAAATACTTTTGCAATGCACCAAACTCGACCTTATGTGGATGCTACACACAACTGTTTATCGTCAGTTGTGTGTGATGCTTGTGTGAGAGAGATGCTGAAAGACAGGTTTCAAGGAGAAAATAGAAATAACAAATAGCGTCTACCTTTCAGGTTAGTAAAAATTACACTGTAGCTCCGTAAAAATTCTTTTATGTCTAGTATAATTTTACAAAAATTAAGTAAATTTTCCTGGTATCCACTTGAAATTTTACTAGCCCATCGAATTTTACGGAGCTGTATAGGAAAAATTCTTAAGCTGTACAGGAAAAATTTTGAAATGAATCGTAAAAAATAATGTTTGAAAGGCATTTTTTATATTTTTGCTTGATAATTTCCTACCGACTGATCATTTGAGCCTGGTTTACCGGAGGCAGCTCCGTAATTTTTACTGTAACTTTTTTCTCAGTGTACTACAGTCACTCTTATGGTAAGACTTGAGCCCAAAACTATGATAGACATTTAATCTTGGATCCCTAGATCTCAAAAATGGTATTCTTTAAGAGTCCTGCGATCCCAAAAAAAATCCAAAACTAACAGCTGGATGGATCTCGATAAAATGTTGCGAAAATAAGATATTATGCTATTTAAATATAAATATTACCTTAGCATCATTGGGTTATCAAAGCGAAGCACTATAAACAACTGATTTTGTATCGAATTTCACATTAAAAAGTAAAGTGAGAATTGTTCCCCAGAGCTATCAAGTGGGGATCAAAATTAAACAGCTGAATCGTTCTTGACAAATTTTCCCTCAAATACTATTAGGATTCTAGAAAAAGATAGAATTGATATTAAAATTATCTAAAGAAGATCTAAAATTGAAGCATTACTAGAACTCTGTCATTACGGGTACATATCTGAGAAAAGATCTCAAAGCATAGAAATTCGCATTTGAGACATAGTATTTGAATACTTGGGGAATTTGTGGATTTTTTGAAAATGGACAAGGATAAAATCAAATGGGAGTTGAATAGGCTAGAATTTGACAATTTTTCTTGGCAGTGGGAATGGGCGGGAATGGAAAATTAATTTTGGGATTCGACAAAAATGAAACAAAAGTTATCTCCTCCCAGCGACATCTGTACCTCTAGAGTCGTTTGGGGAACTGAGCAGATCACTATAAATAACTCGGTCATACAGAATTTCGGAATATCTGACCTAAAAATAATTGCAGCCATAATTTTGATAATTTTACGTGGATAAAACTGCGGACCAGTATTATAAGATATTTATGTGTTCCGTTGCAGGAAATTATAAAAAAAAAAAAACACCAAAATAAAAACAAAATAGACACTTGAGCAAAGCCTGGACGGGCCGGGCCGCTAGTACCTATATATGCCTATATAATAATTAATAACTAAAAGTTTTTTCAGTGTACTAAATTATAAATACTTAGGTATGTACAGTGGTTTATGTCTCTTATCTGGCTTCACATTTCACACTTCAATAAAAAAAAAAAAAAATTTACCTTTTTCGAGACCGTAATAAATTTTATGACTTTTTTTGGTAAAAATATTTTATCCTTTTAAATTTTTCAATATTTTTAAATTAAGTTAAAAAAAAGTTTAAGTTCAATATGGATTTATATGTGACGAAGCAAAAAATCATAGATCCTTGATATTGCTTGCATTAAAGTTGGGAATTTCAAAATGCCTATTAGATTGTGAACTTTATTTTATCGGCTGATTTTTCTGACATAGCAGTAATTTTATTAGGTAAATTTAATAATTTTAATAAATAATTTTTTCTTATTTGAAATTGAATTAACTATGATAAGTAAACTAAGTAAATAATTTATGATAATTTTTATAGCGTAATGATTTCCATAACAGTTAATAATTTAAAATAATTTTCTTTTTCATAACATACTTTGATGTTACATATGTTACTACAAGTTTTTCAAATTTTCAAAGGATCAAAGGATCTCTGATTTTTTGCTGTTATTATAATTAAATAATATTGAATCCCACAGGAACATTTAATCGGGATAAGATTACACCATGTGTTAGATCAGGGTAAATAGTGTCTCTGTGTGTACTATAAATTTCATCGACTTCGATTTAGTTAGTTGGATGTGATTTAGCAGTTGATTTTGTTTCCACCGGGAACCTTCAATTGGGATAAAACTATCCTATGTATTATTATTGCTATTGCATTCACTATGAATTTCCATAATTATTTCAAGACATTTTTATAATATAACTAAGTCTGACCAGCGGCTTCACCCGCATTGAATTAAGCCCCCCCCCCCTTGTGTCTCCCCTTCTTCCCCCGGAAACCTTCAATCGGGATTAAACTATCCCGACTAAAACTATTTCAAAATTATTACTATATATGTGTTCATAGTAAATAACGTTTGTATATTAAATTTTATCAAATTCGATTCAGTCATCCTACAGGAACCTTTAATCAGGATAAGATTAGCCTATGCGTTAATTCAGGATTAATCATGTCTGTGTACAAAATTTTATCAAATTCTGTTTAATTATTTGGACATGATTTTGGAATTTCTTTTGTATCCCCTGGGAACATTCAATCGGGATAAAACTATTCTACGTGTTATTAAAATTCTAGCTACATGTGCTCATAGTAAATAGTGTCTCTATATTTTATTTAATCGAATTCGGTTCAGTCATCCTACAGGAACCTTTAGTCGGGATAAGATTATCCTATTTGTTAACTCAGGATAAATAATGTCAGTGTACCAAATTTCATCGAATTGAGTTTTGTTTTTTGGGGTGAGTTTGAATAATTGTTTTTGTATCCCTCAAGAACTTGCAACCGGGATAAAATTTAAACATTGAACAAATTTAAACATCTAAACATCCAAACTTTCACATTTATAATATTATTTAGATATTAATTTTTAGTTAAGTTACATATAAACCGATATAGAACTTAAACTTTTTTTTTTAACGCAATTTAAAAATACTGAAAATTTAAAAGGATAAAATATTTTTACCAAAAAAAGTCATAAAATTTATTACGGTCTCGAAAAAGGTCAATTTTTTTTTTTTTTATTGAAGTGTGAAATGTGAAGCCAGATAAGAGATACAAGCCTATTTGGACATAGATAAGCTTACAAAAAAGAAAAAAAATGCATTTTGGCTATTTGAATAAAAAATGAGTTCCTCGAATTATGAGAAAACAAGAACATAAGCCACATTCAGGCATTCTAATAAAATATGTATAAGTTCTTTGAAATTTAAGAATGAGTCATAAATAGCAAATGTTAAATACGTTTAACTGTCGTTTATAGAGGTACAGGCAATTAGTAGTCTCAGTTATAGAGGTCCACGAGTGAAAAACGACTCTCACTTATACAGGTTTTTGTTTCTCACTCATAGAGGTTTTAGAGTGGTAAAGTTACGGGACCTGGCAATTATTCTCACTTACCGAGTTTTCTCACTTATCCAGTTCTTCCTTATCCAGGTTTAATTGTATTAAAATTATTATGAATAAAACGTATTTATGTATTCTATATTTCTTTTACACAATTTTTTTGATTTATATTTTCATCAAATGATATACATAAATATATTGTAAAAAGAAGGCTCAAACAAAATTATAATAATGATCATTGTGTGTTTAAGTGAAAGTTTTTCACTCTACGTCTGTGTTTTTTGGTCTGTTTGTTCTTGTTTTTTACTCTAAATGTAATTTAAATAATACATTAATGTCATTTATTTTAAATATTCAAATAGATTTTTTGGTGACATTTTTATCTACCACCTCGTAAACATACACACACACCAAAATGTATTTTAATATTTACAATAATTACTTGATTGTCTTCTATGTTTTTTCTTTAAAAATTTTTTTCTTGCACTTCCGTTATAGTATTTTACCTCACCTTGACAAAAATTACTAAAAAATTTAAAACCCCTGTTTAAGCATGCTGCAGCAACCTATATTTCAGCCGTCTAAATTTATTTGGAAGTCCAGTAGGGCTTGAGCTTTTAATGTTTTCACTACTTAGGTAAATATTATGTACAAGCACAAAAAATTTAGAGCATATCATTCTGATAATTTTCGTTTTTAGTTTGTCTTGATATCTATAAAATTAGGAAAAGTTAATATACACTTGCGGAACACTTGTCTTCAGTCGAAGAACGCTCTCAAAGCAAGCTTAAAATAGTCACCTAAAAACAAATATGAGTTTGAAAATTTTTTAAGCCGCGTTTTGCACTCACCTATTATAACTGGGTTTTAGAATAAAAAATAATTATCTTTTTTTTTTTATTTCAGTACTAACGTAAAAGCCCCTATACCGGAACACTATTTTTAGGTGTGTAATTAAACTGGCTTATAAAAATTGACAAATAAATTAAACACCCATTTTTTATTCTTAATAAGTATAAAAGAAAGTTTTCTTAACCCAATGAATATATTTTTTAAAAAATACAACCCAAAAGTTTTTATTTATTAATGTTTCTTCTTTTACAAAATGTCGACATCTATATTCAAACAAAGAAATATTAATGACACTAGGAGTTGGGAACCGATATACAAACAGACGTGTAATATGAGTAATATGACACATAGAGTGACATCTAGACATGAAGGTAGGAAACACAGAATGGTTTAAGTATCAGACATAAATAAAGGATCAAAATACTGTATTCAACAAAAATTGTTTAATATATGTATGTATTTCTTTAATTAAGTAAGGAAACATTAAATGCGAGGTGAATTTAAATTGAAAGATTAAATTCTGTTAATAATAATTTTTGTTATCAGAGGTTTCTTTCAGAAATAACTTCATTAATATATAAATGTCAAAACTGTTCCAGTATTGGATCGCGTTCCGGTATAGGAGCTTTTACCCTATATCATAAATAATATTGATAATCGATGCGAAAGAAATTTAAAAAATAACATTATTATAAATAAGAAATTAATTAAAACTCAAAAAATTTCAAAACATTTCATTTGGTTTTAAACAGCACTACGAAAGATTGCGATGTGTGTGACGTCATAATGCTAATATATTTAATACAAAATTACCTTTAGCAGGGAAAAATTGCATAGCAACAATAATTCAAAATAAAAATATATTGAAATTTTAGGTAAGAATTAAGTTTAAAAATTTATTTTTAATTTAATGTAACTTTTTAAATATAAATATTACGTTTAAAAAAAAAAAAAAAAAAAAAAAAAAACAAACAAACTAAAAACAGTTTTCTTATAAAACTTATATACCTATATGATCTTTCATTTACAGCAAAAAAAAATTTTCTTCAAAAACCTAATTGGTGAGTAACTGGTTAAAAATTAGAAAAATTTCAACCCTATTGCAACTATCTATCCTTTTCTTTTTTTGGAGAAAAACAATTTAATTCCCAGCACCTTCACCATCGCTATACCATATTGTATTTTGTTATTTATAAATATTCCAACACTTCCAGCAGTGTATTCTATCTCGTATAATTTTAAAAGGTTTAAGAAGTTTTTAAAATAAAAACAAATTAACATTGTTTAAAAAAAATAAATAAATAAATAGGGGCAATACAGAAAATATTTTTAAAATTTGAAAATAAATAATAAATAGCCCGCCATTGAATTTTAACCTGTATCATAATGAGTTTACATTATCGACATTTATCCAAGAAACATTATACCAACCACCCTTCAGTCAACCCCAACCACTTTTTGTGAAACGTACACAGATGGAAGCACCACAAAGTTTACGGAGCAACGAACGAACATGTGAAATCATCAACTGACTGACAATACACAGTGTTCTTTGGTGTAGTGTAGCCGTTGCTGTATACAGTCCGTCAGTCATACAATGTCGGGTATTTCAACTCGAATAAATGCTGAAATGTGTTTCATGTTTTGAACGATATAGTGTAAGCAAATTTTTCAAGATTTAAATGCACGTTACTGATAGCTTGGTCATTATTTCAAATGAGTACGTACTTCAGAAGTACTTTATTATTTTAAATGTTTCTCCACAAATTCTCATATTTTGTTTTTTATACAACAAAATAGTTTAGTTAATATATTTTTCTTTCTTTTCTTTTTTGATACTTTTTTTTTTGAGAAGGGAGTTAAATTTTTCAGGAATTGTTAAATTATTTGTTTCCAAATATTCGTAAGTAACTAAACAGTATTGGAAGCTAAATTTTATGGCTGCTACAAAAAATTTTTCTAGAAGAAAAATTACATTTTTAGGTTTAGAAACGACCGCAAAATAAATAAATATAGATAAATTTCAATATTAAAAAAATTTTTAAAAATTCGAAAAATATTCAAAAATATATTCGAATTTTATTTTTTGAATATTCAAAATGGAATATCCTGCCAACAAATAAATCCAATATAACGATTAACGACCTACATACAGCATATCTGTCATTCACATGCTTGGCTTACAGATGGCATTTGTAACGAATGTTTTTCGTAAAACGAAATCAATGTTTCGTAAATGTGTCGTTAGGTGGTACTAGTAGTTAAATAAACAAGTTTGCAAAAAATATTTGCAATGTAGTAAGAATCTAATATGACTCACATGCCCTATGGAAATTGTTGTCTATTTATTCGAAAATAAATTGTTGCAAAATTAAAATTAGATTACAGCAAGCAAATCTAACATTAACACATTGTGGTATTATAAAATAATTTCCATAACCTGAGGAAATTTTGCTTAATTTAATTGTGTGTTGTTTAATTTAATTAATTTCGAAGAAAAATTGATTCTCACGGCTCCACTGTGCAATCATGGTTAATGTTCATTAAACACGAGATGCTAAATTGGTTTAGAGAAATATTTTCACTAAGAAAAAAAAAATTAATGCAATTTTAATAATTATTAATTTTTTTTATATTTTAATAATATTTAATAATACGCTGATGTTAAATTAATTACTTTAAATATAATGGGAGTTTTAATTTTCCTTAAATCATTTTTCAAGTTTATAATATCGAAATAAAACCTTGGGATTCAAGATTATAAGTAAAGCCTCATTCCCACACGGAGAAAAAATTCCTATAAAAATTACTGTGCTCATACTACAATCGACGTGTAACAGGCGAACATATCCAATTTTACCGTACAAAAATTGTTCTCTCCATGCAGTAAGAAAAACTTTATAGAAGTGAAGTTGTTTATTTTTTTTTAAATATAGGGATTCCACCTTTTGAAGTATGACAAAAAAAAAATTATATAGGTCAAATTCATGTCAAGATATTGGGTAGTAAAACATAATGGAGCTTATAACTAAGGAATCTAAACAAGCGCGTTTACAAGGGGGGTCAAAGGGTCATGACTCCCCTGCCCCCCTCCCGAGGATTACCTAATTTTCGATGGTGTGATCCCTTCTAAGAAACTGAAACTTTTTGGTCTAAAGAAATTAAGTGACGACGTTTTTTCTTTTTTATAACTTTTTCGGACATTTTATTTATTTTTTGTTAATTTTGTTTTTGCAATTTTTTTTATTTCTTTTTATTTCTTTTATTTCTCGCGTGACATTTCTCCCTCTAGCTGTCGGTAGAGGGCCCGAGAAAAATGCGTTTTTTTTTACTCAGAGCTTATTTTTTAGCAGGAAATTTCTAAAAAATATGGTTTATTCTCAGTGTCGCTATTCCTTCCACTACCCTGATTATGTGGTGATGAATCTTTTTAGAGGCTTTGAAATTTTCGTCCAAAAATATGTAAAATTGGCATAATTAATACCGGAAACATTAATTATTTTTGGCTAAAGTTAAAAATAAAAATAAAAAAGAATGATTGAAAAAATCAAAAAAAAAAAATGTTCAGCGGATCGATATACAATCACTTGAATGTGAAACGTCAACTGCATTAATCGGAATAACATATATTTTATATTAAGAAGATAAATCTACCTGTCATTTTTCCATGAAATTTAATCATCTCACCTTTGAAACGTTATTGATAATCTTGCGTGAAACCAGTGGCGGTGTTTTGCTTCTGTAATTCCTTTTTCTTCTGTTTTTTTTAGTAAAAAAGTAATTAAAAATTGATTCTCTTTATGTATTTCATTACAATGAACGGTGTTATTTAGTAAAATGTATGTAGTAAATATTCTCCGAATAAGGTGTAAATTTATTATTAATAATTCGTACCAGATTACTTATCAGGATCTGTGAATTATTTTTTAATATGATACATTCTGGAGGTTGAAATATTATTTTCTTAAAATAGCCATTGAAAACTACAAAATACACTTGAAAAATCTAATCAGGAAAAAAACTGCACCATTTTTTAATTATACTGCCTTATCTATGACGTCTATGTCGTTCCTCAGAGGATAATCAATATTATAAGTTTGCTAAAAATTAGTGAATAATACCGTCTAAAAATCACGGTATGATCAAATTTAATTTATTTTTCTGTTCAATGAACACAACATCCAATCTAAAAGTTTAAAAAAAGTTAATCCTGTGCATTTTTGTAAAAGAAATTTAGTTTTAAACAGTCGACTATCACAGAATTATTTGGATATTACACTTTTTTATCAAAATTCAATTAATTTCGAATTAACTGTGAGTAAATAAACCATTTAACAAGCTACAAAAATTAAACTTTAGTTTCGACTCACTATTAATACCTTACAACCGTTTAAAATGCTTATATGTACCAATTTGTTTTGAGAAAAATCAAAATAAAATTGTTTTTAAATTTTTTCCAATAATATGTGCCTATACAATTTTCGTTTCTTTGAATTATGTATTTTTATTAAATTTGCACGAAAATTATGCAAACAGCCGGTTCCCGGGTGTAACAACCGGGAAAATGTAATTCTTATATTGTTAATATTTTAACACTGAATTCGATTACGGGTACGAACCCTCTTCAATTTTGACGATACGGCGTTCTCTTAACGATAGCGTTAATCGTTTGTAAATAACTTTATGTTAGTATCACCCGGTTTTATTAAATTTTTTTAGCGAATTTCGAAAACTCGAAATTCAGCTATTACAGTAGGTGTCATGACGCAATCTGAGTCCGGGGCTATGGCAGAAATCTGTTTTGAGGTCCCTAGAATACGAAAATGATATTCACTAAAATTTATATATATATATATATATATATATATATATATATATATATATATATATATATATATATATATATATATATATATATATTTATGTGTTCCCACGATAACTCTCGAACGAAACGTCTAACGCTTATGAAATTTTGTGTGCGGACTGGATTCTGAATTGGCTTGGCTAAGTTCGTTAGCCAGACACGTCGGATGCCCAGAAGTAGGTTTTCTGGCCATTTTTTATCATTCGATCCTATCATAAGGCAGTTCAATTTTTACATCGTTGAAAAGGAAAAAAAAAATTATGAAGAAAATATTCTTATAATTTTCTTTCTATTTTAAGTATTTTTCGAGAAAATGTAAATTTTCACTTTTATTCTTTCTTTGTTAGTCTAATAAGTAATTTATATTTATATCTCAGTTCTTTATTAAGTATAAAAATATTTCACTTTTTTATTAAAGAATTTTGTGAGAACAAGTGAAAACTATTCACATATATGTGATATAACACACATACATGTATAGAGTTTTGTTTCTCATTTATTGCATTATAATTAGCATGGTTCTATCCCATGTTAAAAAATGTAAATTAAACAGATTTTCTAAGCTAATGTAATGAAGAATTTTTTTTTTTTTTTATTGAATTTTTAAGTAAACAAGAAATTGAAGATTATGTTATGACATAAATATTATTAAATATGAAATAAAACAAAATGTGTACAATGTACATATGTATGTACGGAAAAATACTTTGAATCGATTTTGAAAATTTTTCAACTAATAATTAATAATGTTAAAAAATTAAACCATTTCAAATGGATTTAAGGTATTTTATGTGAGGTCAAGGTTTTCGGGACCTAAAAAGGCCAGAAATTAATTAACCAATCGATTTTAAAAATTTTTTCACAGTTAGTAAGTTAAAGTATTTGAATTAATTAATTACATGATGTCCGCAAGAAGCTTACGGACTGCCATAAGTTATATGAGATCCTTAGAACCCTTTGTTACTGTTAGAGTACTAGACTTGTATGAGTTTCGCCAGGATTTACTGATCCCATAATTGTAAAAAATAAACTAAACGACCAATTTTAAAAATTTCTTCACTGTTACAGAGCTAAACTATTTTAGATAGATTTAGAATACATTATGTAAGGTCCGCCAGGGTCCACAGGACCCAAAAGTGTCAAAAATAAACTAACTGACCGATTTTGAAAATTTTTTCACTGTTACAGAGCTAAACTATTTTAGATAAATATCGATTACGTTATGTAAGGTCCGCCTCGGTCCATAGGACCCAAAAGTGTCAAAAATAAACTGCCTGATCGATTTTGAAAATTTTTTCACTGTTACAGAGCTAAACTGTTTTAGATAAATATAGATTCCGTTATGTAAGGTCTGCCAGAGTCCATAGGATCCAGAAGTGTCAAAAATAAACTAACTGACCGATTTTGAAAATTTTTTCACTGTTACAGAGCTAAACTATTTTAGATAAATATAAATTACGTTATGTAAGGTCCACCAAGGTCCATAGAACCCAAAAGTGTCAAAAATAAACTAACTGACCGATTTTTAAAAAATTTTCTCACTGTTACAGAGCTAAATTATTTTAGATAAATATAGATTACGTTATGTAAGGTCTGCCAGGGTCCATGGGATCCAAAAGTGTCAAAAATAAACTAACCGACCGATTTTGAAAATTTTTTCACTGTTACAGAGCTAAACTATTTTAGATAAATATAGATTACGTTATGTAAGGTCTGCCAGGGTCCATGGGTCCAAAAGTGTCAAAAATAAACTAACCGACCGATTTTGAAAATTTTTTCACTGTTGGGGAACTAACTATTTTAGATAGACATACATTACGTTATTTAGGGTCCGCCAGGGTCCATGGGACCCAAAAGTGGTAAAAATAAACTAACCGACCGATTTTGAAAATTTTTTCACTCTTACAGAGCTAAACTGTTTTAGATAAATATAGATTACGTTATGTAAAGTCTGCCAGGGTCCATCGGATCCAAAAGCGTCAAAAATAAACTAGCCGACCGATTTTGAAAATTTTTTCACTGTTGGGGAGCTAAGCTATTTTAGATACATATAGATTACGTTATGTAAGGTCTGAAGTGTCAGTAGGACCTAAAAGTGTCAAAAATAAAATAACTGACCGATTTTGAAACCTTTTTACTATTACTAAGGTAAAATATTTTAGATAGGTACAGGTTGTGTTATCTGAGATCCACAACTGTCCTGCGGATGCAAATGCGGCGTAGAATGCTACACAACGGGTTTTGAATATATATATATATATATATATATATATATATATATATATATATATATATATATATATATATATATATATATATATATATATATATATATATTACATAAAGTCCGCCTAGAATATACGGTCGAGCTGATTTTTTAATGAGGTCCACCGGGATCTTGCAGATCCGAAAACGCCAGTAATAAGCTATCGAAAAGATGCTAAAAAATTTCTCACTGCTAGAGAACTAAATTATTTTAGATGGATACAAGTATGCTGCAGAAAATTCGTTCGGGTTCTTGGGTCCACAAAAATACCAAAACTAATTACCCAACCGATTTTAAAAATTCTTTTACTCTTAGAAAGCTAAACTATTTTAAATAGGTACAGGTCTTAGATGAGATCCGCCAGTGCCCAAGATTTGGAAATTCGCTATGTTATGCAGATGCTGCGACAGGGGTATTTTTAATAATATTTAAATTTTTTCTTCAATATCTATCCTTCTGTTTTATATGCTAAAGCTACGAATGTTTTTGTTCAGTCGGTAAAGGTATTCGAATTGACTAATTTCAGTATTAAAATTTCCTTAAGGGGATGGTAACGTTAATTCGGCATAAAAAGGCCCATTTTTAAGAATTTTTTCAGACGCTACAGGTAATACAAATTTAATTAATCGATCGTAACATTATAGTACAACATACGAACAACATTTTCTTAATTTTTAAAACAAAATATAAATAATTAAGCCAACGGCAGCAAATCTTCGGAGGCGCCGCGAAAAAAAGTTGTTTGTCGGAGAACAATATAACTCATGAATGGATCATCCGAAATAAAAAAAAGTGAATGATATCATTAGACAACCTCTTTCCTAAGGTATCCCTGGGAGGAATTTCCTATTTTTCGATTTTTTAATTTTTGGTGACACAGAATTGAAAACACCGATTTTCGTCTAAAAAATTGATCTATTTGTTATTGTAAAATTAATAATTATGAAAAATTAAAAAAAAGCTCCCAGGGATTCCTGGTCATTTATGTAAGGAAACTATATACAAAATTTCAAAACAATCGGTCGAGTAGATTTTGATTTAAACTGTTCACCGGTTTCAAAAATGACAAGTGTCAGAAAATCGCTTTAAAGTTTTGTATACCTGAAAATCCAAAATTAAATATGAAAAATTTTTTCATACCTACATCATTCGTTATTGTATACATTAGTATACTTACAAAAACCCATCCATGAATAAAAGAATTCAGGGATTCCGAGAGTACAAATCCACGAACCTGCTGAGAGGGATACAAAAACGTATTGGAGCAACAAACGCTCAAAGTTCTATATCTTAGTTAGTTTTACTCCGATTTTTTTCAAATTTTGACACAACAATCTTAAGATGTTGTACAATCATTTGAAACAATAAAAAAAATGAGAAATAAAAAAATTTTATACGTTACCATCCCCTTAAGGGAATTAAATTTTTAACGCAAAATTCAAAATACCTATGTATTACTCATTTTTCAAAAGTGAAAAAATATACCTTTACTTACCCGTCCATTGCTAAGCTATATAGGGAAACTATAGCTATAAGAAGGAAAAGTATGATATGAAAGGGTCTAAAGAACCCAAAAAAACCAAAATTCGTTGTTTGTTTTCCCTTGCCGACCATACTTTTTTGAAAAATATTGTTTTTTCCTTTTTTTCCTGGACAACCGTAAGACAAATTGTCTCAAATATGGTGTCACCTTAGCCCAGATCCCTACGTCTCTCCTCGTTACTCTTCATCATGCTAGGTCACTACCACCCCTCGCTCTATTTGCGTACGTAATTTATGGATGGTCCCAAAGAATAAACATCGACAGTTAAAAACAGTTAGTAAAATTTATGACAAAAATATAGCTATTTCATTTAAACATTTTATTACAAACATTTGCAAAAAAAAAGAAGATAAAAAGCAGCACCTTTATAAAAGCATGTTATAGACACCATAATTTTTATTGAAAAAAATTTTTATTATCGGAAAAATGTTTTAATCATAAAGTAAATTCGTAGAACAATTTGTAATTTCATGCCAATATTTTACGGTACATGTTAAAACAGTGCAAACATAAATAATGCAATTTCACATACTTGTTCTTGCACCCGTATGCATTTATGCAACGAATAAAGAAAGATTGTAACAAGTGCATTATACACCTATTCATATTATTATTATAAATAAAAACATTTATTTTACTACGTTTTTCTTTTATTAATGTATAAGTAATAGTATTGTTCTTTGTTTGATTTTTAATAACGTTGCGTTGTTGGGAAAATTTTATTTATTTATATTTTCCTATGAAGAAAGTATGGGACTCTGTAGTGATACTAAATATTCCAAGAAGCAAGAAAAAAAACAAGTAATAACACAAAAGTCCTAAAATATAAAATTTTCAATTAGTTGTATCTATAGGGTAAAAGCCCCTATAGGTACTCAAACCCAATTCCATACTCGAACTGTTTTGATATTTTATATATTAATGAAGTTATTGCTGAAAGAAACCGATAAATACCAACACTGTTCGAGTATAGGAGTTTTACGTTAGAGTTAAATGTTAATAAATATTTCTTATACATTTCTTATACCATCTTTAACTATCTCTTTGCTTTAACAGAATTAGAATAAGTTACTAAACACTGTGTTCTATAGTTCTTGAAGCTTTAAAATTAAACAACCTTTAGACTACGTATTCATTTGTTCAAATCTTGTGAGTAACTTACTGATAAATCAAAATTTTTCAATGACAAATATATTTTCCCAGCATCCCCACCATACGTTTTTCAATATCTTCTAAATTAGTATAGCTATACGAAATCAAGACCGAGCCCAGAGTGAAGTAAATGAATTTTTTTGAAGTGAAGCGTGAGAGTGTAACAAAATCTATAATGTGGGGGTGCAATGAAAACGGTAGTGTTTTGGCCATAATTAAATTTGCAATGGTTGTAAGGTGAAACAAACGTTAACAGTTGTTAATCATTTGCTAAATGATATTCTATATTGTTTTCTTTTGCCTTTTTTTATTTTTTTAACTGAATGCATAATATCTCAAGAATATTGTCTCAAAATTTCAAGTTGATTGGAGCAAAATTGACGAAGTTATAAGCATTTTTGTTGTTACCTAGCAGATGTTTCGCTCTCTATGTATCTCTCTTTATACCTGTACTGTATATTTTGTCAGTGTAGAGTACAAAATTTAGTTTAGCAGTAAGTATTCTATATCAGTTTTATACAAGAAATTTTAAGTATTTAAAACTTTAAAGCGTTTTCCGGACAGCTCACGTTTTCAAAGTCGGTGCCTCTCATAACTTGAAAACTACAGCACTGATCCATTTGCAATTTTGGACACTATTTCTGTATATAATTTACGAGGTAACGCTGGAGAGTTTTTTTTCAAATTTGTTAACAATTTTTATTTTACAATAACAAATTAGCCAATTTTTTTCGCAAAAATCGTGTTTTTCCGTTCTAAGTGTTCCAAAAAAGTGAAAAATTGAAATTTCGAAAAACCCTCCCAGCGTTACTGAGGAAAACTATTATTTAACGAATGAACTTTAATTTTCTTATTTCGGATGATCCAGCACCAAGTTATGAGGGGCACCGCAATTCTACTTTTTTTATATTTCTTTGTGAAAATTTTCTACAATATTCTTCGAATGCTATACTTTAATGTACCACTGGTTTTAATAAAGAGATTTTAACTATGTCGTTACAAAAAAATAACAAAAACATGCCTTTTTTGTACGAATTAACCTTACCCTCTCCTTAAATTATTTAATTTATCCATAACATTTTTCATGTCATATTGTATATTATTTAAACTTGCATTGCGTTCAACTAAGTATTTATAAACACTATGAGTGCAGTAGTATGTCACTGCCGAGAAATTTTATTTGTATCTAAGGGGAGGTTTACTTGAGAATCGTTAAAAAAAAATCGATTTTTTTTGCGCAAATTGGTAGCTAATTATGTGTAGAATATGTTCCCAAAGTGATTTTGCTGAAAGTAATTTAAGGGAAGGTTTACTTAAGATTTGGTAAAAAAAAATCGATTTTTTTTGCCGAAATTGATTGCAAATTATGTGTAGAATATGTTCCCAAAGTGATTTTACTGAAAATAATTTAAAAACAAGATTCTTGCACATTAACCGAATCCAGCTTTCTATAAAAAAAAAAAAAAAAATCAAAAAACGTAGTTCACGCAATAATGAGTATTAAATATAAAATTTTGAAAATACGTTTCTTTGTATATATTTTATAATATCTCGGAACTACATTTTTGGAACTGGCGGACACGATAACTCAAAAACTATTCGATGGATCCTTTTTTTAATTTTTTATTTTAAAGATAATTCAATTCTTCGGCACCTTTACCTAAGTTCAGTACACTTTCAATATTTTTTTTATTTTTAAGTTTACTTTAAAGAGCGAAAAATAAGATAAAAATCGTAATCAAAATTCAAACATCCGCCATTTTTTTTCTTTCAGCAATTTATTGATATTATAGGTAGAGGTGCCGGTACTCTTCATATATTTTATAAATCTTTTTTGTTTTTGGATTTCGGTGGTTTATTACCGGCGCTAGGATGTCCGCCAACAAGGCATTGGATTTTCGGATCGTCACACTGCAGTATCTATAAAATTGACAATTTTTTTTATATTTTGCCTTGAAAATTTTTTTTTGTATAGTTTAATACTTAACAAATATGTGTGCAAAATTTGAAAGTGATATTTACTTCCGTTCTTGAGAAAAAAATTCTAGAAAAATACATAATTTTTAAGGACTCTCGAGTAAACCTCCCCTTACCACAATATATATTTTGTAAATACTGTGTTAAAACACATTTCTTGTTAAAAGCACTTCTAAACAAAAATTCTTTTTAGAAAATTGGCAAATTACTTCAAAGTAAACAATATTTCAAAACAAATAAAAAACTTTTGTAAACGTATTTTTTTAATACAACCCTGTTCTTACACGGACTATGTTGTAGTCGTGTAGTGGTAGAGTTTACCGCCGTTATGGTCGATAAATGTTCACTTATGTTCCTATTTGAACGACATAACTATTTCTTTGGTGTCGTTTAACGTTTACCGTAATATCGTTGCTGTAAGTCGCTGCCAAAGTAATCACAAATATAATACATGTAACCCGTACATGCATTTTTCTAAACTTTTAAATTATAAATAGTCATTAATAGTTTGAAAAAAAAATTGTGTCTTTTTATATTTTGACTTTATTAAATGGGGAATTAAGTGTAAAACTTTGTATTTCCTTTTTCCTGTTTCTAATGGATTGTTCTTTTAGGTATTTAAAGTTTGAAATAAACATTCGTATGATTTTAGACTTTCTAATTTTCAGACAAACTAATGTTTATAAAACTTAAAATATCATCCCTTTGTCGCAAAATATATATAAAAATTAGTTCTTAAAGACGATGGTTTGTACTAATTCTTGTCCAATTGATATTGTCACTAAACCTACCAGTCTTTCCTGCGTCATCGATTGCGTCATTCTTGTAGGCTGGAATCGTTTCCGTCATTAACTGAAATAACATTAGATCGTGTAATATGAAATCACGTTTTCCAACCACTTGGCCGACCATGTGATGTAAATAAACATTGACACTTTTTTGAGCATTAGAGAAATGTCTAAAAGCAGTAATTTAATTGTAAACCGAATTCTTATAGCCCGGAGTCATTTTCGCTATTATCTATAGAAATAATATTAGCCCGTGTAATATGAAATGTCGTTTTCCGATCACTTGGCCGATCATGTAGTGCGGATATAGATCGACACTTTTTTGACCATTAAAAAAAATTTAAAAATCATAAAAAGAGATAATTAATCCGGCGTGTGTACACTGGGTCTTTAAAGGAACAGTCGAAATTTAAGACTCAAATTTCTCTCTCATGAATAAAGCGCGGGCTTTGGATACCTTCCGTAAAAAATCTAGTTAGTAGTGGGGACTCAAGGTCCAATGGATGCCCGGGTCTGGCGATTGACTTGCTGATGCGAGCGAGAGAAAGTTTCATCCGTTCCCTAAAAGGGTCAGTGTATACACGGCGTCAGTATTTTCGAAGGTAAGTGAATGGTGTTATTTTTATCTTTGTCGTAGTTTTTCAGTTTTATTAAACCTAAAATAAATTACTGTATAGGTACCGTTATAATTCATTGATGGATCTACCTTAGATGACATGGATAACGTGCATAGCAGTGGAATCGCGACTTTATTTTTTCATTTTTTTTTATTTTTTTATATAAAACAAAATTTTGTTCCATTTTTTTTTCTTTACTTTCTTACTTTTTCTTCTATTATTATTTAATTTCTTTTATATTTTCAATAATAAAAACTCATTTTGTGTCAAATAATTACTGTTCCGTTTATTATGACTTGCCGATAAATATTTCCCATTTCCAGGTGCTTGAATAATTCAACTTTTTGGAGCCAATGTCAAAAAAATTATATTCATTTGAAAGCTCATAGTATAAGCTATAAAAGCCTAAAACCATTTGTTTTAATATTCCTTCATTGTAGAGTTAGGAATTTTTTTACAAAATTTTATTTTTCATGCTTTTTGGACTACTGGTCGATTTTTATTAATAACCGTTTTAAGCTTTTGACTCTGGAAACTGCTGGGCCATGTAGAAGACACTCCAAAAAGTAACTCAGAATTTTTTGAGATTTTTGGAAGCATATTATCTAGATACAATATCCGATCAACCTTTTTGACATCAAGCTATTTATAATTTTTACGTCACCAGATTTATTTTGACGCCCATGGATTTCTGTTGCCCTAGGCGGTCGCCTAGTTTGGTTATATGGTCTTGCGAGCCCTGTTTAATATCAAAATTAAAACTTGTACTTTAAATTTTTAAATCCATTTTCAAACAAAACGCTAATAATATTCAAATTAACATTATTTGTCGCCTACTAGATTCTTTTCATTAATTATTAAAACATAGGCGCATTGTTTAGGTTTATATTATATAGATTTATATCGCGTATTGATAGATGAGTTTTTAAAGTCACATTATACACATGATACGTCGTGGCACACTCACTTATTGCAGCCATTAAGGTGACATTAAGACAATAATATTGCAATCAGCTCAAAAGCTACCATCAAATCAAATTCACCTCACCAACGAATATCCATTCGTCGTTCGCCGTTTGTCTACGTACGACACAAGCCAATCATATCTACCTATCTTTGTTTAACTAATATGCACACGGTATGTGATAGAACAGTATCGTACTAGTGAAATTTTTTTTTATTATTATTTTAAAGTTAATTATTAAAAGCATATAGGTATTATATTGATTTTATTTATAAATTGAGTAATCCGTTCCATTAGGTAAAAGTAATGTTTTAAGTGTCCTCCAATTAAATTGATGTAGGTAAGGCAAAAAATTTAAAGGAATATTTAAAGCCATTACTGCTTTTCAAGACATCAAGGTTTGATGGTAGGTATGTCTCTCAAATGAGTACATTAATGCATATTTAATATTGTCATTTTTTAATAAATTATAGATTCATATACAGGATACACTTTCTAATCAATTTTTATGCAGAGGTAAAATTCAATTAAGGGGAGGTTTACTTGAGAGTCGTTAAAAAAAATCGATTTTTTTTTTTTGCAGAAATTGGTAGCTAATTATATGTAGAATATGTTCCCAAAGTGATTTTGCTGAAAGTTATTTGGGACGGTTTACTTGAGATTTGATAAAAAATCAATTTTTTTTTTTGCCGAAATTGATAGCAAATTATGTGTAGAATATGTTCACAAGTGATTTTACTGAAAATAATTTAAAAAAAAGATTCTTGCACATTAACCGAATCCAGCTTTCTATAAAAAAAAATTCAAAAAACGTAGTTCACGCAATAATGAGTATTAAATATAAAATTTTGAAAATACGTTTCTTTATATATATTTTATAATATCTCGGAACTATATTTTTGGAACTGGTGGACACGATAACTCAAAAACTATTCAATGGATCCTTTTTTTTAATTTTTAATTTTAAAGATAATTCAATTCTTCGGCACCTCTACCTAAGTTCGATACACTTTTAATATTTTTTTTATTATTAAATTTACTTTAAAGAGCGAAAAATAAGACCCAAATCGTAATCAGAAGTTCAAACTTCCGCCATTTTTTTTTCTTTCAGCAATTTATTGATATTATAGGTAGAGGTGCCGGTACTCTTCATATATTTTATAAATCTCTTTTGTTTTTGGATTTCGGTGGTTTATTACCGGCGCTAGGATGTCCACCAACAAGGCATTGGATTTTTGCGTCGTCACACTGCACTATCTATAAAATGGACACTTTTTGGTATTTTTCCTTGAAAAATTTTTTTTGTGTAGTTTAATACTTGGTAAATATGTGCACAAAATTTGAAATTGATATTTACTTCCGTTCTTGAGAAAAAAATTCTAGAAAAATACATAATTTTTAAGGACTCTCGAGTAAGCCTCCCCTTAAACAAGTTGGACAAAGAATTTCAGTAAACTTTTAAAGAATTTCAGTAAACTTTTAAACAGTAAAAGATTTATTTAAAAATGATGCATACACCTCACCAAAGTACCAAGTGGGTTAAAAGTGAAAAAAATTCGAAAATAAAGTAAAAATGTCAAATAGAGTGGGAGCGCTGAGAAGATCACAATTTATTTAAGAGGCATGTTGCGTTGGTGCAAGAAAAGTTTATTGAATACTTTGACATCATTAATATTTTTAAAATTGTTAATTTAGCTGGACGCTTATAGTCCAAAATCTTCACCACCTTGACAGTGATTCACGTTATAAGACGTCAAGTGAAATCTTACAAATTCATACACGCCTAATTATTAATAGCAAATATTGAATATTATAAAGCTAGCAGGCATAAGCTATTGAAATTATGTTTCAAGCTACATGCCAAATCGCGCCAATATTCCCAGAATATTTAGTTTATTCAGAAATGTTTGTACAAGAAAGTTTTCCAAATTTCGTAAATCTGAAAATCAGGACAAAGAATCTTAACTTCCCCCACTACTTCTATTCTTACTATTTTACCATCATCCACAACTACCATTTATAGGTTACATTTTAGTATAGGGATTTATTTAGTATAGGGATTTAATGTTCCCTCGTTTGATAATGGTCATACTGACCGAAACATGTCATAAGAGTCTTAACAAAAAAAAGTGATATTGTTACAAAGTAAAGTGTTTTATTTATTAATCGTAAATATGGAATTCCATAAAGTAACGCTCAAATTTATTAAAATAGCTACCATAATCATTCGCTTAGTTTTCCTCCCAAAATATTTGATATTGTGAAAACTCTTCAACCTAAATATTAATGATATAACTACTTAAGGGGAACCACTAGTGTGACCGCCTGACAAAAAGGTGATTTTTGGGAATTTTTTTTAAAGAAAACTGCTGTATGGAATGTTTTAATATTTTAAGGATATATTCGCTGATATATGATAAATTCATGGTAAAATTTTTTGGACCAAAAACTGGAAAATTCAGTGTTATTCGCGATCTTCCAAGACTCCAAAAAAGTCCTCCCACTGCTGCAGTGATAGCAACTTTCACAGTGCCTGAAATCAAATAAACCAAAAAGCCTATTAAACTAGAAAGTATTGTCCGTGACCTGAACTTCAATCCAAAAAAAAGTTGAAATTTAATAAAATGGCGGAGTTTCAAATTTTGCGCGAAAATTTGATGATTTTTGGCCTGCAAAAATTACATTTTTTATTCGATCGGAAAACTGGAGGTTCATGGCACGAATAAACATATATAAAAGAAGCTGCAAAATAAGAATAAAATCAATCGGATGATTTATCTATGAGTTATAACTGCATCAAATTTGAAAAATGTAGTTTTCTTTACCTTACTTTTTAGTTTTAATCACTGAGAATTTTTATTAAAATTATTTACGATGCACTCACTATAACGGTCATCGTAAAACTAGATGAGTTGTTTAAATGTGCCAGGGTCTAGGTTCTCCACAACATGTGACTGGCAGCCACGTACAGAAACTCCCGAACTATTTTCTCAATACTTCAAAGTTAACAATGAAAATCAGAATCCACTCTTCAGGTGGCTGTAACTAAAAAAACTATTTGAGATATGCACTTGAAATTTTAGTACGTTATTTTCTAAAGTATAGACTATCGACACATGCAAAAAAATTCCAATTGTTTTTAAAATGTCACACTAGTGGTCCCCCTTAACCCAAGAATCATACGTACTCGTCAAAATGACGAACGAACTTGTACCCGCTCCAATACTACAACTTGTCGTTGCCTGCTTGTTGTGAAACTTCTGTTATCTAATTTATTTGTTATTACAACACAGCAAATGTATAAATTTTGTTTATAGTTGCTGTCGTTTTGTTTATATTGAAATAGGGTGCGTCAAAAGGACGACGATGTATGATTAACGTATGTTTTTTTTTAAAGATTTTGTACTTCACATATAAAAATTTTCCTGATTTTTCTAAAATTTATTAAATATATGGATGTTATAATTAATTTATTCAATGATTATGATAACGTGAAAGATGATTACAGCTGTTTCACTTACAGAGACGACATAATACTGAAGTTTTAATATACTGAATCGAAAACCAAAGAATACGTTTCAAGTGACTTAATAAAAGATTTTAGAAAATCAACTTTAGAAAAACAAATTTTAGAAAATTTACAAATGTGCCTAATGGGGAAATAACTACATATCTACGGGAACATTTGTGACCGAGAAATTTCACATTCTGTAAAGTCACACATGTCCAACGACTCATAATAGTTCATAAATTAATTATCTGAAAGACATGTCTTATGATACAATTGATGTATTTATCTATTTTTTAATTTTTATAATGAAAATATGCTTTGATAAAAAGATTAAAAAAAATTAATAAATATTTATATTAAGAAATTTTTCCAAATCCAATTTTTTAAATATTTTGTTCGCTTTTGTAGTATTATGTAAAAAAAATGTGTTTTTTGCAAATAAACTCTAAAACTCTCCGTTTCGTCCATTCGTCAAAATGACGCCGATGTATGATTATGATTACCGTTTCTCGTAGACCAACGTATGATTCTAGGGTTCAATTATATAAAAAGAAAACACTATTATTCCTGAATATCAGTAAAATCTTGTGTACCTTATATTTGGTAATTAAAAATACAAAAATAATTGGAAAGGTACCTACCAACAAAACAGAATACTGGGTACAGAATACTTATTTAAAGATAAACAACCACTATGCTGCTAACATATGTGTCAATGATTACCGTATGTAGATTTGCTAACGAGCCAATCGCGTGATCTGTGTAAAACTTTTCGATATATCATCGTCCCGTATATTTCATTATAATAATAATATGAACGGCAGCTTTTAGTTATTTTCAGGTTCACTCTGTAATTATGTTTGTAATGAAGAATGAATACACGTACACACAGTGCACTGCAACTTTTTTTTGCATCTGATTAATTTATAACCTTTTTGTGCAAAAACTGTGGGGTAAAATGGATTTACAACATTGCATTGTCTTGTCGCATACCCGTGTGTATATACATTGTTTTTAATTATGTTAAATACATATTTAATTGTATGTTCTTTCTGTTCAACTCTAATCAGTATACAATCAATTTACTCAGCAAAAACAGATGTTTTTTTTGACATTTTTTATGTTGGCACTACCTCTGCATTTCGTTCGTAATATTTCATAGTTCATTTAAAAGAACGTTGTTTCGATAAAAATCAGAATTTATACAAAACACTTTTAAATCTCATTAAAATGAAGACTAAATGTCTTTTAAAAACAATTCAAAAAATATTATTTTGAGTAAAAGGACAACAGGTAATATACCATGTGAGTTTTTTGAGAGTTGTCATTTCTATTACAACCAAATTTTTATGATAGAAATGGTACTAGAAAAGGTTCATTTCTTGGAGGTAATGGAAATGTAACCCAGAAAAACACTATCGATTGAAGTAGCCTCAAGTACATATGCATATTTTTACCGCCTAACTGATAAATTAAAGAACAATTAAAAAATTAAACTTGGGCAAAAAAATTTTTTTGCTCATTTATGTTGTTAATTAATGCATTAGATCAGTTTTATCGAAAAATTAATATATAGTGCTATTTAAAAATCTATAAGTTTGTATCATAGCTTGAAAACAATAAGCGCTATAGAGCTCCTGACTATAGCAACCGGTTGCCCCCGTCGATATCTACTAGGGTTTGGCTGTAATAAAAATGGCAACTCTCGAAAAACTCACGCAATATATATAGGGTAAGTGCGGGAGAGATGCCACAGTAGCCATAGTTCGTCCGTTGATTGATAGATAGCGCTATTAATGGATTATATGTTTAAAATGAGTTACTTATTTAAGCTGTATATGGTAACATTTATGATTAGTCCATCAGTTTAGTAATTATCCAACTTTTTATTATTGAAAAGTAAGTTTTTTAACATAATATTTTATCAACCATTTAATTCATTAGAATTTAAGAATGTATATTTCATTGTTATAATGAAAATGAGTTTTGTTATTAATTTAGGAAAATTTAAAAGTACTGTATAAAATTTTAGGTTGGATTTCCGCACTATGCTTGCTATAGCAACATGCGGCATTTATCCCAACAAAAAGGAGAGATGCCGCATTTAAAGTTGGTATAGATGCCGCATCATATTACATATTAAAAGCATAGACTTATACCTTAATTATACAATTTTTTTTTGGATTGTAAATTATGCCACATAAATATAAAAGATCCATTAATGGATCAGGAAGAGCTCTCATATTAGTGAAGATAACGAAAATAATGATGATTGCCTGTGTACTGAATGTTTTGAAAAGTACTCAGAAACATTACATATGGCATACATCATGTATGGAGATGTGTGTAAAATGCAAAATTTTTAATATGAACAATACGGCGTCCCTCCTACTTTGATGCGGCATCTCTCCTATAGGTGTGGGAGAGACGCCGCTTTGCAGGTTCTACAAAAATGTTAATTATGAATCCTTTATGACTCAAAATTTAAAATTATTTATAAATAGTTTTAAAGAACAATGTTTACATTTATTCAGTAGCGAATTTCAAATCAACTAAATGCATACTTAAAGAATTATCAAGTGTTTTCAAAAAGTGCGGCATCTCTCCCGCATTCACCCTATAGTGACGTATGTGGTATCGAAATATAGTGATAGACGACGCTATGGCGTCCCGACGTGTATTCAACGTGAAGAAGACGCTGACGAAGATGAATGAATTCACCACCACCGGACAAGATCAATTGAATATCTTTTCAGTTCCCGTCAAAAAAGTTCCAATTGTATTGAGAATTTGATGGTATTGTGAATGTATGTATATATTTTTGTATTCAGTTGCATATACCAATGCAAACAAATATTGACATGAGGTTTGTCTTTATATGTATAATTTTGTATATTGTTTACTCTAAAAATGTTTGAATAATTTAAAGAATCACTGATGGGTAATTGGTATAATTTAAATTTATATTTACCACTAAAAGGGGGTTGATTTTTAGCGGAATTTACAATCATTTTTAAATTTAAACAGAATAGCTATGAATCTTTTAGTATCATTTCACAGCGTTCCCACCGTGATATTTTCAAATAATAAGAATCATACATCAGATTGCTAGAACCTCAGTAGAAATCCAGATTTGATTTGGAAAGAAAGGTAAACAAAGCACCCGCATTAAGAATTTAAGTTATTAAGGGGAGAAATACCCCTAGATAGGCAAAAATAAAGCTTAGGTTATATTAATTAGATTTGGCATTTTATTTATTATTAATAAAAGTTGACCGTAAAAAGTCTTACGTCATAAAACACAAAAAGAATTTTGTGAAAAAAAAAATAAAGAATGGTAATAAAGTAACACAATACACTAGGGTTGTGTAACTCAAACCTGGTTTTATCGCGCTTTGGGAGTATATTATGGCTAATACACCCGTCCACAACCATGGAAAACAGGTTTTAATAGATAGCGAAACAATTGGAAAGATATTTAGTTTTTCTTTTTTTTTAATTTTAGCGTTGCATTCTCTTACGTATTAACCGAATTCTCTCGCAAAAAGTTTAATAAAAAAATATGGATTTCCTAAAAACTTACACAATTTAAAAAACTTTAATTTTTCTAAAACCAAAACCAATATTTCACATTTACGATTGCAAAAATTAGTTTTCCACTCACGGCCATTACAAATTGGAAGAAAAACATATTAAAAACCAACTAAAAATGTGCCCTAGGTTCAAGAAAGGAAACTTCAATAACAGAAATGAAATACAAAACATTAAAAAAAAAAAAAACAAATAGAATCAACAACAAACAATATGTCGGTTGACAGAGGTATTGGTTGTAATTTTTTTTTTCCAGTCTATGGATAGACATAGACGTCATGTAGGTACGTAGACCGTCACTTCACTAGCTCTGACAGACTTCGGCGAACTGGTAAGCGAACGAACGGATGGCTGGCGAACGGAAAATGTGTGTTTTCGTTGACGGACAAAAGTTTCTCTGCAACCGACTTGAAACTAATTAAAACTCTTGTTGTTTTCACAAGTAACTTTTCTCAAACGTTGTATAAAATGTATATATATGTACATATTCAGCAACATTCAATAACTGAATGTATCTACGGGTATTCTATATTATATATTGTGTTATAGTTGAAACTGGTATTCAGGTCTTCAATGAAATTAATCCAAAAGTCATTTTTCACAGGTGGATTTTTAGAAACATCTGCTCCGTTTACGGATGAGTTCTGTCAGACCAGAACCAGGGCTGGGAAAAATGGGTCATAGAAACCATTTAAAATAGAAAATGGAAAATGGTTTTGCTGAACATATTTAAAATTGAAAATGGAAAATAGTTATTTAAAATGGATTACAAAATGCAAAATGCTTTTTTTACATTATATTTATTCTATAAATTTTTTATTATTATTTTAATTAATTATAGAAAAAAAATTAAGAAAATATTAAACGTACTTAAATAAGGGCAGCCTTTTGAGAAAATTTTGTAAAGTTTTCATGATACGAAAACGAAACGTAACTCTTCAAATATTGTTAACTGCTTAAAAAACATTGTAAAATTTAATTCAGCCTTAACATATTCAAACCTTGACTACGCTACGACTGCAACTTCTAAATAAAATTATGAAAATCGTTTACTCGAAATACAAAAATATTTCTTATCGACGTGTCTTAAAGATAGTAGTACATAACTTGCGCCAGAAAAGTTTGACTTAAGAGAACTACAACTCTAGTAACAAAAACTCAAGTGATATTGCAACTCTAGTTATAAAAAATTTGAGTCAATTAAATCAACTTACATTTAATTTACAATTTGTTAGACTTAAACTCGTTCAATTCAAGTTCTGTAATTAATATTGTATACATGTACACATAAATTTAAGTATACATGCATTTTCATTTTAAATATAAAATGGATTCAAATTTCCATTTAAAATACAAAATGGAAAATGGTTTTACCGAACTTATTTAAAATAGAAAATGCAAAATGCCATTTTGTATTTTAAATACATATTTAAAATGAAATCATTTTAAATAGTCCCCAGCCCTGACCAGAACCGTTTAATTTGATCCAGCGGTTCATATCCCACGTTTATTTACGATCGAAACTGATTTGGTTATTTATATATAGATAGGTATTTACTTGTTGAAATATGCGTATTGTTTCTCTATTTTAAAATTGTGTTTGTTGAATTGAGTTTATTTTAAATTGTGAAAAAAAAAAATTTGCCATCAGAAATAGGTATATGCAAAGCGTAATGACTTATTTTAATAACATTTTTTGTCCGATTGAATTCAGTTGATTACAAGAGGCTGGGCATTCCACGGCACAAATTAAAAGAGTCAACTTGGAACAGCTGTAGCGCCGCCATTTTTTTCTTTTTTTTGCATAAAAATTTATGAGTGAATACACCATAACATGTACTATACTATGTAACTTCATTTGATACAATAAGTGTATCCAGTTTCTTAAAAAAAATTATTAAAAAGCCTGTTGTCTGGAGGACCCTTACCCCTTAAGATAAGACCAAAAGTGAAAAATTTGGGGGACAGGTCTACCCACACTGTCAACTTCCCATTGGATGTTCTTAAAGACTAGAGACTACTGTACATAAATAATTTTTTTTTCATTTCAGGCGACTCCTCCCCTGGGCCCCGATAGAGGCTTTGCCCCTTGCACCATACCGGGGGCTTCACCTTCTGTACCTAAGGGGGTGGTGGAGGGGTACTCCACCCTTAACAAACAAATGATAACATCATTTGTTCTCAAGATATGCCAGACAAAATATATTTTTATTATTTTTTTTTAAATTTTGTAATAAAATACTGGCTTTTGTAACATCAAGGAAGGTTCTTAGGCCATTATATAATAATGTTATGGTAAAAAATCCATATAATCTATGTTATTTTAATAAAGTTAATTCCGTTTTTTTACCACAAAAAAAACCGCCAATCCGAATTTGCTGAAAACTTTATCTGGTCTTCATTTCTTGATTACGCATCTAATGAAATTAGTCCGGAGTTGATATCATCATTTGTTCTCGAGATATGCGAAACGAAAAAAAATTCAGGAACGAACGAACGGACTAACGAACGCACACACAGACATCACGCTAAAAACGATGGATTCGGATTCTAGTGACCTTAAAACGTGGAGATATGTCAAAATTAGCGATTCGTAAAATCGGACCCATTACAATAACTTCCTATGGAAATTTTTCTGAATTCTACACTGTGATGGTATAAATTATTACCATACCTTAAATTTACCTATAACTACAATAAATTGACGTGAAAGATATGAATATCAATTTCAACAATCGTTTAGAAATTGTATAACATTGTGTACATATTAGGTCGAATGAGTGGCAGAAGGGCATTAGTCACACGTATACATAGACTTTCCTTGTTCACGTCACTTAAACACTCTTTAACCAATCACCAAATTTGATATTAAGATTAATTGTTTTTGTGTATTTCGAGTCGTACCGTTATTTTCAATTTGCTTAACTTTCGTTACATCACTCACACACATTCCGACTCTAACGTCAGTTAGACTCATTCCTTTATTTTTAAAATCAACTTGAACTGTAAAAATTGACTGCTCTCCTCTTTTTTCTTTTTTGGTAAACGCTCATGTCCTTTTTTGAAAAGAATTTATTTAATTTTCTTAATGTGGTGTTCAAGTTATTTATTATTTACGGTTTAAAAACAATTTCCTTAATATTAGTTTTCTTTTTAGTTTTTGGACATTGAAAATCTAGTAAACAATACGGGGTGCTCCTAAATATACGGTCTATCAGTTGTGTCCACTTTTTGATTAAAAATTTTAACAGTGTGATCAATGAACATAAGGAAAATTAGAAGCTTACTTAAAAAAAATTTTGCCCGATTTGCAGTCAGAAATGTTGGTAAATAGTAATTTAAAATGTAATCTAAAAAAAAACTAAATGATGTATCATTTTAAGGTCTATCATTAGGACAATCCGATATTTGCATGCCCCTAGATTAACCTACCATAGATGGAACCTCTATAGTTGGATTGCACCTACTATAAATGGAATGGATGCCAAGAACCCGCACAGATTATTAGACTCAGCTACTTAAAGCCTTACAAAGAGTCTTATTAGCTCATTTTCTTTTCTTTTAATTTTTTTTTCTTTAACTCACATTTTTTATAGAACAACTACATTGGTGGTTGGTGTTATAATGCTATTCATATGCCTCAGTGTAGTTGCTCCTTTATATACTTTATTTAATAATTTTTTGTTTTTTAAAAATTTATTTATTTTATTTTTTTCAGTTTAGGATTTTTACATTTTTCTCAATCTAACCTTATAACATAACACATTCTTCTTACAACTTACAAACTTTTTCTTTAGTCAGGTTTCTGTTTTCTTTATTCTTTTTCATATTTATGATGATTTAAATTTATTAATTAATTTTAAAAAAGTAACAAGACACACATAATTTTGAAGTTTGAAAATAAAAAATCGATAGACTGCTTCCTATAGTACCATCTATTCGCTTACTTACTAATTTTCAAAGGCTGAAATTTTCAAATGTTACTACTGTAGGTAAATAGTTAAAATAATTTGCAGTTACTTTAATCATTTCATTCCAGGGAGCATATATTAGCATAATTAAATTAAAGCAATTCTGTGCGTCAAACTAAATCAATTTGTCTAACTGGTCTAGACATAATCAATTTCTTTTTTTAAAGCAGCACAAAAACTTCGATCACTTACACTCAGAACCATTGCGTGATTACAATTGTTTTCAAATCGGACAGACATGTGCAAAAAATCAAAAAAAGGACTGCATTTCCGGTGCTTAATTAAATCAAATTGACAACTCTATTAACGATATTTTTAATCAAAATAATATATTACACACATATTACAGCAGGCATTCGAAAAAATTTTTAACAAAAAATTACCTAAATCTAGTTAACAGAACTTTTTTCCATAAATAAAATGAACCATATAACGGTTTTCACTTTTACTATACTTGAATTTTGAACAAAACAGTTAACTTTTACTGATGTTGTAAAAATTTATTGAAGAAGAGGATGGAAAAGTCAACTGAATCAGGTGCAATAAAATAATTATGTTGTTTAAAATTATTGTCTTTTATTTACCTTTTTGAGAATAATCTAAAAATTTTAAAGAAATTTAAAAAGAAAATAATTTTTTGTTTGTGAAAACGATCATAATTGTCGTACGACTTGCACACGTTCGTCTTAAATGATTTTACCTCTTGGTCAGGTAGAAGAATATTCTTAATTTTTAAATATACACCGACTATACGGTACACCCTAATCTCATTTTAAATATTCAAAAAAAACTGAAAATTGAATTTTTTCCAAACAAGCCACCCATTTTTAATTTTAATAAGAAAAATAAATATATTGTAAAATATATTTAGTTATTACCTCACTACTTTCAAAATAGAAATTATAAACAAATGTATTAAAATACTCCCGTCGCAGCATCCTGCATCGGACGTGTTTAGTTAACGAACTCGTCCAACGGTTCGGGATTTCCAATATTTTCACCAAATTTCGTAAAAGTAAGACATTTCGTTCGCGAGTTATCGTGCGGGCATATATATATATATATATATATATATATATATATATATATATATATATATATATATATATATATATATATATATATATATATATATATATATATATATATGTATATATATATATATATATATATATATATATATATATATAAATTTTAGTGAATATTATTTTCGGGTTCTAGGGACCTAAAAACAAATTGCTGCCACAGCCCAGTCGCGCCATGACAGTGGCTGTAATAGCTGAATTCCATTCTGGAAATTCGCTAAAAAATGTAGATATATTTATATTGCAATTAATTGATTGGTTGCATTTCGTTTTATCAACTAACAATAAGACTTATATGCCGCTTTTTAGAACACTGACCATTCTATATTATAAATTGCATCAAAATGGAAAGTGCTAAAAAATAGGTACTTGTTTAACTTTTTTAATAAAAAATAATTACCTATATATATGAAATCAAATTGTTTCATTTTGACAAGGCAATATTTAAAATTTTATTAAAATACTAATAATTAATAACATTAAATATCACAATATGAAATAAAATTTTGGACCGTTATGAAGTTTCAACTCCGGTTTTGAAAGGTTGGAACTTCCTATTCCAGTTGAACATGCCATTTCGATTCCAGGTTCAATACCATCAAAATGGAGATTTATCAATGTTTACGGATTCAGCTGTTTAATGTAATTTCTGTTAATGGGATAAAATATTTTTGTTCGAACGCTTAATAACGTGTAAATCACTTCTGTTTATTTACTTTATTACATACATATCTTTTTAAAAGAAATATCTGCTATTTTTTACAAGTTTACCTTCCTAAATTAGCTTACGGCAACATTGAAAAATTTTATAGGAATTTTATCCCAGGAATCTGGTAAATGGATCGAGGCAATATGGATAGAGACGAAATTTTGATGAATGAATAGACCAAAGGAACTAAATAGTATTTGTTCATAATGGAAAGAAAAAAATATTCTTTTCTTGTTTTTGATTTATCAGTTAATATGCAAATATGTATTCAGTGCATTTGTTTTAAATTCTGAAATCGACTACATTTTCAAACTTATAACATCTTTTCTGAAATGGACTCTATTGTTAACAAATCTTTGTATATAACTTTATTACATCAGTTGACTCTAGTAAATTTTTTCCTGCAATAAAGAGAATTTACTTTTCATTGTGTTGCAACTATGACAAATTTTAGATCTTTTATTGCCCCGTATAAATTTTAATAAAAGAATGATGACAGTTTTTTCAGAAATCCTTGACCATACCGAGTACACAAAAAACACCATATTTACAAAACATTAGGGAACATTTTGGTTACTAATACAAGTCACTGTTTCAAAATGCAACGACATGCTTATTAAAAACCTTTTTAAACGAACAAAATTCAAAATGTGTAGCAGAACTAATTTTTTAAGTAACTGTTTCCGTTTATTTAAAAAATTAACAAGTTTTATAAGAATGATTTTTTTTGCAATTGCAACAGGCAAATTCTGATCAGAAAATTTTAAAATAATTTGATTGTTTTAAAGGTAATGAAAATCGGAAAATTATTATAACACTAGGTGAATGCAGTTGCTTGTGATAGAGCAGTGTTAGTGTTCATAATGGACCTACAATTAGATCAGTGTTTTTAGTATTGATCTCTATTTAAAAAATTCAAAATTTTACATAAAGTTTATAATAGGTATTCAAAGAAGAAAAAAGCTCCCTTTTAAGTTTACTGTGACAATAATATTTTTATGCTATATAAATAAAGTGTCTATTTTTTAAGTTAACTGTAATTGATATTTTTTTATTATTCTTGATTTAACGTAAAAGCCTCTATCCCGTAACACTATTTTTAGGTGTGTAATTTAAGTGGCTTATAAAAATTGACAAATAAATTAAACACCCATTTTTTTTCTTAATAAGCATGAAACAAAGTTTTTTATTCCAATGAATATGTTTATAAAAAAATACAACCCAAAAATTTTTATTTATTAATGTTTTTCTTTTACAAAATGTGTAAAATGAGTAATATGACACATAGATCGACATCTAGATGGTGAACTTAAATTGAAAAATAATCATTCTATTAATAATAATTTTTGTTATCAGAGATTTCTTTCAGAAATAACTGCATTAATAGATAAATATCAAAACTGTTCCAACTGTATTGGATCGCATTCCGGTATAGGGGCTTTTACCCTAATTATTAATTAAAAAAATTTTTATTTTTTGGATTCAAGAGATTCTTGAACATAACATTCTGAACATTTTAATGAATAAATATATCTAAAATTGGTGAAAGAATAACAAAGTTATACCCAAACATAACAAGTGTCATTTGAGTCGCTCCATGCGGGAGCTTCGCCCACTTCGCTCGACTAATTTTGATTCATTTTGTGTTCAGAATGTTAAAATATACTTAGGTAACAGTAATATTTTATATTAAAGGGTAAAACGACCCTACAATTATTTTTTTTTTAATGACTCCAAATTTTTTTTTATCAATGCATGCATACGGTTTATGACATTGTAAATTGAATTAAGAATTCCTATTTTGCAATGAATAAACTAAAAAAAAATATTATTTTGTTTTAAAATCAGAGACTACACAAACGAAAAGTTTTGAGTTTCATCATTCTCTTTCTGATTTTAAACAGAAACGTTTTGAATTTTTGGAACAGTGACTCACACTGGTCAAAAAAGAATACATCACTAATGACAATATTGTTAGCACGTTATTGTAAATTATAAATAGAATCAAATTTTTGAATTTCAGTATTCAATTACGAAAGAATGATTAAATAAAAAGACTTACTGAAAATTTTTATAGTAGAAATCCATAAAGTGAACAGACATACGTGTATACATTTGTATAAAAACAGTACCTAATAGGAATGTTTTGTCTATTTTTTTTCTTGTCTCAATAAAATGAAAAATGATGTTATTGACAGGTTGTGGGTAAAATATCCATAATATTACTTGACCAAAAATATAATTAATGAATCTCTATGTAACTAACTATACAGTGCAATGTAACAACTGACTGTACCAATATTATGTTGAATATGCTCGTTGGATGTTTGGATCACATCATTTTATGGATTGTACGAATTGAATTTGGTGCGATTGTTTGATTGTAGTTGTGATATCATTACAATCGTATAATATATACATTAAATTATTGTTATACTCTGTGTACAAGATCGCTATAAAATGAATAATTCAAACGAAAAATCAGATTTTTCTTTAGATATTTAAAACCAACCTCTTCTTAATGAAATGTTAAATAACTTGCGAGTTAAAAAGAATTCCTCAAGAAGGTAGAAATCACATATTTCGTACAAACTTCATACTCACGGGACTATTACCATGCAAGTTTCAAGATTGGCTAAAGCACAGAATATTATGCGGCCCATACACGGTTCAACTTGTTGTACTACAAGTTGAACTGTTTGCCATACACTATTAAACTATTCATTCAGCTTGTTGTCCAACTTCAGTTATTCACAATTTTTGAAAAAGAGAACTTCGTTAAAATTATGGATAAAATTCTTGCATTAGCAGTAATTGCAGAAATTAGTATAGAAAGCTTGAGTAAACGAAAAAAAAGAAAATAGAGCAAAGAGTGGTTGGGAAAAAAATTTTCTAATGAAAAACTATTTAAAGAAATTAGTGAATGTGAACCAGAAGATTACAAAAATTATATGCGAATGCACGAAGAAATTTTTAATGATCTTTTAGTAAAAATAACACCTTGAAAAAGCAAAGAAGATACGTTTATGCGTGATGCAATTTCTGCAAAAACACGCTTGGAAATTACATTAAGGTTTCTTGCAACGGGTAATTTTTTCAAAAATTTAAAATTTTCAAATGCGGTATCACCGCAAGCTATTGGAAATAACAAACAAAATCAAATGTTTAAACTTTCCAATTTTTACCGCTGTAAATATTTTGTTGATTACACTCTTTACAGCATATATGTACTGGTTTTGTTGTTCAACTACCCCACACACAGTACAACATGTTCATAGACCATTTGCTCCGCCCACGTAAAATCAAAATATTTTGATTTTACTTCAACCGTTTATGCAACTATCAAAATAGTTGATCAACTGCCCCACACACGATTCGACATGTTGTACAACTCAACCAAGTTGTACAAGTTGAACCGTGTATGGGCCGCATTACAGAAGATGAGCTCGTATCTCCATACTAGCGTCGCCAAGAAATCCCCATTAATCCTCACCTATATGTTATGTTTTATGTATATACATTGTTTTAGCTTGTATATGTGTGATATGTGGCTGCGTGACTGTGCATACCTAGATACATACACACTTTGGACGAACCACTGGTAGACTGTGAACAACAATTTTGCAGTAATCATAAACAATTGATGCACATCCGCTCATCACCTCCGAATGAGTGATCAGCTAACCTGTGAGAAGGTTTATAGAACGGCCTACTACTGGCGAGAGATTTTTATATGTACGCTCACAAGAATTCCAAAAATTCCAAGCAACAGTTTACGAAAGAGAATAAAAACAAAAGTATTTACATTTAATCTCTGTATAATTGAAATATTCTTTAATTAAATTGAAACTGTTAGGAATGTAATTTACTTATGAACTCGTAGAAAAATATAGCTTGACCTGTAGGTATATTAACCTTTTTGGCAATAAAAATTTCAAATTTTGGATTTAAATAGTTTATTCCGCTAGTTCTAGATTTATTAGTTATACAAGGTTATTACACAAAGGTGGACTAGAATTTCTAGTAGTTAAAATATTGATATTTATGAATTATGACGCTTTCGATTCATCAAAAATAGAAATTCAGTTGTGTAAATTATTTCATTTTTATTCTAGAGGGAACATTATTTCATTAAATATTACAATTTTTTAGCAATTGAACTGTTACGTCATTAAAACAACTACTAAGAGTTCTCACATAGGAATTCAATTTGGGCGTCTTTGTATTGTAGGTTTCCAATAAAACTTAATTATATAGAACCTCTGTTGGTCGAATATAAAAAAGAGGGAACAACATTAAAAGTTTCAAAATTATCTCAATCGATGTTATGACGTAAATGATCATTTATTCAAAATAAACTATAAATAATTATAATTCTTCAATTTCCAGTTATTACTCTTGATAATCCTGGGTCCACTTTTGGGGCACTTACTTATACTTTTAATTGTTACTCTACCTTGTTCTACACGGAGAGAAAAATCATATAATTTTTGTAGATAAAATTTCAGAAAAATTACCATGCTCTCTTATAATGCGTGCTCGATCGACGACCAAAATAGAAAATATGTGCTAGCATGGTAAAATTTAATGTGCCAACACAACTTTTATCACACTCTTATGCATATATGTTATGGTTTAATTCTTGTTGTCGTACTCTTTCATTTGCGCATCTGACCCGCAACCTTCTGTTGCTTGGGCGGTACCTATAAAAACTTCGAACCTGTAAGAACTTTATGATGCATACAAAAATGATTACCAACAATATATTCTAATACTAAAGATAGTGAAGTAACAAAATGATGAATTAAACGGTGACATCCCCGTCATCTAACATAGTGTAATGAATACTGCTTGCTGCTTGTAAGACAGTCTAATGGATCAAAGTGTTTGGTCCGACCCGTCCGACCAAGTTGGTCGTCCAAACCATTATTCTGTGTCCAAACCTATGGTTGGCTATGTGACTTGCTATGAGTGAGGTACATTTCAACAGCGTTCACAACACACAACCTTCTTTCGCTTTTTTTCTTTCTACTATTAGCATATAGCATTTCAAATATTATAATAGAGCATGGAAATTTTGTAAGAAAAACAATTAAAAAATATTTTTTTGTCGGCAATGGAACTTTTTACTGTGCTGTTTTACAAATTTTACGGAGCTAATATTACGGAAACAATATTCTATCCTTTAAATTTTCTATGATTAATTATAATTTTTATATTTTTACCGTACAAAATTGAATATGTTCGCATTTTACACGTCGATTGTAGTGCTGAGCACAGTAATTTTTATATGAATTTTCTCTCCGTGTACAAAAAAACTTGAAATATTTAGCATTTGTTTCCTGAAAATACTGAACCGTAAAAATTACTGAATTTACAAATTTTTTTCTGTATTTGTTTGAATAGTTGTTAGATTTCCCAATTCTAATCAACTTTATGATTAATTTAAGTAATCCCGACATAAATAAATGAAGGAAAATCTCACACTTTTGATCAAAATCAATAGATAAACATCCAGAACCCTCGCAAAAACCCAATGTTGAATACACACACCCATACACAAAACATGTATGAATATGAATGAAAATTAAACCCACAAAATTCTAATATTGATTAGGTACGCGAGGAACAACAGAAGTTCCAAAGCAAAACCGAGTCACCCAAAACAGTCAGACGCAGACCGCCAGACACACAATCACTGAATATTATTGAAAGGGTATAAATCATTGGATACAATAAATAATTTTCTGATTGGTCGTGCTGCAATCGTAGCAGCTCACGAAAAGTAAATACAGACAATACACACATTTTTGGATACCGTATGTTCGAAAAAAGCTCATTGTATACTCTATTATTGTATTTAACATTGAAAAATTGTGAGGGGTGAAATAATATCAACCCCTTGTACCTTTACCCTATACACTAATACGTACAGAGTAGCGATACATTTATTATTTATTTAATATTGATAATCTATTTTGCGGTTTATAAAATTTTAAATATCCATTTAAAATTTTATATCTATGCATCTAATTATGTTATGTTACGGTATCCAAATACATAATTTGAATCAAACGCTATTGTCGAGCCCATTTTGGGAGCTAATATGACATAATGATGATTATAAATTTTAGGGCAATACTCATGTTATGAAATCAATCATTTTAATGATCATATTATATCTACAATTCTGAAATATTTTTGCATTTTTTTCAGAGATATCAAAAATTTTGTTAGAATTCCTGAAACTCATGAGAGTATTAGTTGAATCAAAAGTAAAAATTTGATTTTTTTCGCTTGGGTTAATGTTGAATAAAAGTATATAGGTATCTACTTAGGTAATAGATTTGTATAGTAGGAAATAGAAAAAAAAAAAATGTTGAAAAATGACATAATACACTAAATAAACTAAAGTCAAATGCACAATATACACAGATTTACAGATATCAATGGTTAATTCTATGTCCAGAAGCACGCACGCAAACAATTTTTAAAAATAAGTGGACGGTATTATGCAACGTAGATTTTGTGTAATTTTAAACTATTTCGAGAAATTGTTATATTCCAAAACTATTTTCTAACAATGGTAAAGAATTGTAGTGTGTTTAATAAAAACATGCAATTTTGACAATTCGATAAAAAATATACTTTTTGTTTCGTAATCTAAACATTATTATTTCAATCAAGATTTAGAATGCATTTTAATATTCGAAATTTTTTTGTATCATGAACTTGCAGCTTTTAAAATTTTAGCTGTTTAGACAGAATCTGTAATTTAAAAGGAATAAGAATCGGCATTTGATGGATTTCATATTTGCGCTTGCGTAGTATTTTCATCTCTCAAAAGTGATGCTTCCGTTACGCTGGTAGAGTCGGAACAAAGATTTCAGCATTTCTTTATCTGTATTTCAAAATTTGTTTCAGTTGCTCCAAAATTGAGATAAGAATTTTTCTCACTATAGATTGTTTCCTGGTACCAATTATCTCAGTTTGGCATTCTGTTGTCCTATTATCACTTCTTTCTCTTTGACCACAATTAATTTGGTTAAATTTTTTATGGAATTACAAAAACCATTTATTTGTAAAACTAAAAATAATTAGTAACTGATTTTTCAAAACAACAGTTAGGTTCATATTAATATTGATAAACGGAGCAAACATGAAGATTTCTCATTAGGTCTTAAATATGATTCTTTACTTCCTTTTACTTCCTTTTTGAATAACAAGTCACTGATATAAGACGATTGAAAAACAAGCATTTTATATAACAAAGCGATATACAGTATCAGTAAACATACGTATAGGTATATCTAGGCATACACATACCGTACCGAATTTTTTTTCTTTTTGGATGGAAAAGGAGCCACACGATTTTGGGTAGTGGAGGCGGTATGGTTCAATTTCACAGGACAGCTGTCAGAATAATAAAAGGCCATAGCGACACCCAGTTGGGGGTAGATTTTGTACGTACACCCTCTCCTTTTCATAGACCAAGGGTAACAACAATAATCCAATGTACAATTTTTATTCAATACACTAAATAAATGCACTTTCAATAACAATTTTTGAAGGGTGTCTGTTTCAATATTCTCTGTGACAATTCTGTTTAACATTTATTGCTCAGAACGTGCCAAAGTTAGTTCAACTGTACAGTTACAAACATTAGTGTAGTTTCAATTATTGAAATCTGTTTTTGTTAGTTAGTTAATTATCTTACCGTTATTATTTATTTAACTTTCAATTTCAATTTTTGAAAAGTGTTTTTAAAAATATTTGTATTTACCGTAAAAGTGAATCATTGTTATGTTTGTACTGTGTGAAATGTAACAGTGAAATTGTTTTATGGAAAAACAAAAGAGTGACTATCATTAAGTTAGATAATAAAAACATGAGTGCTTCAACTACCAACAATTTCTCAATGGATTATTGGCATCAAAATAATTCAAATTTCAACAATTATTATCAACAATATTTCAAGAATTACAACACAGATCCAACACCAACCAACTACCCATCAAATCAACAAAATCTGTCAGGGTCGTATCCAACAAATTACTATTCAAATTACAACGCTTATCAAAATGAGCATGCGTCAAATCAACGAAATTCGCTTATCAAAGAAGAAAAGAATAGTGAAAATCGATCATCACCATATTCCAATTTCTTTTCTAACTTTCAACTATCAAATTTTGGATATCAAAACAATTATCAAAATCCCACAGCATCATCCCCGTCATCCTGTTCTTATATAAAAACCGAAAATGTTCGAACTTCACCCGCAGAATTTCCATCTAGTCCAAAAAATCCATTTCAGTCGTGTATGAGTCCAAAATCAATTGACACACCGCCAAAATCACCAGTGGAATCAAATAAAAATGATTCACCAGCCCTGCGTGCATTATTAACGCAACGGAAACCATTCAAAAAGAATCCACTGTTGCGTACAGAATCCTTCAAAAATCCACAAGAATTTTACAAGGAGTTTCAACAAATTCAAAGCAAACAGCAAACAGACACGGCAACGCCATTAACCACTGGAGGATGTACTGCTACTTGTGACGAGAAACGGATTTCAACAACAGGGGAATTTTCTGCTGCGTCATCTCCATCATCGTCATCCTCCTCGTCGGCAATTGGACAATTTGTAGCACAACAGGATCAACAACAGGCTACTAGAGCGGCGAATGAAAATAGTATATTGCCCACGGCAATTGATGCGCAAATTCAATCACAATCCTGTCCGCAAGCAATGTCCAATCACTCGGAGATGATTGATAGTCCTGCGACTACGCCAATGAGTAACTGCAACAATTATTATCCTTGGATGAAAAACATACACGGTAAATTAATGCTTTTAACTCGCAACCACTTTTGAATTTCTTAAAGGTACTTTTGTTTCAGACACATCACCAACATCAGCGAAACGCACCCGACAAACCTACACGCGCCATCAAACCCTCGAACTCGAGAAGGAATTCCATTTCAATCGTTACTTAACACGACGCCGTCGAATCGAAATTGCGCACACGCTGTCGCTAACTGAACGCCAAATAAAAATATGGTTCCAAAATCGTCGTATGAAAGCGAAAAAGGATATCCGCTATGCAAATAATATGACACAGCACTCGGACATGTCGTTACCCCCACCGTGCGATGATTTTAAATCATTGATTGATAGTGATAATGATTTTCTTGCCGCGTACACAAAACACGGAGTAAATGATCATAGTAAAATTTTACATAATAATAATAATAATACGATTGATAATTTAACAATTGATTCAATGATTGCAACATTGTCGTCACCAGGATCAGTTCATTGTGCCACATAATCGTTGCACTCGGTGAGGAGAATCATTAAAAAAAATTATCGTACTTTTAAAATATTGGAAAAAGATAGACAATAGGTATAATATTTTATAGTTAACTGCAATGCTTTCATTGTTTTGAAAGTTTATAACGGAAAATGAATTGATAATTTCAAAATCTCCGAAGCTTAGTCTTACCACGAAGTTTAGTTTAGTTTAGTCATCATTTTACGGGTGTAAATAAGTATTTTAATTAGGGGTGTGCGAATAGTGCTCGAATCGAATCGAATCGAATAGTGCTATTCGATTTGATTTTGAATCGAATAATTGACTTTTCGAATTATTCGAAAGAAAACGAATAATTAAATTTATTTCGAACAATTCAAAAACCGAATTATTCGTTTTTTTTCTTCGAATAATTCGAAAAATCGAATTATTCGTTTCATTTTTTCGGATAGCTCGAACTTTTCTTATTTTTTATTTTTAAGACTCAAACATACTAATAACTTTAATAACATAATTTGTATATATTGTACAGTTTGGTGTACAGAGCAGATTCATCCAAAAAATAATTATTTTTAACTCGCATTGTATTCTTTTGTCATATTTTTATGTTTCACCGAATTTTCGAATCGAAAATTCAGCTATTATAGCCACTGTCATGGGGCAACTTAAGTCCGAGACAATGGCAGAAATTTGCTTTGAGGTCCTTGAAACTCGAGAATGATATTCACCGAAATTTATATAGGTATAATATAATTACATATTGATCCATCATTACATAACTACCTACATAAGATTTTGTAACAATAAACTTTTATTACTACTGATTATTTTATCCTGTTATTTAGGCATAATGTAAATTTTCATTCATGAAATTATTGTAATGTATCCGATTTTTTTTATATTTAAATTAAATGTTTAAAAATCTCACAGAATCAAAAGAAAAAACAAAAATTCGAGCTATTCGGAAAAAAAAGAATAATTCGACTTTTCGAATTATTCGTTTTCTTTTGAATAATTCGATTTTTCGAATTATTCGTTTTTCTTTCAAATAATTCGAATATTTTTCGAATAGTTCGATTTTTCGAATTATTCGAAAAATCGAATTATTCGAATCGAATATTATTATTCGATTCGATGCGAGTTATTCGACATTTCGAATAATTCGCACAGCCCTAATTTTAATTCAATAGAGTAGTTGCTCACCTAACCAGCCTCGTTGAATTACGGTGCGCTTTAGCTCGTAAAATCGCACTGCCTGTTTTGCTAGGCTAGACAATTATCTATTGCTTTAGTACATCATCTAAACTCAAAAAATATATTTTGATAGTTCGTGTAATCATTCAATCGTCCGCAAATAAATATTAACTAACTAAATTAGTTAATTTTTCATCTCTAGATTTAAAAAAAAAAAAGAAAGAAATTAAAAACCACCCGAAAATTTCTTTAAAAATTAAAATGACGTTTCTTGTCTCTCGTTTGCTTTGCTTACTGTATCGAAAAGTTGAAGTTGCGCGCGAAACTAAACCGACAGTGCAATTTTGTGAGTTACGACGCATCGTTATTGAACAAAACTGACGTTTTCAGTAACATTACCTTTATGAGGGAGTTTACTGTAATTTGACCTATTTTTGTACATATCTTATACATATCAAAAATTTCATATTAAATAAAGTGCCAAATGATTGAAAATAAAGTTCCTAAAATTAACTTAAGTATTTTTTTTTTATGTAGTTAAATAATTGATGTTTAATTTATTGTATTAGTCATTGCAAAAAGATTTAAAATATGTAAGTCACAGATTTATATTTTTGATAAAATTCGATTTTTTATAAAGTTAGAAAAGTTACATGTATAAAGTAGAGATGTAGGTTTATGAATAATGGCTTGTATATTTTTATTATTAAGCTGCATTTTTGAAAACTGAGATCATATTTGCAGCTAGAAAGAAGAAAGCTTATACTTATATTAAAATAAGAAATATAAAAATTTGAATTTTCTACTGTTGTAGTTTTATTTTAATTCCATAATAATATGTATTCATAAAAAGCCTCTCAGTTTCGTCAAAGCACAATCCTATTTACTATATCAAACATAACAATGACTTTGACGATAAAAAAGATCAATGACTAATAAAATTTTCGATTCACTTTAATATCCGGAAGCATCATCGTCAGGAAAAGGCAATTGAACGAATTGTATCAATCTCAAATCTTTTTTACAAAATATCAGAATCTATAGGTTTAGAAATCTCAAATTATAAACTATAATAAAATCCAAACTTTTAAACTGACAAAATTAAAAAATTCACAATTAGAAAAAGATGCGAAAAAGTCGAAAAATCGATTAATTTGATTTTTTTGTCGTCAAATAAAGTCATTGTAACATTTGATATCTTAAAAAAAAGATTTAGTTACACATTAAAGGCACTTTGGTAGTATTTATAACTGGTAAGGTTGAATTCTGTAACAGAAAATTATTACGTACATCAGAAAATACCATGTGAGTTTTTCGAGAGTTGCCATTTCTATTACAACCAAATATTTATGATAGAAATGATACTGGAAAAGGTTCTTTTCTTGGATGTAATGGAAATGTAACCAAGAAAAACACTAACGGTTGAAGTAACTTCAAGTACGTATGCATATTTTTACCGCCTAACTGATAAATTAAAGAAAAATTAAAAAATTAAACTTGAGTAAAGAAATTTTTTTCCTCATTTATGTTGTTAATTAATGCATTAGATCAGTTTTATCGAAAAATTAATATATAATCTCATTTAAAAATCTATAAGTTTGTACCATAGCTCGAAAACCATAAGAGCTATAAAGCTCCTGACTATAGCAATCGGTTTCCCCCGTCGATATCTACAACTCTTATTTGAACAATTTTTCGATTAAATCAACGGTTTGGCTGTAATAAAAATGGCAACTCTCGAAAAACTCACACAGTATATTTAAATCATAAAGCATTTTAGAATTAAAAAATTCATAAATTGTATGATCCATCCGACAAATTAAAAATTAAACAATTCATTCAACACCATCTGTCTGATCTGAAATCCCTAACTTACTGGAAATTGCTGTCATATACTAAAAAAAATGTATTCACCGCACTCCCACCATGATTTTTATGACTGTATATTGAAAGTATCTAGGTTACTTAACTCGTTAAACTCACTATTGTAAATGATTTTTAGTGATTACAACTTTTTAAATGTAAAATATATTTCAAAATATTATGACGCTGGTTAATTCCCAAAAATATTAAATAATTTTTTCCAAAACTTGCAAATCATTCAATTTTGTAAACACTTTTTAAAAGTTTGCCGCCAGTCAATAAATTTTCAAAAATCAGGAATATTTCAAAATATTTATATAATAAACTGTCATATAATCCTTTTTTCGAATTTTGAAAGTTTATGACAAATTATTCTTTTGTATCTTTTGAAAAACCGATTAACTGTATTCAAAAAATAATTGAAAATATTATTATTTTCTTTAAAAATACTACTTACAAAACTGTTTTTATTCAGATTTCTTCATTGTTCATCCTTTTCTCCCACTATATAAAAATAATTTAAGCATCTCTTTTCTAACGCCGATAAAACCACATCAAACATTTTCAACAACCCTCTTAGCGAATTCCGTTATTAAGGGTAGTTTTAGATGCGCATTATTCCATTGCACATGGATTATGTCCGTTACTTAATATGGTGGATAGTTGATCTGTTGTTGTGTTTCAATTTGTGTTTCTTTTTTTTAAAGTGTTTATATCTCGAGTTTATTAATTATTAACAATATGTTTTACAAATTAGTGTAATTAATCTTATTAAGAAATCAATTAGACACAACAGCTAATCCGGTATTTATTATCTTTCATTTATTCGTTTTTTATTTAATTAGTTATTGTTAAAGAAACATTTAACACCATTAATTTTTTTGTCAATTAATTTTTATTTTGCAATATCCAAATTTGCATAAGTCTAATTTTAATATATCAGTGCGGTATTTGTTTATTTAATAAGGGAACCGGTTTATTTTTAAACTATGATTCGCGAGAAATTATTTTTCTTAAAAATTTCAAATTATTTAGATTATAAAATATAATTTTTTAATATTATTGTTGTTTACGAGTTAAGAGTTCTTAGCCGAAGTCGGTAAGGTAACATTTTAAACAAAATATTTTTTACATTTACCAAAAAAAAGTAGCTATAGTAATTCTGAAAACCAACTAAAGGTGAAAATAATTAATTGTCTGTCAAAAATATTCGTTTTCTAATTCATGAGTTCATGTGAAATTGGACATATTATAAATAGGTACAGAAAAATATTTTTCTAAAATATTTCTTTTGGTAAGTTAACTTTATTAAAATTTATTTTTTCGTATAAAATTACGTTCTTACAACATTTTTGCTAGCAATATGTAACTTAATATTTCACATTTTATAGTATTATATGTATTTACAATTTAGTACAGTCTTACTACAAAATCTTGCAAAAATATTATCAATAATTATCGTTTTAAAAGATCTGTTTATCGATGTTTCTGAACGGTATACGGAATTCAGGATCGTAATAAATGAGGAATATGAATGTGACTGTGAAAGTAAGGGGGACCAAATTCAAATACCAATATCATCTCAACTCAACTCAACCAATATCAACTCAAAGAGTTATTCTTTTTTACAAAGTTGTATTTAAACGTTTGGCGTAGGAATCGCTAAAACCGCTGAAATTACAATACTGAATACGAATAGGAACATTGAAAAATTATGCATCTTTTGGATATTGGGAAAATGTGTATTCGTTGCAGCTCTAGTAGCAGCCCTCAATTATGATGGAAAGTTTTTTTTATTGATCTGAGAGCGTATCGAGAGCGGTACTATCTATAGTGTGGATGAAGAACGATACCAACACAATATTAAATTCTACCGAAGTGGAGGCATATCGAGAACGGCACTATACTGTGGCTCGAGACTTAGGCTAAGGTCACACTGGAAGCGGCTACGTACGACTTAATTTGTCTGATGTAGTTGTGAGACTATTGTCGTCAGATAAAGTGGTTGCACTGTTAGCCCATACCTACGTAAATTTATTTTAAAAATAAATCTGTTAAGATATTATTTGTTTCGCGATAATAATATAATTAATTATTATTTGATGAAAAATGCGATTCGAAATTTTCGGGTCTATGAATTATACAATAGAAGATCTACTGGTGGTGAATTTAGGTAATTATTTCCGCACTGTTACACTCTTAGCCTATACCTACGTAAATTTATTTTAAAAATGAATCTGTTAAGAGATTATTTGTTTCGCAATAATAATATAATTAATTATTATTTGATGAAAAATGCGATTTGAAATTTTTGGGTTTATGAATTACACAATAGAAGATCTACTGGTGGTGAATTTAGGAAATTAGTTCCGCATTTGAAAATAGACGAAAACAAGTTTTTTCAATATTTTCGAATGAATGAAGGAAGATTTAATACTTTCGCAACCTCTAACCAAAGTTTTCTACAAATTTCTCTGTTATAGTACTTTTTTTTTGCTCCCTTTCAAATACGAGAATTATTAATTTTTCTATATCCATTTAAAAAATGTATCCTTAATTTATCAAATAATAAGTTTTACAAAAAATTGTAGTTTGGTACTACAAAAATTGTAACAAATGAAAATATCCGTTAAAATTCAAATAATATTCATAAATTGTTTTACTTTTACTTAAGTTGCCTATCTTCTTTATCTTCTACACGTACGACTAGTCCGAAAAAAAACAAACTTTTTTGTTTCAATTTTTAACACTGACGACTACGTAAGTGCGCGCAAGAATAACTCGTATCTAGTGTGACCATCTTCGTTCATTTGCATTACTTGTTTCAATCTGACGTGTACGTACAAGTACGCGCGAGTGATTTGTCGTACGTTTCCAATGTGACTCTAGCCTTATACTTACTACTTACCGTTTGGAACACATTCCGAGCGCCTTCTTACCGAACTGTACAAAATTTGATTAGATTCAATAACAGTGTGTAACTGACAGTTCATTTTTTTTATATTGATTAACATCAAAATTATTGTGAATTATCATTAATAAATTCAAAACTATTTATACCTACTTATTTGTTTACTTTTTTGGGGGGGATTTCCGTTTTTGAAATTCTACTAGTTTTTAATATTTTATGATTTTGATCAGATTTAATTATAAATTCAAAAATTTTACTTTCAAAAAAATAATTTATTATTACAATCTCAAATATAGCGTTTGTCACCTACAACAAAAAAATCAAAAATTTTATAAAAATAATTTTTTTGTTTATTTAAATTACATTGACACAATGTTTGACGCATTTTGATAAACATCAAACAAATAATAATAATTAATTTCAAATTTCACAGATTATCAGTATTTGTCAAATTTTAATAGACATCATCGATCATATTCATAGCTGTGGCAAAAATTACCAGTAGCTGTCCGGTTGACCATATTTTGTATTTATAAATATTCATTTCCGTTCATTCCAAATTCCAGAGTCATATTTTGATCATTATAGAGTCACCGCACGTCTATTCTTTAAATTTTTGATTTATGATTTGAAAATTCTATCACATTAATTAATTTTATTATCCAAAATTGTATTATTTTTATCAAAAGTTTCAAAAAAAAAAAAATCAAAATATAAATTAAATTTTTGGAAGATGAATTTATATTGTACACACATAGGAGGGCAGATAAGAAAAATATATCGTGTCAAAATATTTGTGGAACGCTCGGTATGCGAAATTCCTTAACTAAACATAATAAAATATGATCGGGACGTAGCCATTCAATGAATGCTATGTATTTACACATGTATTATGTTTTATATTTTAAAAAAAACTTTAGGTTATTTAATTTTATTTAACTAATTCGCCCCTAAAAAATTCGTAATAATATCTCTCTATTTTTATAGGCATATGGATAAGGTAATAACATATTTTATGCAATTTTATACTATACATTAGGGTTGTAACAAACTAATGTATTCATAACGTATATGGATGCGAAAAGAAGAAAGTTCGCAATAAACATTGCGAAACCGAATGTGAATACTGAAAAGTTGTGAATATTTTGCATGTTGCAAATGCGATTGCGAATGTTCATTACCACCTTTCTATACAATTTGTTCTATTATTCAGTAAGGTTTGGCTGCTGTTTGTACATCTCCATTTACACAACGAAATAATTGGAGTCGTAGGTAGATCAAATACGGAACTGTTTTCAGACTGAAAGTCAGACTGTTTTCAGACAAAATAAAAGAGAAAATTGTACGTCTGAAAATTTATAGTTAAAAAGTGTTTGACCAGTGGCCCATTAGCTCAGTTGGTTAGAGCGTCGTGCTAATAACGCGAAGGTCGTGAGTTCAATCCTCCCATGGGCCAGTATTATACATATTTTTTTTTTTAAATTATAGTTAACTTTAGGATCAAATATTTCAGATTTTTTCACATTTTATCAATGTATAATGTTTAGAAATATGTATATACCAATTCAAAATTTTGTTTAAATTTAAATTATGAAAATTACCTTTCTGACGTAATATGTATAAAATCATTCAAGAAATAATAGGTTCCTCATGCAGAATTATAAAGAATTTTTTTGTGATGTAGTATAACTAATGAAGGAATAATTTGGGAAATAATTACTTAACAGTTTTTACTCAAAAATAATTTACACGCGAATTTCAGGTCAAACCCCCTAAATTTTTATCTTGTACTTGTACTATAAACGTATTTTAATAAAGCTTGATAAGAGATTTTAACTCAAAACGCAAGTCACTGCTTTTAATAAATTATTTTTCAGTAAAAACTTATTTTATTTAGGTTTATTATAATAATAGTCCAGCTCTCCCACCATAACAGATTCATCTATAATATCGGTAGTACCTTTATGACGTACTGTTCCCAGTTTCATAGACAAAATGCAGATAAATAAAAAACTTTTTAAAAAAAATTCTGGAACTTGAGACAATAATATTTTTTGATTGTTAAAAAATGATAAAAATTTAGATCATATCGCAACATATGCCACACACACTACACACACACACGCACACCCAAATGTGTGTATGTATGAGTGAATGTTACACATGCGCATTCAAACCAACGCACACGACTTTAAAAACAAACAATTGAAAGATCTGATTTTGTCATTTATTATAATAATATTATATTATAAAACAAAATGAATTTAAATTACCTAAAATAAAAAGACAAGTACATTGTTATACTTCATCTTCCAAATAAATTATATTGCACCGTTGCACTGGAAGTATACAATTCAGAACTACATATATTATACTTGTATTCCACCCATGACCCTTCTAAATTAATGTAATTTCCCACAATGTAAATATTTTTTTGCAGTAGGTACTCCCCTAACATTCTGGATAGCGTCGCGTAAAAAAAATTTAAAAAATGTATTACAGTCGATTTTTATCCAAAATGTACAATCGGTATATAGGTTATACCATTATACGATACAGTATATACCTACGGTATACGATTTGAGTGTTGAGGTCCTGAATCGTTTCATTTTAAAGGAAATGCACTGTAACTGTTTATCAAAAATAATATTTATGCATATAGGGTTGATCGGGGTAATTGTGAATTGGGGAAATTGTGAACGGCGCCTATAATTTCTAAAATAACATTAATATTACTAAAAATCAACTCTTAGTATGTTTTTCTGTCCTTTCTTAATATGCTATTAAAATTTGATAATAATTCTTCAAGTATCAGTATCTTTTTTTTTATTTTGAGAAAACCCTTGCAAAATTTTGTGTATCTTACTTCGACCAATACTCAAAAAAAAATTTTTTAATACAAGGTAAGAAATGGTTAGAAGTACTTCTAAAGAAGTGGTCTAAACCCTGAGAGGATTCCTTATTAACTGCTAAAGAAATTGGACAAATTATTACCAGTTCACAATTACCCCATGATTTTAAAATTGTGGGGTAATTGTGAACGTCATTCACAAATGCCCCCATACGGTCAAAAATTTCAGTAGTATCCTTTTCGGAGTTGAAAATGTTGATGAAGATGATGGTGACATTATTGTACTAGTTTCCGTCGTACAAACAACACAAAAAAAAAAACAAAATTTGTGTAAAGAGCGATATGTTTTGTGTATCAATCTACGAAATTATTGCTGTGCTCCTTTACCCAACAACAACTTACAAAAACAGAAAAATTACTTGTTTTCAATGTCTCTGTGAGTGTTCAAGGGCAATAGGAATAACAAAAAACCATTTTTTTTTCATTTACAGTATTAGGCCGAATAGACTGTTGTCTTTTATTCATGTAAACTAAATGTATTTCCTTGAAAAAGTCTTAATTTCCTTGTTTTTGTGTGAAAATCATGTAATTTTTTGATTTTTTATATGATAAAATGACAAAATATCATCAAAATATCATTTTTAGCTTATAATAAATTTGTTCCTACAATTTTTGTTACTTTTATTTAACCTTGATTTTTTGTACAAATTTGAGGTATGCGTAACTTGCATTAAACAAAGAGAAATTGTGACCGCTAAAGTATGATGAAAAATTTGAAAGTGGGGTAAATGTGAAGAATTTGAGTTGGGCTTTACTCTAATGTACCACAGTTCTCTTGTAATCCATTCTAAATAATTTTTCCGATGGTATTCACTTTTACCCCAAAATTAATAAGATTTGCAAAACCGCACCGGGGAAATGTGAATGCCTTATAAAAGTTTTGTTTTTCATACGAATTTGCTCAAAATTTGTGTGGTGTATCCTGAATAATGTAGAATTAAAAATAAATCAACCACAATGTGATATATAAAATAAAAAATACTTAAAACAACGCTTTTATCTAAATTCATGAAAATCTATCCACAATTACCCCGGTCAACCCTACTTCATTTCAGATACAATTGATCAAGAGTTTTCGTTAAAAAATTAAATAATTCTTATATTCGAAACAAATCAGTCTTCTATTCTTTTCTAAAAACGAACTGCAAATTTAAAATGTACGAAAATGCAACAATGAAAGAGATAAAACCAAGAAAACGGAAATTATTTAAATTCAATGGTTAAATTTAACTGAAATGAACCATACATATTATTACGTATTTATTTTAATTCACAAAAATTAAAATTGGCCCATGGGAGGATCGAACTCACGACCTTCGCGTTATTAGCACGACGCTCTAACCAACTGAGCTAATGGGCCACACGTTTTGCTATCATAACTATGAGTTTTTTCGCTGACGAAATTATTACTTCTTATTCATCTTTGATTATTATTTACCTATTATTACGATGCTTTTAGAGTACAGATTACAGATAATTATGTTAGGGAAAGTTTAGGAAATTTAGAAAATCAATCGATAATTATGTTATAACTTTAGTCTTAAATAGATAAAATTTGTATGGATATTAAAAATATATTTTTTGATGCATTCTTGCAGATTATGGAGTAAAATTTTTTTAAAAACTCTACAGACTTTTTATGTTTCCATTATCTTTTCTGTATTTAACACCGAGGCAAACGCTGGATAAAGTCAATAATAATAAAGCTTGTTGAAGTTACCTGTATTCAAATTTACTATTACAAAACCATATTTTTAATACAAAAGTTCTGGAAAAATTAAATTTAAATATAAAATAGTAGAATAACTTTTTTAACAAATTTTTGAAACATATAGTACCTAACTGAAATTTCGTAATAATGTTGTGTCGATTAAAAAAGATTAGGAATGTATTTCATCGCTTCTTTAACTGTTTATTGAAAAACCATATACACCACAAATCCAATAGTGGTCGGTGCAAATTTAAGGGGAAGTACGTAAAATCGGAAGATCACGGGCGTCGGTAAACTTTTGTTTCGGGGGTTGGTAAACATTATTTATCTGAACTTATTTAAAACAATATTATGTTAGCAGACAATTTACACCTAAAATTCGGTTGTGTAGACAAAGGAAATCGAATGTTATACAAGTGAATATGAATGACGACTTTTAGAAAACTGTCGAAAAGTCAGCTTCACTATCGCATTCATCAGCGTAAAAGACGCCAAATAGTGGAAGCAGACAAAAATTCTAGAATATTCTACTCGTGAACTAGTAAAGATACCAAAAAGTAAACTTTACTTTTGAATTGGGCACTAAAAATTAGATTAAGCAGCGCATTTTGACAAAAATTCTAGAATGTTCTATTCGTCAACTAACAAAGATATCGAAAAATCGATTGCACCATTTAATTGGTCATCGAATAAAAGACGGAATAACACATTTTGATAAATGTTCTAGAATATTCTATTTGTCAAATAACAAAAATTTTTTGCCAAAATCGGACATTTGGTTTACATTAGTTTAATTTCGGTTGGACAATTAAGTGGTGCAGTTAATTTTCTAATATCTTTGTTAGTTGACAAATAGAACATTTCTCAAAATGTGTTATTTGGTCTCTTTTTTGGTAGCCAATACAATGGCGACGTCTGTTTTTGAATATCTTTGCTAGTTGACGAATAGAATATTCCAGAACATTTGTCAAAATATGTGATTTGACCTCTTTTTCAATGGATAATTAAATGGTACAATTGATTTTTCAATATCTTTATTCTAGAATTTTTGTCAAACTGCGCTGTTTAATCTCATTTTTAATGACCAATTCAATGGTGAAGTCTGTTTTTTGATATCTCTGCTAGTTGGCGATTAGAATATTCTAGAATTTTACGTTACTCATTTTGCATTTGCATTTTGTATACAGAATATGTGCCTATATATCTGCAGTGAAATTTTAAAATTTTTAAAGGCTATGAGGCCCTCAGACAATGTTACCTACGGCCCTGACTCTGGCTTGGTACATAAATTTTCACCAACACAGACAAACAACAACATATCTGTGAGAGGAGAACCTCACTTAATCGCTGACGTCACTACGCAAAATCGGAGTACGTACCATTGGATGGCCACTGTAGTTATTTCAGTTTACAAAAATTTAAAATATAATATTGGCCCATGGGAGGATCGAACTCACGACCTTCGCGTTATTAGCACGACGCTCTAACCAACTGAGCTAATGGGCCACTTGCAATATAAATTCTTTTTTATAAAATTTCATTTAAAAATTATAGATATTTTACGCGACTCCATCGTGACAGTGTCGCGAAGTGTACATCATTTATGATAAATATGTTCATTGTAGTTTGTATAAAAAAAATTCAGTACTTACATTTTATGTTTCGTGTTTGGCCATTTGTATCTAAAATCTAAATATGTATTCTGACATGGTGTATACAAAATGTAGTAATGTAGTAATTCTTAAGACGTCACGAATGATATATTTATCTTGTAATTGGTAATTTTCGTATATTTTATTTTTTTTTATAAATCTATACACTGCAAAAAGAATTCTCATGCTAAAATAAATCCCATCTCGTTCAAGTTTTCCATAAGAAAATTTACATACGGATATGGACAAATAAATCTCACACCTAACTCAAGTAATGTAAGAATTTGAAAATATTCTGAAATCAAAAAATCATACACTCAAGTGAATGTTTAAAACTGAATTGCAAAATTGCATTTTGTTATAGCAATTGCTAAATTCCTTCTCTAACGCAATTTGTAACTAAAGAAAAAATCAGGATTCACAGTAACATTTTAAAACATACATAGTGTAAGGGTACGTGTCCATTTGAAAGTAGCTGGGAGAAGTAACTATCCAGAAAGTTGATAGTTCATTGTCCACTTGAGAGTATACTTTCAATAACTTTCACTCTCCGGAAAACTGTCTGATAGTAGACTCTTCGACAGTGCTCTGAAAACTGTGTCGACATATAACAGTTGACAGCTAATGTCAAATTTTGTTTAAGATCACATTGATGTGATTTTTATTTTCAATAAAAAAAGTTATGGAGATAGAAAAATTTGCTTCATTTTATGATCACAGTTTTTATAATTTTTATATTTTACGTTAAAAAAAAATGTTAAGTTATTTTATATTTCAAATTTAGGCAATAATCTCTGAATATATAAATTTTGTTACATATGTAGGTAAATCCTTAAAATCACTGTTCCGCTGGCTGTACGAGCTAATATTGAAAATTAGGCGTTAAAATACAACTAAGGTTTACATGGTCAGTATAAAGCTGTTAAATATAAGAACTTATTCAGTTAGTAAAATAACAAACTAGAATTCAATTTTGTTAACAAATTTAAATTTTGTCAAAAATTTTGTTAACAAATTAAAAGACACAGAATGACAATATCATTTTTGGGACGGCACTGTATTATCAATGTATATTTGTACATCTGGTCGGTCTATTTTTATTGCACCATAATTATGTTCGCTCTCTGAACACGCGCCCTCCAAACACGCTCTGTACGGACACGACACCTTTAACTTTACCCAGCATTTTTTTTGGTGTCAAATATAGAAAGTATTAAAAATTTTCAAAATTCTAGCTTAATTATTGTGACGCAGATATTATGGGAGCGAGAATTATGGTAGTGAATTGGAGATTTTATGAGTCTTTTTTTTTAAAATCTTTATTTCAGTCTGTAAGATAACAGTATAAAAATCAGCCAGAAATATATTATATTCGTAGAGCTCTTATGTATTTAATAATGAACTTAAAGCATATCTATAGCCTTTACTCTGAAATAGATGTACGAATCTTGATTTTAAAAATAACAACTGTCTGTGAAAAAACTAATGTTAATCAAATGTGTGGCCCATTAGCTCAGTTGGTTAGAGCGTCGTGCTAATAACGCGAAGGTCGTGAGTTCGATCCTCCCATGGGCCAATGTTATATTTTTAATTTACATATTCATTATCGCAAATTAAACTAATTATACTCATTGTCAGTAGGTATATTTTAAAATTTTCACGAATTATTTTATTTAGCACTTATTTTTCTCGCACCTAGTCTGCATAGTATACAGCATACATTAAAAAACAATAATTCATTCGGCTGTGTATGGCGAAAAATAAGCGGTCAGATATGACACAAATATCTTCATAAATAATGATTACCAGGTTATAGATATCATTTTTGTACGAGTGTCCTTCAAAATATTGTTCAGCTGTTTTATTAACGACTGGCCAGCCACCATCGCCCATTTACCCCCAGTTCAACGTGCAACATTCAAGGGGATCTCGAAAAACTATTAGTGATAATGTTCTTACTGATATTATATTTATATATGTGTACCTATGCATTATCCATGATTATTTATTAATATTAATTGTTTTCCAGACTATTAGTATACTGTACCTATTGAAAAAAATCCTTAATGATGTTTCATCATTATGAAATAGATCCTTATTTTAGTCGTGTAAATGACTGTAGAATAATATTCAAACTCCGAAGTATTAAAAGTCAACGACCATCTTCTTGCATTAATATTAAATTATCCAAATATCTATTTGCAAAATTCTTTCCCGAAAAATTTTAATAAAAACAAAAAACAAACGAAATATCCAGTTTGGTTATAACAGCAATTTATTAAAAACACATATTTGAATACAGGTAACTTCAACAAATATTCGGGAACCTATCCCATTTTTTCAAAAAAAGGCATGTTTGATAATAATCTATTTCTATTCTATTATCCTACATACTTTTAAATGAGCTATGTTCTTTACTTCTTTACAGAAAACGACTTAGCTAACAATAAGTCTCAAATCACGTAAAATTCATTTATACAAACCTTTTCTTACCGACTGAATGTAACATTGAAAATTTCTTTACTATCAGAAGTATAAATTATTCGAAATGGATATAAAGTATATTTCCAAGTACCTACAGAAGAAAATTCTATAAAAATTGCAATATTTTTGCATTAAAGTGGAAAAAGTGAGTAATTAGCCTGCTTTTTTGGCTTACCAGACATATAGGTACTGGTAAAAATACAACAAATCAATATGGTTACGTGATAGAAAATTGTGTAAATGTGTATAACTACATCTACAAAAAAAAATATTAGATACAGTGATCCTTCTCAATAGTTCCGCAGAATGAAACAAGGGGAACAGCTTTTCCAGGAAATGCTGTTCCCCCACCAAAGTCCGTATAAAATTTCTTTACGCCTAGATTCAGAATTTTTACTGGAGTTCAATAATTTATGATTCTGTCAAAATTAAAAATTTTTCAGGAGCGTCAAAACAAGTAAGGGGGTCTAAAAATAATAAAGTGACTTAAAAATTTAAATTACTATTTATATTACATTGTATTATACAATTACATTGTACTATTTATATATATATATATATATATATATATGCCGCTTCATAACGACTGTCGTCGTCTTTCGGCTCCCACTTTCCACACTTCTCGATGTTGCCACTGATCCGCGACTAGTCTCCGACATCTCATTGCGTCTTCGACCCCTTCACTCCAACTTTTTCGAGGTCGGCCTCTCTTGCGCCTTTCTATGGGTGTCCATTTAAATATTAAATTGGGCAAACGATGTTCCCCCATTCTTTGTACATGCCCATACCAAATCAACTGTTTTGTTTCTATAGTTTCTATGATATTTTTCTCATTTGCTACGCCCATTAGCTCCCTAATACTTTGGTTCCGAACCATGCCACGTCTGGATACTTTTGCCGCCCGCCTCAGAAAGTCCATCTCGGTCACCATAAGCTTATGCTAGGTACTTTCCGTTAATTGCCAGACCTCCGAACCATATGTTAGTATACTTTTTATCATAGAATTGTATATTTGCAGTTTTCGATTTCTGGTGATAGTATTACTCCACAGGATAGAATTTAAAGCATTTATCGCTTTTTTTGTTTGAGTAATTCGGGATTTTAGTTCGAGATCTTGTGTGCCATTCTGTTCTATATTAATCCCAAGATATTTGACACTCGCAGTTCCCCTTATTACATCACCGTTATCTAGCCTTAGATCTTGTAGCTCGCTATTTATACATAGATAAGATGTTTTTTCCATATTTACTTCTAAATATTTACTTCTACTATTTATATTACATTGTAATATTATGTACAAAACTCTAGAGTCTAGTGATTTACGTTTAATATATGCATATACACAGATATTCATAATTAATATACATAATTATTCTATGCGCGTATAATGTTGCTTGTAAACAGTATTGAACTTAGGTATATAATCATTTAATGATATACATATCATTTTCATTGCAATCATCTATTTATGTACGCAGTTAACAAGTTTATTTTATTGCATTTTATTATTTAAAATCTAGTTAAAAAGTATTGACTATTGTGTAACATTTTTCTTTTACTGATTATCTCCTCATAAAATATTGCAAGACTACGCTCGCTTCTCTAAATGTTTTTTCATAAAATCATAATTTTTGTTTTGTATAAACAAATCAGATTTTTTTATACCTGATGTATCTCTAACTGTTTAAAACTGAATACACTAATTGATGCATATCAACGATGCAGTGGTACAATATAAGTAGTGCTGACTAGTTAGTCGAATAATGATGTTACAAACTTAAGTTGTCTTACTATGTTTATTTCATTTAGGTAATTTTTCTTTCACTTAATATAAACAAAACAAACTTTTTGATTCTTAGCTCTTATAAAATAAATATTATAAAATTTATAATAGGTGGTAAAGTGGGGTAACGCTCGAGTCCCAAACTGGGGAAGCGGAACTATTGAGAGCGGAAATATTCAAGATTTGCACTGTAGTACTAAAAATTATGCCTAATATATTTTTAGAGACAGTTTGTATTCGTCTTTACGTCTTAAAAGGTAGACTAATATACTAACATATTAACTCAGAAGTTTAGCGTTCTATTTGATCCAAGGGTGTCACTAAGGCGGAGAGGACAGGGAAGAGCTGCCCTCTAAAGGTTCGATAAAATTGCAAAAAGACCCAAGAAGACTAGAGTTTAATTAAATAATGTTGTTTTTAAAGTTATTTAAAAAAAATACTTATAATTTTTTCTTGAATTAAAAAAAAAAATTTATCTATAGCAGAAATTCTCAGTATTGCTAAATTTCTTTAGAATAAATTGTTGGAATAGCTATACTTTCACTCTATTTTCGGTTCTTCAACGTCATATTTCCTTTTCTTTCACTCCTGCTGTACAATCCCAACAATTAAATTTCCATGCATATACATATGGAAAATAAAAAAAAAAATTTTAACAAAATACAAATTTACAATCTACATTTTTAGTTAACTATTTGGTGAACATTTTTGAAAATGAGTGTAACACACTAAAAATGTTGGTATAAAATGATGGTAGATGCAAGAAGTACAGTCATGAGTCATCAGCTGATGCAGTAACCAATGATAAATGATCCTCTACTTTGACAGGGTCATCCATTGCAAACGTGTTTACGTGCCCTAGAACTGAACTTAAAAATCCACATTCACAAAAGATTGCGTTTTATGTATTGTTGTATTTCGTTCGTCAACTGGTATGCACGATGTAAACCATCACCAGGTATAAAAATAGGTGCCTACTGGATGATAATACCGTTTGCTTTATAGTGGGAATAAAATAAATATATTATTTTCACTGAAATTATTTGTTTTCGAGAAAATTGATTTATCTGTGTAGTAGGAAATTTAGATTGTTTTAAACCATAACCAAAAAAAAATAATATTATGGCCCATGAGAGGATCGAACTCACGACCTTCGCGTTATTAGCACGACGCTCTAACCAACTGAGCTAATAGGCCAGTCATGTGTTCAATATTTTTCAAAAATGAAGAGGAGCTTAATTGTTTAAGCATTTAAAATATTGAATAAAAAGTAGATATCGTAGCAGTAGATAACGTGATTGTTCAGAGTATTGGTGGTATTGTCTTATGTTTGGGTATAAATCAAGTAATACAATATAATTTTGTAATCATTACGGGTAATAATTGGGACGATCGTGTTGATCTGTCCGGTCCTAAATAATAACAAAATATTTATTTCGATACGTATAAAAAAAACTTTAAGATAAGTCAAATATAATTTTGTTAAAATAAATATAAATAGTATTTTCCCATTATTATCAGAAATAACTTGGAATGTACATTTTTCTCAATGTTTACGTAAGTGGATTGGGAGGCAAAAAAATCTATTATTTCCTGACCAAATAAAAACTGATCATTAAAAATATCATTTATATTTCTCTTTATGTATCGCTTTCAATGCCAGGGGATCTGTTTTAATGTACGCCTCGATAAGTATATTTTCCAGCTTTAAGTAAAACCACATATTTTCAAATTTTTAGATGATATCAATGTGGCCTCAGCACTTTCTTTCGTGCTATATTTTGTAACCAAAATTTTTGCTATGATGGAAGCGCCGAGGAATATATTAATTTTGATCGGATCGATTCCATATGGAGAGCTTTCTTTAATAAACAAATCATATTTCTTTGAATTTGTTTAAAATTTAATAATTATTTGACACAGACAACATATTATATTTCATAAATATAATTGATTTTCACCCTAACAACTGTTATTATTACCCTTCTTGCACCATCCTCTTCGAAATCTATTTACATTATTTCTAAAATGGGTTTTAGTTATCCTCTTTTGGTTGGAGTTATACTAACAAATACTTGAATCGTAGTAAAAAGTCTAATTAGAATAGGTGATCTGAGCACCATTCTCACGGACAGTGTCATTCCGAATTACTTTGAATGGAATTTCTTTTATTGAATTCAGTTCAGAAGCCAGTGTCGTGTTCGTAGAGCACGTGCTGTTTCAACGAACGTAAAAAGCCTCTCAATCACCTTAATCAAGTTCCACATGTGAGGCCCTAAAGCTGCCAGCTTGCTTGTATATGTGGGGCCCCAAAGGATGCGAGGCTAAGGGTGGTCGCACACTTCGTCCATCCTTTGCTCTGACTGAACATTTCTGGTTGGAAAAAATTTAAAATAATTTTGGTTGACTTCAAAAATGTTATTTTTCTTTTGTTATAAGCAAAATTGGTTAAAATAATACCCGACCAGGGTCCAGGGTACCATCTGATAATATGGATTGCCACAATCGGCGCTATCTCCTGAACTGATTTCAATAAAAATTCTATTTTAATTAATTTGGAACAAAGTGCGCTCAGAGCGCCTGCCCTCTAAATATCTATATCAAAATTTTGACATCTTTACTTTAATCGTTATCAAAACGATTTACTTCATTCTTTTTTGTTTCAGATATGCCAACAATACGTACGTATAATCTACACCAAACGCCGCTTGGCCACGTATCACGGCACTTACCTACTGTACATTCTGGTGGATAATGACACAAACTAAGCAATAATATGTAATAATAAGGAGCTGCACGATCTATCCACACGGTAATCCATCATTTTGGTGCTGGGCGTCTGTCACATTGTGCTCGTGTGCCACTTACCATTTGTTTTTGGAGGGAACAGGGAGCGTCGCGGACGGTTGTAACCGGGGGGATGAATGACGGTGGTGTTTGATGATGATCATGTTCTTGTGTTTGCTCCCTGACTCACCACCATCAAGTGTACAGTAGCGGTGTTCACTGACGATGAACATGGCTGAACAGTGTGTACACAAATAATAATGGGTAAACTTTTCATACATGACTGCACCCATTGTCGCGGAGCTTTATGAATCAACCGATATCTTACCAATAAATACACATGCTGCTCCTCTACTCTATAGCTCTGTGTATGGACGGACGGCGATGGAACAAAAGAGCCACAACAGATTAAATCGACATCACCAAGCAAGAGAAAAACATTGAAGAAATAATAAAAATATTGTATATGGGGTGGTTTTTTTTTTCATTCATTTACAAAAGACGCAACATGTATTAATGATATATAAATCAGTCCAACTGCAGGTGGAGGTATTATGAAAATTAAAACAAGGAGTCGACAGCCTGCAAGGTTATTAAAAATAACTTATAAAAAGTTCCTTTTTACTCGACGCGTTTCGATCAATTTATGATCATTTTCAAGAGATATATCTTTTTTGGACAACCATTGTCGAATAAATTAAATAAAATAAAAATTAGTCGACTTAGAAAAAGTAATCATGTAAGTTGTATTGTAACAACAAAAACTCGTCAGAAAGTAAAATTTTAATTTTCCAAAAAGGTTAAAAACCATAATTGTAATTCGCTGTTATTACAATTATGGTTTTTAACCTTTTTGGAAAATTAAAATTTTACTTTCTGACGAGTTTTTGTTGTTACAATACAACTTACATGATTACTTTTTCTAAGTCGACTAATTTTTATTTTATTTAATTTATTCGACAATGGTTGTCCAAAAAAGATATATCTCTTGAAAATGATCATAAATTGATCGAAACGCGTCGAGTAAAAAGGAACTTTTTATAAGTTATTTTTAATAACCTTGCAGGCTGTCGACTCCTTGTTTTAATTTTCATGTATTAATGACTTTTTGATTTTTTTTTTTAAATAAAAATTTCTGTACCTAACAGAAAATTTTACCATATGATTTGATCTATTTTTAAATTTGCAATATTTAATATCCTTTCAATATAAACATATAGTATTAAAACCATGAATTCCAATTTTAGGTGACATAGTCACCAATAGGTCGCAGACAGGCTGGTGATATAATCACATAAAATTATATAATTCTTTTGCGCAATATGACGTGTTATAAAAAAATAACAAATCAAAGAAGAGGTATTTAATAAAGCAGAATAATTCTAAAAGTAAAATTGGATACGTATGGCAAATTTGCCTGCTTCCACCTACGATGAAAAAGGTTAAAAATTGTCCGCGTGACGAAATTAACACTGATTTTAATTGTTGTTTTTAAAACCATAGTATCAGTTCCGCCAAGCGGAAAAACGAGTAGCAACTTTAAAGTGGGGAAAATATTAGAGGAATTATCATCTCAGCTCATTAGTATCTTTAATTACAAAGTAACAAAAATAGCGATAAAAAAATGGATCTCCAAAATAGATCTTTAAAATCACAATTTGTCTCACATCAGGTGGGCTGACCATTAGAGATTAGTAAGCTGACTTCTAGTGATAAAGGTGCCTAGTTCGATTTCTAGTTGAACTCTCATAGTTGAATGCGGGCGTGTGTTTAATTAAAAAATTTGACTCTTATACACATCGCAATGGCTAAGACTAAGTCCTAAAAAAATTTTATAATTTTTAGTATATAAATTCTAGTCTTCAAAACTTTGTGGTCAAGTATTACCAAATAGCTTTTATTTTTTTCTTTCCGGTAAGCTCTCCAATCCTTGATTTTTCCTCAGTTGTAAACATTCGAGTCGTCGTTATAAGATGCCGAAGGAGACTAGTGACTTTCCTCTTTTACAAAACTCTCGGAACAGAAGAATGGAATTTATAAAGTCACAGCTGAATTTATTTAGAAATCATATAGTCATTAAAAAATTATCAAACTGAATCGACTGAGACTCAAACCTAGTATTTTTAATAACCAATTAACCGCCTTAGGTACCATTAAGCTACCGATTCCTATTTAAGATTCAGTGGCAGGGGCGTATACAGCCGAGCCTCCTGGGGCGGGGGCGTCACGCGGAAAATAATAGGACTAAAAAAATTTCTGAATCAAAATTAACAAAAAATTTAACCGATAACCGATATGGTGTTTAAAATTAAATAATATCTAGTGTATATTTTTAATTCTCGGAGGGGGGGGGGGTCATGACCCCTTGACCCCCCCCCCCTGTATACGCTCTTCTTCAGTGGTGCTCCATTTTGATAACGAACCAATCACATACATTACTCTGTTAAAATAAACCAAAGTGTACCTACTCATGAAAATTATGTAAGTGCGAGAAACCCAGCAAACAAAACAATATAAATGTAGTAAGGATAAAAGAGTTTACTTTGTAAAACAAAGAAACAAACAATCAGCTACCTAAATACGGTAAGTGTTTATAGCTCAAGGACTTATGGAGCTTATTTGGTGATCCAATAATATCAATTATAAAATTTTCTAAGTCATTTTACGTATTATATTGTTGGATACCTATGTATGTATATTTGCGAAATCTAATATTAACTTGACTGTTACTGTAATATGTACATGGGTAAACACAAATATCCCCAAACAATACTTGAACAGTGAAAATCCCACAATATTCAGGAATGTATCCAATATTCGCTACTACAACATTTTCAAAATGTTATTCAAATAGAAATGTGAATTTGAAAATGTTACGCAATACATATCTACAGAGTTATAGACGTTATTAACATAAAGCACCGACAAATTGAAAAAGTGTGTAATATTTTTCTTTAAAGATTCATGTTTTTCAAGTACGTTGCAATGTTTAGTGAAAAAATTAAAAAATTAGAAAATATAAGAAGCTAAAGTTGTTCCACGAATTGGACAAAAATAAAAAATACGCTGCCAATGCACAGTGGCACACAGCTTCCTCGTACTCGTAAAAGACTTTAAAACAGTATTCTACCAAATATATATACCGCGAAATTATATTTTCGCCTTAAAGTTCATAAAAAATTGTTGTAATTCAAAATGCTTAAAGTCTAAATTATAAAATAGTAGTAAAAGTATTTTAGAAACTAACCCCCAAAATGCTTTAAAAATTTGAGCGAAGTGGGACTATCAGATATTGACATTTAATGGGATTTCATGGTAGCGTCGTGGATACTGTTACTTCGAATGCAATCAAATTTGTAGGGAACCAGGCCGCATAATTTCTGACAATTTCATAAAAAAGAATTGAATAGTTCAGAAGTTATGCCACTTGGTGCAATTTAGTATAATATGTATTAATGAAATGACATGGTAGCGGCGTAGCTACCGTTAGTCCGATTTCGATTAAATTCATAGGGGGTCATTTAGGAACCAAACTGCATAATTTCTGAAAGTTTCATTAAAAACAATCGAATAGTTCAGAAGTTATGCCACTTGGTGCAAACTGGCGACACAGAGACGGACAGACATCAAACCAAAATTGTTCAGGAAGCTCTAAAACGTAAATTGTGCGTAAAAATATTTGATTTTGGAGGGAAAAAATTTTTTATATTTCAAAAGTGATCACAATGCTTCCGCTACTTTAGTAGTCTCGGAAGTAATAAAAATAAAATATGTATAGATCCTTTCGATTGTTCTTTCAGTGGAAAATTCATTCTAGAAATCCTACTATTCCCTTTCATTTCTCAGTTCAGTTGCAAACGAAAATCACTCCCGTTAATTTTAGTGGACAATTTTAGTAAACTTGCTATAACAAGTTTGTCTGCTTATTATTATAACCATAACAAGTGTTTTTCAATAGCCATGAAAACTTTATATGACTTCATTCCGTTAGTTTTCCCGATTAATTTACACAAAGACAAATGTAACAAAAAACTTGGGTTTTTGATGAAGGTATTCAAAAATTTCAAAAAATTAGCGATTTATTTAAGCGGCTCATCAAGTATAATATTCCCAGTTCGCAGTTTTTCTTAACACATTTAGATAAGTATCGATGTAGTTTCTCTAAGAAGATGGCTATACGAACACTTACTTTTCAAACTCTAATCGGCCACCACTTCCCTTACTGTCCACCCATATCATACAGTTAATTGTAATTTACGAAAATAAAATATTGAAAATAATAATAATGTAAATGGTATTAATTATCAAAGTAGATCGGCTGGGACTCCAATTCAGGATATCTTGGTAACTAGCCAAGTGCCTTGTTCCCTGGGTCACACGATCTTTGTTCGGGATCTACTCCAGTTCAGTAATCATTCAATTGCACATATATTGTTCTCTTTGATGCGAGAAACAGTTATTTTAATTTCAAATATTCAAGTGTTCAAGTTTCAACTAAGCTGAAATACTAATGTTTAAGTACGAACAACGGTTCTTTCACAAGCTCTCGATAATATTTGAAATTAAAGTAAATGGTGTTGACAAGAAATCTCAGAATCCCATTATTATCAATAAAGCATGATAGTGGAAGCGCCAGGTCAATAAGTCTTGGGCCAAAGCAACAAACACAAAACAAATATTTAATAGTCCAATAGCACTAATTTTAAGCCCTATCTCACTAAACATTAATTTTAGAATAGACGTGAATTAAAATTAGAATAGTGTGAATTTTTGTGAAAAAGTGAATTTTTGAGTGCGCGTTTGGAGCACTGTATTTTTTCACCTGTATAAGATAGATAGGTACTTTTGTGGACTTTTTTTGTAGAGAATTCGATTTTCTACAAGAAAGGTCTTAACACTTTTTAATGTATCTATCACCGTTTTCGCTACGTAAGCGGTGAAAGGTCAAAAAAAGCTATTCATGAATGCTTAAACAGTATAAAAAAAACATTTCAGGGAGTTAACATTTTGCACAAATGTTCTCCTCGGCAATCCCTACAAGAATCTCTTTTTAAAAAATTTTTATTTCTATTCTAAAATTACTGTATAGATAAAATTTAGTGCTATTAGACTACAAATTGAAATTATTTCAGTTATCTATTAGTTGCAGATTTTTGACTTGTAAACAGATTGCGATATTCAGGCACAGTAAAGTCCAAAAAACTTTGAATAAATAATATGAAACTCACAACTTACCACAGTTTTTTCGGGTTTATGTTAAACAAAACGCGGGAATTGAACATTGTTGAAACGATATTAGAAGTAAGTAGTTGTGTAGCGTAGTATGTATGTGAATTGAAAGCCATGAACAAACAGGATGAAAGCACAACAATGTCTGTCTGTCAATCCAAATATACAACATTTATTGACGGTGTTCGGTGACATGATCTGTGAATAGATTGAATTTTAATTGAATCCTCGTGTTTAGAGCTATTATATGTGTGTATATGTACATACATAAGTATGCAACATGTATATGTGTTTGTGTCCATGAGCATGGGTGTTAAGCTTTTTCTCGAATAACTAAAAATTAAGTAATCGAGAGATACTGTTATTGCATTTCAGTGTTGCTTAGTCAGCTTAGTGATGAGCAAATGCAAGACCAAGTCCATCAAGTCTTAGTCTTGGTCTCGGTCTTGCTAGAGCAGTTTGAGTCTTGGTCTTGCAAAATGCAGTCTTGGTCTTGGTAATGCTAAGAAATCTTGCAATTCCTTGCATTTATTTTATTAGCGAATTTTTTCCTTCTAAAATCAGTATTTTCACTCTTTACGTTCCTAAAAAATTTGTTGTTCTGTGACTGCCTCTCTGCCCACCTGAGTATCCGTAAAACCTTCCAACGCGGAACTTCGGAACTATTCGATTAATTTCGATGAAATTTTCAGTACTTCTAAAATCTAATATAATTCAACGCCGATATTTTATTTACTATTCGACCAAAAAGTTTTGAAGGTAGTTGAAAGCATTACACTGATTTATGACAGCATCACATATTTTTAATTGCAAGTATTTAATTCGAATTTTTAAAGAAACAATTTTTAATATTGCTTTAAAAAGCTTCAGCATTAATTATACTTTCAAATTATTTAAATAGTTTAGCAAGAGTCTTGCTTTTTCCTTGTTTTTGTCTTGGTCTTACTCACTTGAGTCTCGGTATTGGTCTTGCAGCCATACTTATAGTCTTGGTCTTAGTTTTGCTCTTCGTATACATGGTCTTGGTCTAGAGGTCTTTAAACCTCTACAGAGGTTTAAAGATAGGAGGCGACAAAATAAACGCCACTTTGATTTCTTTTTCTCTAACGTAGGGATGAGATAAACTGCTATTCTGCGATCGCAGTTGCGACTGCGACTGCGACTAAAGAATATCTGCGATTTTAAACTGCGACTGCGATTTTTAGTTGCGACTGTTATTTTTAACTGCTACTGCGATTTTTCAAAAAAAAATGCTATTGGACGTAACGTACTAGGTAGATGATGTTAACATAGCAGAGACACAGTGATGATCGTATAATTATGAGTAATATAGATTGGATAAATGATAATTTATTAAATCAAGTGCTTACCTTAATAACTGTTGGTTTTTGTAGGTATTATTTTAATTATGGATCATAACGAAATAATGTTCAAATCAATTAACTATTTAGTAACTTATTTAATATTAACATGAATAAAATAATAATTATAATAATAATAATACATAAGTAAATGTTTTAATGGGTAACTTTCTTTAAAATTTCAAAATTTGCATTTAAAAACAAGACACTTTGCACTTTTTTAGCTGTTAACCGTGTACGTCTATCGTTATACAACATACCGGCCTTTGAAAATAGTCTTTCACATGGTACGGATGTGGCAGTCGCGCAAAATTTATCCTGCATTACAGAACTTAAATGAGGATAATTGTAATTATTTTCGGCCCACCACTTTAATGGATCTTTTTTACGGTCAAGAATATCTTCGTCGAGGTATCGTTGAATTTCGACCAAAGCTCGAGAATTTGCACTGCTTTTGCCTCGCGAATTTGATTTAACTTGATCGTCAATAAAATTCCATACTGAGCAATTATTAGAATTTGAAGACGTAGTGGCAATTTCTTCTGTAACATGTTTTTTATGTTGCTCCATAAAAATTATTTTTTTTGAAACAGCCTTAATTAAAATATTTTTAGCCGTTTCTGCAGCTTCTCGGTTTTGAAAGCCAACATCTTTAAATCGTGGGTCTAAAAATGTACAGATTGCTAATACCTCGTGAAATTCAATTTGTCCTAATCTGTCACTTAATCCAGTTTGTAATTTGTTTAATACAACTAGAATAACAGGATCGAATATCTTGTTTTTCAGTTGAGTACAAATTTTCAGTAAGCCGTTTGTCATTATAATGACGAAGGAACCTACGGGATATTTTTCACCGCTTATTGTTTTGGTGACGTCTTCAAACGGTTTTAATATTTCATAAAGTTGTCGTATCATCTCCCATTCATTTGTTGTTATTACTGGTAAGTCTTTATTAACAATTGCAATCGTACTGCGAATTGCTTCTTGTAGTTCTAAAAATCGCTCCAGCATGTAAAATGTGGAGTTCCATCGAGTAGGTACATCTTGAATAATTTTTTTAGGTTGATCAATACCTTGCCGTTTTTGATAATTAAGTAACTTTTCATACTCTAATGAACTACGTTTAAAGAAGGATACAATGTTTCTAATTTTAATCACTAACTGGTCAACATATTTCAATGCGTCTTTCACAATTAAATTTAAAGTATGCGCAAAACAACCGAATTGTTGCCACTGAAGTTCATTTTTAATTGCATTTTTTATATTGGCTGCATTATCAGACACTGCAAGTAAAATTTTATTTTCTAGTTCATAAATTTGCACTATACGTTTCAGTTCTAAACCAAGATTTCTACTTGTATGCGATCCCGTCATACCACTACACTCTAAAAGCACAGAAACCAATTCAAAATCTTTTAAAAAATGTACCGTAACACCAAGAAAACTTTCATTGTTAATAGAGGTCCAACAGTCTGTTGTTAAGCAAACACTATTAACAGATTTTAAATATTCCCGCACATCATTTTTACACTGCTCGTACAACGCCGGAATCAATGTTTTCGAAATGTGGTGTCTGCTTGGAAGTTGATAAGCTGGATTCAAAGCTTGTACGAATTCTTTAAATCCTTTATCTTCTACTATGCTAAATGGTTGTAAATCGATAATAAAAAGCTTTAAAAGTGCATCGTCTAATTTCCTTTTGGCTGTTCCAGATTTTTTTTTCGTTAGAAACGCAGACATTTGCTCCTGTCGATTTTTTATTTTAACATTCGATGCAGCTTCTGCAACAGTCTCCCGTTCAATTGCTAATACCGGAGTTACTACCACAGGTTCTTGTGATGACCTCATTTGTACAGAATTTTCAGCCGTGTCGGCCTGCTGTTCTGGGTTTGATTTAATAAAATCTAAAGATATAGTCGGATGTTTCCTCTTGAAATGGTATTTCAAATTTGTTGTCGATGTTCGATAAGACAATTTTGTTTTACATATGTTACATTTGGCATATTCTTTATCAATTATAGAATAAAAATTCCAAACTGGACTAGTTTTTCCTTTGACATAGTTTCCAAGATCCATTTTTTAAAAAAAGTTACCGATTGTTGCTTTGAATTTCACAATAATATGCGAACACTTGAAGTTTAGAAACGATACTGATATTTTTTTAGAAAATTTTAAATAAAAAAAAGGAATAATACAATTGGTAGGTAATTTAAAACTAATAAAATGGCATATATTTTAAATATTTGGGAAATTTACAAATATATCTGCGATCAATATGTTTTATATTGCTCAGTTTTTGCTTTTCTCCAATACTGTAATAACATTATAAATAAGTAATTCCATGAATTACATGAAATAAATTTTTAACAATAATCCTTAAAAATTTCATGTTTTGGTAATAAAAAAATATTGGTGCTTAAGAAGACATACGAAGCATCTTATATTTTATATTATGTATAATTTACGTATACACAACGAAGACGAAGGGTAGTTTTCAGTTTAATATGTATGTACCTATAGTCTTGTATTAGGTACAAAGTACAAACTACAAACATGATACAAAATATAGATAGCAGTCGCAAGTCGCAACATAAGCAAACATCATAGTGATGTAGCTCTGGTCCAAAACTAAAAAAAAACGATAAACCTGGTGACAACAATCAAACACGCCTGCATACCCATCTCTAAAATATCCAAATGTGTATATACAATTGGGTGATACCAACAAACTCGTTTGGTTCATAGTTCCCATATCTATTATGTAACACTGTATTATACATGTATACACTTTTCACATTCATTCATTGAATATTGACTATTCTTTCACTATTCAACCTTTTCATCAAACTCTCTCTCCGCTATGCTGTGTGTATATGGTTGTCTTTAAATTCCAAAAATTGATTAATGAATTTTCATAAAACTAGTGAGAGTACGAATTGAAAAAAAAACCTCAATAGATTTAAATGGAATTTATTCATTCTGTTCTATTCTGTCGAGGGGTAGAACAGAAAATAGCTCTAAAATCAATCTCAATTAAAATTTTTATCAATTATTTGAAAATATTTTTTTATTTTGTTTTTAATAACTAAAAATAAATTATCTTTATTTCAGAAAAAAATATGCACTGATAGCAAACGTTAAAATAATTTATTTGAAGAACAAACAATTCATCAACTGGCCCATTAGCTCAGTTGGTTAGAGCGTCGTGCTAATAACGCGAAGGTCGTGAGTTCGATCCTCCCATGGGCCAAATTTTTTTGGTTTTCTATTTAAAAATTAAATTCGGTACATTCAAACGTAACAAGAGTATAATATATTATTTGTGTGTTAGATAACCGAACTTCAAATAGGTTTACAGGAAATAAACGATTTAAGTAATTTTTTATCGGACATCACATAGTAATAAATAAAAAATTAAATCAGGTTTTATTTAGAACGCTCGCATTTAAAAGAAAGGAACCGACTTTGTGTATCTACTTGAATGCAAGAACAATTGGTTAAAGATAATGATAATTACTTAAGTATACTAAACTGCTTAAGGAATAATATTTATACTGTTAAAAATGTGTGTAAGAAATCTCCACTAATTGTAAAATCTCGTAATTAAAATATCGGTATGGTTACTATTAATATCCCATAACCGGAACGGGGAACATCTAACACGAAAAGTGATCAGGGGCATTATCAGGGTGGTAAAATTGTGGAGGCAGCAAATATTTGTGTAACAAACCAAAAAAAGGAAAAAAACCGTAAGTAAAGGCTAAGTCTATATGTGCGTTAAGGCTAGGGTTAGCATCTATTGCTCACAGAGTACCAGAGACGACATTGCTATCTCTATACTACTGAAACCAGTGTAACCAAAAAAGGATAAAAAATTTGTTATATATGTTCACTGATTTTACTTTGTATTTGTGTGATCTGTCTTGTGTGTGTGAATGATCTACGGTGTGCTGCGTGGTGTCGCATACGTATATATAATACTATACATACGCATGTATGTGGCATCGTGGGGGCTGGGGGGGGGGGGTAGTTCTAACAATGCCAATAACAATCAAAACGTGATCAAAACAGTTGACCCACACTCATCCACTGCTACTAGGTAATCTAACTTGCTCAGAACTGCACACTGCAGATTATACGATAGAAATAGTAGTGCCGGTTCTGTATTCTGTGCTATTCCTCTTCAAAAAATCCTCTAGGAATTGTAAATTAAATTTTTTCTGTCAATTACTAATTAATTTACAAAAGATATTGAGATTAAAATAAAGTTTAATGATTAGGTAGAAAAAAAGAACTATGAAACATTTTTAAATAAAAGTTTTCACCTCTATATTTATAGAGATTACATGGGATTTTTTATCAAAAAAACATTGGCCCATGGGAGGATCGAACTCACGACCTTCGCGTTATTAGCACGACGCTCTAACCAACTGAGCTAATGGGCCAGTTGTAATCAGTCTGAACAATAAACTAATTCAGTTTGTACTCCAAATAGTGAATTCTTCAAAATACATAATATAACCATTTTTATACATAAAATGTTGCCGGGAATTCACACTAGAGAAAATAACATGCCTTGTGATTCAGCAAATCCATCAACTAAACAACCAATAGAGTTATTTAATCCGATCAAGTTGAAATGACACTTGAGTGACGTTTTTGCACTAAGGAGGGCGGTGTCTTAAATTTGAATGATATTTAATATTAGTGAGTAAATATGACCACCGATTTCTATTCAGAGATTAGTTTTTGAATGAAATTTTTGCTTAGTCATTACAAAAGCAGTCAGAGACACCATTTTGAAATAACTAATCGATATTATAATTTAACCATTTATTTTAGGTTTATTTGGTATAGGATGAATATAATTTCCAATTATGTAAATATTTACAGATAAATAAAAAAGCGAAAACAAATAAAAAAAATCTAGTATCGTTTTAAAAGTCTTAATGGACGTATTGCCTGTTTATTTGCAATAAAATAGAATTAAAAATACTGTCAGTATTTATATATACATTCAGTGTGGAAAGTCTGCGAATTTACACAAGTTTTTCTTTAAGTTATAAACCATTGTATACTGTTCGTTTCACACGAGATTATAAAAGTTACTAGAGAGAGCATACAGTGTGTATTTGTTCCTACATCACATACTAGCGAGTACCCGGCATGCATTGCAAAGCCACTCAAAGTGAGTGTTTGTGTTTTAATTCTATTTATTAAAGTGCTTTCTATTTATTAAAGTATTTATTTCTATATTATTCAATATAGAATATTTTTTGTTCTTCCATCTGGTGTGTATATGAATAAGTTTCCAGATGCTTGAACGGGCTCAATAAACTAAATGAAACGATTAGCGCACCATCTATTGTAATATGGTTGTACTAATTCAGAAACCTTCGCGAGCGTGCGCACAGCAAGTCATCAAAATTTCATTGCAGTCATATATGTATTTCATATATTTTGTTAACGAAGCAAAAACTTACCGTAGTTTAAAGGCACTTATAAATTCCATATTACAGATTTAATATTTTATGTTAGAGTTATTTAAAATTTTTACAAAAGTCACTACCAACACTCCCACCATATTTTATTTTTGCATACTATAAATAAAGATTTGTGAGTTAAAAAAGTTTTCGGTGAAACAAATGAGATTTCTTAAAAAAATAAAGAAAGTAAGAAAACAGAAGGCTATATGATTGGCGGAATTTACAAACGATAACTCTCCTAGTGATTTCTGAGATCTATAACTGCGTGTATGAATTTGCATCAGCTAACATGTTCAAATTCTCAAGGAAGTGAACTTATTCGGAGAAAGTAAACTGATACTACGAATTGAATTCAGGGGATTAATTGAAGAAAAGCTTATTGAAGTACGAATTTAATAGGTAACATCCAGAACACGTGCAAGAATTTCGTCAAATGTTCAATAGCTCTACGGCTGGTAGAGTTATTGCGCATACAATGAACTTTTTCCTAAAACTTACCTACCTAGTTTTATAGTGTAATTAGGTAAAGAAACACTTGGTACATATGGGTATTTTTGTAATAAATTTCATTTATTTTCTTTTATGTCGTTCTTCAATTGTTTTTCATTTTGTCATTTATTTCGTTTTTCTCTCGTAGAAAGTAGCAAAAAAAAGTAAGAAAGTAAACTATTCTAGGAAACATTTTAAATGTTGATAAGTGATTGATATACATCGCTACAATTTGCATATCGTTGGAAAATTGAAACGTATACAAACAAAGGTACATGATACTGATTTCATATATATGAAAAAAGTTGTTGAAAATTGGAACACAATAGTAGTACGAGTGTTAAGGAAAATTTGGTTGTGCTAGGCTTAAATCACGTTATGTATAGCATTTGTTTTGCGAGTATTGGAAACAGATCTAAAATTACTGGATCAGAAAAACTAAATAATTCCTCTAATGGAATAGCTTTGATATCGTTAAAACTTATGGCACATCTACACATGTAATAATTAGAAATCAACACACCAAAAGCTTTTTTTGGAATATTTTAGTCTATTTTATTCTGATATTTGCTATGTCCCACATTATAATTCCATTTATAATCTCATAAAATTGGATAAGATTATACAGTCCTTTATTAGTTCTGTAATTTAAAAAAAAAAAAAGTTGGAAAATTTTGAAAATTATAAATTTTTATTTTTTACGGTAAGATTTTACTTCATTACCTAAATTGAATTTATTATACACGATCAAGTGTCACCATTTCTTCAACTCTAGGATGTTCTAATTACGGTTCCATACCTTAAAAGAGAAAACGGAACCCCTATAAGACCACTCTCGTATGCGTCCATCCGCCTGCCACCGAGATTTTTCTCAAAAACTAGGTAAATTTTCATACTATACATTTAAGATCCGGTTAAACTAGTACGAACGATCGTACTATTGTCCGAAATGGTTATAAAACAACTGGATTACTTAAGTTAAACTCAGTCTAAGGACTATAATTTCTGAACAATAATAGTCAAATAGAATCTAGTTTTGTACAAAAATAAATACCTGTTTTAATTAATTTCTCGACACGTTTCACTCTTATATCAAGTACCATTATACGATTACTTTAAAAATTTTACAAGCATTTCGGGTAACGATAGGATCGCCCGTATTGTTCGGACCGGGGTTTTATTGTGTTCTTCGAATAATAGTTTAATTATGCATGTGTAGACGCACCATTATATTTCATTCTAGTCAAGTTCCTTCAAAAAAAAAAAAAAATTTAAAACACTTTAAAATACTCATTTTAAAGTACTTCGCTATAAAGCATCTGTTTTATTTCAAACATCTAGTTATTGCTGTCAGGGATTCGTTATTGGGCGTCCTTCTTAATAGAGGAAATACATTGCTCTACTTTTTTTTTTGTAAATTGAAAATTAAACTAATATTTTAACTGTTACCTTTAGACTAGTGTTTTTGTAACATTTATGGGAAAATAAAACAGTATTTTTTTTTACAGGAAAAAGTGGACTTATTATCATTTGTGAAAAAACGATTAACATCATAAGAACACATAAATGTGAACTAAGCGGCTAGCAAAAATGATTCTTTTGCAATTGAATTCTTTTGTATGATATAGACGTCAATCTATTCGAAGGAAATCGAAAAAAAGTATCCCTCATATGAATTGTTGTCATTCGACAGCCTAATAAATCATCGCAATATCAAACAAAATATATAGTCTGAACATCTCCACCCCCTTGAATGTTCTTTACAATCATAATGGTTATTCATGTACCATTAATACAAGAAGAATTAATAATAAAGAATTTTTTTATGCCCTATTTTTATGTACATTATTATAAAAATCATTACATTCCCATTCACATATTTCCTGAAATTCATCCGAAAAAATGTCACGTTATCCTTAGGGAGCAAAATGTTGCTATTAGAATATCTCTCTTAATATAATTCGACGATAGAAAAACTAATTTATTTTCAGTTAATTTTGCAAACTTTTCTTGTCGATAAAACGTCACTCAATGTCGTGGAATATTGGTACCTACTATCATCGTTAGAAATAGTTGCCGAAAATTCTTCGTTAAATTGTTATCTACTGTGTATAAACAGTATGCTGGTCGAATGTTGGTGATCTTAAAATATTTGTTGTTCAGAATTTACTGTGCACTGGCAAAGGTCTTTGAAAGAGCTGATTTTACAAAATCAGCTATTCTATATATAGGTACAGCATATTCTTTTTTTATGCGGTGGGTAGGGATCGCATAACAAAAATCACACAAAAGATACTTAAAAACTTCATAAACAGCTATAAAAAACTATATTTTCTGCAAGGTGCTGATTAAATGCTTAAAAACAATCAATAAGTAAATTTAATAGATTTGAGCGTTACTTTATGGTATTCCATATTTGATATTAGTAAATAAAAACACTTTGCTTTGCAAAATACCACTTTTATTGTAGCTCGTGTTCGCTAGCACTTTTTATAAATTTAACAGTTTTGAGTGTTAGCGAATAAAAGTGGTATTTTGTAAAGTAAATTGTTTTTATTTACTAAAATCAATAAGTAACTTTATCGAAAATTAATGTTCAAATTTCTTATTAAAATTTCTGGATAGTGTAAAAATTATGAGTCCATGTTTAAATGCACGTTCAAGTGGTTCAGGTGTATATAGTTTGATGTGATTTTTGAGTTCTATACGAAGCTAATTGTATCTTTACTGAAAATATAAATATTACGTGTAAACATTACTAAATGATTATAAAATAAAGACGAATAATTAAATGGTATACTTCTACATAATAGGTATTTATAATTTTTATCTAATATACATATTTAAAAAAAAATATATTCAAATGTAGTTACTATAACTAAATTTCTTCTTCATTTTTTTCAAATTTTAATCGAAAACTTTGGTAAAGTTACGTGTATGTACAATACCTGTTCTAATATGGCACCAGTTTCCTAGTACCTAATCAAAAACAATTTTTCTGTCAAACAGAAAAAACCCTCTTTGACTATAAGATACATGAAGATACAATTAGCTCGGTATAGAACTCAAAAATTAAATCAAATTATATACACTTGAACCACTTGAACATGGACCCATAATTTTGACACTAACCAAATTTCTCATTATTTAAAATTAAAATAGAATAAAAAAGGCACGAAATATCGCACAAAAAAAGACTACATAAAAACAGTTTTGGCTGTACCTTAAATTAACTAAAAGTTTTATGATGTCGTTAACAAATGAAGCGAGTCTACAACAATATGTACAACCTTAAGTTATTATACACGGAGAGAAAATTCCTATAAAAATTACTGTGCTCAGCACTACAATCGACGTGTAAAAGGCGAACATATTAAATTCTGTAAGGTAAAAATATAAAGATTATAATTAATCATAAAAAATTTAAAGGATGGAATGTTCTTTTCGTAATATTATCTCCGTAAAATTTGTAAAACAGCACAGTAAAAAGTTCCATTACCGACAAAAAAATAATTTTTAATTGTGTTTATTAAAAAAATTACCATGCTAACATGCTAATAATAGAAAGAAAAAAACAGAAAGAAGGTTGGTTTTGTTGGGAACGCTGTAATGAAATGTACCTCAATCAGCGAGTTACATGCATGCTAGTAGTCAGTTGCTTTTACACTCTCTTAGGATGATGTCATCGTTTAATTCATCTTTTTGTTATTTACCTATCTTTAGTATATGTATTAGAATATATTGTTGGCAATCATTTTTGTATACATGTTTTTACAGGTACAGTGCAACCAATATAAGGTCGCGAGTCAGATGCGCAAATGAAAGAGTACGACAACAAGAATTAAACTATAATATACATGCATAAGAGTGTGATAAAAGTTGTGTTAGCACCACATTAAGTTTTACCATGCTAGCACATATTTTTTATTTTGGTCGTCGATAGCGCACGGATTATAGGGGAGCATGGTAATTTTTCTGAAATTTTCTCTACAAAAATTATAGGATTTTTCTCTCCGTGTAGTCACTCCGAGCCAGACTCCGAGGTCAAGTACATATTTAGCGTTATCAATGAACTTTTAAATACGTTTTAAATACAACGAAAAATAGTATCACACAAAAATTAGACATAAGTCCCAAGAATTTTCCCACCTTTACCCTTGCCATCGTTGAGACTATCTATAGAATATCTTCTTTTAAAATCGTCACTAAAATCTTGGAAACAAAATTTAATTTTAGGATCGTACCTACATATATAACATAGACCTTACATCATTAGCATAAATATTTTTGTTATACAGCCCCAAAAAAAAACTAGTTTAATGTTACTTTCGCTCTTATTTTATTTTGAAATTGCATTTTGTTTGTAGAAAGAAAATCATTAATCATATCAGTACAGGTACGAACGACCAACTTCTAACTATACTATCAATATTATTATTATATATGTTAGGCTGACAGAACGAAAACACTCATTGGGCGAAAAAATCGACTACAACACGTTGTCGTCCTTTAAAATTATCCATAACGCAAATTTCGCATCGTGGCTTTTATAATATTTTACCATTACGCAATTTTGACAATATGGTTATTAAGAAAAGTCATAACGCGTTATGGACGGTTAACTGATACGACGCACAGGATTGTTACTCGCCAACTGACTCAGATTCTGGATGTTAACTAAAAACGTTTCATTATGTTATTTGTTTATCGTTATAATAAAATTATTTTACAACATACTGAAAAACAGCATAGTTATTTTCCAACAATTAATATTTATATAATCATCAGTCAGTGTTGATGTTAATCAACTACATTTCTTATAGTTAACTAATTAATCAATTGATATTTTTTAGTAGACTAGTAGGTATATTCGTAACAAAATTATTCGTAAAAAATTAATTAAGTTGTAAAAAAACTTTTCAATTTTTAGTTATTAACTTACACGATCCAGTACAAAAAAACAGTGTGAACAAAATTGGTGCACGTAATCGTACGAAACAAGCAAACAAAATAATACAAATATTATTTGTATTTGAAAGTAGTTTTGCTTAAGAGTCTATTATTTGGGCGATTCTCGCGTGACGCACGGGACATTTTTGCAACAAAAACATTTTTTTTATAAAAAATGCAATTAATACTAAACAAAACAGAATGTCAATAATACGCAGAAAATGAATTACAATTTTTTGAGCATATTCTAATTTTTATCTGCAGTCCAGTACTCAAGATATAAGGCATAAACTCACGTGACGCACGGGACATCGTACGAAACGAAGTTTATGTCTTATATTTGGAGTACTGCATTTCAGATGTAAATTAAAATATGCTCAAAAAATCTTAATCCAGTTGCCCCGTGTTATAAACTTTTTGTTTTGTTTGTTATTAATTTCATTTTTTTTTAAAATGTTTTTGTTGCAAAAATGTCCCGTGCGTCACGCGAGAATCGCCCATTTAATAATAAAATCATGTTCTTATATACCATACCATTTATTTTTCTAGCCATAATCCTGCATAACAAAACAGGCAAAAGGAATCCAAAGGTACCTGTACCCACACATACATATTGCAATAAAATTTCCCTGCTATATTTTCTCATTCGTCAAGTGTGAAAAAATTTATAAATAGAAACTTTAAATACGTAAACGAAAAACGTTGTAAAATGATGTTTGTAAATTATATTTCAAAACACGTATAATATATGAATTTTTAAATATATATGTCGGATTTTTACAAATGGCAAAATACGAATTTAGGATTGTGGATAATTTTAAGAGGCCGCAACGCGCTGTGGTCGATTTGTTCGCTTAATGAACGTTTTTGTTCTTTATACACATATATGCATATATACGTACTACACTTGGTTATCAAAATTCGCGAACATCATCCACAACATTCTCCAGCTACTTTTCATTTATTGATTTCAAATACAAACACTACTGGCGTGAAGCGAATCCGATATCTACGTGTTAAGAACATATCTGATTCAATACTTTTGGCAATTAACTGTACCTATTATAATATGCATGGGGACATGTCTCGTATGTCATTATACGTATGTATTACAAATTGCACTACATATTGTTACTAGTTGTAGGTCATTTTCGTTGTCGTAAAACTTAATGCGATTTTAACTGCATTAAATTGCTTTTTTGTGAAAACTACTTTTCCTCCGCCACTATGCGATGTATTGTTTAATATTTAATTTGTTGATATTGTCGAAAATCAATAAAAATATTATTAGAAATGAATCTAGGTACAGGAAGTACTCGAGTTACGTCATCTTGAGCAACGTTAGACCGATGGTTTCAGCAGGATCAGTACCATCCACCGATGACCGTTGAAGAATTCTAACAATAAGACACTTTTGAATCTAAAGTAAGTTTAGGTGCCATTAAAGAACAGCCCCCGCCTTTCCTATAGGTAAGATTTGCAAGTATGCATTCTATTAAAGTTTGATTTATATTAAAATCATTTCATTCCACCAATATATTTAGGAAAACTTTGGGTTACAATAGGCCCGATTTACATTAACGCTCCACTCTCGGTACGATATCGCTACGCTCCCGATTCGATAAAATATTCTTACACAATAAACAATGAGTGTATTCACATCATCCAATGCCACTCCAATATCAATACAACTCAGGTAATATTTTATCGGAGCTATATCAGACTTGTTATGGCCTGTACCTATAGTGCAAACACTTTTTTGATTCTACTCCACTCCGCTTGCATTCAGTTGTTATGAAAAGATATTTGTATCGAACTGAGACCGAACTGGGAGCGTACCCAGAGCGACGAATAGAATAGAAAACGAATAGGTACCAGCATGATATCAGCACTGTAATGTGAACACAACAAGATTATATTAGGGCCAGGGTGGAGTGGGAGCGTACCGAGAGCGGAGCGTTAATGTAAATCGGGCCTTATTGATATGAAGAACAGGAGTCGGTGTGTTTTTTTTCTAAAATTAGGATACAATTTTTTTTTTAAAAAAAGAAAACGATAAACAAAAAAAGTTTAGGAACCAGTAATAGTACGGGAGGTACTGGCGCATGAATACCGAAAACTATTCCACCTCAATTTTTTTATGCGATCCTGTTGACATTGCCCTGCTGATGATATAAATGCATGTTGCCAGGGGGCAACCCGGGGCCATATTGCTTAAACCGGAAGTTGTTTAAACAATTGCAAGGAATTGTCATTTTTCAACCGGACAAATTTTTTTTATATTCTTTATTGAAATACAAACAAAAAAGGTCCTATGACTTTTCACGATCAAGTTAATATTTTTAGAGATATGAATTTTTAAAGATTCAATATTTTTCGAACCTTTAAAAATTCATATCTCTAAAAATATTAACTTGATCGTGAAAAGTCATAGGACCTTTTTTGTTTGTATTTCAGTAAAGAATATAAAAAAAATTTGTCCGATTGAAAAAATACTTAAAGGTATTTTAAAGGTAGGGGACGCATACTTGTGAGGGCGCGAAATTAACAATTAAAAAACAGGTATAAACAATGAAATTTTTTTAAATCTCTATTAAGGATATTATTAACTATTGTATAAAGAATTTAAAAAAAATATTATTTATATTTTATTATTTTTTCTTAATATATTTTTCATGGGTCAAAAGTACCCAAATTTGAGATTTTTCGAACTTTTAAAAATTCATATCTCGAAAACTATTAACTTTATCGTAAAAAGTCATAGGACCTTTTTTATTTGTATTTCAATAGAGAATATAAAAAAAATTTGTCCGGTTAAAAAATGACAGTTCCTTGCAATTGTTTAAACAACTTCCGGTTTAAGCAATATGACCCCGGGTTGCCCTCTGGCAACATGCATTTATATCATCAGTAGGGCAATGTCAACAGGATCGCATAAAAAAATTGAGGTGGAATAGTTTTCGGTACTCATGTGCCAGTACCTCCCGTACTATAAGTACGTTAGACACTATTTTGACATTGTTCCTCAAACTTACGTTGATTTGTTTCGTGTTTATCTAAATAAAACAAAAGAATACGAAAAAGATATCGGTTCGATAAATGAATGCAAAAAAATAAGTGAACAAACAAATTTCACATAAACAAAAGAATGCAAACAAAATATCTCATTCACAAAAGATCGAAAAAAATGTCACAAGAACAGAAGAGTGTGAACAAAATTCGTTATTTTAAGTTTAAATAAAGTTTTAATCAAAATTAAAACCTTTGCAGAACCTTATTTCTTCATTTTATATGGAAATATGCATGGAAAATAGTGCTTTGAATTACTTCGTGTCAATTTACAGCGCGTAATTCGGGAACTTAACATACCGTAAGTACTAGAATTACCTGTACATGAATTATAGTGTAATCAAGTCTGTCGGGCTTAACGCATTACATGCAAATAAGAAGTATTTTAATGTATGATATTAGTACCTCATATTGATAATAGAAAATAATATAAAATGCAAGAATAAATTACCTTTTTATAATTGAAAATATATGTCCTAAGGAAAAAAATTCAATTTCTAGAATAAAAATAAATACCCCTGTCGCAGCATCCTGCATAACATAGCGAATTTTCATTTACAAAAGTACGTTTTTCTCGGAAACTAGTTGATATAGAGTAATTGTAAATAAAAAAAAACTTTCTTTATGTGATTTTCCCGCCTCATTCCGCCAAATTTTTTCAAAAAAAATGTCCAAAAAACCGTAGACGTTTTCACAAAATTTCTTAAAAATAAGATGTTTCGTTCTTGAGTTATCGTGCGGACACTTAGTAAACTTATATATATATATATATATATATATATATATATATATATATATATATATATATATATATATATATATATATATATATATATATATATATATATATATATATACGTGTGTGTGTCCGCACGATAACTCAAAAACGAAACATCTTATTTTTAAAAAATATCGTGAAAACGTTTCGTGAAAAAAATTTGGCGGAATGAGGCGGAAAAATCACATAAAGTTTTTTTTATTTACAATTACTCTATATCAACTAGTTTCCAAGAAAAACGTACTTTTGTAAATGGAAATTCGCTATGTTATGCAGGATGCTGCGACAGGGGTATTTTAATAACAGATGCGTTTATGTACAGGGCCGGTGAGAGAAATGACCGGTGAAATATCTATTATACAAATTATGTGTATTTTTATCACCAATTAAACATATACGTATTTTTAGTTGACACTAGGTCTAATTTTACCACCAGAGGCGCAACTGAGAATCTTTGCCTTACCAATACTGAATTTAATATTTTGAGCTAAATTTTTTAACGGTTACGAAAAAAAATTTAGAACGGAATTTATTTTCCAAACGTAACAAAACATTTCGACGGTACACCGAAAGAGTGACACAACTCAAAAATTTACATTTTCGAGTTTATTGTGTAAATGTATAGCAAAATTTGCATATTTTTATGTCCCAGAACGACATATTGCTACTTCCAAAATTAACCGCTAGAAGGCGGTTTTGTCGTTTTTTCCTTACTTCAAAGTAGCGAATTTTTTTTATTAAAATCTTTAATCTTATCAAAATTAACTTGTTATTTTTATTGTTGGAATACAAGGTGAGTATCAACGGGTTATCTCCAAAAAAATTTTGAAAATTTTAGAAATCCGAAACTATGATAACTTTTGAAGTAAATAATAAAACTTTTGAATAGAGATATTGAAGTAGCTGTTTTTTTTTTTTAAACTGTGTCACTCTTTCTGTGTACCGACTTTTTTACCTTTTTAAATTCTCTTGCTGAAGAAAATAACCATTCGACACGGAAACAAAACTAAAGTTGGACCTTTATTCAAGGGCTTATCCGGCATGTACTTAGTTGATGTTTTCCTTCTTAATCCAAGTTTTTAGTTTACTGTGTGTTCTCTTTTTCTTCTTATTATATCTTTAAATTCACCATCCATGTTTTAAATAGGAATTTATAATACATAAAAGTATTGCTGTTGGTATTAACCTTTTAACATGTACATTCAAATTATTAGAAAAAATTCAATCACAAAATCCACAGTTTTTAATAGATATGTATTTACCTTATTATGTTGACAAATTCTATTAATAATTGCCTGTTTAGAATTTATATTTTCTTTTTTATTTTAGCTATATTCTTCTCGTATATAAATAACATTTGCTTCACGGTTTCATGTAATTTTTAATGTGGTTTTAAATTTTTTACCTATATAAAACAAAACAAAAAACAAATAATAGGACAAATATTAATTACTATTTGATTTTAAAAATGTAATATATAAATTAACATGAATTATTACCTATTTTTCTCAAATATCAGTCAAATATCAGCACCGAATCTATATGTCAACATTTCAACACAAAGACGAGTTGATTTGAAATTCTGATTGTTGAAATATTAGTTTAAATTCAAGCTAATTTGGCAGTATTGTACATACCTGTGGTGCTATCTGGTTAAAAACGCTGACACAATAGAATTTTTAAAATAAAAAATTATTAAATATATTTAAAGAATTTGTTTAAATAATTAAATTATTAAAAATATTAATAATTTTAAAAATATTATTATAATTTTTTAACGTAATGTGTTAAATAAAGAGATTAAAATAATGTGCAGTATTTAGGAAAAAAAAATCAATTCTACTACAATTTGAATTTGAAAGCAAAAATAAATTTTCGAAAACAAAATAACAGATCTAATCTACTTATACTAGAGATATTATGTTTACAAATGCATAAGGCTATTTGTGCACTACCAAAAATATAATTTTAAAATTTTATTTAATCAAAGAAATATTATAGTTTAATTAATTAAATTTAATAATATTACATTTATATAACCGTAGAAATTTATTAAGGCATTATTCTGAATATTTATCCAAAGAAATTTGAAATATGATAGGTAGTAGAAGTACTAAGTGTAGTAATACCCTTAAAATACGTGTATAATCAAAATAAATAAAAATAGGATTTTTCCAATACAACAGAAAGAGATAATACGATAAAAAGAGACTCTATATAAAAATTATTTTTGATTTTTCTTGAAAACCAGTTTATACAGAGGAAAAGTTTAAAAAGCTCGCTAATATAACTTCTTACAATTTTTTTGATAGTATAACAAAATTTTTGAAAAAGTTATAAATTCTGATCAAAAAACACAAAAAAAGACTTTAAAGCCCAAAATATCCGGTCTGTGGCATCGGATGTGTCTGGCTAACGAACTTAGGCGAGCGAAATTGAATTCAAACCTACACACCAAATTTCATAAGCATTAAACGTTTTGTTCGAGAGTTATCGTGTACACACATAAATACATATATATATATCTATATATATATAAATTTTAGTGAAGTAGATTTTCGGGTTCTAGAGGCTCCAAAACAAATTTCTGCCATAGTCCCGGGCTTAGGTCTTACCATAAGAGCTGCTGTAATAGCTGAATTTTCATTCTGAAAATTCGCTAAAATCTATCCTTGTTATTTCCACCCCAAAGCATATTTATGAAATTAAAGCTACAAAAAAAAAAAATCTACTTAATATTATCACCAAATATACTGTCGGACTAACTAGGATTATTAGACATAAACAAGTAGAATTTACTGAACATTAATGATAAAACTTTATGTTGGACAGGGCCGTGGAGAGAAACGGCGGAGCTTGGGAATAAATCAAATTTTTCCCCCCAAAACAAAATGACGAGTAAAAAAATATCTTTTTAATTTTTCCCGCCCCGTTAGTGACAACTATGAGTCTCTTCTTCCAGCATATCCAAAAACAAAATAGCTAAAACATTATATGAAAATCACAACTTATATGTTCTAGAGAAAAATTTTATTGTTACAACCATTGTAAGTGTGTGGCCCATTAGCTCAGTTGGTTAGAGCGTCGTGCTAATAACGCGAAGGTCGTGAGTTCGATCCTCCCATGGGCCAATTTCCTTTTTTTAGTTGAATAAAAAAAATTACAAAAGCTTAATCCTCGTAACTTAAACAAAAGGAGTATTTATCACATGTACACACGGACGACTTTTGTCACCGTGACATTTTTGTTATGGTGACAAAAGTCACCGGTGACAAAAATCGCTACAAGGAATTTTCCTTTTTGGGATGTCCAAGTTTCCAGTACCAATGCACTTATAAAATAGTCTGGAAACTTGATATTTCCTTGACACATGATATCTGTAAAAATATTCCACACATATGATTTTTAAAACCATGTACGAAAGTTATGCAATGCAACTAAAACAAAAAAGAAATGAAAAACAAAAATAGTTGCCAGTAACAAAACAATGCACAAGAAATATTTATTGTTAAACAAATGAATGATGACACATCTGTTAAATGGAAACAAAAGAAGAAGTAAATATGGAGGAAATGAAGAATAGAAAATAAAACATGATAGCTGTCTATCTTGACGGCATAGCACGATGTTCATGGCAGTAGTGGAATAGAGTAACCTTCCAAATAACTACATGTGAGAACATATAGTTAAAATGTTAGTTGTGATGTTATTATAAGTAATAATATAACGGACTTGTTATTCAAGGCAGAAAATATGTAATGCCATATTATAGGTACACGAGTTATGTAATACACATTCCAATATGTAATTTTTAACTTTAAACAACTTCAAGACGAGAATGTACAGAATGAACCAGTTAATTTTTTTAGTTAGAAGGACTACAAATATGGTTAACCGGTTGACGGTCATCACTGACGTGGTAAGATGTCTAGTGAAACCTGACTAACTCACTCATACACTATGTCGTTCAACAAGATAAAAATACGTATTTTGTATCTTGTATTTGTATTTCAAATACTTGTATCTTAAATAAACCTCATCTCTGATCATTAATAATATGTATATTCATTAGAAACACATCTGTGTTAGAAAAACTTGCAATCCCTTCTTCGGTTTTTAATAAAAAAAGAAACCTTTAATGAATGTTAAGGGCTTACTGTATTGATAACTGTGATATATAATTTTTTTTTTAATCAACTTAAACAAGAGTATAACTTTTCTTTTATACTTTACTTAGGACGTAAAAATCGCTAATAATTTGTTCATTGTAATTTAGCTTCCATATTAATAAAAATTGGTCACAATGTTTTCATTTTATATTAAACCTTGCACGGACCCCCTGACGATGTTCAGGGACCCCAAATCAATTTTAATTTTCCACGGACCCCCTGAATGATCTCGGGGACTCCTGGGAGTCCGTAGGGACCATTTTGGGAACCACTGATGTACAAGATTTTGTAGCCCTTACTGTCAACTCGTCTTTTCAGAACTAGATCTCATTACGAATTGATAAATTAAATTATATTAATCTCCTTAGGTATTTTACCTTTAATTAATAAAAATCTTCTTAAAGACGATTAATCTAACACCATATTTCATATTACACTTTGTGCATATAGTATGTCCTTTCAAATACAATACCAAATATGGACATAAAAGGTAAATCTGTATGGATATTATATACATCGATATCTATAGCAACACACTCATACCTAAACATAATGAAATGAACATGAACTAAAACATAACACAGAATGTGTATCAGTCAGCTTTTTTGACCGAGGTCGAAGGTTTCGCATTACAAAAGGGGCATTACAAATTACTTTCAAATGTGTCATTCAAAAACGGCATTCTCTTTTTCAAAACCATTAAAATAGAAATGGAGTTTCCAACAAATGTCTGTCAATATTCATTTATACCGCATGTGTCATATAAAATTTCCACTTTTGTTTTCAGTAATAAATTTATTTATAGTAAGAATATTTTAATATTGGTGATAAGCTTTTTATAAGACTCTTAATTAACTTAATCGCTTATTAAAATAATATCTATGTATAAAATATTAAAAATTTAAATTTCATTCAAATACTGTAGTCTTTTGTAAAACACGGGGTATATGACAATTTTAAATATGAGAATTCTTGAATGATAGTTTTTTCTCACTAAATAGAAATCAATAATAAATGGCAAATGCAATATTACTTGTATTCAAAAGTCTTTCACAACATTTTTCAAGGTTCAACAAATACAAAAAAAAAAACAATTGTAATTACCTTAAAAAAGTATTTTATACCTATAAGGTATTCATCATCTTAACAATCTTAAGAAATCTATGCTTATAATTGAATAGGAGAAAAATACCATTTTGTTTTCTGATTATTGTAGTTACAAAAAATAAGAGTAAAAGTTTACTTACTATCTTAGACACGCAAGTAATCGCTTACTGCAAGTTAGTAAACAGATTTATTTATGGAAATAGTTACTTATAGACGCCTAATAGTTAAAATAGCATTTTCAATAAAACTTTATTTTTTCCACCACACATCATTTTATTTCATTTTTTTTTTTTTTTTTGAAAAAAATAACTCGGTCTGTAAGTTTGTTTTTGTGGCCACGGAAGAATTCTCGGCATTCAACCTCGGATTCTTAAACTACATCCGAGGTCACAAAAATTTCCTCGATAAGTAAATTCTGATGATATGAAATAAAAAATTGCTGTAAAAAAAAATAAATTAAAAATTGATGTCAGATACATAATTGGGAAAAAAAAAATGGGAAAAAAATAGGAAAATTCCGAATATATTTTTACACATTACCTTTATTTCCAAAATTCAAATGTATCACTTAAATTGTCAAATAGCGAAGCTGCTAACGACCTTTCTGAGAAAAAAAGGTATTGTTTATTTTTATTTTTAAATAAAAAGTTTATAAAGTTTATTTTTATTTTTAAATAATAAAAATTGCTTGACAGTCTGTGATCCAAAGTATCGTGGTGGGAACGCTGAACTGATGTGTTTGAAGACAAAAAAAATATTTTTACATTTTTAAAGCCAAATTTATATGTACCGTGGTGCATATTATGAATATACCTCATTTCAGATACGATCATGAGTTTTCGTTAAAAAATTAAATAATTCTGTATATTCGAAACAAATCAATCTTATTCTTTTCTAAAAATAAACTGTAAATTTAAAATTTACATAAATGCAATAATAAAAGAGATAAAGCCAAGAAAACGGAAATTATTTAAATTCAAAATGACGAAGCATGGTTAATTTAACTGAAATGAACCATAATAATCACAAATTGTAACAGTAGTCTAAGCTCTAAGGTCTAAGGTATCGGGTCAAATAAGCAGATACTGACTTCTAAAATAATATTTTATTTATTTGATATCCTGATACCGTGGTGAGTAAAAAAGTAACAATAATGCTCGACTGATAGAGGAATGAAGCAACGTTTTCTTACTTTTTACATTATTAGGCGAACATCACCTCTTAAAATATATATAATTTTGTGTTGGACATATAAAACACATTGAGAATAAAATTCAAACTAAAAACGTAACTACCAGTAGTCAGTTAAGAAACGTCCTACTATAGTTTCCGTGGTGTAGTGGTTATCACATCCGCCTAACACGCGGAAGGTCCCCGGTTCGATCCCGGGCGGAAACATCATTTTTTTTTAAATTTACTGTTTGCATTAATACATATTTTAATAAAAGAGCCATTCATTTTAATTTCATAAAAATCAATTACATATTATTATTATATGATTCAATAAAATTTCAATATTAAAAATAAATCATTAATCAATATATTTGACCTGACTTTTCTGGTTCAATAACTATAATTTTTTTTTAAAATGACTAACGACTATTATTAGCTGTGTAATGACCGCAACAAAATGTTACAAAAAAATTTATTTATCAATTTTTAGAACTAAGAATTTAGTAATTTCATCAGCTTATTATGGGATAAATTTTAGTGGTACTGCTATAGTACCCGATATATTTGTTGTCTTGAAAATTCAAATACACAACTAATTTTTTTAGTGGACTAGAAAAATTGAAATAATGTAATTGCTTGGACATACCTAATTCTAATTAGTTTATTAGAATGTGGTACTATTTTATACACTTATTACATGAGAGGTTTGTGAATTTTGTGTTTGTATAGATATATATTATACCTAACGAAAATTTGTTGCCTAGCAAGTTAACGAGAAAAACTACCAACTAGCAAAAATACGACAGCATAGCTGGAGTACTTTTGGCTTAACAGCTCTTCCAGTGATACTGCTTCGAGTGACGTCTATTTGTTTTTAGGAAAACAAATTTTAGTTTTAAAAAACACTTTATTCGGAAAAAATATAAAATTTGTTTGTAGGTAATACGGTAAAAAAATTTAACGAATAAAATAAATTAATATAATTCATATCATAATTTAATATTTCGCTACTATAGATTTGAAATCAGCGAAATGACCAATAGAAAAATTTCCTACCATTTTTTTTTTTTTTTTGTTATAAAAATCTATCGCAACTTTTTTTCGCAGCAAAGTGAAAAAAGTACTATATTCTTATGAAACTAAATACCTACACATGAGTTAAAAAAATATTCAGTACAAATTTTTAAACATATTTACAATATGATGAGCCCATTTCAATTTTCAACATATTTGTTACGTTAACGGTTAAATCACAGATGAGCAGAAGTCTTTTAAAAATCGACACAATTCCATCTACAGCCTAATTTCGTTATCAGTCCGCTTACGGGGCTGTAGAGAATACAATTCTAAGAATTCTGTGCTTATTGTTAGTAGTCGACCGCCGTAATTCGCACTTCCCCTACTTTTCAAGCGTGTGAATGTGTACTTATTTATAATCAAATAGTCCGGACGTCTGGTGTAGTATTACTATTCGTTAGAACCTGCACAAAATCTACCTATTTTTAATAAATACATTTACTAATATTTTCTAAATACGTTTTCTAGTTTGTGTGACAAGAGTTTAAACGATACTGTCAACACATATTTTCTTTAAAAAATTTTGTAAAATCATTTGTAGAAATTGTAAATAATATTGTTAGTCGGACAAAACTTGTTTTGGTCAACTACACATGTATTATGTAAACACGGACCTATAAAAAAAATTATTTTAGTGAATGAAAAGATTCTGACAGGATGATTTATGAGTTGCACTATTAAACATCAACACCAATTTTCCGGTCTTATAACGAGAGACTGAAATGAATTTTTTCGATCATGGAGGGGAAATGTTTACAATAGAAATATAAATTGGCGGACTCATAACGAGCGGACTGATAACGAGAGTCGGCTGTACCGGGTATTATAGTAGTACCATTATGCTTTCATTTGTTTATTTAATAAGTTTTTGTTAATAATAATTTAAATAAATTAATTTGCAATTATTTTTTATAATGTCATTATTCATTAATTTACTTGAACAATTTAATTTAATTTTTAATTATTAATTACGTTAATTACCATAAATTAAAAACGTATTAATAAAAAAAAAAAATTGAAAAAGTATTCAACACAAAAAACATGTTATTTGAAATAGGAAAAAAAACAGATTGTTTGGATACTTATAATAGCTTGCATAGGTATGCTGCTGGTATATGATTTTATATAAAGTTAGAGGATGTTCCAGACGTGTCGAGTTGATCTCTCCTATGTCACGCCCACACAGTCACCAGGAGGCAAGTAGCCACTTGGTCGGCCGCAGTACTTTTATTGCTTTTGTAGTTAGGTGACTGGATTGCCTACTAAATATGTTTTTAGCCAACTGCATTTTATTAAGTGAATAATGCGTTTTTTTTAATTATTTTATATGCACGTAATTGCATACATACACGAATCCAGTTTATAATAATTATTATTGAATTTTATGTCCACTTATTCGACTAAAATTATTCTTTCAAAAAAAATCAAAATTAATTTTAGAAAAGAAATTATATGTTCATTTATATAATTTTTGATTAATATACGTATATCATTAAATTTAGTTACTGATGTATTTATAACGATTATAAATCTTAAAATAATTATTAAGTTTTATTAAATTTAACAAACACTAATTCTACAAAAAACATTGCTTAGTTGTAAATCTTACAATAACTGCCTAATTAATTTCAAAAATAAGGAATAAAAATAAAAAAATTGCCATGTGTGTGTTGGGCTTCCTCGGTGGTTAGTGATTTTCACAATTTCTAGAATAAATTTTTTATCATTTATCTAAATATAAATGTATTCGACAAGAGCCTCAGCTTAACGTGCGCCCATAACTGTTTTAGCAAGAAACATATAAACTGTGAAGTTTAATATTTCGCAAACGAAGCATAAAAGTAGCAACTGGGTAAAGAACTTCAACTTCATTTTAAAAGACCTTTCTAATGATATCCTACGTGAATAGCTAAATGGAGCTGTTTCTAGAGCATACATATCTCGGTACAAAATTTAATTTATTGGAAACCATTATCTCTACACGGAGAGAAATTATAGAAAAATTACTGTGCTCAGCACTACAATCGACGTGTAAAAGGCGAACATATTCAATTTTGTACGGTTAAAATATAAAAATTATAATTAATCATAGAAAATTTAAAGGATAGAATGTTCTTTCCGTAATATTAACTCCGTAAAATTTGTAAAACAGCACAGTAAAAAGTTCCATTGCCGACAAAAAATATTTTTTAATTGTTTTTCTTACAAAAATTACCATGCTGTCTTATAATATTTCAAATGCTATCTGGTAATAGTAGAAAGAAAGAAAGAGAAGGTATCAACACTGTCATTTAGCGAGGCAGGCTGCAGAAGGTATCAACATAATCATACATGAAGGTCACATAGCCAGGCTGGTGTGGCAAGTAACATAGCCAGGCTGGTCACTGCTGGTGTGGTGTGGTGTGCAAACAGTATTCATTAGAATGTCTTACAGGACGGTCACCGTTTAATTCATCATTTTGTTACTTCACTATATTCAGTATTAGAGAATATTGTTGCCAATCATTTTGTATGCATCATAAAGAATCGAAGGTCGGAAAAAATCGATTGTTCCTCAGTGCGTATAGCCCAAACAACATAAGGTTGCGGGTCAGATGCGCAAATGAAAGAGTAAAGAGTAAAAAATTTGGTTATCTATATCGTTGGAAGTTATCAACACAGGCACAATAATTTTAATCAAGTGTTTTCAGTAAGTACTGGTATCTGTTTTCTACTTTTTCAGATTTTTTGGAACAAAAGTTTAAAAATTATGGAGGGCAATAAGTTATTCACCACTTTAAATTTCAGTATTTTTTCACCAATGGAGCTTAAAAATGGAAAATGGTAAAAGAAACTTTGACTTCATTTTACGAGTCTTTTCTAACGATCACCAACATGACGTGATGTGACATGAAAAAAAATTTTACTTACACTTTCCCATACTTTCCCATACTCAAGAAATTTAGAAAAAAAGTTTTTCGACTGGGAATTACTTGGCATCGCTATACCTTTGTAGATGCAAAACTTCATGCTCATAGACCAAAAGATCTATTAATTGCAGTGTTATGACAGATAAGTGGACAAATGGACGGACAAACGAATAGGCAGACAGACAGACAGAGAGAGAGAGCGACGGATTTAATGAAACTATAAAAGTTCCCTGTTCCCTAAAACCAAACATGAAAATTTAACATAAAATACTCAAGCTAAATATACAATATTCGTTGTTTTTTTTTTCTTTTTTTTTTTTTTAAAATTAATTTTTTTTAACATTATTAACATTATTATTCCCGATTCTAGAGAAATTAAAATCAAATTTTTAAATCAGGATAAAAATTGAAAAATTCCACTACAATTTATTATTTTTATTTTCAAGTTAGCAGTGTTGTTATATAGTTTTGTTTTCTTGAGGGTAAACACTGCACCAATTAATATTATATAAATCTATAAAAAATATTCGGTTCGTTTCCTACACTGACAATGTGAAAAATTGACCTAGCACTGTTACATGCATAGATATGTGAACATAATAAACAGAACTACACTCATATCAGAGATTGGTACAGTGATCTATATCTTTTAATGAACAATTATTATACACACAAAATAAGCTACAGATAACAACATGGTAAATAAAGGCATGTTCATACTGTGTTTATTTAGTTTTAATTTTAGTCGATTATATTTTACTTTTTGTCAAACAATTACAAAATTTGTTGAGACATTCAGACATGAAAGTAAAAGTGATAGAAATGATAGAAATTTCCCGAAACACTATCGTAAAATTATTGACTTATTAATATAACCTGGTAATTCTCTGGCGAAGTGAGACACCCAACAACACTTATTTTTACACCATTAGGAAGAGGAGAAAAAATTACATAAAAAAAGTTTTTAAGCTAATATTCGGAGAAAAATTAACTTTTACAAACGGAAATTCTATGCTGCTATGTTATGCAGGATATTGCGACAGGAGTATTTTATTTTGCTGGTATGATAGTATGATAGATGTTATTATTTTAAAGGATAAACTTTGTATTTTTTATCATTTATTTAAATTACTATCTCAAGAGTACGTAAAACAAATTTCAAATAAAAATCTTCATTAGAACGTAAGTTGTACCATTCCGAAGGCACCAGCCTCGAAAAAAGGACTGAAGGATTCGGCTGATTGGCTTAACTTAAAAAAAAAACGGCTCTGTAAGCCTAAATGAATCGAGTGAACTAGAACCGTTTGAAAACATTGAAAATTGAGTTTTTGGTAGACTTTACGAAAAAAGGTTGGTTACGAAAAAAGAAAATAGAAATACTCGGAATTTTTGGAGGATTCTAGCTCACTCCATGCATCTAAATGTGCTGAGTCTACCCTATAAATTTCAAGTGAATCGATCAAACTGTTCTCGCGATATTATGGAGGAAAGTTTGACAAACACAGTTTTGAGAAAAATGCGTTTAAAGTTTCAAGTATGGTTAAATTATGAAAATCGTAACTTACCATCAATCTGTGATGCCCGGTCCATATAGTACTCCTTTCTCTTCCCCCTGGAAGTATTTCACAGTGAATTGTTTTCTAGTGGAAAAAAATTTTTTGAACCCATCACACGGGGAACCCTCTTAAGTAACGTTTACAATAATTGATGTGAACAGACCTTAACAAAACAAAAAGAAAACGAAATAATATGATACATGCATGTTATTATGTAGAACCAGTAGTAATTCCAAATGAACCAATATATTATTTTTATAAAACGATCACATAACATGTACTTCTGCTTACTTACCATTGCACTATGGTATTCATATTATGTAGCTATCATATGTGAGTATTATGATAATATATGCTTTATTGTATTTATAAAACTTCTACTACAGAATACGCAACACATATGTAGCATAGGTATAGTAATGCAAGACACAAGCACCTAACAAGTCAACTTGTTTCATTAAATAAATCATTGCTCTGTTGTGCCTACGAAAAGGTACCGAACATTCATATATCAATGTTTTTTGTTTTGTTTTCTTATAATAATAATATAAAAAATTAAAATCCATGTAACTGCATTTAAATATTTTTCATTGTAGTAAGAATGTACAACTTGGGGAAGGTAACCCAAAGCTGGTAAGTTAAGGCTGAAGGCGCAGAAAAGTGGCTCGTGACCTCAATAAGTATAGATAGTTTTTATATTATCAGATAGAATTTTAAAATAAAGAAGATACCAAACCTATGCAAAAACCCGTTATACTCGCATATATAGGGACTAAACGTTATTGCTAAAAGTAATTTTATAACTTTAGAATCTAGTTTTTTTTCCTCGACAACCGTTTTTTCTTTGTTTGTCGACTGTAATTTTCAGCCCCTAGCATAGTTTGTTCTTGGGGCCTCTCTTATAGTTTCTTGCCATGGCCTTGATAGGAAGCTTAAAGCAGATAGGCTCTTGGGGCAAAGCGAGTGAATATGGTATTGTTATTTTTAAATAATTTTTTGATACATCTTCAAAACATCAACCAATTGTAAAAAAATGGACAGTAGTAAAAATACTAAAAAGTCTGAAAAAACGGCTCATCATTTATACGAGATCCCCATGTTGGCGATTTAATCAGGGACTGCCTGTAGAGTCATTTACATTTATTAAAAGTACTAAAATTAGATTTTGATATTTATGAAAGTATCATTTCCCAACTCTTCCACCAACGATTCAAACAATACATAGGATTAGAAAACGATTTACTTCTAAAATTTCAAGCATTTTTTTTCGAAAGATTACCTTTTCTGCATAAAAAAATTAGCAAAAGAAGTGTATTTTGGAAAATAATTATCATTTTTTTAAGCTGCTTCTTGGCAGTTAAAATATGGTTGCTTAAAATTTTTAATTCTAGAGGTAAAATATTTTTCTTTTAATTTTTGAAATAAATTACCAATTTTTGTGCGTACTATTTCCAATGTGGATTTCCAAACGATACTTTACATCTCTTTCTTAAAATTTTTATTCATCCTCAATTAAAACATTAAAAATGTACCTACACAATAAAATAGAGAAAAAAAATTATTTAGTTGTGGAGCATAATGTAAGAAATAAATTAAAAGGTCGTTGATTAATTGAAAATATCTAAATATTTCAATTTAGAAATTTTTAAATCCTTCCACACTTCGAGAAAATAGAAACTTTTTATTTATACAACACCAACCATACGTATTATCTATATTACCATAATAAGATAAAACATTGGATACATAGATATACACATACCTATACGTATATGTATATAGTTAATACAGGGTGGTTCAGAATTATGTACCGTAATTGCTAGAGCTGATAGTACGTTCAAAAATAATGGTACTTTTTCATCTACACATTTTTCCAAAACTCAATGATCAGGGAGATAATGTATAGGGGTGAAATATAGAAGGGTGAAACGAAAGGATTCATATTTTAGGAGTGCGTATGAACATCAGAAAATTTAATTTATGGTACTAAGTATTCCATCACTTATAATTATAGGGGATAATTTAGAAATAGATACTTCTATTTTAAATTACTCGAAAACGGTAATATTTATTGAAATGTAACACGTATACCTTTTTTGCGTGAAATTGTGTATGGAATCATATTGTTAAGAATTTTGTTTAAATAATTGAAAATTAAAAAAGAAAAGCCGTGATAACTCACACCTACCGCCCAAAACTACCCCGTGATCATAAGTGGTGGAATAAATGTTAACATAAAGTTAATCCTCCAAACGCAAAATGCATACTCCTAAAATATCAATCCGTTATTCAAAAGCGTTTGGGAAATATTTTAGAAAAAATGGTTTTCGTTTCACCCCTTTATAGGGTTGTGTCTTGTGATGAGCAAAATTTGTCTTGGTTTTGCCGTCTTGTCTTGGTCTTGCATTTTTTGCAAGACCAAGACCAAGACTATAAGTATGGCTGCAAGACCAGTACCAAGACTCACAGTGAGCAAGACAAGACAAAAGCAAGAAAAAAGCAAGACTCTTGCTAAACTATTTAAATAGTTTGAAAGTATATAACTAATACCGTAAACAGAGAAAATTTTGATTTTAGAAGGAAAAAATTCGGTAATAAAAAAATGCAAGAAAGTACGAGATTTTTTAGCAAGATCAAGACTGTATTTTGCAAGACCAAGACTCAAACTGCTCTAGCAAGACCAAGACCATGATTCTTAATGCAAGAACAAGACCAAGACCTAGACTTGGCAGTCTTGGTCTTGGTCTTGCATTTGCTCATCATTAAATTAGTTGTGTCACCCTTATTATTGAGTTTTGGAAAAAAGTGTACATGAAAAGGTACCAGAATTCTGGACCACCTTGTATATTGTTATTTATCTAAGCGGCACCGCGGCACAATTGACCGCTTTTGAGCAAGCGAGCCGTACAATATGAGCGAGTTAAATGAGAAATCTCTCGCTATACATACAAACACAATAAAGATATAACAAGTTGTATATAAAATTAATTATGATCAAGTAGTCAGTCATATAGCTAACACACCACATAAGCTCAATACTTATTATATTCAATGTATTAAACATACCTAGAAACATAACAGAATGCACAATTTTATTTAGATGTGATATATTAGTACACTGTACAATATGATGTTTATTCGTGTTGTCATTAAATCAAATCGGAGAAGTAAACTTTTTAAAAAAATGTTAAAAACACTGTATTAATATCTTATAATGTCATATAAAACCAACTTTTTGTATAAATACAAGAATATATCATTTACAATAAACTGATTGAGACGTCATAAAATAAATATGTACGATTGAAAAGGGCCCAATCATACCAACTTGGGTACGAAATGCCCGGATGGTCATAAAATTATAGAGATTTGTATATCAACTTGACTTAAGGACTTGTTTACACGTATTACGTTGTTAAGTAATTTAGTAACTTAATACATGTGAACAGCCTGCATGCCAACTAAAATTAAGTGTTTAGTATGTATAAACACACTGGACCAAAATTAACTAAATATTTAGTTATTTAGTTAATCACATAATAATACTTGTAAGCAACCCACAAAAATAAATCGATACAAACTGATCAAACTTATCTTAAATTTTTTTTGTCTAAAACCAAAATTTACTTGATTTTTATTGTTCAGAAATTATTACCCACTTGAGTTTGGGTCCGGCTCAAGGGACAATTCCCAAAATCACGCATTTCCACACGTCACGTAAAAACAATTTAAAAAAGGCATTGGTTTTAAAGTAATTATTCGCTGACAATATAGAGTAACGATTAATCGGAGTATCAAAATATTTCTACGTAGGTGCTTAACAAAGTTAAGACATTTGTAAAAAATGATAATAATGGTAATTGTTGGATTTGACGCCTCTTTTTTCAGATAACTTATCTATAACAGACACCTCCTGGATCATTCCTTTTCTAATAAATTGTGAGTAAGTGGATCCACATTTCATTGTGATGTGAACGGAGGACAATGGAAGTAGTGTAGGGACTAGGATTTAGTTGATATGCATCTACAACCGGCATTTTAAGGAACTATGCCGATACTCATCTGGAATTATGACGCACAAACAACCAACAGCGGGAGTAAAGTCTCCATAGGTAACAGTAGAAGCACACTTGGTTACTTTTTGCAAAAAATCTTAGACACAAAAACTTCATGCAACTTTTGAATAGGAAAACATAACTTGCCGAACGCAACCAGTTACGAATTACTTTAGTTTCTACAACACGCTCTGAAATATTTCTCTTTCGTTGCAATCAGTAAGGGTGTCTACACAATCAATGAAATAAGGAATAAGAAATAAGAAATAAGAAATAAGAAATAAGAAATAAGAAATAAGAAGTATGCTATCTAGTGAGGTTGAGTGGAACTTTAACATAACTGCTCATAGATATAAATATGTAGGTACTTTTGTACGTCAAAATTCGTGATTTTTTTCACTTTAGTGACAAAAAAAGTCATTACGGACGATACTTTTTTATGAATTTTGATGTACATACCTATGGGCAGTTACGTTAAAGTTCCATTCAACGTCACTAGATGGCATACTTCTTATTCCTTATTTCATTGATTGTTTATGACCCATAATCGTGCACAAAATAAAATCAGTCTTATGACATGAAAAAAAATTTGTTATGAATGATCAATAAAAAGAAACTTGTGTAAATTACTGCCATCTCGTATTGTTTAACATAAATCATAATTTTATAAGCACCGTTACATGATAAATGAAATCTGAAATAAATATAAAAAAGTATCGTAAAATGTAATTGAAAAATTTTTCAACTTAGTATATCCTAGACTCAGTCTCTACTGGTTCACTATTTTTGCATTTAAATCAAAACATAACATAACTAAGGCCCACGTAAACGTTTGATACAATTAATTTCAAATATTAAAACTATTTTTATTTTCACAAGTTTATTTTAACTGTTTTTTAATTTTAATTTTTTTTAATTTCAAAATTTTATTCTATAATTTATGTTAAATAATTAAAACGTGTTCGTTTGATAAATAGTTTTTGATAAACATAATCGATAAAAATTTCCGAAAAAGTATCTAAATAGGTACTCTAAAATGTAACCACTGATTGAGAAATGCTAGTTTAGATTGCATTTCAATGATACTTTTTCCACATGCATACAATTTTAAATAATACTTAAATATAAACAAAACAAAAAAATAAAAAATAAAATTTGTGCTGCTAACACTGCCACTTGCTTGTCCATGTGACATAAACCATTTACGTTCCTATTACATAACAATCATAATTAGTATACAGGGTGTACCAGGTGAATTTGGTCATACTTCGCACGGGTCAAGATCATGGGAGGTGAATTTCAAGTTGACCTATTTTAAGAGCCCAATGACCTAAACGTATTCAATTTTTGTACAATTCATTCTTAATTTTATAAAAAAAAATTTAAAAACCTTGTTTCGAATATTTAATCTGGTAGAAATTTAAAATATAGTTTGAGGGAAAATAATTTTTAAAGAACACCCTATATTCCCGAGACCATGTATAGGTATCATATGGGCACGTGGAAGGTGAACATGACTTGAAAATTTCAAAAATTAAATTTTAATGAGACCTTAATATCATTAAAACGGTGAATCATTAAAACATAATGTTCCAGTTACCCATAAATTTTCTGTTTTGGTGCAAATGTTTAGTAAATAACAAAAAATTTTGAAAATATCGCTTGTGAAAAGTACAATATTAAACCATAAAAATTTTCTTCTAAATGTTAAACAAATTTACGGAAAAATTCTTTTTTTTCTCTTTTATTATTTACAAGATCAACTTTAAAAGTTATATACATTGTAGTGATAAATATAATAATAAATAATAATAAAGCGTGACTGTCATTAACAGATCACCCAATGTGTCTCTCAGTAACAGATTTAGTGATCATTATGTATATGTAGGAAAAATTCTATTTTAAGATTAAAGAAAATTAAAACAAGATATTTAAAAAAAATATTAAGTAATCTGTCGTTAAATGGTATCAGTTTGAAAAAAATTTTGAAAATTTTGAAAAAAATCATCCTTAAGGGGAGGTTTACTCGAGAGTCCTTAAAAATTATGTATTTTTCAAGAATTTTTTTCTCAAGAACGGAAGTAAATATCAATTTCAAATTTTGTGCACATATTTATTAAGTATTAAGCTACACAAAAAAAATTTTTCAAGGAAAAATATAAAAAAGTGTCCAATTTATAGATAGTGCAGTATGACAATCAGAAAATCCAATGCCTTGTTGGTGGCCATCCTAGCGCCGGTAATAAACCACCGAAATCCAAAAACAAAAAAGATTTATAAAATATATGAAGAGTACCGGCACCTCTACCTATAATATCAATAAAATGCTGAAAGAAAAAAAATGGCGGATGTTTGAACTTTTGATTACGATTTTTGTCTTATTTTTCGCTCTTTAAAGTAAATTTAAAAATAAAAAAAAATATTGAAAGTGTATCGAACTTAGGTAAAGGTGCCGAAGAATTGAATCATCTTTAAAATAAAAAATTTAAAGAAAGGATTCATCGAATAGTTTTTGAGTTATCGTGTCCACCAGTTCCAAAAATGTAGTTCCGAGATATTATAAAATATACATAAAGAAACGTATTTTCAAAATTTTATATTTAATACTCATTATTGCGTGAACTACGTTTTTTGAATTTTTTTTTATAGAACTCTGGATTCGGTTAATGTGCAAGAATCTTGTTTTTAAATTATTTTCAGTAAAATCACTTTGGGAACATATTATACACGTAATTTGCTATCAATTTCGGCAAAACAAAATCGATTTTTTTTTATCAAATCTCAAGTAACCCTTCCCTTAAATTACTTTCAGCAAAATCACTTTGGGAACATATTCTACACATAATTAGCCACCAATTTCTGCAAAAAAAAATCGATTTTTTAACGACTCTTAAGTAAACCTCCCCTTAAGTTGTTTATGAAACTCTTGAATCTCTATCACCCTAGATAATAATCTATCTAAGAAGTTACAGGAAATGTCCAGTCAGTTGGATGAAAATAGTGTTTATGGTTTTGTGTGTATTTACCTATCATCAACGCTACTTGTAAGTTATTTATGAAAATATAACTGACCTGTAATTTAGCAAGGGTTATCAACTAAGCTGAGTGACTCCAAAATCCCACGCATAGCGAAGTGACGCTTTGAACATTTTCAACCGCTCAGAATTCTAATTCAAAACGATTTTTGAAGTATTTTTAAAGCGATATGAACTCATTACCTATATTTTATAAGTGTTCCTTAAAAATATTCGTAAGTAGTGGTTGCTTCATAAAGTTATAGTGGCTCAACAATTATTAAAACCATATTGAAAAATTAAATTTTAATTGCAGATAGATCGGACGATAGTTTTCTAATACCAGCGTTCTTCTTTCCACCATAAAAACTAAAAACTCTAGAAATTAGAATTTTAATAACTATACAAATCACCTCTCACTAACATCTTAAAAAATTTGACATTTTTTCAAAATAATAAATACCCTTCATTACAAATGATTATTGCTACCTATTTAAAATTAAAAATTAAAAAAGAATACAAAATGATGAGTGCAATATAGTAAAACAGAGCAGCTTCAGATGAATAATATCTAATTTCAACAGCGCCATAACATGTTTTATTGCCAACCTATTAAATTTGATGATGTATTAAATGTCTAACTATTAAATAAAGCAAACTGTACATACATACATATGTATGTATGTATACCTCAGGGTAGTACACCACATTTCTAACTCCTGTAGATAGACTCCGGCGTCTTACTCCTGGATATTGAAGTACGTACGTGTACAAATACCACAAAGCTTGGGAGTAAATGGTGTAATACGAATTACACCAACCAGTCTGATCAACACCCAAGATAAAGTTGGTTGCATTCAAATTTGTGAGTATGTTATGTAAGAGGAGCACAGGACTGCTTATGTTCTGCCGTTAAAACATCCCGCCAATTTAGTACACACGAAAGTGTCAAACGAATTGACAAGACACACTATTTAGCGTCGGGAAAAAATTTAAAAATTAAAAAAAAAGCCAAATACCTAATGAATTTCAAAACCTTTACAACCAACAATTCAAATTAGCGTTAAAATAATATTTCAAATATAAGTATGATAAAAGAAATTTAAATATTCGAACGCTCTGAAAAAAATTTTTTAGTTCAAAGATTAAAAATTTCTTTGAATTTTTTTTAGTTAAAAACTTATTTTTTTGTTTCAACTTTTTTTTTTTTTTGATTCAAGGAAAAAATCAAAGAAACGTTTAAGCTTGAACAAAGAAATCGTTTTAAGAATGGAATAGAGAAATAAATGTGAAGGTGCTCCAGAAATTGAAATTTAAAGTAAGCTGTTTAAAATAAAATTTTAACACATAGAATTACAACATTAGTGGGAACGCTGGGAACATTCAAATATTTCTTTGTAGTTTAACCGTAACACATATAAAAGTAGAAAATATTGAAAGCATTATGTAAGAATATGCATAATATCAAAATTTCAACTGTTACGCAGCGCCTCCACCAACTTACATATTTTATTATACAACTTTTAAAATTTTTATTTTGTAAGATTTTAGACTAGTCTAAAATTTGGAATAATTAAAAAATACTTCAATAATATCATACAAATCTACGTACAATTTTTCATTAGCAAACTTAAGTAAATTTATTTATTATCTAGCGAATTTCTGACTCTCTATAAATTTTGCCGTTGTTGGGGCCCAAGTTTATTAAAATTTTCTAAAAAAATAATCAAAAACTCATATATGTTTTACCGTACCTATCATCTGCGAAAGCCGACTAATTTACGAAACCAATCAGGGCATGAATTTGATTTTTTTTTGTTTTGTTTCATTTTTTAAAAGTATAGATAGGACTTTAAAAATGTGTCCCCAAAAGAAAATTAAAATATTTTGAAAATCTATAAATTTATAAATTTATTCCCCATTTAGTATGCTAGATTTCGATATCAGGTATTATACTTCAAAAATTCAGGTGCAATTTTTTTTGAAGCTGGTCGACATAATATCTCGAGTTCTATACTTATCCAATTGATTTCGAATTTCGCATCTATTTTCAAAATTTATAATAAATTTTTTTTGAAACATCTGCCAGTTTTTAGATTTTTTATAAATTTTTTTTTTCATTGTAGTTCCTGCTAAAATTGCAACCATTCTAAATCAGAATATTTTTTTTTTCAACTGAACACAGAATCTAAAATTATGTCAACCAGCACATCGCCTTTCTCGGATGATTTAAATCGCTATAAATCCTTCAATTTTCATTTTTCTGAATGAAAATTTTTTTAAGTTCTTAAAATATCAATAGATATTGTAGATGGTAAAAGATTGACAGTAAAAACATTAATAGTTTTTTTTTCTTAATTTCTAAAAAAAAAAAATTTTCTTGAGACTAGAAGACCCCCTTAACATAGAATTCTCTAGGTAATTTCAAATTAAATGTTGCTCAAAAAAGACATCAAAAATTTAATTTGATATACCTACCTACTAATAGATGGTCAATTAAGGAAATTTTATCCAGAATTCATTTAAAACTACTGTAATTTTTGGAAAACTCTTTCTCAGTATTTTCCCGGTAGTTAAATCTAACTTCCACAATAATCTTGCCACATATTTAAAATTTTGATTTTTTTTTTTTGTAGTTTTCATAAAAATGTTTATGCTAATACATGTTAGGTCTTATAAAAATACATGTAGGTATTCCAAAAACAAATTATGTTTATAAATACTGATTCCAGCGCTCCCACCGCAGTATAAAAAATTCCAAAAGTTTACACGGTATCAAAAGCCTATTTTTTTTGCAATTTTAGTTAGAAATTGAATTTACTTTTTAACACTTAATTTTTATACTTACTCCAATCTTACATGATAAAAATACTATTAATTTTTTATTTATAATTTAGATAAAAATAGAATCTTACAGCGGAAACATTTTGACTAATCAAAATAACATGTACTTAAGTATACCTATACATGAACATTAAAATATAATCTACAATTGGTCCCAAATTTAAAAGTACAAATAATTTCTTACTCCTTTACATGTATTTCCTCTGGGAAACTAGGACCACGAGATTGAAAATTTTGTCATTATTATTATTAGGTGCTATTGTTTGTAATTTTCTGAAAATTTTAAGTCCTAAAAATAAAAATTAAACCTAAAATTATTTCATTAATATTCCAAAAATTAGTAATGTTTCAAAAAAAGAAACGTTTTACTTAAAAGCATCATAAATTTTGAACATTTACAATTTTAATTAAACCAGAAACGAAAAAAAAACATTCAATTTATCAATGCAATAATTATTATTAACCTGTTCAGTCCATAAATTTAAAAAGAAAATAGGATAGGCGCACTTTAAAGTGTATAATCAAATAAAAATGTTCATAAATATTTCAAAACCCCCATAAAATCATCATAAATAACATTAGGAAAAAAAATTCAAATTAAAAAACAATAATTCATTCTCCAAGAAGGAAACAATTCTTTTTTAAAATAAAAGAGCAACAACAGTAGCAAAATCCAACTCCTAAATAATGAAATGCCGGACCCAGGGACAATGTGGTGAGCACCAAACAACACAAACTTTTCCAAAAAGTGTTTTATTATTGTATTATCATATTCAGATTATTACATACACACATTCAAAATACAAACAATACTCTACTAATAATAACAGTACAAAAGTAAACCCATCCCGCGTTCACTGCACAGTTAGACTCCACCCATTGAATCCATGTGACTGTAGACGCGCGCAACACGCATCACGTGTTTCACATACACAAACACTTAACGGAAAAAAGCTCTCAAACGCCCCGCTAGCACGTCACTACGCCCCACCACCGTTAACGCGTGTATCACATTCCCCTGTCTTGTCTGTTGCAAGTGTACCCAATCAACGTTACGAATTGTAAACCTCACATATAGCATATATACACAAAACATTGAAAACAACACAAGCTCTAGTCAGCTTGGTCTCGCCGCTCTTGGTCTATAATTCATCATTATTATTATAGAAGCGATTTCGAACGGCTACGACCAAAAACTTTTAACCACGGCAATCATTTGTGTCAAACAATCGGTGATTACAACCACGTGATTAGGATGTGAACCCGGTACCGTTGTGTATCTAATAAACTATTCATTTACAAAAACCTTCAACGATCCAAAATTTGTGATGTGCAATTCTTTTTGAAACAATATTTTGATCAAACTGTCAAAAAAAAAAAAAATTGATTGTGATATTCTTCTGATACAAGAACAAAACCAAAAAGTATTTAGTGTACAAAATAATAAACAACAAACTACTTAATAAAATTAACAATATTAAAAATACCACAAAAAACTTGAATGAAACGTCAGAGTCGTAAAGTATAATATCGGACAGTTTTATTGCTCAGGACCACGTGCCACAACACACTGCAGTCCTCAGATCGTAAACTATATTGAGAGAACGAGAAGGCCTGAATCGGCTGAACGCTGTGTGTGTAGCCGTCGTTTAGTGCACCTATATGTGTGTGTGCTCCTCGACACAACACTTGTTTTATAGACCGCTCAATTAGAGGGACGGAACTCCAGTGATAATAAAAAACGTCTTCTATACAATTTACGATTTGTTATTATCGTATAAATAGCTTGTTATTTAATAATTTAACTGCCGTAGCAGTGATTTAATAGTACAACACAAATTGCTTCAGTGTGTTCTTTACAATTATTGACATTTCGTGTGAAAAAATAGTGTTATTTTATTTTATTTGATTTTTATTTGATTTTTTTTTTTATTTGTTTACTTAAATTGTTAATTTTTGGTTTTCTTTTCCTTTTCGGTTTTAATTTCCCTTTAAAAATGTGAGCTTAATCCGCTGAAAAATCACCAGGTGACATGTAACTTTTAACTAATTTAAAAATTAAGTTAAATTCATCAATAACAATTCTAAACGTTGCATAATAACGCATCCAAAAACAATGAGTTCGTATCAATTTGTAAATTCGCTCGCGTCGTGTTATGCCGCGGCCAATCAACAGGGACAAAATCCGCAAAACAGACCTGGACATTCACCAAATGAACCACCGCCAGGCAGTGCCGCACAAGCACAGGCTCCTGGTGCCGATTATTATAATCCAAATGCTGCGGCGGCAGCCGCGGCCGCAGGCGGATATCCGCCAAACTGTTATTCACCGCCACAACATTATCCGCAACATCCGTACGCGACACCCGCACAACCGGCCGCGGGCTCAGCGCACAATATGCAACCGCCTGGTATGATCGATTACACGCAATTACAACCCCAAAGATTATCGTCTGGTGCGTCTCATCTGACACACCATCATCACCACCATGCCACTAGTCCACCAGGTGCTCAGTCGCCTGCAATAATGTCTCAACCCCAACCACAGGCCGCTCAACAGCAACCGCCACAGACAAGTAGTTGCAAATATGCCGATTCAACATCAACAAATAATAATATCTCGTCACCGCAAGATTTGAGTACATCCGGCACAGGTGGAAATAGTGGCGGTGGACCAACGCGAAACAGTCCACCCTTAGCGGCTACGGTTGCGGGCAGTAGTAGTTCGTCGGTAGTTAATGTAAAAGCACCCGGCTTAACGTCACCCCTATCTGTGGCCACGTCACCACATCCGGGTGTCGTTGGAGGCAAGAATCAACAGGCTTCTTCGTCAACGGCATCACAAAATTTATCGTCACCGGCTTCAAGTACGAGTTCAACATCCAGTTCCGAAATGAAACAAAACAGCAACAGTAAAGGTGGCTCGTCTGGGAATCCACCTCAGATCTATCCGTGGATGAAACGTGTACATCTTGGTCAAAGTAAGTCAGTTTTTTGTTTATTTTATATATTATGATGTCACTACATATCCGTTAATTAGGTACTACGAACAGAGTCAGATCCATAAAAGAAATACATATTTGTATAGAAAATTTAACATTTTGTAAAATAATCTTGTTTTCTTGTTTGCAAGTGACAAGTTTCACCTGTTTCTAAACATCACGATATGAATATATCTCGGCTAGCTATAAAATCTAAGTCAAACGTAAAACTATAAATCATATATTTTGATGCAAAATATAAAAATTATTTTTGGAGGCATAAAAAAATTATGTTAAAAAGTAAATAAAAATAATTTTATAGCCGTATAAAATTGTCATTCGAAAGTATTGAGGTCTCTTTTCTGTAAAGAACAAAATTGCTGTTGAAAAATTAAAAAAATAATCATTTTTGAAAAACATTAAATCACATGGAAATTAAAAAATAATTTGCATTTTTTTCTTTTAAATAACGAGCCAAATTTTAAAGATTAGTTTGAAAATAATGAAATGTTAATTATTGTGAAACTGAAATAAAAAGAAAGGATTAAAACTGTCACATGAATTTTTTTTACAGTATAGGTTCATTAAATTTTCCGTTGACTAATCCCATAATACAATAGAAACAAACGAAATAAAAATGGCCCGATTTAAATCAAAATTTCCGCATTGTTTTAATTCATTCAGATTTATTTCCGAAAAAGTTGCAGAAAATCATCACTATTATCTTTAAAACAATTTTGATTTTTGTTAAATTAACAAGTGCTTTTACTTTTACGGTACACCACGTTTAAGTACATTTACTTTATACTCGGACTATTCCTATCCGATCAAAATTTCGTCAATATATTTTAAAGCTAAATAAGATATTTTTTAATTCTTCTCCAGTACCTTCACCATCATATCCTATATTGGAAACAGTTAAAATAATGATTATAAATTTAATAAAATGTATTAAAAAGTTTCAAAACTGACTTGCTGAGTAATATTACTCAGAAAACTTTTCAAATATTGAAAAGTTAGTTTTATTTCTAAAATAAGAGACTCGAAACTTACCACTAGAAGAATTTCTAATAGTTATGATCCTATATTAAAAATTTTATCTTAAAACGCATTTGAACTGCTTTATTGAAATTATGCGTAAGGTTACATTAGAATTAAGTTTTTGTAATTTTTTAATTCTTCCAGTTTTTTAGTAATTGTCTAAACGAATGCCGGAATTTTGCGAACACGGAAATTTGCGAACAGCGGAATTTTGCGGACAGTTATGATTTTTGTTATTTGAGACTGATCGGGCAAGATTAGCTACATATTTGAATAGCGGAAATTTACGGACACTTTTAGTTTTTTATATTTCCACTTAGAATATAGCAAAATAAGGTGAACGCCCCTTTTTTTACGTATTTTAACAAAATGTTTTTAATATCTATTATTTTTTTAGAAAATGTGCAAGTAAATATGTTATTATCTATTATAAAAGAAAAATATCGACAAGTTCGACATTTAATCAGTATGTACATTGTATAAGAATATAAGGTATTACATCATTAGGTTTGTTTACAGATATATTATTCAGAATTTTCATAATATTATAAAAATTAAATAAAATGTTCTCATGTATAATTTAATAATTTATCTTGCTGCAAATCGTGAGGTTTTGAGTGTTTTAAGTTATGTATTTTCGATGAAACTTTTTTATGCGGTCCCTATCCACCGCATGAAAAAAGTTTTTTTTTTTTACAATCGGGACCGAACTATACTTTTTATAACTATTTATTGAAGTTTTTAAATAAATTGTTCTTACGCGATGTATACAGGAAATTTCTTCGTATAAAAAAATAGTATATTATTTAACGAGCTCGTAATGATAGTTATTACTCACGAAGATGAAATTGCGACACGAGCCGAGCTTGCGAGGCGAGTGTCGTAATGCATCTGAGTGAGTAATAGCCATTGCAAGCGAGTAGAATACGATATTTTTTCTACGACTTTTTTCCTTTTTGATTTAAATAAAATTGAATATAAATTTTAAACCAAATTTTTAATCTATTTCTAATTTCATTAAAAGTTTGTATAATATTATTATGTATAAAACGATCAAAACAAAACATAAACTACTTTATTTACTTGAACGTTACTAGGCAACATATATTAAATTAAAACTTGATACATACATATATACACAAAACAATCGCAAGCCCATGGAATAATGGTTAATACTGTGATTTCAATGGTCAAGAGGGTATTGAGTAATGAACATTCCTCCACACCTTTAAATAATGCCTAACTTCCTCAACAATTAACAGATATATAACGAGTGTGTTCTTCAACAGGAGTAGAAAAAGAATAATATTCTGTGCATGATTGATTAGTAAGATATTACAGGTATTCCACATTGACGATCCGTCACTTGAAGCCACCACTCCATCTTTCCATCGCAACATTCCTTTGCAATTTTTCGATTCCTCGCGCAAACACATCCACGTTATAACATTTTCCTTAGAATGCCGAAATTTTCGGTAAGCAAATACACTGTAATGAGCACAATGCTTGCCTCTGTTGTCACAACGTAAATAAGATAAGCTAGATGATAACCATGATTTATATAGATATTTATCAATGACTCATTACGGGAAAATTCTAAGCAAAAAGGGGTGTGTTTTATGGTGGATGTAGATAATAAAAAGTTGCTAAATAGTATGTATTTACCAAAAAGCAGTTTTCTTTTAAAATATTTAACAATATACCTTTAATTCTTATTACTTAAGTGTGTTACATATAAATGATAACGGGCGTAATGGGCGTACACATTCCCTTTTCAAAAAATTTTTTAATAAAATTGTTCATTTGGTTCATTTAATCAGCATTACTTAAATTATTTGGGATTTCCTTTTAAGATGTATAAACAAAAACGAAAGGTGTCAAGTTTTCCAAGCTGATATATTAAATTCATTCTGTAAATGGGCGTTTACCCTATTTTAAAAAATTTTAAAAGTAAAAAAAAAAAAATTAAAAGTTTCCGCAGCTTAAATATGTTTGTAATCTTGTCAGGTTAGTCTCAGGTAGTAAAAACCCTTATTGTTCGCAAATTTCCGCGAATATCATGTGTCCGCAAATTTTCATGTTCGCAAAATTCCGGACACCGTCTAAAGATACTTTTTCTACGCATTTTTTTTTAGTATCTATGTATGTAGATTTTGAGCGAAATTTCTTTCATTTTCTACATAGATACAAAACATGATTTGATATTAATTTATGAAAATTAAGTCTTAAAAGATTTTTTATTATAATTTTTTTTTATTTAACACTTTTTTCTTTACATGTGAATATTGTTTTAAGTTGTAAGTAATTAGGTATATCATTTTCTAAATAAGAAAAATATTATTTTATACAAAAAAGCTTAAAATTTTAAAGCTTAGTTTAAAGACTTTTTTTTTTAAATGTGTCGACCGGCTACTCGTGTAAATTAAAAATTAAAATTAAGTATTATTTTTAATTTTTAATGAGAATTTTTAAAATTCTTCTTCTGGAATGTAAACATTACAATGAATGTGTATAAACAAGTAGCTGCGCATTAAAATTTAAAATTATTACTTCCAGGAAATTTTTAAATTTTCAAATTAATTCTCAAGGAATTTCTAAGAAGATTACCTTTAAAATAAGGTTTTGTTTTAAGTTACTAAGTATAGATGCAATCCAGACGAGTTTTCTTCTCATTGAATCGCGGCACACTGTTTAAAAATCACTGATGTGATTAAAAACAAAATAACTTAGGCCGAAATGCTTGCGGCAATAATAGCACTTGAATCGCCCCACTACACTTTAATTATAAAACTACCAACGAAAGAGTGGAAAAATTAACCAGTAGCCAGCCAATGGTAAAATATTGAAACCAGGTACCCTAAGGCACCCTATTTTAGTATGCATTTTTACGTATGGGCAAAAAAAAATAATTTACAAAATATTGTAATGTGCAATTTTCAGTCGGCGCTATAATCCCAAGCTATTTTACTGAAAGCGATTTTGTTATTAATAACACTCTAAGAAAAAAATGTACCGTTTTACTACTATTATAGGAGGCAATTAAATGCCTTCTATAATGACAGTAACATTACAAACCGTAATGTACGAAGGTGAAAAATACACCATCATAGTGTAATTATTACTCACTCATATGTGTAGTTTTACACATGTCGTACGTAAAATTACGGTCCAGGTGTGTAATAGATTACGTTTTATTTGTGTATTAACTACACAACAAGATGTAATTTTACACATTCAGTTCGCAATAGTGCCCAGTTAAACGTAAAATTACATCATATTAATGTATTTTTAAACCACGCCTGTACACCTGAAAATGTAATTTTACACACTTATATAGTAATGTTTACACCCAGAAAAGTGTAACATTAATCCAACTGAATCACTCATTCTGATTCAATTCAACTGAATCAGTATGAGTGATTCAATTGTGCTGAAAAAAATAAACTGATTCAACTTAATTGAAAATAACGAATCAAAAAAGATTATTGATGGTTTTTTTACATAAATATTTATAATAATATGACGTATAGAATAATTTGGAATTATATACAAAAAGATTCGAGATGTTAAATATTTTGCTTATTATGTCTAAATTTCTATATAAGTGTGTCGTACGATAAAATAATAACTCTTTTGGTAAATTTTAAAATAAACTCTCCAAAAAAGTAAGATTATAAAAGTTTTATTATGAACGTTTACTTGCTTTCATGAACATAGGTAATCTTTATTTTGCAGTGTAACTGCCAATTAAACTGGTCAAAATTTTGAGATATGACTTTTTTTTACAATGCTTACGTTTTGCAGACACAATTATTTAAGCAATATCTTATAAAAAATTTAATTGTAATTAGATTACAATGATAATATTAAAAACTTATGGATTAAAATTGTAGTTACATCATATCAAAAATATAGTTTAAGAAAATTAACTAAACAATACTTAAATATAAGAAAAACAATATTCTGCTGACTCTTGCCATTCTTAGAACTTCGCAGAAAATGCATGCTGTGCTTTCATAGATGTCTTCACCAATTCCAGTTTCTAAACAAATCAGAAAATAAGGGTTACTTAATTTTATAACCATTTTTGATTATTATTTTTTTCTTTTTTTAATAACTATTTCACAGCAATTTAAAATTAAGAAAATTTCGCTTTCGCTACAAAATTACTTCTAGGCTATTTTAATGAATGTACAGATATTAGATTTTTGATTAAAAAACTCACCAGCAAAGTGACCCGGCGTGCTTATGGCACTGGCACTTCCGAACTGGTAGACGCAGGGTTTGAATTCCGTAGCCGGTTATATGCTGGCGAAAGTTTTCTGCTATTTCCCATCATAATTCCAGATGAATATCGACATTATCCTCAAGAAGATGGTTGCAAACAGACACCTACCAAATCCTTATACCGCTTTTCTTGTCCTCCGCCCAATATTCTGCTGACTTTTGCCATTACTAGAACTTCAGGGAAAATGTAGGCTGCGGTTTCACATATGTCTTCACCAATTCCTTTTTCTAAACAAATCAAAAAATAAGGATTACTTAATTTTATAACCATTTTTGTTTATTTATTTTACTTATCTTTTTTCAATAAATATTTCACAGCAATTTAAAATTAAGAAAATTTCGTTTTTGCTACACAATTACTTCTAGGTTATTTTAATGAATGTACAGATATTAGATTTTCGATTAAAAAACTCACCAGCAAAGTAACCCGGCGTGCTTAGGCACTGGCACTTCCGAACTGGTAGACTGAGGGTTTGAATTCCGTTACCGGTTATATGCTGGTGAAAGTTTTCTGCTATTTCCCATCGCAATTCCAGATGAATATCGACATCGTCCTTAAAAAGATGGTTGCAAACAGACACCTACCAAACCCTTATACCGCTTTTCCTGTCCTCCGCCCAATATTCTGCTGACTCTTGCAATTACTAGAACTTCAGGGAAAATGTATACTACGGTTTCACAGATGTCTTCACCAATTTCGATTTCTAAACAAATCAGAAAATAAGGGTTACTTAATTTTATAACCATTTTTGCTTATTTATTTTTTCTTTTTTCAATACCTATTTCACAGCAATTTAAAATTAAGAAAATTTCGTTTTTGCTACACAATTACTTTTAGGTTATTTTAATGAATGTACAGATATTAAATTTTTGATTAAAAAACTCACCAGCAAAGTAACCCGGCGTGCTTAGGCACTGGCACTTCCGAACTGGTAGACTGAGGGTTTGAATTCCGTAACCGGTTATATGCTGGTGAAAGTTTTCTGCTATTTCGCATCGTAATTCCAGATGAATATCGACATCGTCCTTAAGAAGATGGTTGCAAACAGACACCTACCAAATCCTTATACCGCTTTTCCTGTCCTCCGCCCAATATTCTGCTGACTCTTGCAATTACTAGAACTTCAGGGAAAATGTATGCTACGGTTTCACAGATGTCTTCACCAATTTCGATTTCTAAACAAATCAGAAAATAAGGGTTACTTAATTTTATAACCATTTTTGCTTATTTATTTTTTCTTTTTTCAATAACTATTTCACAGCAATTTAAAATTAAGAAAATTTCGTTTTTGCTACACAATTACTTTTAGGTTATTTTAATGAATGTACAGATATTAAATTTTTGATTAAAAAACTCACCAGCAAAGTAACCCGGAGTGCTTAGGCACTGGCACTTCCGAACTGGTAGACTGAGGGTTTGAATTCCGTAACCGGTTATATGCTGGTGAAAGTTTTCTGCTATTTCGCATCGTAATTCCAGATGAATATCGACATCGTCCTTAAGAAGATGGTTGCAAACAGACACCTGCCAAATCTTTATACCGCTTTTCTTGTTCTCCGCCCATATCATCATGAAAAAGTTGAGAAATAATGATGTGAGTGACGTCCGTTACATACCATTGTCTAAAAAACGAACGTTAAATTCCATTATTATTATTACCATTGTTATTATTACTTAAAAAACTCGATTTCCATACGTCGCGTCGTTTCAATTTAAACCTGTTATGAATTTATATTACTTTAAAGCAAAAAAAAAAAAAAAAATTCGTTAAGTGCGTGTTCTTGACACGCACTAACAAGTAAAGGTCCCGAGGCCGGACCTATCGATTTCGATGAAACTTAAATACATTGTAGAACACTAAAAACTAAGGGACACGTATTTTTTTTTATCTGCGGAAAAACGGTTTGAAGGGGTGAAATCGCCCTCCAAAAATTGGGGTAAAAATTTAATTTTTCAAATATCTCGAAAACAGTAAGAGATAGAGAAAAAGTTTAAACTGGCGATATTGCTCTTTTTTAAGGAGCTATCTATTGATATGCAATTTGTTCATATTACATCAACAGGAGTGGTTGGGGGTTAAAATTTGGGGGTTAATTTTGCAAAAAGGGGGTGAAAAATAAACAATATAAAAATTTTGTTTACAGATTTGAAATCTACGTTAAAAAATCTAATTGACCTGTTTTTGCTCAATGCCCTAATATTAAGTCTAGGGGTAGTTAACTAGAGGGTGACTCTGTCGAATAGTCGTACAATTTGGGTATTTCAAGGAGTTCTTCATGGAAAATAGTTTAAGACAATTAGAATAACGTAGAAATGAAATTCTCGAATTCAAAATTGAGTTTGAGCAACATTGGAGAGGGGGTGAGTCACCCTCTTAAATTACATACTAGTTTATATACACTAATTTTTGCTATTAACACACTGATAGTGGGTAAAATAATGTCACAATAAGTGGTTCTGAAGTTGGACTATCATATGTAAGGTCTTTATTAGGTTTGTTTTTTAATGGATATTATAGTTTTCCTTATCGAAAATTATCGATACCGAAAATTACATAACCTAACCTAAAATAACGAAACCTAATAAAAACCTTACATACGATAGTCTAACTTCAGAACGATCTATTGTGACATTATTACCCCCTGTCAGTGTGTTAAAAGATATCTGAATTGTAGATAATGTTTTAATTTTCACAGAAATTGACAACCCCCCAAAATAAATTATTAGTCAAATTGTAAAATAAACTTTTATCAAATGACATAACTATTTGTATGAAGCAAAATTAAAAAAATTAACTTACCTGAAATATTTTAAATGTATCATCAGGACAGCAATTTGGAAACAAACAAATTTATATTACAGTATTCTTTGCACATTATTCCAGAAGCCATTTGCACAATACATATAAAAACAAAACACCAGTACACCACTATAACACTGTTTTTGTAGCATATTTAAAGATTAATTTATCATACACGTTATAATCATATTAACTATATATCTTATCAAAAAATACTTTTGTTTAATTCAGCTAATTTGAAAACATAACTTTTAACCTTTAAGAGTATTACTTATGTACGTATAAATAATACAGCAATTCAATAACAGATAATATTAAAATACATAAACTCATTTGCGCGCGCATGGGTTTTGCTATTTAGTGGTGTAAAAATAAACCAAAAACGTTGTAAAAATCCAAAGTTACACCTTTATTTGTGTAATATTAAAAAAAAACAGTAATTATTCACAAATTATATAAAAATACACCAATTTTTTCATATTACACAAATAATAGTGCATATTTTCAGAGCGAGGAGTAATTTTGCTCTAAATTTAAGTTATTTTACACGTTTTTGACCCTTTTTTCTTAGAGTGAAGTTTTATGCCTGCGTGAATGTTTTATATAATATGTCGTAATATTACCTGCTAAATTAATGGCTTTATTAAATTCAACTTTACCGAAGATTCAGTAATAAATCATAATAACGACATTTTTTATACAAAATTTTAGCGTAAAATTCTTGAGCATAAAATTCTAATATTTAAAACCTATCAACTGAATGAAAGTAAAAGAAATCTATTATAGTATATTATGTGATTGAGGTTGTAAGTTGCATATTAGTGTGAAAAAGTTACGTAAGAGTCGCGCAGTAGCGAGTGCGCAATTGCGCGAGTGTGCAATATGCCTTACAACCGAGTTACCCACGGACTATACTTTTTCTAGGACTAACATGAAATTCACAGTAAACAATAAAAATTTGATACAAATACAATACATTAAAATTATGTAGAATTTGAAAACTAAAAACAAATGTAAACATTCAGTTGCTATAGATAAAATTTTTGTACAGATTCTAGTACATATAATATACAATATAAGAATTAGTAAAAGTGTAGTAACCTGTGGTATTTTACGTATACATGCCTGTAAAGAGCCATTTTTTGTACAGCTGTATATAAAAACATAGCTTACCAAGATAGTATTTTGTACAATAATCAAGCAATTTCATGGTAGTCGTAGATAAAATAGGGTAAGTGCGGGAGAGATGCCGCAGTAGTTCGTCCGTTGATTGATAGATATCGCCATTAATGGATTATATGTTTAAAATAAGTTACTTATTTAAGCTGTACATGGTAACATTTATGATTAGTCCATCCGTTTAGTAATTATCCAACTTTTTATTATTAAAAAATAAGTTTTTTAACATAATATTTTATCAAGCATTTAATTCATTAGAATTTATGAATCTATATTTTATTGTTTTAATGAAAATGAGTTTTGTTGTTAATTTAGGTATATTTTAAAAGCACTGTATAAAATTTTAGGTTGGAATTCCGCACTATGCTTGCTATAGCAACATGCGGCACTATCCCAACAAAAAGGAGAGATGCCGCATTTAAAGTTGGTATAGATGCCGCATCACATTATTACATGTTAAAAACATAGACTTATACCTTAATTATGCAATTTTTTTTAACTGTAAATTATACCATGTAAATATAAACAATCCATTAATGGATCAGAAAGAGCTCTCAGATTAGTGAATATAACGAAAATAATGATGATTGCCTGTGTATTGAATGTTTTGAAAAGTACTCACAAACAAAAAAATAGTTGACTGGTTAAGATGTATAAAGTGCCAAAAATGGTTACATATGGTATGCATCATGTATGGAGATGTGTATAAAATGCAAAATTTTTAATGAGCTATGCGGCGTCTCACCTTCTGTGATGCGGCATCTCTCCCATAGGTGTGGGAGAGACGCTGCTTTGCAGGCTCTAAAAAAGTGTTAATTATGAGTCCTTTATGACTCAAAATTTAAAATGATTTATAAATAATTTTAAAGAATAATGTTTACATTTATTGTGTACCAAATTTCAAATCAATTAAATGCATACTTTAGAATTATCAATCAAGTGCTTTCAAAATGTGCGGTATCTCTCCCGCATTCACCCTATTTTAAATACATTAAATAAATGTTTACAAATATTAGTTCCAGACTGGAAAATTATTTTAGGCAATCTGTCTAAAAACATTTGTTTTTCTTCGATTTCAATACTTACTCCAAATTATCAAAATATTTTCGTTTGTCAATCACAACAAATTTTTTATAGCAATTTGCAATGCAAAAAAATTATTTTGAATTTTATATTGCTTTTATCTTTCATCACTTTAACCAGCAACACTGTTGCGATACATGTTGCGTATATATCTACCATAATTTCTTATATGTGCTAAATAAGTTAACTCATTTTGAACAAAAACTAGATATCCAAAAAAAAAAAAGTTACTGATGGGGCAAGTATCCGGTATCCGACCTGTCCGGCACTTTTATGATTATCCGATCGGATATCGGATAGTGTCCCGAAAATCTGAATCTATCGTTCTTTCTATAATTTTTCGTCCAGAAGTTAGAGCTATACCTGTAACAAATTAAAATAAACAAACACGTCATAGCAGAATGATTGTTTATTTTATTTGAAAATGGGTTATTAAACTTGAAACAATTGTCAAATTAAAAAATAAACGTAGTAGTTTTTGCTAAGTAGAACGAAATGTCTTGATATTCAGCCCCTTTTTGATCCAGAAAAATGTTCATACTCTAGATTACTCTAGAAAGTTCCATCCCAATAATTACTGGTTTTAATTGATATTTTTATTATGAAGACATATGAAACATGTTATAGGTACTTAAATATGACATTAACATTTTAATTCACTTATTATAAACTGACTAATTATTCCAATTAAAATATTAATTAATTTTAAAAGAAATGGATTAGTTATTTAAATTTTTTCTCGATTTAATTATTAATCGTATAATGGAAATCATTCAACAGGACAGGTGTTTAATGGCTCGTTATCAAATTAATAATACACGGTTTTAGCAAAAAAAGAAAAAAGATAACTTTCAGTAAGGCACATTTTAAATGTAACAAATATTAATCTAATATAAAAGTATTACAAACTATAGTAGTGCTAAGAGGGTTTAGAAATGTAAATTAATCTTCAATTCAGAGCAATGGGAGTATTAAGGACCATTCAAACCAGTGCGGTCGTCCGATTTTATGACTTTATATTTTACATGCAGTGGTCCGGGAGACCGTTCCGGTCTGATCGACTCTTTATAGTGTATACATAATAATTGTAAAATATCCCCTACACGCATTATATTCAGATAGAATATATAGACTAAAAAATATATTTTTCCACTGAATTATAGTTCCGTCGTTAATTTAAAATGTTAGCACACTTATTTTTACCGTATTGTTTACGATAGCATAACAACATAAAATCTATTTTTTTCAAACACAAACGTAGTAAGCTTATAGCGAAGTTCTATTTCCGTTTCTCATGATTTATTTAATAAAATTGTTTATATACTCATAGAGGTTCTCTTGTTGGAGACGATCTTGAAGTACAACTTTTGAAAGCTTTTAAACTCTAGAATCAATGACCCTATTATTTAATTAGTTAAGCTCTAAGTTTGTGGTTTCGGTATTAAGGTTTAAGAAATATCCTTGGCCTCCGTCGAAATTCGTAACTAATATTTTGTATATTTATGGGTATCCGCCTCCGGGGGGAAAATTTTTAAAAGTGGCGGAAAACAGAGAGTATGATGCTTTTATTAGTTTAATCTTGAAGTTTCTGTTTTCTTTTTTTTTTTTGCTAGTATTTTTGGAAATTTACTTAAGTAGGGTAAATGGTATAGTTATTGGACCGTTAAGAAAAATTTTCAAAACAAAGTACAGAAAAAGTACGTGTTGTAGCTTTATTTTTAACGAAAAAATTCATAAATTAGGTAAGACCTGTCTATTTTAATGTACCATATAAAACTTTCATATTACATATTGGTAAGCCTCTGAAAAAAAAATTAAAGTTGTGCGTATAGAAAAATACAGTTATTGGACAAAAATTTCATTTATTAATTTCTGGCGTATTTTCACAATCCACAAGTTCTGTAGATGTTAGAAGGTTCTGTTTAACTAAAAAATCAGGAAGATTACTTTACTAGTCTATAAGACTTATAATCTTCAAAAGAGAGTGTCTTGTCCAATAACTGTCAACGTCCAATAACTATACCGTTTACCCTACTTAATGTTTAATTTTCTTAACAGCTTTTCTTTCCTTATCTTAGAACTTAAAAAGTGATCCGCGATAAAAAAAGGTTTGAGAGACACTGATCACCATTATTTTAAACATTTTAAAAATTTAAATATTGCGGGAAGAAGCTAAAGAAAACTAGTGTTATAATAATTTTGCACTCTAATTAAAAACTTCCATTTTTGCACAATTTTAGTCCAACTTTCTAGTTATTTTAAAAAAATGAAATTGTTTAAAAATGTTCACCAGTTTTAAGTAAATTTGTAATGTTACAATTGACTCAGTTAGAGGGACGATTGTAGTAGCTAATAGGCAGGATTGCCGCGAAGGAGTCAGATGGGGCAATTGCCCGAGGCCCAGGAACCTCGATTAGCGGCCCGGACAAGGTAAGAAGACTTTTTTTGGTTTTTCAATTGTATTTTTGGAGAAAAAAATGTTTGAAAATTTTTATTGTGCCGAGGAGTTTGTCATTTTTCTCGCCGATCCTGCCAATAGGAATACTATTTTGAAGTTTAGAATTCATCAAATAAACAGCTAGGATAAATAAAAGAAATAATACTTATCTACTGATTGTTAGTAGTTAGTAGAATTTTTTATAATTTAGTATTTTTACCGAAAAACGAAGTTATTAAAAGAGTTGCTTGATCGATGAGTGAAAGATTTTTGCCGTTGCAATAAACAATTGAAATGAACAATATGCTGCATACAAAATTTTTAATTGTCCTAATAGATTGGTTTGTTGTCATAAAGTTGCAACTATGATACACCTCTCCTTTATTATTTTTAGAGAATTAGATGGATCGAGAAACTAGTCCCAATTGAACTTTAAACCTGGCGCATACTTTTGATTGTGTGCGAAACTGTTCAGTAAAAACCGATAAATCCCATAATTTCAACCCAACTAAACTGCTCAGTTGGTTTAGTTGTTAATGCAATGTATCGATCAGTAATTGTCTAAGTTATCCAACATTTTAGTCAACAGATAATCAACAGAAATTTTTAATTTTGTATGTCTCATACGATCTCACAGTCTTTTAACATACAACTAAACAGTTGAGCGATTAAAAATTGTTTGTGTGCATTTAGTCTTAGACCAAGCATTGATAAGAGTTTGAATTTATCAGTGTCTAGTTTATAGGTCAGCAAAAATAAATTTCTATTTTTCCAGGCGCAAATTTCAGTATCCTTTAGTCATTAAAGAGAAAAAGTATTGCTTTAAAATCTTTGCAATAATTTATTTTTCCTATTTTCAAAAATGTTATAAATGTTTAGTAGTAATTTGTGGAATGTTAAATATATGAATACGGGATCCTTTTACAAAAAATATATATGACAATTTAGGGCAATAAATTTACCATTAGTCAAAGAAATATGTTTGTCGAAAAAAATATCAACAGATGGCAATAAAACATGTGGTTAAAATATTTGATATATGTATGTCTGTGCTAGCTTATATGTGTGCAACACTCCTGCTGGATACATTTCCTTATGACTCCTTATATATTGGTGAATTTACATTGAACTCTATTGAATTAAATTGAAAAAAAATTAGTGCAAATCTTCTTTATGAAAGGCAGAACTGACACGGAAAGGATGTCGTTAAAACAATGGAAGCTGAAGAATAGACGAACGGGTCGGTCAAACACGTATCCGGAAGTCTAAACACTAGGGGGTGTTGAATAAAATTTTAAATTCCATAACTTTCGGTCAAGAAAGCCAAAAACTAACAAAAGTATTTCCGTTTTAGCATATCGTCCATTCAGATATTGCAGTAATATTAAACAGATACTACCTACAAGCTTCAAGATTTTTGTGAGAATAACCAAAACTTCTTATTTAAAAAAATTAAAATACCCCTATCGCAGCATCCTGCATAATATAGCGAATTTTCGTTTACAAAAATTAGTTTTTCTCGGAAACTAGTTGACATAGAATAATAGTTTAAAGAGCCTTTTCATGTGATTTTTGCTCCTCTTTTCAATGGTGTAAAAAAATTTCGCAAAAATTGTTGATTAAATGGAAATTTTGGCAAAAATCTAATTTTTTTCACGAAAAATTGCCCAAAAACCATGTTGCGGGCATCGGATGTCTTTGGCTAATGAACTTGTCCAACGGTTTGGGACTTCCAACATTTTCACCGAATTTCGTAAAAGTAGGAACTTTCGTTCGAGAGATATCGTGCGTATTGTATATAAATCCGTGCGTATAAATTTTAGTGAATATTATTTTCGGTTTCTAGGGACCTCAAAACAAACTTCTACCATAGTCCCGGGCTCAAGTCGCGTCTTTATAGTGGCTGTAATAGCTGAATTCCATTCTGGAAATTCGCTGAAAGCAAATATATAATTTCCCAGTTGTTCACAAACAGGACCGTCTTTTCTAACAGGAATAGGAGGCACTGTGCCTAGGGCCTATAAACCTAAAAGAGCCTACTAATATATGAAATTGAAAATTACGTAGGAATATATTTCAAAATGGAAGAGATAATATCTCGGTTGCAACATCCTGCATATCATAGCGAATTTTCATTAAAAAATTAATTTTTTCTTTGAAACCAGTTTACATAGAAGAATGGTTCTAAAACTGTTTTTATGTAATTTTTTCCCCTCTTTTCAGTGGTGTCAAAATGTCGCAATAAATTTTGAATTTTGGAAAATTTTGGCCAAAAACTTATTTTTTCCACGAAAAATGTCAAAAAGACCATGTGACCATGTTCCGAGTATCAGTTCTGTCTAGCTGAAGAAATCATCCAAAATTTTTGAACTTTCAAAGTTTTCACCAAATTTTGTAAAAATAAAATGTTTTGTTCTTAAGTTATCGTGCGGACACATATATACATACCTACATAAATTAATATATATATATATATATATATATATATATATATATATATATATATATATATATATATATATATATATATCGAATTAGTAAAACTTTTTAGTAAATTTAATGCAAGATTTTAGTGAAAATTTTGTAAATGCGATCGCAACAATGATCTCTTTACTTAAATTTTTTTTTATAATACAATGGATAATCTTTGGCTTCCACAAAAGCTTGCATAAAATTTTGTTGGTACTGGTAGTATATTGCAGTTGAGGTGATAATCTCAACTACATCAAAACTAGAAATTCATATATAGACATATTTTTTATTATTAAAAAAAAATGTTTATTGACCACCGCAATCCAGCATAACTTATCATAAAATTCGTCATCAAATTGACTCATTCATTTCCCACCTACGCTACGACTTTAAATCTATTCTCATCTCAAAAGACAAATTGACAAAACCAAGAAAAAAAGGAATTAATACACTTAAAACCATTTACAAAAACAAAAATTCCGTCTGTTTGTTATTTCATTCCTTCGTTTTTTGAAAGAAATTTTTTAATTGAAAATGGTAATATATTAAATGTGTAGAGTCCTTAAAAATTTATGGTCCGTAACAAATACAGATACAGATATAAATTTAAAACTATGTTGTTTTTTTTTCTCATTTTCTATTTTGACGAGCATGCAAACAAACATGTTACAATTAAAACTATTTAATTTGAGTTTTTCTAAAATTAAAGAGTGAATCGCGGTCTCGACTGATGCTGCTCCACACTGTGTAGCTAAACTTTGATGTTGTGTTTCTTCAATGTCTAAAAATAAATTGAATACGTTTATTTTTTTCATATCATAATACATAATATAGTATGAATCATTTAACTTACGCCCATGTGTTGAAAACGTTATATAGAGGGAAGTTCATCTTTACTAGATGTATTTTGATTTCTTCGTTTTCTTATTTTAATTATATCACAACATAAAAAAGTTCTTTGTAATAATAAAGCAATTTAATAATAGCAATGAAATTAAATTAATATTGTCTAGTGTCTTTTTAAATAATAATTATCTCTTAATTTTTGTTTTACTTATTTGTTGGGGAGATTGAAATTTATTTTCAATTAAATTTTAATGGACCTAAATACTTCAAAATAATTATGAATGAATTTAAAAAATCATAAATCTAAAGGCTCGTATCCACCGAAAAAACTTTCGTCTTCAAACGTTCGCGTTCTTAAATGCTTGTAATTGTTTCTGAACATACTGTCCCCATTCAATAAACATATTACTAACAATAATTCGTTTATGATCAACTGATTTAAGACCAGATGAGAGGAATCGTTTATCCAAAAATTTTTGCCTGTATGTCCTCAGAAGACTTTCAAGATTGTAGCTTATGGCCCCTCACCACAAAAAAAAAATACATACAAGTTTGCACAAATATAAATTTATGGACATGAAGTTCTCGTGTAGACAATGTAAACAAAAATTTGTTTAATATGGACTGGTTATAAAAAATTTAACTAAACTGTGAAAATTAAAAATAGTGTGGTACTGCAAACCTTCTAATCATCCCGCGTTTTTAAGACAATTCGACAATTCGGGTTAATTTGGCTGAACTCTTCAGTGAGCAATCAATAGAAAAAGCGAGTCAACATTTCTACATCAATTGCCCACCAATTAAGTCGGAAAATCGTTAAGATAAGAACTTAAACTAACGAATTGCCACTGATTGTTAGTTTCTGATGTTTCGGAAAAAATTTTCTGATGGCTTCGTGGGGTGGAGTCAATTTTTCTTCCAATCAAAAAAATATATATAATTGATTCACAATTACATAAACCAGGGAAAAAAGAGTGTGATAAAAAACTTTTCCTTTATTTAATTATAAATGTTTCTTTCTCTCTAATGCTCCTGCTCAAATGAAATTGTCCTTGTCTGTTGCATACACAAAAAAAAGAAAATAAATAAATAAATATATAAATAAATAAAAATTGTCCTAAAATACGATTTTTTCAGGATAATTAGAAAAAATTTCTCTCTGCTAACATTCACACCACAAGTTCAGCCTAGGGGTCTACAGATCGTGAATACGGCCCTGATTTTGAATACTTCTGTAATGTACTTATATGAATAGTTTAATTTTGACACTATTTTATGAATTATTGTGGACACAAACTTTAAAATTTTCTTTTATCTTCTAATATATATTGCATAAACAAAAATTCACCTCACTATAATAACTCAAATCATTTTCACTTTAATGTTGCATTAAAAATTGAAAATATTTCAATTTTTAAAAACCGTACAATCCCACAAATATTCTTGTTTGAATATTTCACGAAAAATTTTCAAAAAACCGTAAAAAAAAACTAGGCGGTCATAATTACCTTCAAATATGCGTTTAACGTTCGGGAAGAAAGTTCCGAATACACTTTTATTTTTTAATTATTAATTTTATTATTTATGAGTATTGTTTGATGATGATAGCAGTTAATGTAATATTGTGAGTGCTCGATGCAACCAGTTAAAAATTAAGATATATTTTTAATTTGAAAATATATTTTTTTAAGAAAACATTACATTTTTGATTTATTATTTTGTTTTGGGATTATGTTTTAATGTTTAGTGTGTTGCTCGCGCCATGTTCTTTGATATTTTTATTTAATGGCTTGTTCGAAAACATAATTTTAAATACGGCACGGAATAGAGCGACGACGGGAACGTAAAGCAACAAACGGATAATTTTTTTTTGAAAATTAAATTTTGATTTAATTATCACCGTTACAATGGGCATATATCATAAATATAGCATTAAATCCGTAAACATAGAGTCATTTTTATGAATTATGTTGTTTTTTAATATTAATTTTTTCATATTATGTTATTCAAGACATTTTTTTTTTTTTTGAAAATTCACCCTAAATTATTGTATTTTTAACTATATTTTACTGGCGGAATTAATAATAATTCGTAACCAAGTGTATTATAGTTGAAACAAGTGTTATCAGACGAAACAAGTATTAAATTGCGTTTCGGAAATTCAACTGTTACAGCAGTTCTCATGGTAAGACCTGAGCCCGGGATTATGACAGAAACTTGTTTTGAGGCCTTAATGTCGAAAATGAAGTCGAAAATGACCTTATGTATTTGGGAATAGAGAGCTCCCAAGGGTTTGACCCGCTCACCAAATTTCGTAAAATTTGAATGCTTCGTTTGAGAGTTATTGTGCAGACACATATATACATCCATATGTATATATACAAGATACATACAAATTTCAATGGAGATTCGTTGATAACATAAAAGAATAAAGGAAGCAGTCTCGGTACGTCTGATTTTGCTTCATTTGTTGCATTTGTTTGATATCAGAATGTTTTTAGTTCATTTGACCTGCATTACAGTTTAATACATTTAGTAGGTATTGACACAGGAGGAAAAAGTGATAAATTGATGAAAATATGTATTAATTTTTTTTTCGTCTAAAACCAATATTTATCTACTTGGTTTCTACTATTTTGAAACGGTTACCTATCTGAATTTGAGTATGATTCACAGTGAAAAAGTTTGTGTTAAAATTAACACATTTCACATGCCCAGAACGGTCCACTCAATTTTTTGTGTTATTTTAACACACAAAGCATGTGTCAAATCCATACACCAGATTTGTGTCAATGATTTAACACACAAGAGGACATACATTTTGTGTTAATTTTTCAGATTTATCAGAGTTAGTTGTAAACTTTTTTATTCAATATTTTAATTCCACTGAAGCTTAAGATATTTGAAAGTCGTCAAATCGTCAAAAATTATAAAGATTTTGTTCATATGTTATTATAAAAGAGATTCAAAGAACGCAAAGTAAGTCACTGTTTGTAACCATTTCTTACTTGTGTCCATATATATCTACGAAAATAGATATAATAAAAAAGATGAGAGAAGTTCTTGTTATTAAACAAAACCGAAAAATTGTAAGTTTTTTCAGTTATTGACGAATATAGTAGAATTAAACGTTTAAAAATGAAACAATTTTCTTACATTTTAAGGTTATTTTGTTACAGGTTCAGTTTAAAAAAATCATGTAAGCTGAGATTGTATTATATAATATACAATCTTACATGTAAGTAAGCTTACATGATTTTTTGTAACTGAATCCGTAACAAAATAACCTTAAAATGTAAGAAAATTGTTTCATTTTTAAACGTTTAATAAAACTATATCCATCAATAACTGAAAAAACTTATTATTTTTCGGTTTTGTTTAATAATAAGAACTACTCTCATCTTTTTTATTATACATATATATTTTGGTAGATATATATTCTAATCTAATTTACTTACTTATAACATTCTTTTGCTCTACACAAATATTATGTTAGTTCTTTGTTGTACAAAACAGGTTAACATTTTTAATCTGTTAAATCGAAATTTGTGTTAATATTTTCATTTAACACAAACACGAAATGTTACATTAACGCAGGGTTGTGTTACTTATTTAACACAAAAATTTTAACCACTAGTTTTTTTTTTACGCAGAACACAAATTTTTTTACTGTGTTCAAGTAGGTACTACAGTAAAATTCTGTTGCAATTGTTAATTAAAATTCACAAAGTGATTAAAAAATTATCAAACTGTATCGGCTGGAACTCGAACTCGGATCTCTTGGTTGCTAGCCAAACGCCTTACCGATTAGGCCACCGAACCGCTTGTTCGAATGCCACTCCAGTTTGATACTCAATCAATCACATACTCTCTTTAATGCGAGACGCAGTTATATTTTTAATTTCAAATATTTAAAATTATTTATAATATTTGAAATTAAAAATATTTAAAATTAAAAAAAAAAAAAAAAAAAAAAAAAAACATTACAGTTTTTGGCAATGGTTCGGGCGACCGTCTTGGCCTGACCGGTACTTAATACTTCTAGCGTATCAACAATAAATAATACAAACTAGTTCTTCTTTTGTATAATATACATGTGTCTAAATTCAATTAAGAATATGTTTAAATTTAATTAATAAAAATTTGGTCTTAAGCGAACATACACAGTTCAAAACCAGAACGTATAAAATTTAAAAAATGCCTCGTATTGTTCGTTTTAAATTATTCATTAATAAATACAAATGAGTTGTTAATTAGAGTTTTCTTATAGGCGCAGCAGACATTCTGGATTAACACAGACAGCAGACAATGCAACAATTGTAAAAAATAATTTTTTTAAACATTTATATGTGTACATATGTACAAAAATATTTAAATTTTCGAGTCAACGATTACATCACTTTAACTAAAAAAAATAATCTAACCTACATTACAATTTAAAACGCCATATTGGTAAGCTAAATTGAATTGTCACGTACTAAAACTTAAAAAAAAAATACATAAAAATAATTATTTTGCCAAATTACAATATCAGAATAAATTTGTTAAACAAACAGCAATGTATTTTGATTATTAATTATTAAAAATTTATGTGCATACCAAAAAGTGATAATTTTTAAAAAAAATATGTTAAAAATAATTTTTTTAATAATGATTTATTTATATATTGTCACTTTTTTTGTAATTAAATATGAATTATGAGGCGATTTCTAAATATTTTTTCCCATATCATACTTACAATTAGTCGGGAGATTTTAGTTTACACTTACCAGGCAATATCTTTAGACATAATTGTAAGTACATTGTGTATGAGATCAAGGAAAATTGTGCAGTTATTTAATTATTATAACTATATTTTGTAATTAATAAATGCACGATTTTGATCATCTTTTCAATATCTAAATCAGTTGAGTAGTATCTACAAAACCAGGAACGTATTCGAAAATTTAAATATTTATAAGTAAAAAAAATTATGCGTGTCTCAAAACCTCTTATTTGTTTGGTATAATTTTGTGTTACAGATAACTGCTTTTAATAATTCCTTGTTTTATCTAAACAATTCAAAAAAATATAAAGGTTGCAATTTCCAGAAGCCGTGGAAATTCCAAATATTTGATACTCAACCATCCTAACATATTTCTGAGAGACGAATATAAAATTTAAGACCATCTTTTAAGCATTTTCATTAATTCTTCTTATTATCACTAATCAACAGTAACAACGAATTTTGTAGTCTATAACTAAGACTTTTACTTTGTACCTAATTTTAACCGAACATTCTGGTTACCTTAAGAAATATAAATTAAGGAGGAAGGTGAAACCATTTCCAATATATTTACCGTTTTTTAAGCAAATATGTGATGTTACTATACTGAGACAATTAAAAGAACAATTACAACAGAACTAAGGAATTTAATAGACCTACCTTTTTAAAGTTAACCAATTTACTAGGTATCGAATAAACGGACTGCTATTCTTCATTAAAGCCCATAATCATAAAGTATCAACTGGCACCTTATCATAACTGACACACTTTTCCCCTATGGATTACATTTTTTTTTTATCTTTGTTATATTTTACTAATTGTATTTTCGTATTTTAAGAAACATAAATTCTATTATATTATAGGTATTTCCTGTAAACTGAGCTTGTATTTTTAAAAATTGACTCTTTATAGTTTTCTGTAATACTTTAAATTACTTAGAAAATTGTGTTTCGAACTGAATTTCACAAACATATAAATGAAACCAAAATATTTGTGTTTAATAAAATTAGTATAGCAGTTTTTTTTCATAAATAATCCTGAATTCTTAATATTCTTATGGTGGAGGCGCTGTAAAATTTTATTCATTTTTCGTATCTTACTATAAACCAAAAAATCACCTTTCTAGCGACCGTAATTTATTTTATGACTTATGTAAAATACAATATGATAACTTCTATGTGTTAATTCTAATAATTTTGATACCCCTCGATATATGGTTTAAATCAATTAAAATTATAATAAACTCAATATGATACATTGAACTGCATTTTTTAATGCACAATTTATTTATGTTCAAGCGAAAATTAACTGTCATGTTAACACCAAGCAAAATAATATTCACATGCACAAGCCCAGATATTGTTGATTTTTAAAACCATGACGACAACAACATTGCACTCGGTCAGATAATATCAACCGACTTGGTTGTTCGTTGCATTTAAATATCGAAACCAATCGAATTACTTGATTAACTGTAGGCCATCATCCTTCGGCGCTAGATGCATAAATAAATCAAATAATATTTAAATATTCATATGCTCAAATCAAAAAGATAATTTATGGCCGCGAATTTTAATTGCAAAAAATCTGTCTCTTTTACATACAATTTTTGCTGTTATTGTTTTCATTACACTTACATGTTGATATATATATATATATATATATATATATATATATATATATATATATATATATATATATATATAGGGTGTTAGTGAATAAGTGCGAAAGATTTTAAAAGGTGATTGCTGAGGTTCTGTTATATAAAAAAGTTCGTATAAACCCAGGTCCAAAAACGCTTCTAAGATACAGAGTAGATGGACTATTAGATAGCCCATACCGGTTTTGTGGTAGGAACAGTAACTGGAAATTATTGTTTATCTTAAAAACGGCTACATAAGCGACAAAATACTAAGAGATCATTTTTGTCAACAGCTTATGGGACATTTGAAAAAAAATATGTCATCACATGGTTGTACGGGCGCCACTGGTTTGAATGAAAATATTCTATCTACTTCAGAATATGGGTATTTATCCTGTCATAGCGTGTCCCAAATTTTGTGTCAATATTTCAAAACTGTTTTGAAATATTTAGGAAAATATTAAAAAAGACGAGAAATTGGGCACCCTGTATCTTGGAGACTAAGCTTTTTCGCACCTAGGTTTATATGAACTTTTTTTTACATAAAAGAACCTCAGCAAACTAACAGCCTGTATATATATATATATTAAAGAGATGTTGCGAGATGTTGCAAAAAAAACATGTTCGGTTCGGACCACAGATTATTATAGACAAAGTCTAAATACAAAATTTTGTGGTTCGTACTGGGCCATTCTGTGACTTGTCACAGCCTAGGTGACCAGTCGTTCACAAACAGTGAAAGAGTAACACGAATTGTTGGTGAATTGTTGTGTGATTGTTATTACAGTACGTAATGTTATAGTCGCATTTTTATCAAATGCAAATAATTCATGGCTTTGGAATTTAAAAATGAAATTTTGTTATTTATCAAAGGTATTATAATTTTTATCATCCTTTTTCAATACATTTGGTAGTAGATCTTGTAAGAGATAGCTATATTACAAGCATGTCTACTATGTTGTTACCTGTGCATTTCTATTGCATGAAATCATTTTCATTTGGTAAAAATATTACTATATATATATGTATGTACGCAAGATATAAATGATGGCACACCCATATACACATATGAGTATATGACACATATACAAGAACAAGCTCGTGTATATACATGACATTTGAGTGGGAATTTTACGTCATTTTTTGGCGTCGCCGGTTAGGCCGTTTGAGATAGCTATTTATCTATCTAGAGTGACCTGTAGTTCAGATGTATACGTATAAGCAGTACACGCGAAACGAGTTATAACCTCAAATACCTCAAATTTTACAATTTGCAGCCATAATTAGATACATTAAATGTCATACATACAAAAATGAATGCAACAATTTTTTTAGTCTTTTAAAAACTAGACTGGATGTAAAATTTTTTGTAAAATGCATCTATGCATTTTCGCAATTACACAAAAAATAAAAAGAAAAAGAAAAAATTTGGCAATTAATTTGACCATTACATCAATCGTTTGCCAATTAGAACCTTTTTGTGTCTTTTTTTTTGTTAGTTCTCATAATTTATGTAAATCATATGAATATTAGGTGTGATTTTGACCAATGTGACCCAACCCTCTGTATTTTAAATCAATTAATTCAATCTAATTATGTCTTAAGAGCCATAAATCAGCTCCGACACCTATTTTAACTGTCTTTGATATTTCCAAACTGTTACCATTAAATAAAATAAAAATTTTCTCGAAAACTTTGTAAATGATACTATTAAAATCGTCTAGCATTAGTAATTGATTACCATAAGTGATTAAAAAAACCATTGTTATTATATTTGCATTAAGTTAAAAAAAAAAAATCAAATACGATTAAGGGGTAACACCAACATAACATCTAAAAAAAAATATTCCTTTAAAATGCAGTTTAATGTCTTTAAAATGAAGTAAGTACAAATGATTTTATATTTGCAGTGACGGGAATTTTTTCAGTGACATCAATCCTTTGTAGGTATAATTAATATAATTAATTTACTAAAATTAAATAAATATTAATTTAATATTAATAATAAAGCTATAAATGAAATTTTTCAAAAGTAGATAGGTACTACTGGACGACGTAAGTCATGTTTGGTTAGTCACATTGGTGTTATACTCCTTAACCAATAATATGATTTGTACATAAAAATAAACGAAAAAGTTAGGTTATGTCGTCTTATTTTTTGTATTTTTATCGCTAGGTGGATATCAATACTATCAATGTACAATATTATTACATTTAAATATAACGTTCGGCGGTTATGGCATGGCGCACAGTCTTCATGGATAGTCAATTATTTTTCAATAACTTTCAACTGTCATTGATAGATATACGTGTGTCATTTGTTTTAGTGAAACAAAAGAAATAGCTAACAGTACAAATGACATGAAGTTATTAATATTCAAATATTACATTTTAAATCTATATTCATTTTATTCTAGAATTAATATTTAAATGAAGAAATATTGTTTTACTTATAATTGTTGTGTTGTATTGTACCTTTTTTTGTTTTTCGGATGAATGAAAGTTTATTTTGACATTTGAACGTGTAGTGTGGTAATAGCATTTTTTTTTAAATCAACAATTTTTGAAAGCACTTTTGATAATTCTAGTAAAAGTCGGATTTTTAAAATGAAACATTTTGACAGAAGGCGCTAGAAGGAACTATGGAAGCTTCGCAGAACATATATAATTAAATCAAGATAGGCTTCAGCACTAATCAAAAACATATTATTTTTGCTGTGTCTAAGAATATATACAGTTCATTTTTTTTCTCCTCGTTTGTTAAACAGAAACACATATGCTACATGTTATATTTTGTATAATATACAAAAAAGTTAATAATAAATATTACAAGATGTTATACAGAGGTTAATCTTGAATTATGAGTGCCTATTTGACCAGTGTTACTACTGACGGCAACTCACTTCTTATTCTTCTATCACCGGTTTACTAATAAACATTCACATGTGTACATTCTATTTCAAAAATCTTTTGTACAATTGAAAAAGAAAATTAATTATACAATATGATCAGTACAATAAATAAGAGGAATTAATCTAATTTAAAGTGATTAGGCATATGGATGTAAATTCAAACTTTCTTCTTTGCACAACCAAGTGCTAAAATTCAATGTAGAAACTGTATAAAATAGCTTAGTAAAAAAGTATAGAAACTGAAGAGTTGCTAAATACTGAAAGGACCTTACAAGCTACAGTAAAAAAATAACCAAAAACAAACTACCATTAGACTATTTAACAAGGAAACGACAAAACTTTACAATTTATTGTGTACTGAGCTACTTACATGCTAGTCTGTGACTTGTTTGGTAATGGTCATATTGAACCGAAACATAAGTCAGTATGTGTGCAAAGTAAAGTGTTTTGTTTTATTAATAGCAAATATGGAATACCGTAAGGTAGGGCTCAAATCTATTAAATTTATGAATATCAAAAAATGATCGAATATGTGCAATACCGAATGGTTGTCGAATATTTGTTGGAAGCCTTAATATATTTGTATTGCATACTCGTGTATAATGAATCTTAGACATAGCAATCAAATTTTTACAGTCTCTTTGCTATCGTTGTTATAAATGAAATTTACTGTACCTAGTTTATTATATAAGTAGTTACGAATTCGATGAAAAATAAAGAAATTTTTATGAACAACACTAGATCGTCTTATTTTTTATGAAACTGGGCATACATGTCTGTACATTTATGTAGTTTTTTTAAAGTATAATTCCATATATTAACGAAAGTTAGTTTAAAATTTTAAAATTCTTCCCTATTCATTTTTCGACTTCGTTCACTGAATGGAGTCTTTTATTTAACTTACAAATATTGAAATATAGCTTATTCTCTTGGCAAAGTTTTTGGCGCAGTTTATACATGTGTTTACTTAATATGAATCGTTTTCTTCATTTGAAGAAATTCAACTTAAAGAATCTTAATTTTCAGTACATACTTTTAGGGCTACGAGGAAATCCAATGCGGCTACAAAGAAATATTTGTAACATCTATTTTTTTGCTCTCTTGATAAAAAGACGAACAATTAGACAGGGAATATTTTTAATATGTTTCCTTAAATTTCGACGTCTCCATTATAAAAACGCTTCAGAAACTTTGTCGGTGTACTTTTTCTGTCTTTCCAAATAACTTATGGTCTCAAATATTTACCTATTAACAACCACTTAATACTTGAATATTATAGTCAATTATATATTTTCAAAAACTAATTGATTTACGGACAACCTGTACTTAAATAAGCAACAAACTTGACGTAACGAATGCACAATGTATTCGCTTGACCAAAGCCATAGATCCCTTATATGTATAAACATACATACGTATACAAACGCGAATTAAAATGCAATTTTAATTCTTGTCTGCGAACATACATTATAATTTTACAGTTGTGATGCGACGGAACAAACAACTTTTTGGATAATAATAATTTATTATTATAACTGTATCATCAAATTTTACCAAAAAATTTTTTTTTCACAAAAACCAACACAATAAAAGTATGTACAAAGTGTGTCAAAATTTTAACACATAATAATACTTTAAAAAAAAAATAAAACCGACCTCAAAATAATAATAATAATAATAATAATGAGCCAGGGCTCATCGTTGGATTTTATTATGTGTATGTTTGTCCGTTGTCTATAGCATTTATGTGTCCCTGTCTTTATTTTTTCTACCGTGTTTGGCGGCGCATGTCCTTAGTAGGCGATGCCGCGAGGTGCTGCTGACCGCGCCATCCACCGGCAGCAGTACCGCAATTTTAATAAAAAAAAAAAAATAATAATAATAAAAAAATAAGAGCACTGAAAAGTATAAAATAATTACGCAATTAAGGGGGGAGTTCAGTAATATTTAGTTTGATCAGTAATATTTAGTTTTGGTGTGTACATGAGTTATAGTATGCACTGAGATAATGTTCTTTTATTTGTATGCCTTTGTAGACGTTTTAATAAACAGTGAGTAAACCGCTTCTTTTGTTATTATTTTTGTTTTTTACCGTTTCCCGAAACTTGTGTTTTTCCCGACAAGGAAAATCATATCTCAAGTTCTAGAAAAGATAGAGACTTAATTTTTTTTTATTTTGTTCATAAACATATTGCGCATAAAGTGGAGTATGCTTTTTCCATTTCAACAACTGTAACTATTTTTAAACATTTTTTTTTTTAAATAAAAATTCGGTTTTTATAATTTTTAGAAGTTTGGGATTACAATTTTATAGTTAATTTTTAAAATTACCTGAAACCCATACTCAGCTTTATGGACAGGTCCTTTAGGAATAAAATAATGGAAAAATATTTCAAAAATATTTATTACTTTTTGAGATATGGCGTTCCTTGTAAACGTTTAAAATCTTGTCACAAATGCCCCCCTCCCCCCACAGGGAAGAGTAATAAATGTTTCAAAAACAAAATTTTCTGTTTGAAACCCTCCCTAATTTGAAAAAAATTTCAAAAAGCAAAATAATCATAAATAAAAAAGTGGCTTTTTTATTTGAACTCCTCCCTTAATCAAGATATACCTAAATATAAAAATAAAATTTTTCAGTTTTTAAAGTTGGTGCCAATTGCCTACTTGATCATTTAGAGATAGTAAAAGTCGAAACCAGATTTCTGTAAGTGAATCTGCGGAGGTACCATCTGACTTGTCAAGATCCCTCCAGTAGGCCCGACTCTGGATTTGAGTAGGTCGGTAGAAATACTTTTAAAAACAAAGGCTTGTGTCAAATTAAATTTTTCTTCTAGCTGTTATTGTTTTCGAATAATTTTATAAAATTTAATTTTTGACCCCTATTTTGAGACTCGATTTCACCTCTTAAATGACTTCTATGGCTGATAAAAAAAAATACGTGCCTATTATTTTTATTCATTCTATACATTTACCAAGTTTGATCAAAATCGGGAATTATCACTTCAAGACCTTCGTCATTAAGGAATTTTGTCGCATATCTCCGAAGTCCCTGGTCCAATTTTGATCAAATTTATATGGAAGCACCTCGGAAGTACACGCTTTCAAACAAAAAAAGAATCCTACAAATCGGTTTCAACAAAAAAGTACAGTCGATTGAGAACCTTCTTTTTTTTAAGTCGGTTAAAAAAAATTTGATTGACATGAAGGTCCCATGTAGTGTTTACCTAAGTAGTAATTAAGTCATTTTCAATTAAAAATTAAATTTATTGTATTTGAAGTTGACTACTGTAGCAGTTTAGCTTTTTTTTTATTAATTTTTAATTTAGAACTTAATATATCAATATGTCATTATGCAATTTGAGATTGGGACGTGATCGATTGTAATTACAGGTGACAAAACCTTGAGTATTGTTATTAACTGTGTGATATAATTATTATGTTTTTATTACGTCATCGATATGAAGTTTAGAATGTCCATAGTTTGTTGATTTTTATAACTAACTAACTAGGTTCTAATTAACCAAAGTAAGTTGTTGATAACATAATTATACTGTTTAAAAAATATTTGTGCGCCTAGAAATTTACATTTTAAATGCAAATTTATCAAATGATGTAAGAGTCTATAATTTTGGTTTGTGTTGTAATCGAATAACATGACAGATAGACCTGCTATCTTTCAGGCTAAAAGGCGGAATTTGATTTGATTTGATTAGAAATGAAATATAATTTGATTGGAAATGAAATATTTCAAAATATAAAGCAATGGCAATCGGTAGGGGAAAGTCACCTATAACGGGTACCTCTTCTTAAGCGGGTAGCTTCCTATACAACGAAAGTAACCGAAAGCTAACTAATTTCAATAACTTCCACTTGAGCACTAGTCATTTTAAAACAATTTTAAATTTCAAATTTCCAAATATTTGAATTATCCATTAAATACTTAAACTATTCGTTTCGAAATATTGGGAAAGTTTCAAATCTTTAAATTTTTCGAACATTCTATTCGGATTTTGAATATTTAATTCGTTACAGATAAGTTGCTTTGAACCTTTTGAATGTTCTTGTAGTCCTCGATCTGACAGGAAGGCTATTTAAAAAGGAAGACGGAAGAATGTTTGCACTGTACATTTGCACATACAATGTATGGATATATTCCTTATACCATTATTAAAAGTATTGAAAGCACCAAGTTGGCTAAAGTACCCTAATATGCCATATAAGTACAACAAGAAAAGTGAGACAGATATATGCAAACACAAACGTTTTTTAATGCGGCTGCTTTTCAAAAAATTTTCAAAAATTTTCCAGAATTTTTAAAAATTAAATCTGAGAAGGTGACTTGAGTTATTTTACAATTCATGAAATATACCTCTACCATAATGTTTTATATTACATAAATAGAAATCAATATTCATCTTACAACTAGAACATTCAAGGCTCAAAAATAAAAATATTTCTATTAGCTATAATTAAATTAAATCATATTTTTAAATGTTGCCTTAAAAACACTAAAAATCTATTAATTATTTATGACTTCTGACGGAAATTAAAATTATTAATTTATTTCCAATTACTTTTTATTTAATTAATATATTGGTGTTGTTTTAAGAACCTACAGCACTATTATATTAAAAAGTAGGCTTAACTTAATTATATTTCTGGGTAGACTTCTAAACACTTTTTACTGAACTTATTTAACCCATTTTTTGGTGCCACTTTATATTTGACAACAAAGCATACTTTAATATGATTAAGATAATTTCAATAACTACACTTCGTATACAACGAATGCGTGGTGGTCACTTTTGAAATATGCAAATTTTTTTATTTTCAAAAAGTTTGTCGCAACCAGAGAAATGATATCCATGACATTAACGGCGAATTCCCTTAAATGTTGGTATTTTATTTATTACTCGTTCCATTTGCCTCAAATTTTGGGAGTGTTTAGGGGTCTGGACATATATATTGTCCTTTATAAATTTCATTACAATGAAAATAGTGATAGTTGGTACCGATCCACGCTATAGTGCCGTTCACAATTTGTTCTCGGTCCGACAAAATATTCTTAAATAGGAAACAAATGAGTGTATTCACACTATTAGCACCAGTCCATCTCCTTCTCCAGTCCGGTCACAGTCCAACACCGATTCATTCCAAAGAATTTTTGATTGATGATCGAGCTTGGTATAGACTGAATTAGACGTATGAATTATACTTCGTTCCAGGTGGAGTCTCGGTCCTATACATTCACTAATGTATTATATCAGTATTTTGGATATTTTTTAAATTAATTTTTGTTTATTTAATTAATTAGTAGTTTAATACCATAGAAACATCGTTTATAGTTTAAAAAAAAAAAAAAAGCATACGGTTAACGACATTATAATGTGAATCAAATTTTTAGTGTAATTTTACTAGACCGAAACCTGGGCAGCGAACGAACTCTGATCGACAATACAGTGTGGATTGACCCTCTGGGCATGCGCAAACGTAATAGTATTTTACAATATAAGTTAGTAAGTTGCTTTTACTGATGGAGAAAATGTTGCGAAAACGAGACCCGCAGGGTCGATTGTATAAAATTTTTTGTACGATCGATTTAAAATAATTAAAGAATAAAAATGTATTAAATAAAAAATAAAATTCGGATAATATAGGTGAAATTTATATTTCTGTGTTATGAGTGTTATGAATAAATATTATAAATATTTATGGCAACTATAATACGATTCTTTGTAGTGATAATTGACAACTATATTTGTAAATGAAAAATTAAATGTCAATATTTAATTGGCGTGAATATTTTTTTCAATTTTCTATTAAAAAAATTGAGGAAAATAGTTTGTTAAACAATAAAATTAGTGAGAATAATGAAACTGATGAAGCATTTCAATTTTAGCTGCAAATTTATTCTCGTAAAATGAAAGGAAGATTATGAAAACCACAGAAAATTTTAATGACTGAACAACCTTTTGAATTGTCAATAAAATATGAAGACTAATGGCAACAATAATAATAATAATGTGCCAACTAGTGAAAATTTTCATATTAATCGATTAATTTTCCTAATTGTTCAAATTATATTTTTAATTTCAATATAAATAAATAATTACAATCATTTTTGAGATAATTTCACTTACCGCACTCCTATTCACTTACGGGGCACCTATTTTACTTACCGCATTCTTATTTTTTGGTTTCCATGGATATAAGCAGATGTTCGGGAAATGTAACTTACCAGCATTGTCAACAGCATCGGTAAATGCATGAAATGATTGACAATTCGAAACGTGAAGTAATGTTTATTGATATCTATAGTCTAGCTACGAAGTCTGGCTTTTTGTAACTTTCATAATTATATAGCTTATTAGAAAAAGGTACGAAGCAATTCACCCTGTTCTTGCCATCCTGTATATAACGTTTATAATATGATGAAACACAAAATTTCATATATATAAGATACAGTGTAAGCACAAGATCACTTTTAAGATCGGATAAAAGTCTGTTAGGAGTACGAGGAAGCTATTGGCAGCGTGTTGTTACTAACAATAGCATTTTTAGAAGTTTCGGTTTAATACTAAAAAAAAATAACAAAAAAAACATGAGAATTCTAAATACCCATAAATAATAATTCTTCCGAAACTACAAGAGGATGATCTATAAAACTTAAATAACAACAAAAATTAACTTATTACTAGACTATAAATAATATACCCACATCAAACAACAAAATGAAAAAAAAGAATCCCCAAAAAATCAATGACCCATTAAAAAAACATAACCGCACGTAAGCCATAATAAAATAATATTTATTCAAGGCATACGTTGCCTCTATAATTTTTTATAGAGTGTAAATTTTATAGGTATATCTACACATCATAAACTTTCCAATAAAAGATCCAAGAGGGCTTGTATATTAATATAACGACGGGACATGTAACATCGTACTCATACATATAAAAATATGAATCGAGAAAACATAATTTATGACTTTATTAAGTCCAACGTACCGTTAATATATAAGTATACAAATGTTAGAATTTCTCTTAAAAATGTACTTTAAAGGAGAACAGTTTCTTTGAAATAATATTTTTCGTTATCAACGTGGACACACAGTGTGTCTTAAACGTTAATATCGATGTATTTTAAAGAAAAATCTAAACTTGGCTTCCAAAAAAAAGTGAAATATTTTGAAATTACAGTTCTTATTCCCCATTTTTATTTAAATACCAATTTAATATTAATTCAACCGGTAACAAAAAGAGACTTAAGTATACTAACTAATATAATCATCTTTCTCTATTAAATACACTTAAAACGAAATTTCCATTAACTTAAAAAATTCAAAACAAAGGTAAGTAAATATGCAATTACGTACAATAGTATAACATTCTCTCTGTTCAATATTAATATCTGATATTGACAGATACGGCTAATTGGTTATTTAAAATTCTCCACCCAGAGCCAACTGCTTAAATTATAGGTTTTCAAAGCGGTCAGACACAGAGCAATATTTATGGGCGACGATGATGCCTAACTCCGTCCATATACACACGTAATAAACTACGGCCGATTATACATACAACATATAGGCCTACTGAAGATGATCAGTTAGCCGAGTAAAGGTATTAAAAAAATATATACCGTAGATCGGATTGAATAGGCACGCATTCAGACATCCGTATTTTTTTGTATTTATTTTATGAGTATCTAATCTTTGATATATTAAAAATGTATACGAGGATGGTTACTTTATCACAGTATCCAAAAAATTTTGAAAATGTCTGTGGTTTTTGAAAAAATAACAAAAATCATATAATTTTTTCTCTATGAAAAATTGGGGTCAAAAGAGACGATAAAATAGTGAATGGAGGCAAGCCATAGGGCCGACCAAATTGAAATTTAAATATAACATAATTTCGAATTTTTTGTATTTGTACATTCAAAAAAGAAATAATAATTGATGATTTTCTGTAGAAATAAACGTAGAATCTAAAATAAAGTTTATAAAGCATAGAAATTTATGCTGAATGTGCTTATAAAAATGTTGAATGACTTGATAACTCTCTTCTGTGCTCTAATACATGCTTCATCCGTCCCTAATCACCCCACATTTGTCCCTTTATACTTTTATATAACGTCCCTATTAACCTATACAGTTTCCCTATTCACACATTTCCCGTCCCTATTAACTTCCACCTTAGCCCAAACTCAAGTCCTCATTATTTCTTCCTAAAAAAATAAAAACAACTAAAAGTCTGTAGCCTTCTTTTTCCAGATATGTTCCAAAATAATTAAACTTTCGATTAAACAACAATTTATTCCTAAGAACACCGAAATAAATAATTTTAAGATAAAGTTTTAAAGAACAAAAAATAGCACTGTTTGAAGACGTCAATCTAAACTCAATTTTTAATATTTTTTCTTCAACTTCAAGCTTAGTCACTATTATTACCCGAAAGAATAATGATTATACTATAATTTAAGTAAGATACATGTTCACATTTAGTATTTTTAAATTAAATTCATGAATCATATTTTTTGTTTCGTCCCTATTCACCCGCTTGTCCCGATTCAGTCTACCCTACGGTAAACAATACAATGCAGTGCGTTGATGCAGCGATATCGATATGGCGGGAATGTAGGGGAGTAGTACTCGGCGGAATGCTTTCGATGTAGAGCGTCTCACATAGATTTTGAATTTATTTAGTTAATTAAGATATAGGTATTTTCTCTATGGTACCCACGTTGTTGTTGCATTAAACTGTTATCGGAAATAGGTTTCCGGGCAATAATTTTAATATATTATATAATTTATGAGCCCATAATTATTTTTAATATATTTTTTTTTCAAATTAATATATAATTATTTTTGTATTATATAATATCTAACACGTTTGTATTGTATTTTAAATTTATGTTTTAATTTTTAACGTCTTTTTGTCTATTTGTTTTAAAATTGAGTTATTTCTGGTTAAATCTGAATTTAAGTGGTTGTAATTTGTTGTTAATAGATTGCAATTCTAAATGATATGTAAGCGATCCGTCACTGTTCACTTCGTATTGTTTTTTCATTGATAATTAATTAGGAGAAAACCTTAACAATACATTGTATGATAAATGTTTTTAATCATAGCGTTTCATGATTATTAGTATTCATAGTAATTATTTTTTCTACTTAATACTATCATTAATAGGTAAAAATAAATATTATTTTTTTTACTTTTGTTATTATTAATTATATTTGTGGGCTTTTGTTGGGAATCACGGAGTGTTAACATATCAATTATTTTGAATTAAAATAAGATCGCCTCGTACTGGGAAAGAATGCTATTCATTTCGTATAATAATATTTAATGTATGTATTTTACAATTATTATACCACTTTCCTTAAGTAATTTGTCGAAAATTTTAATAAATGTTACATGTATTAATGAAATAAATATTTTTATTTCATTAAACTATGATTTAGAAAACTTTTTAAGTGGATAATTTGAAAGTGGAACAATTGTAGGTTTGATAAAAACTGGTTCAGTTGTTTCGTTTCCAGGATATTCAGCTCTACAGACATTTTTTAATTTTTTCTTCTAAATAAAAAGTGCAGTTCGTATTTCTTCGACAAATAAGTAGTAGGTACTCATTTAAATATTCAATTTTTTTCCCATCAGCAAGAAACCACCTTTATTAAAAATTACTAAAGCAAAAAACAGTTTCTAAATAATCTGTAATATATCAAAGATCGAATATAACCGATTATATTTAGTTCAAATTATCCCATAATTACTTATTCTGTACGAATATGATATGCCTACAAAATATGTTGCAACAAAATTATTATGATACAGAGTATTATAATAAAATTTCATGATATAAACTTTTAATATGCGCTTATGAATAGCATATAATTAAAAATTATTTATTAAAAACAATTTGATAAAAAAAAAATATGTGTAAAGAATAATAATTTTATAAAAAATAATTTTTTCATTATTTTAATATAAATTATGTTGAAAATTAAATTCATATAAAAATTATACTGTATTTTGTTAAAGTTTGAATACTTACAATAATAATTACAGGCATTGTTACTAATTAGTTATTATCAAACCAATTAGACATAATAATTAATTTAATTTATTAAACAAGCAGATGTTATTTATGACTATATATATACTCACACATATTGACTCTATATAATATATAGACCATATAGACATTTGTTCACCTTGTGCTTTCACTGCTATCAGTATTCCGTAGATATGATGAGCACATCCTGATAGGGATCTAAATTATTAGGTAGCTATAGATAAAAAAATATATTAATTTCATCCAAAACGTATCAGGTTATTATTTGTATTTTCTCTGGTTACATGTTTCTTAGGAAAATATTATGCAAATACGTGAAGTATAAATTAAATATTAAATTAATTCATAATTAAAATCTTACTCATGTAAAAACAAATATGGCGACAAATTTATGCATTTTAGTGGTGTGATATGATCTACGAAGTAGGGTGTTTGTTGGTTTTTTTTTGGTAAAAATATATCTAGATAAATTTTGTAATAAAATATTAGTACCTTTTCATGTTTACACACGATATGTTGAAAATTTTCAAGACGATAAACTAACAAAGACTTTCCTTTCTTGTATTTGTTTATGAAGAAATTTGCATTAAGTAAATATTAAGTAGGCTTGAACGGATTTAAAAATAAGAGAGCTTTCTTCATTCACGTAAATGAATCAAATAAAATACTATAATGTTTGCTGCTAATTCAACGTTTCTCACCTTAAATGCTTTTCCATTGAGGAGAGAATCGACTAGACAGAATGCTGTGTATTACAAATACATTAAGAAATTGAAGCAAAAAAATTAACTAATGTGATTACTTTAATGGCTGTCAAACCATTAATTTAATGGTTTATCTAATATTTATAAACAAGTATCCGTGGTTACAAGTTGGGTTTAATAAAATGGAGCCATACCTACTTCACAATTTAATGTCTGTGTTATCTTTAGGAAACATATGTTCGATTCAGTACTTAGTGGTCCTTTTTCCATCTTAAATTTTGTCAGTTTTTAACATGGATAATGATTACCTCAAAAATCTCTGATATCTTCCAAAAATCATCCCCGAAATACTAATCGTTTTTGTGGAATCTTTCTTATTTACTCGAATAACTAACATTTACTTCTTGAAAACTGCTCAAATGTTAATACATGTAATCTACAGTAATTATCAGCAAAACTGTAATGGCTGATTTTTTTTTTTGGTAATACTCTTGTAGCGTATGGCCCATAAAGAGGAAACAAGTCCCCCCCCCCTCAGAGGATATTTAAGGATCCTTGGACAACACGACCTTAGTTTTTGCAATTAACAATTTATACAATAAACAATGTTGTAAATTAATTTAAGATATAATTTCACAGATGGTGTTGTGGTAGTGGCGTGTTATACGCCACACTCTCTTTTAAAAACAGTAAAAAATGAGATCAACCACTTTGTGAAACTGACGACGAATTGGCAAATTTCTTAGCTTCTTTGTTCCAGGGCGAGTCTTTTAAATTTTTTCTGTAATTCATTTGTTCCGGCGCCCCCACCACGCGACTTTCTACGCTTTCTAATTACATAATACGTCAGCTTCACAGAAGAGACGTTTCGACAACGGAATTTTTACATCAGATTATTTTTGACAAATCGTAACATGATGTAGAATTCTAGATCCTAGAGTTGTAGATTTTAGTTAATATATAGCAAAAATATTTTCTTATTTGTTTCCCCGTTCTGGAGTGTGAGGATGAAATTTTTTCAGGTATCATAACGTGTTGAACATCATTTGAAAGGAGTCTTAAAATGAAGTTGAGCATATTCTACAAAAATAATTCTACAAAAATAAAATTCTCACCGACATACCCACACGTATTTTGGATCTGCTTACAAAAATAGTCAATTTTATTATAAATTACACCATAAATCAAAAATCAACATTTCCTTTTTTTTATAAATGAATGAAATGATTCACTGTTTTCTAACGGCAAATTTACTTTTTATAAAACTATCAAACATTATTTAAACAGTGTTACTCCTTTCAATTTCGAAAAGATTTAAAAAGTGGCGTCTACCTTAAAATTTCTTTCATATCCTCAAATAAAAAAGTACCAATAAAAAATTCACATTTATTTGACTTTTATTGTTGCCAATGAATCTTTTATCAAAATCATAAGTGGGCAATCATTGTTTAAAGATTCCATATTTGTGCAATGCTCACTATACACCTATGCAATCTAGGGGAACTTTTGGAGGGACATAAACAAACAAATAGTCACAGTTTTTCTTCTCCGTGTCAAAACGTGAATTATTGGCTTAGTCAAGATGTTCAACAGTATATAAATCTTAATTCCATATGAATACATGTGTATATGTTATTGAGTCGAACGTGCATAACAGCGAATAAAAAAAAATTCAAAATAAAATTTATTGCCACTTGTGTGAAAAAGTAAAAAAGAAATAAATAAAAACCTAAAGAACAAAACCAGAAAATCGTCGATTGCAATAAAATTATTGTTAATAGAATATGGATGGGTATGTATAGGTAGGTACACAGAACAAATAGAACGAATACATCTATCTCTTTTCTGCAGTCACTTATGTGCTTTTATGTGCATCTTAGGCTGCTTAGTCCACATTCATTCGCCACCACTCAATGGGTATGTTCCAATTGTTGTTATATTGTTACCTCTCGTATTAACACGGTATATGTACGTGGTATACGTACATCATACGTTCCACCACCACGTACATATTATATATGTATGAATGCAAGACACCAATACACACATCATCCAACGGACTAACACACACAACTCCGCGTGCACATATATAACATAGTGGGAGTTTATTTTCTATCCTTTGTGGTTACGCTCGTTTCCCTAGTATAGACATAGCAATGTTCGTTCTCTTTGTTCTCTGGGCAGGTACAATTTTATTTGTTGAAAGATCATTTCAAAATACTTTATAATCATATTTCCAAAAAAAATTTAATAGAATTCTACTTGGATTGTTTTCTCTACTATACTAATAAAATATTAAAAGGATTGACTGGATACAGAATAATTATTTGAAGAACTTTTAATTTTCACCAACTGAAATGAAATTAATCGCTAAAATCAAAATTTTATTTCCCATACTGGACTATACTTTATCTCTGTATTAAATTTCAAAATTTTACGTCAAATAATTTCAGAGAAAATCCGCTGTGACAGATGAAAATACGGACATCGAAGTGGTTTGTTTTGCCAATTTGGTACGAAACATTAAGAATTATTAAAATTGTTTATAAAATCAAGGAGTTTTGTCAATTTGACAGACTTATGAATCTCAGAGAAATTTTCTCTAACAGTTCCCAAAGCGGCACATTCAAAATCTTAAAACATTACAATAATCAAAAAAAAAACACCAAAATCATATCACTGCAGTTTTGTAAAACCTGTAGGTATTTATTATAGAATTTCGTAATTCTAACAACGAATTTCTTATATTATCGATTTAGGTGATAGTAAAAGATTTAGATAATCAGAGAATTAACAAATTCAAATCCAACTTTAATATTTAAGAAAACTTGGAAAAAACTCTAGCTACTGAACAACGAAATTCTGACTTAATGTGTGTCTAGCACGCATTTGTCGAGACAAATTCCAGAATGCTTTCCTCTAATATTACGTCACTTTAAGAAACTGACGATCTTTCGCATCACTCTCTCATATGGATACTCTTAAAATTTGAAATTTGCCAAAACTGTTTTATTATTTTACCCTTGTAATTACCTGTACTTGAATCACTCTTATTCGAACTTTACTTACTTCTGGGTAGGTGGCTTCAAAAATTCTAAATATGTATATTGTCATCACATCACTTCATCAGTAAATAAATTTAATAAGTGTATTAAATAAATTTAAATAAAAAACTATTATCATATCTGTTAACAAAACACAATAGATATAACATTATAAATTATCCCAAAACTCAAAAATCATACTTCCACTGTACGTGTAACTTGTAAAAACGCATATATTATCATGTAACAGATTTAAATAACCAAATAAAAGTGATTATGATGGTAATAAAAAGTACTTAAATAACAATTACAAAATGTTACAAGATGTAATATTAAATTTATGGCACGTAAAATACACAATACATATGTAAGTTCATATATATGTGCATATATATATATTTGTAAGTTATATATGTTTCAACAGGTGTATATATATGTACGTAGTATTTATATAGTAGTAGAAAATTGCATATATGTACGTATGTGTGTATTTGTATTCGAACGCGTATGATGATAAAAGGGGGCTTCCCCTAGTTCATCTCCTATATCCGTTTAACGGCTATTCTATGTACATAGTATGTAGTGTAGCACACTATTGCTACGTACTAAATGACCGACCCTATATAACGATAAATTTTCTCACTGTTAACTGTTAAAGATGTCATCTTTTTCATTCTGTACAAGGTGTCTCAAAATTCGAAAATAAAACACTCAAAATTTCTTCAGAAACAATTGATTTAGTATACTACAGGTTTTGAGTTATAAAAGCTCCTAGGACTGATTTGCGAATAACAAAAATCACGATTTAAAATTATTACTTTATGTTCGCAAGTCTATGCAGTAAAATTTCCCAGGAACCAGCAATATTTTTAAAGAATTGAATAAAAAAGAACTTTATATAGGTAAGTGCGGGAGGTATGCCGCGTCGGGAGAGATGCCGCAGTAGCCATAGTTCGTCCGTTGATTGAAAAATAGCGCTATTAATGGATTATGTCTTTAAAATAAGTTACTTATTTAAGCTGTATATGGTAACATTTATGATTAGTCCATCAGTTTAGTAATTATCCAACTTTTTATTATTGATGAAAAGTAAGTTTTTTAATATAATATTTTATCAAGCATTTAATTCATTAGAATTTAAGAATGTATACTTCATTGTTTTAATGAAAATGAGTTTTGTTATTAATTTAGGTATATTTTAAAAGTACTGTATAAAATTTTAGGTTGGAATTCCGCACTATGCTTGCTATAGCAACATGCCGCATCTATCCCAACAAAAAGGAGAGATGCCGCATTTAAAGTTGGTATAGATGCCGCATCATATTACATGTTAAAAACATAGAGTTATATACCTTAATTATGCATTTTTTTTTGGACTGTAAATTATGCCACGTAAATATAAAAGATCCATTAATGCATCAGGAAGAGCCGTCATATTAGTGAAAATAACGAAAATAATGATGATTGCTTGTGTATTGAATCTTTTGAAAAGTACTCAGAAACAAAAAAAAGTTGACTGGTTAATATGTATAAAGTGCCAAAAATGGTTACATATGGCATGTATCATGTACGGAGATGTGTGTAAATTACAAAATTTTTAATATGAACTATGCGGCATCTCACCTTCTTTGATGCGGCATCTCTCCCATAGGTTAGGGAGGGACGCCGCTTTGCAGGCTCTACAAAAATGTTAATTATGAATCGTTTATGACTCAAAATTTAAAATTATTTATAAATAATTTTATAGAACAATATTTACATTTATTGTGTACCAAATTTCAAATCAATTAAATGCATACTTTAAGAGTTATCAAGTGTTTTCAAAATGTGCGGCATCTCTCCCGCATTCACCCTAAATGAATTCACGAAATGTGGGAACACACACATTTTTAACAACAATAAAGTAATAAAACAAATATGGAACAATTATGTAAAAATTATATTATACGTATTATTATGTTATCCGTCTATAACGATACAAATCATCATACTGAGAGTGCCTTACCGACCAGCACCCGTCCACGGTAGCATTACACACATGTATGATCGACCTTTACGGTTATTCTGGCCATCAAAAACATGTTATGTGACCGTACTGTAAAGTGTTAATAAGAAAGTGGTAATATTATCAAATAGTCACCCAGCACTCCCGCCGTGGTTTTTATAATTTATTTTACTGCAGTTCTCTCTACCTCTCTCCTCTGTGTGATCCTTTCATTATGTGAAAAGTAAGTTAGCTCCTTGATCTAAGACTGGCAGATAGAGATTATCCGAATGCTAAATATTAGTGCTTAAGGAAGCTTAGGCCTAGAATTTTGGTTGTATAGATTGGAGGACAGAGTTTTCTCCAGTTTTAAATTTGGTAATGCTTTATAAAATTTGATTCAGTACCTTTTGCAAACCTAGATTGGCAGCAAAAATAAAATAGAAAGTTGTAGAAAGCAACAATTGTTTGAATGAGATACAGTTTCGTTCATATTTTTGCGGTACAATTTTCTTTGAATCACACAGTATTTGATTTATCTCACAACACCGAAAATAAATATGTATATAATAATTTATGTTTGCTTAAAAGTAAACATAACCTCAATATTTGTTTCAATTTTCACATTATACAAAACACATAACTCAAAGTTTTTCTTACACATTTCCCAATGATATTGAGCTATTTTCTCGGATAGCATCAAGTAACTATCTAACACGGTTAATATAGATTTATGGCCATTTGATCTGTGTGATTATTATTATTTATAAATAGGTACATTTGCGGTTTTTCAAAAAAAGGTCTGTTTTTTTTTTTTTTATTTATTTCTTGACTATACTTGTGTACAAATATCTTAACGTAATACGTTTTTCTAAAGAAAAAATGGGAGTACATTTTAGATATTGAATGCCAAGAAAAAGTACAAATCTTTTCTACCTTCATTAGTCAAACATTGAAAATGCCAAATTTTTTTCTTAGTTCAAGTTATTGAACCTGCATTGTACAAAAAAATATATACATAGAGTCAAAAAGATATCTTTTTAACGTATGAAAATCTGGTTTTGCTTCAAAAAAGTAGTTTTGAAATAAATACTCACCTAAAACTTATAATTTTGCAAAAATATATTTTCTTCTTTGTTGCCTTACTTGCTGACAAATAATATATTGCTTCTACTCTTAGAAAAAATATTTTTGATTTTACTTGAAAAAATTTTTATTCAACAGCAACTATTCATATCTTTGTTTTTACTCTCGCTCTTGAGGATTAAATAGTTCAACATTTACCAGTTAGTGTTGCCAAGTATCTGAACTTTACATAGTATACATTACACGTAAACGTTACTCTAAAATTTAAAATTGTCCGGCATCCTAAAAATGTTTTTACCGCACGTGGGTTAATTTCAAAATTGTACATTCATTAATATTTGTCTATAAAATCATAACGACAATAATTAATAATTAAATAGACAGATTGTTTTAAATACAAATTAATTATGATATTTATTAGGTATTAAAATTATAAATATTAATAAAATCTTTTACTTGCTATACATATTTTAAATATGTAATTGAATATTTCTATCATTTATTATTATTTGTTCCCTTTACATTGCGACTATTACGTTTGCTTGCGGCCTCAGTGAGTCAGTTAGTCGTCAGTCAACGCTCAACTTCATCAATCATCGTACAATGTTTCACTTTCTATGTGTATGTCTGTATGTGTTGGTACAATGATATATTGTTTATATCCGAATTGTAATAAAAAACATGATACTATCATTTAAATAGGGACAACAATATATTGGTAATTTGACGAGTGAGACAAAGATGGTAGCTATATACAATATAATAATTAATTAAAATATACGTAAGTAAAAAGAATAATCAGTTGTAAAAATCATCAGTTGAAGTTTTATTTTTTTATGACGAGTAGGTACATCAACAAATTTCCGTTATATGGGTTTTCGATAAATGCAATCGTTTGGGATAGTAGTTTTTAATCTTTTTTCGTTGACGAGACACCAATGGCCTTTTAAAAAGCTAACTTTCTTTGACGTCTTTTGTATACTAAAGTAACAGTAACCCTGAATATACCTGTCAGGAATCACTCTAAATAGACACAGAATTTGCAAAACCCAGAGACTTTATCTAATAAACTTGCTTTTCAAATCAAAGTATATTGGCCAACGTAAGCGAAGAAGTAGTCGTTTCTTGAAAATGTATCTTTAAATGAACGTAATTAATTCTAGAGTATTTTTGCATCACATTTATTTACCTCGGTGGTGTGATACTTTAAGCCTAAAATCCTCTCACCGAGCCCAATGAGGTTCAACATTAGGTACCTTGGGTATCTTATTGGGTAGTGCAGTTATTTTTTTTTACCATTACCAACAATCTTGTTTTCTGAATCAATAATTCCATTTTTTAGTACAAAATTGAGCTTATACTATTTAAAATTAGACGTTTTAAATACATTTTTAACCATGGCAGAAAAATATGTTCAAACATTTCTGTATCTTGTGTGCTAGGGATGATCGATATTCATCGATGGTAGAAAAACATCGATGTTTAGGGGGAAAACATCGATGTAAAAACATCAATATTATGTCCTCGATAACATCGACACATCGATGTGACGAGAATAATATCGAAACATCGATATTACTCTAAGCTATCCAGTAGTTAAAAAGTCCTGTAGCTGATTTAAAACAAGATCTATTACTTTTATGGCAAGTTCTAGAATCCACTTATCCAAACTTGAAAAAAATTGCCATTAAATATTTGTGTTTCATTTTCACAACTTCAACAGCTTCAGAGAGATTTTTTTCAAAAGCTGGGCAGTATTTGTAGCAACAAAGGAACAGATTAAAAGGGAAACTTCTAACAAAGTGACTTTTTTGCAAAGTGTACCAAATAAATACTGGCAATGTTAATTTTTAATAAATAAAATAATAGATTATAATGGTTGTTTATTTTGCTACATAAGCATCGATGTTTTCGAATATCGATGTCTTTCTTTCGATATGCATATATCGTATATTGATACTCTTGAATCGATGTTAACATCGATGTTAACATCGATGTTTTTCTAATATCGATCATCCCTACTGTGGGCCCTTCAGTATCATATAAAGGTTATCCTAATTAACAGCATTATTGTTAATATTTAATTTAATATTAAAAAAGTTTTTTAACATTCAAAAACTAAATACATTGTTAATTATTAAAGAAACCTTTTACTTTTGAAAGCAATTTTAAATGCCGTTATAGAACAAAAAAAAAATAATGTAACTGCATATTTTTCATATTGAATTAATAACAGAAGAAATCTATTACAGCGATCTGTTCTATTCAATTTTAAATGTATTTAGACACGTCCATCATTCAAAACATTCCGAGTTGTTGGTGGTCGCGCCATATTTTTTCCATGTTTGTAATATCACCACGACACTGCAGTATAGAATAAAATTTTTAAAATGAATTCCATCGACAGTATCAACATAATATTGTTTAAAAAATATTTTTTGTTCCGAGATATGAAATCAAAATTACCACAAATAAAACAAATAAAACTATCAAATTTTCTATGTAAAAATATTCTCGTCATTGAATATCAATGAATGCCAATATTATTATCACCTCGTAATATTCTTTCTTTTTTAGTCTGAAAATTAACTTTAATTCAATTAAAAACTCATCTTTATACTCCCGAAAATTTATTAATATCCTAAACAAGTGTCGAATAAATTTAATAAACGAAATTCCAAATTTTTTTATTCGATCTTTTTTTACAATCAAATAAAAATAAAATAAATACACAACTACAACAAAAAAAGTGTTAAAATTCAAAAGCGTGTGAATATTAATTAATGATTATTTGAAAGCTGTGTGGCATTCATTGACTTGACAGCCTCAACAGGGTTCAGATAGATGACTCTGTAATTAATTTCAATTGTATAAGTAGTATTATTATGTTCGTATTCCAACGTATATAACGTATAACGTCTGTGTAATGTATTATAAAAGAGAGGTTATGTTGTATTCTTATGTATGTATACGTTACTTGACGGTTGACGTATGAATGAACTGAACGTCTTTTTTTTTGCCCAGTGCCTAGATCGGAGTTTGCGCCGCGCATGACTATTGTTAATAAATTTAAATCTTATTATTTCGATTTTAAATTTAAAACGAAATAATTGTGTAAGAATATTTTTTATCATTAACTTTCTTTTTTTATTTTGGTTTTAATTTTTAATGTAATATTTAAAAAACGTGGTCGTGCGTGCCAGCAGGATGATTTTTAATGTTGATATTTTGCAATGAATAAATTACAAAATTGTTAATTTAATGTCATATTCTAAATTTATGTCTTTAATCTACATACTACATCTTATGTAATAATACAATTAAAACATAAATTATTTAACTGTACACAACAACTTTTTTTTCTAAAAATACTAAATTTTCATAAAAATGTGTAGATCAAGACAAATATTACAGTTTTTTTTTTTTTAAATTTAAGGTTATTTAAATAATTTTTTTTCAATAGTTTATCAATATAAGCAGTACTGAGATACGTAGGGCGCGCCATAAGTTCTCGGCCTGAGTATGAAAAAATACAAAGAGAACAGTGAAAAGAATTTATTTTTCTATATAAGCGCCCTCTATTTCAGTACACTTATTATAAGGTGGGATAAGCATCTCTATGCCTTTATAATAATAAGCAAATTCTTTGTAGCGATTCTACAAGAGCGCTGTTTTCGGAAGTGATCGAATCTGCCGAACGTCCAGAATGATCATCGTCGTTGAGGGACTCGTACCACAAACGAAACCTTTGGCACGACTTTGCCGTATACACCATCAAATCTGTCCTTAATTTCTTCTGGAGTTTGTCCTTCTTTTATTAGAAATTTTATGACTACACGATATTCAATTTTTGAAACGGTCAACATATTGAGTTTACACTTTTACAACAGAATAAATAAAACACATGTAAACTCGTCCACTGCGTTTATGATTACTAGAGACTTAATACTTTCTGTGAGTATAAATTACGTCACCTTTAAGTAAGTTTAATCATGTTGGGCCGAAAACTTTTGGCGCTACCCACATAGATATCAATTATTTGATTATAAACGATCTTATCAGCGAGGATATGCTGTTAATTGTTACTCTTGACTATATAATTTCTCCAAAAATGTAAATTTCATAATTAAAATTATGTTTTTAATTGTACGATTTTGTTTCTATTACAAAAGAAAATTATTTTTCAAAAATGCTACTTATTGTATTAACAATTCATAACTCGAACATGTATATTAATAAAATAAATATGCAAAATTTTCGGTTTTACTCTAGAAACTATAAAATATTTTCACCACGTGAAGATGACTCGATGCAGAAAATAAAATATCTGACTGTTTTGTAATATTTTAAAACTAAACATTTAATTATGAACGAAAATTATGGCAATTCCTTACTAATTGCAGTATCTGGTTGGTTGACCATAAAACAGTTTCGACACTGACACGCAAGCTTCGCTCGTTTTCGGATTAGCACAGGAACGTCATCGTCATGATATTAGGTACCTACATTTCACTTGGCCGATATTCTTGGCTAAGTTTGTGAGGTTTTTTTGTCGCAATATCGTGGCAGACTAACTTAGGGATTTGAATCGAAACTAACAGAAACATCATCAACCAAGATATATTGGTTATCGAAAAGTATCCGTGATTCGCTCAATTTGTTAAATTTTCTTATTTAAAGCGTACGTAACATTTTTCAGCTGAAGACTTGCTGGTGGCATTAGAACTTATAACTTTGACAAATCGGTGATGAATTTTTCCTTCAAGACACTCTTTGTCGATCGAGTTTTGACCTTTCGGAAGTTTATTTATGCAATTATTACATAATTTGTTGATCAACAAAATGCAAAGGGTCATGTTTTCATCATAGCCCAGTACATAAGAACAGTTTTTTTTTTTTTAAAAATTTTCATAATTTTAATCTGGACGAATCAATACAAAGAGTATTTTACAATTAACATACTGTATTTATGTTAGTGTATTCCTATTGTTAGGCACATAGGTTCCTTCACACCGTTCTGTATGGTATTATTAGAATCTAAAAATCGTTAATATTCCCATATCGATCAAATGACTAATTTTATTCAACAACAAAACAATAATAATTATATTAAAAAGAACAGTTATAATTAAAAAATAACTTTTAAATTACAATATTATTAATAAATAATAAAAAGCTAACAGACGAGAGAAACTCAAAGCAACCAACATCGTACATACATGTGTACGTTTTTAATTAAATTCCATTTCTAAACATAATTGCAATCAAATAGAGAGAAAATAATGAACACCGATAGAAAAATTGACGTATACACCATATACATCATAGGTGGCATAAATATAGATCACATGGGGGTCGTCTTTTTACATACAATTGTTTATATTTATTAAGATCAATCGTGGACCAGACATGATCACAAACTATCCTACATACATAACATACCTACATGCATTACGATGGGAATTAAATAATTTTTCATCGATATTTCTCGCTTTCAAACACGTTAAAAAAAGTAACATTTACTTCAGTTTACTAAAGACTGAATCAAGCGTAACTTATACCATATTTGCTACAAAATTTTAGAAATATTGAGAAAAAGTGAAATATAATACGATTGTCTTATTTTCTTTCTTTTTCTTTCCTTTACAATGGAAAAAAGGACACTATTATATTTTTTGATAAAAGATGTTAAACTAATTCTTTCAATACTATACGAAAAGATAGAGGAATAAAAAACAAAAAGGAGGTAAAAACATGAAAATAATAATTTTTATTCTATATTCGTAAATCATTGTCCTGTAGATATGATTATCTTATTTCTGTCTAATATTATCGTTCTTATTTAGAAGATTTTTATTATAATGATGTAATTACGATCGTTATATAAACAATCATTATATCATTGGATAGTACGTTTGAGTTAATTAACTGACAAGTTTCACTAATTAATGTTTTTATCAAAAATTTATTACTTAGATTATTTGTATATTCAAATGGTCTAAACACTTTCTTAACTGTTTTACATAATTTAATAACATCTTGAGATGTGTTTATTAATTTTTCAACAAAGACTATAAAATTTTAACTTCTGTAAGATAAAGATGAGTAGATAGATACGAAACTTGTGCAAATTTACATTATTTTTGTTTCTGTTTATTTTTCCCTAACTAATTACGAATCTAAAATGTAATGCATACATACTTCATGCCAAAGAGATGTAAAAAAGTTTATGGTTATTTCCAAAAAAATTACTAAAATGTTATCATTCTGGTAAATACAAATTCATTGATTCACTTTTTTCAATACATTTTATAGTTTTGATCCCGTCTCAAATTCATTACTCATTTTTACACGGAGAGAAAATTCATAGAAAAATTACTGTGCTCAGCACTACAATCGACGTGTAAAGGGCGAACATATTCAATTTTGTACGGTAAAAATATAAAAATTATAATTAATCATAGAAAATTTAAAGGATAGAGTATTCTTTCCGTAATATTAGCTCCGTAAAATTTGTAAAACAGCACTATAAGAGAGCATATAAAAGAGCATGGTAATTTTTCTGAAATTTTATCTACAAAAATTATATGATTTTTCTCTCCGTGTACGTACTTCTCGATATGTTAGTTTACATTTTTGACGTTGTGTCTCGTGGCTATGTCCACTACATAGGTAATACTGATCAATCTGTAAATTGTGGTATTGTAATATTATTATCATACACATGTATCTAGTGTATGAAAACAAAAGGAAAGTCTTTTTACTATACACAGAAATCATTTATTATTCAAGCTGTCAATATTAAAAACAGCACGGAATCATATGTTTTTTATACACCAATCCACTCATTAAATGTTAAAACTGAACCTAGAAAACTTTGAATACCCTATACGACAACAATAAATTCTTAAATCCTCTAGACTATTGATATATTTCAATGGATTATATTATTCGGAGCTGCTGCCCTATATTACCCATTTTTGATCTCTTTTCAATACCAAACGTATACATTTTACTTCGATATTCAATTATTATCCGATATACTTTTATTATTTTTCAATCAGCCACCTTGATCGTTTTATGGCCTTAGTAATAATGTAGTGAAACCACAGAGTTCTATGCTAATTGTTATTAATGATTGCCTGTCCATCAATATACACACGGAGGTATACGTACGGATCATATTGAATGAATAGAGGTAAAGTAGAAATCGACATTATTCTCTGATTCTACAACACACCGTATGGGATACTTTCCGTAGATAAAATAAAGGAATATTTATTTTAAAAAAGGGTATTTGGAATGTCATCGGAATATTACTTACTGATTAATGATCAAATTTATGATATTACGTAATGTGTATTTACAATTATGATTTCTTTAAAATTACGAAAAGTGCAGTCTCGGTTTAAAACGCATAGCAGGGGTGACAATTTATCATAAAACACTTTTCAATTTATTCAACACCCCTTGAAAAATACTACACTGTAATCCAAAAAAAATCCAGAACTTTCATGAAATCGAAAGTGTAAAAACTAAAATTCTTAAAACTTTTGAATATCAAGCTACAAACAAGTGTTGATTATACATATGTCTTTAAAAATTCAAACATTTAAATCTTGAACTGGGATTTACTTTAGTATTACAATGATTTCCCCCAATTCTGTGATTTCGCACACACCGTAGAAATGTTAGCGAAGAAGAAGTGGCAGAGGAGAATCAACTTGCCGTTTAATAACTCACCAACATATGAGTAACTGATTAAAACTTATATGTAACATTATCACCCATTAGAATCAAGGGTTTTATTAAGGCTACAAGCACTAAATGATTACGTCACTGAGTTGTTTTTTTTTTTTTTGTTACAATTTGCATGTGTAAAGTCAGTGTGAATAGAAAATTTATTACTAGATTTCAGGAAGTAGTTTGAAATATAGTGTCATAATAAAAAGTAATTTTTTGTGGGTTAAATATTAAATTATTAATATTTACTAAATATGTTTGTTAAAATAATTCACCATCTGTTTTAGCAACAATTCTATTTAATTTGAAACGTTATTTTTACCACGCCTTAATTTATCTACGATCAACTGTAAATTAAGTAGTGATAATGGATATAACTATATAAAAAGTTAAACCAATATAGCGTCAAACCACCTAAGGCTACCTATTGATGGTAACTTTACCAAATCACAATGTCAAATATATTAAAATTTTATGGCGAATAATGCCTGTAGCATTTGTCTTTGATAAGCATATCTAACTAAGAAAATTCAAGGAAGAAAATACCCCTGTGATTTAAAAAAAACGTGCTACAGACATCATAAGACATGAAATTTTAGTTTATTTGACGTAAAATGGCTATAAGGTAAGGTAGAGTTAAATGGTTAGACGGCATCTGAATTATTACTGACTGGAGAAGACATATGGATTAGCAAATTGAAAAGGAGGTTAAGTAATGGATTCTAGAATATTTTATTCAATAACCAGTTAAGACATAGACAAGTCGACTACACCGTTGGATTCCCAGTTTTGAAAATAAACTTAATATAAGTCTTATTTATTAGTAGTATTTCATTATCAAATTTACATAGATGTAGACCAAACCAACTAAAAATAATCTGACGTCATTAAAACAATAAACGAAGCAAGAATTAGACGTACCTACCTAGTTTTCTGTCTTTTTTCTTTTTTGTATATTTATAAAAATAAATTAATTAATTAATTCCGACTCTGTCTGACCGTCATTAAACTCAACCCACCAATAATTTTTTTTTGCTTCAATTTCTTTTTTGAATGTTTGGAAATGAAAAAGTCATTCTCTCTATTCAGTTCAGTCCTCAATGTTTTTATATATTCGAGTAACTACAGTACTCGTAACTTAAGCTTGTACGTCTAATTTTGCTCCATTTGTCAATTTGTTAATAATCTATAATCGGTTCCCATTACATATTCATAAAATCACTCTCCCCAGTGCCTTCATCATTCTATTATCTCCACCTAAATCTGTATCGTTAAGGATGTTTGGGAGGTACAATCGGAGATAAAAGTACATGAAATTAGAAATTCGTGAATAATTGCGTTGTATAACAAACTATAAGATAAATAAATAGTTATCTTTGTTAAACAATAGCTATCACTACAACTGATTGTACAATACATCAAACTATAACTCTCAGCTAACTACAAGAGCTGAGTACATTCTAAGGATTTTTCGGAGGAATTTCAAAATGCTACGAGACGATTGAAAATTTAGTAGAATGTTCCTCATTAAATACTAAGGCCCCTGTGAAAATTTCAAACCGATTCACTAAGCCGTTAAAAAGTTATTTAAAAAAAAAAAAAAAAAAAAAAAAAAAACTAATTTTACACGTACTCTTATGGAAATTCGAAAACAGAACAGATTAAATAACTTTTTAATGGCCTAGTGAATTGGTTTGAAATTTTCACAGGGGCCTTAGTATCTAATGAGGAACATTCTACTAAATTTTCAATCGTCTCGTAGTATTTTGAAATTCCTCCGAAAAATCCTCAGAATGTACTCAGCTCTTGTAGTCAGCTGAGAGCTATAGTTTGATGTATTGTACAATCAATTGTAGGGATAGCTATTATTTAACAAAGATAACTATTTATTTACCTCATAGTTTGTTATAAAACGCAATTATTCACGAATTTCTAATTTCATGTACTTTTATCTCCGATTGTACATACCTCCCAAACATCCTTAAATAAGTGATACGAAGAAATTAGTGTGAATAGTCTCATAATAGTTAAACGGCAAGCGAACAACTTTAATGACATTTAGTGAAATTAAAAGGACAATGTACTACAGAAAAAACCGTCACACAGACGTATCAAGCAGCCAGTCGGACGGACCCACAGACCAGCCGATAGACAGATAAGAATAATAGTTTATAAGTGAATACTAGTAAGTGAACTAGAAGCTATGCGGCTAGTAAATAGTAGAATAGTAGCATCTATATGACCATAGTCATATTATACATTTGTATTACCTATATTATTTTGTTATATACATTGGCACAACAAACAGACAGACAGACAAATACACAATAGAAACAGACGGATGGTCGGACGGACAAAACAATGCTACACGGAGATCGAGAGCAAGCAATAGACTGACTGACGTGTACGAATCAACCGAAGTACTCGGCGCAGACAAGGGGCTGACATTACGAAATAAATCATCAATCATTCTTCAAATGCAAACTTCAAGTTTTGCAAATGTAAAAAAAATATATACACACAGAGAGAGAAACAAATACACATATGAGTAAATAGTAGGTATGAATGTGCCACAACAGTATTACAACAGTACCACAGTATCTACCAAAGTATCACTCACAATATATTGAGTAGCGAGTTAGGCGAAGTTATACAGATATAGCAAAAGAAAGCAAGAAATAATTCCTTCGATTGTTCCTCCTTTGGGTACCTCATGTACCTACATGCGTCTCTAAAATATTTCAATTAAAATTTCAATATATTTGTACTATTTACTATACGTACAGGTGATTATTAAGTACATGTATAAAGCGACAGACGGATGGACGGTTGAAATAGATGACAGCAGTATTGTATGAACGCGTATCAAAGGAAAATAGTGAAAAAGTCATGTCCAAATTACCGCAGTTAATTGAAAACTTATTATTCGGATTTAATAATGTGGACAACAAGCCACAAGCGTTTGTTTCACCTTGCAACCATTGCAAATTTCATTTCACTCTCGCATTACAGATTTCATTATACTCTCATGCAGAGTTACCGTTCTACCGGCTATAGAAGTTTTCACTTTAAATATAATTATACACAGTTCTTTTTGCTGATGATACATCAATTTTTTTTCATAACAAAGATCGTATTATGCTTGCGAATGATATAAGGGCTTCATTTTCAACATTGCAAAAGTGGTTTCAGGATAATAGTCTAAAACTAAATATCGAAAAAAAATACGCATTGTGTTTTGGAAATAATAATATTGATACGATTACATTAGATAATTCAAATACAAATATCAAAATTATTGAACATAATATGTATAGAATTTTTAGGCATATGTATATTTAGATAGCAATTTAAGTGGTAAAGTACGTGTAGATCAACTATCAAAGAAACTGTCCAAACTCAGTTACATTTTGTGTAAACTTAAAAGCATTATATCTTCAGAAGCATTACTTCAAGTATATTATGCTTATATACATTCACATTTAAAATATGGAATTCTCTTTTGGGGGAATTCTATTACTATTGAAAATATAACAGGTGGGCCAAAAGAAGTCATCCGATGTTGTTTGGCTCTCATTTTTTTTTCTAAATGAAAAACTTTGATTCTGTTTTTTGATTATGTTTATTTGAACCTTTAAAATTTTATTGGTCAAGTCGAGAAGATGATATCGGCCAAATGGGCGCCGTCACAATTGATTGCTATACGGGCTCATTTTATGGCATTTTTCATCACTTCGGCGAGAACTCATTTCCGCCTCAAACGACAACAGTGGACGGTGCGCGCTATAGGGCTATGTTAACCAAGTTTTTTCTGCCTCTGCCCGCTGAGGTGGAAATGAGTTCTCGCCGAAGTGATGAAAAATGCCATAAAATGAGCCCGTATAGCAATCAATTGTGACGGCGCCCATTTGGCCGATATCATCTTCTCGACTTGACCAATAAAATTCTAAAGGTTCAAATAAACATAATCAAAAAACAGAATCGAAGTTTTTCATTTAGAAAAAAAATGAGAGCCAAACAATATCGGATGACTTCTTTTGGCCTACCTTGTATTAAAAATACAAAAATGATGTGTCAGAATAATGACAAATTCAAATCCAACTGAACAGGCAAAATCACTTTTTGCAAAGTTGAAAATTTTAACAGTTGTGGATATTTATATTATGGAGTGTGCATTATTTGTAAAACGCAATATAAATTTTTGCAATAATTATCAAAGTGAACATAATTACAATACTAGAAATGCTGAAAACCTTGTTACAATGCAAACTAAACGAACGTATATAGATAAAGGTGTATTAAATATGTGTATAAGAACTGCAAACTTACTTGCTCAGCTTATAGGTACCTTAAAAGAATTTGTCGAATGGGAATAATCAAATTTTGTACCAATTTTGTAAATAATATTATTCTATGTATAATAGATTGAGAATTGTTTGCTCTGAATATGTGGAATCCATATGAGAATTCTACCGCCGGCTCTTCTTATTACGAAAATTCTTAAAGTAAATAAATACATACGATTTTTGTTCGTGTACGAAAACGACCAATTTTTTTTCTTAAACGAAGATCTTTAAAATAATGGTTTCGGTTACACAAGCAAGCTTAAATCAGCTTAAATAGAACAAAGGATTTTTAGGTTTTGTAGTAGGTAAATCTACGAGTCCTCCATACTATTTACATGCCATTTCATAAATTAAAATGCTTCAGAAAATTTTACTAACAATAAATACTTTATTATCCTCAGAAGTTTTTTCTTTTCAATAATTTTCCGATTCTTCACTATTGTTTATATTCTCCCCAGATAAAACAACTACATATATTTCTTCATATGTTTATTGCACTTTTTGTTGGCCGAAATCCATTAAAATTCATACATTATTGTATTGTCTATATTATACTGTCCTCCTTGAAGGTCGTCTACGAAAAAGAAACTGATTTTACCTCCCGTTCTAATTGCAATTACATTAATAATTTTAACTACGTTTTTCCACAACAATTTAGTATTTATTTTAAAGAAAAAACTCAAAATACAAAAAATCAACTTGATACAAAATCGAATAATGTTATCATATTTAAAAATATTGAAAGTTTTTAATACCCTTTTATGTTTCAATTTAAATTTCAAATTTAGAGAGGATTCTCATAATACTACATACAGCTTATTGCTATACGCTTGTATGTAGATATTTAGTAAAATCAACTATATTTAGAAAACTTGTTTTATGTTAAATTTACCATTTAAAGGTAATATAAGCAAAAAATTATCTTTCCGTCTATAAAAAAAATACATCTTAAAACAAAAAATGATATAAAATTTTTTTCTGAATAAATACATGCGTTTTTAATGTTCCGTAGTAAAACTGGTAAAGCGGAACACTTACGGAATTACTTCGATGTCCATCCATTTATCACAGGCGATTGTCAACTATTCAACGTAAAAATTTAAAATTTAACACAGAGATAAACTGTGGTGATTCAATTACAGTTGTGAGTCGATTTTGGGAATTAATTTCAGGCGATAATTTTGAAAATGGTGAAAAAAATTTTTCCTAAGAGCATCGAATGGAGTATCAAAGGAAAGCTTATTCAAGCACAAATTCAATAATATGTATATGTAACTGTATCTTTTCGTTCATTTTTATCTTTTTTTTGGGCGGGGGTGGCTGGGTGAAAGGAGGAGAATGAGCGGAAAAACGTTCTAAAAATTGCTTTCCGTAACCCCTACGGTATAGATCACCCAGAAAAATCTAAATAAATTGATGGATATTAAAAATGAGATATAATAGATTAAACGAAAATTATCAGCACTGAATTTTCTTACGTAATACCTTTGGTACAAAAAAAGAAATTTTGAAGCTTGGTAACATATTTTGTTTGATTAAGATGCTGTTTAGTTAATAATTCCGTTAATGTTATGTTAAGCAGGTATTTTTATGAATTCCTTGAAAGAATAATTGGTAAATCTATACACGAAAAATATAACAATTTCTGCACACTAATAAACATAAGTAACTATTATATATTTCATATTTTATAAAGATACGATCGTTTTAAAATCAAGAATTATAGTTTATTTCAGAAGTAAAAATATCCTTCAGGAAAAATATTTTGTCTACCCTGATATGCGATTACATCAAATCCATAATAATAACTGATAGTACGGAACACTATTTGTACAAGTACAACTTGCATCTGACGACTTGTTTTTAAATGTTTCCAGCTATCGTATGAATAAAAATTTTATTTAAATTCTGCATTCTAACGTCATAATGTAGTCAAGTTATTGAAAATTTAACAAAAAAAAAAACATGTATTTTTTTTATTCAAATTTATAATTGTAAGATCAATTGATATAGAAAACATTTTGAATAATATTGATCCTGATAACAATTTGTATTGATTTAGAGCAGTACCTATAGATTTTTTTTTTTTGTTTTACAGATTACTTTTATGACAGTAATGAATGACGGATTGTGTAATATTGATGGATGACTAATTTAATCAAGTTGTAATCAGTATTACTTTTAGTCAGTTCTGTTATGATCGTCTGATTTAATCAATTCAGAAAAAATATGTTTGCGATTAATTTCTTATAATTTATTAGAATTTAAGATAAATTAAAGTTCCAATTTTCGCAGTATTTTTATTTTATAATTACGTAATAAACCCGTGTGTTTTCTACACAGTTATATAAAATTACATTTCAATTAGTTGTATATGAAACAAAAACAACATACTTTACACCAATTTTCAAAAAATATATTGATTTTTTCCTGTTATACTAATTACTTTTCCATACGGTTTAAACCACTTAAATTTTTTTAAACATTAATTTTTAATTTTAAAAATTTAAATCTTTATGTAAAGTGGAAGCAGGGCCGGCCTAAGACAAAAATTGCAAGTGTGCAAGATTCACATTTTATGCCCCTACCGGGGCATTTTATACCTCTCCGTAACCGCTCGTCACCTGCGCGAGGCGTAATGCGCGTGGCACAGTGGTGCAAAAGTCTGTTCCTAACCCTAACGTCTTTTTCCGCCTCCTGCCACACGGGCAGACGACTGCTCTACTGACCTTGGACCTTGGTCAAGTGCATCAGACTACTGTAATTCAGAACTCATTGGGGTAAATAATCGGTTTTACCTTGAAATTCAGCTGTAATAGTTTTGAGACAAAGTTCCTTGTAGTTTAAATATTTATGCCCAACATTTTATGTCAATTTCTAAAAATTTGCAAAATTTATTTTTTTACCAAAATTGGCCAATTTTATGCCCCTTCAAAAGACTCGAATATGCGGCTGCATACTTCGCACACCCCTCAGGCCGGCCCTGAGTGGAAGTATTATTTCTGTAGAAAGGCTTTACTTATTAATGAAATTAATTTTTTTATTTTTTGACTTCGTCAAGTTTTTCGTCATAATATTCTGAACATTTCAATATCTAAAATCGGTGGAAGATTGACAGAGTTATGCTCGAAACAACAAGTGACTCAAGATAAGTGACATTTCTCCGTTGGAGCTTTTGTAACATGTACATTTCTCCCAATACAACCAGGGTAACGTTTATAAACAAGTGGTAACATTACACGAAATTTATTAAAAATTGTGACACTTTTTAGTCATTTCAAAAATTACACACTTATTTTGGTTGGTGTAGGCACTGGGGATTTTATTTCACTTTTCAAAATTGTAGCCTTCAACTGTAAAAAATTCCTAAGCAACATTTGATCATATTATCCACTTCTTCGTCTGTAAAACAATATTTAGAAGACGCTTAATGATATACACATATGTATATATTTTATTTAAGTCAGAAAATAGGTGGAGTACTGTACTGTATAAAAATTTAATTGTCTTCTGCCGTGTCACACGGATGTCATGTATCTTGAGATACAACAGTTACGCGTAACAACGTTTAAAGGATTCCACTCAATCCCTAGTATATATATATTGACAATAAAATTAATTAATTTGTTAATAATAATATAATAATTAGTCTACTGTATTTTTAATTTTTTATTTTGATTGTATCAGATTCCCTATTTCCTATATTTTCAAATAGTATATTTATACGTTATTAAATCAATGGTGCAACGTTGAATCAATAACGAACAATAAAAATCAATTATCTCAGATATTAAATAATGTCTAAGATAATTAAGATCATCTGATATTTTATTCAAGTCAAATTTTCTCCAAACTATCATTTCTGAGATACGTGAGATTAGTGTAACACGGCAGTCTTGTATTATTAAAATTTATGAATAGAAAATATTGTTCCAAAAATAAAAATTATATAATAATTAAACAATTTTTTTTTTTAGTTTTAAAGAAAACAACGTTTACTCTTTTGGTATTTAAGAAACTATTTGAATTTTGGAATTTCCATAATAATTTCTACGAATGTACGCCCGATTGAATCTTTTTAATTCAAAACGTTTACAATATCATAAAATAATTGATTTATAAAATTTTCCGATAAAAATTTAAAATAAATTTTTTTCTGACATTCTACAGCGCACATTTGAATGGATACATATACACACATACATATAATATGTATCTTTCTATATATATGTATGTGTATATGTATATAATTTTCGAGATATGGTTTATAGAATGAATGATACGATAGTAATGCCGCGGTGGGACAAAGGGGGTTAAATACATCAGAAAGGAAATAGACAGACAGTTATAAATGGATAGAAAAATTATCGGAGCATTTCTTATTCGATCCAAATTCTATACAACTAAACATTACCCCTGCGTACGGTTTATTCCGTTTATTGTGTGTTTCAGACAGCAATGAGTGAACTTATATCACTACCACTGTAGTACTACCGTTACCCAATCCAATACACATTAAAATTCGACCAAATATATACGATCAACATTATGTTGAAATAAATCGGTAGAAATTATGTCAATAGTGATATCAAATATTGGTCAGTTAATCATTTAATATAGTGACGGGGTTTATCTTAATAAAGACATTATGAGATTAGAGCGTCGTCAAATTATAACCCTCTAGTTACCCTTTCATGATTTCAAGTAGCCTGCTTGAATTTCCAAAATAAAGTATCATAATTATACAAAAATAGATTATGTTATAAACTAATGAATAATAACGCATTTGCTAATTTGAAGTGATCCATTTGAATTTCTCATATAAAATTATTGTAACATCTAACTTAAGAGATAGCTTTTTCCATTTGAATAATAATAATAAATAATAAACAAATATTTTACTTCGCAAAAATACCACTTTTATTTTGAAACTGTGACAATATTGTTTCGAAACGTCAGTTCATTTTCAAACAGAAGTTTTTCAAACCGTCAGTTCATTCTCTTTGAAAATGAACTGACGGTTCGAAACAATATTGTCGCAGTTTCAAAATAAAAGTGGTATTTTTGCGAAGTAAAATATTTGTTTATTATTTACAAATATGGAATACCATAAAGTAACGCTCAAATCTATTAATATAATAATAGTAAAATTATTAGACATCGGCTGCGTATTCGTTTCAATAAAAAAATAACATTTAATTTCTCAAAAAAGATTTTTAAACTTTGTGGACTTATAGTTAATGCTTTGCTAATGGTAAAGCTTTGTGAAACTGAATTTGAAAATTCAAAAATCAGTAAGTCACCCTTGGATCATTCTCTGTTGATAGACGCTTCGAAACCGATAGATGATTCACAGAATAGTTATCCATTCTATTGTCAACTAGCGCCTCAGTCTTGGATTTTAGTGAAGAAAGTTATTGCATGGTGGGTAATTTTTCAAGAAATCAATTTTTAATGCAACTATTTGGAGAGACCTAATCTTGTTCTATCAAATTATACAATCTTCAACTTTTTGAATACGTATAGACAGAAAGGTCGTAATTCTTGACAGGTTTTAAAAAGTTTTATCGATTCATCGATTACTAGAATAGGACTGATTTTCACAATAATGTCAAATAATTTAATTTATATCTAACTCAAAACAATAGTGCCGTATACTCTTGTTTATTCATAAAATAATTTATTACGCAGCCCTCTTAATATTATAGGTGTCTCTAGTATGTATATGTGTAATAGGTTTAGCTATAGTAAGTTACAATAAACTATGTTGATTAGCTTGTTCGAATAGCACCTTATATTAACACTATAAGACCCCAGCACTTTCACAGTAAACCTTCTCGGAAGCCGACAATATTTTTAAAGAAACTTTATGTAAACAAATACATAAAATAATTCTTACATACATATATTTAACATTTAAACACTTTCAAATAAATTAGACAATAATTACAGAAAGTTTAGATAACAAACTGGTAAAAAAAAATCAAATACTTTTATTTTAGTTTTTATATTGTTTATTTTAAAATTTTTTATACAAACCAAGAGAGTAGTGCGAGTAGTGTGTGTCGGTGTTTGTGTGAGTTGAGTATATACACATCGGCGTGGTAGCATCGCACACACACATAATACGTAATCAATTAATCATTGATCGCGATCAGCCTCTGCGGTTGTTTTGATTATTTTCGGATGCCGAAGTCGTGCGACTGAAAGTGTTAAAACAACTTATAGGCTGTACACTTTTGTTTTTACCAACGATTTCGAAATTTAGCACATCACAGATTTCTATATAGTGTTATTTAAATTCTTTAATAATTATCGTTATACCTGATAAACACTACAGCCAGACCGTAAAATATGCACATACAAAACTCATTAAGTAGACGTATTCAAATTTTAATAATTAAGAAAAATAATTGTATAGATATCGATTTATATAACATAGGTATACCATACTTCTTATAGATAACACAGAAATTAGCAAACTTTTTTTTAACGTCTTATTCTGTTGCTCAAAAAATAAATAAAAATAATGCGAAAACATCATTTTCATAATCAGAATCACCACAATATCGAAATTATCCACAATAAGTAACCCGATTTACAATTCAAATTTCAAAATTACATCATATGAACTTGAATTTAGATTTAACTGTAGAATTGCTCAGTTCGTGATTGTATATTTCGTATACACAAAGTGAGTAAAAGTGTATTTCCCTACTTTAGTTGTTTTGTGTTGTGTTTGTGTGATTGTATTTGTGCTTTTAAAAGGGTGTTGAGAGTATGGGAACCCCCCTAGCAGATATATGAGGAATATAGCAACGTGGCGGTGTGATGGTGGTGTATTTTGTGCGGTGTATGAACTGTCGCTACTTTTATATACAATTATGCTAACTCGATCTCAATATTCACAATCATTAGTTATTTTAATGTCAGATCAATTTTTACTAATATTATTTTTTAAAATTTCTCTTTAAAATTATTCGATAAACAATCATGTCTGATTGTGAATTTTTTTAAGTTTGATCTGATTTCTATCTTTCTACCACTATCAGTAAACCCATTAAATAATTGTCAGACTACTAGATCAGCTCAGACTTAAACCTAGAATCTTTGTTAATCAGTATAAAATGTTTCCATAACTAGACCCCCGATCCTCGTCAAGTCCTGCTCCATTCTGATAACCCATCAATCATATTTTTGCTCATTGTTGATATTTTTAAGCTTTTATTTTGATAATGTGCTTGATACATTTTTAAACTAAATTGGAAATAAATGCAGAAAATACACTGACTATAAAAATTGTACTGTTTACTTTAGTTTCTGAGACCATTATCTCAAAACAGACTACCATTTCATGTCCAGGATTACCTAGCATAATGCATCCAAATATCGATCACGTGATAATTTATTGACTCACGCCATACATTTTGTACGTACATATTATAAAACTTAAGAAATTCTATGCTTTTGTGAAATTAACTGTAAATCCATAGTGTGTGTTAAAGTCGATTAAATTACCTATTTTACAGATGCAGTTTTCTGTTATAATATAGGATTTATACTGTAATTTTGACAATGTTTTTTCAGAGTTACTATAAATTCGTTAGATTATAATTTTTTCGTAGCGAACAATTTGTATAATTCCGATAGTAAAAAATAAATTTTTTTAGGACACTATGTTTACTAGGCAATTATAAACTTCTAAACTGTATAATGGAGACCCCCTTAAGGGGAGAAATACCTTTAAAACTAAAAAAATTCTAATTTTTTTCCGCTAAAATATTTGTTAAACATCTCAAAAATATTCTCCGGTATATACTGAAATTTTAAACACGTTCCTCTCAAAACAACAACTTTACAACTGGCTGACGTTCTCAATCAAATACTACTCTACCAATTTTTTTGGAAAATAGACGAAAATTTCACAAACCACAGCGCCATCGATTTGGGGGCTTGTGAAGTGGTACGCTTCAATAAAAGATTTCTGAGTATTGAAATGAAAAAAATATATTGTAACACTTTAAGACCATAATACTAAATAAAATGCTAAACCTCAAAAACATAGATCATTTTTTCCTCGTTAAAAAAATCCCTGGTCTGTCTAAAAGTATTTCTCCACTTAAAGAAAACAGTATGTACTTTTAATTGTAATCATAAGTAGAACTCCAATCCCTATAAATTGTCCTTCGGTAAACGAAACACCGATTGTTTGTCCAATTTCCGTCAGTTTAAAGTAAGCACTCATGAAGGAAGTAAAAAGAATTTACTACAACAAAACTGTTTTCACTTTTTGAAATCTGAGACCTACCAAATTATTCCGCACTAACTGAATGCTTAAACGATTACTTTTCGTTCCCAACCTACCTTCTAATTTCTATAAACTATAAAAATCATTTTCCGTTGATTAAGAAAATTAAGATTAATACATTTTTCACGCAAATGGCAGACAATGATACAAAATATATTTCATATCCATAGACAGTGTGTCCGTTCGCCTTCATTCATCTGGGCACGTCCGGTGTCCGTCCGTTCACCAAGTTGATGTCTGTCATGTTTCCATTTGTACATTTTTTTTCCCTCGAACCTCGACGTCCTCGTTCGTCTGTTTATTGTAGTGTCAGCAGTCAGCAATCAGCAGCAATCAGACGTCAACAATGACTATGGCTACTACTTATACCGAATACGTATTTATACGTATATGTATGGTCTATAACAGAGCTGTTGTTGCGTGTCTGGTAATATGACATGGAAGTCTGTGGGAGTGGAAAATAATCACAATAATAGAGGCACGCAATCAACAAAAAATTTACATATTAAATTTAAATAAATTTTTTAAAAATAAATAAATATGTAGGTACATAGTTACCATAGGTAGTGTAGTAGTTGGTAAAATACAGTGATATATTATGTATCTAAATTAAATATACATATTATTTATAAGTTATCTGATTTTTTTTAAAAGCATATTCGTTGCTGCAATCAGTCGTAAAGTGGACTGACTGTTCTTTTTCACTGGTCACCGAGATCACCTACGGGTCAAATATTTCATTTAGAAAAAGTAATTTTTTTCCTATTATTAAAAAATTGACTCTTTTACACAACTGAATAAAAATTCACTGTTAAATAATGATACTTAGTTTTTGGCGCCGTACTGATAGTCATCTCGTTACCACTACGTCTTATGTTACCCTAATTTGATATTTTTTAAAATTTTATGTGTGGCACTATAAACGAAGATTTTTTCTTAAACGACGGCGAATCCAAAGGGGGTGATAGGGGCCCAAGTAAGTAAGACCTTCAAAAAACATGGTTTACCATGTGTTCGGAAAACGACATTTCATATTACACGATCTAATGTTATTCCAAATGACGTAAAATAAATAAAATAATATTTTGTGTGATGCTACTAATAATATGTAGGGGAGAGACTATGAATGGGACGATTATTCAATGGGACAAATGAGTTTTAGCTAACAAGGAACCGTTAGTGGAAATGATCCTAGGCTACAAGAAATTTCTTCAGAGTTAAAGAATTGCTTTTAAACATTTCCCTAATGTTCAAAAAAATGTCGATATTTATCTGAACTACGTGGTCGGCCAAGTGGTCGGGAAACGACATTTCATATTACCAGGCCCGGATCTAAGGAAGAGGCAAACCGGGGCTCCTGCCCCGGACGTCAGCTTCAGGAGGCGCCAAAATCATACCAGGTCGGTCTATATCAAATGGTCTAAAAAAGAAATTGGTTCCTGGACCATTTTAGAAAAAATTAGTATTCTTTCAGTTGTTTTTATATTATATTTGAAGTATTGAGAACAATTCTTAAAAAAATTATCTTGAACCGTTTAAGCGTGGTAGCCATTTTTGTTTTCCAATTTGCGCTGATTTTTGTGTCTGCAGCCATTTATGCCAAAGCACATATTTCATAAACCGTTCATCCTAAAAGGTTGAAATAAAAACCATTTTAAAGGTAATAAATGTCTCTTTATTTTAAGTGATGTCCATATTTAACCTATTTTCGTCTCTTCTATAAGAAAACTTTACCTAAATTTGGATATCAAAATTTAGCAAAATTTACTTTATGAACATTTTTTTTCTTATAGAAGGAATGTTTTAAACCTCTTATTTTTTTTTATGAGAATAGCTGTATACGGGTACAACTACCCATTATGAAACAAATACACACTATTTCAATTGTGAAACTTGTATCCTTTAATTTTTACAAACTTCCGAAAACTGACTTTTTTCCAAATTTTGGAAATTTGCGCCCCTGTATCTCTGACGGGGCTGGTGATAAAATTAAAAAATTTTGAAATTTGCACAACTTGTAGTGCTTTCGGAGTAGATTTATTGAAATAAAAAATCAGCTTGTACCTATATTGATCCTTTACAAGACCCTCAGTTTTTATCATTGCCGTAACAAGAAAAATAGGAGTTTTGTAAAGGACTATACTTATGAGGTTTTTTGACAACTTATGTCAAACGTTGCAGAGGGGGAGCGCCATTTTCAAGTTTTTGCCCTGGTTCTAAAAAATTGTAGATCCGGGGCTGTGTATTACACGATCTAGTGTTTAATTATTTATTAATAAATAATTTATTGGGTTAACCATTTACTGTAAGTAAACAAGCATCAAGTACTGATTTAATTGTGTTAATAATATACTTTGTGAAAAGCTTTTAGACGTTAAAAGTGAAATATTTATTGTATGACTTTTAACAACTTTTTACCATTTTTGATGAAAACTTAGTCATGAAAGTTTAGTAAAATATTCTTTTGAGAAATGCAATTCGAGTAAAATTTAAATTTCTGTGATGACTTGGCCAAATATAACTTTTATACTAATAAATAATTTCATATTTTTTTAATTTTTTTTTTTGTTTTTTGCTCGTTACGATAAAAGTAGTATTTTTGCAAAGTAAAGTGTTTTATTTTATTAATAGCATATTTTTGGACTTTTTGAACAATTACGTTTAATTATGAAGTGGGTGGATCAGGAAGAGAATGGTGGGACACTTCTTAAATGAAATTGGTCAATATTTCAATAATAATGGATCAGTAGCCGCGAACTATATCCAACCCTCAATATAGACCATATACCAATGTCTTAGCGTGCTCAGCCGCTAAGCTGAATCAGCAGATACAGGTCGAGAGCGTTTAAGCTAGTGATGAGCAAAATTAGTCTTGGTCTTGCAGTCTTGTCTTGGTCTTGCATTTTTTGCAAGACAAAGACCAAGACCAAGACTGCATTTTGCAAGACTAAGACCAAGACCAAGACTATAAGTGTGGCTGCAAGACCAATACTAAGACTCAAGTGAGCAAGACCAAGACTATAGCAAGAGAAAAGCAAGACTCTTGCTAAATTATTTAAATAGTTTAAAAGTATAATTAATACCGTAACGAGAGAAAATTCTGATTTTAAAAGGAAAAAATTCGCTAATAAAAAAATGCAAGAAAGTGCAAGATTTTTAACAATACCAAGACCAAGACCAATACCAAGACTGCATTTTGCAAGACCAAGACCAAGACCAAGACTCAAACTGCTCTAGCAAGACCAAGACCAAGATTCTTAATGCAAGAACAAGACCAAGACCAAGACTGCCAAGTCTTGGTCTTGGTCTTGCATTTGCTCATCACTAGTTTAAGCACCATTAACAAAGAGTTAGCGTCTGAAACCAAACTTTCTACGTTACACGTCTTAATATTTATTATCGAGTACAATGTTAAATTTCACCAAAAAAAAAAAACTTTTCTGATCCATTTTCCTACAGCAAACATTCAGTGATGATGTCTATTAAAATTTATTCTTGGAGATGACGATAAAATTAGTCGAAATAATTTCGTTAAATATTTTCTTGACAGTGCCAGGCCAAGCCGCCAGTCAAGCAGCCAGCCGCGCCGGTATGTTGTGAAAAACATTTTTGATACAACTTAAGAAATTTCTTATGTAAGCAAATGTGGCGTTAGTGTGCGCTGACAGCACTCACAGCTCTCGCACAGCTCTTCCTCTAAATGAATATCGTAATTGAATATTGTGTGAGACGTTTAATCACAATTTACAAAATATTATAGTTCACGTCAAACAAATTAAAACATCAAATAATATTTTACATGAATTGCATTTAAGTACTAAATTAATTGTAATAATCCATTCCCATTTTGGATTTTCCGAAATATTATTTTATGTTAAATATATTGTTGTGTTATATATTTTCCATCACAAATTTTTGAAAAAATTTTTTTTTGACATGTAAACCATTTTATATAACTGACATTACGTATACATAGATATGGATATGGTAGATATTATTTAGAAAACATACAGTGACGCATATTGTCAAACAGCGAACGCAATCAGATCTAATAACATGAGTGAAACAGACTAAAGGCAAGCAGGCAGGGTAAACTGAACGCGAACCATTCACTACTCAACTATACAGTGGTTACGTTGCCAGAAACTCATGTTTATGTCAATCAAATAAGACATACTCCATGTTGCTGTGCTATTCAACTTATAATACGACACAACCATGCCGCACAACAGTATAGAATACGAATACACTCACAAACCTCCACTCTTTTATCGCATATGTGTATCTTTTTCTAAATAAATCTAAATAATGAAAAATATTCTTAATTATTTATTATTGTATAGGAATTTTTTTATCAAAATAAATCAATCTGGCTCGGAATGACCAAATTCATCGTGAATAAACATCAACTTCCGTATTTAACCCTTTTACGGATCACTTTTTGAATCTGCTAACTTATTTGTCACAAATATCTTAACCGTAGATTACTACAAACGACCGAAAGAACGGTTAAAACAGGAGAGAGCAAAAGCCGGCTCCTCGACCAGATTCAATTCTAGTAAATAAGTATATAACATTAATAGACATTTTAAAAGTTTAAAATTGTCTCATCTATTTCCAAATTTTTACTTGACCAATCTGATTGTTATTAATCCGGCCCTGTGCAAAAAATATTTGTTACGCCTGCTCTAAAAGAATATTACAAATAGATTTATCGTGAATTTCTAGATACAGTAATGTCCCGTTTTGGTTTATAATGAATGAATTTAGGAATATTCTCAAAGGTTCGCATAAAAATTTAATCGCATCCATTGTAAAAAAAAAAAAAATATAGACAAATTTGTGGCATACTTCTACTCAAAATGAAATAGTACCATTACGCATCACAGAGGAAGAGTTGGTCATTCGTGTGACGAAAGAACCTGGGTTATAGTTATGTAACACATTCAGTTCTTAACATCAGTAACGTAGTAAATATTGTCCAACTGATACATATTATACCTGATGGCGAAAAACTCAAGTAGTGCTTAGCTATCGTTCATTCCACTTTTTTTATTTTTCACTTCAAAAAATTTTACAATGATAATTTGATTGTAACTGGTCCATGTTCATTAAATTTCTATACGTAAAAACAAGTATTGAAATATAAATGAGAAATGTGACTTTCAGTCATCCATGAAAGAGTTAAAAATTTTTCTTGCGTTGTAATTGTCAAAATAATTAAAATAATTTAAAACAATTTAAATGTAGGATTATAATATAGCCCCCGCATTCTGTATGTGTTAAAACTTTCAAAGAGGTGTGGTTTAAATGTATTTAAATAAGTAGGATTTAACAAGATCTGACTACTGGTCTCTTTAATTTTTATGTCAGTTTCAAAAAATTTCGAAATTACACAGGAATTAACCTTTAGTGAAACTGAGTAAACAAATAAATAAAATAATATTTTTTGTAATGCTACTAATAATATGTATCTATTGTATAAACCAGCGGCGTTTTTAACCTTAGGTACGCGTCTTTCTGGGGGTATGTGACGGACTTTCTAGACCAAAAACTAGGCGGACTTTATAAACAAAAATAGTGATAACAAAAATTTAAAAACAATAATTTTCAGACATAGGGGTACTTGTCAATGAAAAGTCTAGTCAAAGGCTATGTGAGAGAGAAAAGACTGAGAACCACTGGTATTAACTGAAGCTAATTATGCAACAAACTTGCTTAGCGAGGTACACAGTAAATCAGTAATAAATCAAAAAATTTTGTTTGAAATAATTTTGATTCCATAGTTTCTTTTCATTTAGGAAATTTATTTAAAACTGTTTTAATAAACTCTCAACAATTTCTTTTAAGTTTGTTATATATTAGGATAATTTTACAGTAACTTTAATTTTCACAAATATTGAAATAGAGTGTTCCGAACACTTTAACACGTAATAATAACTAGATCGATAGAATTTTTGGTCCTTTTATTATAGACATTTTTGACAAAATATTTTGAAAAATTCATAGCTTTGTTCCTTTTTCACGAATTTTTAGTTTAAATCAGCAAAAATCATGCGCAATTGGAAAAGTTGGAAATAATACGTTTCTTTTAAAAAAATATATTACTTGTACTGATAGTTCAATGTTCCTTTTACTATGAATTTGAATTTGAACTGAGTTCAAAACAGTTCAATCAGTCCGGGATTTTTGTTAAGAATTTGAACTAAAATTTCAGTTTGTGTATAGTTTTGAAAAAATTATCAAAAAAAAAAAGTTAATGAAGAATAATATTTACGATATCTACCACATCTACGGTTAGCGTCGTTAGCGTGGTAGCGTTGTCATACGATTGAGTAAAAAGCAAAGTTATTCAAATTTAAATAATAATTAAAATATTTTTGTTGATTTTAACTATATATTTAAAATATTATTAAGGCAAACTAATTTGGGAAGTTTTTGGATTTTTATTAACCAATGTGGCAATTCGCTTCAAAAAAGATAATGTGTACTCCATCTAGTGAATGGGACATACACATTCTTATATCAATGGATTTTTTTTGCTTTCCTCTATGATGGCTGTGTGACACTTCTATACCCTCTATATAGAATATTTTTAGAATTTATTGCATTCCTTTTTAAAAATTCAGAATTATTAGTTCAAGTAATAATTCAATTCGATCACGCGTATTTGACAAATTCATTATTATTTGAACCGTTCATCATTTTGGAAAAGGAACAAAGCTCATGAAACTTATTTTAAAATAAAAAGGAAAGTAATCCTTTTCTCCTTTTGTCGTTCAATTCGTTCTTTAAAACGTCACATGTGTTTAAAATACTCAATACTAATAACAATTACATAAGAATTTGCATACCGAAAAGTAAAAGGTATAGCATGCTGCGTAAAACGATTAGTCTATTCTGCATGTTACAAAGAAAATTAACTTTCATTCTCAACGAAATGGTAGGTACACATACAAAAATAAAAAAAGGGTTGTTTTACAACAATTTTCTTAATGTATTCCTGTAAGTAATATTTTGTCAATTTTTAAATGAACCTTATCTAATCTGTTTTGTTACTAAGCAAAATCGCACATTTACATCGTAAAATTGCAACAAGTTTTTGTCAACTTGTAAATGGGTGTAGGTACTATTAATTACAAAATATGTAAATGTATTCAAATTTTAACATGTTGTTTAACAAATTATTTAAAAATACAACTAACAATTCAAAGGATTTACTTTGAAATAGAAAAAGAAAACGACGTATTCTTTAAATTTAACTCTATTGTCAGAGTATTGCAATAACGATTGGGTCACACTTACAACGAGTACAGGTTGACCAAAAATTCGTAAAAATAATTCTTACCTAATTTTGCCAAAAGATGTACAGACCTCGTAATTAGGATATGTTAGGTTTTGAAATTGCGCACTCTAAGTCGGAAAGACGTAACTCAAATAACTTTTTGCAAAAATGCAGAAGTTAAGTTCTACAAAGGTTTTCACTGTAATTAAAACTGCATTCAAATTAACATGATGACGATCATGAAGAATTGTGACGGAACGATCAACTGATACTCTGTTTTGATAACTAATACACTTTGTGTGGAATTGTTAACGGTATAGCGTGGTATAGCTATGACCGTCAACCGATTAAAAAAATTACGGAACTTTTACTTCAACTTCGAAAGGTCGGAATTTTAAACTTCAATTTCACTCACAACTTTGGTAAGACACTTTTACCAATCTGGCACAAATCTAAATTGACAGTAAAATCAGTTGTTTCTAAATATGCTTTAAATCTCGAATTTAAAAAAAAAGAATCTGAAAAGAAATTATCCATTTGTGAACTATTTACAGAACATATTTAAATTATTCTAAAAATAATTAATGTAGAAAAGTATCGAATAAACAGAAGGCCATCGAACACAAACTACGTCAATAATATAATTTTATTCAAAAATTTCAAGTTTCGAAAATTATTCTACCACCAAATTCTACAGCTCAATAAAGATCTAATCATAAAATAAGAATTATAAAAATGAACCTACCTAAATGCCTATAAACGTGGAACTTTTAAATCCAAACGTCTCTATCGAGAATTTCCAAAGTTGTCGCAGTTATTCACTTATTGTTAGTGACTGACTAAAATTCACGTATAAAATTTAAGTAATTACAATATTTTGATAAAAATAAACTATTTTTTTGTGTGATATGTATATGCAAGTAGATTGACAATCAATCTCGTAACATGACGTTTGGTTTGGATCCATAATTAGCATATCCCAGCAACAACAATATTTTGTGAATAACTTTAAATATATTGAAATTGGTTATAAAATTTATTTAAAATTGTAGAAAATTATTCGTATAGAATCAGTCATTCAGACATATGATTGATTGAATTAATTTCCCATTTTTCATTTCAGAGGAATAATTAAAACGAAACCGGGTGACTAAGTGAGTAATATGTTCATGTGACTTTGACGTTTACACGTAATTCGAAAACACATTAATTTCAAAATTGGACACATTGAGCCGAGGTAACGTGACTTTTGTTTTCGTAAACGTTAATAGAATAACCGTTAACAATACTACCTATAATTACCATTAAAGTCCCATTATTTTAATGGGATGCAATGTGGACACCTTTGGATATTGCTCTCATTTAATGCAAAAATGTTATGTACTTGTATTTAAAACAATGTATTCTGAAAGATTTATAATAAATTTTCATAAAGTGTGTTTAGTATTAGCTCAGACACATTTCTCTTTTTATAAAAGCGATCACTTACAGGTATACAGAAAAAAAAACTTTAATTGCTGCTACAAAAATAATTTTGGTTAACTTAAATAATTGCTGTAACAACAACAAAAAATGTGATAACTAAAAGTGTTTGAATAAAAAATTTAATCACTGACACTATATACATATTTACAACAAAAGATGGCACTCTTAAAATAAGTTTATAAATATGGGGTATCCATAGTGTTCAATCAGTTATTTTTTTCTCAAAGCATCTACATAATTTTGATCTATTCATTAAATTGGTGAATTTAGTAATTTTTCAACTTACTTAACTTTTACTGAATAAAATCTACAAATACCCCTGTCGCAGCATCCTGCATAACATATCGAATTTCCATTTACGAAAGTACGTTTTTCTCGGAAACTAGTTGATATAGAGTAATTATAAATAAAAAAACCTTCTTTATGTGATTTTTCCGCCTCATTCCGCCAAATTTTTTTCGTGGAATGAAATTTTTCGTGAAAAAAATTTGGCGGAAAAATCACATAAAGAAGGTTTTTTTTATTTACAATTACTCTATATCAACTAGTTGCCGACAAAAACGTACTTTTGTAAATGGAAATTCGCTATGTCATGCAGGATGCTGCAACAGGGGTATTTTAAATAAATATTGAAGCATCAACACAAAAAGTACTTGGCTCCATTTTTACAGATATCTCCATAAACTCATATCTCCATAATAAATTGACTTTTTTATTTCCTCAAAAACTAGCTAACCTACAATAGTAGTTCAAAAAACTTTTTTATGAGTGATTTTTTTCCGTCTTTGCAATGGTGTAAAAAAATGTGGCAAAAACTTTTAAATTATAGCAAATTTTGGCAAAAAACTAATTTTTTGCAAGAACAAAAACCATGTTCCTGGCATCCGACGTGTCTGGCTGAAGAACTCATCCAAGATTTTTGGACTTCCAACTTTCTCACCAAATTTCGTAAACCTAGGACATTTCGTTCGAGAGTTATCGTGCTGATACATAAATATATATATATATATATATATATATATATATATATATATATATATATATATATATATATATATATATATATATATATATAAATATAAATATATATATATATATATATATTATATATATATATATATATATATATATATATATATATATATATATATATATATATATATATATATATATATATATATGTATATAAATTTCAGTGAATATTATTTTCGGTTTCTAGGAACCTCAAAACAAATTTCTGCCATAGTGCCGGGCTCGAGTCGCGTCATGAGACCTACTGTAATAGCTGAATTTCCATTCTGGAAATTCGCTAAAAATTATTCTGTCCATTTTTGAAGAAAATAGAAAAATAAAAAATGTATTCTTCATAACATAAGGAATTATAATATAGTATATTTAGGAATAAACACTATTGATGATCATATGGCCCCTAATCGGTATGTTTAATGAGAACACTGACATTGCTGATTCGAATCGTAGATGTTCCAATAGCAGTTTAATTTTAGATATGTTGTAAAATAAGTTAAATAAAGACTAAGGAAGAGATTAAAAAAAAATAAATAAATAGATATATAAAACGAAATAAAAAGACAACTTTTCTTTACTAATACCACTTTATTTAAAGTTTTAAATGTCTGTGACATGTTTCGGCCTGTAGGGCCATTAACGTTTTTCAATATATAAAACGAACCCCAAATTTGTCTATCAAGGCTGGTATCTAAGACTTAGATTCTAAGTACGCTCTACGCACTTACTGAAGCTGAAAAATATATTTTCATTAAAAAAAATTATAATCCGAGATTTCGCAACAACTCTACAGTGTGATACTAATATACTAATCTAATAGGTACTAGTACTAATCTTTACGAATCAAAACTTGCGTATGAACTAAATTGTCGAAGTTAAAAAGAGGACGTATTGAAAAAAATAAAGCGTCATATTATAAAAAATGTCACATATAGGTATGTATGCTTGCACCTTAAAATGTATTTTTAAACTGTATTAAATACAATAGGGAAAAATTAAAAAAACGACTAATATAGGTACATATTACCCGGCTATGAAATATAATAAATTTTGTAAAACAAAAACACGTGCAGTAGAAGTTTCTATAAAATTTTGATTTTGCACTCACGTTTTTGAAATCGATAACACATTAATTATACCATCGATAGACATGAATTTTTTTAATGATTATGTATGATAAAATTATTTAAATTTTTACCGTTAAATACAAAAATATTTTGAATTTATTAGCAGAATATAAAGTTATGTATATGACTTGAATTCGTTCCGTCTTTGAGTTGAAAAAAAATATTTTTCCTACAGAAAATTTCGAAATAAAATTTAAATAAATTGTCTGCACAATTGATTATGAAAACAATAACCATTAATACTATTACATGAATCTTTGACATATACATACACACATAAACTCGTATGTATGGGTATTTGGTTAATGTTTTATTTATTAATTTCTATTATTGAAAACATTTCTCAAAACTTGCATCCACCGTTTAAAACAGAAAACAAAAAGATCGATTGATTTTTGTGGAATTTTTTTTATATTCAAAAAGACAACATCTCAATCATTTTTAAAATAAATAAAAAAAAAATTAACTTATGTATTAAACGTAATACATACCCATGCGTTTTATTTACAAGAAGGAAGACTGTATGGATTTAATTTTTATAAAAATTCCGTTGAACAAATAATAAATTCAAATAATATTCAAAATCACTGTTCATCATTTGTTTCGACAGTAACGTAAGCAAAGATTGTGTAAGCGGTACGGGAATGAAATTTAAACTCCCTTAATTTGCCAAAATATGGAACTCAATATTTAAGAGATCAGTGACTCGTCGGAAAAATCTTGCACTGATAATCGTTATTTATATAGGTATAACCAAACAAAGCAAGAAAATGCTTCATTTTCTTCAGACAAAGCATTTGACTGGTTGGTTATCCCATGCTTCACGTCCCAGCCAATCCACTTTGATAATTTTTCAGTCATGATGTGATTTTTAATTAATTTGCTCATATACCTACATATCTATATACCTACCAGTATGAGACCTGTATTGAGGTTCAGTTTAGCTGAACATTAACCCTAGAATCATACGTACTCGTCAAAACGACGAACGAACTTCTCTACCTGCTCCAATAATGTGACTTGTCGGTACCTGCTCGCTGTGAAGCTTCTGTTATCTAATTTATTTGTTATTATAAGACATAGGACATATAAATTTTATTTATAGCTATTGTCGTTTTTTTTATACTGAAATAGTGTGCGTCAAAAGGACGACGATGTATGATTAACCTATATTTTTTTTAAAGATTTTGTACTCCACATATAAAAGTTTTCCTAATTTTTCTAAAATTTATTAAAGATATGGATGTTATAATTAATTTATTCAATGATTATGATAATGTGAAAGATGATTACAGCTGTTTGACTTATAGAGACGACATAATACTGAAGTTTGAATATATTGAATCGAAAACTAAAGAATGCATTTCAAGTGACTTAATAAAAGGTTAACAATTTATTTTGTGGAAAATATTTTAATTTTTATTGAGATCTTATTCGAAAAATTACTAACAAATTTTAGAAAATTTACAAATGTGCCTAATGGGGAAATAACTACATATCTATAGGAATATTTATGACTGAGAAATTTCAGATTCTGTAAAGTCACACATGTCCACTGATTCATAATAGTTCATAAATTAATTATTACAATTGATGTATTTATATATTTTTTAATTTTTATAATGAAAATATGCTTTGATAAAAAGATTAAAAAAATTAGTAAATATTTACATTAAGAAATTTTTCCAAATCCAATTTTTTTTAAATATTTTGTTCGCTTTTGTAGTATTGTTATGTAAAAAAAATGTTTTTTGCAAATAAACTCTAAAACTCCCCGTAAAAAGTCCATTCGTCGAAACGACGCCGATGTATGATTAACTTGACTCATAGACCAACGTATGATTCTAGGGTTAAAAATGAGGAGATGAATATTAACGTAGATATATTTAAATATGAACAAAAGTTCGCCATATATTGCTAAAGTTTAGAGGCACAAATTTTAAAAATATGAAAGATACAAATTAAATAAAATTTCCATATACAGTTGAACCTTTTTTTATGCGGTGGTTAAGGACCGCATACAAAAATCACACAATTAAATATATTCAAAAATATCATAAATAGCTATAAAGAGTTTAGTTTGGTCCAGATTATAAGAAAAGCTTTTTTAATGCGGTGGATCGGAACCAAAATCCATAACTCTTAACGCTCAAAACCTCACGATTGCCTTAAAAGTTGCTTTTCTAAACAAGATAAAGCATTCATTAACAGCCTTAACAGGTGAGAACATTTTATTTTATTTTTATAATATTATAAAAACTGTGAAAAATACAATATTTGAAATTAAAACATCTCTAAAAAATTAAATGATGCAATAATTTATGTTCTTATGCAATGTATTGATTAAATTCTTAAAAACCATTAAAAAGTATTTTTATCAAAGAAAGTTATTATAGTAATTGTTTATATTTCTTACTGTCTCGTGGTTTTGATTCACATTATGCATTTTAAGGGCCATTTTTTCAAAAACCTAATAAAAAATCGCAAAAAAAGACCGTATAAAAAAAGGTTCAGCTTTAAATACTTTCTATAATATATTATTTTATTTCAATTTTTTTCCTAAAAGCTTCAATCAGGTATAGACTTAAATGTAAACTTAATCTACAACAATGTCAGCATTAAATGTTAAATTTTTGTTATAAATAATCCTCGATTTTCAAAAATATTATGACGCAAATGCTAAAAATTACATTGTTCAATATTCGGAGAACATTAGTTTTTATTAAAAACTTTTATTTAACTTGCAAAGTTAGTTTTGTTTGTTTAGATTAAATCTTGTAATCAAAATTTAGACAAGTTGTAATTGAGCTATAGAAGTTTCAAATTTTGCATACGTGTATAACTTTGATGACGATGCAATATTATACCTACAATTAGTTTTGTCCTAAACTTCTTCAAAACTAGAATTCTTTAATTTTTAGTCTTCTGCAACTTCTCTGGCATTTGGAAATGTCAAATTCCAAGTAGCAATGTCCATTGATTTTACATTGCAATTTTTAGTTTCGATAATTATGTTTGATTAGGGTAACCGATTAAGATATAGTACTGGTAAAAAAATTATTTCTTCATTTTGTTTTATTAAAAAATGGCTTAAAAAGTATAAAACAATTTTTGAGGGAAGTTTGAAGCAATGTGCAACATAATTCATACAGACTTGAGGCGTTTAAGTTTGGTAATTACTAAGAAGTAAAGTAGCTATGGTCTATTTGAGTTAAATTTAACCATGCTTCGTAACTTTGAATTTAAATAATTTCCGTTTTCTTGGCTTTATCTCTTTTATTATTGCATTTATGTAAATTTTAAATTTGCAGTTTATTTTTAGAAAAGAATAGAAGATCGATTTGTTTCGAATATAAGAATTATTTAACTTTTTAACGAAAACTCATGATCAATTTTATCTGAAAAGAGGTATACTTACATTCGAAACGGAAATAATTAATTTTAAGGTCTCAAGATTTTATAAATTATGTTGAATTTTTTTTTATTTTAGTTTTATTGTTGTTGCAGAAGATCCTATCGATTAGTATTCCAAATATATAAATTTAAAAATATATTAAAAAAGACGACTAAATTTGAAATTTTAAAAGAATTTTGTCATAGAAAGGGAAGGAGTATGTTTATATATCAAAATTTTGCAAACGCCGCTAACACGAACTGTACCTACGTATTACATACAACTGCTTACCAAATGAAATAAATATTATTTGCACTTTGAGTCACTGCAAACAAGTCAACCCAAATTTCATTCGCATTATAAATTCTGATCAATTTTTAACATTGGCACAAATAGCCGAAAGCAGTCGGTACATCGAAGGTTGTCTAGAAAAATTTTGCGTAATAAAAAAAAAAAAGAAAAACAAAATAACAAAATTAAAATATATTTTAAAAATGATGTAGTGCCATCTGTCAACATGTTCAATTGAATTCATCCATCTTTGTTTAACTCACACAGTATGTATATATTGAATATATTATATTTACATATGAACGTTTTCGTTTTCGGGCAGTCAAGACTGACAACCAACATTCAGTACTTCGACACTCTAGTGGCGGAGGCACTGAAAACATGTGCAAAGTGGATGATTGACATTGCCTAATATTAAACGTTTAACTAATAATCATTTCAACACGTCCATTGCCGAATACTTCATCTTTGTCTCGGCATTCATGTTCTTCTGGTGAACATAGAAAAATTTAATTTGCAACAAAAATATGGTGCCACTATAGTAAGCAATTATTACCTACTTGAGTCTTTGGGTACAAGTTAGTCAAGTAGTGCAGTAAAATTATAAGTATCTATTGGTATGAGAAAAGTAAAAAAGTTAGAACCAGTCGAACTATAGTAGCACCCAAGAATCGCCGAAGAAGTCACAGTGTCGTGCGTGCAACGTGGTTTCCTCGTATTATGTACGTTATTTGAATATTATGGTGACCTTGCACAAGCAATGAAGAATGAAATTCAAAATATCAAACGAAATTAAAAATTCTAATAGTTCGATTTTATGATTCCATTATAAAGAAAAGAAGAAAACACATTTCGAGAAATAAATGATAATACTTTAGTATTTTTATAAGATTTATTGGATGCAAAATATTTCGTAATTCAAGAGATCATTTAAAAATCAATTGGTTTTGGCATTAATTTTTTTTTTTCGATTATCTATTAGTATTTCATTTACATCATATTAAATTTACAGATCCACTTTTCTGGTGTACGATTCAAAATCATTATTTACTTTGAATAAGTAATTTGAAAAGTTATTAACGATCCCTGCGTCTACGCATTAAACTTTCCCAGATGTCGGCAATATTTTTAATACGTTGTACCACATCGACAATTTAGTATAAAGCACACACCAGTAAGGTATACAAACATAGTTCGTGCTCTGTGCGCGAAACGGTGCGATGTGATCTATAATACATTACGTATTGTGCGTCAAATCTATCGTAACTACACACCCATTATATGTATTATGTTATTCATCTATATAACATTTTCAAAAATTATCACTACACTAAGAGTCACCGTTCCACCCATCCCACCCGTTCGCTGTAGCATCACACACATGTGTGATTACTGATCGCGATCGGCCTCTACGGTTGTTCTGTTATCGGACTGTAAAATTTTAAGCTGCTTAGACGGAATTTAATATTTTAGTAATAGTAATTTTGAACTTTCCAAAAACGGTCTTAAACATACTTTTGCAAAAAATATTTACATGAGTTGTACCTACAGAGATATTAATTTACTAATAACTATTTCAAAGGAATGAAAATAGTTTTTTTTTTTTTTTAGAAAAATATTTGGACTGCATAATATTAAAAAAATATTAATACCTAATTATAACATTACAAAGTATTTTTAAAATTTGAAAATTAGACAAAATTGTGGTAACTGACGGCGGTAAAAATACGAAAACACTAAAATTTGACGTGTGAGCTAGTTAAGTTCACGTCACCAAAATCTGCAGGAAACAGTCCAAGGAAAACATAAAGTGTATTAGTAATTATTTGTATAGGCAAAATATTTGTTTCTGATAAAGATAACTCCAGTTTAAGAACAAAGTTTTCAAACTCTACTTGCGCAAACGTACAGACTTCTTCACTCAAAAAATGTTATTCCTAACCTTTTTCGCTGACAAAAATGTATTTATAAATCGTAGTTATGGACATAAATAAAACATTAGTGATTAAATTAAGAATGCATTGGAAATATACACACGCGCTAAGCATCTTGTATAAGTACATTAGAAGAAGCGCACTTACTATTAGCGTGTAATTCCAATATGTTATACGTAATTTTTTTCGTATGTTGGCAAAATTTGAATAAGTAGAATCTAATTATTTAAATAAGATACATATTTTATGTTAATCATATTTCTTATTGATGATGAGAATATTAAAATTTAATTTGCTAAGCAGTTGTGGTTCCATATTTAAAAAAAAAAATATATAAATAAAAAATTATTATTTATTACTTTTAATTTGAATTTAATTAATTTTTCCGGTAAATTTATGGCTTCGACTAATATGGATAATATTTATTGGAAGTTACTATGATGATTTATTTTGAAAATCATACGGTAAACTCGGACTCTCACACAATACGGTAAATATTATTGGGAGCACATTGCCTGAAATTTGAATTCAAACTTGTTAAATTTTAAATTATAAATACAACAATCAGAGTTAAAATTATTTCGGCTAAATTGTATCGGTAACTTCGGGAGATACAAGGTGACCAAATTTCTTTAAAATTCAACACTAAATTTCAGTAGAGGAAATAGTGATGAGCAAAATTAGTCTTGGTCTTGCAGTCTTGTCTTGGTTTTGCATTTTTTGCAAGACCAAGACCAAGACCAAGACTATGTATACCAAGAGCAAGACCACTATAAGTATGGCTGCAAGACCAATACGACGACTCAAGTGAGCAAGACTAAGACAATAGCAAGAAAAAAGCGAGACTCTTGCTAAATTATTTAAATAGTTTAAAAGTATAATTAATACCGTAAAGAGAGAAAATTCTGATTTTAGAAGGAAAAAATTCGCTAATAAAAAAATGCAAGAAAGTGCAAGATTCTTTAGCAATACCAAGACCAGGACCAATACCAAGACTGCATTTTGCAAGACCAAGACCAAGACTCAAACTGCTCTAGCAAGACCAAGACCAAGATTCTTAATGCAAGAACAAGACCAAGACCAAGACTGCCAAGTCTTGGTCTTGGTCTTGCATTTGCTCACCACTAAGAGGAAATCGACCCCAGTTGAGGTACGTTTGGATATTAGGAAATATTCCGCCAAAAATTCAAGTCGCATACGAGAGATGCTGGAATGATACATTTCAAGTTTAGAGAAATTTATTTGCTTTTAAATTTTTTTGACACTATTGAAAAAAACCAATTCTTTGAAACACAGAACTTTTTTTCCTATTGGTATATTCAACCAATGTTACAACAGGAACTGACTTTAATTAATTCGTACAATTTTTACGTGCTAAACTCGTCGTAATTGCATATGCATCTCTACATCCGTGACAACGACAGTTTTTTTCCTTCATAAACCCATTATAATTTATAATTTGATTTCTTATTTGTTTACATTTACATTAAAATACTTTCAATAAACGCGAACATATTATAAAAACCGTATAATAATTCATAATAATAAAATCGAAACCCTTTGAAACAATTTTGTGTTATTCAAAAACAAAAAAAAAATAAATAAATAAAACCGTGGGTTTTTAAAATATATCACGACAAAACCATGTCCAATTCACCGATAGCCAAATTTGACAAAACAACTGGCGCCTAATCGTAGAAAAGCATTTTCTAACAAAAAATTTTTTTAATAATAATTATTATCAATTGTATGTATAGGTACTACCACATAAGATGAATATCTTGTCCACACAAATCTAATGTATCATATGTAAATACATACTTTAAAATGACTATAAGGCTATAAGTTTCAGCCCAAAAAAATATGTATACATATATTGTACTTTTCCCATAAACATGTACATATGTACGCATACATACACACACGCATTTATTCACAAACACGCATGCATATGTATATGTAAAAAGAAAGAAATTCTTATAGTGACATATTGTTACAAAACTTCTGTAGACAGATCTGAAAATGCTTTTACATATTACAATATTTTACACGATTCGCTATAAGAAGTTGTTTTTATTGAGAGTGGCCGGCCGCGCTCGCTAGTATGACAAACAGCCACATGACCACATGGATGGATCCCTTCGCGTCTAACGCTGCGCTGGCTGTCTGTCCCATTCTTACGTTTATTGCTTCATATTATTCATAAAATGAGACGGTGTTCGAAACAGTGGAATGTATTCTTTTTTAAATGAATATTAGGTTATTTTTGTAAAGCTATGATTAGATGGTAATTGTAATTTGTTTTTAACATTTTCTTATAATGAATTGAATCATTTCGTCGCCAATTGTTCTACCCAGCGCTCTCGCCATAGTATAATCTTATTAAAATAATAAGGAAGTATAGTTTCTTATAACTTGTTCATTTGGGCCAATCTTGAGAACTACACAATCGATTTACAAAATTCTTTCACTGATGAATAAATAATAGGGTGAATGCGAGAGAGATGCCGCACATTTTGAAAACACTTGATAATTCTGAAAGTGTGCATTTAATTGATTTGAAATTTTGTACACAATAAATGTAAACATTGTTCTTTAAAATTATTTATAAATAATTTTAAATTTTGAATCATAAAGGATTCATAATTAACATTTTTGTAGAGCCTGCAAAGCGGCGTCTCTCCCACACTTATGAGGAGAGACGTCGCATAGTTCATGTTAAAATTGTTGCATATTACACACATCTCCATACATGATGCATGCCATATGTAACCATTTTTGGTACTTTTTTACATCTTAACCAGTCAACTTTTTTTTTTATTTCTGAATACTTTTCAAAACATTCAATACACAGGCAATCATCATTATTTTCGTTATCTTCATTGCTATGAGAGCTCTTCCTAATCCATTAATGGATCCTTTATATTTACGTGGCATAATTTACAGTCCAAAAAAAATTGCATAATTAAGGTACATAAGTCTATGTTTTTAACATGTAATATGATACGGCATCTATACCAACTTTAAATGCGGCATCTCTCCTTTTTGTTGGAATAGATGCCGAATGTTGCTATGGCAAGCATAGTGCGGAATTCTAACCTAAAATTTGATACACTACTTTTAAAATATACCTAAATTAATAACAAAACTCATTTTCATGAAAACAATGAAATATACATTCTTAAATTCTAATAAATTAAATGCTTGATAAAATATTATGTTAAAAAACTTACTTTTCAATAATAAAAAGTTGGATAATTACTAAACTGATGGACTAATCATAGATGTTGCCATATACAGCTTAAATAAGTAACTTATTTTAAACATATAATCCATTATTAGCGCTATCTATCAATCAACGGACGAACTATGGCTACCGCGGCATCTCTCCCGCACTTAGCCTACTTGGCGTCCTAAATATAGGCTATACTTTGAAAGTTAAAATTGTCTCTAAGGTCCTCCAAAAACGATTCCAACGAAATTGCTGAACGGATCACGACAAAATTTTATTCAGATACAATTGAAATATTGGGAAAAACAAGCGTCAAATTAAAGTTGTCCCCAGAATCTCAAAACCCTAGAAAGTGGCCAATATAAACAATAGAACTGATTTGCTTAAGTACTCTTGTTACAAAAATTGTTCAAAATTGAAGTGCTCCTAAAACTATTAATATTGGTATCTACAGAAAGGTCTTTAAGAGTTGAAATTAAATATATGCTATTAAAATATGAATATGGCCACTTTGCAGTCATTTGATGGGCGGAAGGAACCATTATAAGGAACTAATTTTATACAGAATATTAGAATATCCTATTTAAAAGTTATTTGACTCATAAATTAAATAATTTTGGGCGGCTAAAACCTCAGGGCATAGCTATATAGCTCTACTTTGGGTAAAATATTCTCATATGATGTGTCATTTTATTTCTAGACGTTAGACCTTTCTAAGTTCATTAATCTACAATTAAGGATTCTTAAAATTAATTTTAAGTTTCCAAAGGTGTTTCCATATTCGAAAGATTCCTTCTTGAATAAATATTCGAGAATGTCAACACCTCTGATATAAATGTCACATTTTAAAGTGCAATGTTAATCATTTGAATTGAGCATTATTAAATAATATACATAACATTGGTTATTTATATTCTTTAAATATCTTTTAAGTCTTTTATTTACGAGGTCAACTTGAGATTTATTACATCGTATAAATATATAATTCTAATATGCTTTGGATTAATATCGTCATCCTTTCTTACCCCACTGTACCCCACACAGCCACATCCTACAGCCAAGCGGACTCCACTAATACATTGTGAGCATTAATATCATACACAAATATGTATACGAAACTATTATATTGAGAAGAATATTCGAGATACACACACACAACAATCCATGCATACATATAAACATGTGTTTAATTTTTTTTATACATGTTCGCTGCCTCTCAGGTAAGTTACCGACCGATCATTTGAGAGAAAGAATTTTTACAAGAAAAAATTTATTAGATGCTTTTTGGAGGAGAATAAACTGTTTAGTATGGTAATATTATGTAGTAGGATATTACAAAATACCGGTAGTGTTTACTTGGGAAAATATTTTAAGCTAAAAACAAGTGGCCGTGTGATTTATTTTTGCGATGCGATGTGACAAAAATTTATTACTTGAAAATTGAATTCCACACTAAAATAATATCTGAAATTAAATCGAAACAACTGTATTCGACCGGGTACGGAAACGATGTTTGATGAATTTCTTCTGTTTAAACAAAACTAAGAAATAGATAAATGTTTTTCTCAAATATTAAGAAGTAAATATAAAACTACGCATAGTAATTAAGGGGGTATTTTAGTCTAGAGGCTCGATTTTGAGGTGATTTTGCGGGCGTAATAAGAAAAAAAAACAGTAAACATTTTTAGCATCCATTTTTTAACAAGTTTTTACTGATATTTAAAAAGTATAAAAATGTATAAAAATTTTAAGAAAATTCAAAATTGAAATCCGTACAGGCCGGTAAAGTGTGGACTCAAAAAAGAAGGTGTCTCCTGGTTGACGTGATTTCAACCCTCCTGATGATCTGAAACATAAAATTTTAGTTAATTTTTAATAAACAAAGATGTAGAATTAGTTGGACGTAGCCGATTTGAAAAAATAAATTTTTTCACAAAATGGCGACCAATTAAAAAAAAAAAACTATTTTTTCGCTTACTTTTTTCAACTTTGGAACTTTTTTAAAAATATTAAAAAAAATTCTAAAAAACCCTACGTTGCCGTCGGACCAGTTTTGATAGTATTAAGAAGGTCTGTACCAAATTTCAAGTAAATCGGTGAAAAAAGTAGTTTCGAGTAATTTATATTAAAAATTTGAATTAAACACTGAAAAGATACACAGTACACAGGAAAAAATAACCATAACCCCGAAAATAATTCAAATTTCCGTAAATCCTTTTAGAGGCTTATTCTTAAAGGTCTAAATTTTAAAAATATTAAAAAAAAAGAAAAACCTATTTTTTCGAATTTCTTGACTAGAATACCTCCTTAAGAAGTAAGAAATACTTTTTTCTACTCCTGTTGAAGAACACACTAATTACATATCCTCGTAAACTCAGCTCGTGTCGCAATTTCATCTTCGTGAGTAATGACAGCTATCATTACCAGCTTGTTGAATAATATACTATAACTTAAATACAAATCATATAAAAAAAAAATTGAAAATATAATTTTAGTTTAATTTAACACTCCAAGAATTTAACGGTGAATGTTAAAAATGTTTATGAATCATAAGATTTATAACTTCAAAAATCTGATATGCGGGAAATCGAAAAATCGACGGTTCTAATGTGAGACATACTGACATGTGAAATAAGAAGGCTCTGAAATTTCTCATAGTGAAAACAGCATTATTTTTCTTCTCATTACATCTTAGTTATAATTAAAATTTTAAACAGGAAAAAATTTAACTTGATAGAAAACGGGTTTGTGGTTTTATCTGGATGTACAAAGACTTAGATATTTTCGTGATTTTATTAAAAATTAAAATACCCCTGTCGCCGCATCCTGCATAACATAGCGAATTTCCATTTATAAAAATTAGTTTTTCTCGGAAACTAGTTGACATAGAATAATAGTTTAAAGACTTTTTTATGTAATGTTTTCTCCTCTTTTAAATGGTGTAAAAAAATTTCGCAAAAATTTTTGAATAAGTGGAAATTTTGGCAAAAAACTAATTTTTTGCAAGAACAAAAACCATGTTCCTGGCATCCGACGTGTCTGGCTGAAGAACTCATCCAAGGGTTTGGGACTTCCAACATTTTCACCAAATTTGATAAACCTAGGACATTTCGTTCGAGAGTTATCGTGCGAACACACACACACACACACACACACACACACATATATATATATATATATATATATATATATATATATATATATATATATATATATATATATATAAATTTTAGTGAATATTGTTTTCGGTTTCTAGGGACCTCAAAACAAATTTCTGCCATAGTCCCGGGCTCAAGTCGCGTCATGACAGTGGCTGTAATAGCTGAATTCCATTCTGGAAATTCGCTAAAAAAAACTAATTTTATGCTGAGGCTTGTGCATTATAAGCTACATAAAATTTTGCAAATGGTGGAAGGGCCGAGAAACAGAATAATAGATTAACCGAATAATTAAAAATTTAAATAAATAATATTAGACAATATTATACCGGTCATTTCACATAAATCTTGTTTCATAATTTATTTAAATTGTATTTACTGTTCAAAAAGTAATTATATTTCATATGTTTGTTTACCAATAGTAATACTATTTAGTAAACAAATTTGACAGCTTGGTGCATATTTTTTATCAAATCCCCATTCGTTCCGATTGACTCTGAGACCCTGAGAGGGTGACTAGGAATTGACCATATTTTAGAATTTTCCAACTAAACGGCAAGAAATTGGGCTTGACAACGGAACCAAAATTAGTCTTTTCTATATAACCTAACATAAGATGTAAAATAGTACATAAAAATTGAATGCAAAGATCAAAGATAATAGGGGAGACAGGGGCATGTACTAACAGATTTTACTTTTTTACATATTAAACGGAAATGAAACTAGTTAGCGATTTTTTTTTGTAAACGTTATGAAGCATCAATTATTTGTCTATAATTTTTGATAAAAAAAACTTACATATACCTTGTACTTTCATATCCCTTGGAAAAACCCATTTTCTTAAAAAATGTGTTTGTTAATACTTACCCCACTTTTGGGGCAAGTTTTAACAACGTTGGGGTAAGTATTAACATTAGAATTTTAATATGATTATGATATTTTGTAGATATGTACTTATAGTAAATAAAACAAAGTATCATATTTAACGTGTTTATTATTAGAAAGGAACTAATTTGACAATTCTTATTTTAGATTTATCTTTACTTAACTAGTTAAGGTTAATCATTATTTTAATTTTTTTCTGAGACAATAGTTAGTCAGTCCTTATAAAGTAGCAAATTTCGTCACTTTGACACGTCACTAACGAAACAAAAATTGGTAAATTTACAGTCTTCGATAGACAACCACAATCGTTTAATATCTTCTATATTAAAAATATTTACTTATTAAAAAATTAGTCTTCGTCTTATTTAACATTATTATAATTCTTGAAATATATGATAACTCAGATCAAGCAAAACTCTTCCTCTGCTTCACTGCAGAAAAGATATAAAAATTAAAACCATTTAAATTTAACACTCACATATGTACACACACATACAGGCAAACATATTTGGCAATGTCACTAAAAAAATTTTTTGGTAACCTCGAAGCATGAAAATGACGATATTTGGATTTTGAAATCGGGATGAATACAATAACCTCCTTATAGGGAAGTTATAAACATAGTCTTTGTTATGCATAAAATTTAAACGAGGTAAATGTTAACATGTTAATACTTACCCCACGCATTTTGTTAATACTTGCCCCAAAGGTAAATTTTTTACAAATTTAAATTTTTAAAAAGAATACGCTGATAATGCGGTAAAATTTAAACAAAATACAATACCAGATGGAATATGCTACCGTTTGAAATAAATTTAGTCTCTTTTAGATATACAATCATGCTTCAAATCAAAAAACCGTCGACTTAAAAATGTTCTTTTACCTAATAAAATCTACGCCTTACTCACAACTTTGTTTTGCGGCAACTGGCCGAAGACTGATTGGTCACAACGTGTCCGTGGTCATCTACTGATGACAGCAACCGGATGTACTTAATTTTTTCGTCCGTAGTTTGGCGGAAAATGGCCTGTTAATACTTACCCCCGTTAATACTAGCCCCTGTCTCCCCTACGATTCATTCCATTTTACAGTACTCAATTTTCTGTAGTTTTACTTTTTATGTACCTACTATTTGTACGTCTGATAAGTAACAAATATGTACCTTAAATTTTTAAATAAGAAATCCACTTTAGATCCACTATGAAGTCAATAAGTCGATTGATCTGTACCTTGGGTAATTTTGTTGATAAAAAATAAAATAAAATATCGATCATACTGACTATTATGCAAAAAACCGAGTTCGAAAATTGAATTCCACCGAAATAAGGAAATTATTAAATGAAACTGATATTGATGAAAAGGAATTAATTCCTAGTGATAGTGAAGACGAATATATTCCACCAATTGGAGAGAATACTAGCGAAGTTACTAATATTGAACTCGAGGGCGAAATTGAAATTGAAATCGAAGATGATTCATATATACCGTGTGAGTTTTCTGAGAGTTGCCATTTTTATTACAGCCAAACCGTTAAATTAATCGAAAAATTGTTTAAATAAGAGTTGTAGATATCGACGGGGGTAACCAATTGCTATAGTCAGGAGCTTTATAGCTCTTATGGTTTTCGAGCTATGATGCAAACTTATAGATTTTTAAATGAGACTATATATTCATTTTTCGATAAAACTGATGTAATGCATCAATTAAAAACATAAATGAGAACATAAATTTTTTATCAAAGTTTATTTTTTGAATTTTTCTTTAATTTATCAATTAGGCGTTAAAAATATGCATATGTATTTAAGGCTACTTGAATCGACAGTGTTCTACTTGGTTATATTTCTATTACATCCAAGAAAAGACCTTTTCCAGTACCATTTCTATCATACAAATTTGGCTGTAATTAAAATGGCAACTCTCAAAAAACTCACACGGTAATTCCGACGATAGTGGCGCAGTGGAATCAAGTGACGTTCTCGTCGCGCAAGATGATACTTCTTGGACTTCAGAACCATTTGCCCAAACGCAAACGTTTCGCTGGAATATTTTTCACCGATAATAACCGATTTTCACCGAACTCAAAGTTTTTTCGAATACTTTCAAATACTTCGAAATTCCATGTCAAAAAATACTTTTTTAAAAGAAAATTTGAGTGACATCCGGTTATTTAAACAGAATAATAGAAAAAAAGGAAATATGTAATATGAACCATCGCTGGACTGGAAATATAATAATATCGTTATACATCGAAATATACTTTTCTTCTATTGGATCAAAGTGGGTAAATGGTTTGGTTGGTGGACTGACATGACGTCTAATGTAATAATATTTTGTTTGTGTGATATCCACCTGTCAAGGTTGCCATGTACTTATACTAACTGACATTTTGATCGTCACTCTCCAGAATCAGAAGCGACGTTGTCTCAATTCATACAGTGAACCGTTCATTCGGGACATACAATACATTAAAATGTCTATAAATAAGTTGGTCGTTCTTATTTACTCTTTTATTATACTCTCTCTACCTATTTTATTTTAATGTCATTTTTTAAAAATATTTATTTTATAAAAAATATCAATTTTTGAAATCTATACTTAAGGTAACATCACAGTGTGATTCTGCCCAAAAAGTAGTCAATTTACACAATTTTTTTTTCGGATAGATAGGATTGTCTTTAAAAAAGGCCGAAATTCGGTGCCCACGATTGTGGCCACAGTTTGTCTGTAGGTAAGCCGCTATGTTCCTATGGGAGCTTTTTCTTTTCTTTTGAAATCTTCCTATTTTTACACACGGAAAACTGTAAAAAATTTTATACCTTTTATTCAAACCGTCGCCGTCATCATTTTTTTTATACAACTTGATTTCATTTCCGGTTACTGGTTTCTGGCTACGTGGTATCAACTTATAAATTTTAAATGGAATATGGAATTTTTGACAACGAATTTCGATGATACGCTTAATTTTAGCTTTAACTTAACTGGAATATTCGGCACCTATATTTTTATTTAATTATTTGATATTTTTATGCACCACTGAGAGCTTATATGAACTTTCTAAGCTTCTTATTGATGATTTTTGCTCAAACAAAATGAAAAGAAAATCAGCAAATTTTGAAAAAGGTGCAATTTGGTGCAAACTCTGCAATCATAATACAAAAATAGACTAATTGCTTTATCAAATGCCACAAATATATCCGTTGGATTCGATTGGATACGTAACTAAAATTCTTTGAGAAATTAATTTTTACAGAATTTTTCTAGATAATTCAACCATTTTTCATTAGAGCTTGATAGTATGAATACGCGTACTGATTTTAACAAATAAGATACATAAAAAAAAATAACATACCATAGGGAACATCGCCCATTATAACCGATTTTAATTTCTTTTTTTATAATTTAAATAACGGTCCCGCAAATCACTGCTTTACATATAATGATAATCAGCCGAATGTTATGTACCTACATGAACACTGCCATGTATAACAATTGTATGTTGATCTGGTAAAAATAATAAAATATATATTCACAAAAATATAATGATATCGTTTAAAAAGCAATCCATTTATAGAAATAACAAATAATAGTCGATATATTTGCACCCCCCGCGCTGTTTTACATAAGTTAATTACAGAGGTCGTTGCTAGAATATTTTAGCTATTGATTTAAGGGGTTATATAAACTGTAGCTTATAATTTAATTTTTTGTATTTTTGCCGCTTTTAATGACATTTGACTCCACAGTGCGTCATCATTTTTTCAAATTTCAAAGAAAAAAAAACTCTCATAGGAACATAGCGGCTGACCTACAGATTGATAATCTGTTTGATTTTTTTTCGAATAAAAACTGCGGCCGTAATCGTGGGTACCGAATTTCGGCCTTTTTTAACGACACTTTTTTAAAAAATAAATAAAAATAATATTTTTCTATTGCCAAAGAGTGGTATTAATCGTAAAAAAAATATTCATCTCCATTCCCCCATCCTATCCATTCGAAAAAAAAATTGTGAAAATTGACTACTTTTCGGCAGAATCACACTGTGATGGCACCTTAAACCGTAACAACACAAGGCGCTAGTATAATACGCAGTCAACACTTTTCGTCGACCGATAAACCGCATAGTATAGTAGTACCGTAATACAGCGTATGTAAATCTAATTTTTGTCACACTAAAGGTCGTTAGATATTTTTATTTATTATTGTTAATCCTAATCAACTATTTGAACAATCTATAATTTGGTAATTAGCATTTCAAATTAACTGTCATAGAACATTCCGACAATTCAATGAAGTTGGATTAATTCCAATTTTTTTGAAAATGCACACAATGTAGGTACTATCAACAAAATATTAATAAAACATAATAGAATTCGTAATCTTTTAATATGTACCTACAATATTAATAAATTTACTTACCTCATAGAGTGTGTTTGCTAAAATATATTCACTGAAGACGAAGTTTCTAAATTCTAGATACAATTAACTTTGAAAAGTGTCTCACAATTCAAAAGATCGAAATAAAACTTAAAATATAAGTAATTTGATTAAAAAAAAAATAATTAGTCTCATTCTTTGGTTTAGTTACAACAAATTAGGCGTAACATCCTTTATAAAAATATTAAGAGAATAATTAGTAAAGTCGGCAATATAGAAAATTTAAAGTAGAGCACATTTGATTGATCTGTTCGTATAATACAGTCCAATGACATTTTTCATATCAAAATCTTTTTCCTTTTCTTTTTTCTTTCCAGCTTGTTCATCCCTTTATGCCTTTTTGATTTTTTTATTTAGGTAAACGTTCGAAAACGATTCGGCTTTTTTCTTCCCTTTTCTGCAAAGTCGTAAACACTTACCTAACAAGAACTCAGTCGATTTTAATGGATGTGATGTTCTATAATCTTAGATTTCCCAGTTTTAATATTCTTCTTAAAGGATGAAGGATATTACAATTACGGCTTTTTTGACTTACACTTAAATTCTTACTAACCATACATCCAACGTTTTTCCATTTTACCCGTCTTCGGACCATTTTTAAGAACCATTTTTATACTTGCTCGAGTTTACTGCTAAATAAAGTTTAACGAGTTTTACTGCTGACCTTTGTATATGGCAGCCTTAAACTTAGCCATTTTAAGGCTTGATAAACTTAGTTTTAAGTACAGAATCTAATAAAAATAAAAAAAATATAAAGTTTAGTATAAGCATTTTTATATAGTAATCGAAACCTAAAATCTTCGAATTTTTTTTATAATTTTGAAATTTGCAATATAAAATTTTATATTAGAAGCATTGGTTATCAACTTTCTATTAATCTCGTACATTATTAGTTTGTTACTTCATTTGAAATTTTTGATGGCTATTAGATTCAGTGAAACTTCAAAATCAAATAGCTGTTTTCTGTTACAATAACTAAATACCTATAAATAAACCTACAAAATAAGGTCAAATTCCAAAAAAAAATTTATTTTAATTTTTATCCCGAAAAAAAAACTATGTTCTTGTTGATACATTTTCAAAACATAAATTTTCTTACCACATAATAAATGTCAACCACAGTATGCACGCTCCATATTATTGCGCAATATAATTTACTGAATGAAAACACTATAGAAACAAAACAATAAAAGCTTTTTACACGTAGCAAAACTAAAAATATTTTGTAATATTATAGGAACTAGCAAATCGCAAGCGACCAAACGGACACAATCAAAAATTAAAATATTTATGTATTTACTGAAAGAATAGAGAACGGTCATAATTTATCTCGCTATGTGACATTATAAATTAACCATTCAAACGCAACTACTAACTCATTTGATTCATCTCCGTCTTAATAGAACTATTACTGTGAAATTAAAAATTCACATTTAAATTGTATTATAACGATTTTTTTGACAAGTGTTCGTTCGCCTCCTTTTATTTTCGTGTGAAACAATATTATTTATTTGATATTGTACAGTGTGCCAATCAACAGGGATTATCAAGGAATTTTTTCTGTTGCAACTCTGTTATTATTATTAAGTAGGTTTTATGGTGGCGATAAAAACTTTATAAGTTTTTCATTTTTAAATTAACATTGTTTTTGTAGTAATAAAAAGTAATCGGCGCTGATCTAAGAAGGCTGATTAAGTTGTCAGTGGCATGAAATCAGTCAAATGAGAGCGATGCTAATCTTTTTTGAAAAGTCTGAAATTAAAATTACTGTAATTTTTATTTTCTTGAAAATTTGAGATGAATTTATGTGTTTTTTTAAGATTGCATATACTTTTACGTATAACTAATATTATTTTTTTTTAAATTGTTCTAATTGATAATAGTTTATCTTATTAAAAACGACAACATTATCCATACCTTAAGGGAGGTCTACTTGAGAGTTCTTAAAAACGCTGTATTTTTCTGAAATTTTTTTCTCAAAGGCGGAAGCAAATATCAATTTCAAATTTTGTACACATATTTTTTTGTATTAGACTATACAAAAAAAAAATTCCAGGAAAAATATAAAAAACTGTCCATTTTATAGATAGCGCAGTGTGACGATCCGAAAATCCGATACCTTGTTGGTGGACATCACAGCGCCGGTAATAAACCAGTGAAATCCAAAAAACAAAAACGAAAAATATATGAACAGTACCGGCACCTACACCGGTATAATATCAATAATTCGCTGAAAAAAAAAATGGCGGAAGTGTAAACTTTTGATTACGATTTTTGCCTTATTTTTCGCTCTTTAAAGTAAAATAAAAAAAAAAAAATATTGAAAGTGTTTCGGAGTTGGTATATGTACCGGAGAACTGAATTATTTTTAAAATAAAAAAATAAAAAAAAGGATCCATCGGATAGTTTTTGAGTTATCGTGTCCACCATTTCCAAAAATGTGGTCTATATATATATATATATATATATATATATATATATATATATATATATATATATATATATATATATATATATAGAAACGTATTTTAAAAATTTTATATTTAATACTCATTATCGCGTGAACAAAATTTTTTTTATAGAAAACTGGATTCGGTTAATGTGCAATAATCTTTTTTTTAATTACTTTTAGTAAAATCACTTTGGGAACATATTTTACACATAATTTGCTATCAATTTCTGCAAAAAAAAGATATTTTGATCGAATCTCAAGTAAACCTCCCCTTAAGAACTTTCTTAATGAAAGTTCTTCTTAAGAACTTCTAAGAACTTTCTTAATAAAATTATTTGGAAAAAAGTAAACTTACAAGGATTTCGATCACAAAAGAAACGAAAACAATGTTAGCAGACAAAATGCTAATGCCACTGTCAATTAAATCGTTCCTCCACGTCTCAGTGGGAGTTCTATCCGCTCCGTCACACAGTAACGTTCCTAGTGAAATTTTGAATCGCTCCAAGTAAATGATGCCATATGTGGAACAGGTGCTGCTGCTAACATAAAATGTGAATAAATCAAATTCTACACGTAAGTGTGGTTATAGTTTTTCCAAGAATTTTACTCCTCAACTAGAAAAATTTGGCACAATTCAGAGCCACCGCCTGTACTGTAATAAAACATTAAGACAGACATATAGCTCATAACACGAGTAAAACTATAAACAAACGAGTTATTACCAATTTTGATAGATAATGTTTATTTTATGAAAGATTACAAGTAAAGAGTCACTTAACACTTTTAGAAAAATCATGAAGCGCTTTATTGTTGACGGTAACTACGCAATCACTTTGAGCAAAGACAGGTCAACTAGTAGTTTTTGTACAGTTTCGATAAATATTACTAAAATTTTGAAAAACTATCTGAAAAATCGGGAATTAACACCAGCAAATCTTTCGCTGAAAAGAGGGCAGGGCGTATCTTGCAAAACTATACGAACCAATTTTGTTGAAAAGGAATTTTCTTCAATTCACGTAAAGTCACGTCAGTTAATCTTTTCACTTTTCAACTCAAGATAATTCCCGAAAATTAGAGAATTTTGCTTTTGTTTTGAGATATGTATAGGTACACCTTAATTTCTCAAATTATATTTATTTTTTAGTAATAAAAAAAAATATTATGAAGAATTCAGTTTAAAAAAGCATCAAAATAATTTTTTCAACTACTAGTCGTAAATTTTTTATATTTTTTCAGTAAGTATCAAACTGAAAGTCTTATTTTTTTACGAAAATTATAAAAATATTATTATTAATTAGCTTAATGCAATATTGTGAATGTTCAATTTATTAGAAATTAAAATTCGTAATTTTTATCTTTAATTGGCCGATAATAAATTTTCAAGATGAAAAAAAATGGAAGAAATTGCTATTCGGTTATTTAAAAAAAAAAATGTGTAAAGATAAAATATTATTTAAATTAGAAAATGCACATGTAATGTGTACTTAGTTATTAATCATATTATGTACAGGACATGCTTACATATTTAATACAAATAAGAGTAAGTGAGATGACAATTAACATAGTATATTGGTGTACGCGATTTGTATAGGTAACATAAATACAAGTAACGGGCACTAAACTACTCTTATTTTTCTCATGTGTATACAAGTGATTAACAATTAACTTGATAAATAAACAAAAAGTTCCCATAACCAACTATTGCGATCTTGGTGGGAGCGTTGGGAACGATTTTTAAAATTATATCCTGAGTCATACAAAAGTTACTCTAACATTAGTCTTAATCCATAAATTTGGACATTCAAAGTGCAGTAATCCCCCACCTGCCGTTGTTATTATGGTTTCAAAGAAATTGGCGAAATCCGGGCTGACAAAATCTTACAGGGTATACCTACATATCGCGCGTTGGCTGTCTCTACCTCGTATATCAAAAGCTACATGTTTTAGGACACACAAAAAACATATTAAATACTGTATTTACATATATACTTATCTATATATATTTATATATAAATGTGGGTAGCCAACATCAAAGGGTGTAATTAGCATAAATCTTAAGCTCATAGTGATGAAAACACGGATTTAAAATATGTTTTTTTTGTGTCTAAAAATTGGGAGTTTTCAGATACGAGGTTGAGACAGAGTACGCGCGATATATTATGTAGGACTGTAAATTTGCAGATGTATTTTTCAAATATAATTGAGCTATCAAAAGATAAAATTTTAGTGCTATTTTTACTTTGATCCTGATGAAAAAAAGGAACGTGAGGTTAAAACTGTTCCGCAAAATACAAGTACTTTTATGACTATCAAGCTATAGAAATACCTCAAGGTGTATAAATTAGATATACTATATAGATGAAGCTAAAATCGTCCCTCAGGGTCTATAGAGCCCGAAAAAGTACTCCTATATAACTATTAATATGAATATGACTACTTTAAACTCTTTGGGTGTTCGAAGCGAAGCACTAGAAATAGAACTTAATTTTCTACCGAATTTCGAAATAGTATGATTCATAATTCAGATAATTCTACGCTGATGAAACCGCGGGCCGCTATTAGTATTTTACAAAGTAAAAACTACCTGTATATCGTATGATTACAATTCTTATAAAATCAACTCCATTTTAAATGACAACGTCTAGTTGTATTTTTTGTATCTATTATTATTTATTACCGCCTTGTTACTTAAACATATTAGTTTTAATAAAATTAAATTATAATTCACTTCTCAAGAGTCACACGCACTTTTTTATTTACATAGAATATCAAACATTTACAACTGTTTTTATTTTCATTTGTTTTCATTTCATTTTCAACTGTTTTCAAAATTAATATAATCGTACGCGTCACAGAATATTACAGAACGAATGCTAATATCTCTATAATACTGAAACCAGTGTAATGACAAAGGATAGAAAATATCCCACCAATATGTTATATATGTGCACGCGGAGTTGTGTGTGTTAGTGCGATGGATGGTTCGTGTATTGATGTCTTGGATACGCATATACATAACATGCATGTGGCACGCATCATGCACGTATACCACATATACCGTGTCAACACAACGGCAACAATATGACAACAATTGAAACACACCCATTGGTAGCTACTAAATGAATGATAACATAGTTCTGCAAAATGCACATAAATGCCCATAAGTGATTGCAGAAAAGAGATAGTTGTATTCCCGCCAGTGTTCTATGGTACGCATGAATATAGAGTATTATGTCTGAATCTGAACATACTTTAAGGCCCGATTTACATTAACGTTCTGCTCTCACTCCGATATCACTCCGCTCCAGGTTCGATAAAATATTCTTACACAATAAACAATGAGTGTATTCACATCACCGCTCTGATATCGGTTCGATATCAGTCACGGTCACTCGCTCCAATGTCACTCGAATATCGATACCACTCAGGTAATATTTTATCGGAGCAATATTAGACTTGTTATGGCTTGTACCGATAGTGTAAACACTTTTTTGATTCCACTCCACTCCGCTTACATTCAGTTGTTATGAAAAGATATTTCTATCGAAATGAGACCGAACTGGGAGTGTACCCAGAGCAGCATTATAATGTGAATAGAGAACGACTAGGTACCAGCATGATATCAGCACTGTAATGTGAACACAACGAGATTATATCAAATCGGGACCGTAGTGATATCGGAGTGAGAGCAGAGCGTTAATGTAAATCGGGCCTTAAATACAAATTAGTATCTTCATAAGTGAATTGTTGTGTTAATCTTTAAATAAAATGTATAGTAGTGAGGTCATAGGTGACGTTGGCTATTTAATTAGGTCATTTTCTATGTGACTGTTCGCCATATATACCAAAGTATATACATATATACTGTGCATATGTAACTCTAAAATGAACGTTATGTATTACACTATTATATATACCTATATACTAGCCATCAGGCACGTAACGTGACAATTACGACACTAAAACACTAAAACACACTACGACTAGGATGTACAGTTGTTTTACAATATTTTTTATGATTTATAATTTTTTATAACAATTTATCATAAAAATCTTGTTGGAATTTTAAATTATTCTCATATTTGAAATGTTTTCTTTTTCTACAATTAGATTTGGATTTTTTTTTAAATTTTATTTTTTAGCGAATTTCCAGAATGTAATTCAGCTATTACAGCCACTGTCATGACGCGACCTGAGCCCGGGACTATGGCAGAAATTTGTTTTGAGGTCCCTAGAAACCGAAAATAGTATTCACTAAAACTTATATATATATATACATATATATATATATATATATATATATATATATATATATATATATATATATATATATATGTATATATATACATATATATATATATATATATATATATATATATATATATATATATATATATGCGCGATAACTCTCGAACGAAGTATCCAATTTTTACGAAACTTGGTGAGAACATTGGAAGTCCCAAACCCTTGGACGAGTTCGTCAGCCAGACACGTCGGATGCCAGGAACATGGTTTTTGTTCTTGCAAAAAATTAGTTTTTTGCCAAAATTTCCACTTATTCAAAAATTTTTGCGAAATTTTTTTACACCATTTAAAAGAGAAGAAAAAATTACATAAAAAAGGTCTTTAAACTTTTTTTCTATGTCAACTAGTTTCCGAGAAAAACGAATTTTTATAAACGGAAATTCGCTATGTCAGGCAGGATGCTGCGACAGGGGTATTTTTAAATCGTCTCTAGTAGTCTAGTATACCACCATAGTATATTAGAGATGTAACGAATATTTGTCATATCCGCGAATAGGGTTAAGTGGAATAATTTGGATAAATAATTTAACTATTTTCAAGATGAATGCCTTCTGGTTAGGTATGTCCCTTGATAAATTTTTTTCATAATTTGACATAATATGTTAACAATCTGACTTCCCAAAAGCTTTAATGCCACTGTGTAAATATTAACCTTTTATTGTTAACGGACTAATTCTTGGTTAACTATCTCCAAACTGGGAAATAACGGGTTTTGATCCCAAATCGTGATTGAAAAGATTTTAATCGCCGATTTGGATTTTCATTTATTGCTAAATTGTTATTTTGATCAATAGTGTTAATAGAAAATGCAGTATTTAATATATTAAAAAAAATATAAAATAAACAAATTGTAAGTAACATATAGATTCAGAAAATTGAGCAACAAAACAACACCGAAATTATTGCTGTAAAACTGAAAGTCACGTGACGTCAAGGCAAGTTCTATGATTGACTGATTTTGAAATAAACAATAACGAAATGAGCAACGGATTTGATCTATTTTGCTGTAGAATATTCCCCTTATATTTTCTGTAAATTATAAGAATATAACTGGTTTTAACGCAAAACGTTTTTTAACGTGTTCTTTATAGACTCTCACCTATAAGAATCCATATCTAACTCAATTCATCCCAGAAATTGATTTTGTGGATTTTGATTCTTGGTGTCCCATGTATATTGTTGAATTCGTGTTTTCCTTTGACACCCTACGCGATGCTGTTTTTTGGCATTTCCCAATTTACTCCCCGAAATTAAGTCCCAGAATCTCAAAATTTAAGTAATTGTTTTATCTCATAACCGTAACTGTGCTAAATTTTAAATTTTTCCGTAGAATAATTTCAGAGATCATAGCCGGACGGACGAACGGATAGACACCAAAAGTGTTCCGCTTTGCCAATTTTGATACGGAACACCAAAAAGACTAGGCTCTTACCCAATAACACATCTATCCTTAAAAATACAAATATTTTTCTAATATAAAGTTACATTTTATTTACCATAACCCATAACATTTGTATATTACTCAATAACGTATTTTTTCAGTCTCCTTTTTTTGGCAACAAAAATAATAAAAATAATAGCAACAAAATATATTAAATATAATATAAATTAACAGTATATCACTAGATCTGATACACACATACTAACAAACTGATGTTAGTAGCTATTTAAGTTTTATGACTTATTAAATTTCCAAAACGCTAAACTGAAGACAAGTTAAACACTATAATCATAAAATATTGCATTGCGCCTGAAATAACAGAATTAAAATATGTTTTAATTCATTCACGGAACAAGCGGGACACTGTCGCATCGCACTGCTAGCTACGTGCGTTAATAAATAATTTTCTAAAGCAAACAATTCAAATGTAAAGCGGACATAAAAATCACTTAGGTGTTTAGAAAACATGTCGCGGCTATGTTCCATAATTTTCTATGCCAAAATGTTAAAATGATAACTCACCAAAAATATTTAACGCATTTGATAAACCAGCTGTTGTCTGTCTGATGCTAATTTAATTTTTTGATAAACCCGTTGCATAAGTACCTATTGCCTTTTGTAAAATATTTTAAAAATAGTGTAATTTTTTTTTTAGTTTTCCACTTTTATTATAAAGCAAATACACTCGACATTTCATTTTTCAAGTGAAAACTTCCATAATGTTGGGTAACTCTGCGTGAGAGTGTACCGAAATTTGTAATAATCGGGAGTGAAAACAGTAATGGTTCGACTGTAATGAAATTTGCAATGGTTGTAAGGGAAACAAACGCTAGTGGTTAGTTGATCATCGCTAGCTAATTGCTAAGTGATTAATATTTTATATTATTCAAATTATTTAATTTATGTACAAGATTCTTGAGGTATCATTTCATATCATTAAAAATATTAGGTTCAACCACAGGTTCATTTTCCAGTCTGGAACTAATATTTGTAAACATTTATTTAATGTATTTAAAATAGGGTGAATGCGGGAGAGATGCCGCACATTTTGAAAACACTTGATAATTCTTAAAGTATGCATTTAATTGATTTGAAATTTGGTACACAGTAAATGTAAACATTGTTCTTTAAAATTATTTATAAATAATTTTAATTTTTGAGTCATAAAGGATTCATAGTTAACATTTGTGTAGAGCCTGCAAAGCGGCGTCTCTCCCACACCTATGGGAGAGATACCGCATCAAAGAAGGTGAGACGCCGCATAGTTCATATTAAAAATTTTACATTTTACACACATCTCCATACATGATGCATATGTAACCATTTTTGGCACTTTATACATCTTAACCAGTCAACTTTTTTTTGTTTCTGAGTACTTTTCAAAACATTCAATAGACACGCAATCATCATTATTTTCGTTATCTTCACTAATATGAGAGCTCTTCCTGATCCAATTAATGGATCTTTGTATTTACGTGGCATAATTTACAGTCCAAAAAAAAAATGCGTAATTGAGGTATATAAGTCCATGTTTTTAACATGTAATATGATGCGGCATCTCTCCTTTTTGTTGGGATAGATGCCGCATATTGCTATAGCCAGCATAGTGTGGAATTCCAACCTTAAATTTTATACAGTACTTTTAAAATATACCTAAATTAATAACAAAACTCATTTTCATTAAAACAATGAAATATCCGTTCTTAAATTCTAATGTATTAAATGCTTGATAAAATATTATGTTAAAAAACTTACTTTTCAATAATAAAAAGTTGGATAATTACTAAACTGATGGACTAATCATAAATGTTACCATATACAGCTTAAATAAGTAACTTATTTTAAACATATAATCCATTAATAGCGCTATCTATCAACCAACGGACGAACTATGGCTACTGCGGCATCTCTCCCGCACTTACCCTCTTATATATTATATTATATAGACTGATAATATAAATGTATAATTGAGGTAACCAGTTACAACCAAGTTCCGACCTTATAGTATATTCTGTAATATATAGTAATGGATGGTATCCATAGTTACATTTTCAAATAATTATTGCCATAATATAATATTGATAATAAAACTTTAATTTTTTGAGAGTAAAATTTTGAAAGAAAAAAAGTGGTGTTCGCTTTATTTTCAAAATACGTACGTATACAAATTATGTCCTGCAATAATTAATAATCGCATTTGCTCAAAAATTGACATTATATTATTTCATTAAATTTTACCCGTCTCACCCTTGTTACCTGCTTCAAGAAAAATGCCTAAAAACTGGCTTTACGCCTTGTCTAGTAGTATAATATAATAGTGTTCATTGGTCTGTGGCTTCAACTTTATATACATAGTAAGGTTGCAGCAGTACGTCACTGCCGAGAAACCTTTTTTCGAGAAGTGTTGATTCTAATAATTTTCATCTGTAAAGTGAAATTATGTTTTGTTTTCAATATTTCCATTAGCTATGGATATGAATACCAGACACTTCTATAAAGAAAAAAAAATAGAACAGCCTTTAATATTAGTATTTTGTACCAATATACACACGTTTGTAGTTTAATGGTCCGGAACAAAAAACCTATTAAATAATTAACCAATTCAACAACATAAAAAAACAAAAATAAATAATAAATAACAGTCAGTTAAAAAAAATAATAATAAGTAAATAAATAAATACAACAAATTGTTGAATATTTACAAATGTACAATAATAGTAATAATAATTTAATAGTTAAATAAAATATTTATGCAAGAAAATGAAATGGACGACACTTATAAATCAACAAATGTTGGCCCGGAGCCAATTTAAAGAGAAAACTAAAACACCGTGTACGCCGTGTAATACACTATTTTGCCGTCCTAGGCCAAAAAGGCATTAGTAAATAATTCTATAAAATTTAGTTCATTTTGAAAGGTATCGTACCTGAAAAGGAAAAATAAAACCCTTATAAAATCAGTCTCGTGTCTAAGGATTTAAGAAACGGGAGACAACAAAATACCCAAATAGTTGATTTTGTATCGATTTAAAAAATATATTACAATTTTCTATCAGAATTTTAATTTTTGTGGATTAAACATAACTTCTATCCATCTGCGACAGTTTAACTTTCTTACAGAGCTTTCAGAATTGCTTTAGTCGATTTTCATGTTACCTCCTCTCATCGCAATACTGCAAAAAGCTAAAAACGTGTAAACCGATAAGACATACACGAGTATTTTCTGATTTTCTATCGGATAATGATATCTAGTTAGATATCTGATTAGACAGACGTAAATAATATACACATACAGGAAGGATTCGTTTTATAATACACGTGCGAGAAAGAAAGAAACATATTTTGTAATCTTTTTAAAAAAGAGAGAAATACATTTTTTATTCCTTTTAAGCATGTACTACGAATATATAATTTGTGTACAGGATGTTTTATGTATTAAATATGAAATGCATTTTAATACGAAATTCATTTATTTTTTTATAAAAGTATAATTTTTTAACTGATTATTAAATATTTTGCACTAAAATGTATTGCAAACACTTATCATATACGTTTGTATTCTATATACACATCGAAATCGCTAGTCATAGTTATCAACCTGTACATTCTGAATTTGTATTTAAAAGAGATAGAAATATAATTGCATTTCTCTCTGATCAGGGTGTATTATAAAAAGAGTCCTTGCTGTACCTAGGAGACTACTTAAATGTGCATAAATATTGATGAGAAAACAAAAATGCAATTTCCATTAAATATGTTCTTTTGGCTTAACACGGCAGTGTCACTATTCAACTAACTTAACTATAACGTAAAAGCCCCCATTATGGAACGGTATCTAATACTGGAACAGTTTTGATATTTACATATTAACCTTTAACCGATAAGGTGATGTCTGTGAGTCGTATACAAATATATTCTTTCAGTTTTCTTCCTCCCTGCTTGTTTTTGTTAACTGAACGTTTGTGTATTCTTTTATGATTTAGGGCAAATTTTACCCTGTTGGCGTAAGGGGAGCGCTTGATACATGCATATACGTGTGGTCTCCAGTTTTGGCTATCTATGTTACCAGCCCGCGGTATATTAATTTGTTGATGTCTCTCAGACATCACTTTACCGTGAGTATTATAAAAATTCACCTTACCGGTTAAGGGTTAATGAAGTTATTTCTGAAAGAAACGTCTGATAACAAAAATTATTATTAATAAAATGATTGTTTTTCAATTTAAATTCACCTCGCATTTACTGTTTCCTTCCCTAATTAAAGAAATAAATATGTAAATGTCAAAACTGTTCCAGTATTAGATATCGTTCCATAATGGGGGCTTTTATGTTATAACATCAAATTTAAATTCTAAAAAACATAATATGCAAATTCTATATACGTTTTTATTAAGTATATTAAAAATACTCTATCAGGAAGACCCTAAAATTGGTAGTTAACATGTCGGTTGGATTTGAGTAAAAAGAACCAAATGATAACATTCCACAACAAGATAAAATTAATCTTGCATTTTTAATTTACTGCAAACCGGAGACCACTGTTTGTTTTTTATCATAAGTACATATTAAAGAGTATCTTTTCCACTGTCACTTCGGTAATTTATTATTTTGTAATTATGAAATTTACATAAAATATAAATTATACATAGGTAGTTAGGTGAAATAGTTTATTTAAAAAAAAAAAAATTGTACAGGTACATAATATACTTAACGTGTATGCCCATGAGTATTTTGTAATCAGAAGCAGATTCAGTGGTTCTTAATGGATTTGTGTAATATGTACAAACATTATTTTTTATAATCGAGAATACATATTGTGGTGGAAGCGTATGTTAGAATTCAATTTCAGTATTTACTGCGTTTTATTATTATAATATTTTTACAACAATCACATAATTGTTCGCCAAATTTAAAACCTTAATAGTATATTGTACACCAGGGAGCTAAAGTGTGATATTTGATACCGAATATGACGTTCACTAACATGATCGTAGAAACATGAAATTTAGAGTCAGAGTTTTCGACATGATTTTTTAACATAGACGTACACGGTATATGACATTCATCGAGGTCTAATTCGACTTATTTTTGAAGCAAACTAAACGTAAAGAACTATGTTCAAAATAAGTTCTATATAGGATCTAGTTCTAGAGCCTAGCAATGAAATATATGGAAAAGTAAGGACATTTTCACCGGAGAGGGAAAACCGGTGTGGTGTGGGTATGACTCGGGAAGTTTATCGGTCAACAGTCTCAATTAAAGCGGTCAAATTTTATAAAATACCTCTGTATTGATGAAGTTCTTATTTTAAAGAGTCAATAAAGTAGGACAAGCATAATGTCAACTATGATGGTGGAAGCACTGGGAAAACAAAAATTTAACTAGGTGATGTACAAATACAAGAACATTTATAAAATATTTGGATGTACCCAATTGTATTCATTAAAATATTTTAAATAAAAAAGCATTTTTTATGTGAAACCCCGAATTTCACAAACAAAAACCAAATCATTCATTATAATACATTCGGACTTCAATTTCGCCCTTACACACGCAATATAATAACTGAAAACCCTAATATTAGGATTTCATTTACCCTGCTCTATGTACAAAAGCGTAAATCAAGTTCAAATTTCTCAAGGGCCAAAACCTGTACAAACCTATATTTCAGTTTCAAATACTATCGAATGCTTGTGAAACATTACTATGTGTGACGAACTTTTGTCCGCATTTAAACACACGCAGTATTCATATGTTCACTTATCGTTCAGCTAAACTGAAACTTTAAGCACTCGATTTCTTTGGTTAGTATGACCAAAATCCAAATGTAAATTAAAAATCACAAAGTGATTGAAAAAATTATCAAACTGGATCGGCTGGGAATCGAACGCAGGATTTCCCGGTAACTAGCCAGGTGTTCTGCCGCTAGACCAACGATCGTCTGTTCGACAGCCGCCCCAATCCGACAACCATATTAACCCAACAAATCGTGTGACTTTTAATTTATTGTACAAACCTGTAAAACTTTGTGATTTTTAATTTACTATACAAACCTGTAAAAATTTCAGCAAATATTTTTTTGTATCAAAAAAATATTTTCTTTGATTCAAAGAAATATTTTTTAAATCCAAACTCAGTTCTTTTACAAACCAATCTAACAATGGCAATACAAAAATACTGCGCTTAATCTGAAGTTATAGTTGATATCTTGATAGAATCCTTTTCATTTCTAGCAAAAATTAAAGAGTGGTATCAACGAACACTGACTTCGTCATTTTGGCAGTAATAATTGAAAATATTCTCACACTCTTAAAACGATTTCTTTGCTCAAAGATTAAAATTTTTTTTTATTTTGTATTCAATAATAAATATTTTTAATCTTTCAGCAAAGAAATTGTTTTAAGGGTGCAGAATAAACTCATGCAGAAAATTTGTAATAAAAGTTTAAACTCTATTTCTTGAAATATTTAAGTACTCTGTTCGTTGTACTTCCATGTTCCAACTAACATCTAATTGTAGAATTATTTTGGAAAAATAGAAATGAATTTTTGACTCGTAAACTAATATAATATTTTTCTTACTTTCAGGTACTGTAAATGCAAACGGCGAAACAAAAAGACAAAGAACATCATACACCCGATACCAAACATTAGAACTCGAAAAAGAATTTCATTTTAATCGTTACTTAACGCGGCGTCGACGTATCGAGATTGCGCATGCGCTATGTCTGACGGAACGACAAATAAAAATATGGTTTCAAAATCGACGCATGAAATGGAAAAAGGAGCACAAGATGGCCAGTATGAATATTGTTCCATACCATATGTCACCCTATGGTCATCCATATCAATTTGATCTGCATCCGAGTCAGTTTGCCCATTTAGCCACATAGGGATTTGATTATAGTTCTTTGGAGGGTGGATCGGTTAATCAAAGTTTTTATAATAACGCCAATTCTGGTGGGTATATTCAATAAATAGCAGACTACACGAATCAAATTCTATTTGCGAAAGATAATTTTAAATTTTTGAAGTTTAATTTTTTCCAAGGCCAAAAATATTTAAAAATGGAAGACAATAAATCAATACAAATGTTAATTTAAAAATAAAACATCTGCCGCACTGGTAACAAATTGCCTGAAAATATATTTCTTTTTTTTTAATTTTGATGACAACTCAAAATGTTGTAACACCTTAAAAATTACTTTCGCGAATATACCTATAAATCTAAAATAATAATTAAATTGAATATACACCATCATAAGAATTATTTTTAAAATTTATGGAATATTTTCCAAACGTGATTAACATAGAACCTACCTCCAAAGAACTATAAGTGATCCAAAAAATATTTATATATAAACTAGTAACTATTATTACGAACAAAAACTGAACATTTTGCAAATATGTATAAAAAAAAAATAAAATAACAAATTTCATGAATATGTCTAGTGAAATTTGGTTGTGTTTCGTAATTACAAAAGGAATATTTACAGAAAACAAGAACAAATTCGGAATTATACAGGGAATTCAAAATTGTTTTCATAAAATGATTGATGTTCCTGTGCTCTCTATTATATTTATTTATTGTTTTTTCTCTTTTTTTCGAAAAAAAGAAAAAAAATCGAAGACATTGTACCTTGTTCCAATTGTCATTAATTAATTTTTAAATATGCTACTAAAAATTAAATAATGGCAAAAATAAACATAATTTATAATAAGTGATTTGATCCGTTCAAATCATTATTTTGTACTATACTTACAAAAATGAACAAAGTCACTTTGATGAAACTAATGCCTTGTTTACACGGGTCTACTAATTTATTAGTATTCGCTACTTACACACAGTAATATAAAACACGTGGAAATAGTAGGAATCAATTTTATTTTACTAATGGGCTGTTGTGTGGGACGCCTGTGTTTAGTATGTTTAAACGTAGTAAGAGTATAGATAGGATCACGTATCCTGGCAGCGCGCAGAAGATGAATGAATTCTTTCGATGTTATTTAAAATCAAATACGTGTTAAATGTATTTGTCTCGAACTTATCAGACATTCTCAAATATAGCTCTATCTCTATCACGTGTCAGTTACTACAAAAATACATGGCCCTAGCTAAGTTTGGAGATCACAGTCAAATCCATTGAACAATTTTAGATCATTTAGATGACTTCCAAGATATACATATACCAAGAAAATAACTGTTGAGCCAATTAACATACATTACGTTTGACCTAACAAAAAACAATTTTTATTGTCCAATTCTACTTGCCAGTTCATGTGAACGCTCCTCGTATTTACTGGCAACTACAAGTAGTGAACACTAACGATTAAGTAAGTTCGTGTAAACAAGGCATAAAACATAAATGGATACCTAACCTCAAAATAATTTGATAAAAGACAGTTCCAAAATGTTGTATAACATAACCTCACCTATTTTAGAAGTTATATTTCAATTTACATACCTAAATAAATATTAAATATTTTCTATAAATGAATTCATAAACTGTTTATGTTTTCAAAGGGCTTAATTAATTAACTAATGATAAAAAAAAGGAAACTAAAAACTATAGTTGGTAGTTTTGTAAAATTGTAAATACATTAAATATATTATATAAAAAGAAGGATAGCTATAGCTAGTTAATTAATATAAAATAATAAGAAAGTATTAATTATTTGTTTTTATTTTTTATGTTATTGATACACAAAAAAGATATTATTGTTGACAAAAATATTTAAATTATAAAAAAAAAGATGTCGTGTTGTGTAACACAAACACTGTTCTGTCAATCTATTTCTAATTTAATTTTCATTCCATGTACTTAAATATACAAAAAAAAAAAAAATTATTAAAGGAATTATAGAATTTGAAATATCTGCCTTATTTATTTATTTTCGCATCCAGTCTCTAAAAACGTATAGCCAATTGCAAAAGATGACTGACCGCGCAAATTGAATCTGGATGACCATAAATAATGTGACATTAAATTATTACAAAAAATACACACAATTAATTGTTAACTGTTTATCGGCCATTTTATATTTTATTTGTAATATTCAAATATGGCTCATTACAAAAAAAAAAAAAAAAAAAAATTGATCCATCATCTTAAACATATTAATTTTTATGAATAACACGTCAAAAATGCCAGTCATCTTTTTATAATCCCCGCCTTTTCCTAAATCCTTTTTAACAATAGAATTAACTGTTTACTTCTCTCTCTACTAACCACTGCTTTTTCACTCCATCTCAGTAAGTACATACAATATAACAATTCACTGTTTTATTTCTCCATCTCTTTTCACGTCAAGGCTTGAGATAATACAAAGATTATATATATTTTATTTTTTTCTAATTCATTAATAAATAATAAACACATGTGTGCTGATCTCTTGAATGGTTGTATTATTCATTCCGCCATAATTGTTTGCAGATTTTCATTTGGAGTCATTCCAGGATGCCGACGGTTATGCGTTCTATCATCAAGGCATGGGCGGTATGCATCCAATGCATCGCGGTCTCTACGCATACGGGGGACCATACAGTTAGCAATCCTGGAATAATTTTGGACCATCAACGTCCGGTCCAAAATGGGAACAAGATTCAATGAATATATAATAGAATGCAATGTATTTATTTTGTAAATTCGATATGTATTTTTTATTTTATTTATAGCATGAGTATTCACTTGTAAAAAAAAAAATTATTTATAAAACTCTATTTATTAAATTTTTGGATATTAAGTGATAAAATCGTAAGACATGATATTCGGTTATTTAATACAAAAATAAAATAAAAAATTATAACAGATATGTAAATGAATCAAAGAAATTTTTTCTGTGTATAGAAAATAAATTGTCCATAAAGGTCACACTTGTCAAATTATTTTATCAAATTTGTATACTCCAATTCAATGAAATACGGTTTAAACATTTTAAATGTTTGTGATACAATGACGTTTTAGGTGTGTAATATAATTTTTATATAATTGTCATATAATAAGTAAATGTTAAAGACAATTAGAAATAATAATTCGAAATTATTATGTAACAGTAATTCAATTTTTCGACGTATTGTAAAGCATGCACTACACTACTCGCGAAGCTGCGTGAAGTAGGCCGAGTGCCAGAGTGTGGAGCCGAGTCAAAGAACCTGAAATATGAGCACGAAGCGAGTCACTACACTACTCGGCTTACTTCGCACTACTTTAGTATGCATTCAAGCGGGTTCAAATTAGGGATGTTATGAATATGAAATTTCGGGTACGAATACGGTGGATGCGGATATTTTTTTCGGTTACGAATATGTAATAATGTTTGATAATGTTTCGGATGCGGTTACGATTATGGATAATTGCTTTTACTGAACATTTTTTTTAAAAAAACAGGAAAAATTGTACTAAAAAAATGAACGCCAAGCACGAATCAACGAAAATCGATCAAAAGAAATACATGCAGCAAAAATTTTCTTCTATTTAAACTTACTTTTCCAACGGCAGTTGTCCGTTATTATCCGAAACTTATTTCCGGATACGGTTTCGATTACTGTTATGAGTATCCATAACATCCCTATAGTTCAAATGTCTTCGAGTGTACATTCATATAGTCTACATCAGTGATTCTCAAACTGAGGGTCGCAAAAAGTATTTGAGAGGTCGCAAAAACAATTGATCTTAGATCATATCTGTATCTGAGAAACATACAACTGTAAGCGCCAATTCGCCAAGTTTACAGGATATGAATTTTTTGTCAAAGTTATAGATTTTTTGAGAAATATGGTATTATAAAAAATTCTACATCTCAAACAGTTTTAGGTTAGCTCAGTTACATTTTAATAACTTTATAGAGGCGAACACAAACTACAGAATAGTTTAAAAATTTAAAAATTGTACAAAATGGAGTTGCAATGTTATGCTTCTCAGGTACAGATATATCCATTTTTTACGCATTTACACACATTTTTCACACGTTTCTACATATTTGGGAAGTCCTTTGAAATTTTCAAGTGTACAAAGAGACCGCGAGTCAAAAAGTTTGAGAACCACTAGTCTACATCATTGAGATCCTCTACGAAGTTCTAGGAGTGTGTAAAGACGCTACTCAAACGTCGGCCAATTTCAACGAATACTTTGGCGAGAAGCTTCAAGCGAGAGTGTAGTGCACGCATAATCCAGTAGAAAATGTCAATAATCCAAAATTTATGCAGTAAAAGAATGAGATTCTTGGAAAAGCTAAAATCCCACTATAACTCCGCAGTCTTTAGGGGTTAGTTCATAGTTTATTAGACTTACAATATATAAATAGAATAAAATAATGGTACAGTCTAATTATATAAAAAATATATTTCCCAGAGCTCCCACCAAAATTTATATACGTGTTCTACTAAAGCAAATATACTTTCTTACTTGGGTGTTTTGTAATAAGACATTACTTTTTGGGCTATTTTTATAACCGTATTTTTTAAAAATGCGAAAACAGATACATTGTTAAGTTAGACTTTTCTGTCTTCGGCTCTAAGGAACACTTTGAAAACGTCAGCGTTACTGTGGTAATGTTTTTAATAATCCATACAAATTTATTATTCATACAAAAAAATATTTGCTTTATTAGAACGCTTACTTAACAGACGTCAACAAAGCCTTAAACGGTCCCTATACGTTCAATAATATTGTGCAGTTGTGGGAAGTTTTCTTCAGATAATTCAATAATTTGAAAAAAAAAAAAAGTTTTCTAATAAATTGGATGTAGGAATTATTCGATAATTTTAATTATTTTATTCAAAATGTTAAGTAATAAAGATGCTGCGAAGCAGTAAATATAATCATTTTTACTAAAACTGAAACTAGACATAACTAGTATTGCGCAATAATACCCACACAATATACAGACGTTACAATATTCATTTATTGCACAATAAATTTCAAACTGTTCTTGTACAACCCTTCAGTATAACGTACGGACGATCCAAATATTGTACAATATCATTTTTTGTATAATATTGTGTAAGGGCCGCTTTACTATTAAAATTTAACAAAAACTTGAATAAAAATTCCCTATTGTATTTATTGTTAATGTGGTCAATTTAGGAGTGGGTATTTTATCTAACTAACGAAGTTCCTGTAAACTAATAGTATTATTATAATCTTTATCTTAAGTGTTCATTCATTGTAAATTTATTTGTTTCATTTTGGTTTTTATTATCATAAATTGTAAAAAAAAAAAGAAAAACAACATTTTTTGAACTTTCAACATATTGATAACATATTGATTTGCCATATTGATTTTCCATTTTAATAGAATAAAGATATTCAACTCTTAACTATTTTAGGAGGAACTTCAAAAAATTTTTTAATCATCTTCCTCCTTTCTTAAATAGTATGCCAAACACCAAGTTCAGAAACAAAAAAATAAAATAATAATATTAGTTTAGTATTAACCACCTTAGAGATTAGTTTAGTAATAAGATAAAATACCTACCTTTATCTTTAATTTATAAAAACATTTAGATGACAATTACATAAATTTTTTTCACTTAATTCAATAATCGATTTCTACGATAAATTGGAGTAACATAGAAATTTTCAAAATATTAATCAAATTTGTAAGAAATTTCCTTATGTACATTTAATATTGTATAATATTTATCATAATCAAAAGAAATACACTCTTTTGGATGTTAAAAGACCTAAAGATCTGTATATAAAGTGTGAAAATATAATTTTTTTCAATTTATTAAAAATAAAAATGTTAGTAGCATTCCTAAAATAGTTTGTATAATAATACAAATAACGAAGAAAGAATGAAAATTAAAAAGTTCTCTATACAAATAATAGACAATTAGTAAATCTATTTAATATATTTAAGGCTTCAATTTAATAAAATAAATTGTATAAAATAGTTTATAACGATTAAAAAAAGATTAGTGCAATAAATTATGAATAAAATCAATATAAAGTAGTGTTGTAATTTATAATTTTGTCCTTTTCTTGAAATAAAAAGCACCTTTTTAAAAGTAAACCAAACTGCAGTTAAATATCAAACTAATAAGTACAAAAAATTACTATTTTAACGAAACTGTTCATATTTAACGTTACCATTTGCTGCTAAATAAAAACAGCTCCTTTATCACCTATACCACTTTTAATATATAATTAATTATCATTTTAGACTGCAATAGTATCATTAATCTTTTCGTCAACTGTTATAATCAGTTTATGATATCTCAGTCATAACCTTATTGTTAGTGGGTTCGGTAGGTATTCTACATTCTTTGCTACGTTTACGAAAGGTGTACAGTCGTAGAACTGAAAGCGTACAGTTTCGAAATAACTCAATAATATAATAACTATTGTCACGAAAAGTGCCATTTTTGTGACACTATTTAGGTATCTTATGTACGAATTTAAAGCAAAATTACAAGATGACAACGATTCGTATTGAGCTGATCGAAAATGACAAGATTTAAAGATTTCTAAACTTTTAGGCTGGTCGTAAATTGGTTGCGAACAACTGCAAACTTCGATTGAAACGATTACGCACGTTTTGTCATTCGTCCGAAATGATATGTCAGCTGTCCGTCCACTAGCCCAATATTCATTAGTATTTTTCCCTTTATTTTTTTTTTCTCTAGCTATAGGTGCTATAAAATACGTAAAAAACAGTTTATGGCACGTAATATGTAAAAGTACGCAGTTATAATTGTAATTTACCTTCAGTTTCATCTCAATAAAAATAAAAATCTCGTGAAACGGACTTCCTCGTGCGAAAAAATCCAAACAAGATTGGATTTGTTCGCATGTTGCAATTATACGCACGGAAACAAACGAACGAGACGCTTTCAATGGACGAGGATGTATAACTTCACAGCTGTTTAGATCGTTCGTCCGTTTTCATGCGTATTCATCCGATTTAAATTTCGTACGTTTCCGCATCCAATGGACGACCAGCCTTAGAATGAATTTATGCTTTGAAAACATAGAAACAAGACTTATTGCAAAATATGGGAGACTTTATTTAAAAATAAAATTTTCTCATCGTAATATCTCTCTCTCTGTCTAACACACAAATAGAAGTGGCAAAAAATTACACGGTGACTAAAGTCGTCCGTTTGCGCTAGGTTTTATAATGAATTAACAAAATATAATATACCTATAACAAAATATAAAATTTTTCAGTCTACCACTTTATACAATCTCTCCTTATACTTATGCTACAAAAATTGGACATATAGGCATTATAAAGTCTAGGCATGCAACTTTTCACACGAGACTAGGGCCGGCGAGAGGACAGGGCAGGTAGGGTAGTCTCAATTAGGGGCCTGGAGAAAGTGAGACGACGTTTTTTCTTTTGCTCGTTAATTATATTTTTGAAAAAAAAATGTTTGAAAATTTTTTGTTGTGCCCGGAGGCCCGCCATTTCTCTCACTGGCTCTGCATAACACTATAGTAAAATTTGCTGACGTCATAACTAGTATCTCAAGTCGCGACATCCAATTTTCAATCCTTGATAGTTAGTTAATAAGGTCAATAATATAGTATTAATACATATCAAGGTAATAATAATATGTAAGTGCATTTAAATTTTTTTAAGAACAAAAACCGTTAATACGTATCATTTCCCACCTTTGCGCTATCTTTACGCCAGTCACGAAATTATTTTTAAAAGCACATAACAAATCATATCGTTTCCGAATTATCCACAAAGTGACATCTATTGCCATTCATAACAAACTATCATCCATAGAAGCACAGATAACAACTTAACAGCGTCACTTGACAGCGACAGTAGTACTACCTGTATTATAGCAGCCGAAACAAATATTAACTACACTAGTGCCATCTATACGTAGATACAATCTCTGAAATTTGCTTCAAAACATGTTCAAAACAAAATTTGATCACCAAAAATATAAATTTTTCCACATCATTACAAAATAATAATAATTTTACTGATTAATGTTTCCGGTATAAAACTGTAATTTTCATGCCAGTTAGCTGTGGCCCGCGTAAAATTATTATTGTACCCTGGAATCATTTCCGCTATTAGTTCAAATAAAATTTTGTCGTGTAATATGAAATGTCGTTTTGCGACCACTTCGTCTACCAGGTAATTCAGATCAATATCGACACTCTCTTAAGCATAAGAGAAATATATAAAAGCCGTTCTTTAATTTTAAATAGTATTACTGTATCCTGGAATCATTTCCGCTATTAGTTGGAATAACCTTTTGTCGTGTAATATGAAATGTCGTTTTGCGACCACTTCGTCTACCAGGTAATTGAGATAAATATCGACACTCTCTTAAGCATACGAGAAATATATAAAAGCCGTTCTTTAATTTTAAATAGTATTACTGTATCCTGGAATCATTTCCGCTATTAGTTGGAATAACATTTTGTCGTGTAATATGAAATGTCGTTTTGCGACCACTTCGTCTACCAAGTAATTCAGATAAATATCGATACTTTTTAAAGCATTAGAGAAATGTTTAAAAGCCGTTCATTAATTTTAAATAGTATTATTGTATGCTGGAATCATTTCGGCCATTAGTTGAAATGTTGGAATAACATTTGGTCATCTAATATGAAATGTCGTTTTCCGACCACTTAGTCTACCATGTAATTTAGATGAATATCGACACTTTATTTAAGCATTAGCCAATTGTTTAAAAGCAATTCTTTAATTTTAGACCGAATTCTTGTATCCTGGAATCATTTCCGCCATTAGTTGTTATACAATTAGGTCATGTTTTGTAAGTTCTCATATTATGATCCTGCTTAGTTAGTCCCATTATTCTAAAGTAACCATATTCATATTTCCAATAGCATATCTAATAGAGTACTTGACTGCAATTAAAAAATGATTCTAACTGCTTTGTTTTTATATTTTTAACTAATTAATTTTTAATAAATTTTTGAATACAGTCAGATACCTTATTTTCATACAATTTTGTCAAGATCTGTCCAGCTTTTTGAATTCTACCCGATAACCTTACAATAACAGTTCCTTATAGCGCCTCGCCCAACGACTCTGTAACCATATTCATATTTCAGTGGCGTATCTAGTCTCCGTTCTTATCTTGAGATCTTTCGGCAATTACTCATATTGATAATAATGATAATTTTCGGAATATTTCACTTTTCAACTCTTTTTGAGGTCCCAGGAGAACAACGAAAACGAAAATTAAGAGATAACTAATGCAAACGATAGGGGAAACATTAATCTGTTTGGTTGAGGTGAACGTGTCAAGAATTTAATCAAAATTAGGAATAATTTTAATAATTAGTCAGTAAATATCTCGTATTTGATTTATTTTAGTTAACTAGGTGATATACAGCACATTTAATATATTACAAGTTGGGACTGTTTTTTTTTATTTTTATTATGTCATAATACATTATTGAATATAGAATAGTTTACATTTATATAAATTATTAAAAATTTTTTATATTTTTATTTTTTAGTTTAATCGTAAATACTAAATACTAAAAATATTTTATTGTATTAAACTGTAAGCCAATTAATAAATATTTATTTACAGTGATTATCACTTGGAAGGTACAACAATATTTAATCAAGTTATTTTTATTCAAATTTTAATTCAGTCTCATCGATAAAAATAATAAATAATACTGAAAATTTAAAAGTATTAGAAAAGTGATGTTTTTGAAAACGAATGTAACAGAATATGAATTAAAATTTGAATAGAGAATCCCTTTGTTGTTTCTGAAAAAAAAAAAAGAAAGTTTATTGGAAAATAAAATGTATACTGCATAAAAATATTCTGTAATATGTCACTATATGCTGATCGTATAGTTTTTTAATTAAAACAATTATCTATAATATATATTAAATAAATGCTATCACAGCCCTACCAATTTTTTAAAAAACATAATTTTCAAATAAATATAAAAGTGTAAATAATTAGATTTTCTTTTAATAATAAATATTTCATAGAACCAGAAGATACTATAGTCAATTTTGAATGACAAGATTTTTAATGAAATTTTAAAAGTGCACCATCAGTGGTAGAGTTGCTGCTCAAATTGCTAATGAGGTTATTGTGATTCATTTTTCTGCTTATTTTTTATGGAACATGTTTCGCAAGTTAGTAAGCTTTTGCTTTTAGTTTGTCATTTATACTGACGGAAACTGTACATATATTTATGATGACATATTTTTACCTAACATTTACCGTATTATTAAAACATTAACGTCATTTTTAGGGTACTGAAGAAGCAACACTTTTTCGGAGTCCTTATAATTGAGGTATGTCGGTCAACATTTTGGTATATGCTTTTATTCTATTGAAACTTCAGTAGCGTGGACTTTTTATTCTTACTTTTTTTTATTTTATAATATCATACGAATTAAATTATCGATTACTATAGTTATTTTCTGATTCAATGAAATATTTAAATATATTACGGGATCCATAAGAAGATAGAACGTTGAATAAAATAACAAAAATTTATTATAAATGTATATTACGACATAGTTTATAATCATTTCAAGTAGAAACAAAAACTTGAGAATTCCTTTTTATTTAGTAAACTTTAAATATAAAATTGGCATAAAAAATAATACTACAGTTTCATTTTCTAATATTTTTAGCGTTTACAAAACTATATTCATACTTGAATAATTTATACTGAATCGGAATTTCACTTCTATTGGCAAGAAATTTTTAATTGGCTTTTTGCGAATACACTTTATTTTTTACAACTTCACATAAATATTACTTTTTTCTGATGCCCAGTATTACAGAAAACGAATAAGTAAACTTTATTCATAAATATCGGTGCAGGAAGCAAAAATAAATTTACTAAGGAAGTAAATCTACCGAATAGTTTACTCTATCAAGTAAATTTAATGCAAAGATTAACTTGACAGCTTTGTCAAAATAGTTAAGCACGTTGAGACACTAAAGTTCGATCAGTAAATCGACTAATAACTACTTCAATTTTAAGACAGGCATACACTACTGAATTTTATTTTACTTGGGAAGTTAATTTACTATACAAAGATTTGTTTATTCGTTATTTAATACTGGGCATTAGAGATGATTTCTAAAAATATTTTGTATGACAGGAATGAATTAAGATATATTTTATTTATTGTTATAAAAATATAAATTATTTTGAAAATATTCAAATAATACTAATAATTTTTTCTAAAAATGCATGTTAAGCACCATTTTTGTCGAGTGATTTAAAAAATTTGACTGTATCAAATTTAATCCTGAATAGGTACTTTTTTAATGAGTTGTAAAATGGAAAATAACTACAAAATGAAAATTTTGAATGCGTTTAATCGGAAAATATACATTGTAAAAAAATTTGAGCAAACGTACAAAAATTGTTAATTTTTGAATTAGTTTTGCAACACGTACGTATTCAATGATCGAGTTTAAAAAAATGTTTGCTTTGAACAGTACCAGTAACTTACGAGTGCTACTGGTATGTTTCTTCTACTACTGTGGAATAAAGTATGCGTTGCAATACAAATTCATTTAACAACTATTATGGAACAGATTTTGCAATATGTAAATTGTTTACTAATTGATAATTATCTAAATTCTAAAATTTAGGAATGCCGTTTTCAAAATATGAGCACTTTATTAGATCACTCCGTAAGTACTGTCGGAAAGGTCAAAACGATATTTTTGAAAGCAATCGTTCAAAAACTGTCATTTTGAGACGCTGTGTGTAACGATGTTTTTTTTCTTGTTTTACTTCCACTAAAGTATTCCAAACAGACCGAAAGTTACAATTTGCAAAACTTATTAATTACATGAATGAAAGCGCTCTTTCGAAACTTTGAAAGCTCAGCTTACAGAATGTATATAAATATTTTAGTATGGTTTTGACTACACTTTATTATACTTGTGGAATAAATTCTAATTTTTGGATACGTCATTTAATTTGGTTCCAGTAACGCATAACCTCAAATTATAAAATTAACGTTTATCCTGCTGACATTCAATTGTCGGCCTCTTCTCGATTTGTTAAATTTTTTCTCAGCACGTTTAACATAATTTTAACACATTTATATAAAAAATTGTGAAGACCCCTAATAACTTTATGTAAGTTTTGAAAGATACAAAAATTCAAGAAATTAGAAGTTGGTTGCAGGAGCAATAACTGTTACATAATTCATCTAGAAATTATAATTTATGTACTCTAAAAAAGTTTTGACACGTTCACTGCCATCTTCTAAATGAAAAGTAAGACATCAGTCTCACGTCTTGAATGCCCCTGCTAATAACAGGTGTATCCATGCACTTCTACACCACATGGATCCGTGTATAGAAGCAGTGAACGTATTAAAGAAGCGACATTACTTACGGGATTATCTAATACAAATTCCTGAATTTATAAATGCAAATTGGCAAAATTCTTAGATGCAAAATTTTTTTACCGTACTTAATCATTTATCTAATTGTTTCTAGTATAATTAACAATAATAGATGTTGACATTTATTTGTTTATTATTTATTATAGTTACATTTCTCCATAAAGTGTTCCGATTTTTCAGTGTCCTCCAGTGAATCGCATTCGGCCAATCCTTCACCGCATCTGTTCATTGATCCGGAACTAATACCCTCGGCGGAATTAATACTATCGTAATATTCGTTAGTGATTGTTTTATTCCATATGTAATTACTACCAACAGTCTTGAATATTGGATGGCTACTTTTATGGTTGATACGGTTCATACTGTCTAATTCATTCTCATCCTCGTTATCTTCATCTAACGAATCGGAATATAATGAATCGGAAATGGTTAAATTTTCATTGTCTGATAAATATGATTTATCTTCTCGATCCATAATCTGTCGGGAAGGAAAAATCATTTTGAAATATCTAACAATATTTTTAAATACTCATGGTACCGATTTAATATTTTTGGTCCATTGGATAATAAAATACTATAGTAATAGAAAAAGTACTTTTAAAAAATGCAAGTTTTACTTGTTCAAATAATGTTCCATACAATGATGAATTTGTAGACCAACATGGCGGTTAAACATGGCTGGATATAAACATTTTTCTGTATTTATTATTCTTATATTTGATAAAATATTTAATAAATGGTTTCAAAATATAACAACAATCACATACAAATTAAAAAGTATCTACATATTATTACTATTGACATTTTGTAGGTTATACAATTTGTAGACCAATATGGCGATTTCGATTCAAATACAGTACACACAAGTTGTAGTATTTATAGTTATAGTATTTTAACCTCAAAACAATAATTAAACACATTAGAAAAATGGCGATACTATATCGATGTTGAACGTACCTTCTATTTTCTACTATTTATGAAAGGTGATCTTTTCGATTACTATAGTTATTCTGTTATTCAATGTTTTAATCTGAATTAACTGAATTTACTCGTAATAGTACCAGGAGTATTTTTCTTATATTGTATCAAAGTTAAAATAATTTATAATACAAATTTGTTTATCTTAAAAAAAAAATTGCACTATTTATAATGTGCAAATTGATAAATTTTATGCAAAATAATTTTTAAGGCGTTTATATTGCCATTAGCCAATTAAGAAAAATCAAAATACACCTACTTAAAACATTTTTGTTAGTAACGGAAAATCGTCATTCAAGTTTGTAATTATTTCTTTTTAATAACATGGCATTGTAGTAACTCTTCGAAACAAGAACTGCTTCAGGACGACATTCAATAAGATCGTTTTTGGAAATTATGTAGCAAGAGGGTTAAAATAAAATTAGATTAACGCATTTTAAAAAAGATGTTCAAGCGTAGCAATAACTACACATAGGTAATCAAAATTGCTTGAAACGCATGTCTATGGTCCATATGTATCTACATACGGTTAATATTATCTACGAAGGTTTATTTAATGCTTGTAGTCTAGTTTTTAGCGGGAAAAAAGTAATAAGTAATATTTTGTGTTACTGTTACTACTAAGGATTAAATTCTTAAAAATATACCTTTAGTACTGATAGTTATACCAGGTGTCCCGTTCGGATGTATACATACGGTTTACATGTTAATTGATAACACTGAATTCCCATAAGGAAAAAGTTATGTCACAAGAGTGCTTTGAACAAACTAATAATACCAATTCATTGATATAGAAGAATATGGATGGAGACTATTTCTTAAGAGAGGGACATGATATAGTTTAATATGATATGTTAGAATGAATACGTAGATTCTTTTGAATGAACCACAAAAAATAAAAAACAAAAGAGTAAATATACACTATAACACGTGCAAATAAGCACTAAACATCCAGTCCTACAAAAAATTAAATTTAAAATAAAATTAGTAAACGTAATACACCGTAAATATAACATTTGGGTAAGTAAATATTGTATTGATCAATAAATGCAACCATTTCTAGGGAAAATTTGTTAATTTTTCTACATTTTTCATTTAAAAAAACAGGTTTATAATAAGCGGAAAAATACCAATTTTGACATTACACAAAGTAAAGGAAATATCGAAAAAGGAATCATTCTACATAAATAAGGAATTCGTTTTTTAGTTAAAATATGTGATAATAACGACAAAAATTTTAAAAATATTGTAAAAAATAAAATTATGTAAAAATTAAAATATAGGTTAGATTGACCCTTCATTTCAGTAGCGTCTTATATGTAAAATTAATGAGCATATAAAAATTTAACTTCAAGATTATGTATTTTGTTTGTATTTATTTACTTATTAATAAAATGATAATTTAATAACTGTATAGTTTTATTTATGTTTGTGTCTACTTTTGTCAAAAAGATATGTCTTATTAGTGATGGAAAATTATAAACCAAAACGTAATCTTTTTACAAAAATTGTTATAAATTGTAAATAATCGATTAATTTGAGCAATTTTTGTTTTCAGTTTATGGTAATTTATAATATTCTTTAAGCACCGTTAAAAAATACAATAATTTAGTAGACAATTAAGAATTCGAAAAATTAACTGATAAAATAGTCGAACAGCATTCTTAAGGAGTTGATTATTGAATTAAATAGAACAGATATTAAAAATAATTAATTAATTGTTTATGTTTTTATATAGAAATCACAATTATAAGAAAAATATACTAAATATATTGTTTTAAAAGCAATGGCAATGTTTTAATTAAATTAAAACCGTTACTGTATATTTACAAAATGACGTCATTCATAATACGCACGTTTAATATTCAATTATGTTGATCAGTATTTTGGGAAATGCTCCTTCCTTTACAATATTATATACCTCTCCTTCTTCCATGTACCAATTTAATATTGTAACTATTGTTACTATCGCTTTAGCAACAATAATGCAGTAAAATAAAGAAATGAATGTCGCAATTTTCAAGCAATTCATATTTACACATAAATATTTGTGTCATTTTTTGTAAATTCAAAAGGCATCTTTTAATTTTTTTTTTTCGGAAATAAATATTAAAATAATAAAAATACGGAAAGAATACTCTGTTGAAGAAATAGTGCAGATAATTTTGTGGAAAAAAATTATTTTATAAAAGAAAATTTCCAAAAATCTAAATACGTTTATCTAAAGCACTCTTTTGACATAACTTTTTCCTTATGGGAATCCAATGTTATCAATTAACATGTAAATCGTATGCATACATCCGACCGGGACATCCGGTATACTAGCCAAAGAAACCAAAGACTATGTCCCTTGACCTATCATGAAAAAAGTGATAGCTTGAGTCACAAGATTTTTTCGTGTACGTTACTAAAAGGATTATATTAGGTTTCTAAAATTCTAGGAACAATTTTGCTTCTGGAATAGTTTTATAGATTTATTTTTAGCTTTACCAATAATTTTTTATAAAAAAAGACACTTTCCAAAAACGACCTAGATTAGTAAAGAACTGAAAATTAATAACAATTATACTTTCTTGTTACTGTCTTTGAGTATATAAAACAATTTTGTTCTAACACCAGAGATACTGATTACAAAATTTGTTACGTAATTACGTTAAAAGAATGGGCATTTAGATTTTAAATTGATGAATGAAAATGAATCAAATTTTGATTGATATTATGAAAATTTAATAAGTCATTGAGCAATATTTAATTCGCGGACAATATTTTTAATATTTTTTGAACTATAAACTAACATTACGGAAAACCTACCTTATGTTTGCAGTTGGAGATTCAGGAAAGTTATTTTTACAATTTTCGTTAATGATATTTATAGTTAAGAAAAGTGAAATTATCATACAATAAACGTTTAATTAAAAAAAGTGCCTTTTTACATAAATTATACAGAAATAATTTCAATTTTCATGAAATATAATCACATATCGCCGTGAGTGTCCTTCACCTATTTAAATTAATTTATAGAGGCATGCAAATAAAACTTACTAAGCAAATTTTTAGTTTCACTATTTTTTAAATGTACTATGAAGTTTTGATGCTCAAGATAAAAATCAAGAAAGTTGCACTGTTAAGCAAACGAAATACAAGTTATTGCTAAAAGTCAATGATTAACTGAATTTAGGCTTAAATATATTCTAAAACTATATATATATATATATATATATATATATATATATATATATATATATATTTATATATATATATATATATATATATATATATATTATATATATTATATATATATATATATATATATATATATATATATATATATATATATATATATATATATATATATATATATATATATATATATATATATATATCACTAATAATTTGAGAGCTACCATTTTCAATACGGTCAAACTATTGGTTTAATCAAAAAGTTGTTCAGATAAGACCTGTAGCTACTGGTGAAAACAATTAACGATTTTAATCTTTCTGTGTAAGGAGATTCACATAATAAATGTCGTAAGACCTAAACTATAAAAAGTGTCGCCATCTACTGACCTCTCTCTGTATAAACCTCTGTGTAGTTTCCTAACTTATGTATGAATGGTTTAGGAAACTATACAAAGTTTCATTCAGCGTCGTTAGATGGCAACACTTTTTACGGTTTACATCTTACGCCATTTTATTGTGTGAGAGCCCTAATAGCATACAAAATAATAACTAATCTGGAATTTTTAAATAAATTAAATCCTTTAATTTTGGTGGACGTTATGTTATTAAAACGCGAGTACTTGAAAAACTTAATAGTCAAAATGCAATTAGTACAATTAAACAAAAAAGAGAAAAAAAAAACGAGATAAAGTAAAGACATTTTGAGTATTATGGAAGTTTAGGTTTTTTACAAAAAATATAAATACAATTTTCCATTAAATAAAAGTCAAGAAGCCTCTTGTGCTCCCGTAATTGATACCTTTTGGTATTTATACGTTTTGTCCCAACATTCTTTTTTTTATTCAATAATTATTTCAGAAATAAAATAAATGTTAACTCTCAAACTATTCATACTATATTATCAATTTCAAATAGCATTGATGTCGCGATGAAATTAATTACTACACATGCCATCTACAAACGAAATACATAAACGATAGCAAATTACAATGATACAACGCATGCGTCTTCAATAGAAGAGAGCTTCGTTTTCAAGCTAAGAAACTTTACAATGATCAGCTGACTATGTGCGTAACATACCACTCTATTCCATTTTTTTGACAAACAACAACATAGCCACTTGAATAAAACAAAACTAGTAGAGGAGAAAACTTACTAATAGAGAAAAGAAGCAAAAACGAAAAAATAAAAAAAATAAAAATAAAAAAATAAAAAACAAGCTCTCACTTACGAGAAAAAATTGTAACGAGTGGAACGAACATATTCTGCGGGAACGAAGGTGTGATGAGAGTTCATGAGAATTCAGTACAAATCATTCAAATGGAATATATGTTCTGATTGATTGTCTACATTTAAAAACAAGGTATAGAAGATACTTTTTTTTTTATAAGTTACATTAGTTTACTACGCAGTACGAACTACGAAGGCCCATTGTCGAGTATCTTTAACCAGCTCCAAAACGATATTTTAGCAGGCCGTACCTTCGTGTTTGTTTCATTCTCGTGCAATAGCGTGCCGGACGATCCTCTAGATGAGTTACCGCTACCGCGACGTACGCGACTCAATCCGTCCCGTTTATTACAAACGCTCGTACTCCGGCCTGGCGTATGGTGTGCTGTGGATGTTGCCGTCGTGGCGGCACTGGCGGCATTCGATACGGTCGGCAGTTGTTGCGCTGACTGCGATACGTTCGATTCACGAAACTTTGATAACGAATCGTTACGCAATCGACCAGTTAATGAGTCGCGTGGCGTTTTTGTACCACGTGGACCCGGTATGGATGTGGCACTTTTAGCTCCTGACAATGAACTGCCCGACTGAGCAGAACCTGGACGTGGTAATGACGATGTGTTTTTGGATTGAGTTCGCGACGATGACGATGACGACGATGATGACTGACTTTGTGCACCAGGCAAAGGAATTCGACTAGGTTTTCTCCGTGGTGTTGTATCACCCCCACAGCCACCGCCACCGCTCGAGTTTTTTTGGTCGTGCGCAGATTCAGTGCTGCTGTTATTGTGTATATTTGTTTCATCAGCTAGAGGAAGTGGAATCATTGCTTTCATACTGGGCGTACTCAGCTGGTCTAACCGACGAGTACGTAATTCGGATGAATCAAAATTCGACTCGTCTGTTGATTGACTTTTTTGAAATTGAAAACGTTCTAACATTCGTACACGTGCTCTAGTTCCCTCCAGTTCAATGTTTTTTTCTTCTAACTAAAATGTAAAGTATTATTTTCATTAGTAAACGTCTAAAATCGATTGTAAAATATTAGCTAATACTGCTTACTTGAAATTTTAAATCTTCGTTTTGCTCACGAGCCTTCGACAAATTCTCTATGAGACCCTTCTTTAATTTTTCGGCAATTTCCAGTCTTTGTTTCAAAGCCTAAAATAAATAAATTATAATTAACCTTTATTAATTAATTCTAATGTAAACGACGGTTTAAAGGTTTTTCTAATTATATGAATATAGGAAAGTGTGATGTTTTGTTGTGAGATTCGACACGTTTTAGTATTTACTGCGCATGTTCTTGCTAGAAATCTGTGAGTAAATTACATAATTTCTGAATGTATTGCGTACAATGTTTTTACTACAGTCATTAGCCGTTAAAGATTTATGACATATTTTACTTTTTGTTTGCTTGTACATATTTTCAAAGTTGTCCGATTGAACAGACCGACAAGGCTACCAGGCGACGAACTGTACTTTTTATGACTATTTACGAAGTTTTTGAATATTTTTTTTGTGCGATATTTTTTTATGCAGTCCCTATCAACCGCATAAAAAAATACGCTGCCAATGGGGTGTGGCACACAGCTTCCTCGTACTCGTAAAAGCACTTTTGCAATTTAATGCCCAATATATCTTTGTATAATTTAATATAGATATATAAATTAATAAAAATAAATAAACAAAACGATTCATAAAAAATTGAGCGAAGTGGGACTAGCAGTAAATAAGATATTGACATTTAATGGGATTTCATGGTTGCGCCTTGGATACTAAGTTATGCCACTTGGTGCAAACTGGCGACATACAGACGGACGGACAGACAGAGACCAAACCAAAATTGTCCGGGAAGCTCTCTAAAACGTGAAATGTGCGTAAAAAATTTTAATTTGCAGGAAAAGATTTTTTTTATTTTTCAAAAGTGATCACAATTCTTTCGCTACCTTAGTAGTCTCGGAAGCAAAAGGTTAAATAGTATAATTATGTGATATCAACTGTTTATATTTTATTCGCTTCTATAGAAATAAATAATGTTCGAGACAAATCAGAAAAATAGTTATTTTTGGAATTGTTTCAGTACAATAAGTATTACTCTTGGTGAAATAAATTGATTAGAAAATATTGCTTGTCCGTAAACTGAAGGCATTCAGTGCAATACTACCTTAATTAACATCTCTTTTTGACCCTTTTTAAAACTGACATGAGTTAAGATACAAGCATATATTTTTTTTTCATAACAGCTACAGAATCTTTTTGCTTTAATTTTTTTTTAAAATTTTGTTTTTGTAGATTTATTTCATTCATATATTTGAGTTTTAAATAAGGGTGGAATAATATAATTTTTATAATTTTTTATTTTCAAAATTAAACCAAGTCCATTATTCACTATAGTGCCTTTGTCATTGCTGTGTGATGTTTCCGGAATAAAACTCATAATCAGTCAGTCATTACGGGATAACACGACACTGAGCGGATATTTAATCAACTGACCGTAAAATATTCTAGGTTAGTATTGTACCGTTGATAATGGTTATGATTTTAAAATTGACTGATTTAATTTTACTTAATTATAAATTGAAGTAGGTATAGTCTAAGAGCTAGCAACATAAAAAAGCTTGTTATTACTACATGGCTGATTTCGACTGTAAAAGGAGTGTTTATGAAAAGCGTTCGAGCAACAACGCGCCGTTGATAACCGTCTGCCGCGGTTTGACGATTTGAATTTGACCACATAAAAGGATTTTTCCTTTTACAATAGAAATCAGCGATAACAAGTTTTTTATGTAGCCGGCTCTCAGTCTAGTACGCTTGTTATATTTCTTAAATTGAAACAAAAAAATCGAATACAAAAATTATTTACCTGATTGTGAACAGTAATCGTTAACAGACTTCTCTGCAACACTAGCGGATCACTTTCTTGTAAAATTGCAGCTATTTTCTTTGAGTCAGGAACGCGAACTTTCGGTAAATGGTCACCGCTGTGACCGAGGATTTCATTCAGTCTACCAAGTTGATCTATCACATCGGCATCGTACGTCGCGGTTGTACACGGTGACGTCGAAACAGGAAAATTTGTTACTAACAGTTCTTTACTATTATTATTACTATTACTAACTAATTTAGTGTGATCTGGCGTGTCCGGCACTATTGTAGCACTATTGCTATTCACATTATTGCCACGATTTGATAAAGTTCGTCGACGCCGCGCCGGTTTCTCCACACTACGCACACTCTTATTGCCTACACTTGTTGAGTCCGGTGAACTAGGTGCACTCTTTACAAACTGCATATGCAAGTCATGTATTCTTGCATTCAATTCGGTCTTTTGTGTAATAGCTGTACGCAATTGTTCTTCTAAATCTAATTTTGTGGCAATTAGGCTTTCGAGGTCGGCACGAAGGCGAGATGCTTGCACGCGACCCGCTAAATTTTCTGATTCCATATCCGCCAGTTTTTCCAACAAGATATCTCGTTCGCGGCGTAAATTGATAACATCTTGTGGCGTATTCCCTAGTAAAATTTGTTGATGGAAGTCTGATGAGCTGGCAAGATCAGCATTACGACTACAAAGTGCCCCTTGCAACGCTTCTACTTCATCCCGTAATTTCGTACCCTTCCTTTGAATCACATCCAGTAAATTCCAAAGCTCGTCTTCAGCCTCGGGAGCTGCCTCTTTCGTTGTCGCTTGCATGCCGGATGTTGACGATGCACTATGCGTTTCCTTACTGGATGAAGTTTCTGTACTAAACCCCGAATCTTGAACAACACTAGCTTCAGTATTACTTTTTGGTTGCTGTTTTCCACTATGACTATTGCTACGACTTCTGCTCGGCGAATTATCTGACTCCTTATGCTGTATTCGTCGTCTGACACGGATACCTGGTTCCCATTCACGACGCGGTATTGGCATATTAGAACCTGAATTTGATCCTGTCATCGTAACAGGACTCGATGACACGGCTGCCATCTTGTTTCGAAGATTAGGAAACGTTTCAATGACCAAATCGCGAAACTCAAGCAAAGCACCAACTTCATGTTGCAATTCTTGTAGCGCAACAAGTGATTTTGCCTGTTCACTGATGAGGTAATGAAAGGGCCCGGGCGTTGTGGGTGGACACCGCATGGGTTGCAAGCAATCCATCCCGGCAGAGCCCGGCCCCAGACCTGAGCCACCACTCCCGCCACTTCCACTATCTGGTGCCTGAAAATAAAAAATAAAATCAATTAAAAATGGATACCCTATTTTATATTTGGGAAGAAAAGTATAGTGTAGGTACCAATTTTATCTTTCTAAGTAACTAAGAGATATTTGAAGAGTATGAAATAAATTAGCAAAAATATCATTAGGTTTTATTTAATGAACTAAGAATATATCTTTTCCTTATTAAATATATGATAGAATTATCTTTTATTATGACGTCTGTAAAGACTACTATGCAATAAACATAACAAACGTATAAATTTTAATAAATTTTCACAAACGTCTCCGAAAGGCTGAATGAAGTATATAATTCAATTACTTTAATAATAATAATAAAAATAATAAAGTAGTATTTGTCCGTCACTCATCAGTAATAAAAGTAATTATCATCTAATTGTAAGTAGTTTTTTGTTCATTTTTGTTTTGTATGGTTTGGTTCGGCTTTGGTCAACGACTTGATTATTTAGAGACTAAAAATACATATTATGTTTACCGTATTACAGGCATATATTATACAGGGTGTTAGGAGAATAGAATACTTTAGATAGGAATAAAATAATTGGCTGAATAAATAACAGTTCCTATAAACACATGATTGTAAAATTGTAAATTAACTCTTTCTGAAATAGGGTTCTCTATTGCACACTACAAGAAAATTCATCTACTTTAAGGGTAGGTTTACTTGAGAGTCGTTAAAAAAAATCGACTTTTTTTTTGCAGAAATTGGTAGCTAATTATGTGTAGAATATGTTCCCAAAGTGATTTTGCTGAAAGTAATTTAAGGGAAGGTTTACTTGAGATTTGATAAGCAAATTATGTGTAGAATATGTTCCCAAAGTGATTTTACTGAAAATAATTTAAAAACAAGATTCTTGCGCACATTAACCGAATCCAGCTTTCTATAAAAAAAAATTCAAAAAACGTAGTTCACGCAATAATGAGTATTAAATATAAAATTTTGAAAATACGTTTCTTTATACATTTTATAATATCTCGGAACTACATTTTTGGAACTGGTGGACACGATAACTCAAAAACTATTCGATGGATCCTTCTTTTTAATTTTTTATTTTAAAGATAATTCAATTCTTCGGCACCTCTACCTAAGTTCGATACACTTTCAATATTTTTTTTATTTTTAAATTTACTTTAAAGAGCGAAAAATAAGACAAAAATCGTAATCAAAAGTTCAAACATCCGCCATTTTTTTTTCTTTCAGCAATTTATTGATATTATAGGTAGAGGTGCCGGTACTTTTCATATATTTTATAAATCTTTTTTGTTTTTGGATTTCGGTGGTTTATTACCGGCGCTAGGATGTCCACCAACAAGGCATTGGATTTTCGGATCGTCACACTGCACTATCTATAAAATAGACACTTTTTTATATTTTTCCTTGGAAAATTTTTTTTGTGTAGTTTAATACTTAATAAATACGTGCACAAAATTTTAAATTGATATTTACTTCCGTTCTTGAGGAAAAAATCTAAAAAAATACATAATTTTTAAGGACTCTTCGAGTAAACCTCCCCTTAACTCAATTAACATTTCTACTCTAGCCCTACTAGATTCAAGTACTCCTAAAAGATATGAAAAAATTGATATTTTTTTGATAAATAGATTCTAAGTGATATAGAAAAGTTGTTTTCTTAAAACAAAAATGTCACTGATGATTAAAAATAATAGGTAGGAAAATGCAAATTTTGAAAATAATTGTTCTTTAAAAGTATCGGATATGTACTACTTTTTTAACATCCTGTTTATATAATTGGATGTAATATTATTCATATTTTAAAAGCAAACAAAGTAATATACAACAATAATACTCGACCGACGCTTCACGTATTTTAAATAAAATGGATAATTGAAGTGACCCAATTGTCTAGGCGAGTGATAAAAATGAAATAGTTTTCATTAACCCCAATATAATGATAGCATCTTGCTTTTTTATATACCAGTACATATTATGTGGAATAATAAATTACTATTTTTTCTTGTTTTTCTTTTAATCCTAGAAAGTACACAGCATTGACGAGAATACATAAACAGTAGCACATATACGCTACTTACTGTTTTGTATAAATATCATATCGCCAACATCAATCATCAATTCATCATCATCATATTTTATTTATTTATTTATTTTTTTTTTTTTTTTTTTGTTAAATATACATAATTACGTTTCACTTGAATTTTTACGATATTTAACGTATATTATGTTACGTTATTCCAAAAACGCTCATTGAACGAAAAAATCGATCATAATGCGTTGTAACTAACTCAAAAAGATCACATGTGAAATTTGCGTTGTGGCTTTCGTAATATTTGCCTATTACATGACGTGGTTATCAACACGAATACACGAAAAAACGTACCATCGACATAACGTACCACCCAACAAAACGTACCACAGAACCGATCGAGACTACCTTCAAAGGGTCTATTAATTACTTTAACAGATTCTGGACTGGTAAAGTATAATATTTTAATATTATATACTACTATAAACTAGGTATATTAAAATGTACATAGTTTTCGTTATCGAAAATTATCGATATTGAAAATAACAATATTTTCAAAATGGGTGATATGAGGAAAGGAAGTGACGATGATTTCGATATACCACACTTGCAAAATTATACCTTTTTATCAAAATTCTTCGATCAAAAAATACGTGTCTCTTAGATTTCAACAAAAAATGACATATTTCAGTATCATCGGAGAGAGACATCAGAGATTGTTTCCTTGTAAAAAGTCGCGGTACTGTTAAACAATGAAACCCTTCACAGATAAATACTTATCCAAGTGATACGTTCTGTTGCGAAAAGTCAAGTGGTACGTTTTGTCGGGACACCATCAAGAAAAGCCATTTAATGCGTTCTACACGTTAGCTAATACAACCACTACATGATGGACAGGTTGCTCCTTGTAAATCAGCGCATCCAATCTTTAAAAGGGAATGAAGTATCATATCCTGCAGATTCCGAAACTACTTTATATACCGAGAAACCGAGTGTCTAATTTGGCGTTTTAACATGGCGACTACACAATATGTGTTACAATATAATACTATGTGTGTGTATACTCAGTAATGCTAAGTTCTGTTTAATTATTTGTTAAGTTTATAACAGAAATGTCACCTATTTGATGTAATTGTCTGTTTGCAATTGTACGAAACAAACATATCCGGTCAATTCACAACATCAGTTACGCCCGTTTCCGTTTCAGATTTAATCAACCATGACCCCTTCGTTCGTACTGTACCTTTGTATAATAATTATATGTATACAATTATACATACATTATTAAGTACATAATCTGTCTATATGTTGTTTCATTGTTATTATGTGTATACTTATTTTTGTGTTTATTTACAAACTACAAACGTACGTACATCATATAATATTCTGCGTTATTAGTTATTTATTACACATAATATGCAGCAAAGATTGTTCATAAAATGTTAGCCGCTATCTACTATATTATTTTATTAACGTAGTTGCTCTGAGATAGTCAGGTACAAAAGTATATCTCAAAAAAATTTCTTTTATCAAAAATTAAATAATGTATTAATATTCTTCAGTGATTATATTTGTATACCATTTGTCTTTTTAATTTCCGAGCACTCATGTTGTAACAATATAAAAACATTGTTACAGTATGTAAAATGATGTTTATAAATTATATTTCAAAAACGGCGCGGCGTGGTGAATAATTTTTATTTCTTATTAAATATTATTTGGGGTGTCTCAAAATTGGGGTGGTAATTTTTTTTTCGGTAAGGGTTCGTATTTTTGGTATTGAATAAATCTATGGTCACAAGCCAAAGTATCTTAAGTCAATTTAAGTAAAAAAACAGATTTCTATTTATTATTGCATACTGTTCATTAGAACATTACGTAATAATGCCAAGTTGACCTACGTTTTACTCAACTTAAATACGAAAAAATTTACAGCAGGAAAACAGTAGTCTAAGTTATTTTTTATAGGCTGGTCAGGGCAGTAGCTCAGTAGGAAGTTCAGACAGTTCGAAGGACCACAGAAAATAGTATAAATAAAAGAAAACACTATAATTGTTTAAAATTATTTTAATGATGAAAATGTTACACATTTATTTTAATTAGTAATGTTTTTTATTTGATTAATTATTGTTTTAATTTATTGTAGTTTGAATAATTTTTTAAATATATAAAAATATTAAATATAAAAATATTTAAAATTTGATACACATAAATATTAATATAAAAAAAGAAGGAAAATTTTAGGAAACTTGTTAACAATCAGACAGTAAACAGACACCCGTTCAGTTGGGTGGTTATTTCAGAACATCTCTCCGCAGACTGTGTCAGATTAGATTTTTTGTGTGTTGCTTTTTTGTGAAGCACACAACCAAGGTCCGTTTGATCGGTTTTTGTAGCGTAAGCAGTAATAAGTCATGCAAGGCATTACGTACGTATAAGACAACTAACAGTTTATATAAATTAATTCTTTGGTAAGAATTTACCATTTCTCCCCGCCAGCGAAAAAGTCAAAAAATTATAAGAATCAGAGACAGAAATTTTCAGTATTCAGATATCAGTTAATTCACAGGCAGAGGACACAGTTTGTGAATTGCACGTTTATAAGTGCCAGATGAAGTTTTGACTAAAGCAGATCGCACTTTATTATCACGCCCAGGATAAACTTCTAAAATTCTCCCTAGTTGCCAAACCTGTGGAGGCAGATTGTCATCTTTGACAAGAACAAGAGTATTTGGCTTCAGATTTTCAGTTTCAGTTTGCCATTTATTTCTTTTTTGAAGTTCAGTTAGGTACATAGTTGACCATTGTTTCCAGAATTGTTGTACAATGTACGTCATATGTTGATACGTTTTTAAACGGTTTACAGAAAGATCAGTTAAGTCAGGTTCAGGAATACTAAACATAGCACGTCCGATCAGAAAGTGGGACGGAGTCAAGACCTGAAAATCATTCACGTCATCAGACATTCCACATAAAGGACGTGAATTCAGAATTGATTCAATCTGAATCAGACAAGTGGACAGTTCCTCGTATGTGAGGTGTGTATTTTTAACAGAACGATGCAAATAATACTTAATTTGCTTAATCAGACTTTCCCAACTTCCTCCCATGTGGGGTGAATTTGGAGTAATAAATTTCCAGTGTATTCCTCTTTGAGCCACAAAGTCATGAATACCTTTCAGATTTTCAGAATTCTTAAAGAATGAGTACAACTCATGCAGTTGTTTGTCAGCACCCTTATAATTTGAGGCATTATCAGAATAAATTGTGTGTGGTAGCCCACGCCGCCCTATGAATCTTTTTAGGGCAGCCAGATAAGATTCAGTTGACAGATCAGTGACAAGTTCAATGTGTACAGCACGAACTTTCATGCACACAAACAGTGCAATATAAGTCTTCACTAATGGAGCTTTCCTCAAGCGTGAAGATTTAATAAATACAGGCCCGGCATAATCTTGGCCAGTAACCTCAAATGGATATCCAGGATTCAGTCTATCAGAGGGTAAATTTCCCATTATTTGTTCAGCGTTTCTCTTTTTGAAACGAATGCAAGTGACACATTTATTTATTATCTTTTTTATTTGATTTTTGCCATTTATTGGCCAGAATAACAAACGAATGTTTGCCAGAACAGTTGCAGCACCTGCATGCAGAAGTTTTTTATGATAACTCTCGAGAATTAGAGTTGTTACATAATTTTCAGAAGGCAGTATCAACGGATGCTGTTGATCAAAAGGCAGTTTTGCATTTTCTAGACGACCTCCAACCCTCAACAAACCTTGTTCATCAAGAAAAGGTGTTAGAGAACGTAATTTACTAGTTTTAAAGGAAGAGTGAGAATAAAACAGATTATTTCTCAGCAGTTGAATTTCTTCATGAAATTCAATGTTTTGGACAGTTTTTACAATGAACAACATTGCATTTTTAAGTTCAGTAACAGTCAGTGGGCCTAATTGCCGATTGTCTTTCAGACGAGCATTGTGGACAAATCTCAGAACATAAGCATACGTTCGTTGAAGCTTATGAAAGTTTGAAAAGTTTTTGAAACTTTCCATTAAGTCGTTTTTTACTATTAACGAACATTTTACAGTTTGCCGTCTTATTTCAGGCAGTTCAGATAAGTAATCAGTCTTATGAGGAATTTTAAAGTCTTCCTCATCAAATTCAGAGGACAGAAAATCAGGACCAGACCACCATGTGTGGATATTTTTTAGTTCAGCAGCATTAGTTCCGCGTGATATATAATCAGCTGGATTATTTTTAGAATTTACATGCAACCATATAAAGTTTTTAGTCAATTCTTGAATTTGACTTACTCGATTGGCAACGAATACTTGCCACCTTGTAGGAGATTCTTTCATCCATGACAAGGCAATTGTAGAGTCAGTAAACAGAAATACCCTTGAAACAGGTAAATTTACAGTATTATGCACTCTATGCATTAATTTTGACAGAAGTAAACAGGCATTTAGTTCCAAGCGAGGTATAGTTACAGTTTTTATTGGACAGATTTTTGATTTTGCAGTCAGTAATTTACAGGAAAAAGCTTCGTTGTTGTATTTAACACGAATATAAATACAGCAGCCATATGCTTTGGAACTAGCATCAGAAAACCCAATCAGTTCAATGGATTTAAATTCAGTTGAGTTGAAACACCACCGAGGTATTTCAAAAACACTGTTCAGTTTCAGATTCTCAATAAATGTAGACCATTTATCCTGAATCTTCAGAGGGACAGTTTCATCCCAATCAGTGTCAGAAAGCCATATTTGTTGCATTATTAACTTTCCAGTAACAATTAATGGACTTATGAATCCTAAAGGGTCAAAAAATGATGCAATACATGCCAGAATTTTTCTTTTTGTGAAGTCAGATTTTTCAGTAAAGTTTTCAGTTTTTAGAATTATTCTGAAAATATCAGTGTTAGGTTCCCAGAGTATACCTAAAGCTTTAATTAAAACATTTTCAGAACTTTTTGACAAAAGTTTATTTTCAGGAATAACGTTAGTCAGTTGTGGATTGTTGATTCCCCACTTATGAAGATACAGTTTGCCACTTTGCAACAGTGAAGTTAATTCAGATATTAACTTTTTAACAGTTTCTAGGTCATTGTGACCGCTCAGAACGTCATCCACATAGAAACTATTAAGTACACATTCAGATCCCAAAGGATATTTATTTTGCTCATCTTGAGCCAGTTTATTCAGAGCCCTTGTAGCTAAGTATGGAGCAGAACTTGTTCCATATGTGACAGTGTTCAGTTTAAGACAGTTCAGTTTTTCATCAGGATTATTACGCCAGAGTACTTTCTGGTACTCCTGATCAGTAGAATGAACTTTAATCATTCTATACATTTGCTTGATATCAGCAGTAAAGGCATATTTATACATTCTAAATCGTAAAATGATATCAAACAGTTCAGGTTGTACTGACGGACCAACCATCAGACAATCATTCAGAGACAGACCAGATGTTGATCTAGCAGAGCCATCAAACACCACACGCACCTTCGTGGTAGTGCTTGCCTCATTCACAACAGAAAAGTGTGGAAGCCAGAAATCTTCCCCAGTACTAAACTTAGCTTTTGTAAAATCAGATTCAGTATATTCTGCATGACCCAGTTCTAAATATTCATACATGAATTTTTTGTATTCAGAATACAATTTTTCATTTTTTATTAATTTCCGTTCCAGATTATAGAATCTACTGAGTGCAACAGAAAAGGATGCCCCTAAACCTTGAGTAGGTTCAATCTTAAAAGGCAATTTTACAGTCAACCGTCCATCTTCAGAACGAGTTGTATTTTTCAGAAAGTGTTCTTCAATCTGCTTTTCCTCAGCAGATGACACTTTTGTTGTTGGAATTGATTCCAACTCCCAGAATTTTGGTATTAATAAATTTACATTGTTATCAATGTTTTCAGATTCAGTTTCAGACAAAAAAATGTTTCGTGTAACAGTATTGCATACCACAACTGGCAATGCAGCAGTTGAATTACATGTAGGTGATTCGCCACCAAAAACATACCCAAAGTGAGTATTTTGTAGTGAAGGAAGACCTTTTCCTAACACTATATGACCAGTCAGTAGTATTTTCATAAATACATCAGTACCTAATAAAAGGTCAATTTCAGAGGGTTCAAAATATTTTGTATCAGCCAAATTACTTTGAATTCCAGCAGGCAGTTTTATTTTTGAACAGTCCACCAATTTTTGGGGTAATTTACAGGTTATTTTTGGTAATACAGCACAGGAAATATCTGAACAGAAATTGTTTACAGCAGACTTAATATGAACATTTGCAACTTCGTTCACATAAGTTAAACCGCTAGAAATACCTTGTACTTCTATACGTTGTTTATCCGTTTTACATTTTAAACGGTTACAGAGTGCCTTTGTCATAAAGTTTGATTCCGATGCACTATCCAGCAGACATCTTACAGAAATGAATTTGTTGTCAGAGTTTTTAACTAAAACCGTAGCAGTAGGCAGAAGCATTTGTTTATTTTTATCACATTTTTCAGACAATACATAAGTAGATAATATCTTAGTTGCATTAGCATTCGAATTTTTATTATTACACAGTAATACATTATGCATTCTATTGCAATTGGAACAGGCATTTGCATGACAGTTTTTTATTAAGTGCAATTTAAAACATTTAAAACAGAGCTTATGCTTTTTCAGTAAATCATACTTTGATTGAATGTCCATTTTTAGAAATTTATCACACTCATTCAAAGCATGAAATTCAGTGTGACAACAAAAACATTTTCTTTCAGATTTTGATTCAGTTTTTCTAACATTTTCAGAAAAATAAGATACCTTTCTAGAAGGTTTTAATTCAGTTTTCCTAAAGGAATGAGGTTTTTCAGTACGTTCAGTTACATTTTCTAATGCATTAGCACGTTTTTCCAGAAAGTCCAACAGATTTTCTACAGTTGGCAATTCAGTGGTCGTATTGTTTTCTAATTCATACGCCCTAAGTGTGCCATAATCTAATTTCTCTTTCAATATATAGCACAATAACAGATTCCAGTCAGAAGGTTTTGCACCTAATGATTGCAGACAGTTAATTTGCTGTTTAATATGAACAACAAATTCTCTCAGTGCTTGAGCAGTACCCTTACTTAAAGATCTATATTCCAAAATAGATTTAATATGTGAATTAATAATAGTCAGTTTTTTATCATATCTGTCAGTCAGTGTTTTAAATGCAATGGCATAATTTTCGTCAGTTGTAGCCAAGTCATTTATCAGTTGTAAAGGTTCTTTACTCAGGCAAGATTTCAAATAAATCAGTTTTTGAACAGGAGTCAACTGTTTAGACTCATGAACAGCACTTCTAAACAGATCAAGAAATGATTGAAAATCTTGATAATTACCACTAAAGGTAGGCAGAGATACAGGAGGTAACCTAATATTTGTTACCGCAGTATTAATTTCAGTTTCAGAATGCTTATTTGCATTTTTAGGTTCAGATTGCGATTTCAGATCCAATTTAATTCTTTGAATGTTCGCAATAGTTGAGAAATACCTATCCTCAATATCAGTTCTATCAGATTCCTGACTCACATCTATTAATTCAATTTTTTCTTGAATGTCTAAGTATTTATTATAAGTGTCATTCAGAACAGTTTCTCTTGCAGTAATTTCATAAGTATCAAGTTTTTCAGTCAGAGATTTCAGTACAGCATTTTCAATGCGAGTCAGAGAACGTTTCAGTATAGTACGTCTTTTCAGTAAAACGTCTATATTTTCAGAATCAGACATTTCAGTCATTTTTCAGTGTGTTAACAAATTTCCTTTTACAATACAAGTAAATATTTAAAAATAAATGAATGAATAACCCAAATACTTTAAAGTGAACAAGAAAATAATTTAAATATTTTAAAGTGAATAAATAAATGATTTAAATGTTTCAAAGTGAATAAGTAATTTATACATATATAAGTACATGTAAAAATATGCCAATATATGCAAATAAGATTATAAAGAAATATAATTTAATTTTATATTTTATATTTTTCTTTTTTTTTTTACGTTTTATTTTAATTATTTTTTGAATAATAATTTAATATAATAAGAAATATAATGTTTATTTATCATTAGATATGAAATTAAAATGAAAAAATATGAAATATAACAGATAAAGTACAGAAAAGAGAAAATCTTATCTTTTTGACAGTTGTGACATTTAACAGCCACGTGTAGCAGAAAACAGAGTTTCAGTGATGTCACCACAACGCACTTTCATTGGTTGGTTGAGAATGACACGTCATCGCACCAAGCTAAGTAGCTGTGACGAGCATAGCACACAGCCAGAGAACAGGAGACCAACATATCAGAGCAGGAATGAGCGGACACACCAAAGCAGGGAGCGAACGCACTTGTGTCGATCTTTGTCAGTTGCACCAATTTTAATATGATGCTTTCTTTCTTCAGCACACTGGTGTGTTGTACTTTCAGTTAACAGCTTAAACACGCAGAAAGACCGTTAAGAAAACGCCCTTGTTTCAACAGTTTTTCAACAAAGAAATATGTATTTTTTACACAATTTTTCAGATAATGTTCAGAGTTTTTCAGTAGCAATTTTAGCTTTTAATTTACACAGTTTTTACAGCTTTTAACAGTTCACAGAATACAGTAAACCAGTTCAGAATCCACAGTTTTGCACTGATTCAGATCACTCGAACACCAAATTGTACAGAAAATTCGATGATCGGGCTCGAAGTGGCCAAAAATGTGTGGTCAGGGCAGTAGCTCAGTAGGAAGTTCAGACAGTTCGAAGGACCACAGAAAATAGTATAAATAAAAGAAAACACTATAATTGTTTAAAATTATTTTAATGATGAAAATGTTACACATTTATTTTAATTAGTAATGTTTTTTATTTGATTAATTATTGTTTTAATTTATTGTAGTTTGAATAATTTTTTAAATATATAAAAATATTAAATATAAAAATATTTAAAATTTGATACACATAAATATTAATATAAAAAAAGAAGGAAAATTTTAGGAAACTTGTTAACAATCAGACAGTAAACAGACACCCGTTCAGTTGGGTGGTTATTTCAGAACATCTCTCCGCAGACTGTGTCAGATTAGATTTTTTGTGTGTTGCTTTTTTGTGAAGCACACAACCAAGGTCCGTTTGATCGGTTTTTGTAGCGTAAGCAGTAATAAGTCATGCAAGGCATTACGTACGTATAAGACAACTAACAGTTTATATAAATTAATTCTTTGGTAAGAATTTACCATAGGCCTTATCAAACGTAAAAACTCGGCTTCTGAAAAATAAAAATTTTAGACTTAAGATACTTTGGCTTGTGACCACAGAAATATCTGGAGAAATTTCGTTAAAATCCTTTGAAAAAATCGTTTTATCGACCAACTACCTTAAATAAAAGTAAGAAATATTTTAAAGACTACTATGCTAAAAATTCTAGCTATACTAACTAGTAAGAAATCTTAATTTAATGCGTGTTTAACACACACTTGGCAAACTTTTTTAAATACCGAAATATGCTGAATTGTTAAACTAAGACACGAGAGCTAAAGCTGTTACACACAGTAACCATCATATTAGCGACAAGCATGATTTTTATTTTCTATTTTATGAAAGTGATTTGCCATTAAAATTTGTTAAAACTGAACAATTAGTCACTAATTTTGATACCGTGTAGGTGTGCGAGCAATCGCTCGTTTAATTATTAAGAAATAATTAACAAAAAAAAAAAAAAATTCCCACAAATTCATTATACCTTTTTACCACACCGTACAGCGTGCTACAGTCGAAGTAAATGACTTTTAAACAACATTCCTAAATGGAAATCTTCTCACATGATCTGACTGACAGCGTTATAAACACAAACAACAATATTTGAAAAACTTGTTTAAGGAATTTTTTGGAGGCGTTCTTGCCGATGTTGGGACACAATGTATAGTTGTTAAAAGATAACCTACCACAGTTCAGATAGTTATACGAGCGATTAACAAACAATGCGAATAATTATGTTTCACGAATTTATATATGAGTTTAATTATTATTGTTTGATTGTCGACCAAATATGAACGTATGCATTTTTTGACCATACTATTGTTATATACTGCTACACCCACATCTGCAATTAATTGCCTCTATTTTCTATTATGTAAATTTGATAAATGTCCACTAACTAATTCAAGGATATTTAAATATCAATCAAATTTAATGTTTGCATTTTTTATTTGATTTAATTTTATGACAATTTGGATTGTAAAAATTTGGTAGTTAAACAAAATAACGCCGAAAGAGCTTGTAATGATTTTCACTAGGGGTGTGCGAATAGTGCTCGAATCGAATCGAATCGAATAGTGCTATTCGATTCAATTTCGAATCGAATAATTCGAGGTTTCGAATAATTCGAAAAATCGAATTATTCGAAAAAAATCGAATTATTCGAAAGAAAACGATAGCTTATAATCAATAAATATTTATTTTAATTTAATGCAAGGATTTTTGTTTCTTTTGTGAGAAATTTTTACTCTTCATTTGGGCCCCCCAACTAATTTTGATATAGGGCCCCTCCAAGGCACGCTACGCCACTGAATTCAGATAAATATCGACGCTTTTTTACGCATTAGAGAAATGTTTAAAAGCAATTCTTTAACTCTGAACTGATTTCTTGCAGCCTAGAACCATTCCCATCATTAACTGGAATAACATTAGGTCGTGTAATATGAAATGTCGTTTTCCGACCATTTAGCTAACCATGTAATGCAGATAAATATCGACACTTTTTTTAGCATTAAAGAAATGTTTAAAAGCAATTCTTTAATTGTGTATATAGAATTTTTGTAGCCCAAAAATTATTTTCGCCATCATCTGGAGTAATACTGGGTCGTGTAATATGAAATGTCGTTTTCCGACCACTTGGTCGAGAATGTAGTTCAGATAAATATAGACACTCGGGGACACGCATAGACAAATGAGACAAATGGCTAGGGTCCGGTTATTTTCAGGGTCCGGTCAAACTGGCTATTTTGAATATTTGAATCAATATTTGATTTTTCGGGGAGAATAGTTTTTCACCACATGTACACAGCCCGAAATGACTGTAGGACCATCACCAAAATCATAATCGTTTCGGAATTATGACTATGAAACGCTAATGAAAAAAAAATGTTTAAATTTTTGCTAAATTATCTCATTACAGTGATTGTTAATTTTATTAGTGTTTAGTGAAATTATCTCTAATTCTTTACTTAACCTAACCTAACCTAACTAATTACGCATATTTGTGGAGCGTTGTTCGCTCTATAAAATACAGTAAAAATAAACATTCACTAATGTCTGATGATAGTAATTAACATACAAATATAACGAACAGTTGAAGTAGAATAGGTTTTTTCCGACAATTATTATTCATTATATTTTTCATATGTACATATAAGCGAACACGGATACAATGTAAATCAAAATACTGAAATTCCTTTCATATAGGCACTACTTCTAGAATTAAACATTTTAATACAAATGTCTCAAAGGAATGAACTTCATGTCTAACTGTCTTTTACATGTTTCCCTTTAGAAAGTTTAGAAATTCAACAGTTCCGTTAATATTACCTAATAAATTAAATTTAGGACTTAAAATATTGTACAACCCAAAGATTCAAACATTTGAAAAGTTACGGATTTCGATTTGAAAAAACTAGGGTGGGAGCGCTGTAAAATTCTGTATAAAAAAAGTGACTATGGAATAATTATTTTAAAAAAAAGGCTGAAAATGAAAAAGGTGACAGTAATGAGTACTGGGGACAATCTAAGTAAGTACACTCATGCTCTACGGACACAGACCATAATACGCTTTGTCTAAGATATTTGCACTGAAAATGATTTTTTTTTGTGTATGCATAAAGTTATGTCTACACGAGTTTAGTACTGATCTTGATCATTAGTAGTTGCTACAAACACGTATAGAATTACGTTTAAACACATTGAAATAGCTTTTAGACGTAATTTCATGCGTGGTTGCAGCGACTACTTACTGATGGTTAGTTCGGGTAATCAAAGCATAAATATTAAATTTGTTTATATATAAGACAAATTCAAAAGCTTAAAAGTCACTGTTAAGTAAATTTGACTCGACTTTTTATAACCATCGCACCTCGATAACAACAGAGTTACATTTTTTATGTGAATATCATATCTGATGTGACCCTGATGTTGTCGAGGAGCAATATAGCTTATATACCCAAATATTTTTTCAAAGAGACAATTTTATGGCATAAAAAACTTACCGGTGAAATGTTATTCATTCTGCTTTCTTGCTTATCTAATTTTTACATTAATTTGTAAGCAGAACAAATTGCCATAATATTTTCTTTAAAAAAAATGTAATGAAAAACGCAATTTAAAAAGTGTAAATATAGCTATTTTTTTTGCATTATATTTACAAATTTACTAACACAAATTCAATTTGTGTTTAATTCTATTTTCAAAACCTAAGGTTCCTTCTTAGTCTTTGTGTGGATCTTATTATTTTTGTAAATAACTTATCTGACGCAACAACCGATATATTTATGTACATAAATTATTGTAGTGCATAATTTTTTGTTTCCCAGTGTATTTAATAATACATTTGTTAATTGGTCAATGACTCTACTGATCACTGCATGTAGTTTCTACTTTATATTTTAAATATTTTAAATTACTGTCGTAATTATTGTAAAATGTACATTCATATGAATTATTAAACTTGATCTTTTCAATAAATTACATTGTGCCACAATATGGACGTTAGTACTGCACACACACAAAAAAAAAAGAAATTAAAAATACAATTGCACAATTCTTACACACGGATGGTACCTACTGATCATTACATAAAACAAATCTGGAATATTTGCATTTCAAATTATAAACTTATTTTGAAATTTAAATAAAACCAGCCAGCACAAAGCATGTGGGTGATTGTGCTGGTGATTATGTGGTGCGTGGTGTTGTGGTTTTGTTTACGTATTGTTTATCCACATATACGTACGGACGAGATTGTGGGTTTTGCTTTTCTTGTCGCATTTTTTTTCCGTCACTTCTTTTGAATTGATAATTAAATTGCACCTACTTGAACCTTGTTCTGTTGCACATGATGAACTTACAGTGCGCGCGGCCTGGCAGTGCTTCAATAATACGAGAGTATCATCTTTTTTTACCTCACGTATGTATGCGTCGGTCAATGAATGTATAGTGTGTAGGGGACATAGATAATGGTACATTGTAAAATGAGTGACACACTTTGTACGTTTTGTTTTATATGGTAGGGCTTCGCCGATAATAAATATTGTAAAAGTCTTCTGCAAAATTTTTTGTTTTATTGGGAAGCAGTAATTGTAAGTTAACTTCTACAATTCCAGCAATTGTAAGTTACTTGCTATGGAGCCGTAGCCTTATTTATTAGCCTTAATTCATGTAAGAATTGGTTGTTACATCTAACAGCCGTTATAAAAAATTATGAATGCAATGAGGAAATTTCGAAGTGCTAAATTTAACTAAAATATAGACTAACACTAATAAATGGATGAAAAAATTGTTGAAACTCTTCAATAAATAACAGAAAATTGAAATATCAAAATTTGCTGCAGAATGGTTGACCTCTAGCTCGTCTGTAACGTCACACATCTACATAACCGAGCACTAAGTGTCTTTGTATACAATATTTTCATTGTATACTAACACTTACTCACAGCTTCGCTCGCGTGGTATTTGAAATTATGACACCAAGTTAATTCCTACGTATAGAATGAAATCACTCAATCAATGAAATCACCGTATTAACCATTATTCAATAGGCTTGCAGTTGTTTTATGAATAATATATCATCTATCAAGCTTTAACTTCATTGCGTAGTAACGTGTAAGTAAACAAAGCAATTTATATTTTATTTAGATCGTTTCCATAGATACATATACGAACATTTAATGAAATGAGAGATAAATTAAAAATGATATTCTTTTAATTTAAAGTTTATATTCAATTTTATTTAAATCAAAAAGAAGAAAAGTCGTCGAAAAAGTATAGTATTCTATTCGCTTGCAATGGCTATTACTCACTCAGATGAATTACGACACTTGCCTCGTAAACTCGGCTTGTGTCGCAATTTCATCTTCGTGAGTAATAGCTATTACCACCAGCTCATTGAATAATATACTATTATTTACAATTAGATTGGGCTCTTATTATTCCATTAGTATTTGAATATTTGTTTAGAAATTGACGTATACAAACATTGGAATATTCTTCAAAACTAATCCGAATATGGCTCACAGATGTCGGTATACATTGTCTACATATATCTCCGATTAAATAAAATGTCGTATGATAATGTAATTATGTAAAAGGGTTTCTTGTTGTAAATATTTTGATAATTTGAAGTGCAAGTCATTGTGTTTGTACATAATGCGCGATACAAACACAAACGTTGATTAGAAATACCTACAATAATTTACATCAGTTTTAATTGAGTCACTGGCACACTACAGTAGTTGATAAGATCGTATGAATCGTATGTATGTGAAGAGAACAATGACTTAATGCAACATCTTATTTAATTTGGTTAATTGAATGCACGTGTAGTGTTATCTTAAAGCAGTGTGTTTGTTAATTTATTGTTATGTACTGTATAATATGGTGTTAATACAAATATTATGTGTATGTTTTCTAGGTGCTAAAATGATTAACTTGTCAAGTTCTATTAGGCTATTACCATTTGAGTATAAGTATTTTAAAATTCAAAATTTTTTCGAATATTATAAAAAAAAATACTTTAAATATAGGTAGATAGTATCACTGTAACATAAGACTATTAAAAAGATAAATAAATAAATAAAAATAATAATAATAATAAGCAACCGCCAAAAATTTTGAAAATTTTTGTCTTTTTCCATAATAGGAGGCTGTATATCAATCAATAATGCCTTTACAATAACTAAAAAATAGCATTCTAAAGCTTAAACCTAAAGCTTAAATGTCTATTCAATAATCATCGGGGGAAAAAAATTGAATTTTTTTAATTTTGTGAATCTAAGCAACAAAATTTCAACTATTTGACAAACTACATCCATTTACCAAATACCCCCATTTATGGGAACAATGCGGAAAATGTTTTTATGAAAAGTAGTACATAGGATCGGATTTACCCTGGGCACCGTGAAAAATACCGCCCCTGGAAAAAAATCACATCAAACGTTTCTTTTTTATACCTTTTTAAATTTTTCCAAACGTTTAGTTAAGTTTGTTGTAATTAGTACAACATCAAAAAGTAAAGGGTTTAAGAGACTTAAAATGTTCTCTTGGACCGTCGGTCCATTTTTGGATGAAATAGAGCCTCTTAACAAAGACAGAAAATTTGAAAAATTTTTACGTTCTTTTAATTTTTTAATGATTATGTTTGTAGTAATAGAGTAACGTCAAAGTACCTACTTAAATTAAGTTCCTACTTTATATTATATCAAGTATTCACATTATTAATGAGTAATGACTAATTTGTTTTGACCAATATTAAAATTTTTTAAAAGTATCCCACATTTCTTCATCATAATTTGTCACTTTTTCCATGGAGTTAGTCCATTTGTCTTGTAAACCATTCATTTATTCGCCATAACGGAACCGGGTTAAATTCATACAATAATTTTTTTTCCTTGTGTGAAATGTTTTTATAAATAAAAATTTATTCTTGAGACCACACTCGTACCTACTTCAAAACTACTATGTACCTACATAAGTCATCAAGATATCTATACCCGCCGCACATTTAGATTGTCACTTATGCAAATTGATTACGTTGACACTTCATAAAACAATGGCATAGGTAATAAATCTTCCTATAAGGAAATAAAAGCATTACATTACGGCGCGGCCCGACACAAAACTGTTATATGTATACTTTAACAAGCACGACTTGGCAGTGGATTAACCACAGAACAAATAGAACGAATATAACTGAATATAACTATCTCTTTTCTGCAATCACTTATGTGCAAGTATATGCTTTTTACAGAACTATGTTGTCATTGACTTACAAGCTACCAATGGGTGTGTTTCAATTGTTGTCATATTGTTGGTGTTGTGTTACCGTGTATACGTACATCTATGTAGCGCATACATATTATATATTTTTTTAACATATGCGTATACAAGACACACATACACATAACCATTTAGCGCACTACCACACACAACTCCGCGTGCACATATATAACGTAGTGGTGGTGGATCTTTTATCCTTTAGCGTTACACTGATCTCAGTAGTATAGAAATATTACCGCTCGTTCTGTGTTATTCTGTGGGATTAACAATGAAATTTTAAAAATTCTGATTGGCGGCAAGTAATAAAGGAAAACGAATATGACAATATAAGGTAAATTCATCTTTGTCTGGTTGATCCAATTTCAAAAGTGAGATTTCCATAAGGCCAAAAGCATATTTTGGTAATATTTAAAGTTAAAATTAACTTAAAAGGCTGTCAAAAAAATGTATGAGCCTACAAATCTTTTTTAATCCTTGATTTTGCACTCATCTAGTACTTATCTGTGAGGAAAATAAAAAATGATGAGTGACATGGTTGGGTGATAAATAACATAGGCTGACTCTTAAGGAGTCTCCACATTCTCGCGGAGGTTGGACGAGGTTCCTCGCTGAGGTTGGCTCAGCCATATGAATAGCATTAAAACACTAACCGCGAGACACAACGAAATGGCCCTCTACATCAATAGCACTAGTAATCATGATTTTTTTGACAATTTTCTTAAATTATATATTAATCAACTCGTATAAAAACTTTAAGAACGGTGTTTGACTATTCATTTATTTTTTTTTCAGTGTAAAACTGACTTGTAAAATTTTATTGTCCTTACTGTCAACCCGAACTTGTTAAAATATAGAAGTACCTACATACATAATATTATGTATGTTCATACATAAATATCATATCATACATATAGTATTTACATACTAGACACATCATAATAGTACATACCACGCAAAATACACCCACGCATGGCTCAAAATTTATTTATACATATTTGAAAGATTTAGACAGATAAAGATAATCATACATATATAAGTAGTGCGGCTAATTATTATGAAATTAAACAGATAACACTTAAAAACATAAATTCTGCTTATTATTTGAAATGTGTCTACGTAATTATTGTAATCACTAATCACAAAAATTATTTAATATTCCTGGAGGTGTTTTATTTGCAAAAAGGAATCAGTTGTGTGTGCAATACAATACTGAAAAGAAAGATCCGAAAAAAATGTTCGTTTTTGATACGCCTTAGTGTCAAAAATATTTAGTACTTATGACGTGAGTGACATCTCATAAACTAAAAATTTTAGAGAGGAAATAATAAAAAATGTTATCAACGTAAGGTTGACCGGGGTAATTGTGAATGGATTTTTATGAATTGAGATAAAAGCGTTGTTTTAAGTATTTTTTATTTTATATATCACATTATGGTTGATTTATTTTTAATTCTACATTATTCAGGATGCACCACACAAATTTTGAGCAAATTCGTATGAAAAACAAAAATTTTATAAGCCATTCACATTTCCCCGGCGCGGTTTCGCAAATCTTATGAATTTCGGGGTAAATGTGAATGCCATCAGAAAAATTATTTAGAATGGATTACAAGAGGAGTGAGGTACATCAGAGTAAGGACCAACTCAATTTCTTCATATTTACCCCACTTTCAAATTTTTCATCATATTTTAGCGGTCACAATTTCTCTTTGTTTAATGCAAGTTACGCATACCTCAAATTTGTACAAAAAATCAAGGTTAAATAAAAATAACAAAAATTGTAAGAACAAATTTGTTACAAGCTAAAAATGATATTTTGTCATTTTATCAAATAAAAAATCAAAAAATTACATGATTTTCACACAAAAACAAGGAAAATAAGACTTTTTCAAGGAAATACATTCAGTTTACATGAACAAAAAACAATCTATTTTTTTTTTTGTGTTGTTTGTACAACGGAAACTTGTACAATAATCATTAACATTTTCAACTCTGAAAAGGACACTATTGAAATTTTTGACCGGATGGCGGCATTTGTGAATGACGTTCACAATTACCCCGGAATTTTAAAATCATGGGGTAATTGTGAATTGGTAATAAATTGTCCAATTTCTTTAGCAGTTAATAAGGAACCCCCTCAGGCTTTAGACCACTTCTTTAGAAGTACCTTTATCCATTTCTTACCTTTTAAAAAAAAGAAAATGTATTTGAAAAAAATTTTTTTTTGAGGATTGGTCGAAGTAAGATACACAAAATTTTGCAAGGGTTTTTTCAAAATAAAAAAAGATACTAATACTTAGACAATTGTTATGAAATTTTAATAGCATATTAAGAAAGGACAGAAAAACATACTAAGATTTGATTTTTAACAAAATTAATGTTATTTTAGAAATTATAGGCGCCGTTCACAATTGCCCAAATTCACATTTACCCTGGTCAACCCTGTCACAAACAGTTTATGAATTATTTCCCAATCAATTTGTATTTGAAAAAACACGTTTTTCAAGATGGGCATAAAAGTTAATTGCGAAAAATTCTGAATCACACCGACTGAGATGGCTTCAAAACTTTAACTGCTATCACGATAGGTGAAAGTACTTTTTCGAAAAATATCGTTTAGGCAAGAAAGAATCACATATAACCAGATCTTATTAAGTTGGTCAAATAAGTAATGTGTATGATATGTATGATATTTTTGAAAAATTGTTAATTGCTTGTAGCGAGACTACATTAAAGCAAAACCTGTTGTATAACACGGTGCGCTCTTTCACGTTTGAAGAAAAGAATTTATACACTTAATTTAATTAAGTGTTCAAAAACTAAACCGGGTAGGTACCTGTATAATTAATAAAAACTTGTATATGTAACTTATTGCAGCCGTATAAGTAGATTCTTTAAAATACAGTAGACGAAGTCATATTCAATTTATTTAAATTTACCGCAATTGTTAGTGACAATAGTATAGATCAAATCAATTAAAAATGATCTAACGTCATTAACAAATGTAGCAAAATTAGACGTACAACTGTTAGTTTTATTTTAAAAACCTAACAACTACTAAATACGTCTTAGCTTAATAGAATCTAACTAAAATCAAGATGCAAACATACCTAATCACAAAGTGTGAGCAACAAATTAAAAATTTTATTTTTAAATCAGAACAAAAATTGTTGACTAACTAAAAAGCTTCGCCGATGAACTTTGCCAGTTTACGATCGTTGACGCTGTAAAAGGTCAAGTGAAACCTGACTAATTGGGACACTACGTTGCACCACGTCAACAATTCCGTATAGTAAAGCGTACACCAATAAGGTATACAAACATAACTCGCTCTCTGTTTACTTATTATCAGTACCGAAGCGATTCGACGTTATCTATAATACATTACGTATTGTACAGCCGACCTGTGGTCGCTGTCGAACCTTCGCATCTATTTGCATGGACAGAAAGCGAGCTACAGTTGTTTATACGGTGGTGTATTAGTTGCCAACAGTATATCAGTTGGTCATTTCGTCATAATTCTTCATGAGCCTTAACGTGTTAATATCTCATAAATATCTATAATTAGGAAAAACTTGCTAATTCACCAAAAATATTAACAGGTGTAATATAAATTTTGTTACGTGATAACTTTCATTAGATATAATCTGTTGTTAATTTGATTAAGTTTTGTTCCTTTTTACAATTATTTTTTTTTACAATTTAAAAAAAATGGATACCGATAATGCTTGTACCTATTATCGTAAATGAATCTGAGAACTGGTTACAAATATGATAATAAATGGCAGTATTAAAGATCGATAGATCCGACACTGATAGCTCTGGGCAAATGTTGACACACTGGCATCCTTTATTAATACAAACTAATCATTATTTATCTATATTTATACATACATTTAATGTGTTTCATATCAGCTTATAAAGTCGATATTACACTGTATTAATTAAAACTATTATTCGAGTCTATTGTAGAATCTTGAAGGATTAGTTCATCAGTCAACATTAATCAGCAACATCAAGTATCATCAATACGTAAACCCCCGCAAATTGTTACATCTTCCACAGAATGTTACATCTTCCGCAAATTGTTACAATAAGAGTCACAGAAACTGCGTTGCCCTGCCTGCGTTAACTGCGTCTCAATGTGCGCCCGACCACACGTGCTTTCCTGCTCTGCGTTTACTGCGTGACGCAGCTCAATGTGCGCCTGGCCTTTATCCTTTATTTATATCTAAGACTTAAACCATTCTATGTTTCCTACTTTGACGTCTAGATGTCACTCTATGTATGTTATATTCACGTGTGTTTCTCTAAACATTCCGAACTATTGATGCTAATGAATTCCTATATGGGAGCTTATATTTTATAAAAGAAAAACATTAATAATTAAAAATTTTGGGTTGTATTTCTTTAAAAACATATTCACTGGATTAAAAAAACTTGGTTTCATGCTTATTAAGAAAAAAAAAAATGGGTGTTTAATTTATCTATTAATTTTTATAAGCCAGTTTAATGACACACCTAAAAATAGTGTTCCGGTATAGGGAATTTTACGTTATTGTATTAAATAATTTTTATTTAAAGTCTGAATTTCACAGCTTAAAGAAATTTTCACTGAAACCAACTGTACAATGTTTAACCACAAATTCGTTCGCTCATTCATTGATGAAAACACAGAAATTACCAACCGTTTGTACGTGTATATTCTATCGTAAAATTCGGTAATTTTTAATTAAACTACAAACGTATCTATAAGTAATTTTTAAAAATAAATTCAAAAAATCAAAAAATAAAATACACCTACATTTCTATCTATTTTAAAGTTAAAACTACCAAAGATTAAAGAAAAAAGTGTTGAAAAGTTTGAGAAAACTTTATCTAAACATGTAAAATATACATTAGGAAGATCAAAGATGACAACTTGAAGGAAATGTGTGGTATTATACAGTCTTTAGTTAGAGAGTCACATCATGTCTATACTTTTCTATTTGTATGATAGTAAGTTGTGGACTAACGTGGACACACTGACATGAAATCAACTTGCATATTATGTTCCTTCCAAGTAAAATGATGAATCAAAACGAGTCTGTTGATAAATAATTAATTGATTTTTAAATGAACAGTCGCGTCAATGGACATACAACATATACAAGACTCGTTTGATTTAATGCCGTTTATGTGAAAAAAAGAAAATGTAAACGCCTTCTTGTAAACTTTCTTCAATAAATAAAATATCTACACCTGGCTTGTTCATTCTGGGCTACACATATAAAAGTATTTGATAAAGTTGTTTTAATTTGGCGACACAACAAATAAATCTGATTAGTGATTAGAATTTTTTTAGTTTCAAAATCAAATTAAAAAAAAAATATCTTGCACTAAAGTAAGTAACATTACAAACAGACAAATCATTATATGTGTATTAGTGACGTCGGGCCAAGAAGCAATTAGTCGATTAATCGACTAAAATTGTTTTTCAGATAAAATTAGTCATTAGTCGAAAATATCAAGCACAAAGTAATCGACTAAATTTTTAGTCGAATTCATGAATATGGTAACCTATGTAACTCTTTTAAAAACGAGGTTTTCTTTTGAATTTAAATACGGACTTTCAATATTTTTGTTTTAAGAAAAAGAAAGATATGAAATATCACAATAAATTAATCACATAAAAGTAAAAAATCATACTAATTGATAACTTTTCAGTTTCCGTTTTTTGAAGTCCAATAAATAATACAGAAAAATTGTTAAATTAGTCGTTTTTAGTCATTTAAAACAAAAATTAATCATTTTAGTTGAAATATATTGAATAAAATACAATAAGTATGGGAAATGCAGGAACAAAAACTTTATTATTTAACTTTCAATATTCAATGAACAAAAACTAAAAAATTGAATAATTTCAACATAACCACGGCTAACTTGTAACAGCTGCTATTCAAACATTAAATAAATTACTCTAAAAATATTTTCTATATAATAAATTAATAGTATATCTATGAATGTAAAGTTTTCCATAACATGAATATTATTTAACAGTTTTAATCATTTAATCGAAGGTAAAATAGTCGACCAAAATATGCCTAATGTAAACAAAATTAGTCGACTAAACCGACTAATCGATTAATCATCCGACATCACTAATGTGTATTAAGAACGGAGTCTCTGTCTGCACCCAAAATCTGGACCAAGATTTTTCTTAGCTAAATTTTTAGAGGACAAAAATGACAATTTTTCAGATTATTTGGAGTCTATTTGTCTATTTGTTTACCTTTTGTATAAAAATGCTGTTAGATATTTTAAAAAAAGTATTAAAATTATTTATAAAAATCCTTAGAAACGCTCAAGATCCTCAAAAATACAAAAATATCCTATACGTACAATGACCATAAAAGAGCATTATCGCATACAAGTATATGAAAAGTGCCTAATCATCATATATGACCCATTTTGATAAAAAATGACTACTTTAGACTAGAAACGGTAAAAATTAGGTCGATTGCCCGCACTGGTGATAAAATACAGGGAGGAGAAATTTTTTCGACTTTCCTTGTTTTTTCACACAGGGATAGTGATACTCTTTGAAATAATGATGTCGGATGATTAATCGATTAATCATCGATTTAATCAACTAATTTTGTTCACATTTAGTCATTTTTTTAGTCGCCTGTTTTACCCTCGACTAAATGACTAAAATGATTACTTTGTTTTAAAAAATGAATAAAAACAATTAATTTAATGAAAAAAATATTAAAAGTCGATAATTAAATTCAAAAGGAAACATCGTATTTTGAAAGAATTATATAGGTTAACATATTCATGAAATCGATTAAAAATTAATCAATTAAGTCGACTGTTTTATGCTCGGTATTTTCGACTAATGATTAATTTTGTCTGAATCAACTAACTCTACATCACTAATATTGTAGAGTAGAAGGTGCTAAAAATAACGAAATACGAATAATGTAGAACCATAACGAAACATGATTTTCAACATTTGCTTCAAAAGGAGACTGTAACCTACGAGAAGACATAACAATGATATTAATTTTCATAAAATTCTCACAGGAAATGACATATGACATATTATGCTTTTGGATGTGAACAATCTCTTACATTTTATTATTTTGTGAAAGCTATATTTCGCTTTGTTTTTAAAGACAAACAAACAGACCAATTATCATGCCCAAAATGTTGACCGTAAAGTTCAAGGTTAATAAGAGAATCAGACAGTGAAATGCATAATATTAAAGCAACAGTAGAGAAGGTACACCGGAACCATATCAAACCGGTATCATTATTACATGATAATATTATAAACGATATCGACGTTTGCAAAATATGTATATAATTAATTTAATAACATGCATTTGACTATAATAATTATGCTAATATCATTGTTGCCAATAAATCACAAAATTTCACTAAACAAACAGTGAACGTTCAAAGGTCAAATATTGAGAAAAGTGATGGGCAAAAATACAATTTTTTTCGTTAATAATACATTAAAAAAATTATTAAATTTTGTTAAAAAAATGTATAAAATTTAATTTTAACTGAAATGTTATTTATTTTGCACGAATAAATCACCAAATGAAATTAAACTGTGCTATATGCATTCGTTGTAACTTTCTCCAAACTTTCATAAAAGACAATTTTTGCTATTAAAACATTCCACACTTAACATATATATATATAGGTAATCAATATGTCAAAATTGATTTATTAAAAATCATTTATTTTTAAAATGACTAATAAATGTATTGGATTGTAATGATCTTAACGTAATTTTAATAAGATTATATACTATATTACTGAGCTATATGGCCGTATCTCAATTTCTGGAGAGAAGTTTGAAGAAAAACAAAAATTATATTCGGATTTACCTCTGTGGAGACCCCGGAGCACTTCTAATGTGATGACCCCTGAATACTTCACAAGTAGAGGCCACCTTGGAGAATTTCCAAAAAATAGCGTTTGCCAGCAAAAAAAAAAAAAAAAAACAACGAGGCCCCTATTGTGTAGTCAAGTGCCCTTATGTAAATCCAGCTCAGGTTACATACTCTCGGTAATTTTTCAAAATTGAAGTAGGTACTTTCGGAGCATTTAAAATTTTTCCCGTTAGATGTGGTTATTATTTAAAATTGTTCGATATTTTCTCCAACAGGAATTTAATTTAAAAATATACTCCATTAAAACTAATATCAATAAGATAATTCTGTGGTCACAAGCCAAAGTATCTTAAGTCAATTTAAGTAAAAAAAAAAAAAAAGATTTCTATTTATTATTGCATACTATTCATTAGAACATTACGTAATAATGCTAAGTTGACCTACGTTTTACTCAAATAGGAAAAAATTTACAGCAGGAAAACAGTAGGTTATTTTTTATAGACCCTATCAAACGTAAAAACTTGGCTTCTGCAAAATAAAAACTTTAGACTTAAGATACTTTGGTTTGCGGCCACAGAATTTTTTGGTTTACTAAACTAGGATCTGGCTTCTTGATTTTATCTAACATTCTTTGATAGAACATCTTTTGATATTCTATTTATCTAACTTGATTTTAGTCGAATTGAATATTTATTTGAGCTTACTCGATATAGTTACTTGAATAAATAGCTTACTCGATATAGTTACTTGAGTAAATAGGTATATCAAATTGTTGATAAATTTAACAGACTTCAAAAAAGAGAAAATTAATATTTTAGATATCGCCCAATTACCTCTGACTGGCAGTACATGATATTTCTTTTAAAAGCATTTTCTTTTTTGTGGCGGTAGAAATATCATTTTAAATTGCCGTAATTACGTGACAATTAAAATAACAAAAAGTAATTATATTCCATAAATTAAAGTTCAACAAATATATATTCTTTAAATGTAGACTGAAGAAGTTTATGTGTAGCTAATATGTTTATTATTTATTGCAATTTATGTAAATGAAGTCAATGTAATGTAATGTTATAAATATATCATTAAAACAATACTTAAAAAAGCGTTGGCGTTCGCAAACATTTACCGGTTTTGGAAACCACAAGGCTGTATTTTATAATTTATATACTTACATATACATCTAGGCCTCGACAGACTGTAATTACTTCTTGATGTACATAATGTTATGTACGTTTTTGAATATTCATACATATTTTTGAATTTATGATCAATACTTATACATGCGAGTACTCCATAATTACAAAGTTTGAAGCTTGGCAGGGTCGTCATTTCGAAAATTAACCTAGTGAGTCGCACAAGAGAACGTCACTCGAAAAGGAGACAATTTTGTAAGGTAAATGACCTTCTGACGGGTCACTACACTCTCAAAAGACAATTTCAAATATTAAACTTATGCGCAAATTCAACCTGTAGGAATTCTAGGAGAGAGGCAGAATCATCACGTGACAGTTTGATGTAGCGGACATTGTTCTGGCTAAGGGCATTTTCATCCCCAACATTTAGGGAACAGTCACTTGTATTCAGAACTTATCAACACGATCGAAATAAAATCCCTGCTATCATTTATTAAAGAACTGGATTTCAACAGAATTTCCTGCTGCATGTAAGGGTAAAACTAGTTATTACAAGTTTTATGGCTAGAGGATATAACATAATTAAAAACGTTTCGAATTTCGAGTAATGTTATAAGATTATTGAACTAGTAAAAATCCATAGTTATGACATGTTCCAAAAAGGAACGAAGGGTGCATAGAAGTAGGGTAACTTCAAAAATGTAAACTTTACCGCATCGATGCAGCATCATGACTTTTCTGATGCGTCTAATACTACATGATGCGCTGCTGATGCTCTCTTGAAATTTGATGCACATTAGATGTTTTTGAACGGGATATTGGCATCATTTAGCCTCTGATATGGCTACAGATAGACTATAGATAATATACCAATACAGTCCTTGTATAGGTATATTATCTTTGAATTTCAACTTGAACTTACTTGAAATTGAAAATATTGAAATTATTTGAATAAAAAATATTACATACCTATTTTGAGTGCAAGATGTATTCCATTAGTTCAAACAATTTTAATCAAAGCTAAATCTTTTTCAACAATATGTTTTTCGGAATTATTCCTGTTGGTGTTAATACCTACATAATATGACAAGTAGTTATAATTCTACATCATACACATGACATGCATCTTGGACACGCATTACCAAATTTCTTGATGCATTGTTTTAACGCATCAAATGGAAAAATGAACTTTTGATTTTTCGTTGTGATGTGTCTGATGCGTTTTTGAACTTTTGACTCTGCCTCATGCAAGCAGTGATGCATTTTTGAAGTTAGCCGTAATGTAAGTATAAGTTCAAAGTTTAATTAACTGGAAGCATAACATAAACATAAAACACCAACCAAGCATGCGTATGCAATCTATATTGTAACATGAAATAAATTTATATTTTAAAAATTTGTATCTATAATGTCATCGTTGAATGTTAAAGTATGAATTCAAGTTCAAATTCATTAAATCATCTACAATTAATTAATAAACGTCAATAAATATACCCAATTAGTTTTGTTTTATGCAAAATAAATTTTATATCTAGAAATATTCATAAAAATTTCTTAATAATACTAAGATTGGTAGTTTTTCTATATATGTTAACCCACTTTCACTGTGTTTATGGAATTCTGCATATGCATTTTATGTATATAGGCATTTAGTTTAAAAAAAAAGATGTTTATTAAACTTAATACTGCAAAATCGTCATCGATTTGTGACATAAAAATCTGCAAATTTTTCTATACATTTACACAATAAACTCGAAAATGAAAATTTTTGAGTTATATATCACTCTTTCTTTGTATCGGCGATATATAAATGAAGAGTTTGCGGTTACCTTAGTTACAAATTATTTACCTATCAAAAAGCAAGTTTAATAAAATTTACGTCAAAATTCCCAGTACTACATTTTAAATGACGTAAACTAACACAAAATCTGATTGACGCAACATACCAACAGTTTTTGATGACCGAAGGTATTTTCTTAGCGAAAGTTATCTCCCCTTAATTATTTCACCAGGTTTTTTTTTAAGGTATTGAACCACATTTAAGCTATAAATTTCCATTTGAAACTGTTAGATTGTGTGACTGTACTGAATGTAAGTGCCAGTCATGTCCACGGCAAATAGATGCAACATTTTCTTTTGAGAATGTGATACCCTGTAAATGTACTGAATGCAAATGTACAGCGTGCCCGGGAAAACTGAAAAGAAAATACCCGCTCGAAGAGGGGAATATATGCTACTGTATTGAATGCAAGTGTGATTCATGTCCTCGAGAAAAACATTTTAAATGATCAAGAAACATTTTTAGAATGTATGCTGTGACGTAAATTAAAGATAATTGGAATAATGATTCCTAATTATTTTTTTAACTAAAATTTAGCCCTTCAAAAAGTTTTCAAATAACATACGAGTAAAATTATAGGCTAACGACTTATAAAAAGATGCTTAGAAATTGAAAAAGTGACCAGGAACCTTCTAGTGACTGTTTTTTTAATAATTCAGAATTTAAATTGAATTTATAAAAAAAAAAAAAAACTATTTTTTTTAAACACCAGCGTCTAAAAATTGCTTAAGGCCGCTATTAGACTGTCATAGATATATGTCAAAGTTTTTTTTAATCAAAGAAATATTATAGTGTAATAAGTCAACTATTATAATATAAATTTCTGTAACCATAGTTAAAGATACTTCTTAATATTTGATCATAGATTTGATCAAAGATCTTTGACATATATCTATGACAATGTAATAGCGGCCTAATACAAATAAGTTAGCAAGTATTCTCATAAATATTTAAGTCCTACGTATTCATTCTAAAATATATTGTCAATAACTTTTCTCTCTCTCTAAAGAAATGTTAAATTCATTTTTTTCTATATCAATAGTGTTTATTGAATATTAGCGATACCAATTTTATGTACTTACTTGATATTTTCAATAATCCTACTCTTCATTGTGACACCGGCATTTGCTATTTTCGTGGTCACTTTTTGTTAAAAATTTGGGTTAAGTCACTAGTCTATTAACTCTATTAATGATTATGTTAATTAAGATATGAACAAATTGTCTTATAGCCATGGAAATGGATTAATATAGTAATTTGAATAACGTCACTAGTATTTTCAAAATTTAAATTCGCAGTACTAAAAAACAAAAACAAAATGTCCACCTGTACTACACCTATGCGTAAGTAAATCCCTACTCCTATATTTCTGAAATCAATCTTTGACTAAATGATGTATTTAAATATGTAGAAGTATGCACGTGTGGGCCATGCCTGTGTGAAAAATGCCCTTATTGCACATGCTGCCCCGCCTGTGACTGTGACGACTGTAGTTTCAAAATAGGGGATAAACCCAAAGAAGAAGCCGAAACTAAAGCATCGGGTACGGGAAACTTGCGAGTCGAAAATGATAAAATTAAAGAAACAGTGGCAAGTGAAACATCGGGTAGAAGCTCGCGAAAAGAAGCTAACAAAAAAGAAGCCGAGACTAAAGCATCGGGTACGGGAAATTTGCAAGTCGAAAGTGAAACATCAGGTAGAAGCTTAAAAGAAGAAGTAAAGTCTGAAGCACCAGGTTTGACTGAAGTATCAGGTATAAGCATGGCAAAGGAAAATGGAAAAATCAAAGAACAAGTAGAGATTCTAGATTCAGGTAGAAGGAGCCTGGGAACAGAAAATGCTACCACCAAAGATTTTTCTTTTGAGAATGTGGAACCGTGCTCATGCACAACGTGCGACTGTGCATCATGTCCGTACACTAAAACAAACAAAAGGTCTGAATTGACAGAAGTCACAGAGCCAGAAATTACAAAGGACACAGAGATCGGGGTTACAGAAGTCCCACGGGCAAACTCAAAGGAAAACGGTGAAAGAAAAAAGAAAAGTTGCAGATGCAGGAATTGCACTTGTACTAAAAAATCAAAAAAGACCTCATCCGAAAAATCGAATTAGGGAAAAAAACGAAAACTCGAAAATCCGAAAAAAAAAACGAAATCTAAATAAGGAAAAAATAATACAATAAAACAATGATAAGTAAAAATTAAAAATAGTAAAATTTATAAATAAAATTTTTTTATTAAACTTCTATTTGCTTGTTGAAAAAATTTAATACTGTTAGCTAATTACTTTCTCTAAACCTAATTTTTGTGGAAACTCACAAATTAATATAAGTTTTAAATTTCGCAATTTAAGTAAATTTCATGTGTTTTGCATTCACCTTATTTTGTTAAAAAATGTACCTATCAAAATTTGTAATAAAATAATAATTTATGTTACAGAATCGGTAATAAAATTAGCCAGGAAAATTTATGCTAAAGGTTAAATACAAGTAATGTCACCACTTTCAACTATCCAAAAGAAAAAAAAATTATAAGTATATTTTTAGGATTTTTTAAGAGAATGGTTAAGCGCTAACACACTAAATAATGAGGTTTACACACACAGAGGCTTAGAGTTACTTTAGTTAAAATCTTAAGTGAGCTTGATTTTAAAACGTTCCTTAGCCAAAAAATAGTTTGAAGAGTGGAGCAAAACATTACAAATAACTTATTTTGTATAAAATTTATATAGACTTTTGGAATATCTGACCTAAAAGTAAATTTTGGGGTCAAAATAAATTTTTCTTAAAATTATATTCAAAAAAAATTAGATGATAAAAACAGATGCTTTTTAATTAACGTTCGTCGGTTAAGAACCACAGGCGAACGGTGTTCTGGCACCAGTGCACTCCCGCATACAGTGAGTTCCCACAGTAAGCAAATCTCCCTCCGTATATTTACGATGCAAAGTACTCAACTGATAATTAAAATACCTCTGTCGCAGCATCCTGCACAACATAGCGAATTTCCATTTATAAAAATCCGTTTTTCTGTGATTTTTCACCCTTTTAAGTGATTTTTCCTCCTCTTTCTAATGGTGTAAATAAATGTCGCAAAAATTTTGTGACTTGAGAAAATTTTGGAACTGTTATAAATATAAATATATATAAATTTTAGTGAATATTATTTTCGGTTTCTAGGGACCGCAAAATAAATTTATATTATAGTCCCGGAAGGTTTCTTTCGGAGCTCTAAAAAATAGGACTTTCTTCGGTACCCTAAGAAAAAGGCATATTATAACATACAAACATAATATATACATATGTATGTGACTATACAAGCCATTATACAAACTATTATCGTGTTATGTACAGCATACATATTCTATTCCTTTACGTACACAGTAAAAAACATTTGTGTTTGCGTACAAAAAAACCAGTGGTTAAAATCTTTGTGTTAAATAAGTAACAAAACCCTGTGTTAATGTAACATTTCGTGTTTGTGTTAAATTAAAATATTAACACAAACTTCGATTTAACAGAATAAAAGTATTAACCTGTTTTTAACAACAAAGAACTGACACAAGATTTGTGTAGAACAAAAAAATGTTATAAATGATATGTTATAGAAATGTTATAGAATCTAGAAATGTTATAGAATCTATATGTACCCAAATGTATATATAATAAAAAACATGAGAGTAGTTCTTATTATTAAACAAAACCGAAACATTATAAGTTTTTTCAGTTATTGACGAATATAGTTTTATTAAACGTTTAAACATGAACAATTTCCTTACATTTTGAGTTTATTTTGTTACAGATTCAGTTATAAAATAACCTTAAAATGTAAAAAAATTGTTTCATTTTTAAACGTTTAATAAAACTATATTCGTTAATAACTGAAAAAACTTACAATTTTTCGGTTTTGTTTAATAATAAAAACTACCCTCATCTTTTTTATTATATATATGTTGGTATATATACATGGAAACAAATAAGAATTTTTTCAATGGACTGACTTACTTTGCGTTCTTTCAATCTCATTTATAATAATATTTGAACAAAATCGTTATAATTTTTGACGATTTTCAAATATCTTAAGTGGAAGTAAAATATTGAATATAAAAGTTTAACAACTAACTCTGATAAATCTAAAAAATTAACACAAAATGTATGTCTTCTTGCTCCTCTTCTTTGTTAAATTATTGACACAAATCTTGTGTATGGATTTGACACATATGCTTTGTGTTAAAATAACACAAAAAATTGAGTGGACCGGTCTGGACATGTGAAATGCGTTAATTTTAACACAAATTTTTTCACAGTGTAGTATTATCCATAATATGTGCTACTATAAGTACCTACCCTCATATACATAATTGAAGAGGTGGATTCCAAAAGGTGCTAAGTCATTTTTTGTCTAATGTGAGATCTTAGTTGATGCAGAATGTTCAAGTCCAGCTCTACACGATTTTCGTAGTGCCACCCTTCAAAATAAGCTTAGTTTACTGTAAAATGAATGATGAAAAATGGAATGTTTTCCAAAAAAGCGCTAAGTCAGTGACAGTTTTATTTCAAAACGCTCTAAGTCAAATTTACTCGTAAACCATTGCATTTTTTTGTTCCAATAATAGCTGGTATTTTTTTCCAAATTTGCTTGTAGACAGATTTTATGTTATGTCAAACACATGAAATAGCTAATAATGCACTGTTTAAAAAGTTTCTTGAATAAAATATATCTGTATTTAAACAAACTAGGTTTATTTTAACCAACTCAACCCAACTTTTTAAAGGTTGTTCTTTTCAATATAATCTATTGAAAATTATATGTATAAATAAGAACAAATAAATAACATCAATAATAATTATTATCTAAGAACTTGAAAATAATTTAAACAGATTACTACATTTGCCTACCTAGATAGTTTTTTACATTTCCTGAAAAATTGAAAAAAGTGACTTAGCGCGTTTTGGAATCCACCTCTTCAATTATATATACCCCTGTCGTAGCATCCTGCATAACATAGCGAATGCCCGTTTACAAAAATTAATTTTTCTCGGAAACTAACTGACACAGAATAATAGTCTAAAGACCGTTTTTATGTAATTTTTTCTCCTCTTTTAAATGGTGTAAAAAAATTTCGCAAAAATTTTTGAATAAGTGTAAATTTTGGCAAAAAACTAATTTTTTGCAAGAACAAAAACCATGTTCCTGGCATATAAATAAATTTTAGTGAATATTATTTTCGGTTCCTAGGGACCTCAAAACAAATTTCTGCCATGGTCCCGAGTTCAAGTCGCGTCATGACAATGGCTGTAATAGCTGAATTCCATTCTGGAAATTCGCTAAAACTGAAAACCTACTGTTTTTTTGTTTGCATTTACACATTTATATACATAACATCAATAACGGGTAATGTAAATGTATGAATGTGAATGTAATGCTCCGATGATTTTTACCACTAACTGACTGATTGTGTCACTTGTCGTTCGTTTTTTTCCATCTTTCCCAATCAATCGAATGTTGGCTGGCTACACATACAACGTAGTAGCTACGTATAAAGTTTCATTGCATTGTGTTACGAAATTCTGCACATACTTGATAGGTATGTGTAATAAAATGAATATAAAGTTATGTCACCTCTATATGACACGAAATATCACTTACGACCGTTATCTTTGAATATGTGTCAAAAAATGTCAAAGTTTTCTTATGGTGGGAATTAGAGTTGAAAGTAAAAGAATCGAAAAATTTGTTTCTAAGCTAATTAAATTTAAACACAAAATTTAAGTCTTTAAAATTTCTTTTATGGATAAAATGGAGAAGTTTCTTAATGTGGGTAAAGGTATTTTATTAATTAACTAAAATTTCGATCAAAACTAATAAATTGGTGAAAAATTTTTTGTAATGCGTTAATAAATAATAGAGAAACAGAATATCAAATTTTAAGATGGAATGATTAATTTGCAATTTGTCTGTGACGTTAAATATCCACGTAATTTGACGCACCGAATGTATTTTAGCGAATTTCGAAAACTCGAAATTCAGCTATTACAGTAGGTGTCATGACGCAATCTGAGTCCGGGACTATGGCAGAAATCTGTTTTGAGGTCCCTAGAATACGAAAATGATATTCACTAAAATTTATATATATATATATATATATATATATATATATATATATATATATATATATATGTGTCGCCACGATAACTCTCGAACGAAACGTCTAATGCTTATGAAATTTTGTGTGCGGACTGGATTCTGAATTCGCTCGGCTAAGTTCGTTAGCCAGACACGTCGGATGCCCAGAAGTAGGTTTTCTGGCCATTTTTTATCATTCGATCCTATCATAAGGCAGTTCAATTTTTACATCGTTGAAAAGGAAAAAAAAAATTATGAAGAAAATATTCTTATAATTTTCTTTCTATTTTAAGTATTTTTCGAGAAAATGTAAATTTTCACTTTTATTCTTTCTTTGTTAGTCTAATAAGTAATTTATATTTATATCTCAGTTCTTTATTAAGTATAAAAATATTTCACTTTTTTATTAAAGAATTTTGTGAGAACAAGTGAAAACTATTCACATATATTTGATATAACACACATACATGTATAGAGTTTTGTTTCTCATTTATTGCATTATAATTAGCATGGTTCTATCCCATGTTAAAAAATGTAAATTAAACAGATTTTCTAAGCTAATGTAATGAAGAATTTTTTTTTTTTTTATTGAATTTTTAAGTAAACAAGAAATTGAAGATTATGTTATGATATAATATTATTAAATATATGAAACAAAACAAAGTATGTATAATGTACATATGTATGCACGGAAAAATATTTTGAATCGATTTTGAAAATTTTTTCACTAATAATTAATAATGTTAAAGAATTAAACCATTTCAAATGTATTTAAGGTATTTTATGTGAGGTCAAGGTTTTCGGGACCTAAAACGGCCAGAAATTAATTAACCAATCGATTTTAAAAATTTTTTCACAGTTAGTAAGTTAAAGTATTTGAATTAATTAATTAAATGATGTCCGCAAGAAGCGTACGGACTGCCATAGATTATATGAGATCCTTAGAACCCTTTTCTTACTGTTAGAGTACTAGACTTGTATGAGTTTCGCCAGGATTTACTGATCCCATAATTGTAAAAAATAAACTAAACGACCAATTTTAAAAATTTCTTCACTGTTACAGAGCTAAACTATTTTAGATAGATTTAGAATACATTATGTAAGGTCCGCCAGGGTCCACAGGACCCAAAAGTGTCAAAAATAAACTAACTGACCGATTTTGAAAATTTTTTCACTGTTACAGAGCTAAACTATTTTAGATAAATATCGATTACGTTATGTAAGGTCCGCCTCGGTCCATAGGACCCAAAAGTGTCAAAAATAAACTGCCTGATCGATTTTGAAAATTTTTTCACTGTTACAGAGCTAAACTGTTTTAGATAAATATAGATTCCGTTATGTAAGGTCTGCCAAGGTCCATAGGATCCAGAAGTGTCAAAAATAAACTAACTGACCGATTTTGAAAATTTTTTCACTGTTACAGAGCTAAACTATTTTAGATAAATATAAATTACGTTATGTAAGGTCCACCAAGGTCCATAGAACCCAAAAGTGTCAAAAATAAACTAACTGACCGATTTTGAAAATTTTTTCACTGTCACAGAGCTAAACTATTTTAGCTAATATAGATTACGTTATATAAGGTCTGCCAGGGTCCATGGGATCCAAAAGTGTCAAAAATAAACTAACCGACCGATTTTGAAAATTTTTTCACTGTTACAGAGCTAAACTATTTTAGATAAATATAGATTACGTTATGTAAGGTCTGCCAAGGTCCATGGATCCAAAAGTGTCAAAAATAAACTAACCGACCGATTTTGAAAATTTTTTCACTGTTGGGGAACTAACTATTTTAGATAGACATACATTACGTTATTTAGGGTCCGCCAGGGTCCATGGGACCCAAAAGTGGTAAAAATAAACTAACCGACCGATTTTGAAAATTTTTTCACTCTTACAGAGCTAAACTATTTTAGATAAATATAGATTACGTTATGTAAAGTCTGCCAGGGTCCATCGGATCCAAAAGCGTCAAAAATAAACTAGCCGACCGATTTTTAAAATTTTTTCACTGTTGGGGAGCTAAGCTATTTTAGATACATATAGATTACGTTATGTAAGGTCTGAAATGTCAGTAGGACCTAAAAGTGTCAAAAATAAAATAACTGACCGATTTTGAAACCCTTTTACTATTACCAAGGTAAACTATTTTAGATAGGTACAGGTTGTGTTATCTGAGATCCACAACTGTCCTGCGGATGCAAATGCGGCGTAGAATGCTACACAACGGGTTTTGAATATATATATATATATATATATATATATATATATATATATATATATATATATATATATATATATTACATAAAGTCCGCCTAGAATATACGGTCGAGCTGATTTTTTAATGAGGTCCACCGGGATCTTGCAGATCCGAAAACGCCAGTAATAAGCTATCGAACCGATGCTAAAAAATTTCTCACTGCTAGAGAATTAAATTATTTTAGATGGATACAACTATGCTGCACAAAATTCGTTCGGGTTCTTGGGTCCCCAAAACTACCAAAACTAATTACCCAGCTGATTTTAAAAATTCTTTTACTCTTAGAAAGCTAAACTATTTTAAATAGGTACAGGTCTTAGATGAGATCCGCCAGTGCCCAAGATTTGGAAATTCGCTATGTTATGCAGATGCTGCGACAGGGGTATTATACAATTTTTTTTAAAATTATTTATGTTAATTACCGTTGATTAATATTTTTAAAAAACCGATTAAATTTTTAGTCGATTTCATGAATAAGGTACCCTATATAACTCTTTTAAAAACGATGCTTTCTTTTGAATTTAATTATTGACTTTTATTTTTTATTTAAGAAAAAGGAATATATATGGGATTATAATGCATTAGTCACATAAAAGTGAAAAATCATATAAATAAATAATTTTTTAGTTTTCATTTTTTGAAGTCCAATAAATAATACGGAAACATTCAATTAGTCGTTCTCAGTTATTTAAAAAAAGTCTCAGTTATTATTTAAAAGAGTGTAAAATAGTCGCCTAAACAATGATTAAATGTAAACAAAATTAGTCGATTAAACCGATTAATCCTCCGACATCACTAGTACCTGTAGTAATTAACGTGTTTACTCGATCTATTTACAATTCCATAGGAGAAATGACGTCAGATAACTGTACCAGGTAGAAAAGAACTATCTATGTAAAGTCCAGTGACTTCCTCAGTTATTAAGATACCTTAATTTTTCCTTTGCACTTGGCACAATTAATTTTGCTTTAATTTTTATTTTGGTTTAGAAAAAGTGGTGGACCTCTCCACCGAATCAGGTTGACGTAACAAACTATTTGTAGAGACGCAGAAATAGAATTTAAAATCATAAAATAGAAGCAAAGTTGGGAATAAAAATATTTTGCATTCTGATCTTATCTTAATATTTCATCATTATTTCATTAACTAGGTATATTTGTAAATGTTTCATCTTGTACTTATGTAAATAAAATTATAATGAGTAAAACTTTAAATAAAAAATAATGTATTATTATTGCAATCTGATATTTAAAAAATCGGTGCAATAAATGCAAGTTGTACTTGTACAAACAGTGTTCCATATTATAATTAATTGTTTTTAAATATGGATTTGATGTAGTAGTATTGGAGGATCGATGAGTTTTATCCTGACGAATAATTTGATTCCTAAAATAAATCTAATTTTCGATTTCAAATATCAAAATTATCCTACTAGAGTTTCGTTTGGCAAATTTGATATGGAACACTAAAAATATGTAGTAAATATTTAATTAACTGTATCAACCAATTAAACACAAATAATTAGTGCTAATTAGTAAATCAAACAAACATGCATATATGTACGTATAACTAAAAGCAAAATAATATATTACAAAATAACGTTGTAATATGTATTTCTGTTCATTAAATAATGCATATATGTGAAATATTTATAGGAAATATGATTTTCCACTCCTTTATTTTCCACTAGCGCGTTTATAATTATTTCATTCGATGATACAGAAACTTTTCAGAATTTATTGTTTCTAATTTTCGGAGTGTTGACAGCTAGAAACCAATTAAAATTAATTACTTTAGAGCGTAGTAAAATTGACATAGGTATATTTCTCTTATTTTAAAATTTTAAAACCGGAGTCAAATCATACTACTGATCAAGCCAATCTGCTACACGTTAGTGGAATATGTACTTTAAAAAAAATTTTGGCATTAAGGGAGGAGTTCACGCCAGAAACTAACATTTTTTTCGAAACATAAACTAATTTTTTTCGAATTTCGTTTTTTGTTTTTATTTTGTTCTGTGGTTCTTTACAAACACGGTGATATATAAAACATGGCCAAATAAATTTTTTTTCAAGTAAAAAAATATTTATTTGTGAGCAGCTGCACAGCCAAGTTGCTGCTCCTTTGCAGACAACGCTCGCTCCCCTTTCGCGATTTGATCAGTAGTATAACTACTTGAAGATGAGGAATCTTCAGGATAAAGAAAAGAAAAAGGAAGAAGAGGGGACAATGTATGGGGCTGGAAAGGTTTAATAAACAATGAGTAAACCGCTTCTTTTGTTATAATTTTTGTTTTTTACCGTTTCCCGATAGTTGTGTTTTTCCCGACAAGGAAAATCATATCTCAAGTTCTAGAAAAGATAGAGACTTAATTTTTTTTTATTTTGTCATAAACATATTGCGCATAAAGTGGAGTATGCTTTTTCCATTTGAACAATTGTAACTACTTTTAAACATTTTTTTTTTTTTTTTAATAAAAAAGTGGGTTTTATAATTTTTAGAAGTTTGGGATTACAATTTTGTGGTTAATTTTTAAAATTACCTAAAAACCATACTCAGCTTTATGGACAGGTCCTTTAGGAATAAAATAATGAAAAAATATTTAAAAAATATTCATTACTTTTTCAGATATGGCGTTCCTTGTAAACGCTTAAAAACTTGTGAAAAAGAGCCCTTTCCCCCCACAGAAGAGTAATGAATGTTTCAAAAACAAAATTTTCTATTTGAAACCCTCCCTAATTTGAAAAAAATTTCAACAAGCAAAATAATCATAAATAAAAAGTTGCTTTTTTATTTGAACTCCCTCCTTAAAGATAATATGTGAAAATTATATGAACTTATCGGATTCTATGTCTAATGTTAGAAGTCATGTTAGAAAATCATGAGTCATAATCTTATACAACTCAATACCTACATACCTATAATGAACATTAGATATGTTATATAATAACACATGAAATCAGGTAGATAAGTAAATATATTATGTACATCAAACGATGAAACTACTGATATAAATGAATGCATTTATTTATACACAGTGCATTCACTTCAAGAGTGAATTTCATGCAGCTTGGCTTGTTTTAGAAACATCATCTCCTGCATCTTCTAGGTATATTCTTTAGATGAACACAGTGTATGTTGAAATAAAGTAAAAAAAATGCATATTAAAAACCGATTGCATTTGATTATAGTTGACGCGACATTCCATTCTTGGGTAAGAACATAATATAAGAAGCACAATATGTAATATTATAGACAGACAACAGTGGCGAGTGCTCTAGTTTTGCTACTGCGATGTAGAACACGGCCGACTACTTGATACTACATATAATGCTGCACATAATATGTAATTGACATTTGTATGGTAAATATTCGAATCACAATTGCTCTTTTTATTTTTTTTTTTTTGGCATAAAAGGCCATAATTTTTTTATTATAATAATTACAATAAAGTTTAATTAAGTATGCATTAAAGAAGCAGGGGTTTATAATAAAATTGGGACATTATTAAACTATTAGCATGTTACATCACTTGGAGAAAAAAAATTCCTTTTTATATTAAGTTCCTCAGTTTCGTCCATAATTTTTTTTTCATTATCTTTCAATAAATGATTCATAGATGCCGTTAATGCTAAGTATAAACACACAAAACGATAGTAATATTGAAACATACCCCCATAGTTTGAGGAGGGGGTAAAGTATCTTTTTATTTTTTCAAAATATCAAATGAATGTACAACAACCCAAGATTATTGTGTCAAAATTTGAAGTCGAATGGAGCCAAATTAACGGAGTTATAGACTTGTAAGTTTCCGTTCCCTAGTGTACACTTAACATTTTCAAAGTCGGTCAACTCTTTAACTCAAAATCTACTGAATCAATCCTTTTGAAATTTTATACATTTTTTCTACACATAAATTACAAGGTAACGCTATCGAGTGTTTTTATTAATTATTTATTTTAGTACTATAATTTATTTTACAATAAAAAAATTGTCAATTTTTTAATCAAAAATCGACATTTTGACTTCTAGTGTTATCCAAAATTAAAAAAAATAATTTAAAAAAAAATTTTATGGTGTAGTCTAGAGAAACTTATTAATTAACATTCGGAATACCCGACGATCAGTTATGCGGTTCACCGCCATATAAGTTTTTTTCTGAGGCGTCTGCAAAAATCTGCCGCCACTGGCTTATTTCTCCATATTTTTCAATGAAACTTTTACAGACTATTCCTCAAATATCATTCTATTATGTACTAATTATATAAGTAAGTTTATGTTAACCGTATCGACAAAAAAACTTCTCGACAATATGCTTATAGTGAATTAACCTTACCCCCTCCTTAGGGGAAACTAAAAAATGAACATAACTAAAAAATGTAAATCTGTCAATCGCCCGTAATTAATTCTGTAAAAATTGCCGTAACCAAGCGAATATATTAAACTGAAAATACAGCTGAACTCTTTTTTATGCGGTTTGTAAAAAATGGCCATTAAAATGCATAATGTGAATCAAAATCACGAGACAGTAAGAAACTTAAACAATTACTATAATAACTTTCTTTGATAAAAATACTTTTTAACGGCTTTTAAGCATTTAATCAATACATTGTATAAGAACATAAGTTACTACATCATTTAATTTTGTTACAGATGTATTTTTTAAAATTTTCATAATATTATAAAATTGAAATGAAATGTTTCTATACGTGTAAATTAATGCTTAATCTTGTATATAGAACCAACTTCTAAGGAAATTTTTACGTTTTGAGTGATGTTTTTTCGATGAAACTTTTTTTATGCGGTCTCGACCAATTGCATAAAAAAAGTTTTTTGTACAATCTGGATCGAACTATACTTTTTATAGCTATTTATGATATTTTTGAATATATTTTTTTTGTTTGTGCGATTTTTTTTATGCCGTCGGTATCCACCGCACAAAAAATTTTTAAGATTCCGTAGCAAAATCTCGAAACTCAAAACTAATTTTAAAAAAAAAATTAGTTTATCGAATGTTAATAATAATAATAAGAATATTTGAATTACTAAATTATTTGTATAATCTTTTCTTATTTAATTAATTTGTTACGGTGTTTCGTGCAAACATCTTCCAAAAGTATAAAAAAAAAATTAGAACTAGAACACAAATGATTGGGAGCACTGTGAATTGAACCGTGTACAAGTAGAAATTTATTATGTAGTTTGTTATTATTTTTAAATCAATTTAAAACAATAGTGCAATATAATAATTTAACAGATTTTAAAATTATTAATAAACTATGTAATTAACTGTGAATATGAACAATAATATTAATGCAGTATACCTATGTAAAAAAAGTCATTTCAAACTTTTTATAATTAGTCATAAACGAAGCAGATATATTCAAATTGTATGCTATCCAGCACTGAAGAACAATTATTCTACATGTAACTCGATCTTACATTGCACCTGTAATCTCTATAAAAATAAGTAATATTTAGAGGTCAATTGCATTATTTTATTGTGGTTGTTGAAATATGTGAGAAAAATTGAATGATCAAAGAGGACTGGTACGATTTTAATTTCCACTGTGTATATACGCAAACAAAAAAGTCTTAAAGAATTCGATTGCAATTTTAAGCTTACTATAATTTCTTAGACAATTAATTTTCGTTAGACAAATTTATTCAGAAAATAGGGTAACTTCAAAAATGTAAACTTTACCGCATCGATGCGCTGCTGATGCTCTCTTGAAATTTGATGCACATTAGATGTTTTTGAACGAGATATTGGCATCATTTAACCTCTGATTTGGCTATAGATAAGACAGATAATGTAGCATGATAGACTATAGATAATATAGCAATACACTCCTTGTATAGGTATATTATCTTTGATTTTCAACTTGAACTTACTTGAAATGGAAAATATTCAAATTATTTGAATAAAAAATATTACATATTTTGAGTGCAAAATGTATTCAAATAGTTTAAACAATTTTAATAAAAGGTAAATACATTCATCTTTTTCAACAATTAGTTTTTCGGAATTATTCCTGTTGGTGTTAATACCTACATAATATGGCAAGTAGTTATAATTCTACATTATACACGTTACAGCATCTTGGACACGCATCACCAAATTTCTTGATGCATTGCTTTGACGCATCAAATGCAAAAATGAACTTTTGATTTTTCGTTGTGATGCGTCTGATGCATTTTTGAACTTTTGACTCTGCCTCATGCAAGCAGTGATGCATTTTTGAAGTTAGCCATATAAACCTCTCGTGTGATGATACTAGGTGAAAAAAATTCTATAATTTTTTATGGTCGTTTTTATGTATACATACATAATGTGAACACAACTATACATATGTAAATTAATTCAAAAATTAGAAAATGAAAAGTTATTAATTTCAAAACGAAGAAATTTTATTAAATACTACAATGACTTATTGGGATTTGGAAGTCGAAAAACTTAGATACGAGAACTAGGGAACAAAAAAATGGCTACGTTGAAAAATGACAAGTTAATCTACAAACTTTGTTTATTAGGTACTGATTACTCTTATGTTTTCATAATAATTTATTATTTCCAAATAAAAACGGACAATTCCAAATAATTTTAGCTGACAATTTTAGCCTATTCGTGTAGTAGTTTTCCCATTCACTATCGGTGGTTAAACATTAACCCACGCCCTCATTTGATTCCCCAATATATGAAAACCAAATATATGATCCGTGGTTTATACTTAGTTATTACAATAACTTTCTCAGGTTTTTTAGGATGGAATATATTTATTTATATTTATTCGTTATAACTTGTAAGGCTATTAACGTAGGTAATATACCCCTTTATACATTAACGAAAAAAAAAATTAACCAATATTTAAATTAAATGAAAATAGCTAGCAAATTTTTCATATTGCTATGGTTATAATTCATTATACATACATATTACATCGTACATCACATTTAAATATATTTTTTTTTTTCGTTTTGTCAAAATTATCAGTGTTTGCTTCAATTATGCACGACTCGTACAAATGAACACAATTAAAATAAGAAGATTTTTTGGACATGACATGTAATATTTTCTATATCTTATAAAATTCTCTTACTCTATTATATATCAAAATTCGATACAGGCCAAAATAGACGTAGGTAGTCTAATTATGTTTCAAATAAAATATTGTTGGATACTTTCCAAAATTATCCATATTTCAATAAGCGTATGATTTTCGGGACGTACCCAATTTGTTACATGTACCTATTTGATTGTTTTTCCAATTCTGAGCAAAAGAAAAAGGAACAGGTTTTAAATTATGATTTTAATAGAAAATTCATGATAGATGTTTAGCCCTAGAATCATACGTTGGTCTACGAGTCAAGTTAATCATACATCGGCGTCGTTTCGACGAATGGACTTTTTACGGGGAGTTTTAGAGTTTATTTGCAAAAAACATTTTTTTTTTACATAACAATACTACAAAAGCGAACAAAATATTTAAAAAAATTGGATTTGGAAAAATTTCTTAATATAAATATTTATTAATTTTTTTAATCTTTTTATCAAAGCATATTATTTTCACTATAAAAATTAAAAAATAGATAAATACATCAATTGTATCATAAAACATGTCTTTCAAATAATTAATTTATGAACTATTATGAGTCAGTGGACATGTGTGACTTTACAGAATGTGAAATTTCTCAGTCATAAATATTCCTATAGATATGTAGTTATTTCCCCATTAGGCACATTTGTAAATTTTCTAAAATTTGTTAGTAATTTTTCGGATAAGATCTCAAAAAATAATAAAAATTAAAATATTTTCCACAAAATAATTTATTAATCTTTTATTAACTCACTTGAAACGCATTCTTTGGTTTGCGATTCAATATATTAAAACTTCAGTATTATGTCGTCTCTATAAGTCAAACAGCTGTAATCATCTTTCACATTATTATTAACATTGAATAAATTAATTATAACATCCATATCTTTAATAAATTTTAGAAAAATTAGGAAAACTTTTATATGTGGAGTACAAAATCTTTAAAAAAAAATATAGGTTAATCATACATTGTCGTCCTTTTGACGCACACTATTTCAGTATAAAAAAAACGACAATAGCTATAAATAAAATTTATACGTCTTATGTGTTATAATAACAAATAAATTAGATAACAGAAGTTTCATAGCATGCAGGTACCGACAAGTTGTAGTATTGGAGCAGGTAGAGAAGTTCGTTCGTCGTTTTGACGAGTACGTATGATTCTAGGGTTAGAAAACTAAGCAAAATATTTAAATTTTTAAATCTTTATTTTTTGATTAGAATTTAGCGCTTCGAAAATCATATTCTCCTGAAATTTTACACCATATAAAACCTATAATTTCTTTATAGTACGATGCATATGTAAGAACTGTCAGTGTGGAGTTTGTCCAGCCAGAGCTGCACATACAGACCGAGGTGACAAGAAATTTCCATTTGAAAATGTAACGAAGTGTTCCTGTACGAAATGTGACTGTATCGTATGCCCCGGTAAACCAAACGGCGGCAAACAACCCTTTGAAGATGTTAAACCATGCTTATGTACAACTTGTAAATGCCAATCGTGTCCCGGCAAACAAAAAGACAAAGAACCACTGGGTGGTGACAAGAAAATAGCTCCGTGCAATTGTCAAGAGTGCATTTGTCTTTCGTGCCCGGGAAAAATCATTAGAACAGGGACAACAAAACTCAAGAAACCCTGTAAGTGTGCTGGAAATTGTGTATGTACAGCATGCAATGTGAAGAATGGACAAAATGTATTCCCATTGGCAAATGTCAGACCCTGCCAGTGTAAAAAATGTACTTGTCCGTCATGCCCTGGAAAATAGTACATAAACGTACCGACTTTCTGAAAATGGATATCAGTACGATGACAACACGGAATTATAAATAATTTAATTAATGACTACTGTGCCCTGATTTTCTTTTAAAATAACCCTATTTCCTTTTAACTCATTTTCATTATATTCAGAGAATCATAACGTAATTAATAGATTGGCTGTAATCACAGGAAGCCAAACAAATGCAGCTTTCTTCTTTTTGGTGGTTCATAAATAAATTTTATAAAAAAGGGAGGATGTCAACTTCATTAATCGATGCAAAATGTATCTTGTATATTATAAGGGATATTTCTAAATAATTTAGAAAAGATAATTTCTTTTGAGCTGTTTTTTTGCTAAGTCGCTCAAGTCGACATAAATATTATAAAGATCGTGAGTTTTTTCTAAAAAATATAGGCTTCGGTAAGAAATTGCAGTATTTATAGATCAATTGTGTCTTAAGAACCAAAGTGTAACAGAATTGAATCGAATTTTAGACAAACGAAACCGTCGGTTACAACGAGCTCTATAATATTTTAACTTCAAAATTTTTAGAATATTTAAATAAGATTAATTTCTGATCTTATCAATTCATCAATGTTAACTATTGAATTAAATTAAAAGAAAATTACTTATTAATTATAAACTACAATTAATTCTACTTTAATTAATACGGATAATCATTTAAAGTTAATTGCAAGGTTTTTCTGAAATGATGAAAAAAAGAATACAATAAAGGAGAGGAAATTGGAATTGTTGCTTGTAGAGAATTTTCTCATTTACATTTCCTAACTTGAAATGTAATAATTGATTTATATTTCAATTATATTATTTTTATGGTGAGATTAAAGATGTGATACCAATTGTAAAGATGGCGCTACACCAGCTATGTATATCAGACACAGGTCATCACACTGAGCAAATGACTATAATAATTCCTCGTTTCAAAATTAGCTAATAATAAGACTGCGAGAGATGGTAAAAGACGTATAAAAATACTAACTGGAGGTAACAAGGACGGGCTAAACTCTATTTTGTAGGCATAAACTAATAGCCTTACATGGACTCATAATATGTTCAATCCATTTTTAAATTACTGTAAATAAAATTGATAATTTTACGTTATTCTGATTGTGTGACATAATCAGTCCCGCCCTTATGTCAGTTCCCATATTTGTAACGTTGGAAACATTGCTTGCTCTCATTAATGGGGTGTTTAACAATATAAGGGAAAATTATCAAAACAATATTTAATGAAAATTTTAGCAATTTATTATGCTAATTCATCCTATTATAAATTAATTTAAAAAAAAAAAATTAAAAAGGTAATTATTTGGCTGTTAATCATGTAATCAGAAACGGGCGGTGGAAATAACTGTAGAAATTAACACAGCTTCGATTAATCAAAAAAAGTCAACAATGAAATTAAAAATAAATAAATAAACATGCCTGTTGTTGTTTAGAAAATATGAGGTAACTGATAGCTAATGAAGGTTTTCGCGTGAATTTGGAGAACAAACAATAAATTAATTTGTTTCCGGATTTTCGGAATCATCTATTTCATATAAGTTTCCAGAATATAAAGTCAACATTTCTGTGAACAGTGTAATATTCTATCCGGCTAATATTGACTCTAGTATTTTATTGTAATATGTGTACAAGATTATGGTGTGGCGCCAGCCTAATAAAGAATTAAGAATTTCATTTGCAAATATGAATTTTTATCAAAAAGACTTCCGCTATAACATTAAAAATATCGAAAATAACAAAATATAATTAGCTCACTGTCACCTGTCATTATCATTATTCATATAAATAAATAAATTACTCAATAAAATTTTCCTTCTGTATATATCTAGTTATGAACAATATTTTCCTTTTTTTTTTTTTGATTTAATGGGTTTTTCCTGTAACTATGATATGGTGGTTTTTCATTTGTTAAATGTATTTTCTATCGATTTTCCAACTACATAGTGTCTTTCACCTCATCATAGCTATCCTGGCTTTTTTTCTGCCTCTCAGAACACACACATAAAATAGGGCTATAATTTAGAATGATGATGGCAATTACATACATATATAACTTGAACAGTTTTTTTTTTCGAATATTTCGAGATGTGTTAATGGGAAATCAATATTGACAACGCCACATACCAGCTACAATTTACGCATTGATAAACAGTTTTTTTTTTTTTTCAATTCAACGTGTGATATGAATTTAATGATAAAAGCCATCGTCGCACGACTTTTTAAAAAAGTTATAAAAAAAAAATTTGCACAAAATTAAGTATGTACCTAAGGAACAATCAGATCAATGAGATACGTTTGTGCTTCTTTTTTTACGGAAATTATACGAGTATACAGTTTCGAAATATCATCATACGCTGATTCGTCAAAATTATTAATATATTTTTTTTTCTATCACAAGTACGGTTACGTAACCAAATAAATTACACTTAAGATTAATTGCTCTCAAAGTTAATTATTAAGCAAATTAATTTTAATGTTTGAAACTTTCACAAGAAAAATGTTGAAAACAAGAAAAACGTTAATTTCACGAGTTAATGCCATTAAATCAACAGTTTTAGCTAATTAGCAGTTGTTGATAGGTATTGCAAAAAAAGATGTAAGACTTATTTGACGTGTTCTATAATATGTAGTGTTCTCTATTCACTTGTTTTGTTATATTAACACGTTAACGGTAATGAGGAATTATGATGAAATGACCAACTGATACACTGTTCTGACAACAAATCACTTTATATGGAATTATTGACGTGGTATATACTCGTGGTATATACGTGGTAATTATTCAGGTTTCATTTAACGTCTGATAACCGGTTAATAAGAATTTTAGTAACAAGTTGAAACACTTAAAATAGTATCAGAGAAGACATTATTAAACTGTTAGACATCAATTAAATATTTAAGATTTTTTTATCCTAGACTTCATGAATTTAGCAATGGTTGAAACCCTGGAACGTATCGGGTCTTGAGGTACTCAAATAAACCTCCCAAATGGTCAAGAAATTGTTAGAACGCATAATATTAAGTAAAGGCAGTGAACGTCAAATAAAACTACATATAGATCTTTAAAAATGTAATCAAAAGAAAATTTATAGTTATAGCCATTTTAATACGGTCGATTCCAATATCATAGATATTATATTTCAAAACTTTGAATGCATTTTTCTTGAAACTACATTTTTTAAGGTGGTCGATATGATACCTCGAATTCTATTTATCCAATCCGATTTCAAATTTGGCATGCACCTTTAATACATGTTGCTTTATGGTGCAATTATTTATAACTCTCCGTTGAGAACTCTTTATACTGATTGTTTATTAACTTATGTTAGACGGCAATTAACACTATTCACATTAGTAGGCCAGTTACTTAACCCTTTTGGTCCCTACGTCCATTGTAATGGACACAAATTTAAATCTGTATTTATACAATGACGCTACCTATTTTTGGAATTTATTTTGTTTTAAAATGTAAAAAGAATATCGTATTTTTATTTCAAGTGATTTGTATCCACATTTTTTAAAAATCTATTGAATCACTATTGTATTATAAATATGGATTACGGAGTAGTCTTCGCAAGTTATTAAATGTAAGTTTAAAAATAAATATATTTAGTCAAAAATCGTCAGTTGTTTATATAATTTTAATAAATAAGCATACAAAAATTTAAAGATAACAATAAAAGATATCATGTAATAACACATTTATATATTATTTAATTTATTTCAACACCTTTATGACATTTTGTCCATTACAATGGACATTCTAGATTTTTGAGATATGGATTTAGAAAATTTTAAATATACCAAAAATGGTTTTAGACGATCCTATTTAAGATGTTGAGCAAAGAAAAATTTTTATCTACGCCCAAAAAAATCGGGACTGAAAGGGTTAAAAAAAAATAAAAATAAAAAATTGAAATCCTTAAAAACTGTCTTATTTAATTTCTTTCAGTCTATAAAGTACTTAGGTAGGTACTAGAACCACTTTTGGATTATGGCAGACAAAAAACACTCACATTTGATGTTCAATCTGTAGCCTGTGTACATGAAAAATTTCATGTTCATCAATCCAAAAATCTAGGAACTATAAATGATGGTGTGATAGACAGACGGATATGGCGAAATTATAAACGTTCCGCGATTTTTTTTTTTTTTTTTTTTTTTTTTTTTTTTTTTTATTCTTGTCTTAAATTACAAAGATAGTAAATAGACGTGTCAACAACAATAAATCATTTTATGTTATAATTTAAAAATTCCTCTATGGAATAGAAAATATTATTTTTTAAAAATATTTTTATTTTACATTTAAATTTTTCCGCCGGTAACTCCCTCCAGTGATGGGGCAGCTTATTATAAAATCTAATCCCATTATAAGTCGTTTGTTGGGTTTTTTTAATTCTGTGGAAGGGTATACACATATCACCACAATGTCGTGTGTTATGTTTATGTTTGTCCTTATTTAGACAAAATTTATTATTATTTTCATGTACGTAGACAAGGATTTTAAATATGTAGATCTCTGCAATGGTAAGAATGCTTAATTTTTTAAAATGCTCTCTACAACTATCGTAATTTCCAAGATTGCACATCACTCTGATACACTTCTTTTGAATTTTAAATAATCTTTCTATTTTCCCAGAGTGTCCCCATATGATTATTCCATAAGATAGCAAGCTGTAGAAATTACTATAGTAAAGAGTAAGAGCCGCCTCTAATGTTGCATATTTCATTAGTTTAGATATTTGATAATAGGTGCATGAAAGTTTATTAGATAATTTATTAATATGATCTTCCCAACTAAGGTCTGAATCTACACTAATTCCCAAAAAGTTAACACAGGAATAAGGTCCTTTGTTCTTCCTTGTAGAAATTTTTAAAGTCTGAGTTTTATTGGTATTCATTTTCAATTTATTTTCATAAAACCACTTTTCGGCCTGTTTTAAAGTTATGTTATTTTTAATAGTTAGACTTTCGTCGCTATCAGAACTATTTAAAGAAGTGGTGTCATCTGCAAATAATGAGACGCTCTCAGCAGTGAGATGCCTAGGTAAATTATTTATGTAAATTAAAAAAAGAATTGGACCAAGAATGGAACCTTGTGGGACACCTAAAGTCACTTTAGTGGTATTTGAAACCATACCATTAGCAAAAACAGTCTGTTCTCTATCGTGTAGATATGACTGCAAAAACTTGAGACCGTGTCCTCGAATGCCAAAGTAATATAAGGTATCTAATAAGATGTCAAAGTCAACGCAATCAAAGGCCTTTGACAGATCTATCAAAGTAATTGCTGTGCTTAGGTTGTTATCTAAAGCATCGAATATATGTTCGGTTATGTTCAATATTGCAAGAGTAGTTGATCGTTTTTCTCTATAACCAAATTGTTCTTTCGTAAACAAATTTCGATCTTCAAAATATTTAACTAACCTTTTTTTTACAATATTTTCAAAGACCTTTGACAGCACAGGTAGTATAGAAATTGGTCGATAATTATTGACATCATTCACGTCTCCTGTTTTATGTATAGGTATTACTTTCGCTTTTTTCAAAATTTTAGGATAAGTGGCCTGTTCCAAGCACAAATTTATAATATATGTCAACGGGGAAACAATTGAGTCAACACAAGCTTTAAAGACTTTACTGTTCATTTCATATATATCTGTGCAGTTTGAATTTTTAAGATTTTTTATACAGCTTCTTACTTCAGCTTCAGTCGTCGGCATAAGAAAAAAGGTGCTTGAATTGTTACCGGGTACAAATGCTTCCGAATGCTTGACTTCGTTTGGAATTTTTTTCGTTTCGGTAAAGTTTAAAGCTAATTTATGTCCCAAGTTAGAGAAATGTTCATTAAATGTATTGGGACTAATTTCATTTCTTAATTTGTTATTAATTTTACCAATTTCATCATTTATAATATTCCAAGTTGCTTTGGAAATGTTTTCACTCTCTAATATATACTCAGTATTGTACCTTTTTTTAGCTAAACGTAACGACTTTCTGTATTCAATTTTTAGGAGTTTAATGTGCTCTTTTAAACAGTTTTGATCATAATAATCAGCATAAACTAGCAAGGCATCAATTTTGTTTTTTAATAACTGCAAATCAGAATTGTACCAGTGATTTTTTTTGTCCTTTCTTATACATTTTTTATAAAATGACTTATAAGGGCAGCAATTTTTAAAGCAATTTAGTAAAATATCGAAGAACAAAGTAAAGCATTCTTCAGCATCCGTAATTTCCGATAAGTGTGACCAACTGATGTTTTGTATGGTCATAACGAACGCATTTAATTCTGTTTCTCCAATCAAACGATATTGTTGAAAGCAATTACTTATTTTTGATTGAATATTATTCTCAATTCGCACCGACATAGTAATTCCATAATGATCAGATAAGCCGTCATTGGATACACCCGATACATAATTTAAAGGACTAAAGTTAGTAATAAAGTTATCTATGCAAGATCTCGATTTATTCGTTACTCTTGAAGCTTCGGTCAACGTTATGTCCAAATTTGCACTATGTATCACGTCAAGGAATTCGCAGACACGTGAGTCTCTGTTTAATAGGTTAATATTTATGTCACCAGAGATTACTACATACTTACATAAGCCAGTAATTTTTTCTAATACTTTTTCTAAATTTTTTAAAAAAATATCTAAACGACCCGTTGGTGATCTGTACAATCCCGCCACAATCAAATTTAAATTCAAAATCTCAATTGCACACATTTCAAAATTCTTTTCTTCTATCAAATTTTCATCAATATTGATTATTCGGTATTGAAATTTATCTTTCAAATAAATTGCTACACCACCACCGGAGTGTTGCGACCTGCAAAAAAAGTTTACTAATTTAAAATTAGGTATACTATATGTTTCTATTTCATTTTTATATAGCCAGTGTTCATTTATTGTTAATACATCAACATTTTTTTCATTTGCTAGCAAAGCCAGCTCGTCAATCTTTTTCCTAACACTCTGGATGTTAGTCGTATAAAAATTTATGTTCAGATATGTGCTGCTATCGTCATTGTTTATTTTATTGGTTTGATTCCGCAACTGTGAATACGGCTGCTGGTCGGCGTGGAAAGCGAAACCTCGTCAGGAGAACACCAGCGGGCCACACCTTCTCATTGAACAATTCATCTTTCAGGTTAAAAGGAGCAGATATTTTGAAACTAGCATTTTCTCCTTTACTTATTAACTTTTCGACTGTGAAATCTTGATTCGGAAAAGAAGTTGTCAAATGGTATGTTACATCATCCACTGTTGTTTTTCTGTCAACACGTCCCAAATATACCCATAATTTTCTTACACAAGGTAAAATTGTACTTTGAGTTGTATTTGTTCCTATCATAATATTTTGTTTTCTTTTCTGATTAACATTGATTTCCAGATTTTTTTCTGACATGTCATTTTCATGTTGTGTAGACGTTGATGATTCGCCGTGTTTCGGGACATCTTTATTTTCTGGATAACTTTTTTTGTCTACAGCTTGATTACTTTTATTTTGTTTTGGTTTTTCTTTTTGAATTACAATGTCACTATTTTTTTGTTTTTTATTATTTACCACATTTAAGGTTACATTTTTCTCTTCTAGATAAATTATTTTTTCTTTTAATAATTTTATATTGTCGCTTAAAATATTATTCTTTTCTTTTAACTCTGTGATTAGTTCATTTTTTAAATAATTTTTATTTTCCATATTATTTTTGATTTCGTCAGGCGACAACGAATCGTAAAATTTGTCATTGTTTTCAACATCAGTCACAATTTTTTGTTTATGTTTTTTGTTTGGATATGGGATCTTAATAAAAATGATAAAGATGATCCTATGAATTCTGTGATAGTCGTCAATAGGAATATACCCAAATATGGAGTATTAATTTTGTGTAATATATTATGTTGCTTATTTATTTTTTTATTTTTATGGCCAGTCTCGAATATTCTGCAATATAATATGTGTACAGTTAATTTTATGGTACATAAATTCGGAAACACCTACATACATTAAGATTTTTGACTTTTCACAACCGCAGATATTTATGAATTCATTATACAGACAGCACTACGATTTTGATGGGCACAATGACACACACACACAGAGACAATAATGTTCATCGGTGTATACAATGTGGCAACACTGTCAGATGCGACGTACGGATCACTCGCGTTCTTCACCAACGAATTCAATTACCTTTTAAATAACAATATTATGTATGAAGTGAAATTAACCAACCATGACTATCATCCGAGTCACCACAGTCATGCCATTTCCAGCGGGTGACCTTGCAGCAAAAATTTTTCGAATGAGATTTTCATTTTTTTTTAAATATTATATTTTAAATATTAATAAATTTGTATATTAAGTGTGGTTAGTAAACCACAAAAATTCTGGTTATCAAAAAACTGTATTATCAATAATATATTATGTATATTGAAGGTTAGATTTGATAGTTTTAGTGAAAAGATTAAATACCCATGTCGCAGCATCTACATAACATAGCGAATCTTCAAAGACTGAACTCTGGCGGATCTCATATAATAACCTGTATCCATCTAAAATAGTTTAATTTAACAGTGAAAAAAAATTTCAGAATCGGTTAAGTAGTCGATTTTTGGCGCTATTGAGTCTTCAGGACTTAGTGGATCTCATATAGTGTAGCCTATATCCATTTAAAATAGTTTTTTTTTTTTAGTGGTGAAAAAACTCAAAATCGATTGGGTAGTTCGTTCTTGGCACCTTTGGTCCCGAGTTCAGGTTTTACCATAAGAGCCGTTATAATAACTGAAAATTTCCAGGATCGAAATTCCCAAAAATAACCAAAATGATGTATTAACGATATTTTTCTTTAATGTTAAATATACGATATTATTGGCTGGGTAATTGAAGATATTGGCAGCCTTAAAAATGATAAGGCCACTATTTTCAGTATCCAAACATAATAAATTTAGTCTTTAAAGTAAATTTACGTAAAAATATTACTATTCATCATCTACTCTGACATTCATCAGATCTGATAATTTAGACCTCATTTACACCGAAGTGGTAAGTGTTAAGTAGTAAGTAAGAACGCACGAGTAGAGCAGAAAAATCCAATTTAGTGCTATCTATTTAGTAATTATCGCTTCGATTGGGAACAAGTATGACTCCTACCTCTTAAATATATTATTTTGTTGCCTTTCAACTTGTTACGTATTCAACGCTGTTAAACGAACTATTTTTGCATACATTATGTAGGTATTACGGTCGCAAGCACAAGAGACCTCAAGAAACTGAGGTGAGGGGAACACAAATTGTGTTATTTACATGGTTACCAACCAAACGAAGTAATTATATTTTTAAATGAGTGAGCGAGTAAATTTCTATCTATTAATATGACAGCCAAAGATAAATTCAGATTTAGGTAAAAAAATTCTTTTTGGCTTGCGCCCATAGTATGTATACCCTTTTTTCCTTAGAAATAGCTCTAATGATTTCGATGAAATTTGCTATAGAGGAATTTTTGAGCCTTGGAAAGCGATTTAGTTACCAAAAACTGAGGATTAAGCTGAGTCTACTAACCGAGCATTGTCAAATTATTTTTGTGGTCTCGGATGCAGTTTGAGGACCCGAGGCTGAAGCCGAGTTCAATACATAGGTATGTGTATTTCTATTCTATTCAATATTTTTTTTTTTTTTTAAATATCTACTATGACTTGATGCGTCCCGATGCTCAATTTAAACACGGGTAACTTATCAACAATATATTCAATGACATCCGAAGTTTAGATGTTAAGGTCACAAATACAAAACACAATAGCAATACAAACAATTATCTCACGTAGCTTGCAATTATCTTTCAAATGGCCTTGTCGTTCGTAGAAAAATATAGAAAAACAATAGCCTGCACATTTGATAGATAGCAGGACAGATAAATTGCCAATTTGTTATTTTTTTCTATATTTTTTGTTTTGTATTAAAAATTTGTACACATAGTTTTAGAACTATGTAATAAAAAGGAAGTAAGAAAATGAGTCATACCACAAAAAAAGATCTGTGTATTAACGCAAGTAGTATTGTAAATTTTTTATTAATATGTGAGAGTTGCCCGCAAATCATTTAACAGTTCAAAAACATACAAAAACAGCCTTGATTTATTCATTTCGTCTTACATGTTTACGTAGGAATTTAATCATACTTGGATTAATCAAAGGTATACGCATTCATATACAGTGATCGAATTTAAAAGTTGAATAGTACAAAACTTATTTGAAAATTTTGGTCACAAAAGGAGAAAGAATAAAGTAAGTGATGAAAATTTATACCGAAAACCGGTAAGCCTAGGAACGTGAAATTTTGCACAGGGGTTTTTTATGTAACGTAAAACACAAAGGGATTTTTGAAAATTCATCCCCTAAGGAGGTATAACAGGGGATAAAAAATTATATACTGACTTTCGTCCGGGTAGAGTCGATAACGGTATAGCGGGTACAACTTGTCAACTTTGAACGACTTCACAAAAGTAAAAAAAATTAAAAAATCCGACTGCGTAAAAAGCGAATTACAAACGAAAACTAGCTACAATAAGCTTTTGAACGCTGATTATTTTTCGTTAATTAAGCTACAACCATTTACATATCAAAATATTTTTTATATTTTCAACTGTTCACCTTTTCAGTCGACTTACTGTACCTGTATACGTATAAAACGAATGAATATTTGTAATAAAAATGAAATTTGAAACAGGTACAATTATTTTTAGACCAACATGTTATGTATAAGCTACAGGTGATAACAGCGACTGATAATACAATGATAACATGTCGATTCACTTTGTTACTGGTTATTGCACTGATAACAAAACCAGTTACATTATATCTACGTTGTTTCTATTGAAAATATCCGATTTCAACTGAAGTACAAAATTCTTGAAAAGTTTAAAAAAACCGTGGTTTTGTAATATTATTACGATATCAGTTAGAATTCCAGAGAATACAATGGAAACTTTTATATTGCATGTATAGGTAGGTACGGAAAGTTTAGGATAAATGAACAACTTTTTAAAAGAAATCTGGTTAATCCTTGTTCGAATTTACCTAATAATATCCGCAGTATTACCGCGTATTTAACTGTTCGGTAAAAATTTATGGCAAGTATTTTGAGTGCTGTTAGTTTACAAAGAAATTGCAGAATGTTAATTAACATTCTTGTAGAAATTCCGTACAGAATAGTATACTTTTTAACACTCTGTAACTTAACAGTCTAATAGGCAGTAAAAACAGAAAAATAGTTACAGAATACAGCCATTAAGTTCCCTTACGCTAGTAAGGGAAGTTTATGTAGTAAAATTCGAACACTAACGTAAAAGACAATTACAAAAAGTTTCCTCTATCCAGTGTTTTCGATATTTCTTTGCTACTGAGACTCTTAGATTCTTCGAACTATTAAACTACCCAATTTGCTATCAATATTTAGAAAAGATCACGTAGATATCTCATATTAGGTACGTTTTCCCTACGTAGATTACATTAATTTAATATTGAAATGTATATTTCAATAGTAAAATAATATTCACGCAAGCAATATGTCATGGTCTGTGATTCAATTACACTTAACTGTATTAAAAACGTCATTGGACGATTCATACATTACATATAAACACATACTGGTCACTTGGGTAAACTCCGACTGTAATATAACATTAAATATATGTATATCAAACGCTATGTCACTTTGTACATACTTATGTATAAAAATAAAATTTTATTATTTCTAGAAATTATGACACAATTCAGTTGTAAAGTTTTTTTTTACTTGTCCAAGTACATTTATTACATTTTTATGGTAAATTGAAAAGTTTTATTACGACCGATCTCGATAGAAATGTGTATATATATATATATATATATATATATATATATATATATATATATATATATATATATATATATATATATATTTGGTTGTGTTTTAATTTTCTAAAACTTACTACAAGCTATGAATGAGATATTAAGGTTACAGAGAAAGGACTGCAATTTTTAGATACTAAAACTTTCTTCGAAATAATATTATGGAATGTAAACAGAAAACGAATTTAGAGTGAATACGTAATAATATTTCATGGTATATCTTTTCCAGCAATTCTTGGGATCACTTTTCGAGAGGGTGTTATTAGTGGCCATAAGCTTTCAAGATGTTAAATTATTTTATTGCTTACAACAAATACCACCCTATGTTCACTCCAACTGTAATTAAATTGGTTACCTGTTTTACAAGCGACAATTTCTTTTTGCATTCATATAGATAAGTAGGTAACATGTTGCGAACAATACTGCTGATTATTGCCGTACTTGAAAAGTCATCTCATTTAAATATTGAAAAACTATACTCTAACTATATTTTAAGTTTTTTACGGTACCTACTGATAGATCAGGAGTTACAACAGGTAAGAATTTCACGTTGAGAAGGTTTTTGTTAGAGGTTTTAAAAAGCTGTTTCATTTAAGGATTTAATTTTTTGGGGGGGATATTTTCTACATCTGACGATCCGCTCCCCTTCCCTTTAGTAAATTAAGAACCCCCTTCCTCACACACCGCTATATAAATCAAAGCTAAATGTATTTAAATCCAAAGTCCAATATGCATAATATTCAATTATACATTTTGAATTAAAGACAAAAGTTCATTTGCATACAAACATTATAGTTTATTGAACTATTATTGTAAATATGTATATAATTGCCAATAAAATGAGCGTTTGTGTTTACATATGTACGTACCAGTAATTCTAATATACAATTTGACTTATGCAGTGCACGTGGACATCCGGACACACCGCGGGTGAATCTTCCGCTCCGCTGTCACCGGATTCATGAACGCATGGCCCTCCAGTACGGCAGAGCACGCTCATAGTAACGATATCTTCTGTAAACGTGTTTTCTCTTTCTGACCACATAAGTGGTATGCATAAGGTTGAGCATTGTGAGACTTTGCTCAAGTAAATATGAATATGTTGTTATATACACACACATATACACATGTCGGATACACGCACTACATATTATGTGTATATAACAACATATTCATATTTACTTGAGCAAAGTCTCACAATGCTCAACTTTATGCATACCACTGAATGAGTAGTGCACTAATAATTAAATGGTCGTATGATGTACAATCATGCGTATGATGTGGTTTATTAAATTTAAATGAGTCACCATTAAACGTATTAAAACAATGCGCGAATGAATATTAAAATCTTAAAAACGTTTTGTTGGCTTCTTGACAAAAAGCAATAAATATTTAGTATTTAATAAAACATGCCTGATACAGTAGCGGACATATGTAAAAATACAACCCTGAACGAAACAATGCTTATCAAGTTTTATCGAATCTGTTTACTAAAACTAGAATGTTATGTTTGATACAAGTTTATCTATCATCGGTTTCAGAAAAAATATTAATTCATTCAAATAACCTTGAAAACAAATAAGCCGATAATTTTATGCCTCTAGTATGCTTAACTGTGAAAAACTGACGTCCTTGAGTTGAAGTTGTAATTTTAAATATAGATAAATACTATCGTGTCAAAGAAAAATTTTTAAGATTTGAAAACAAATCTCATAAGTTTTAATTTCAAGTCTTAAAAATTTTTCTTTGATATCAGTATTTACCTATATTTAAAATAACAACTTCAGAAATACTCAAGGACGTCATTTTTTCACAGTTAAGCATACTAGAGGCACAAAATTATAGATTTATTTATTTTTAAGGTTATTTAAATGAATTAATATTTTCTCTGTAACCGGTGATAAACTTGTAAATACATTCGATAAAATTTGATAAGCATAAGCATGACACTTTCGGTACCGTTTTCATGAGATTAGAAAAAATAGGAAAATTAATAAGAAAAATCCTTTGATCTTTTAATATCATTATAGTATTGATTAGCCAAAAACTATACAGAAAGAGTTTTACCGTTAATCTAAACTTTTCTCTCTAAAGTGATGTTGGAATGTTTGTTAGTAAGAACTGGCAAATTAGGCTAGGGTCACACTGGAAGCGGGTACGTACTACAAATCACTGGCGCGTACTTGTACGTACACGTCAGATTGAAACAAACAATGCAAATGAACGAAGTTGGTCACACTAGATACGAGTTATTCTTGCGTGTACTTACGTAGTCGTCAGTGTTAAAAAATGAAACAAAAAGTTTGTTTTTTCGCACTAGTCGTACGTGTAGAAGATAAAGAAGATAGGCAACTTAAGTAAAAGTAATACAATTTATGAATATTATTTGAATTTTAACGGATATTTTCATTTGTTACAATTTTTGTGGTACCAAACTACAATTTTATAAAACTTATTATTTGATATATCAACGATATATTTAAATGAATATAGAAAAATTAATAATGCTGATATTTGAAATGGAACCATTAGGAAACTAAAGAAAAAAAGAGTACCGTAACAGAGAAATTTGTAGAAAACTTTGGTTAGAGGTTGCGGAGGCATTAAATGTCCCTTCATTCATACGAAAATATTGAAAAAAACTGTTTTTATCTATTTTCAAATGTGGAAATAATTTTCTAAATTCACCGTCAGTAGATCTTCTATTGTACAATTTATAAACCAAAAAATTTCGATTCGCTTTTTTCAACAGAAAATAATTAATTATATTATTATCGAAAAACAAATAATTTCTTAACGGATTCATTTTTAAAATAAATTTACCTAAGTATACGCTAACAGTGTGACCACTTTGACCACGACAATAGTCTCACGACAAAATCAGACAAATTAAATCGTACGTACCCGTTTTCAATGTGACCTTAGCCTTATTATTGAATTGGCAACCGAAAAATTATTTATACTGCATTATTAACTAATTGTAACCCCCTCTAATTGTACAAGACCAATAACAAGCAACTATTTGTCAGTATTTAATAATAAATTGCTCTAAAAACTTTGTGTTATTTTACTTATTAAAATTTTTTTAATTATGACAATAAAATTAAATACCAAAAGTATCTAATATTATTAAATTTTACTAGAATTTATAAAATATTAACAGGTAAATTTAACACAAAGTTTTAAATCTTCGTATTGAAAAATATAAAATTTTTATTTGTGACGTTCTTCTATAAAAGGAGCGAAATGAGGTTTCAAAATAAGCTCTAGTAACGGCGCTTATGGCTTCTCAAGATTGGTCTTCTCTTTCAATAATCAAATTGTCTCGTGTAAAATCCAACTAACTCGTCGTAATGTTTGAAAAATTTTAAGATATTTATTTTTTTTTTTTTTTTTGAAATTGATAAAACCACTAGACAGTTAATATAAATTTTAAGCAGCCTCCACATTCTCGCCGAGGTTGGACGAATCGAGAATGTAGAGGGTTGTGCCTCGCGGTTGGTGTTTTAATGCTATTCATATGCCTCGGCCAACGTCAGCGAGGAACTCGGCGAGGAACCTCGTCCAACTTCTGCGAGAATGTAGAGGGTCCTTTATGAGTATGACAAACCATAATATAAACAAATACTTTGGTAAATTAACTTTATAATTTAATGATTTTTCATATTATGTTTAAGTCGACTTAAGTCATTAAAACGCGAGCGCAATAACAAAATACATAACAAAAAAGCAATCCATTACAATTATGATACAACAATTAAAAAGGGAAAGTTTTATTTAATAAACTCTTATATTAGGTGTACTTAAATAACGTATTGTAAGTATAGGTAGGTTAGTTACAAATTATACATATAAATAATATAGGAAGTGCTATAAATGCGTTAAATATAACATTATCTTAAGTAAGTAAGTAAGTAAAGAGGTACTTAGCACGGGACAATCAAATTAACGATATTGAAACAATACCGGAAGATATTATGCCTGCGATATTTTAAACTATAATATGTGCGATGGTAATTAACTAAAACGCTTCACAATTAGTGTTTAAATTGTATGAGTATAAGAAACACACTGATTGTAACTTTTTTTTAAAAAAAATTTATTTAGAATTAGATTTATTATTAAATACAGCAAAGTACCAATATAACAAAAATAGTTTAACACGAAAGTATATCAATTTATTGTATACTTGGTCCAATGAACCATGGTGGCAGTGCCGGAAAATATGTTAAAGATTTATTTAATAAAAAAAATATTACAATGTAACTAATTAATTTTTATAATGTAATATTCCTGTGACCATAGATGTTCGTCAATATTTGATCACACAAGTTTTTATGACATATATCACATGATGAGAGTGCAATAGTGACCTGTAATATATTCCAAGATTTTCGACTTTATAAATTATCTCCTTATAGATAGTGAAAATTTGGCAAAATAAGCATTAGATTTAGTTATAACTAATATTAAAAAGTATTTAATTCCTTTTCTTACAACTTTGGAATTAATGTTATCTACATCGACTACATCTAAAAATATTAAGGGGAGATTCGCTAAAAAAAATCTTTTTTTTTTCTGTTCCTTAGAACAGAAATAGGTGTTAGAAATATTCTCCTAAAAATAAAAAATCAAAAAGTTATGGGCATTTTAGTGCACGCACTTTACTATAATTCGATTTAGAAAAAAAAGACTTGGAATGCTTTTTTCTCGGAAGTACGTTTTTCGACATAGTTCCTCGTGTATCTCAAAAAGTATTTGAGGTATCGACATTAATCAAAGTGCATATTATTCCTCGATACCGTCATTTTGGCAGGAACTAGGATCTTTTGGTTCCGTAATATATTTTAAAAATGGCAGCTATTCGTAGTCGAGAGAAAGCGGTGATTTTTGAAAATTTATTTAACTTTTTAATTTTGTAACTCAAAAATGAAAATGTTTAATCAGAGAATTAATTGGAACTATTTTCTCTGTCAAATTAATATTAATAATGGTAGTTCGCTATAGTTCAACTAGACATAATTAAATAAATTTTAAAAAGCCGCATGAACCTTTTTTTTAAACTTTGTAATTCCGAGCTTTAAATGCTTTGATGCTTGAGCAATGCTAGTATTAAGGTATTAAAATTTTTAGGAATTAAAAAGTAAGACTATTTTCATGAAATTAAAAAATTTTTCGATGGCTAATAGTAAAAATGATCAGTAACTATAGTGTAGAGAAGTAGATATTATAACATTTGCAAAATAAAATTGTTTTTAATAGCTAGAATGCTGTTACTCTAACAATTTATAATTAACAATTTTACAGCGAATAATAAAGTATAAAATTTCACTACATATGACTGCACTACCGTATAATAATAATAAGTACCTGACTTATAATTTTATAAAATATTAACAAAATATATATTTACATATTATATTTCATATTAATAGGAAAAAATATTATTAACGAAATTATTTAAATTACGAAATGGGTGGCTGATCATAACTCTTAAAGGTCATACGTGAAAGTATACGTTACACTATTTACATATATTTAATTTTATTGTCTTTTTTCCCATTTTGTTTATCGTAGAAAGTTTTTTTTTATTTTATCTACATAAATATTCGTTCTGCAGCATTGTCAGATAAGCGCCAAAATGTGATAACTCAAAGTAAGTATTAAAATTTAAATTAAATCTTTCTATTTTACGATTGAATATACCTAATGCACAAAAGGTTATGAGAAATAAATACTATTTCGTGGATACGATTTGTAGATACAGTTAGGAACAATATTCTTGGTACAGTATTCAAAAATTGATCGGATGAGAATAAATTTGAAATATGTAAAATTTAATATTTCTTTATGTCGTTGAAGACTCATTTTTGGGTACTAATAAAAAACTATAAGGTAAAAAAAAATATATACACAATTGGGGCTTCTGACGGCTAATCATCTCAAAATTATTTTTTAAGAACAAATTAAGGTCGTGTTATTGTGATAGAATTAAGTTAAAAATAGAGAAGAGGAACATAAAAATAATATGTACAGTCGACTCTCGTTAATTTGAAACTTCAAATGGTTCAAATGTTTCAAACACAATCAAAATGTACACTATATTCAAAATCAATCAAAATGTACTTACAATCTTTCTGTTTCTTTCTCTCTGCAACTTTGAATTATCGAATGTTTGACGCCGATGAGTTCGAATTAATGCGTCGTTTCGTTACGTTGCAATGATTTTTTCGTTCAAATTACCAAGTGCATACAAATGTATTGATATATTTCGAAATATAAAAAGATTTTGTAGGGAACTAGTGATAACTTTGAATTATAGAGAGATTTGAATTAAGGAGAGTCGACGATAATTAAAAATAATATTTAATCTTTCATTAAAAATATTTTGAAAAATAAAATAAAAACGGTTAATTCCACGAAAATGAACTGACTCGAGTTGTGAAAAATTATCGTTACTTGTAATAATTTGAAATAAAAATTAATTACGTTGAACAAAATGGCGATTTGTTAAAAAATTATTTCTATTAATGTTTTTTCATCCGAAAGGAAGAAATAGTAAATATTACACGAATGCTTATTTTTATTTCAGACAATAGAAAAATTAATAACGAAAGAATTTTAAAATTTGCTTCTTTTAAATATCAGTTAATTAGCGTTTGAGTAATTATAAAAATTTTTTTTAAATATAACTTAAAAAAAATCCTAAGAGGTATAAATATTATTTTCTTTTTTACACGCAAATACTGTTTTACAAACGGCAGGGATGTAATAAACGCGCGTTTATGATTCGCACTTACTGTGAATTCCTCGTTCATGGGGAATAATTGCAAATCCCAATCCCTAGCACGAAGGAGGTTCAGTGGGTTACTCGGACCATTTTTTAAATTTAGAAATTTAATGCTATGTCGTTTCAAAAATACTGTCCCTAACTGTATGTATATTTTTTCTAATCATCTACGAATGCCCACATAAGAATAAAAAAAAAACCCACCATTTTTTTCAAAAACTTATTTTCACTTCACTCTTGAATATTTTATCAAACAACTGATATTTCCTGTATATAAGAAATTATTAAAAGTATTTGTAAATCTTGCTAATTAAATTAATTAATATAACAATAATTAAAATATGTTTTATTTAATTATTTCTCTATTGTTTGATTGACAAGAATGAGCGCAAAGATTTATTAGAGTTTGTTATCTGTGAACTTTCATCGATAGTTCTTTACTCTGGACAATCTGTAGTAGCAGTTTCATATCATTTAATTTATTATAATCAGAAAATTATTTAAAAAGATTAAAAAAAAAAGATTTAGCGTGATTCAACACAGATAATTAATTATTACAATAAAACTGATTTATTAATTTTTTGAAGAAATTCAGCTGTAGGTGAAAGTAAAGAATGGCAATATCAATCTCAAAAGATAAAATTCCAAATGTTTCAGAGTGGCACTTAATTATTCCTGACAATCTAGATATTGATTACGCATATGGTACGCCCCTTACCTCATACATGTTTATACATTTATCATAAGTAAGTTTACTTGAAAGGGAGATATGAAGTGTTACGTACTCTAGAGCAGTCATAAAGGTATGCAATTTTTTTTAAGAGCGGTCATAGTGGTATTTATTTATTATATATTTTTTCTGTGATTGTACCTCGAACGGGAATTAAGAAAAAGCAATTAGAATTTTTATTTTTAATTTTTTTAGGTGGTAGACATAGTTATAGTTAGGAAATTCTGAAAAAAATATAGAATACGGAACAACGTATTGTCTAACAGATTTGGTTTCATTAGTTTGGCTGTAATAGTTTGGAAATAAAATTTCAAAAATACCCGCTTTAGCATATCGTCGGGGATAGTGCAAATCCGCGTATATACCATAGGTAAAGAGTGCGTATCTACATTAGACCTAACCACATACGCGGAGTCGCCACTTGACGGCAGATCTGCGGTATTGTTATTGGGCGATTTCTTGCTCTCCGTTAGTCGAACAAAGTATATATCAAAGAGGTAGCTGCTAATCAGGTTCCTGCGTTCTCTGCTTGCGAATTTTTCAATTGACTACATTTGTCAGATACACGGAATTATCCAATGCTAGTTACGCGTATTTGCACTATCCCCGACGATATATTTATATGGTCAATTAATCATAGAGGCTGACTGAAATATGTATCAATATAGTGTATTTATTACTCACCAATACCATAACTTATTTTGAAAATACCTCTCTGGGGCTACAAACTATATCTTAATCTGCTATTTTTTTAAATTTTTTCTGGATAAATTTGTATTTTCTACAACTTAAATTTGTTGCCAAAAAGCAATTTAATTGGAAGAACTACCAGCTATTAAAAATACGACAGCGGAGCTGGAGCTGATTGTTTTTTTCATTAAATTGTTAGCCAACATATATTCTTTTTTTTTTTTAAATACATGCATGTAAACACAAATTTATTCGAAAAAATATAATCCTCTCGTTAAGTGAGAAAAGTCCCGATAATTCCACATAATTTTAGATTATATATTTGTAAAAATTCCTACAGTATGAAAGATAGAAGGTCTGTAGAATTTTATTTCAGAATTAACAACAGGGAGTAGATATCTGTTTATTTTTTAGAATTTTGTTAAATATTTACTTTTGACACAGCTTGTATATATTAACAAAATGGAAATTAACAAATGGAAATTTTATACTGTAACATTATTTGTTTATTTATGTGTTTTATTAATAAACAATAAAATTAATTAATATTTATTTAATTATCCACGTTTTCAATTTCTCTGACGATACATACATATATTTGTATACTGAGGATCCCAGAGTACGTATTAACTTCAAAATTTTCCAACTTAGATATTCTTGGGGAATAAATAAAATATTCTAATTAAAAATGGAATAACTAACTACTGAGCATTGTGATGAGTCAGATAAATGAAGGCACATTTGTTTACGTCAGTATTTGCATTTGCTTTCGAGTTTGCGAATACAAAAAATTTAACGTTCGTTACGTCTCTAAGTTAGTACACTGGAAGATTCGGTATTTTAAAGTTTAAAGCACTTAAATAGTTTCTAAATTTGACACATTTCTAGATTTATCTCAACTAAAGGATTTGATCTTGCTAATCTGGACTTACTAATGATTAATTTTAGCCAGCAATGTGTGGCTACGGAAATTTTTTTTTACAATCTGGACCGAAACTGTACTTTTTATAGCTATTTATGAAGTTTTTGAATATTTTTTGTGCGATTTTTTTTTATGTGGTCCCTATCTACCGCATAAAAAAGGTTCAGCTGTACTTTTTTCGAAACTGAAAGTATACCGAAAACAAAGTATTTACAATTATTCTGAACCACTCAGTACTCGAGTAGGTACTTATTTATGTATTTTTAATATCATCACGATATTGATATCAGCAAAAAATTAAAATAATGGGAAACAATTAGAGGGAAATATTTACAATTTATTGTGTGTATTTTTCTAAACAGATATCGCCAGAGAAAAAAACGGAAGTTCAGAACATGTATAATGTATTCAACGTACATATTATCAATAAATTCCACTCGTAACATGAAAATGAATATAAATGATTTTACTTTCAATATTTGAAACAAAAAAAATTATTAATAGCCTAGCTAGTGACCTCCCACTGGCAAACAATTAATTATGCAAATAATTCGATTTTTGTTTCAGCCGCAAAACCAACGCAAATTTTACTTTTCCTTAAACGCCTGTCTACTAGCCACATACCATAAATTTTTACATATCTAAACACATAATAAAGACAGGTTTACTTTGTGAAAATCCATATTAAAACATGGGATCGTTGCTTTGTCACTTTTCACAGCAAAAACATAGAAAAACACGAGTCGACTTTCGGCTTTTACACCATCCTCAGGTGAAAAACATAACTAAAAATTGTAACTAAACTAAAAACAAAATAACTAAAAATAATTTTTAGTTATGTTTTTCACCTGAGGATGGTGTAAAAGCCGAAAGTCGACTCGTGTTTTTCTATGTTTTTGCTGTGAAAAGTGACAAAGCAACGATCCTATGTTTTACATAATAAAGAGATGATTTTAAAATATAAGCTATAAGAAAAATGCATTTTATTGATAATTTTAATTACTTACTTAAACATTTTGAAATGGCAGGAAATTAAAAACTGTAAAGTTGCAACTGACATTTACTGACAATGAGTATAACATACTTAATTACACAGTGTTTGCGCATATTATACACAGATTACTAACTACTAATATCAATCTTTTTTTTCCTAACTTGAAATATTGAAATGCTATAATTACAAAATGTACAAAAATACATACTGACAATAATATAATTTTACTGTTCTACAATAATTAAACTTAAAGACTTTCTAATTATTTATTTATAAACATGAACTATTTGTGTAAAAATTAAATCGGGCGGTTGGCTCTTTGTTCGAAATGATCAGGAAGAAAATTATATATCTTTTATTGTAAAGCGTGCTGTTGTTTGCTCCAGCTATGAATGCGCTGTGCTGACTGCCCCTCGCCGCGCCGCTGTGTGTGATTAGTGCACGTTGTCTACCGTAAAAGTAACACCCTTTTAATTAAGTCAAAATCAAATTATTATCTAAAATATAAATCTCAATTCTTTATAATTTATTATAAATAACGATTTACAGTGTGTCCATGAGATTTACAGAGTGTTCAAAGATTTTTGTTGTAGAACTAGATTAGTGGAAAGGAAGTGAAAATGACAAAAGCAAATTCTTTGGTCTGATGTAGGTACCTGTGTGAGATTTACCGATATAGGGAAAATGCGGGAGAGGTGCCGCGTAAGAAGAGATGCCGCAGTAGCCATAATTCGTCCGCTGATTGATAGGTAGCGCAACTAGTTGACTGCTCAAGAGAGGCGCTGCGCCAACACAATTTAAAAATTTTTAGTATGAACTATGCGGCGTCTCTCCTTCTTTGATACGGCATCTCACCCATAGGTGTGAGATAGGCGTCGCTTAGCAGGTTCTACAAAAATATTAATTATGGATCATTTATAACTGAGAATTTAAGTTTATTTATAAATAGTTTTATAAGAATAATGTTTATATTTACTGTATACCAAATGTCAAATCAATTAAATGCATACTTAAAGAATTATCGAGTGTTTTCAAAACCGCATTAACCCTATATTAATCGAAAATAATATTATAAAATTCAAATTGAAAATTTCTCACATTTTAACCTTTTTAATAAAGGAAATTATTGTAACTGTAACCATTTCGCAAATTGAAACTGACAATTTTATAATATTTTCACGATTTGAGACATCTTGAGACGCTTTTAAACGGTTTATAAAAATTTGAGCCCCCATGAATCAAACTTTGTCAAACCGTAGTTTTTGTCAAACGTAATTCAATAGATCATTTTTCTGACAATTTCAAACATATTTTATTCAAAACTGTACATTAAACTCAAAAACGGTGTTCAGACTGTAGCCCGTAGCTTTTTATTAATTAGAACGTATGAAGATGTATTGGACGCATTATAATTTTTCTGGGTAACTAAACCTAAAAAAAATTATCCTGATTAAATTTTAACCCTTTTTTAAAAACAAAAAAGGTGATTTTTCGATTTTTTTTTTTAATAGCTTACAATTTTTGTTTTTTCCGAAAAGGTTTCAGATCGATTGCATATAAGATTTCTTTAGAAAAAATTACTGAAATTGTGCCTTTTTTATCTTCTAACCTTAAATAACTCCTTGGACAACATATTATTTTACTGATGGATACGCGTTTTTACTTAAATAAATACCAAATGATACAAGTTTTATAAATATATACTTCTGACAATCTGTAAAAACAATAAATTTTTGAAAAAAAAAGTAATTAACAGTTTAATAGCATTTACGGACAAAAAAATCTTCTATAAAAGGAGTTAAAAATACGATGTAAATTAAAAGCATTTTCTGATAGGGAAATTCATTTTTAAAAGTGAAAATAGTTAGAAAAAAATCACTTGAAGAATATAAATATAGTTTTATTTAGTGGTTTTAATTGTACGTAATAAACTTAACAATACCTCGAGAACGTGATCAATTATTAAAACATTACCATCCCACCATGTCTGTTACTTCAATGTAAATATGTATATGGCGATTTTGTGTAGGTCTAATAATGTACGTATATACATATTTCTAATAATAAATAAAATATATTCATTACAAATAAAATACAAGAAATGTACATAATTTTTGCCTAAAGATCCATTGCATCGTCGATTACTAAATAAAAAAATTTGATAATTATAATTATATACAGTCTAATATTTCTTATTTAATAAGTAATTATTTATTTATTTCTAAAAATTTCATATTACTTTCCGTTAAAGAAGAAAAAAAAATGATGGGTATGATTTTAGAATTCATAAAATCGATTTTTATCTTTTTGATCGATCAAATAATTAATATTATTATTTTATTATTTTATTAATACGAATACAAGCAAAATATTATAAAACTTTCTATAAAATTATTAAATTGGTAATTTAGTGCAACATGATTATTATTAAATAAATATGAAAAGACGAATTGTAGTTTTATTCTTATTAATTATTTCCTTTTTAAGGGGGCTACAAATATCCTCAGACAAACATGAAATAGAATAATCTTAAGAATTTTCTGAATAGAAAAAAAATAAAAATTAAAAAAAAAACTGTTATTACATATGCTCTTTATTAGATAAATATTTTTCAATAAAATCTTAAATCTTACATTAAAAACGACTTTCGTACTGACAGTACCGTAACACCTTAAGAATTAATATGAAAAAAAATTCGTCAAGTGCGTGTTTTTGACACGCACTAAGTAATGTCACCTCAGTGAAAGTGTTAATTTATGATTTTTTGGCTCGTCTTTTAAGTACAGTGAGAATACAGCCCTCTTGCGTTTATTCAATATGCATGTACAACTCTATAATAATGTTTCTCCCACTATGATCACACAACGATATTAATATGTCATCCTTCGATGGCATAAAAATTCAAGGTGATTTTTTATTAAGGAATAGGGTAGTATAAAAATTATGGATCCATATTTAAATGCACGTTCAAGTGGTTCAAGTGTATATAATTTGATTTGATTTTTGAGTTCTATACGGAGCTAATTGTATCTTTATGGAAAATATAAATATTACGTGTAAATATTACTAGCTAAATAATTAAGATTATAAAATAAAGAGGAATAATTAGATGGTATACTTCTACATAATATTTATAATTTTCATCTAATATACATATTTAAACATATATTTAAATGTAGTTACTGTAAGTAAATTTCTTCTTCATTTTTCTCAAATTTTAATCGAAAACTATGGTAAAGCTACGTGTCTGTACAATACTTGTAATATGGCACCAGTTTCCTGGTAATGATAAACAATTTTTCTGTCAAACACAAAAAACCCTCTTTGACTCTGACATACATGAAGATACAATTAGGTCCGTATAGAACTCAAAAATCAAATCAAATTATATACACTTGAACCACCTGAACGTGCATTTAAATATGGATCCATAATATTTATACTACCCAAGGAATATCTTTTACGCTATAATTTTCTTCCCCATAAAAATTGTTTTTGAAAATTCTATAGCACATAGCCTCCTTAAATAATAGGTATAGATTCTTTTACGTAACGTACTAAAAAATGTTCTTAATCAAATTTACATTTTAAAATACAAACTCACTCTAAGTTCCATAAATGGTACTCCTGAAAATATTTCCGTTGCAAATTTGACTGTTGCAATAAAAATATTAATTTACCAAAAATTTTAAAAAACGTCCCTCCGTTTAGGGCCATCCATAAAAAACATCACGTAAAATTCGCGCCTTTTTGACCTCCCCCCCTCCCCCCACCTCCCTCTTGATCGCGCCATAGAATTAATTAGTTAATTATTCATAACATCATTAGCAGTGCATTATTAATTTCGGCAATTTTAATAAAAACTGAAGCAATACTACTCATTGGCATGAAATTATAAAAGTCAATTATATCAGAAAAATTTGTTATTTAACAATTATAACAATTTTTTTACGATTTTTTGAAAGAAACGATGAATTTGCAAGAATTAGAATTGTTTAAAAAAAAATAGGTTTTTATTTCATATATGCAATGATGTCTTTGAATAACAAAATGCAAATATTTTCAATGTATTAAAAAAGTTTTTTGCTGGAACTTAAATTCGAACCAGTTAATTAGAAAATTTTTAAGGCATCCAATAGTCACAGGAAATTGAATGTAATTTATGTCGAACGATAATCAAGCGAATCGAGTCCACATCCACCAGTATAAGTCATTCATCATTTTGAAAATCACAGATGCAATAGAATTTAAAACATCGCTCGATTAGTGGCACTTTTAATTACTTATTAAGTGTGTTTATTACTTTATTATTATTTATCAGTAATGATCATAGCAAATTATCGATTTCCAATATACATATACATAGATCTGTTATATTCATATATACCTAACAATGATTTACAATAAATTATTATAAGCGGTAATTGTTTTACTGTAATCTCTGTCCGAGTGGAAGATTTAATGTATTTCTCACGAATGTTATTTTTTTTGGTGAGAATTTTATTAATATGTACTTCATTAATATTTGAAAATGATATTTTATATTATTAGATTTATAATTAATAAATAATATTTCATTTCAAAATATTTAACGGTACGAGTCTCGGTTTCATTTATACATATAATATAAAAAAAAATTACCATTACCATTTTAAATTACAATAAAACTCGTCCAGATATGTACCTACTGAAGCAGACGAAAAATGTATTTATATATAATTAAATAATTCAACTGTGTATTTAAAATACCCCTATAGTAGCATCCTGCATAACATAGCGAATTTCTCAAGGATTAATTTTGCTGGAATAACTTTAATGTCACATAGAACAAGTGTATATTTACGTCAATTTAAAAAATAAAATTTTAAATCAGTAGGTACACGGTTAAAAATCTTGGACTAATTTTTTAATCCAACCTTAACTTACTGAAAAAACTAAATATTAAAATACTAAAATTAAATCTTGTCCTTATATTAAAATATTTCCAATATTTTTTGATATTCAGATTTAATCTAATTATATTATTTTCCATAATTTAAACCATTTTTGATTAAAATATAATACAAAATTATTGAAATCATAAAAACGAAACCAAAAAAATACTAAAACCTAATCCAAATTATATACATTTTTTAATTCTAAAAAAAAAATACTTAGATTTTAATCTTAATTTGGATTAAATCAATCAGATCAGTGTGTTTTGTGTTGTGTTAGTGACACGTGCATACCCAATTTGTTATTATGTCCTTCTCACCCCAACTCATTTAATTTACAGTATTGTTTTCTCTGTTGGTCAATTATTATTTAACATCAAGGACATTTCTCAGGGAATATCAAAATATGTGGTATATGTATATACCTAAATGCATCACCAATCATACACAAACAGAACTCGTTGCTTTTTTGTTCAATTATTTTGTTTATTTTCGTAACTTCGGTCGGGCTTAAAACATTTAAATATAAAAATGCTTGAATATTTAAAATTAAAAATGTAATTTCAATTGTTAAACGTTTGTATAGTCATTGCCGTTATTAAATAAATTACTGTTCATTCGCAAAATATTTTCGTTTTATTGAAATTTTGATACAACTGACATGGATTCCTGAAATAATACTTGATATTGTTTATCAATACAAAAATTCAAATTATTTTTTAACTCAGGTTTTTATACAAGGTACGTAATATCGATTTTAAGTATAAAACGATATACGGAAAAATAAAGTATTCTGATTTTTTTTAAATCTATTTTCTAGGTGCGCAACTACTATGGTATCGTTTGATGTAAAACATAGCTGATTTTGATAATGGAATGATTATTGATAGATGAGCCGTATCGTAATTTAGATAACGTATCTCCCCCGTTTGGTTTCGAACTCAAGATCTACCAGACAAGAGCGAAATGTTCTGATTTTTATTTATCTCAAAATTTAAATTATTTACCCGGACAACTTCGGCGTAGCAGTCAGCATAGAATTTAAGCACTTCAATTATGTGGTAAGTCTTTGTAACTGATATTTAACAATAATTCTACTAACTTTCCTCTTTATTTACAGGTTTTATTCTACCATTAAGAAAAATTATAGTTCAAGAAACAGGAAAAAATCAGAAGAATCTACTGAAAACGTTCAAGAAGAAACAGACCATGAGCTAAGCCCGGAAGAACTAATTTTTTTTTTAAAAAATTCACTTTTTAAAATTCATTGTTTATTGTGAAAAAAATCAATAAAATGTTGGTAATACAAAAATGCAATTGATTTTCAATATAACCTTCATTACAATATTTAGTAATTAAAATATTAGGTTTTAATACAGACAATATTAAAATTTCAAACCAGAGAAACCTATCTTTTAATACATATTTGGTTTAAAATATAATCCACCGTTACTTATTTTTAATACCTCTTGAGTTTAGAATCGTAATATTCATAGTATTAGTTTGCAATACAACTGGAATAAAATTTGGTTTTGTGACTCTAAACTAAGTTCAATTAACTTTTAATATCAGTTATATTACAATGGATTTTTTAATATATGGAACCGATTAGATTTTAATAAAATTTTGGTGTTGCCATATATGTAACCTCTGTTAGATTACTTTTTAAACCAATATTTTTAACCGTGTAATAACGTGAGTTTACACTTGATAGTGGTTCCAAATGACTTCGGTTGCAAAGTTAGAGGGGGGCACATTACATGCAAGTTTGAAGTTCCATATTTTGCAAACAGGGCTTAAAAAATACATCAAATTCTTGTTAAAAAAAAAGTTTACTATCGATACCTCACACGATATGGTACACAAGAATAAAATTCTTTTCTCCAGTTTCCAATACCGAAAAGAACGTAAAAATTAAAAGAGTTTTCAGACTTTTCATCGGAACCCAAATATAAACAACACAACTGACTATTACATACTATACATAGCTATAAAAATATTTTTTATATTTTATCGACTAGTTTATATAGGCTGTCTACTGACTCTGAAACTTATCGTGATTTTTTCCCTTCTTTTCCATTTTTGACGGAAGTAATTCATTTTTCAATTTACACAATGACTTCAAAGCCTATCTTATGTAACTGCTTCCGCTCTTTACTACAATGTAAAAATAATCTTGAAAATTTTTTGAATTTCAACAAATTTTGACAAAAACTTATTTCTACTAAATGAAGAATGATCAAAATAACTAGTTTCCCGAGTATCTGGCTAAAGAATTCATTTAAAGGTCTAGGATTTCCAACATTTTCACCAAATTTTATAAAAAGAGATCCTTCGTTCGAGAATTATATCGTGGGGACATATCTGTACATACATACATACATACATACATATATATATATATATATATATATATATATATATATATATATATATATATATACATATATATATATATATATACAGTAGCGCTCAAAAGTATTTTGACAAGTCTTCTTTTGTTATAATCGTTGACCTGTCGTTATTAAGACTTAGTTCGATATTTTCTTTTTCTTTAGAAATTCATAACATTTAGGGGTCCTAATTTGTAAAAAATATCATCACTTTAAATACATTATTTGATTCAATACAATATTGTTTTTATTTTTTTAATATCTAACAAACTGTACTTGTCAAAATACTTTTGAGCGCTACTGTATATATATATATATATATATATATATATATATATATATATATATATATATATATATATATATATATATATATATATATATAGATAAATTTATCACAGTCCCTGGCTCCAGCTTCATGATGATACCTGCTGTAATAGCTCAATTTTTACGTTCAAAAATTTGCTGAAGTTAAGGGTTCTCTTAATTTAATGTGTAGGACGAACACATGTAATGTAAATACTTATGCAGAACGCCCACACTCCCGTATACGCGTAATTAAATATTAAAATCTCATTAAAAGATAATAAAATTTAGTATCGTAATGGACAAGAGAGAGTATCGTCATAAATACATATTTAACACTGGCATACATATTGTTTTGAATTAAATTTAACCGAATTAAAACTGGCAGAATAATAGATATTACTTTTACAGTGTTTTAAACCAGTTTTTTTTTTTTTTTTTTTGTTCCTTGTAATAACTTTATTTGATAGAATTTGATAATGGTAATGATATCCTTGGTAATCCAATTTCTATTTTTTCGTGGAAAAAAAATTGATGGCTTAAATTCGTATACATGAATTCAATGGTGGTCATGGACGCCGTACGGTGTCAAATGAGACCTGATTAACAGTGACACAACGCTGTACTGACTGCATCAACAATTCCATATAAAGTATATTAGTTGTCAAAATAGTGTACCAGTTAGGCGTTTCTTTATTAAACGTTATGACATCGAGATCACAGTGATTACGTAAAATGAACCTCACGTTTTACACATTTTTGGCACGTCCCTCTGACACTGTTACACAGTACAGATTATAAAAAGACAATATTTACGGAAAAGGAAGGTTAATAACATAAAACGCTGACAATGAAATCTTTTTTTCTTTCTTTTGAAAAGAATAAGAAGCCATTGAAAAGCAAATATAAATACTACATTCGATTGATTCATCATTTTGTTGTTTCCAAAATAAATATGTATAGATTCGACTGCGTAGTGTCGTTCGTGAGCGGTTACTTAATCGCTACATTTGACTTGAACGTCACAGAGAACGCACGATTCAGATTCTTTTGTGACACACTGAATATACCTAATAAAATAATTCAACCATTTAGAAAATTCTTTCTTATCCGTAAAAGGAGAAATTTTTTAATTTGTTATATTTTTGTTATATTTCTGATATTTTTATTTGTAAATAATAATTTTGTAAACATGTTATATTTATTTATTCAAAGATGTTAGATAGTATTAAAATATACAATAAATTTTATGGGAAAACAATTCCTTTTACAGATGTATTATTTTTGGTATTATATAATTTATACGCAATTTTGTCGAGTGTTTTCGAGTCGACGCGGTACAGCGTTGTATCGCAGTTAGTCATGTATCGTTTGATGCTGTACAGCGTCCATGAACGTCAACTTGTTAAATTATAAATGTAAATTTCAGCTGCACCATTGTCTAGACGCAGGGTTTCTTAAACTTTTTTTAATTCGTGACCCCAAATAGAGACATAATTATAAGTATTTTGAAAGGATTTATTGATTAGGTAACAATACATAAACATACTTATAAAAAATTGTTTTGCTATGACCCCAAGATTTCGCTAAGTGATTCCATATGGGGTGGCGACTCATAGTTTAAGAAATCCTGGTCTAGAGTGATTAGTAAAGACTGTTTTGCGAAACATTTACCTTATGTGGACAAAATAGTATAATGTAGTTAAACTGTTAGTTTTATATTAATAAAGTAAATATATTTAATTAATCTAATTTTTCTGCAGACATTTTGCTATTGTGTTCGAATGTGACTTAAATATTATGCAGTTAAGTACAATACTTATTCATTTTCATTCAAAAATTTTATTCATGTATTGACTAAATACCAATTTTACAATTTTGTTTTTAAATACATCCAGCAAATTAATTTACGCGTTAATAAGAATAAAGTTTTGTTTGAAGTGAATTAGTGTAGGGAAAAGAAAAACAATGAAAATACTTTAAAAAGAGTTATAAAAACCTTTGATTTTAGATACTATATCCAATTAACTTTTGGCAATGAAAAATCATATATACAGGGTGGAAACAGATTTATCGAACATACGGCAAATACAATGGGAATTGTTTCTTAAGGTATAATTTTTTCTGATCAAAAATATTTCAAAAATAAAAAGAATTTCTGTTTACAAAAATTAGTTTTATTCGGAAACAAATTTACACAGAACAAAGGTTCAAAAACCTTTTTTATGTGATTTTTTTCCCTCTTTCCAATGATGTAAAAAAATTTGGGAAATTTTGATCAAAAACATTTTTCATGAACAATGTCCGAAAAACTATGTTCTAGACATCGGATGTGTCTGGCTGAAGAACCCATCCAAGGGTTTGGGGTTTCTAACGTTTTCCCTAAATTTCATAAAAACAGCAAGTTTTGCTCGAGAATTATCGAACTGATGCATATATATCCAATTCGGAAATTCGCTAAAATGGAATATGATTAACTTAAAGATATCAGAGACCACACTGATCTTAACAAAAAAAAATTTCCCATTATATTTTTCCTAAATTCGATAAACCCGCTTATGTTTCCACCTCTCTGTATCAAAATTGGTAGTTGGTCACAACGCATCATATTTTCGAGCGCACATTTATTCTTGTCAATTGTTTATATGTATAATTCCTGGAACTTTTATCCCATACACAGTATCATGAATTATTTAGATCTAAATATTTTCTCCTGTACGCTATAAAAATTACATCCCTTGTGTTTTCAGTATGTAAATATTTTATTACTGTAACACATGTCAGCAGCTCTACATATGTGTTTACAATTTACCATCTAAATAAAAGCGTCGCCGCCTGCGAAGATGATAGTGTTTGGGTTTGGTAAATATGGCGACCAACAGATGTTTTAGAAACGCTGATTGTATACTGATACATACATTTACACAAGAACACGAATACCCACATATGTACATACACCTTAACAAAAAATATGTTTTATCCCTTACCGCTTACACAACCAATTTCTATAAATAAATTTTATCAATCAACCTGACATCCGGTGAATTTGGAGTAATAGAAAAAACCGGATATTACTAGCGATTTGTTATTTTTATTGTTATTGTTTTTGTTTTATCGACATCAGAATTACTTTCGGTAACAAAAGAGAAAAAATTTGTGAACAATCATTATTAATTTTTTAAACAAATTATTATTATTATAATTTTAAAAATTTCTAAAATTGGTAAATTTTAAGTGTATGAGAAAGTAGTTATTTAAAAAAAAAAAACTATATTTGGTAACAGCTGAAAAAAAACTCTAATACAAAGTGTAGCGAATATTATGGCTAATAATAATGTAAGAATTTTGGAGAAAAAAGTTTAAAAAATCGTACATATTTTACTTACTAAACCACTTTGGATTAAGTCATAGGCATTTTCCGGATACTAACCTGAAAATAAAAAGAAAATTATTAGTTAATTTGTTACTTTTACATCAAAATGTAATTGTGTAAGTATAATTTGAAAAATTTATGTAAGTTTTCTCATTGTGTAATACTTACAAAGGTCTTGTAAATTATTCTATGAACCTACAAAGAAGAGCAGATACAGGGGAAGGTCGTGGGGGTCATGAATTAGATTATTTTGATAGTAAAAATGGAAAATTGACATCCAAACTACCCTAATTCAACCAATCACGCCAATTCAAATCACTTCAATCATGCTTCCTCTGAGAAAGACGAAATTTTTTAACTTGGTGACGTCATAATGTTCACTAAAATTTTTCAGTTCCATAAAAATCGTAAATAAAATGATGACACTGATAGCGAATTAAAAATTTTCAAAGTCGTTCTTTTCATTTTTTACAAAAATTACGTAAATAGGATCATTATAAAAAAGTTTCAAATCAGTCACGTACTTTATAAAAATAATCACCCTAATTGAAATCACAAAACTTAATTTAAGAGAAACGGAAAATTTTGCTAAAAATATTTAGTGCAGTGATTCTCAACCACTGTGCCACGGCACTTTTGTGTGCCGCCAAATTTCAAAAGTGTGCCGCCAAATTTTGCAAATATATAATAATGTTAATATTAAAAAATTTTTTTATTTAAAAATAAAAATATATTTAACATGAATATATATTTAAATCCACAAAAACATAAATTATTTTATTATTTGCTTTGCAAGGCGTTTTTTCTTAGTGCCGAATTGTGATGAAGTGGCGTGCATAGCAATAGGAATATGTCTCAAGTCGGCGTACGCTTGCCACTTCTGCGTATAAACGTGTAGTTTTAGTGATAGTTGGGATTTACAAGGTGTTGCATAGTAGTTACTGCACCTTTTCTTTCGTTAAAATTGGCAAACGTATATGATTCGGTTTAATATTAATTAATTTGCATGTAGTTTCAATTTATAAATTCGTAAACTTATTAACTTTGCAGTACACATATCAATTGATTTACAACGTTTTCCAATTAAGTTTTTTTTGTTTTTATCGCACTCTACGAAATACTACTGTGATTGAACACGTTTTAAAAATATTTTTATTATTAGCTTTTAATTTAATCATAATCACTCAATAAAGTTTAGTTATTTTGTAGTATATATTAGTTTAATTTGCATATTTAACAATTTTTCAGAAACTATATGTATTCAGTGTGTTGTAATGAGTAAATAGTTTTTATTTTTTTCTTTATGTGCCGCCAAATTTCGAAATCGTTAAAAACGTGCCGCAACAAAAAAAAGGTTGAGAACCACTGATTTAGTGCCTTAAAAAATTAATGAAATGACAGTGATGAAACTGGAAGAGAGTTATTGACTTTTGAAGTAGTTCTCTTAGTGCTAACTAAGATACATTTTTTAAGATTTGTAATGTCAAAAAAAAAAATTACATGAAACCTTTAAAAAAAAAAATGAAACCGTCTCCTAATCTGAGAGCTGGATCCGCCTCTGCCTAGAAAGACCACCAAATAAGACAAAAAAAGTTTATTTTGTTGTGGGACATAACTTTTTTTTCATAACACAAAATTTTTTTATTCTGTTCATGTCCGTTAAGAAAAATTAGTAACTTTTATTTGTAATAACTTAACATAAAAAAAGGTGAAAATAAGAGGAATTAACGCTACTACCTACTTGTAAGTTTGAGCCCTAGGAAAGACTAAAATTTTCATAGAATATTTTGACTTGCGTAAATAAAATTCAGAAAATGTAAACGAAATATGTATTCCATACATTTCTAATGGTTTCCATTGTAGAAAAATTCACAATGAATACACAAAAAAATGAAGTCCTTGTAGGTATATTTAAACGGAAAATAAAGAGAAAAGGAAAAATAAAACAATTTACCCAATTTAAAGAATTAGTTAACAATTACAATTGCAAAAAAATTGAATAAAATTAAATTAATTAACTTGGCAGATTTGAAAAAAATGATTAAATACGTAATAAAAATAATTTATATGAAAACCAGTGTAATTATAACATCTCGGTATTTGTAATAAATTTTTTATTTAAGACAAAACAAGATCAGAATTAATTTTAAATGCTCGGTAACAATAATGAGTTAATTTTTTTGTACTTATTCTTATAATAATGGGAAAATATTTAAATGAAGTTGTTGAATGAAGTTGCAAATAGAAATAAAGAGCATCTCTATATATCTCTTTAAATAAAGATTATATATTATATAATTTTTCAATTGCAAAACCTTTTATAGCAGGTTAAATACATATATGTAATATAGTAGTTGTACAAAGGTCTTTTATAATTAATTAGATGAATTATGTATGATTGTATATTTAATTCGATATGACTCAGAAGACAATTAACACGATGCATAAAATTAAAATAGTGTAGTTCAATCACTTCAACCTTTTCAAAATATTACACAAGAAAACAGCATGACTAAAAATTGTTTTCAAAACTGAAATAGTATATTTATAAATTAAAATTCCATTTTAACAATTAAATCCAAAAAAGTTGAAAAATATTAAAATATCAACATAAATTTCTTTTTCAAGTAATCAACAAGTTTTAAATTATTACAGAAAAATAAAAATACAAAAATAATAAAATAATTTACATAATTTTATTATTTGCATAAAAAAAATATTTTCAAGTAACACATACACACATTACCATTCAAAAGTTTGGAAACACTATGAAAATTCAGTAAAATCATTACTGCATATATAATAATCACATGTTACATAGATAATAATCATTGCTACAAAAAATAAATTTAACCCTAGAATCATACGTTGGTCTACGAGTTAAGTTAATCATACATCGGCGTCGTTTCGACGAATGGACTTTTTACGGGGAGTTTTAGAGTTTATTTACAAAAAACATTTTTTTTACATAACAATACTACAAAAGCGAACAAAATATTTAAAAAAATTGGATTTGGAAAAATTTCTTAATATAAATATTTATTAATTTTTTTAATCTTTTTATCAAAGCATATTTTCACTATAAAAATTAAAAAATAGATAAATACATCAATTGTATCATAAAACATGTCTTTCAAATAATTAATTTATGAACTATTATGAGTCAGTGGACATGTGTGACTTTACAGAATGTGAAATTTCTCAGTCATAAATATTCCTATAGATATGTAGTTATTTCCCAATTAGGCACATTTGTAAATTTTCTAAAATTTGTTAGTAATTTTATGTTATAGTAACCTCTTATTAAGTCACTTGAAACGCATTCTTTAGTTTTCGATTCAATATATTAAAACTTCAGTATTATGTCGTCTCTATAAGTCAAACAGCTGTAATCATCTTTCACATTATCATAATCATTGAATAAATTAATTATAACATCCATATCTTTAATAAATTTTAGAAAAATTAGGAAAACTTTTATTTGTGGAGTACAAAATCTTTAAAAGAAAATATGGGTTAATCATACATCGTCGTCCTTTTGACGCACACTATTTCAGTATAAAAAACGACAATAGCTATAAACAAAATTTATACGTCTTATGTGTTATAATAACAAATAAATTAGATAACAGAAGTTTCACAGCAAGCAGGCACCGACAAGTTGTAGTATTGGAGCAGGTAGAGAAATTCGTTCGTCGTTTTGACGAGTACGTATGACTCTAGGGTTAAGTTAATCAAAATATTCTTTGTCCAATTTTTTCATTCATCTTTTCAAAATGTCCAGAGTTGTGCTAAACTAGATTGAGAACGATTTTTCACCAGCTACACACAGTTAAGTTGTCTGTTGTGTCATTAGCGAGACTGTAATAAAACAAGTGCATTTATCAAAAACAATACGGGAGACTACCGACAAAAGAGTGTAAAAGCTTTTATAATATTGTTAGTTATTATTGTGGTACGAACTATAATTTATTTTAATAACAAACTATTTTATTAAAATGTCTGGTAAAGAAATTTTGTAATCTGCAAAAATATGTGTGTCTCCAAACTTTTGAACGGTAGTGGATGTATGTGACACGGTTAGAATAATTACAAATATTACTACTTGTACTGACTGATGACAAAGGGCAACAGAAATAAAAAGAAATAAACACTAATAAGGAAGTTTGTAGCAGCTCGTTAGTTCGTACATAATTTTCACCACGGAAGTAATTGATATTTTCAATTTCAGAAAATATTTGAAAAGTAGCAGGGTAATTTGTATATGATTGTTAATATGCACACATTTGCAAGTCATTCAAAAGTAAAATTTTTACATTCTAATCAATACTTAAATAAATTATTATAACAATAACTATATCTACTGCAGATAGAAATTTTCAAACATGTTACTGGGTGTGATGTGGTACTAAAGGTGTAATTAACTAAAAAACAATACTGGAGTTATTTAGCTAGTTGTTTTATAATTACAATAAGTAAGTTAACAAGTTAATTATCGAGAAAGAATACAGTTTCATAAATTAAAATTGAAGAAAATCAATTAAATCAGCTAACTAACCCATTTATAATAAAATAAGAGCTACAACCATAAATTTACTGGAAATTATAATAATAACAAAGTTAAAAATTAGTAATAATACTCCCACTTGTAAAACCTCAGAGATAGGGGTGGTTTGATCTCAAAAAAGTATCCGAAATGCAGTTTACATCGATTTTTCTACAAAAATATCATTACCAAAGTTGGAATTTAGAAAATACTATGCGTAAAATAAATCCATGGTTAACTCCCAGACTGTATATAACAAGACGTGTTGAAAATATTAAATTTTAAAAATCAGATTCATTGCGTAAGAATTAGAAACGCTATAAAATATAAAAATTTATTTGTGCAATTAGATATGTAAATTTATTAGGTAGTTGTAAAATTTCTACATTCGTTCAGTGTAACGAGTTTATCTAGTGATGTTAAGCGGTTAATTGGTTAGTCGGTTTAGTAGACGATTAACAATCAAATTGAAAACTAGATCATTTTTGATTGATTAAATTTTTGTGAATTTTGTTATCGTAAGTTGATACTGTATTTTGATACTAGTCGGATAAACTTCATTTGTACAGACGGTATTCTTCTTTGTTACGTTCATGCTAATTGTCAAATCATTATTTCAAAATATTTCTTAGGTATACTTTTTTTTTGAGGCTTCTTATTTTTTCCTCATTTAAGGGGGTTCTCCCGTGTAACACCCTGTTTTTAAGCATTTTTTGGGAATTTTTTTTGACAAACAGTGAAAAGATAGATAGTATGTTACACAAATTTCAAATAAAAATCTTAATTAATTAGTACGTAAGTTGTACCATTCCGAAGACACCCTCTTCGAAAGAACGGTCTCCATCATACCATCGAGAATGGTTTGACCGATTCACTTGAAATTTATAGGGTAGACTCAACACGTGTAGACGCACCCAATGAACTAGGATCATTTGAAAATATTGAAAATTGGATTTTTGGCAGACGTTTAAAACAAAAATGTCATATTTCATGATTTTTTTTTTTTAATTTTTCGTTACAAAAAAATATAAATACTCAGAATTTTTGGATGATCCTAGTTCGTAAATAATAAACAAATATGGAATACCAAAAAGTAACGCTCAAATCTATTAATATGATCCTAGTTCATTCGATGCGTTCGTCAAAAAAACTTCCCAAAAAATGCTTAAAAAACAGGCTGTCACACGGGAGAACCCCCTTAAGTAATTCACATCTTATTGAAAATTTATTTAATTATTTATAAGACATAAATACTGAAGACTATAAGAAAATAAGGAATAAAAATTTGGTGTGGATAATATCGCCGATTATTATTAAACCTGAATTATTTCAGTGGCGCATTTTAACAAATTATTGGTATTTTTTTTAAATATATTTTTCTGTATTTTTGACTAAAATGTAATTTTTACTTTGTCCGATGTTCATGGACAAACAAAACAATTTTTTTAATAAACCAAAAAGAGAAAAGGGTCAAATAAAAAGTGAACTTTATTTTACCTTTGCCTCGGAATAATAAATTAGGTGCTTTTATATAGCCATGTAAGTACCTAAACATTTTTGTAAATAAAAATTGACTCGTAATCTTATAAATTATTTACTAGTGAAAAGTGACGAAGAAAACCTTCTCCCATTCTCCAGTATGAATCCATTAAACCTTGTGAATAACAGAATTGTATCTCTTATTTATCTCTAGACTTAACTGTGATTTTCAAATACCTATATTAATGCGAATATAACATTGTTACCATTTAAGGATTGATAATTTTCGTTTTAATTGAATTATAGGTACATTAAAACATTTACGCGACACTTACCTAAATAGTTGTTACGCTACGGACTCTTGTTTTTAATTTATACAGAAAAAGAAACTTTATTGTAGCAAATACGTAAGTAAACACCTGTTTGTTGTCAGTAAAACATTTACATGAAAAATATATAAAATAAAATATAAACATTAACATTTTCAAAGAAAAGTGTGTACGTAATTTACTGTAAAAATGCAAACAAAAACAAAATTTGATTACGTTATTTATTCTTATCAGGGTTCCGAAGAAAAAGTCTCGGAATATTGTGCCGCTCTCTATAAAGTTTGCTAGAGAATGCAAATTCGAACTACTGGGGAATCCTAACTAAATGTGCGTCCAGCACACATTTGGTGACCTTTTCACTGAAAATTGTTTTTTGCAAATTTGTTTTTTCGTTTTTCACTCACCATCGTAATGATTTTTCAGACAGCAAATTGTTTTTATTTTCTAACAGGGTATGTGTTGTTTGCACATCAATTCACGACAGTTTTGAAGAGGGTTAAATGAGTGAACAGAAATATTGTTTATAATCTATCTCCCTCAGTTCACAAATTCACATACCAAAATAACATAGACGAAGATAGGTGGCTATGCATCGAATGTCGTCAGTTTATGGACAAGCAATACTATTATTTTTTAATATTTATTGGAATTATTAGTTTGTCATTTATACCAGTGGCAAGTGCACCTGTGCCGTTACGAACAATTTAATTCACTTATTATGAATTATGAGTAAGCAGTTACATCGTGAGTACATTACATTGTAGTCAAACGTGACGTGATGCGTTTTAATCAAAAAAACTTATCAGTACCTACCATCTTGAAAGTTATTTAAATAATAATCACAATTTTATTGCTGACGTATGAATGAATGTTTGAAAACGCCTTTATGTATAATACAGTAGAGCACCAGTTTTGTCAAGAAAAAGTAGTCTCCAAAAGTGGTGCCTGACAAAAGTGATGCTTTTTGACCAGGGGCGATTCACAAATATCGTAAGATTATATTTCGAATTAAAATTATGTTCTTTTAAATATTAATAAAAGTAAAAAAGAAGTGAAGAATTAAAAATTATTTATCTGAGAAAATATTTTTTCATTTATCGTTTTATTAATTTGCTTTGAAATAATTTTGTTTACATTTTACGTATGATAAAAATCGCCACAGAACAAAATACATATAAATAAACATTCTATGTACAATAATTAAAATCCACTTTCCCACGCTTTGAGTTTTTGAGGTCTGTTGTTGTTTGTCACTTCTATTACCGGTATATTTATTTGTTTCTTTTGATAAAATCATGCGTCATGGTCTATTACATATGGAGATAATATTTATGTACTTGGCAATTTTGATACAACTTTCTAAAAGTGATGTTGACTAATTTGATGCTCTCAAAAAATTTCTAAAACTGATGTTTCCATTATCGGTGCTATACTGTAATTAATAATATAATATCGGACTTGCATATCCTTATATACATATTTCCACTGATCTAACAATAAGTAATGTAGACCTAAATTTTGCCGCTAGCTAAAGAATTTTACTATAATTCTTTTAACTCTGGATGACATCCAAGGTTGTTAAAAGACCATCTTTTAAAATGAAAATCATACGTCAATAGGAATCAGTACAGGGGACAGTTTCGGTTATAAAGCTGAACGTCCACTAGGTCGGCAACGCGGCGCGGCGCGGTGCAGTTCCGCTCTCGGATGTAAATACATTTGAATAAATGCAAGTGTGTCCACTAAGTCGACAGAGTGGCGCGGTACTGCTCCGGAAATCTTAATGATGTAAGAACCGCACCGCGCCGCGCGGCGGCGCGTTTCCGACCTAGTCGACGCACAGCATAAGAATCCATGTTAAAAACTATAACCTGATTGGATATTATTTAAAACAATTTTGTCTATAATAAAAGTAGAGACATGTTTTTAAAATCAAATTTTTTTATTTTTAATTTTCGACCGACCTCCAACGGAGAGAGCGGCAAATTTAGACGAGGTTTTTTATTTTATTTTTTCCCCAAAATACAACTGCCGAGCAAAAAAAACAAACTTTTTGAAAAGAATTTTTTGGTCCCATTCTTCATTCATAGCCAAAATGCTGCCCTTTAAATTTTCCTAGAGCGGACCCTGGTGACATGGATTATCATAGTCGACAATATCCCTAAACTGATCCCAGCAAATTCAAATTAAATCCAAAACGATCGCATTCATACAACCTGATCTGTATTGAAATAAACTTCCAAAAAGCACTTCACTTATTTATTTCAAATTAATAATAAATAAATAATTATGTTATTAACTTTTATACAACCACAAACCAAAAAGGAACTAAAATATTTTTTATACAAAACCGATTATTATTACATTTAAATAATTTAGTTTAATTTGTTATTTATTGACGAGCAACAAAACAAAATTATTTCAATTAAAACGTTAATCATTATTCTAATAATCTTGCTAATTGGACATGTGTCTGTCAATTTTCTATAATTATTTATGTATTTTATATGTACAAATCAAGGTTGTTTACAAAACAATTTTAATAAAAAGAAATTAATTAGGGATAATGAGGAAATTATCTCATCTCATGTGTATACACATAACAAAAAACGTTGAGTAATTTGAACCCTAAAAGCCCAGTCATATTTTAACACCTGTAAACCCCAAACATATGTACATCGTATTGTACATTATCATCATTTTCTAAATTTTCTGGGTTATAATAATCTAAAAGTACAAGAAATGCATACAAGTTCTTGCAAGGAGGAAAACTTTTTTTATAAAAAAAAACTTATAAGTTGAATTTTTTAAAGAAATTGTTAATTAAATTTAATAGATTTGAGTGTAAATTTAGGGTATTCCATATTTGCTACTAATAAATAAGATACTTACTTTACTTTGTAAAAATACCATTTTTATTATTAAAACTCTATGACATATTTCGGTCAATATATTTAATAATGATAATGGTGCAAGACTAAAATGGGAAGTGGGCCAGATGATTTTTACGAGGCTCCCTTCTTCGATTTTTCAAAAAATTTCTCCTTAAAAACCCGCAATAAATCATTTTTGCGAAGTCCTCTTTGCTTCTCTGATTTTTCAAAAAGTGTCTTGCTAACAATTACTAAAAATTAGGTGGTCAGCAAAAAAAGAAACTCAACAACCAACAACAACCTTAATCTATCAGCTTTCTTTTACGCATGTGAGTTTCCCAAAGGCACGAGACAATAGGTGGTCGCCAACTTCGCCCACGTTTAACATCGCCTCTATCCCTACTGGAATATACTTAACAAAACTCACATAAAGAGGATTCAGATTTTTTTTAAAAATTGTTCTTTACATTGTTAACAGTGTATTTAATAAAGAAAATAGGACTAGATTCGTGTCTTCTGACATACACTGTCGGTTACATACAATTGTTATGCAAAGGGCAATGCGCAAAATTGTCCCACAGCGTCCACCGGTGAGATATGTATTTTCTGAAAGCCCCTTCCTAGTAGGTCACAAATATACCCATCTTAGGTATGGAGAACCTGGCCTTCAAAAGTTCTGACGTGCAATAGGCTTGGCATACTCCACGTGACCATTTCTTAAGGAAACGATGTGTGTTGTCCTGCAGCGGGCATTAGAGTCCCCTTCGGGAGGGTGCACTTCGGACTACCTTATTTCGGCAATCTACCAAGGAGTCTGCCAGAAATCGCCACCGGTAGAACTCCCAAACTTCTCTTCGAATACTTCCAATGTACAGGTTTGAGGCCGCTCGGTACGTATTCTGCCATAGGCCACGTGAAAAAACGAGGTTAGGCCACTTGCCAGAAAAGTGGTTTTACACAGTGATAGCCCGCCCACGACATGTCTCATAGCCCATTTGTATCTATACAGAGTATCCCATTTGGCAAGGCCAGGTTCTCCATGAACGTGCCCATTGACAAGGTTGGACTACTTGACCAGGGCTATCGATCGGCGCCGGTCTCAACCTTGGGCGCAAGGGGGCAGCTCCCCATATAGTTTTGAACATTGTCCTTTTCGGTCAGATCCAAGTCAAAATTTAGAGGCGTTATTTGACTTTAACTGTTTAATTAATGTACGATTAAATTTTTCGTATTTAATTTCCATAAGACAATAAATGTCCTAGAATTAAAAAAAAAATATTCGACTACGGAGACTTTAAAAATCCAGTTTGGCTATTAAAAATATTTTTGACGGAGAGTTAAAGGTTACATACCATACCACCCATTTTGGATATAAGCCTCTATACATTAATATTTAATTAACAACTCAACATAGTATAATAACCTTAATAAAAATCATTATCGTTTAATTTCACCAAAAAAATAATGTACCAACATGGCCCATATTAAAAAATAAAAATAATATTTGCATAGATATGAATGTCGTGACAAGTGATTTATTTAAGATGAATGAAACTGACTATGTTAATTAATTTATTTCAAAATGCATATGCATATGTCTGAAAGTTACTTCAGTAGTATTTTTATTAATTAATTAATATATGTATACGCGTTGCCACTGTGTATGTATATTGCTTGTTGCTTACCTCTTGTTACTACTTCTTTGTTAATTAAGTAGGCTATGAATTGTTAGAGCTCTTTCACTTATCTGCTGGCAGTTAGAACTAAATCAGTAAAAAAAAAACTACGGTAAAAAATGTATTTTATTAATTGATATTGAATGAATTGATTGATTTAAATAATTGGCAGTTAAATAAATGTGTAACATGATTAGACAAAAATGAGAAATTAAGAAATGAAAACATTATTTTATTTTTAATTTATTTGAAAAAGTGTCAAAAAAATTTCTCAATTTAATTATAGCTTGCAAAGTAGGAAGACGTTAAAAATAACAAATATTATACTAATTAAAAATACATATCTAATGACCTTTTCACTAAAGTAGTTTGTTCTTTTTAAAAAAAACTTTGTACATACCTTACATGATGGTTACTACGTAATTTTTTACGCAGATATTTTGGTTACATTACCTATGTATTTTCTTTTCCTATGTATTGAAAATTTAAACACTGAATCCTTACCTCTCCAGTCGCATATTCTTTCGAAGCATTGGTCCCTATAACATATAAACACTTTCACAGATTTTCTACCCCACACGATGCAATAGAGGCATTTTCATCTCCATTTTCTCTAATATAGCAAAATACCTCAAAAAAATGAGAAAATGTTCTTTGCCACTTATTAATTGAGATCTCTATCTGTAGCATGTGGACCCTGAAATATGAGAATTATTGAGATGAAAGTGTGAGAAATGAACGAGCGAACCTGCCGAAATCATAAGGATCCGAAAATTTTTACTATGGAACCAAAAAATACTTTTCCCAGCGCTTTTAACATAATGGTTTACAAATACTGTATTATTAATTTATCACATAATCAGATATTACGAGTAACAATACGGAAGTAGATTCTAGAGAGAAAGAGAGAAATCACGTCCTAGGAGTGCGATTCTGGAAATGGATTGTGTTGTATTAAAGCCGGAACAGACCGGAACATCAATTAAGTAATTATACTGCATACTCGACATAAGAACTAAAACGTGACAATTGACCAAAACCTGTTAATTAAATTTTCTTTGTCGAAATCCAATGTCTACTTAACTTTAACTGCATTCAGAAATTATTACCTACTTGAGGTCTGCGGTATAAGTCAAGTAGTGCAATCAAATTATATGACTGTAACGGTCGCCCGTCTCCTTTTATCCTGATCACACTCTTATGGTATGACATTGGTTTGCAATTTTTAAACTGAAGTCATTTAAAATCTTCAACTAATTTGTGGCAAACAGTTTTTCCTTTTATGATCAAAATTCAGTTGTGAAAATACATAGTAAGTTTTCATTTATTAAAATCCTTGATTGGTCTTTCCTTGAAACCCTATTCTGTGTTTTATCAACCAAAGTTTCATTTACATATTTTCCCACGTATAGCACTACAATGTTTTCATTCACAATTTAACGCAAAATGTATTCTCAAAGGAATCAAAACAATAAAACTGGTTTAATGCAATAACAATAATTTATATGCAAGTTCGATAATTTCCTGAGATTATAACTGGAAGAACGGTATTGATGATATTTGATTACTGTGGGTAAGTACTGTATTTGAAAAATCCGTTACGTCAAAACAACAAATTGTACAAACTTACTTGCTACACACGCTAATAGCGTCACAGACATGGCTAAGTCTTACAATTAGCAATAGCAAATAGTGATTACCTACTAGTTAATATTTTATTTTAGTAGCAAATTTTATATTATTGTACAATCATCGTTGCATAGTTAATTGTTTATTACTATGTAAATATTTATAAGTACAGTATCTAGTTACTGAATTAAAGGTATTAACAAATAAATATAGCAAATATAGACAATATGTATAAGCTAAAAAGAAAAAATACTGTAATTTTCTTTTTGATGGTGTTAACGGCATTACGACGACTCAAACAGTATTTAATTACCTAAAACTTCTCCTTACGTAAGCGCAGTGAATGCCGAACAGGTCGACTAATTCCGAGTAAAATGTTTCAATGAGCGAAAGTAATTCCAAGTTTGGAAATGGTTTTGCTTAATATTTACATTTTCGGTACAACTTTTATTTCTTTAGGTTATGTGTCAAGTGTAAAAGCTTGTTTTTGAAAAAAATTGTGATTTACATTCATTTAAACAGTTAGGAGTCCAGTAACTATCGACTTTATTTATAAACTAACATAATAGTGATATTGGTATGTTTAGTTAACAGTATGAAATAAGTAAACTTAAAATAAATGGTAAATTTTGATGGACCTTTAAAACATTTTATTGTCTTCTTTTGGTAATACCGAATAGCCGGAATTGTGAAGACATGATTCAAGCCATCAAATAAGAAGCAATAAGAGAGAAAATAATGAGACTTTTGAAACCAGCTAAAAAGTATAATATTCCTCAATATTAGTTACACTATTTGGTAATGTTTACAGTAATCTTGAAGAAGCGATTTCAACAAAATTAGGATGAAAACTTATTTTTTCTCCACAACTTTCAAAAGGAATTGATTGGTCATTTTCTTCTAAAGGAAAGGAAATGTATCCAATATACTGAAAACGACGTAAACCACTCTGTACATTAGAAAGCCTTTTATATCACTTACTATTCGAAATTACTTTTTTCTTTTAATTTTAAATTAAACTTGTCTTTATAAAGCGAAAACTTGTCTGCTATATTAATTTGTAAATATCGATTTTAACACTTGGTTAACTACGAATACTGGACAATAGTTCAGACTTGGTAAAACTGTAAATAACGAGACTTGATTGCACAATGGCAAATACACTCGGACAAGACTAAGTTCAACGTCAAAATTTAACACTTAGCAAACCAATCTTTGTCACTCTGTTAAGCTTGGCACTTACTACTTTTGGTCACATGCTGAGTTATGTGTAATTTTGCTGATACCTAGTGCTGGATTTACGCTAGGGACACGCGAGGTAGTGTCCCGGGTGGCAAATTTTTAAGAGGGCGGCAAAGTTTGCAATTTGATTTTTTTTATAGAAAACGCAAATTTTCAAGAGCTTCAAGGCAAAATTTAGAAATTATTTGGCGGTTTTTTGTTTGCTCGTCACTTATTTTCTGTAGGAAAAACTTTTTGTACGGAAAGACAGGGGTGGCATTTTTCACGGTACCCACGGTGCCTGATCTAGGGGGGGGACGGGCCCTGGACGCCAAAAGTAGGTATGTCACGTTTTTTTTTTTTGCTCGTCACTTGATTTTTGGGAGGAAAAAAGCTTGAAGGAAATATTTCTTTTTCTACAGGGGCGCCATTTTTCAAGGCTGCCCCGGGAGCCACTTCGGCTAGGTGCGGCCCTGCTTCTGGTACCTTAAATAAAATATATGGGGTACTATATACATTAGCGCAGTTATAAAATATTTACATTTATGATGCATATATACGCTTTTATGGAATGAAACAAATAATAAATAAAATACAAAATAGTGAGAAAAATTATGCAGTATACCTTGAGCTGGTGCGTCAACTACACAGAAGAACGCGTAACATTACAAAGACTTTTATAACGAATTTCGCTAATTAATTTTTAATGAAAAATAAAATAATAACCATGCAACAAAAGTTTTACACTAAAAACTCAATTTTTTTTCTTTTTATAATTTTCACAAAAAATCGATGAAACTGATTTCACTTAAAAATAAAATTAATTAGCAACACAAATCACAATATAAATTCATTTAAAAAAAAACACAAAACCAATCAATATCAAAATAACTTTTTTTGTTTATCATTCAAATGTGGAACATGCGGTAAATAATAGAAAAGTTTTAAAAAAAAAAAAAAAAGTGAATTTCTACTCTATGGTGAAGAGAAAAAAATTTTTTCAACGCGGCCCATTGGCAATGACACACTTCTTTGAACACAACACGGCAAACACAACACTAATACAACAACTACTGATTATTAAATCATTTTATTGAATATCTATCACAACACCGCAGCAACGTCATATTGGGCATTGGATACTGACAATCAATTGACACCATCAATGGCTCACTCACTTAATAAATAAACACCGCGTTGATTACCATACTACATAGTTGATTACAACTGTCTCTACAGAGATCATTTCTTTTATATTCATGATATGCAAAATAATATGGTATCTTTTAGAGTTAGACAATTGAGCAGACATCAATATTTTGAATGTACATAAATGTAAATAAATGGAAATTTCAATGATTCAAAAAATTAGAGCGATTTAATTTGTGATTGCGTTATTATGTAGCATGCATTCCTTTTTTGTATGGTCTGGATTACCGTTAGCATTTTGTTAACGGTAGTTATATCTGTTAGTGAAAGTTTTGGGCATTCCAAATTTGTCTTGTCTCAATGATGCTGTTATATAAAACTTAAAGGTTTTGAATAGAAAATTTTCTACTTTTCTTAACCCTAGAATCATACGTTGGTCTACGAGTCAAGTTAATCATACATCGGCGTCGTTTCGACGAATGAACTTTTTACGGGAAGTTTTAGAGTTTATTTGCAAAAAACATTTTGGAAAAATTTCTTAATGTAAATATTTATTAATTTTTTTAATCTTTTTATCAAAGCATATTTTCACTATAAAAATTAAAAAATAGATAAATACATCAGTTGTATCATAAAACATGTCTTTCAAATAATTAATTTATGAACCATTATGAGTCAGTGGACATGTGTGACTTTACAGAATATGAAATTTCTGTCATAAATATTCCTATAGATATGTAGTCATTTCCCCATTAGGCACATTTTTAAATTTTCTACAATTTGTTAGTAATTTTTAGAATAAGATCTCAAAAAATAATAAAAATTAAAATATTTTCCATAAAATAAATTGTTAACCTTTTATTAAGTCACTTGAAACGCATTCTTTAGCTTTCGATTCAATATATTAAAACTTCAGTATTATGTCGTCTCTATAAGTCAAACAGCTGTAATCATCTTTCATATTATCATAACCATTGAATAAATTAATTATAATATCCATAACTTTAATAAATTTTAGAAAAATTAGGAAAACTTTTAGATGTGGAGTACAAAGTCTTTAAAAAAAATATAGGTTAATCATACATCGTCGTCCTTTTGACGCACACTATTTCAGTATAAAAAAAACGACAATAGCTATAAACAAAATTTATACGTCTTATGTGTTATAATAGCAAATAAATTAGATAACAGAAGTTTCACGGCAAGCAGGTACCGACAAGTTGTAGTATTGGAGCAGGTAGAGAAGTTCGTTCGTCGTTTTGACGAGTAGGTACGTATGATTCTAGGGTTAAATTTGTTTACCTTATAAGAATACTTGATCCTGACTCAAACTCAACTGGATCAGAAATTGAAGGAAAACGTTTAAAATAGATATCAGTTTTGAATAAATAAAATTTAATATGTGTTTCTTCCCTTAATACTCCCTTCCCTTTTATCTAGTACTATTGTATAGTTATTATGAAATTGTCCAGATCAGACATACAGGTGCCTTTTTGGTCTAGGTTTATCTATGACAGTGTTGTCAATTTGTGAGGCACTCACTTTTTGTGTTCTTTTTTATCATCTTTTGAATTTTTGTTTTATGTTATAGCAGGATGATTTGAGGATTTGAACATAAGCCCCGTCAGGCTAACATCACCGATCAGAATCTTAATTCCCGAAAGCATCGTTGATCCCCTAAACTCATTCCACGGTTTCAGGAATACATTTGTGATTACAGCCACAATGTTTTTTTACGTCTGAATTTCCTTATTTGAGGCGTTGGTGGTAAGACTTCTCTCTTCTAAAAGCTTTCTGAGAACATTAAAATTCATAACTTTGACCAATTAACGATGAGCTTTGGCGGCATTGTTGCGACAGGACAATGTATAAAAAACTGTTAATGTTCCATCAACTTAATAAAATGGCTAACTGTAATTTCAACAAACAAAAAAAAAAAATTAAAAGAGAAATTAATTTATTTTCTACAGTGGTATAAAAACAAAACAATTAACCATATATAAATACAAACAATTTATTTAAAATTCAAAATATAATAATGTGATGAACTGATGATATTTTCAAGTTGTTTAGAGAATACATAAAAAGTGTGATTTCATTTATAACACATAGCTAGAACACAAACTGCATTTTATTTAAATCGTGGCAAATTCGTTTTCTATAAATAAAATCAAACACGACTCTTAACAATATAGTGAATTTTTACCTACACCAACAGTATTATTACTCCGGAAATAGTAAGCTGTGAAACTTGGTTTTGTGCGAAACTCATCATCACTGACGAGCTCAGAGCTGGATTTAGCAAAAGATACTTGGGGACATGTGCCCAGAGACGCCTTTATAATACTATAAAGTAGATATTCATAAAAACAAATCAAGAATTTTAATTCAGTAAGCAGCTGTGACGTGTTGAGAATATTGATAACACAAATAGGATAAATTAAAAAATTCCTTGGATTAATATTTCATTTGCAATTGGGCGATAATATTTTTTCCCCTTGTAAATAATTTGAAAAGTGATAATTTCTTACTGACAATAAACCTCCTAAACAAATCTAATCTTCTATTCAGTACTAACAAAAGGTTTTAACTTACAAATATTGCATTAGTTTTAAGTGAATGTGGTTTAGATTTTACAGGAAGTAACATTGGGATCTCCAAGTAACAGTAATTTTTTTTTAGCTTCGGTAGAATTTTTAGTAAAATATGATTCTTTCCTAAAAAATGACAATATATTTTTTAAATTTTTTCCAAATTTAATCGCCTTATAAGAAACTTTTGCACGAAAAATACCCAGGGGCCTCTCAAAGGCAAATCCAGCCCAGGATGAGTTAGTCGAGCTTATTCATCAATAATATATCAATTTAGCTTGATTTTTTCACCAAATTTAAAGCAATTGTAAATAAATAAATAAATAGGTTTTGTGGAAGAATTGCTGTAAAGTTGTCTTATTCAGTGGCGTAATGAACGTAACCGGCGCCCGGGACACAACACTTTATTGGCGCCCTTGTAGAAAACATTATTGCTTTTTTCCTCCGAAAAAACAAGTGACGAGCAAAAAAAAACCTCATACCTAATTTTTTGGCGCCCCCCCCAAGACCTGCCGGCTTTGGGCACATTTGACGGCCCTCTTTGGCGCACATTTGGCGCCCCTCTGCGAGTGGCGCCCGGTGCATGATAGACTCCCTTGCACTCCCTTCGCTACGCCTCTGGTCTTATTCGAAAAGAATATCTTGGAAAGAAAATAGGGTAAAAGTCCCCTTTGTGGAACGGTATCTAATTATGAACATTTACATATTAATGAAGTTATTTCTGAAAGAAACGTCTGATAACAAAAATTATTATTAACAGAATGATTGTTTTTCAATTTAAATTCACCTTGCATTTAAAGTTTCCTTACTTAATTAAATAAATAAATATGTAAATGTCAAAACTGTTCCAGTATTAGATACCGTTCCACAAAGGGGGCTTTTACCCTACTTTCATTTTTAAAAAGCAAAGATGAAGGGGCTACAGGTTCTGTGGTTTATAATTTCATTTAAAACACTGTTATTTAGACATTCAATAGGTATTCAATTCGAATTATGGATATCGAAAATGTTCCATTGGAAAACTAAGCCAATTCTGATAAATGCTGATCTTATTTTTTAATTAACGTTATGCAAAAAAAGAATTATATAACAATGTATATATGTATGTATGTATAAATGTAAGAATTACATTTTATGCAAGGGTATTGAGTGCAATCTACATATAATACAGCTGTAGTCATATAGAACATCGCAGAATCGACGGTGACATTACAGTTTGACCTCTTTGCTTACTTCGATATGTACATACATGAAATTATGTACGTACTATGTATATTTTAATCCTATTAAAGAGTAATATTTATAGCTGAGATTCCTTTTACATCATTCAGTTCACAGATGTACACATAGCAATATACAATTTGCGCCAACGGAGTTTACTAAAAGTAATTGTAGAAAGGGGTAAAGCGTAGTATTAGTGGTAAGGACAAAGTTTACAAACTCCACTGGCGCGAATTGTATTCGTATATATTTTATGTACTGCGGTTTAAAATATGAAGCAAATAAATGATTTATATAATGTATTGTTTGCAACTACACGTATCTGTGTGAGTATGTACTATGTATGTACATCAACAGCCATGTAAATGTCAACCAATTTGTAAACATTCTTTTTAAAAATATAGAACAAGATTTGTAAAAAATACACTGTGAAATTAATTGGTGATAAACTAGACAATCGTAAAAAAATTCAAGGCAGTCTCAGTTAATCAGACGGTTTAGTGAAGTTCGTTTTCCCAAAAATTATCAAATAAATTCCTAAGATTACCAAATAAATCTATATAAATCCGCTACTGATAGCTGAGAGCTGTAAGCAATTATGAAAACAATTGCAACCGTTCGGAATGAAAAATTCAGCTATTAACACCACTGTCATCCGGCCTCACCACTGAGTCCGGAACTTATTTTGAAATCCCTAGAAGCCGAAAATGACATTCACTGTCAGTGTCCGCACGATAGGTATCAAATGAAACATCATATTGTTACGTCATTTGGTGAAAACATTGGAAGTTCCAAACCTTTGGATAAATTCTTTAGTCAGACATGTCCGAAACCTCAAAAAATGACTTTTTTGCAAAAATTTTCCAGTATTCAAAAGTTTTTTCACATCAGATACGTTTTTGAACCACTATCCTACGTAAGTGGGTTTTTAAGAAAAAGTAATTTCAGCAACCATCAACACGTTAATTGTAAAATGTTCCGATATATATGAGTGATCATGTACCGTAAGACGTGAACTGATTCATAGCGACGTTACATAATCTAACTTGGAGTAAATATGGGGCTTCACGAGTACAACGCGCGCGAACTAAATAAGTATATAAATAAATAAATGCAAATATGATCCATTGTGCATAACAGTGCATAATACACTTATTTTATATAAGGGTATTGTCATAAAAGTTTAGTGAACAGTATATGCATAGATACAAGAGTTATTATAAAGTCTAGAGTCTATAACAATAACAGCTAAATTTAACGATAGAGAAAAAAGTTAAAACTTAATTATTCACGACCTAATTGCAGCAACGAAAAGATAATTTCACACATAATTATTTTTTTATTTTTTTTTTTATGTTGCAAAACCTAGCCCCATAGGTAAACAAGCATCATTCATATAATAACAATATAGAATTTTGAAAAAGTTAGTGTATGAACTCACAAAAGCATTGACAAAATAAAAAATAATGATTTACTATTTTGACTGTAAATACTGACAATATTACTGATCGTCGAAAGCTGATCTTGGAATTTGATGACACCAATGAATGTTCTCTAAATATCTTTTCTTTCGTAACGTATTACTCGGAGCGTCCACCGTAAATACTCATAACAAATACATAAAATCATAATTAATAAATACCCCTGTCGCAGCATTCTGCATAACATAGCGAACTTCCGTTTATAAAAGTTAGTATTTCTTGGAAAGTAGTTGACACAGAATAATAGTTTAAAGAACTTTTTTTATGTGATTTTTCCTCCTCTTTCGAATGGTGAAAAAAAATGTCACAAAAATTTTTGAATAAAGGGAAATTTTGGCAAAAAACTAATCTTTTTCACGAAAATTGCCCGAAAAGCCATTTTCCGGGCATCGGACGTGTCTGGTTAACAAGCCGTAAACGTAAGACATTTCGTTCGAGAGTTATCGCGCGGATATATATATATATATATATATATATATATATATATATATATATATATATATATATATATATATATATATATAAATTTTAGTGAATATTATTTTCGGTTTCTAGGTACCTCAAAACAAATTTCTGCCATAGTCCCGGGCTCAAGACGCGTCATGACAGTGGCTGTAATAGCTGAATTCCAATCTGGAAATTCGCTAAAACCTAATAAAAAGCAAACAACATGACCTTAATTTGTCTAGTCAATCTTCTGATTGCAATGGTTCTCTAAAATAATAAATCTTAAAGAAACAATGTCTTAATTTTTGGTAATCATGTTCTCTTCCATTCAATTGAAGGCAATTTGTATCATACAAATGTAAAATACACTATAATTATGTCTAAAAATAAACATAATAATAATTAATATTGTTTTTGAACATGTGCACATCATACATGGTACCAGTAACTTGTAATTAAAAAATATGAAATTAATAATTAATACATTTATGTTGTTTGAAAAAATTTAAAAACAAAACAAACTGTATAGATAGATACATCGCTTACAAATTTAAAACAACAAAATGCTAGGTTATTTAATGGTAATACACGTTACAGAATCATAATATACAAAATGCATTTGTAAAATTATTGTTATGTAACCGTCAATGGAATTAATTACTGACACGAAATATAATTTTTAAAATTACATGCTTCGTATTATAATTTAATTATATATTTCGTATGTACAAATATTTTAATAGGTATATGTAGACTGTTAATCAATTCTTCATTTTTTGCATTTCCTGTAAAATAAAAACTGATAATTTGGAGTTTATTGGTAAATTATTCTAGAAGTCGTGGGTTTTATTTAAGGTATTTGGTGCGAGATAGTCAGGTATAAAAGTATAGCTCAGCGAAAAAATTTTATCAAAAATTAAATAATGATTAAATAATGTATTAATGTTCTTTAGTTATTACATCTGCATACCACTTGTTTATTTGAAGTTCCGCGAGCTTACGGTGTAGCAATCTAAAAGCATTGTTAAAAAAGCGTTGTAAAATGATGTTTATAAATCATATTTCATAAACGGCGCGGTTAAAAATTTTTATTTGTTATTAAAGATAGTTTGTAACTTTGTATTTTACAACATATTAAATTTTTATCAAATTCCTTTGATACGTTTTCATTTTATTTAAAACAAATCGTGAGAATATCTCAACTTCCCATAAGAGCCCGTGTTAAAATTACAAAACTTTAAAGCCGTTTTTCTCAAAATTGGGACGGTCAAAATTTTTTTCGGTAAAAATAATTATTCGTTCGGAAGGGAGTCTTCAGGTTTTAAGCCGCATTATTAGGTAGCGGATTGGAGAATATATAATGTAGCCCGACAAAGGGTGTAGCAGAAGACAAAAATGCGTGAAAGGCACTAAAATAATTATATTATACACTTGGTATAAGTACAGGGGCGGCGAGAGAGTGGAGCAGGTGGGGCAATTTTTCCGGAGCTCGGGTCTGAAATGGGGGTCCGGCGCCTCGATTAGGAGCCCGGAGAAAATGAAACGACGATTTTTTTTATCCGTCAATTATATTTTTGGGAAAAAATGTTTGAATATCTTTTATTGCGCCCGGGGGAGGGGGGGCATTTTATCAGCCATCATTTTTCTCGCCCACCCTACATAAGTAAATAACCTCAGATCAAAGCGCTTAGCAAAATCCCAATATCTACATGATTTTTACTGTTCAAAAATTACGAAGTTAAACTTGAGTTTAAATATGAATCCAAGTAACACAATAAAATTTTATAATCATTCGGACAGAGCGAGTTTGTGAGAGTGGTCCTTAATTAACTTGAAAATGAATCACTATTTCCATGTATAATCCAATATCAAGTGCATAACCATTTCTTGAGGAAAAAATTGTCGACCATCACCATAAAGATATTTTCTTCAAAAATATTCCAAATTAAGATATGCCCCGGTGACTTAGCATGGCAGTATGTATACACAAACACAATACCTACCTACCTCGTTGGTAAATTATACATTTTCTCAAGCGAAGAAATCATTGAAATTTAATTGAAAATTACATTCTTAATTATAAATTCATGAAATTATTAATTAATTTGTAAACAGTTTAAGAAAACGAACAACACATCTAAGTATGTATCTACTTATATATGAACGAAAAATTATTCATATGGCCATATAAAGCCATAAAAACACACTGATTGCCACTAAACGCCATAAGAGAACATCTGTGTGTATCTGTTATGTCGCGAAACCAGTTGCCGCTGACCTTAATCTTGTTTCTCTCATGACACTGCAAGATTTATGACTGAAAGTTTGAAAAAATAAAAAAAATCGCAAAAAAAACAAACTACTAATTGTAAAAAATTTGCACTAACTACGAGAACTGCATTCGATCACTCGACTGCACGTGTATTGCATACTTAATGAGTTGGTGGCCTGTGAGACACGGTAACAGTGATCTACGCACGTCTAAACAATATTGTACTTTAATGTGTACCGAAGCCGCGAGCCGTGTTTTAACCTCTGTGTCTCTCTCGCCGTCACTATATGCAAATGAATGTGCATATAATGGAATTCAAGGTGAAAACAAAAATATAACTGTTTTACATTTAGGAAAAAAATTAAATTTTTTTTTTTTGTATTTTCTTTCAAGTGGAACTGTTCGATTGATTTCAAGTGAAAATTATAATTGGGTATAAGCGCGTCAAGTACGTGATTTATTAATAATTAAAATAAAATTATTCTTAATCATTATAATAAAAATGAAAATTTATAGCGTTTTTTAAAATTTACAAAAAGAAAAAAATAAAAGCGGTCAAGATCGAGTATTAGGACAACCCACATAACAGATGTTTCAAACCAATATTTCCTACACTTTTTAAGAAATGTACTGGTCAACTGTCCCCATAAACTTGTTCTTAGAAACGAAAAGGAAAATTGGTTTTACACCTCTGCATGAAAAACTTTTTTGGTACTTATTATATTAACAGTTATTCTAACTTGCTGACTATAATTCCAAAAAGACAAACTATCCTGTTCCCTGGAACCGACTTAGGTTTCCAGGTAAATTTATTGTACTTGATACATAAAAAAATGCGACAAGTGTGTGTTAGATACATAAAGTTAGGATTTCGTAGTTCCGTAGCTAGAGTTCTTCACAATTCTCGGGATAAAATATTTCTTCTCTTATTTAGCATTAAAATTTGCCTTTTCTTTCTTAATAATATGATTGTTTACATCTTTTACTTTTTATACGAGTTTAAAAATTGCAATAACAGTTTTTCTTTAAATGACACTTTTACATTGTAAACATTCCATACTGATTACTACAAAGTGGTCAAGGGTGGGGGTAGATCACCTAGTATGATGAAAGAAATGACGAATTCATAAGGATTTCGGTGTTAGAAATACAAAATTCTAATCAAAATGTGTTAATTCACAAACTGTATTAAGCGACATACGTAAGGTACTAGAGTTACTGGAAGTTAAAATTTATCCAATTGTGGTAAAACAAAACAATTCTGTTTCATTAAAAAACAATTGAATCAATATATAAGATTATTTTTGACTTTATTTGGCGATAAACCTCAATATTAAGACCAGCAAAAAACCAAACAGAATTTTTTAACCAATCTTCAACATGTCAACCGGTTTCGGTGTCTCAAAACACTATTATCAAGGCAGGAATATAAAAATCAAAAAAAATGAAAAAATCAATATCCACGTTTCTAACTTCAAAAATGACGAACTTCTCATATAAACTTTCATTTTCTGTTTTAACCCCTTAGGGAATAAATTTCCCGAAACAACTGACTTTTATTTATAAATAGAAGCCTAAACGCCAATTTTCATAACTTCTGTGCTTAATTTCGTCCTTCTAAACTCAACAGTTTCGGTTAGCCAAAGTTAAAGATTTATTAAATAAGATATTATTTATTTTAATAGCCATAGTAACTAACATATTTTTATATACTACTAACTACAAAAATAATGAATTTACATACAAATTTTCATCCCCTATTAAACCCACTTAGGGGACGAATTTTCAAAAATTCTTTCTTAGTGCTCACCTACGTTATATAGGGAGCTCCTGTATAAAATTTCATTCTTCTAAGCCCAACGGTTTAGGCTATACGTTGTCTGTCAGTCAGTCAGTGTTAGAAATTTATTAAGTAGATTTTTACGAAAAATATCATCAGCTGGAGTATTGGTTTATTCCAAGTTCACTTTCTAAAAATTTTTTCTAGATGGTTGTTTTGATAGTTTTTGGTATTGAGGAAGCCGAAACCACTATCAGAAATTTTTTTTTAAAAAATGGACTTACTGGAAATTCACTCTGCGTCAAATCTTATCAAAATCAATCAGTCACTCTGTATGGAACCTTTCGATAATTTTAAGGTGTTTATATTTCTACATTTTTGTTGATAAAAAATAAATAAATAAAATATTTTTTTTCTGATTTACATAGCGCATACAAAAAGACAGAGTTAACAGTAAAAATCACAGTTGATTTAATATTTAGTTCAATGAAATACTTTACCGGATGTTAAAGTATTATTTTATATTTTTATTAAAATTAATAAATATTACGTACAATCAGCCAACTGAAAGGATATTACTACACTAAATTATACACATTTTTTAACGTAAAAACCGCAATTTTACTGAAAAAAAAACTCTATTCTATTTAACAAGAAAATAGTACTTCCTATTTTAAGACTAAGAAATCAAGGTGATAATACAAGAAAAGGGCTTCTAGATTTATAAAAAGTTTTACTCTCTATTCTGAATCAACTTTCTGTAATTACTGTTGTCAAGAGAATATAGTTACATAATTGACATTGTGAAGATGAGCGGCGTGGACCGGTAGCCACCTGGCGTGCTATTTATATGCAACAGATAATAAGAAGACCACATGGTATTATTTAAATATAGGTATATCTATACAAAAGAATATCATTTTATAGGATTCTGTAAAATATTCAATAAAAACAGGAAGTAAGGATTCTGATATACCTATATCTTTTATATTGAAAGCTATCAAATAAGAGTTGCATTCATATACCGAATGTTCCACGCAAATATTATTTTGTATTTATGAAAATTGGTCTCGGAACACTGGATTCCTAGATTCGATTAGTGAACGAGGTCAAAATAACTGACGCCAAATTGGTTACCGCAACTGTTCATACAAGTTCAATGACCAATCACTATTTTTAAGACCCTAATAATCTCTATATCTAATAATAAATGTTTATAAATTTTTTCAAGACTGTAATTCTCTGATACATTTCTGATTCTCCGTCAACTCACTAAGTTCTTAACAGTTTAATAAGAGACTAAGTAACAAAATCACGACATTTTGCAATAATTTTGACATATTGAGAGAACAGACACAAAAATGATATGTATTTTAGTGTAACTTTTTACTCAGATCTCGAATTAGACGACGTAATGTAATAAACAGATTAAGCGCCAAATTGATTCAGGTAAATAACGGTACATTTTCTCAATGGCAAAGAAGATGTATCGTTATTTACTTTAATCTATTTGGCGCTAAATCGGTTATTACATAACGCCGTTCAATTAACAGTGGAAAAATTAAAAAGAAATGAAACGAATAAAATTGTTAACCAAAGCGTTCCTGAACGAATTGATCAGAAAAATACGGTAGGAACAAACCTATTTTCAATTCCTGATCTAGATTACATAACAAAAATGCTGATGACAAGATATTTTGTATTAATTAATACTATTTTCATTGGTTCCGTATTTTGGGGAGAACGAGAGTGAACCCAAATAAAACATTTTTGAAATTAATTCAATTCTAATATTGCTGACAAATTGACTTACAATTACGTATCAAATTACAAGCATATGTATAAATTACCCCAATTTTTAAAAGAACAACACGTTTGTCTTGTCAAACATTTTGAATAATGAAAGTGTAGATATAGGTAATCTGATATTGTCAATTAATGATCTGATTTAGTTATTGGACAATAAGAGGTGTCGAATTACGCCCGCGAACCTTCTATCGTAAACATTGTGTCGACCACTATACAATATACCCTATCAATTCAAGTGAATACCTTCTATGTATAAGCTATGTAAGGAAATCGTATCAAAAACTGTTCATAAAAACCAGTTCAAGTGCCGCATATTATTTTCCGTATAATTTTCTGGTTTATTAGCTTTTAACTTTATAATTATTTAAAACAAAAATAAAAAAAACAACAAACATTTTCGTTAAAAATGAGAATTTTTATTAAAAATAATCAATTATCTAACGGAAATGAATTTTATTTCATCGATTCCGGTACGAATGACAGATGAAACAAAACCAATTTATTTCTGTTTTGTCCTTATTCAAGGACTTTTACGTAAGAAAACGTTTACAACTTCTGCATTTTTTTTAGATGTAAGTAAATAAAATCGATTAGTTCACTTTCAGTAAGTTTTGTGATATTACGTCAATTTACATTAGAGATGGGAACTGCAATGATTTTCTTAACCCGTTCCCGCTCGCTCTCGACTTTGCCTATCACTCTGCTTCATTCCCGTTACCAAAGAAAAATTTTCATTCCCGACCGACCGTTTTCTAAAAATTTGTCCCGTTCACGACGGAGTCATTTTACTATTTCGGGCCCGTTTTATTCAGTTTATTTAAATGAAAATAAAAATGTAGCATTCCCGAAATATTTTACCATTCACGCTCATTCCCATTGCCGTAAAAAAATTGTCACTCCTACCCGTTTCCGCTCCCGCCTGTTTTAAGGAAATCATACCCATTCCCTACGGCTTCGCTTTTCATGAGTAACTCTAAAAATAATCCCACATATTCAACCATAATACGGGATACTGTTAGAAAAATATTTTAAAATGAAGTTGAGATTAATTTTGCTACTTTTCATTTTTAAGTCCCGTTTGTAAAATACTAAACTTCATTCATATACATCTTGAAAAGATATACTTAGGGAACAAAATTACAGTAATTTGCACGTAATACTGTCGAATATATTTGCCAATTTAAATAATAACCCGTAAAAATGTACGTAAAATACCCTATATAAATACCCGTAAAAATGTACGTAAAATACCCTATACATATAATCAAATTGTAACGAGATCATTTTTGTACATGGAATATTTTTTGAAAATTGTACTGGTACTGTAAATAGTTATCGATGTAGATACCAAAACAGCGATTTTTAGAATTTTTGTCTGTCTGTCTGTCTGTCTGTCTATCTGTCTATTCACGCATCACGCAAAAACTATTGGACGTATTTTAATTAAAGGTGTGATGATAACTTATTACCTGGGTCAACATCTAAAATACTTTTTACTCCGGGAAAATTTCTCATTCCCACGGGAAAATGGAAAAACCATTTTGAGCATGTGCACAAATTAGGCAAAAACTATTGGAAGGATTTTAATAAAATTTGATGTGGTGATAATTTATTACCTAGGGCAACATTTAAGATACTTTTTACTCTGGGAGAATGCCTCATTCCCACGGGAAAATAGAAAAACCATTTTGTGCATGTGCACGTATTACGCAAAAACTATTGAACGGATTTTGATGAAATTTGGTGTGGTGATAACCTATCACTTGGGTCAACATTTAAGATACTTTTTACTCCGGGAAAATTCTTCATTCCCACGGGAAAATAGAAAAACCATTTTGAGCATGTGCCTGCATTACACAAAAATTATTATTCTTTGCAAGTTTTGTATAATTATTACACTTACATACTTCTCATTGAGTTTATAACAATGCTTTGCGCGAACGACGTCGCGGGTACGGCTAGTTTCATCCCAAGAGCTGTGGAAAACTTATCACTGAGGACCCCTGACTTGATGCACATCCAACACGCACTTGACCCTTTCTTTATCTCTTACAGTTAGTGAACACCTACATGGAATTTGAAACCTTTCCAATAACAAATCAGTTGCAAATCAATTTTCGATTTCATTCTGGCAAATACGTTACTAATTAAAACACAATGCTGATAATGAGATGTTACTAACGTGTTAATTACCTTTCCTTTGATTCGATTTAACAGTAATCAAATCAGCAACATTTTACCCACTTTTATTTTTAAATAGTAATTCAATTATCGTTTAAAAAAATTGTTAATTACAAATTGATTTTTATTAATAGCACATAATTTTTCTATTTTATTGTACTAATTATTGTTATTACAAAAAAGAAAAATAAATTGTTATTGTAGTACCAGCAGCGATAGTCAATTATTAATTACTTTCACCTCTGATTGGGGAAAAAACTTTCAAAATATTAGTTAGACACTTGATAAGAAGAAAAATGTGTACTAATATGTTATAAAAAAAACTTTTTCTTTAGGGGAAGTCAAGAAATAATATTTAACATGGATTTTAAAAAACTCTAGTTAGAAGTCCGCGTAAAATTCTTTTAGATTGGTATCTTAACCAAATCGATTGGTAAAATGTTCAGTAGGTAATAAAACGGAAGTCTTGTGAAGGAAACTAACTTTTAATTAAGACAGTTTAAGTGACGTGTATTAAATCTCTTTATAAGAATGTTGTAGTTTTTTTTTCTACTTCTACAGTGACAAAAAAGTAAATATAAGTTCGTTCGGTGAAAAAAAAAAATGGTACGAAGCATTTTAGCGGTCACTGTACTGAAAGTAAACACAAAAAAAATGAAGCCTTCATTGGTAAATTTAAATGATTTTAAAAACATAGTAACAAAATATTAAATACCTACTTTGATAGTGTTCTATTATAAATACCATCCTCACCATGCTTGCTAATACTCGTAAGTAGTGATGTCGGATAATTAATCGATTAGTCGGTTTAGTCGACTAATTTTGTTTACATTTAGTCATATTTTAGTCGACTATTTTACCTTCGATTAAATGATTAAAATGATTATTTTTTTAAATGACTGAAAAAACGACTAATTTGACAATTTTTCAATTATTTATTGGACTTCAAAAAATGGAAACTAAAAAATTATCTATCTGTACGATTTTTCACTTTTATGTGATTAACTTTTAAATGATTAAGACGAGTTAACTCGTCCTGCAATATGGCGGCAAATATGGCACTGGTACAGGTGCAAAAAACTTTATTTTTGAAAGTTACATAAGTTACCTTACCATGAATTCGAGTAAAAATTAAGTCGATTAGTCGACTACTCTGTACTCGATATTTTCGACTAATGACTAATTTTATCTGAAAAACAATTTTAGTCGATTAATCGATTAACTGCTTCTCGGTCCGACATCACTACTCGCGAGTAAATCAATAATAACAACGGAAGTCTAATCAATTAGGCAACTGTGTCTCGCATTTAAAACAGTAAAATGAAGAGAGATGCGTTATCAAAACGGACTGGCATTTAACGAGGAGCGGTAGCCTAACTGGTAAGGTTTTTAATTATGGTTATCAAAAGCACTCTGGATTAGAATCCCAACTGATCAAAATTTAAAATTTTTCCGATTAACACAATGATTTCATTACACCAAAACAAATCGTACTGGTTTAAAGCTTCAGCTTACTTAAACATCGAAGTTAGTATATAAGTGTTAATGCGCAGTGATACTCAAAGTGGCAATCAGGAAAAGTATTTGCGGAGTCGCAGAAACAATTGATTACAGATCATAAGAGTCATTCTCTACATCTACACATTTCTGCACATGTTCTAAACATTAGAGAGGGAGCTCTGAAATTTGTAAGTGCAAAAGGGGATTGTGGACTATGAATTCTGAGAACCACTGTGCTAATGTACATACAAATATAAATAAAAGTTCGCTATACTACTTGCTAAATACCCACAAACACGTTGATAATAACTACTGAAATCGAATCACACTCTATGTGTTTTATGTGATTTCTCACAAACGAGAATCTCAGATAATGAGCTTCCTGAAAAAACTTCTGTCAAAACATAATGGCTTGCGTGTTTATGGTACTAATATTTCTGACTTTCCCCGATACACAACACACACATCTAAAATAAAATATTCATATATAATCAAAAAATCTGACACTCATGGACCAACACAAATGACCGGTTTGTCTTATCAATTACCAAAAAATAAACAATTTTGTAATTAATTTTGTTTTATGCACACTAAATTCGCATATAACGTGCGAATTGGTCTTTAACAAATTAATACTTTCTATAAAACTACCAACATCACAGACAATGATTAAAATCAGTTTGAAAGAACCAACTAAAATTAAAAGAGCGTTAATTATTTTTTTTTCTTTTAACCAAAAAAAAAGTGAGATTCTATGAACACGATAAAACAATGAAATACAATCGCCCACTGACAATATCAAATTAAAAGTAAAAATACACCACGTAATTAAATTAACCGTACAAAAGACTGATCTGATGCTTCATGTACAATAAGTAATGGCCATCGGGCAAATCAATAAAAAAAAAGTGTTTTATTTTCATCCTTCAAAATTGTTTTAATTAAAAAAAAAAAACAAAAAAAACTGGTAATTTAAAATAGCATTTAATATTCTGTAATTAAAACAAGATATGAATCGCTTTAATTATCGATATTCGCTGGAATTATTCCATATTGAATTGGGGAGGTTATCAAAACTTCTTGACAAGGTCATGATCATTCCTTATCTCAACATTTCCGTTTCCATATTTTAAAGATGGTTCTTGAAGTGTATAAAGCGATATAGTCAAACAATATTATTTCGACTTAAGAAGGAAGTATGTAATTTAAAATTAAAATCTTAATTCAACCAAGTGTAAATAGTTTTGTGACGGGCTACGAAAGTACCTCACCGGTCTCCAGAAAGATGTGTGAATTACAATAAATTACAAAAATGTTTAAAAAAAACGTTACTAACGATAAAAATCGCATGTTTTGGAATTTAGTTTATTTTTAAGTTTATTTTTAAGTTTTATTTAGTTTAAAAGAAAAATGCTTAAAAAAGAATCGATATTTATCTGAATCACATGATCGACCAAGTAGTCGGAAAACGACATTTCATTTTACACGACCTAATGTTTGTTATTCCAACAAATGGCCGAAATGATTCTTAGCTACAAGAATTCCATTTAAAAAACGAGAATTGCTTTTAAACATTTCTCTAATGCTTATTAAAGTGTCGATATTTATCTAAATTACATGATCGACCAAGTGGTCGGAAAACGACATTTCATATTACACAACCTACAATTATTCTAATTAATGGCGGAAATTACTTCAGGTTACAAGAATTCTATTTAAAATTAAAGAAATGCTTTTAGACATTTCTCTGACACTTAAAAAAGTGTCGATATTTATCTGAATTACATGATCGACCAAGTGGTCGGAAAACGACATTTCATATTACACGATCTAATATTGTTTCCAATAAATGGCGGAAATGATTCCATGCGACAAGAATTCTGTTTAAAATTAAATAATTGCTCTTAAACATTATTGTAATTCTTGAGAAAGTGTCCAAATTTATCTGAATTACATGGTGGGCCAAATAAATATAACGAAATAGTGAATTTAGCTTGAATTTTCTTTTTTCCAGAAAAAATAAATGTATACTATTATTATCTTATTTATTTCGTTCGCCTAATAAAAGATAAGATAAAAGACAACTTCTTTTAAAAATATCTAGATAAAAGATAATAGATAACGAAAACGTTATTTAGATAGAATTTTAGATAACGTTATCTAGATAAGCACAACACTGGTCCTGTATGAGCTATGTAGGTAAATAATCTTTACGAATTTGAAACTGCAAACGATTTGGCATTGCGGACCACATTTTTGGAACTCCTGATTTGAAAATTTCTTAGACCACCCATAGATTCATAGACTAGAGAAAAATATTTCTTTTTTAAAAATAATTTAGTATGATTAATATTTTTTCCCATTTATATATAAAGTCGCCCCCATCTCATTACTTAAAATTATTTATGTAAATATTTCCACAAACACATGCTAATAAACATGCTAAGTTGAAAAAAAAATTCATTTAAAATTTATCTTATATTATTTTTGTTAACAAGTACCTGTAACGAGGGGACATAGCAATTTGATACACTGACTGTAATATAATCTGATTTAGAATCTATAATTTCTTTTTATTAGCATGGCATTTTTTTTCTTATTTTGTTTTCAATTTATTATATTTTAATTAATTTTAAATATGAAAAATTATTTATGACTCTGAAGATTATATGAATCGTCTAATTTTAAAACCCACTATACAACATTTTCAAAGAAAATTAGATAAGAGTGTCAAATGCTTTAATTGTTATTGCTTGAGTGAGGACATTGGTCCGCACAAACCGGGTGACCAATTTTTTATAGTGGGTTCTAGCACACACTACGTTATCAAAAATATGGGGACACCTGGGCCCAGGGGGTATCCACACTTTTGACACAGCAGTGTACCACAAGATTAAATACAGTACCGCGTCAAAAGTGTGGGCACCTCCTGGATCAAAGTATCCCCATACTTTTGATGACGTAATAGACCCCACTATAAAAAATTGGTCACCTCGTTTGTGCAGACCAATATCCTCACTCTAGTTATTGTTTTAACTAAATATGTATATTTTAATTAAAAAAAAAAAAAAAAAATTCAAAAATATCGTATAGGAGGTTTTTAAATTAGACGATTCATATACTCAAGATTACTGGCAGAAAGTGGAAGAGTGCTGGCAGAAAACTTTTATGAATATCATTAACGAACGAGCTAAAAACTATAAACCACAAGATGCATTGTGGAAGATAAGCGCACATCAGTAAACATTAAGAATTTATTTTTTTTAATGAGACGTCTTTAACATGCACATAAATTATAATATTAAATTGGATGTGAAGTTCTGAATAATTATTTTAATGAAATCAAATAGATACCTAGGTAAGTGTATCTACAATTTGTTGTGGAGAGATTTGTCTATTATTAGTTATGCAGGAGGGTACTCAGTTCGATTCTAATATTCGCATAATTTTTACTCTATTATCAACTTGTTTTACTTAATTATCAGGTTTTAATTTAATACTATTAATAGTAAGTTCCTCTTTTAATATGTGTTTAATAATAAACTTGATTAGGAAATTTTCATGATATAGAAAAGATAAATTAGTATCCTTCTTGGAATCCCAAGTATTTACTCACTATGCCAATGTATAAATGAAGTCTTAAGACCCGCTCAAGATACAACCAACATACACTACGTTGTAAAAAAAAAGTAATAGATCTTGAAATAGTTTGCTTATTTATATAGTAATACAATGATACACCTACTTAAATAAGTAATTTTAAATTAAATAAATAATATTAAGAATAATAATAATAATAATAATAGCAACATTACAAAGGTAGATTTTATGACTGCATTAAGTAGTTCAATAAAATTGAATACATTTCATTTAGGTATTTACAAATACGATTCTTTTAATGGTGTAGACCCTTACTTTCATTTATTTAACGGAGTACTGTAAAGTGGACTTTGATCACTCAGAAACTTTGCATTTAGTTATAAGCTGTGTGTTGTCAATTTACAAAATTTGTTGAAGTATGCGTACAATAAGCCAAAAATTTAAAATTATTATTAGTTTTGTAAAATGCATATTTCAGCAAAATACTTAACTATGATTCGTTCGTTTGATTGTAAATCAGTCAGGGCAGACGAGTCAAAACACTGGTAGTCAAAGCCGAACCGACAAGTCGAGCCATGACCCACAAGAAGCTAAAGCGTCCAGTCTGATGTCCAGTCCAGAATCGAATAGTAGGGATTGTGTGATATACATAAGTTCTTCTTTTATCAAGGTATTTCTATTATTTATTTTGGTTTTCTATACTATTAATCGAACGAATTACTCATTTCTTGTTATAGATAAAGTCTGGATAACAATAATATTTATACCCATAAATGCATACATGAATACATATGCTCGATAAAATTGATTAGGAAGTTTTAATTAAATAAAAAAAAATGTAAAAAAGTGTCACACGGTATACAATTGATCCTTATCAACTATCAAATCGAATACGACAATATAAAATACAATAAAATATCAAAATACCATTAAAATCAATGTAAATCATCACTTCCGTTCCACTAAAATACACCTGGTCCTAGTAAAATATATTTTATCCGTACGTACTATCGTTTACATAACAATAAAAAGTATCAAATTTCATCTTAAACTCAAACTTTTTCACGGTTTTTATATCAATCCCGAAACCCTTAAAATATGTACCATATCACTTGATGTAGTAGTAATGAATGACTTGTTGATGGACTACATACAGGCTGTTATTGAGTAAGTGCGAAAAATTTTAACAGGTGATTGCTGAGGTTCTTTTATGTAAAAAAGGTCATATAAACCCAGGTCCGAAAACATTGAGTTTCCAAGATATAGGATGTTCAGTTTCTTGTCTTTTTTTAATATTATCTTAAATATTTCAAAATCGTTTTGAGATATTGTCACAAACTTTGGAACACGAAATAACAGGATAAATGCCCATATTCTGAAGTAGACAGAATATTTCGACTCAAACCAGTGGCGTCCGTGCGGCCATATGATGACATATTTTTGAAGAAAAAAAAGGCGCGCAATTGATTTTTTCCAATTTGAAAATGTTTTTTCAAATGTTCCATAAATTGTTGACAAAAATGACCTTTTAGTATTTTGTCGCTCATGTAGTCGTTTTCAAGATAAAAACAATTTCCAGTTATTGTTCGTACCACTAAACTGATATGGGCTATCTAGTAGCCCGTCTACTCTGTATCTTGGAAACTATGCGTTTTCGGACCTGAGTTTATATGAACTTTTCTACATAAAAGAACCTCAGCAATCACCTGTTAAAATCTTTCGCACTTATTCACTAACACCCTGTATATGCTGAAATACATACTAAATTTAAATAAATAAACAATTAATTATTTTGGCTTGTGATTTTATTACTAGCAATAGGAAAATTTAATGGTTTTCCTTAATCGGTTTTTTTAAAAAATTTGTGTTTATTTTAGAATTTTTTATACTCTGTTTATTTATACGAAAAAAATTTACAATTTCCTTATTTTATCTTTGAAAAGCATTGCAAATTAAAAATGTAAACAAATTAACACATTAAAGAACGTATTAAGTTCATACTGGTTATTTAGTGATTGCTACTGTAGTTATTTTATTATTTATTGTATTCTATTTGACCTAAATTAATTTATTAAAACAATTACCAATAATTCTATAAACATTTCACTTTTATGTAAAAAACCGTAATGACATTACATTTTTTTTATGTTAAAATACGTATCCAATTGAAATATATACGCTAAATAATGCATAATGAAATTTACTAAAAGTAATACTGCCGTCATAAATTAAAAGGTGTAACCCAAGGTAAGTAGATTGATTATATTTGATACTAGGTAAATTAGCTAAATTCTATACTTTTATGGTCGCAATTTTAAAAGACATATCAACAGATTTTCAAAAATGTATCAAAAATTTTCAGCATTATAGGAGCATTAAAATATTAGGAGCAAATAAAATATGATGATGGATTAAAATTGTAATCATTGTTGTTTTCGCAAAACTGTAATCATTACTTTTGGCTGCAAAAGTTTTTCAAAAATCTAAAATAGCTTACTTCATCTCAATACAACATTTAACAAAAAAATTACTTACTTAAATTTTCAAGTCAGGCATTAGGAGTTTGGAAGAAGTGATCGACCACTAGAGGTACTATTTTCTAGCACTTGTGATGGGAGACTTGTAAGATTTTTACCAAAATTTCTTCACGTTCAAAAGTTTTTGCAACATTTTTTTATACCATTAGAAAAAATCACATGTGATAGGAAAAATCAAAAAATGTTTTTGAACTATTATTCTGTGTGTTAACTGGTTTCTGAAAAAAGTTAATTTTTATAAACGAACTATGTTATGCAGAATGTTGCAACAAGAGTAATGACTATTATAACTTTATACCTTAACGCACAAACAAAGTGATACCATAAGTGTCTCATTTTGCCAATTTTGATAAGGACATTAAAAATGAATATTTTAAAAAATGACTACGAAAACACCAGTTTTACGAATTTTTTTAGAATTTCTTGTTTTTTGCTCAGCACAGTAGTAGTCTAGACCAGTGTTTTTCAACCTGTGGGTCGCGACCCCCTGGGGGGTCGCGAAGCCTTTCTAAGGGGGTCGCAGTTACTTTAACAATAAAACCACTCTAGTTCAATATATACATATAATATTTAATAAAGAAAAGGTTAATTAAAGGTTACATTAATGTGATCCTTTCATACTTTCGCTTGATAAAATTTCAAAACAAATAACTGCGGCTTATTTTCAATAACAGTAAATCCGAGTTTTAAATAATTGTCATTATATAGACGCTTTTTCTTTGCTTTTGTTACTCGCATTGGAACTTGAAGTTGACGATTGTGCATGTATTCAGAAATTCATTCATTTTCAGTAATTACAATAAGCACAGAATTTTGAATATTAGACAATAAAAGACAGTGAGCAACTACTAAACAAACAACAAGTCAATGCAGTAAATTTAAACACAATTCAAAGAATACAAAAGTGTCATCCTTTATTTGCCTGATGCTCCACGCAGCGCTCATCACGTCGCGCTTTATCTCGCTCACACAAGTCACGCGCGCGTTCACAAGCTACTATAAGTCGTCAACTTTGATGTCAATATAAAAATATGCGTGTTTAAAGACTTTTGTTACGTATTTAATTGACACGAAAATAATCAATAATGATGAACGGATTCGATATTTGTAACATAAAATAAAATAAAATTTAGAAACAGCAGAGGGCAGGGATCGCGAAATATTTTTCTATACTAGGGGGGTCGCGCCTCGAAAAAGGTTGAAAAACACTGGTATAGACAATCTACCTAATGTGCATTGAAATTTTCTTGAAATAACAATTTAATACTTAACCTTTTATGCTTATCAAATATTTCAAGGAAAAACTTATCAGTTCTTGGAAATATTCAATAGTTAATAAAAACAGAAATATTGCAACAATCCGCAATGTTTATAGTATTTCGTCATACATATTTTATTAAAATCATTCGTTAAACATCACGTTTTGATAGAAAAATTGACAGTAATGATGACTTCGTCAAATCATAAATTGAATAATTTTAAACATAAATAACATGAAAGGGACACAAATCACCTGCTTGTTAACAATAATTCAACCAAACCATAGTTAGTCTGTTTCATCATCATAAGCAACATCAAAATATAAAAATTTCTCCTAATTTCTTAACAACACAATGTAAATTCGTGTTTAATTGCCCATTTAACAAAAACAATACAGTTATTTTTTTTTAAAATTGGTTTTTTATTTATGACTATGGCCCGGAACCATATTCTGTATAAATAATTTTTTTTTTATATTGACAATCTGCATGAACATGACAACTGACAATTTTAATTTTTTATGTAATTTTCATTTGTGTATTTACTCCTACACAAAGAGAAAATTTAAAAAAAAAATTAGAAAATTTTAATTTTTGAAGTCAGAGCTCTGAATAATGCCATTCCAAACAATGCCTTTTTCCTACACCTCAGTAGTGAGTACTACCACTGAAAACAGTTTTTGTCTTATAGTGAGTGACTCCTCCCGTCTAAGTTAAAGAAATTTCGACTTTAAATCTTCGTTCACACGTACCATTTTCAATAGCTATTCCCAGCATATAGCGTTCGTTAAGAACCTCATATATCAGTGATTCTAAAAGTGGAGGCCGCAACCCTCCTAAGGGTCGCGAAAACTATTTGAGGCGGTTGCAAAAACCATTGAGTATATGTAGATTACATATCTATTTTCTACACATTTCGTACCGAGTTCTATATATTTCTGAAGTCCTTTGAAATTTTTAAGTGAAAAGGGAGTCACAGATAAAAAAGTTTGAAAACCACTGTCATATATCATACGAACACGAAAATAATCATAAAAATTAAACAATTTTCTTCTTTCTAATCGCTGGCATCACTCAAGTGATGTATAAATTATACAATATTCACACAAGTTCGGATTAAGTAAAATTTTGAGTGCCTCCATCTCAGTAATGCTACATATGAGAAAAACAGTTATTGCAGCCAAGTTTAAAGATTAAATCAAATTCTAAGCCTCAACGAAAATTAAACAATTTTTTTTTTTTTATTTAATCGCTGGCATTACTCAGATGGAGTATAACTGTGAGTTTCATTCCCCTACTGGACAGAGATTACTTAATACTTTCACGCTTCAGCTTTCATTATATTTTGAAACCTTCAGTTAACAAAAAATATTTTCCAATGTAAGATCAATTAATATCTTTAATCGAATGTAGTGTCACAGAATATTTAGTATTTTTCTAACAAATTAGAAATTATGATAAATATGTATTACGTCTAATAATTTACCATGCAACATTGGAGATACCTACATACATAATGTGTGTCCGAGCACAGTTCTGATAAGTAACACGTAAACAGCAACCTTCAGTATTAATTATGTTCTAAATAAAATATACTTTATCATAATTATATGTAAAGTGTTCCCCCTGTGTATCCATTGGTACGTGAATACTTTTGTACAATGCTATCATCACAGGAGGGAACTTTTGTACCATAGAAATCAATGGAAGTTTTATAATTTACAATGTATACAGTTATTTTAAGCTGACTGATGCTTTGAACATTTTAATATAAAAATAGAATATGCAAATTACTTTGCTTAATAATAATTATACTGAAAATAACTTTCAAAAATCGTATTATTACATATTTTTAACTTTAAATTGAAGACGCCGTCAAGCCACCTAAGTTGACCTTAAACTTTATCAAACCATATTTTATGTCAAAGAGATTCAAAATTCATGGTTCAGCACCTGGTCCGGTAAAGTAAGTCTTTCCGAAATTTTTACATAACCTTGCTAATCAAAATATATATTACAACTGTCAATTCGTAAACGTTAAATATGCAGTTAGGTCACATTTTAAACTACTTTCAAAAACTGATATCAGTTTTCAGTCAATTAAGCTCCTTAACCTACTTTATTTGCAATATCACATCAAAAACTTTCAATACCCACAATATAGCGACGTATTGTTGAAGGTGGTAACCTTGTTATATTCTGTTTTTGAACCAATAACATTAAATAATTAAAAATTTAATGCAAATGAATTACATAATTATAATTAGTTAATAATTGACTACCAAATAATATCATTAAAGTTGACTTTCATTCAAACAGAAGATAACAAAATAGCTACAAAAATCTAACTACAAAATAACTTCAATTGTGGTTTTATATAACTGTACTTAATTTGTTAAGTTCGCAAATTGTTGAATAATGTTTGCTTCTATAACAATACGTAAACACATCCGCACAATTAGTTACGTCTAACTTACGTAAAAAGTATACACAACATCAAAAGGCATTATTCATTTTATATCTCATTGTCAGTACCGTATTACCGTGTTACACGGATCTCAAGTATCTTAACAATTATGAGTGAGTGATAACGTTAAAAAGATTCTACTCAATATATTGACAATAAAATTAATTAATTTTATTTTGATTATATCACATTCCTTATTTCCTATATTTTTTTTTTATTTATTTACTGCGTTAGCACAACTCCTATATTTTAAAACAATATATTTATACGTTATTGATTCAACGTTGCAGTATTGAATGAATAACGCATAATCAAAATCAATTATCAAGATAATTAAGATCATCTGATATTTTATTCAGATAAAGTTTTCTTAAAACTATAATTTTAGCGAATTTTAAGAGTGGAATTCAGCAATCACAGCCACTGTCATGACGCGACTTAAGCCCGGGACTATGGTAGAAATTTGTTTTGAGATCTTTAGAAACCAGGAACCTAAAATAATATTCACTAATATATATATATATATATATATATATATATATATATATATATATATATATATATATATATATATATATATATATATATAACTCTGGAAAGAAATGTCTTACTTTTACGTGAATTGGTGAAAATATTGAAAGTCCGAAATCGTTGGACGAGTTCGTTGACCAAACCCGTCCAATGTCCGGAACATGATTTTTTTGGCAATTTTCGTGAAAAAAATTAGTTTTTTGTCAAAATTTCCCCTTATTCAAAAATTTTTGCGATATTTTTACACCATTGAAACGGGGAGAAAAGTCACACAAAAAAGATCTTTAAACTGTTATTCTATGTCAACTAGTTTCCGAGAAAAACTCTAATTTTTGTAAACGGAAATTCGCTATGTTATTGCTGCTGCGACAGGGGGTATTTAAAATACCTGAGATACGTTTAACACGGCAGTGGATTATTAATGAGAATCATGGTTCTAAACTTTTATCAAATTGTGTACTTATTATAAACATTACAAAAAAAAAAATACTTCCTGCTAATTATCATCAATGATATCTAAATTGAGTGAATGACATGGACGACATGGTGCTTGATTAACTCTGAAAACAAACTGATTATGGACCCGAAGAGCGCATAGTATTCACAGCATCAATTAGTCAACAACAGTAGATAATGTAATGATAGATCCAATTAATAAACATGTTAGAATAATCGGCTTACAAAGTGGTAATATACTTTGTGAGTACTGACCGTCGAAAGTTTACAGATTAGATATTAGGTCACGTGGTGTCACACCAAGAAATAATGGTGCTACTATAGTCCACAGTCAATATGTCAATAACGTACGAATTTTTTTTTAGTCTTATATTAATCAGTAAATATTTGATGTAAATTAGTACTTTACAAAAAAAGTAATTGACGTAACAAACATGAAAAGTGAGAGCTTACTGGATGATTCTAGGACTAGACCCCGAAGGAAGCACATGTAACGTACAATATTTTCCCTGCAAAAATTATGGTACATACAGATATCTCTCCTATAACACGGTAAACAGGTTTCTAGAAAATGCCGTGTTGTGTGAACCTGTGTTATCAGAGTCATATAAAAAGTTCCAAAAAAATGTCAACAAAGATTTGTAATACTTTTTTTTTATAATATCGAATTTTTTTGTATATTCGAGCCCACTACTTTACTTTTATTAAAAATATTACCATCCTGAAACCATCAAAAATAGACTACATTTTCCACCTTTGAATATCTCGTGTCGGGATAATCATATATATATATAACATGAAACATAGACATTTTATCTTTTTATTTTTCACTTTTCATTTTAAAACTTTTTTTGTTATTATTACAAGGACTTTTTTCAACATTACTAATAAATATTAGCGAATATCTGTAAATATATAACTTTTGAAGACAAAAAGTTGATAATTATTAGGTCATCCGGAAAGTTCGTGCCATTTTAGGAGCCGCCCGAATGAATTAATATTTCCTGAAGTAGCAACCGCAAACGAAACATGCAACAACATGTTAGTGTTAGGCCGATAGTGTTGCTTGTAATATGTATTATAAATCTTTAAAGTGTTTAAATAATTTTTTTGTCAATAATAATGAGCAATCTTAGACATCATGTCATGTTATACGAGTTTAAAAAAGGTACCGTCAAACAGAGCTATTTGAAATAGGTGGGGCTATTTGAAACAAAACAATAAAAAAGATTTAAGCTCTTATATCTATTTGATTTCTGAACGTATTCATAACGTTAATGCGTCTTTAATAGGGGATGTTCTTTAAGAGTTTAAATCTTTTTTTTTTTTTGTTTCAAATAGTCCCACCGATTTCAAATAGCCCCAATTGACGGTACTAATGCAGCTGACACAACGAGAAACATTTGTAGTGTTTTATGGTGACGATGCGCTTTCTGACAGAACTTGTAGAAATTGGTTTGCTAGATTTCAAAATGGTAATTTCTCTTCGGAAAATGAATTTGTCTCCGGTCGACCTGTGTGTATTGACGATGAAACAAAGCGTCAAGAAATAAATTGAAACCCGAGACAAACTGTCAAGAAGTAGCGGTAACTTTTGAGGGATAGTCATTCACACTAAAAACGGCACGAACTTTCCGGATGACCCAATATATTAATACCAAAAGAGCAAGGTGTGTATCTTAAAAATAAGAACTACTTAACAACTAAATTCACATAATGGTTGCAAATACCGCTCGGTGCGCTATAGAGTAATTAGTAATTATTTTAATTATTGTAATTAAATAGAAATTAATAAGTAAAATAAATAGTTTGGTTTAAATTGTTTTCAGCGAAACATATGCACTTGTATGTTGATATGGCTGATAAGAACATAATAAGAAAAATATACTTATTATAGTTGTAATTATGTTAATTTGTGTTGCTATTGATGCGAGAACCTCCTGTTCCAATTTGCAACAAAGTAATGTATGTAAATTTCTTTTTTATGTATTCTTAAAATGCCAGCCACAAATTTCACCTATACTTATCGCTTTATAATACACCAAGAGCACATCAAATATTTTTCTTACCACGTGCACTTCATCTAAAGAGTATTCTACCAATTGAAGTTTTTTATACATCTGAAATATACCGATAACCTCCTTAAGTAACCCCAGTCCCGTAAAAACCTATATCTTTTGTTTAAAATCGTCACAAAATATTTTTCTAGGTTTCTTGTGAATATCTTCAAAAATATCAACTCTTCAATAAAAACAATTATTTTGAAAGTTGATTATAAATATTACTATTACAGGAAAAATTCAGTTACTTTCCTCATTTTGAGATATTTTAAGTGTTTGAAATTTTCAATTTTATATCTGATTGTAAGATGATAACTGCGTTCGAGTTATTTATTACCTTTTTATACTTATTTGTTGGTACAGGATCATTCAAAAACAAATTCAGTATAAAGCAGCCAATATAAAATTTTAATAAAAAAATAAAAAAAACTGAGAAATATTTTTTTAATACTTGGGATTCGGGTTGCCAGGCGTCCGGATAAAGCCGGACACAGTCAGGCTTTTTGGTTGTGTGTCCGGCCAAATTGGTCGGTGTCCGGCCTGTTCGGTTTTTGTTAGGCTTTTTAAATTTGACCATTTTTTTTTTTACATTTGTATGTGTTCATTTCCGTTCCGCCCGTGATAGGATTCATGAATCCTTCTTCATTGTTTTTTGTAATTCAGATTGCTTTTCAGAATTCCTTACTATTTGTCAATATTATTTTTCCATTCCGGGTCATAATGCAAATATTGAAAGTTTTTTCTTTAATAGGCTAACAATAGTCACAAGAAGGCAACAAATTAAAAATTTGACTTGTAAAAAATTCTACAACTCAATTTTAAAAGAAAATGAGCTTTTAAAGCAGATGTCTGCCACTGAAAAATATTAATTACTTTATGTTACAATTAATTTAAAGTTTATTTAGTTCATTAGTGTTTTGTTTAATTTTGTTTCCCATTGCAAATTGCAATAGTAGTTACCGCTAACTGCTATTGCCATACAATTATTGGAATTAATATTGTAATGAATATTGAACAGATTAATAATAAAGAAAACTGATTCATTTAATTTTATTGTTGTTCCATTAGAATATAAGAAAATTTTATGGTAAGTGATAAAAACGCCTTGTTTTGCTCTTAAAAAAATAGTCGTCTTATACTAAGACTAAAAAATTAAGGGTATCCGACTTTTTATCCAAATGTCCGGCTAAACTGGGTGATCTGTCCGGCTTTTCGATTTTAAGGCCTGGCAACCCTACCTGCAATGCTCTCTCTAGTCGTGCAAAATCAAATATTTTTCTTACTGTGCTGCGATCCTTTGGTATAATAAAAGCAGAACATCGTCTTTTGTCACAATTTGACGCAAGGACGGGGCAACCTTTTATATGACAAAGAGCAGAATAATAAATTCTACACCTCGTGCGTGGGTAACTAAATAATAATTTTTTTTTTTTTTTTTTGAAGAAGTTATTATTTTTAAAAATATAACAATATTTTCGAAATTCACTGACTTAAAAATTATTTTTAATTGAATTTCGATGATTCGAAAAATTTTATTAGGTTAATATCGTCGCACAAATATTTTCCCTTTTATTTAAAATATTTATTTTTGATGTCCACAAGTCTACATTACCCACTATTAATGTAATAAATATTTAAGTTTTTTTAACTTCCCATAGGAAGTTATTGTAATGGGTCCGATTTTACGAATCGCTAATTTTGACATATCTCCACGTTTCAAGGTCACTAGAATTCGAATACATCGTTTTAGCGTGATGTCTGTGTGTGTGTTCGTTAGCTCGTTCGTTCGTGATTTTTTTTTCGTCTCGCATATCTCGAGAACAAATGATGATATCAACTCCGGACTAATTTCATTAGATGCGTAATCAAAAAATGAAAACCGGATAAAGTTTTCAGCAAATTCGGATTAGCGGTTTGTTTTTTGTGGTAAAAAAACGGAATTGACTTTATTAAGATAACATAGATTATATGGATGTTTTACCACAACATTATTATATAATGGCCTAAGAACCTTCCTTCATGTTAAAAAGGCCACTATTTTATTACAAAATTAAAAAAAAAAAAAAATACGAAATAAGAAACTTGAAAAAATTAGTTTTTTGCCAAAATATATTTTATCTCGCATATCTTGAGAACAAATTATGTTATCATTTGTTTGGTAAGGATGGAACCCCCACCCTTAGGTACAGACGGCGAAGCCCCCGGTATGGTGCAAGGGGCAAAACCTCTCTAGGAGGCCCAGGGGAGGAGTCGCCTGAAATGGAAAAAGAATTATTTATGTACAGCAGTCTCTAGTCTTTAAGGACACCCAATGGGAAGTTGACAGTGTGGGTAGACCTGTCCCCCAAAATTTTTTTTATGGATTCCTCATGCTTCAAACTGTCCATCATAAAACACATTCAACTGTATAGGATAGAAGAAAAGTAAAATATTTTATTTGTCTTTACATAAATGATCTATATAAATGATTTATTCAATCAAAAAATTTGAACCTACTGTTTGAAAAACTGTTTATATTTATAAAAGGTGTACGTATAATTAAAAGTAAAACAAGTAACAGTCCACAGAGCACACCTATACACTGAGCAAAACAGGTGCATCAAAAAGTATAATGAACTCAAAATAATCTGACAATATAAAACGAAACTGCTATAATCTTATCTTGCACGCGGCTCTTACTCTTGTCGATTTGAATAGTAAGATTGACAGGCACACGTAGTATTGAAACGGCGGGGGGCCGCTTAGTGATCAACTAATTACAAAAATTGAAAGTATAAGCAAGTATTCAGATATATGTACATGTTTCTCAATTTAACACATAAAAAAAAAAAAACTAGAGATAATTTCTTAAATTTTATATAAAAAAAAAACTTGTACTCTAAGAAAACTGTTAGCAGTGAATGGCCGACTATATACCTATAATTTATAAGACATCTTTGTGTTAAATTATGTAATATAATACCAACCTTATTACATTGCTAATTCTAAACCTACATTTGTTTAACATTAAAAACACTGTGCGCTGCGGTTTGCTTAGCTACTTTCTGTGGTTCTTTATGCTTGGCTCAGCTTGACGTTCAGTCATTTTTATGTCACTTCTTTTGCACTAAGATGACAGTACATAGAAAGATTTTACTCTTAAATCACAAAAAAAAATTTGTAAAACACATTTAATGTACTATAAAATATTATTTTTATTCATTTCTAATAATTATTCTATTTTGTTGGTGGTGATTGCAAAAAAGAAAAAACTGTGGTGTTCAATTTAAAATAGAAAATAACGAACACACTTTCATTAATCGCCTCAATCATCAATCATTAATGAGAGCTCCCCGCGTTAACAAAATTATTTTGCCCTCAAAAAAATAAATGTACAAATTAATATGGTTATTTAACAAATTAAAATGTAATTTTGCAATACTGACAGATACATAGGTACGTTAAATTTAACACAATAAAATGACACACTCTCATATCTATAAAAAGTTTAATTTTGTAATAATGTTCATGTTACAATATCAAATTTTATACCTTGAAAGTTTCGTATATACAAGCAGTTCTCGAATTATGTCAATATTTTGGCACTATTCCGCAATCTTACATTGTGTATTTCAAGTTATACTCCAAGTTTGGCATACTTTTGCGCAAAATAACATAAATATAAAGAAATCTTGGAATTAATAACCAAATTATTGCTGTATATCGGTGTTATCCAAGTATGTCTGAAAAAAGTGGAAATAAACCAAATAATCTCGAATATTTACGTCCCTTAGAAACAAAGATTTTACTTAACAAGGAAATACGACGTTTATATTTTAATTAGGACAATTGTTTCAAGCTTAATTGTTCATTTTTCAAGGAAAGTCTTTGTTTGAAAATGAGCAATTAAGTTTTCGGTCCAAGTTCCTCTCAAGCCTCTTTTATGTGTTTTTTCAATTGATAAAACATACTAAATAATAGACCCTTACTTTTACAAGTAAAGGTTAAAAAAATTTTTAAAAATTTAAATCTTGTATAAATTAAGAATAATTTATGAATCAAAACAAGTCATTTTCGCAGTTTTGAATTTGATGGTTTAACTAGTAAAACTTTTGGTGGAACTCTTTTGAAACCTTGTAGAAACACAAAATCATACAAAATTTGAAAATTAATACTGTTTCTTACCTGTATCAAAATAAAATATTAATAGCCATTAAAATTTAAAATTATTAGGACAATGCCATTTCAAAATTCATTAACATAATTATTTTGACTTTTAACGATAAATAATTAGTTAAATTAACCTTAATGAGTGATTCGATGTTAAATCAATCCAAACAGATTTATTTTATTGTATTTTAAAACCTTAATTCAATAAAGTATTACATTTCAACTAAACCATTGCGTTCATAATCCACCTTGAACAAAACCAAGAAATTCGATTCAAACTTAGCGTACTAAATTACATAATCAAATGGTAAAAAAGAAAAAATCATGTTATGACCACAAACAAACAGGGAAATGCTGGATCAAAATACATATACACTAGAGTCAATAAACGGCATGCATTTTGCAATTTTTATATTACAACTAACAATGTCCAATTGCTGTTAGTTATTCTTTCAGTTTTAAATTTTTAGAAAAGCTTATTCCAGAATTAATCGAGCGAATGAACGCACGATCGCAGTGAGTGCGCTCAACTTTTGAATCGTATTATGAACGGTACCTACTTTTTTTTTTATTGGAATTATGTTCTGTAAAAAATATTCCCACTGAAACTATTGAACTATGTTCGATTCAATTTCTTGTTTCAATTATGAAACAATTTTTATGCCGGATAAGATTAAAAAAAAAAAATAAGTATTTTTTTAATAACACTCCAATTTCATAATTAATTTGTTTCGGTGGACAGATAAAAAAAGTCAGTTGCATAATTTCAATATTTAATAAAAAAAAAAAAATAAATAAAATATTAGATAATTCCTAATTCAAGTGGGTGGATTGACCTTTAACGATGTCACGAATTTATTTTTAATTTATTAAAAATACTAAACGGTATCCATCAAAGAAAGTCAATAATCTGTATAATATATAGAACATATAATATAAGACTACTTAATTTATATTTCACTGTAAATTACTAAACATTATGTACTGTATCAAAGTGAGTGAGTCAGTATTAAAAATTTTGATGTAAACAGTTTTAGATCACTATTACCCACGTGCTTAGTGCAATATTTACAACTAAACTGAATTGTTTACATACATATTGCAGTTTATAACAATATTACAAGTACAAATATACCGAGTATCTCAAAATTACAATATTTCATATATGGTAGATACTTAATGTGATACAGTTCACTTCACGCTATCGTAGTTTGTAAAGATATAATCAAAAAATAAGTGAAATATTGTAGTACTAGCTGTACTCGCGGCGTCGTTCGCGCATAAAATCAATGAGAAGTATATAATAATTACAAAGCGTTCAACAATACTTTTGCGTAATGCATGCTCCCAATGGTTTTTGTATTTTCTTATAAAAAGTATCCTAAGTGTTGACGCAGGTAATAAGTTATTACCACACCAAATTTCATTAAAATTCGTTCAATAGTTTTTGCGTAATGTGTGCACATGCTTAAAATGGTTTTTCTATCTTTCCGTGGGAATGAGACCCTACATCGATAACATTAACGATACAATTTTCAAAAAATATTCCACGTACAGAAATGGTCTCGTTACAGTTTTATTATATGTATAGATATGTCATGTGTATGTAAGTAGTACAGTCTATTGACTTCTGCTTGAGCTGTAATAGAGTAAAGAAAACGAGGGGATGGACTAATTATAATGGTAAAAGACCTTTTCAAAACAAAAAAAGAAAAAATATTTTAATTTTTTTGTAACAAGGCAATAAACTTTACAATCCCCCATTTCTGTGTCCGTATACCCAAAATATTTTTAGCACACATGATACTTCTTTTATGTCTTAATGCACACATACGATTTTTAGACGAGCAGAAATACTGCGTTATCGCAATTGCGCTTCAAAGTACATTCAACTATAATACCGTTGAAAACGCAACGACACCGCACGTCTAAAAATCGTATATTCGGCACTAAAACACCCAGTATCGAATCAAACACTGATTACTCTATATCACACTGATATGTTCATAAGATCAGTGATTTTACTGATTATTTATCCACTCTATACTGATTACACAATAACCCTCAAACAATCAAGCGTTTACTGTACTTAAATACATATTTCGTGATGTATGAATACAATGTTGTTCCATAATAGTATATAAAATAATATTGCAATGTTATAATAAAACGTGTCATACATAATACATTATTATAAGCTTGTCATATTACTGACGTTGCTGACAATATCTGACAACAGTTTTAGAATGAGAGCCGTATATAGTCCGTAGTAGTTTTATATGCACGAATAAAATTTTGTTAAATCAATTTCGTACGACCTTGTTACAGACTGACACTAGTCAAGCGAACAATTTTGTTTAATAAATTCGTTTCATCACAATGATTCATTAAATTTTTTTCTCTATATTCAATTAAAACGCGAAATTTTAAATAGATTTATACAAAATGGGCAATAAGGAAATGTGGTTGTTGATAGATAAAAACTAAATTGTTCTCAACAAAAGAGAGTCTAAAGTTTAATTTAGGATAGTTATGTAAATTTGGTATTTATATCTATAAAGCTATTGGAAATACAATTAACAAGAGTAAGTACACTTGCGTCCAAAAAAATCGGCCAAAATACTTTTCGATTTAGAAAATGACAATATAAAAATTTTAAATTAATCTAAATAAACATTAAATACTGTATATATAATACATAAAATAATAAGGTATGAACAACGTATTATAAATTGAAGCTGACTACTGCTTACAGACTTCACGGATTTAAATCCAGAAACAGATGAATTTGCTAAAGATTTTATTTGATAATTCCTAATACTTAGATATATAAGCTAATCACACAAATGTTCAATAGGATTCAGGTCAGGACTCCGAGTGGGCCACTGCATAACTGGGATTCTGATCTCATGTAGAACTACGATGCGGCAACATATGCTCAAGCGTTGTTGCGTATTAGCACGAAACCGTCGTCTAGAACAACGTGAGTCGCTACTGTTCCAGCGATTTATTAACGTGAGTTGGTTGGGCCGATTTTTCTGCATGCAAGTGTATTAGACAACTTAAAGACAGGAGAAACTCTTTTAGTCTCGTAGCATAAAATTCTAAATCAGGTACAACAATAATTTACGCTTTACACGGAGCAAAGCTCTACCAGTGTAATAATTTTGAAATTTTTTTACAATAAATAGGTGATCTGCACTGCTTATCAATTTTACTGGAATCAAGTACACAGGAATATATAAATTAGACTACATACCTACTTTGTTTTAATAAATACCCTTGAAAGTATACAGTTAATAAACTACTTTCATTGAAAAAAATTATTCATTTTTTTGAAACTATTATGAAATGCAAATACTTTTTATGATCGATAAAATATTTGTAGTGATATTAAAGGAATATGGCGTGTTTTATTTGTTTGTACGTACATTTACAACAAATTCTTTTCTATTTTACTAAATAATTCAAAAAGTTTTATTATTTCCTTAAAAAAATAAAATGTTTATTAATTAATATTAAAACTTTAAGTTTCACATTCCATATTGCGCACCACCTCACTACTGACTGTACGTTTTATTTCAGCTATTTCATAATTATGTGTTAATTTATATTATTATAATTAACTTTTGCTAGATGATGCGATTAAAATTTGCCAATGAAATAAAATTCTCAAATCTCACTGCGTTACACTTTAACAATCAAGTCAGTGACCATTTTCGTTATAAATAAACTAAGTTTAGAAAAAAATACTCGATATAATAATCAGTGTTTCCCAAACTTTTTCCATCGCGGAACACTTTTTCAATTCTGCAATTTATATACGGAACACTACACAAAAAAAAGAAAAGAAGACAAGCCTATTGCCCGATTGCAAACCTCGCGACCCTGAGACTTAAATGGTCAAATTAATAAGTGATTAATATTTTATATTATTCAAATTATTTAATTTTACAACAACTTTTTGGATATCATATTTTGTGTTATTTAGACATACACTAAGAGTGCATTAGCATGTCACTATCGAGAAGTCTTATTTTTAATGAATTTTTTTTTTTTAATTACTGGTAATAATAAAAATGAGTATATTTTACATATCAAAAGAATTCCCACAATTAAATTAATATTTCTATTTACTAAAAATTAGATAAAAATAATTTTGCTTCCATTGCTATTAGGTAAATATCAATTAATTTCTACTCTTGTCAGACTACTAAAATTCAACAAATTTATGAAAGCTAAAATACACCAAAATAAATTTTAAAATTGAAACAATTGAAATCTCATTTAATATGCATTCAATTTTTATTTATATTATTCTAAATTATGCCTTTTAATATATAAATTATTTTATGGTAAATAGACAATAAATAAATTATCCTTAACCCTTAATTGATTTACTGGGGTACAAATCTAATTTTAGCGAATTTCCAGAATGGAATTCAGCTATTACAGCCACTGTCATGACGCGACCTGAGAACGGGACTATGGCAGAAATTTGTTTTGAGGTCCCTAGAAACCGAAACTAATATTCACTAACATATATATATATATATATATATATATATATATATATATATATATATATAAATATATATATATATATATATATATATATATATATATACATATATACATATATATATATATATATATATATATATATATATATATATATATATATATATATGTGTGTGTGTGTGTGTGTGTCCGCGCGATAACTCTCAAACGAAGTATCCAATTTTTACGAAACTTGGTGAGAACATTGGAAGACTTGGTGAGAACATTGGAAGTCCAAAACCCTTGGATGGGTTCGTCAGCCAGACACGTCGGATGCCAGGAACATAGTTTTTGGTCTTGAAAAAATTAGTTTTTTGCCAAAATTTCCACTTCTTTAAAAATTTTTGCGAAATTTTTTTACACCATTTAAAAGAGAAGAAAAAATTACATAAAAAAGGTCTTTAAACTTTTTTTCTATGTCAACTAGTTTCCGAGAAAAACGAATTTTTATAAACGGAAATTCGTTATGTTATGCAGGATGCTGCGACAGGGGTATTATTTTATTTTTTTCAAAATAATTTTTTTATAATCGCTATTACTGAACTGTAACCACTACGTATTCCCAAATGAGATTATGTACTTCCATTTGATATGTGATTACCTTCTCTTTACAAACTTTTAATTTCGGTTATTAACGATTTCGTATTTCTGTACCCCAGTAGACTGATAATCTCTGAAAATGTGTTAACAGATCTAGATAACTGAATTTTCTGAAATATGCAAAAATACAATTTTATTTTTAGCTTCATGTTCAATTCTAATTTTTTTTTCTACTTTATTACTATTTAAATTCTAATTTCATATGCCTAGATATTTCCACGAAAAATATTTGTGAAAACGATTAAATAAAATATGTTATGATCTCAGGAAAATATTTTAGTATTTTTTGAATAATATTTTTCTATTTTCAAAGCGCTCAGATTAACCAATAATTTAAGAAAATAACTTTTGCATCCCAGTGGACTACTTATGTTTCAAAAAGTGAGTAAACCAGTTAAGAGCTGAAAATGGAAAAAAAAAATTTATGCATACTTTAACCCAATTATTAAACTGAGACATATACTTCGACTTCTTAATTAAGGATTCTGGTTCTAGCCTGATCACATTTAATCTTGAACTCCGTTTGAAAATAATTATTTATTACATTTTGTTTTCGGCATTTTCATTTGTTATTGGCTTCGCACGTTCATCATAATCGTAGCTATTTCAATAAAGTCCTATATTTGTAAATGTATGTTACTTTGAATCCATTACGAAATTGTCACTTGAGTCTGTGGTTTTAAGCACACACTCACAATTCTTTTTTGCTAGCGTTTATTTGATATTCCACACAAATATGTAGTTAAAAAGAAAATTTTTCTCCAACCACCCTGAGAATTAATCACAAAATTAAGGGAAAAATTTATTCATACATTTAAAGACAGATACAATAACATAAATATTTTCTGACGTCACAATGACGTAACAACCATAGAAATGAACGTACGTACCAAGTGATATCAACCTAATAAATACAAATTTTATTCCAATACAATAAAAAATAATGGCGACCTTAAATGTTCAAAATATAATTTTTTGCGTCTTAAATTTTGCCAAAACACGATATGAATGTACCCATAAAACAAAATTATTAATTACATTCAATATATCTACCAGCAGCTGTATGTATATGTAGATATCTATACACTATAATATTATAATATTAAACATCAATAATAATATATGGGTTATAAAGTTTGGTTCGCGGTACCAGGCACCGGGCGACATGTAATCGACCGACGTAAACCATAGTGTGGCTCTTCCAGGTACCACGTTACAGTTAAGAATTAAGGGTTGATGGTGATATACTTACATAGTATGTATTTGATGCATGTTATTTGTTTGATAATATTAAAATAATAACATTACATAGAAAACATTGCTCAAACTGATGTCGAAATTACCCAAGAGACATGAATACTGTCGTGCTAAGTTAAAAGGCGGTATCTTAATTTTTTGCAAATGTAAATGGCAAAGCAGTCAACTAAGAAGTACAAATTTTACCTTTAGGCCGGGCGCACATTGAGACGCAGCTAACGCAGGCAGGCAGGGCAGCGCAGTTTCTGTGACTCATGTTGTAGAACGGGACAGCACGAATTTGAACGCAGAGCAGAGCAGAGCAGCACTGCATCGCACGAGACCGATGTGGCACTCGTGAATGTGACACAGAAACTGCGCGATGTTGCGCGACATTGTAACACGTTCTCGAGTTTTAGTTGGTTTTATTCCGTCAAAATGAAAACAATTGAATAAATTGAAGAAAAATAGTGCTCCTCTGATCTGCTCTGCTTTTAAATTCGTGCTATCTCGTTTTACAGCAAGAGTCATAGAAACTGCGTTGCCCTGTCTGCGTTAACTGCGTCTCAATGTGCGCCCGACCGCACGTGCTTTCCTGTTCTGCCCTGCTCTGCTGTGCCCTGCCCTGCGTTTACTGCGTGACGCAGCTCAATGTGCGCCTGGCCTTATACTCTGCTCACGCCAGAGTGAGTAGTAAAGTAGTAGAACGCATAAGAAGAACAGAACAGAAAAATGCGCGTGATAGACGTACACAGGCTGGCCACTTTTTCCTAAAACCAAATTTCCCTAACTTTTTCTGGTTGTCCAAACAATATTTAAGTTTTTTCCTGACTTTGCAGGGAAATATATTTCGAATTCAAAATTGAATTATTTTTTTTAAATTCAAAACCGAAAGTGCAATCTAATCACGAGTACCAAGTCTGTCAATGGCAACCAAAATTCTACGGAAATTCAATTTTTGCATATTTTTTATTTAGTAATTTTGGTAGGGCGTACGTTAGTACTATTATTTAAATAGTACAATTATCGAAAAATAAAAATTACTGATGTTTTGAGCTTCCTTTGGAGAAATTTTTCGGATAAAATATTTACTTTTTTTAAATTTTTGGTACAACCGTAAGTGCAATCATACGGTTAATACCGATTTTATCAATGGCATCATTCTCCTAACTAGGTCAAAAATTGTAAATTTTTTATTCAAGATAAGTAGGGACTATATTCCTCTATTATAGAGGAAAAGGGAATACAAGGGATTTGAAATGCAATGGAAACTTTTCTGTGCTACCATAAGACTTTCACCAGCCCCATAATTTAAGCACATATCATGAATTAAAAAAATTCCTGATTCTTCCCGGTTTTCCAGGTTTTTTAGAATGTAACAGTTACAATAACTTATTTATCCGTTTTCCCTACCATCTGAGTGTGAATAAGATATTTATTAGACACCTATATTACAGTAAAATATTAAGTGGAAGTTTAAAAAGTTAAAGTTTATTAATTTGAGGAAAAAGTTTAATTTATAATAATCCCGTTGTTGAAAGAGGCAACGAAAAGAATTCATATTCATAACTAAAACTATTCGTTTGAACATTTAATTGGTAAACACAGCATACTTTAACCATCATATAATACACCTAGCTACTTGTTTAAAAGTTTGTTGAATACATGCAAACGAACCATTTACAGCAATATCCACCTATACAAAAAACTTGACAAACTTTTAAAAATATATTTGCGAAACTATAAATTACCACCCTTGTAGTTAATAAATAAAATTTATTGCAAAAAAAGAGATTTGAATTTAAAATAAAAGTATATTTGATTTCAATCAGATAACATTATTATTCGGGTACATTACTTAAACCGAACGGTATACGAGCAAAGTCACTGTGTCCATTGCCGGTTGTTTTTAGCGATTATTTAGTTATGTCGTGTCATGCCACGTGTTTATTGAAAGTATCTAATCAAGCAATCGCTCACATTGTTCAAACCGTATGAATTAATTATCATATTTAAACATAAACACAAAAAGAAAAACGAAATTTGGTTAAAATTACACATCATGTGATTTCGCTGTATATTTAGATATACATCTTCAAAAGTGATACATTAACTGATTTGAACTGGTTTCTTGCACAGAATCGGATTCAACAATAATAATTAGACATTAGTAGCGTATAGAATCACAAACGAGTGGCTAAGTGGTCTATGAATTGGTGTGAAGTAAAAATACATGAAAATATTGAATAAAAATTTCGACTGAAAACACACAAGATTTTATTTTAGATCATAAACACATAACTTTTGCAAAAAAGCAAAAACAAAAAGTAATTTGTAAATAGGCTGGTAAGACATGTAGCACATGACAACGACCGACGTTCTTTTTTTGACGGATTTTTTTGACGTTCTAACCTTGTTTCCCCAAAGTTGAATACTAAATGCGCTAAATACGTCCTCAATGCTGTTTTTATTAGTTTTTAATTTTAAAAAGATAATTCAACGTGATTTTGTATTATTTTATTTACAATTCTTCTAATAAATGAATGTGTTTGCAGTTATTAAATAAAATATTCATGTAATGTGAAGTATAAGCAGTCATTACAGTTCAACATTCAGTGTGTCATGTGGTACATGTCTTATGATCCAACAGACAAAACACCTTTAAATATGGTAGAATTAATGGACAAACCACCTTGTCATGCTGTACATGTCTTATAAGCGCAAAGGGTTAAAAAGAAATTCAAAATATATTGTACATCTGACGTACACATTATATAATGTTAATTACTTAAAATTATTAAACAATTATTTTCTGTAATGAGTATAAATTTAAATTGTATAAAAGTCATAAAAACTGCCAGTATTAATTATATTTCCGATTTGTTTAGTTTTAGTTTAAAACACAATACTCGTACAATCGTAACTTTTCCTTTGTTCTTTACTTGTATATTATTGTTAAATTTAGTTACATCACGTGGAATTTTTTGTTCAATATTATGAAATGACGCAAAAAAAAAAAAAAATTGTTAGTTTCATGTGGTATAGTACCTACTTATATACATTGTAAAATTAAAATAGTTGATTTAAAATGCACTTCAAATCAAAATTTAAGACACAACTTTGAATGAAATTTACGTAAACGAAATAATGTGACATAAGTTCTTCAAATATGATTTAAAAAATAAAATATAAAAACCATATCATGCTGTTGTCTGCAATCAATCTTTCCAAATTCAAATAAACTGATCCACGTACCTGAAACAATAAAAACTTGAATTAGTTTTGATATAATTTTTATCACAAACATGGAATTTTTAAGCTATATAGCTTTTATGGCCGTGTAAATCAAAAATGTATACTCAAAACAGTTGATTTGGTTTTTTAAATTAATTATTTATTCTATTTTTTACAGAAGTTTGAAATATTACGGTAAAGAGTAACATTCCGTAAAAAAATTAATAATTTCTTTAAAAAACGAGTGAAATCTAAAAAAAAATACTTTTACTAAAGATGTGACTCAAAGCTTCTTGAGCAATTTTGATCCTCTGCCTGTGTCTATATCTCGGTCTAGAAAATCCTGCGAAGTAACCCGATTTAAGAACTGTATGGGTTGGTCTCGAGATGGTCTTCTGTGAATTTTATGAACGCGAAGAGAAATTTTCATTCTGGGCGACAAAGATTTTTCACCTTTGCAAAGTGATTACAAGGCTTTTAATAGGTACCTTGACTCTTAACAGATTCAGAAATAAAACAAAAAATTTATCTATATTTATAAGAATTCTATCATCGTTTTAACATTATTTTCTACAAAGATGTGTATATTTATACTTAAAAAATTTTAAATCAAAAATGTATGAATTAGTGTCTTTTGATAAATAAATAAATAAATAAAATAAATAAATAAATAAATATTTTTATTTGTTTTACCCAATACAAGGCTTAACAAAGGAGTTCAGTGAAGATTTTTAATGTTACATACATAATTATAAATAACCTAGTTATGTATTAGTCAGTGTTCATTATTAAAGTTACATACATAATTACAACTTAGATATTACAACTTAGAAAATTTTTTTTTTAGTTTTATTTTATATATTTATTTTTTATTTTTATATATAATATTAGTATTATTCAGAGCTTAGTTAACTAATTTTAATGTCATTTATTGCAGAAAAATACGTTGAATGCATATTTTAAAAAATTTCTATTGAAAACATTAATTTTCGCGATGTTTTTGAATTATTGGAGATCGTTTCTATAAATACAATTTCTCATAAATACAATTTCTTATTTTAAATTCATTGAGTAAACACATTACTTGTTTTGTAGTTGTAAGTCAAGAATTGATATCTGAATATTATTTTTAGTAATTTATAATATAAAAATCCTAGCAGACTTTTCGAGTTCGAGGTTTATACAAATTCCTCCATATGGAATCTTCGCAATCTAAGAACATAAATTGTAAAGTGGAATATATTATCTAATTGTCTCAGATTCTCTATATTAAGTATTCTTTCAATACAATAGTTTTTATTTTCAATATCATCAACAATATATTGTACAATATATTTATTTCGAATATAGTTAAATATTGGGCATTTTATAAGGAAATGATATATGCTCGCAAGTTCTAGAAGATTACACATGGAACATATTTCAGTTTGGTTTATATCACAGAACAAATAGCAATGTGCATTTTACAGAACTATGTTGTCATTGACTTACAAGCTACCAATGGGTGTGTTTCAATTGTTGTCATATTGTTGGTGTTGTGTTACCGTGTATACGTACATCTACATAGCGCATACATATCATATATTTTTTAACATATGCGTATACAAGACACGCATACACATAACCATTTAGCGCACTACCACACACAACTCCGCGTGCACATATATAACGTAGTGGTGGGATATCTTTTATCCTTTAGTGTTACACTGATTTCAGTAGTATAGAAATATTACCGCTCGTTCTGTGTTATTCTGTGGTTTATATAATAAATATTATTTTCCGCACAAACTCTAATTCTAAATCTGCGACCTTAATTGCTGTGTCTTTTGATATAAATAAACTTAAGAAATATTTTCAAGTAAATATAAATAAAAATTCAAAAATTGTTCTTTATCGAACACGATAAGTACAGGTAGCATAGGTATAGAGATCACTGTGAAAAAATATTGAATTGCACATATAAGATCCCACGGGCTCCTGGAATTTAAATTTTTCCGCTCAATTCAGGAAATGTACAGCGCATCAGTTTTTACATGCTTAACAAATTGTGTAATATATATTTTTTTAAAACTTTTAAGTAGGTAGGTACTTATTACATTGTTATGAATTCCACACTAGAACAATGGCTCGTTGAACAATTAAAAACGAATTCCCATTATGTATTGGACTAATTAATCGTCCGCAGATGTACATAAATGAATTATATTTGTACTATTCATTTCACACATAATAAAGAATTACAATTATATCTGTTTTTATCTTGTCTTCTGCTTTAAATCAATCAATTTCAATCAACAAGAGAAAATGATCTTTAATAAAAATTTACACACATAATCAATTTTTTGTTTATTTTTATCGATCATGTAATCATCATAGAACATTTTTTTGAAAAAAAATCTATTTCCTACATAGGAGAGAATTACGAGAAAAAATGTATTCCACTTCCGATAAAAGTAGCACCCGGCAGTAAGAAATACAGGTACTGGACCACAAAAAACGTATTTATTTAACATTAAATAACTCTTTTACCTTTGTAACGAATCCGTGATTGCTTAGGCAGGATGTGAAACTGATAATGCTTCCGAATTCTGTTACATAAATATTAGTTTTTTTTTTCGTATTTTTTAATGTTCAGTTATTACACAGTTTACACGCAGTAGGTATATAATTGATTTCAGAAGTAATTTAATGCGTTAATGAATTAGATAAACACAATTAAAACAAGTTTTGTTTCCGACAAAATCAACATTAAATAAACTGGGTGACTAGCGTCACACTAACGGTCAATTTAGTAAAACATTATTGAATGGAGAAAGGAGATTTTTAGAATATTTAAATCACAGTTTCCGAGTGACATAAAAATTAAATGTGGCTAATTACACCCAAAATGTTACATAATGTACCAAACGATAGCAATTGATGGTAGTTTTCCAGAAATCTATTGAAAATAGTTATTGTGAAGCTCGTTAAGGAGAAATCAACAAGAGATGTCACCATTTCTAAACTTCAATAAACAGAAAAGAAATGTTAAGTGCTGTCCATGTGGATAAAGTAAAACAACACATTTATTTATTAAAAGAATATTTATTTTTTAAATAATTTTATTCATATCATAACAAAGATAAACATACATTTACAATAATAAGAGTAGTAGACCTCTTTGTCTTACTTATATGGCAATTAGAATAAATACTTTTTTGGAAAACGGTTATTGTTATAATTAGTAGATAAGAATGGGAAGGTATCAATTATATTTAGAAATATTTTTTATCTTCTTTTTAAGGTAGAAAAAGCCCAAAAAAAATTATTTTTCAAAACTTTTCATCTAAATTGCAAGAAATCTGCCAATAATATTCATGTATGTAATAGTCTCTATTAGTATTCTCTCTACCAGGACCGAATTTACTTCTGTGAAGGCCCTGGAGCACTTCCAATGTGATGGCCCCTGAATACTTCACATGTGGTGGCCCCTGAGTACTTTCGTGTAGGCCTCCTTAGAGAATTTCTGAAATTTTTCAAATTTTCCCAAAAATAGGGTTGGCGAGCAAAAAATAAAACGAAAAAGTGTTTATCGCTTCCAATTTATTCCTTAATTTAGAGATTTTATTCGATTTTGTGGAGGTTCTTCCCTCTACCATAAGTAAAGAAAGCAAAATAAAACCAAAACTGGACGAAAATAAGAATGTCTTTTTTTGTAAATTCTCAAAATACTCAACTAAATATTGAATTTTTAATCAGCCAATTTGGAGAAAGTGAGATAAAAATTACAATATTTAACCAATTACAAATACGTGCACCATTTTGAGGCATCAAGGAGGATTTTATCAAAAAATTAAAATATTTATCACTATATACGTATTTCAAATTTTAATATAAACATAATTTTTGTTAAATTTAACAACCTAGGCATTGTTTAAACTGATGTCTGTAATACTGCGGTGAGTTGCGCTTAGTGTGCAAAGGATTGAACATCACGCGAACAAAAATTATTTTTTATAAAAACAAGAACCTTCTGTTGAACCAAGCTGAACAAAAAAAAGGGTTGATATAGGATAGGACGGGGTAAAAAAAAAAGACAAAATCAAATCTTTTTATGAATTTCTAGACAAAAAAATACTGTATGATGTTAAATTGTTTGTATTTTGAGATTTTGCATGTCTTTTCACTCAAGCTAATGACATAAATCTATAGAAAAATAAAAACCTTGTCTTTTTTTACCCGCCAAATAGGGTAAATAAAAGACAGACCTCTAACTGATAGGTTACTGCAAGTACATGACTGGAAGGGTAAAAAATAGACAGCTTGGGTAATTAGCACTACAACACTTTTTATTTCGCAACTCTATCTCTACTACAAAACTCTTTATAGATATATTTAAATTTTACGTATTTTACTAAAAACTTTAGTTAAGATTAAGCAGTAACAAAAGTCAGAAAAAGTTAACTGATGCAAAAGCTTGACTCATAGGAAATTTCTTTGGACTTTAAATATTAAAATAGTTATTATTTCACAAACTTACAACTAATTTATTGGAGCTCATTAAAAAACCAAATATGTTAATTTGAGGCTGTCTTTTTTTTACACCATTTTACATAAGGTAAAAAAATAAATCAAAATAATCTATGAATGAGTTAAAAATACTAAATGTGTGCAGTAAAGCATAGTTATACATTATAAAAACGAATAAATTTTCATGGGTCAAAAATACAAAATTTCGGATAACCTGAAATTGATATCCATGAAAACCGTCTCCTCACTAAAAAAAAAAAAATTGTTTTATTAAAGAATCAGTATTTTTTTAATCCATAAAATATACATAAATATGCCATTATATAGTTTTAAAATGAAAATCCTTGTCATTAATTTTTAATTTTCCTAAATGTTAACCCCTTGTTTTGTCTTTTTTACCCTATTTCTTCTTTTTTTAACATATAAAAAAAAATTACAAGCAGTTGGACCATTTAAATAAAACTTTATTCTTTACATTATTAAAGCATGTGGAATAACACGAAAAAAATACAGCACTCTATCTTGTCAGATTTTTTACCTACTGAAAAAGTTTATCGTCGCGGAATGAAAGTTTTTCGCTCATGAATAACAGAGGTTTGGGAGAAAATTTTTTTTATGTTATCAAGCCCTCTCCAAAAAATAATTTTTTGCCCCAGACAGCTTAAACTACTAATGTATTTTTTTGTAATATTTTTTATTTTTTAAATTTAACATTGTTGAGTTTAATATGTCTTTTTTTACCCCACTCGAGCAATGTCTTTTTTTTACCCCGCCCAACCATACATTCATTTCATAAATACTAAATTTTATAAAAACAAACTCACTCACCGCTACAAACCACTAACATCATGAATCAAAAGTTATAATAACTTTTCCACTACCATTTATATAAGAATAAGACAAAAATAGAAAACATCAATTAACATATAATTAAGAAAATTGTTAATTAACTCTATGTATCACGACACACACCGCCAGCCGCTGCGACGAAAATAAAAAAATTACTTTTCGTAAAAAAATCATTTAAACACCGTTTAAAATAAAACAGCGAGACACCCAACGTAATGGTAATCATTCCATAAAAAATGAAAGCCACCGACGAAAACATCACAACATCACCATCAAACAATAAACTTATTAATATGTTAAATAAAGTGTTGATAGTCCGTGTACAAACGCATCGTTGAATTGCGCCCGTTCTATATATGTATACTACGTTGCGCCGCTCAAAATGCGGAACAACAACGAACACCACCGAATGAGATTTTCTTTTTAAATTACAAGAAAATAAAAAAAAATTGAAGAAAAGACTATTGTACCAGTCACGATACGATGCGATCACGTTGTAACTAGAGTGGTGTTTTCGTGAAATGAAACGAGACACGACAAACAAACGTAAGTGTAAGACGACCTTTGTTTTCATTTTATCGAATATGGTGAGAAATAAATTTATATGTAAAATATGCAACGGCTCGCTATATTATAATATATATAAGTACGTACGAAATACAAATAATTCTACACATGCACGCTATTTTGACATTGAAATTAACTGACAGAAAATTGAGATAATTTTAAAAATAATTGACGTTTTTCTAATCATTCTTGCTACTTATACGTATATTTATGTAGGTATGTAAATAATTTTGTATGCATAGCAGTAAAAAAACAAAGCAGCTTTCAGTGTTTACCACTTTCGATTAAAATTCAAGAAACAAAAATCGAACAATCGTCAGAGAGTCAAATTTATAGCTCGTTTTTAAACTTTGGAATCGAGCGTAGCTATTTTAAACTATTACTTTATATACTAAGTGTCCCGTTTGGATGTACATATACATACGGTTTACACATTAATTTTTTTTTTTTTTAAATTATACTGTATTTTTAACATCTTGGTCATTTATACAGTATAAAATACATTAAACACATTAATTGATGTCATTGGATTCCCATAAGGAAAAAGTTAGGTCACAAGAGTGCTTTGAACAAACTAATAATACTAATTTAATATTATAACTAACGTAAAGGCCCCGATTATGGAACGGTATCTAATACTGGAACAGTTTTGACATTTACATATTAATGAAGTTATTTCTGAAAGAAACGTCTGATAACAAAAATTATTATTAATAGAATGATTGTTTTTCAATTTAGATTCACCTCGCATTTAATGTTTCCTTACTTAATTAAAGAAATAAATATGTAAATGTCAAAACTGTTCCAGTATTAGATACCGTTCCATAATGGGGGTCCTTTTCTGTAATTCAAAAAGTATTTTTTTATTTTCTTGAAAATAAATATTAAAATAACAAAAATACCGAAAAAATATTCTGTTGAAGAAACAGTGCAAATAATTAGGTGGAAAAAACTTATTTTATAAAAGAAAATTACCAATAATATAAAAAAATGTTTATCCAAAGCACTCTTATGACAACTTTTTCCTTATGGGAATCCAATGTTATCAATTAACGTGTCAATCGTATGTAATACATCCGAATGGGGCACTCAGTATATACACAATCATAATGAAATAATTTGGTACTTCTTTATGTAATACTAGAATTTACCTACGGCATTGCCCGCGTAGTATTTGAAATTATGGCACCAAGTTAAATGCGTATAGAGTATACTTGTCAAGCTTCAGTATCGTGTCTTTCTTGATCATTTTCCCATGGAAACAAAATATTTCCCCACAATAGGAGCCTATGTCCTCCCCAAACTATTACTGTGCAATGTCTCAAGTTAATTAGTTAAATCATTGAGATATAGTAAAGTAAGACAAGCAAATAAACAAACTCATTTTCCTATTTATAATAATGATTATTTTTATTAGTTTGGAATATATTTACTGCTTTCTATATTCTTGACAAAAGTACTAGGATTAAAAAAATTTAGATACATTAAGGTTTTACATTAGCTTTACCTGCGCTGGAATAGCCGTGAGAGCGTATTTCTTCTTACTTTAATTGTTGCAGCAACCAACATTACCTACTGCACTAGCGCTAGCAATCGAGGTAGGAAACTGTGCTGGTTGTAGTGATAGAAAATAGCGTCATTATTAGCCCCGTTATGTAAACGCTTGCTAGATGGCACCCGTTTGTCACCACTATCGTCTACTGATAGTGGTGTAGTAAACGCATCGAAATCATCTTACAGACTCTGACCGACAACACACATCATGTGCAGCCAACATAGCAGAAGACCCATCACAGTGTTCAGCACAGCAGTTCGCTTAAAATCCACCAACGCAACAAACGTCGAGTGATGTAAACTTAAATTTAATTTAGTAATTTTTAGCCCTCCTTGCTTTTACGACATCAACAAAAATAATCGCGAGTTTGATGACTTAGTTTTATCAAAATTTTAATGTAGGAACGATACCAGGCAGTGCCAAGCAACGGAGCATGCAAAGTCAAACCGACATTACACTGTGTAGCTAATATTATGTAGTTTTAGTATAGCTACTTGAAATGCCGCTGTGCTACTCTGTTTGCTGCTAGCCATACATACTACAGAGTTAAATACAACAAAACATACAATGTAATATAACTGAAGTAAGTCACGCAAACAAACAAAATGCCATTATCTCTTAAAATGGCAATAATTTTGCAAACTGATACATCCACGGACAAACAAACGGACCACGTACATACTTACGTTAAATAGTGGGCGAGCTTTGAACTTTTTATTTATTGTTAAAATAAATATCAACCAGAAAAAATACTAAAATTTTATTTCCAACATAAATTCTTGTTCAATATAATATGTATTTATAACTCATTTGTAATCTGATTAAATTAAAGTAATAAGTCAAAACTCGAAACGAAATGCCAAGGATATGAATTTAAATTTAAAAATTTTATTAAAATCAACAAACAATTTTTCAGTATGTTCTCTAATCTCTGTTAACGTATCGGTTAACAGAGTCAGGGCCGGATTACCCAATTGGCCTAGAGGCGGCAGATTTTTAGAACAGGGCGGCAAAAGTTGTAAAATGACGTTCTTTATTTTTGCTCATCAGTAATGTTTTTAGGGGAAAGTTGAAAAAAAAGGTAGGAAAGGTTACGATTTTCTTGTATTTGAGCAAAAAGTGGGGGCGTCATTTTTCACGGTGCCTAGGGCGGCGCTTAGGGTTAATCTGGCCCTGTTGATAACAGATCTATATTATGTGTTAAACAGGCTCTACATTCTCGCCGAGGTAGGACGAGGTTTTTTCGCCGAAGTTCCTCGCTGAAGTTGGCTGAGCCTTGAATAGTGTTATAACATCAATCACGAGGAACAACGAAGTGACCTTCTACACTCTCGTACTCGGTCAACTTCCCAAGAATGTAGAGCCTACTTTTAAAAAAAAGATTAGAAATACTAATAACAATTTTTAAATTTTAGCCAATGAGCCCGCCATGTATAAATCCTAGGTATAAAATACATGAATAATTTTTTATGCGCACTACCACAGACCTAAAAGGAGCTACAATTTATTTAAGCCAATTTTGCGCGCATCACAGAATATGACGTCGTTTCTGACTGCGATTTTTAACTTTAATTTACTTTAATTCAAGAAATTACATCGATGAAATCTACATCAAAATGTCTATATCAACGCGCAATCCCATGGCATTCTCGTTTAATTAACACGCGTGGCTGCAGATTAATTAACCCTGATGTCCCAGTACAACCTCATTAAAATCTACATTTTAACGTAAATTTCATCCATACTTTCCATGACTTAAGTAGATATTGTCTCAAAATATGGATTCTTATAACGCTGAATATAATTGGGACGTCACAATAAAGTCAAAATGGTTGCAAAAGGGGTACTTCCACAAGTCTTAATTTTAAATTCTGCTTCTTTTTTTCAGAAATAAAAAAGAAAATGTTACAACTAGTTTCTTGTAAATGGCTGCGGCATGCTCACAAAGTTAACCGATTCAGTGCCATTGGCATGTTAACATGCCAAAGGAAATAAAGAGGGAAATATATCTTACAAAAAAAGACAAGACTATATTCATTCATTAATCATTTTGACATTTTTATTTGAGCTGCACTTGAATGGTTTAGATTGAAAAATATTGTTCCTCAGTTTTATAATAAAAACAAATTACAAGTACACTAAAAATCCACGCTAGGGTTATTTTCCTATTAGAAATTTTTCCCCAATAAAGTTAAATTAAAGGTAAATTGATAACTCTCTAGTTGCCCAACTTGCTTTAAAATGAAATAATAATAAAAAAAATAATACTGTGAATAAATTAACATTTAGATATTTACAGAAAAATATAAAAGTTGCTTCTAATAATTTTTCTTGAATGTGTTAACATAATTGAATTTATAGTGTACTATGATATGAGGAAGCTTGTTTATTATTGTTAGCAAAAAATTTTCACACGGTTCGACCATCTCATCAACCACAGAAACATCAACACTCACAATCAGCTATAATAAAAATATACACATACACACATACAAGGGATCGCATTAGAATGCTGTTGACAAAATTCTGTGCTGTCGACTAATTGTAATATATGATTTTGATTAGGGTTGACCGGGGTAATTGTGAATGGATTTTTATAAATTGAGATAAAAGCGTTATTTTAAGTATTTTTTATTTTATATATCACATTATGGTTGATTTATTTTTAATTCTATATTATTCAGGATGCACCACACAAATTTTGAGCAAATTCGTATGAAAAACAAAAATTTTATAAGCCATTTATATTTCCCCGGGACGGTTTTGCAAATCTTATAAATTTTGGGATAAAAGTGAATGCCATCAGAAAAATTATTTAGAATGCATTACAAGAGAAGTTGAGGTACATAAGAATAAAGCCCAACTCAAATTCTTCACATTTACCCCACTGAAAATTTTTTATCATACTTTAGCGTTCACAATTGCTCTTTGTTTGCAAGTTACCCATAGCTCAAATTTGTACAAAAAGTCAAGGTTAAATAAAAATAACAAAAATTGTAGAAATAAATTTATTGCAAGCTTCTGCTACCCCGGTCAACCCTATACTGATTAGGAATTTATGACTGTATAAATGTATAATATAAACAATATAAATAGGATAGTACGAATAAAAAAACAAAACCTTACCTGCTTTAATAAAGTCAGTATTATATGATAACAATTTATTAATTATTTAAATTTATAAATGAATTACTTTATGGTAGGTATATACACAATAACAAAAACTGAAATTTAAAAATTTGTGATGGTATCATCAAATTGTAATATACATGATAATTGATAACTAAAATCTGATTAACATGTTGAGGATCAAACTTATGATAACGAAATGTACAGTTCGTACATTATTTTAACAACTAGTTAATACATTTTATATGGAATTATTGACGCGGTACAGCGTTGTGTGGCAATTGGTCAAGTTTCACTTTACGCTTTACAGCATGCACGACAACTAACGTGTTAATAATTATTCTACTTAATTTTTCAAGAAAATTAAAATTTTAAACTGCTAGTTTAATACTGACTTTATAATAAATATTTATTTAAAAAAAAATTTTAATGTTTATTTTTGTTATATCAATATGAGAGAAGGGAATCCGAATAAGAAAATTTCAAAACTAAAAACATTAAAGGAAATCTGTATGTAAACAATTGCCTCTCCTTTTTTAACATTCATACGCTTGTCTTTTAGTTCATCCGATAGTCCGGCACGCATAGAGTTAATTATAAATAGGTAATGGAAAAAAAAAGAATTTATAATAAGCTAACTTTTTTTATATTTAGAATTTGTTACTATTCCAGTTTTCTAGAAAGTTGATGCTAGTTGATGATACTGGTTCATTAATATCTGCCCATTTTTATAAGAATTCATAAAACCTACTTACTTTTAAGTAAGTACCTACGTATAATATTTTTTTATAAATATAAACATTGAAAATGCAGTATATTCGAAAAAACTCTTAATTAAATCAATATACAATCGTGTTAAGCTAAAAGGTAATATTCCAAAAAACAACAAGTAAACTAATGTTTAGACTTTAGATTATCTGAAGTTGAAATATTGCTTTTTGGTTTAGTACGACAGTGTGCAGTTGCTATTGTTGTATAAAATTATCAAAAATATTTCGTAAACTCTAATTAAACTCTAATATTTATATTAATGACAGTGTTGGCCCATTATTAAAATAACTATACCTAATTTCAGTTATCATTAGCGTTTTTATGATATATCTAGTTGTGGATACTTCAGTTCACTTTCATGTGATAGTAATTAACCTTCAAATTTGTTTTAATACAATTAACATGCAAACTTTTTATTTAACTTATGCCCCCTATTACAGTTAAACCGCATAATTCTGACTGTAATCATATTTAAAAATGGCGCATATACGTTAAATTTTTATTTAATCATGTTTTACTGTTCATAGTAATTTTCTGCCTAATAGTTAAATTTAATTGAATTTTGTACTTTATAGTGTAAGGACAGTAATTAAAGAACATTACTCCTGTTTAAGTTTAACTACAAAAACAAAAAATGACCTTCTACTCGAGATAATAGTATCAACAGAAATTTGCAAATTAACAAACAACACTTAGGTATGAGAGTATCCTATTGTTTTGGCAAAAATTTTATATAAATTATATAATTACAGTGACCCTGTAACTGATATTTTTAAAAAAAGATTAAAAATTACAAATAATAAACAAAAAAAAAAAACAAAAATTTACTGACGAATACCACTTTTTACAAAAACATTTAAGATTGTTGGCAAACATACTGCAGTTCACCAACGTTAACTTGGCTGGTGACTTGGAAAAAAAGAGACAGTAAATGTTTTAAAAAGAAATAAACAATTATCAACCACATATAAAAATATACATTCACTTAAGAATTCCACTACCGCTTATCAAAATTTAAACTATATGAACTGTCTATGGGAGTACGTCTTTCGGTGTCTAGGAATTAGGAAATACGACTGGCCTTATGAGTACAAAGGACTAATTATAAGTTTGTCAGTTTTTAGTAAGCTCCACTGAATTATTTACACAACTAAATAAATAAAGATTAGGTAATAATCACTCCATGCAGTATCGAAAAAAAAAATACTCATCAAAGTATATAATGTGAATAAAAAATTAAAAAAGTTATCACTAGGAAAAGCAATTTCTAGTGACATAGTGAGGATTTGAGTTATTTATTTTCTATGAAACTTTGTGCCATGGATCGAGACCATATAAAAAAATCTATTTAGGATTTCGTAGAACAACTTCCTCCAAAATCATTATGCATTTGCGTTTTCTTCAAAATACGTTGTGTCTACCCTGACCTTACGAACCTTTTCTTAAATCATAATGTCACATATTTATTTTTTTTCTATGAGGGATTTTTTACAATGTGTGAACTATATTTTTTATAGCTTTATGAAGTTTCGGAAAATTTTTTGAAGCGTATTTTTTCTGGTCCTTGGTCCTTATCCTCCACACAAAAAAAGGTTTCAGTGTACTATACACAAAATATCAGATTTTAAACGTAAACGGTTTTTAGTCAAATTAATACTCTAATAATAAATTAAAGACTAATTACTTAATTAACTTTTATATTAATAATATTATATTATATTAAAATATTTGTAAATTACTCAATCATGAAATATTTACAATAAATTACTGACCAAAAGTGATGTATTTACAAGAACAAGTCATCATCAGTAACTACACCTAGATAAATTGAAATATAATAAGGCACCGTGTTAGCGCAGCGTTAGCCAACATCAAACGAACTGAACTGTATGACGAACGATATCTGACGATATTTAGTTTTATTTAGTTGATGCAAAATAATACGAACGCAACGGTACACACTTTCAAACAGGAAGGTTATTTATTTACTTGGTTAATTATTAGGAAAAGAATTTACATACATATGAGTAATAATAAAAATAAAAAAAATTGTAATTATTTACAGTCAAGCAGTCAAGAGCGGATATGTATGCTAATGATATTAATACCCATGAGGAACCCAAAGCTCTAAATACATAGAATCACTCGAGCCTGCCTTATGTAATAAGGTTACATAGGTAATACGTTATGAAATTAGACAGGCGGGTGAATAGGGACGAAACGAAAAATGTGATTCATGAACTTAATTTAAAAATACTAAATGTAAATGCGAACATATTATATCTTACTTAAATTATAGTATAATCATTGTTCTTTCGGGTAACAATAGTGACTAAGCTTGAAGTTGAAAAAAAAGTATTAAAAACTGAGGTTAGATTGACGTCTTCAAACAGTGCTATTTTTTGTTCCTTAAAACTTTATCTTAAAATTATTTATTTCGGTGCTCTTATGAATAAATTGTTGTTTAATCGAAAATTTAATTATTTTGGAACATATCTGAAGACTGCAGACTTTTAGTTGTTTTAATTTTTTTAAGAGGAAAAAATGTGGACTTGAGATTTGGGCTAAGTTGAAAGTTAATAGAGACGGAAAAGGTGTATAGGTTAATAGGGACGTTATATAAAAGTATAAAGGGACGAATGTGGGGTGATTAGGGACGGATGAAGCATGTATAGAAGAGAGCACTTTCAAGGTTGTCAAGGTCATTCGATATTTTTATAAGCACATTCAGCATAACATTTCTATGCTTTATAAACTTTATTTTAGATTCTACGTTTGTTTCTACAGAAAATCAAGTATTATTTCTTTTTTAAATGTATAAATACAAAAGATTCGAAATTATATTATATTTAAATTTCAATTTTGGTTGGCCCTACAGGTTGTCCCCATTCACCCTTTTATCGTCTCTTTTGACCCCAATTTTTCATAGAGAAGAAATTATATAACTTTTGTTACATACATTTTTAATATATCAAAGATTAGGTAATATACATAATAAAATAAAATAAATATACAAAAAATACGGTCTGAAGTCTGAATTCGTGCCTATTCACCCCGGTCTACGGAATGTTAGCGAGTATGAAAAACATACCTACTGTTTTTTTACGTTATTTTAGGATTCTGAGAAAATCTCGAAGCCTTTGGATATTCCCAGGATATTGTTAGAAACAGCTGCTTTTTTATCCATTATACCCTTGTCTCTGAAATATTTACCGGACATTTCATGCCTGATTTTGGCAACATGGTGAACCTATTTCACATTTTCTTCATACACCTATTTTTTTAGATTATTTCCGATTGAATATAAAAACAATGATACTAATGTGGCCTAACGTCCATTTTTAAGACTTCTCGTCTATAACAGACACCACGCGCATCATTAATTGTACACTTAATTTATACCTTACACTTTAAACATGTTACATTATACATTTTATGATGTAGACGAAAGACACGTGGGGGGAGGGGCTCGGATCTGGAAGATGTACATCTGCAGCCGACCGATATTCATCTGGAGTAACTGTGTGAGGGAAAATTGCAGGAAACTTTCACGAGCATAGCCGGCGCAACCATGGGATTTGAACCCTTGACCTACCAGTCGGCAAATGCTAGTGCCCAAGCACGCGCGCTCGGTCAATCAAAAACTAAAAATATTCCTAAACTTTAAAATGTTGATTTCAAAGTTAAAAAATCTGTAGATCGTACACGGGGAGAAAATTCCTATAAAAATTACTGTGCTCACACTACAATCGACGTGCAACAGGCGAACATATTCAATTTTGTACGGTAAAATTATAAAAATTATAGTTATATTATTGTAATTTTTATAATATTACCGTACAAAAATTGGATATGTTCGCCTGTTACACGTCGATTGTAGTATGAGCACAGTAATTTTTAACCGACTTCAAAAACGAGGAGGTTCTCAATTCAACCCGTATGTTTTTTGTTTTTTTTTATATATGTACACCGATTTCTCCCACATTTCTCAACCAATTTGCGCCATTCTTTTTTTGGTTAGTAGATAAAGCTCTCCAGGTGGTCCCATAAAAATTTTATTGAGATTGGTTGAGTAATTTTTTAACCATCTTCAATAATATGAATAATTATGGCAATTTTATATGAAAATATTGTATGTTTCATTTGGAAATAATAACGCTGACGATACATATTTTATATCTTTTTTACCAGACTTAATAGTAAATAGCATTTATGTATTTCTAACACTATCAACATTTCAACAGATACATATGTATATCTAATAATAAAAAAAAAATATTTTAAAAAACCGACTTCAAAAGGTAAAAAATAATGAAGGCATGTATTTTGAAGTCAGGGGGGGCGCATAGTATAAGAAAATGTAGATCTTGCAGAATTCCTGAATTTTGAAAGAACATCCGATCGCAATTTTTTTTATGATACGCGCCGCCTGACTTCAAAATACATGCTTTCATTATTTTTTACCTTTTGAAGTCGGTTTTATAAAATATTTGTTTTTATAGGAATTTTCTCTCCGTGTATGTTCTAATAGTCATTATTTTTCTTGTGTTTATTACCAACAAAAATAAAAATAAACGGTAAAAATGCAACATTTATAAAAAAAAAAAATGTCCAATTACATGTATCTCAATTAAATGTACAATAATTACTGTGAAAGTACAACTTAAATTTCTATTTCAAAAAACTGTTAAATCCAATTTGTAAAAAAAAGAGGAATAATAATGATTATTGAGGCTTGTTATCTCATAAACACACAATGATTACATTGATCGATCGATCAATTCCTCTGTACATGTGTGCAATTCAAACAGTAATTCTCATTATAAGTAATTCGACACAGTTCTTTGTCTATTAAAATTAACTTGAATCGCAAAAAAGTCGTACAATAACAAAATTAACAGTTTCATTTCTCAGCCATAACAGTCGCTCGTAATTCATCACTATTTGAATAAATGTAAATGGCACATCGCTTTTTATTCGAACCCGGAACCATAACAATACACAATATGGTGACGTGAACAAACTAAAACCAATTGAATGTGGAACAGCACATATACTGACGTGGGGTTTATCCAAATGTCTTCCACAGCCGTGAAGTCAAGTCAACAGCAATGAAGCGACAGAAGCTGCTAGCTAGGATGTGCATTTGTTATCGTTACACTTAGCTGCATTTAAGAGATAATTAACAAATAATACAGACGCAGACTTCAGTAAATATAAAGCACATACCGAGTGTACATTCCACTTGGCACAATAATTATTAAAAAATAAATCTCTAGATTCTAAAAACGTTAATTTTTATTTCATTTATAACGGATTCTTGCTGAGAATCTATAAAATTTTCCGTTTATATAATCTTATAGATGATCAAAATGATAATAGGGAATGTTCCCATGAAAAATGACACCCAGTACATAAAGAATCAGAACATTTCTTTCTAACATTAGATATAAAAATAATTATAAATAAAATTTTTCTGTACTGAATACTTAACGGTGATTAATTTACAATATTTACAATTAATAATTGTGTAATAGAGAAGGATGGCATGATAATTACATAAAAATTTATAAATGCAATGTAACTTTTAATAAAAATGCTAGAAATACAACAGTTTTATTTATTTCACAACATTTACTGAATAGGTACATAGATACATACTTATAGTTCAATTATTTACAGTAGTTATTTATACGTCTGGCAAAAAAAATTATGAAAAGTTTTATTCCAACACCAAACAGTACATCAAAAAAGTAAATAAAAAAAAAGTATTTATAAAGTATGTATGTATCTAAGGTCAGGGGCGTAGCCGGCTCTCAAGCAGGGGCCACATTTTTTGATTACAATGGCTTCATAACTTTATGACATTACAAATTAAAAAAAAAAATTCCCAAGTTAATATCTTCTCGCTACTTGAAGGTATGTAGCCCCTTAAAAACTAACAACACCCTACATATTTTTTATTTATTATTACAGATTTAAAACAATTTTCATAAAACAGGAATTATCATATTTAACGCAACATAAACAAATTGATAAACTTTCTCATTTTTAAATATAAATTTCCTGAATATGAACATTTCATGTCGAAAATATGTATACTCGTACACCTCATTATTTTAATATTCACCATGTTACATAATATATAATTCCGACATTCCGTGAGAAAATCGTCATCAAACGCAAAATATAGTATATGTTATTACATATTATTGATTTTTTTTTTTGAAGTGAAAACTTCTTTAGCGGCGTTGTACACTTTTTTTGTAATGGGTAAAAAATGTTAAATTCGCGTCAGGTCACGTGACCTGATCGAAAATGCGTAAGACCTGATCAAAAATTCGTAAGACGACAGTACATAACAGTAGACAGTAGTACAGAATACAGAACGAACGGTATGTAGTATCTCTATACTACTGAAACCAGTGTAACGCGAAAGGACAGATATACGGGTTTAGTCCAATAGCACTAATTTTAAGCCCTATCTCACTAATCATTAATTTTAGAATAGATATAAAAAATTTTTAAAGAGAGATTCTTGTAGGGATTACCGAAGAGAACATTTGTGCAAAATGTGAACTCCCGGAAATGTTTTTTTATATTGTTTAAACAATATTGAAAATTCATAAATAGCGTTTTTTGACCTTTCACCGCTTACGTAGCGAAAACGGTGATAGATACATTAAAAAGTGTTAAGACCTTTTTTGTAGAGAATCGAATTCTCTACAAAAAAGTCAGCGAGAGCACCTATCTATCTTGTACAGGTAAAAAGATACAGCGCTCCAAAAGCGCACTTAAAAATCCAATTTTTCTAGCGTTCCGGCAGGGTGTGCTGTCCGGAACCTTGCCGGTCATGTTTGTGTACGATAGCGCAATAAATAAATATTGTATTCTACCACATAAATGATAGTACTTTTATACTGATAATTAAAGCGATTCGTGAAAAATTATTCCCTAACCATTCCAAAATATCAAAAATGCACAACGTTAGTATTCAAGTTTTCACTTCTGCCGGCACTCCCGGAGTGCAACCCGTCGTTTTTTTTTTTTTTGAAAATTGATAAATATACAAATAGCCTACAGTGACGGAATTAAAATAAAATGGTGTTATAAATCCATTTTCTAAGCAGTCAGTAGTTCTATATGTACCAGTTTTAATTTTAGCGAATTTCCAGAATGGAATTCAGCTATTACAGCCACTGTTATGACGCGACTTGAGCCCGGGACCATGGCAGAAATTTGTTTTGAGGTCCCTAGAAACCGAAAATAATATTCACTAAAAAATTTATATATATATATATATATATATATATATATATATATATATATATATATATATATATATATATATATATATATATATATATATGTGTCCGCGCGATAACTCTCGAAAGAAGTACCCAATTTTTACGAAATTTGGTGAAAACATTGGAAGACCCAAACCCTTCGTCAGCCAGACACGTCGGATGCCAGGAACATGGTTTTTGTTCTAGCAAAAAATTAGTTTTTTGCCAAAATTTCCACTTATTCAAAAATTTTGCGAAATTTTTTTACACCATTTAAAAGAAGAGAAAAAATTACATAAAAAAGGTCTTAAAACTTTTTTCTATGTCAACTAGTTTCCGAGAAAAATTAATTTTTATAAACGGACATTCGCTATGTTATGCAGGATGCTGTGACAGGGGTATTTTGTTCATAACTGTAGTTTAATTAAATTAATATTAATAGGTGCACACGGTACAGACAGAGAGGAAATAACAATAAAACGTAACTGTCTATTAAATTAATTACAAAAACTTATTAATAATAAGTAAAATATGCATGTAAAAAAAAGCTTCATATTATGATAATATGTTTCTTTTCAGCTTAAAAACAACACAATATTGGTAAGTATAATAATATAATTAAATGATTTATTAATATGATAAGTATGGCGTTGAATATTAAGTACTTTAAGCCCCGGTATCCATTACTCGGTACTGCTACATTGTCTAGAAATGTATGGAATATTAATTTTTATTTTATAAAGCTTTGTTCACACCACTCAAGATTTTTACATCTACCGTGTCATCCGAATCTCATGTATTTGGAGAGTTTTGAGAAAATTCGAATTGAAAAAAATTAATATCAGATGAACTCACTGGTTTCAACCCTTAAAAATGTGTGAATTCAAAAAATAATGTTAAATTTGTTATTAAAACAAACAAAACTTCGTTTATTTTTAAATTTTTGAATTTTTTAAATCCGGAAAGAAATTCTGAAAAAATTATATGTTGTTTTAAATATAACCAAAAATACGTAAAAACAATTTTGTGATTAGGTATATCAAAATACCCATCTGAAATGTGGGTAAATAAAAATAAAATTCTGAAAAAATTATATATGTTATATCCAATCAATCATAGCAAAAAGCTTGCAAAAATAATTTTGGTCCAATTTTTTTGAGGTTATAATTTGTTTGAAACTGATAATTTTTTCTGAGATACAATATAGAGATATCTGAAACATATAAAAATTCTAGCAAAATGCGTCAAGCCATTCAGAAGCTATAAAATTTTTTCGATTTTTAAAAAAAAAAAGTTTTTACTCCAAGGCGTAAAACTTTTAAGGGCCTAAACTTCGTAAATTTCAATCTTAATCGATAGCAGCAAGCAGAAAAAAATCAACAGAATTCGTGCGGGGGCATTCTATCCATGCTTATCCGTCGAATAGTCTAATTTACTTTCTTCATTACAATTATTGCCTATTTTTTAACAATTAAGGCAAAGAAGCAACTTAAAAATAATTGAATAAAAGAATGTCAATATTAATACGTGTCACTTGAATGGAAATCAACGTAATTGGGGAAAGTGTGAAACACTAGAAACACACATTTAATAAAAATTTAAAAATGGCTGTATTTAGAATTACAATAATGTCCTATTTAGTGGGACGATTTTCATAAAAGTATATTAATATTTCAAGAATGCCAATTATTTCGCATGTAGTTATCAACTTTTTATCAGTTCTATATTATTTTATAAGGAGCGAGAAAGTACAGAAATTATCATGGATGTTAATATATAAATGTACAGCTGAATCTTTTTTTATGCGGTGTTGTTTTGTGCGGTATTTTTTAGGCGGTTTTTTAAAAAAATGGCCATTACAATGCGTAATATGAATCAAAATCAGGAGACAGTAAGAAAGTTAAACATTTACTATAATAACTTGCTTTGATAAAAATACTTTTTAACGGCTTTTAAGCATTTAATCAATACATTGCATAAGAACGTAAGTTATGGCATCATTTAATTTCATTACAGATGTATTAAGACTTTATCTTGTTTAGAAAAGCAACTTCTATTGAAATTGTGAGGTTTTGAGCGTTTTGAGTTATGTATTTTTGATGCAACTTTTTTTATGCAATCCCGATCCACCGCATAAAAAAAGTTTGCACCGAACTAATCTTTTTAATAGCTATTTATAATATTTATGAATATATATTTTTTTTTGTGCGATTTTTTTTATGCGGTCCCTATTCACCGTATAAAAAAAGGATGAACTGTAGTTACAAGAATACAAGATGTTTCAATTGAATTCAAACCTACTGTAAGTCTAGATTTATTTCTTTTTCTTCTGAATGCTTCACGTGTTAACCCCGATGTAAGCCATTGGCTTTTAATCGTGCATGGAGAAAAAAAATCAAAAATTAGCTAATATTTACTAAGCAATACACTAAGGTGGTCATAGACTGAATATTTTATGATTATCATTAATTTACACAGTAAAGATCAGAGCACCAGCATTATAAAAAGCATAAGTAACTTTTTTTACAATTCTGGATTAAAACAGTTATTTATGTAACAAGTGGCAAAATGGAGGTGTCTTTTTTTTTACAAGTCGTAAGTTTAGTCGTAAGAGTAGTACGAGTCAAACGAAATCGCAGGCGGAGTTGGATAATTACGACGAGTGAAAAAAAACACTCATTTTTCACGTGTTGCATACAATATTTTTTGCATTTCTAAATTAAATGAAAAAAATTAAGGAAAAATAGAGAAATATAGTCTCAAATTATTAAAATTTTCAAATTTCAACAGGAGGCCAATAAGTTTTGTTCAAGCGTCCTTACGGTCGATTGCGAGAAAACAAACGGTAACAATACTATAGTTATGAAATATTTTTCATACTCATAAATTTTTCCTTAACAAAAGATTAGCTGATTAGTCTATCTCATAGCGAAAAGGTGACAACGCAAAAATGAATATAAAATAGATACCTAGATAAGCACATCATAGAAATGCTTAACGTAATTCACGTACATTTCCGTGAATTTGTTCGTTTGTCTATGCCCGTCTGTCTGTTAAACGTACAGTACAACTGGATATGTACAGTTAATTATTAATTATTGTGCCGCTGTCTACGACACGGCTGGCTTCATACCTACCAACAACCATACGATAACCCCGCGTCAATGTCCGCACCCGCACTGCTCTATATCTATACCAGTTAACTAGCCGGGCAGTCGCCAGATGGCCACGTAATTAATAATTAACCAGGATGTGTTGCCACTGTGGATAACCTAATTATTAATGACACAAAAAGTGTAAATACAATACGTGCTTTTATACAAGCGGGTTTTTATGATATGCGTTATAATGGAAAAAGATGCCGTTTTAAATAAGATCATTGTTATAGTTACCAAATAATTTGCAAAAGCTTTCAATAGTCTCTTCTGTTGTACCTAACGTCATCCATATTGGTTTAAGAGAAAAAATGTAAAGATAAAAGCCAGAATTTTTCCCCCAAACTCAACATATTCGTTAGATTTCATTTTGTACCTATGTATGTTTCTAAATCGCAAGAAAAAATATGCTTTCAAATGAAGAGATAATTTGTGTTAAGTCGGTTCTACACGATGCTACGAACGTTTCTTCCAACATTCGATCGAACGTTTGCTGCGAATGTTCCTGTTAAGCGGGTTCTACACGATGCTACGAACGTTCCTTCCAACGTTCGATCGAACGTTTGAGGCAATTAAGTTCGATAGTTGGTGCGACGAATGTATCTGCTAGACGGTGAATCGAATGTTTGATCCAATACGAATGATGATGTGTTGGTACTCAGTGGACGAGGCTGTTATCTGTCTGATGTTATCTCTAATGTTATACACTGATGTTGTCTCTCTTGTATAATGTGTTGGGACAAACGTTTATCCAGTGGACGACGATGTCATCTGTCTTATGTGATCTCTAATGTTATACACTGATGTTGTCTCTCTTCACATGAACGAGTCGTGCAGCTGCTGAGTCGAACCAACCAACGCAACCAACATTGACCTTCAAACGTTCGAAGCATCCCTTTGACTCGGTGCAAGAATACCGACATCGAGCGGGACATGGCCAAATGCGAATGTTTGACGCTCGACATGGGACACTCGTAGGTTCGAACAACGGCCACACGATGCGATGAACCATCGAACGTCCAATGTTGGAAGGTGTTCGTAGCATCGGGTAGAAAAGTCTTTACACGGTGAATCGAATGTTTGATCCAATACATATGATAATGTGTTGGTACAAACGATTATTCAGTGGACGAGGATGTTATCCGTCTAATGTTATCTCTAATGTTATACATTGATGTTGTCTCTCTTCATATGAACGAGTCGTGTAGCCGTTGAGTCGAACCAACGAACACTGTCCTTCAAACGTTCGAAGCATCCTTTGACTCGGTGCAAGAATACCCACATCGGCCGGAACATGGCCAAATGCGAACGTTCGAAACTCGCTATTGGACGCTCGTGGGTTGCTCGCCACACGATGCGATGAACCATCGAACGTCCAATATTGGAAGGTGTTCGTAGCATCGTGTAGAACCAGCTTTACAGAACCAATTCAAAGAAGATGAGCAGTGCATAACATATTATGTACGTGGGCAGGAGAAAAATACATGATTTGTCTGTTCCAGATCCACTAGAAGTAGAAATGTGCTTCCCACCTGCCTTTTTTTCGAGGTGAACACTCTGATCCCGAAAAACATAAGCAAAATATAATTTATTTTGTTACGAAAAAAAGTTCTAAAATAAGTTTAAAAAATTAGGTGTCAATTAAGAATATTGCTTTAAGTAAATCAAATTTTAATCAAAGTTAAAAACATATAGGAATTGCTGCCGAATTCGTTAACTACTAACTATACTTATTTATTTATTTTAAATGATAAAAGTGTAATCTATTGTCAAAAGATATCAACATTTTTTTATCATGTTAAATTTGTTCCTATAAATTCTGGTTAATAAACAAATTAATTAATAAAAAGATCCGTGCTAAAAATCTAATTGAATTTTTGTGGTTAATTAGTAAAACAAATTATGCAATAATTAAACTACATATGCAATCTAACGTTAGCACACTACCAAGCAGCACTACTAGAGCATAATTCTATAATTTATTACGTATCCACACAAACGTACTGTATTTCTTACAAAATAAAATTTCAAAATATACAGGGTGTTCCAGAAAAGATAATAATTATTTTATTTTGATCATAAAACAATTTAGGGAGTTACGTACACTACTTTTTTCTGTTGTCTAGAAAGTCAACACAATGTAATGAATAAGAAAAATATAGCTTAAAGATTTCTTTTATTTTAACACACAAAGAAAAGAATGTAAGTCTCTCTACGAAAAGAAAATAAAAATTTATTCACCGTTCATAAAAATTTTTCACAAAAAATTACAATAACTAACGTAAAAGCCCCCATTATGGAACGGCATCTAATACTGGAACAGTTTTGACATTTACATATTTATTTCTTTAATTAAGTAAAGAAACATTAAATGCGAGGTGAATTTAAATTGAAAAACAATCATTCTATTAATAGTAATTTTTGTTATCAGACCTTTCTTTCAGAAATAACTTCATTAATATGTAAATGTCAAAACTGTTCCAGTATTAGATACCGTTCCATAATGGGGGCTTTTACGTTATATCAAATAATAATATAATTTATTGTAACAAAACACGGTTTATAAATTTTATATTTTCAAATTATAACCATAGACTCTTAGTATTTCTAATCAGAAACAGTGCCGCCAAACGCTTAATGTTACCCTTATAGTCTGTTCACATTATTCCAGTCATTCAATGGTCCATCATTCCAGTCATTTACGTAATTACATTACAAAAAACAACAACGCTTGTTCACTGTTCAACGTTTAATCCAGCACTGAATTGGCCGTCTACACTATTCCAGCTGGAATGAAAAGTATATCGTCAATCCAGTCACTGGACTGGATTGCTTACTGGAATGGGTACATTTCAGTGCATTCCAGTGCCTGTCTACATCATTCCAGTGACATTCCAGCACTGGTTTCGATCACTGGACTGGAATGCTACTGAAATAATGTAAACGGGCTATATTACGCAAAGTAGTGCATCTGTTCCTGTGATATGTCTTTCCTGAAATGACCTTATGTACTATGTAATATCAAACGTCTACTCTAATATCTACTAATTTACTTAAAATCGTCTCTTGCGTCAACAACGTCGTCTCCTACAATATTTAGGGCTTTTAGACATCATAAGTATATTCGTATACCAATGAAAATCGAGCATTTACACATACTATTGTAGTATACCTGTACGCCTTGTGTTCAAACAAGGCGTTTTATTTTATTATGTACATAGAAACATTACTGTTAACTACTTTTAGAACATCTTGTACATGTAGTTATCTCTAGATTATTATGTATGTATTACACGAGGTACATATGTACATACATAAAATATGTATACGTATGTACATTCATCATGTTTAGAAGAATACGAAATTTAATTGGTCGCGACCTTGAGTCACGCATACAATGGAAATTTTCTTCTTCTCTTCTCCAAAAGAAAAAAAAAACTAAATATTTGTACATAATGTAAAATTAATTATCATTATTGTTTATTATGAATCATGTGCTGTCACCTGTTTGTTCGGCATAATGAATTTACAAAAGAAATTAACGGGACAATAAAATAATAGATATAGAAAATGTCGTGCAGATCATTTTGAAATTTTGCATTTAAAGGCAAATATTGTGAAATACGCGATCCCCTGGATCCACTATGGATAGTTAAATTTGAAAACCATTTTGAATTTTATAGGTTTTAACTTTTAACCCATGAAGAGAAAAAGGATGGACCCCGGAAACATACAATTAAGGTAGTAGTCTGGTAACTCGCGCTATTTTTCATGTCTATTTTCGAAAAAAAGTCATTTTTTCGAAGTCCGCCATTTTGTGATTTTTCGATACAATTTCATAATTACAGTTCCGACCAGAATAATATCTATAGTTAATAATAGTATCTATAAATTACAGTTCCGACCAGAATAATAGTATCTATAAATTTAAGACTAACTAAGAATTTTTAATTTCAGATGTCCCCACGAGTTAAAATCACCCGGGGACCATCCACGTACTTTTTTTTGAGGCGCTAACTTCAAGTGATAATAATAAAAAATTCAATTTATTCAAAAAAAATTTTTTTGTTACCTTAAAACGTAAATAAAAACATTAAAAATTCAAAACTTCTCATTTGTTTTTTCTCAAAAAAAAAAAAAAAAAAAAAATGCCCCTAAAAATAGGCATGAAAAACAGCGCGACTTACCCGACTACTACCTTAAACAATTTAAATCTTTCCCAAAAATACAGTTGATGAGCAAAAACAAATACTAGATCTATTGACGCTTCCACAATTTTTAGTCATTTTAGATTGTACACGGAGAGAAAATTCCTATAAAAATTACTGTGCTCATACTACAATCGACGTGTAACAGGCGAACATATCCAATTTTTGTACGGTAAAATTATAAAAATTATAGTTATATTATTGTAATTTTTATAATTTTACCGTACACAAATTGGATATGTTCGCCTGTTACACGTCGATTGTAGTATGGGCACAGTAATTTTTATAGGAATTTTCTCTCCGTGTAGGTTTCATTTGACATTATTTAAAACACCAGGACAATATAATTCACACGCTCGATAGTGAATCTGGATGTTTCCCAATACTGAAACATATCTCGATGCAAACTTTTATTTATTGCGGGGACCATTTTTTCAATCCTAAATTTCTTTTCCGCAATTGAAAAGTTATAAACGGAAAAATAAAAAAAAAATGTGATTTTCAAGCTCAATACTTCACAAACGGAACTCAAAAATGAAAGATCGGTAAGAACTCTCAACTTCATTTTCAAAATTGTTTCTATTCACACACAAAGCGATAACGTAAAAAAAAGTCATCTCCACTTTTCACTACTGGAAAGAATCTCCAAATATTACAGGCCTGTGATGGTTTCCCCCTTTAAAATTTGACAACTGATTTTTATAGATTTTAGGGCACTGATTACGAAAAAAATATTCAAGAAATTCCAGCACGTCAGAATTTTTAGATATTAGGTATTAAAATTTTTGACTAAAATTACCTGGGTTGACCAAGTCAAGAATAGATTATGCATTTTTATTTATTTGGTATCTAATAAAAAGTCATTGCATAGTTGTAATTGACTTTTGGGAACACATTCTCATCAATGGTTTCATTAAATAAAACCTAATTAACTAAGTGACATATCTTTATTTTGGGAAAAAAGGTGAATTTTAAGATCATCCGCTAATGAGCTTATTATTGGGAGTGATATATTTTTTTCTATTCAGTTTCAATTGATAACGAAACATCGCAAATTTACGGTACTAACAGGACCCTACTTATAAAAACTTAATAAGTAGGTAGGTATAAATACAATTTAAAAAATCTCTGTTAATCATCGACTGTTAATAAAAATTAGTTTAAAACAACTATAAAAAAAAAGTGAAATTCATTTAAAGAGGTAGTGAAACATTTTTGAGGAAACAAAAAAAGCCCAAATTATAAAAATATAGTGAATAATATGCTCAGCAATTTCAATAAACTGAGTTGCAGTAACATAAAGTTACATTTTCTGTAACCTCATATTAACTTCTTTCCTTGGTGCAATAAGTGAAGAACAAGGTGGGCGCTTTCACCAAGATATAAAGGTTATGGAGAGCAGATACTAAGGAAGGTGAGACGCAAGCATGATGGCAGGCTACTGTTGGATGTTGAAGAGAGATGAACTGGATAGAAAGCATAAGAGAAAAAGATTGAAGAGGAGTTTTGAAAAAAGTAGAAAATATATTATAAGTCCTTTTAATTTACTTAGTTACTTTAGCATTTTGTCCAACTAATACTGTTGGTTTTTTGAGTAAAAATTTAATTTTAAATTCATATATATTTGTATTTTCATAATAATTGTTAAAAAATTTTGAAATATGCATGTAGCTGCATTTTAATTTAACATACCTACATATTTAAAAAAAAAATAAATAAATAAATAAAAATAAAAACATAATTATTGTAAGGGGGAAAAAAAGCCAAATTTCGCAGGCCTGTGTATTCAGACAGATAGAGAAATTTCTATCTATGGCAAATACATATAAAATTTCATATTTATAGATCAAAAAATTCAGAAATTATGAAAATGTATACTGGACGGATATGATTTAAAACTGTAAGTGTTCCGTGGTTTGACTACGGAACCCTAATGAAAACGCAAATAGAATAAGATCACATGAAATTTATTGAGTATTGACACTAGCTATATATATAATATATAACTAATCCGAATTTCAGCTTCTCGATGGGAAAACTGTCTCTAAGAAAGAAGGTTCAACAAACAGACAAACAGTTTCGTGTTCTTTTTTTTTTCATTTTGTGTATACACTTAAATTTATGATGCAATTCTACATGAATCTTAAGAATTTATAGTTTTTCATTATAAAAAAAAACTACAGACAAATTTTCTTAATTCCGGCTGTCGCATGTCGTCTGCGTTTATACAAATGGAATAAAATATTACCTCCTTATTTAATACAAATTTCGAGTTGGTATTCGAGTGTAGACGGATCGCTAGTAATGTTTACGTCTGTTCGCACCGCCGTCAGTACCATGTTTGTAAGTAAAACAGAATCAATGCAGTAATGGTGAACGCCCCAACGGTTTAAGGCTGCTGGTTCTTATCATCACTTTGTACTCGAATACGTTAGAATAAACAAAAGCGCGCCGCGCCATCCACGTTGCAGCGTTGCCAGACTGGAGAATTTTTTCGAAATTTTGAGAATTATATGGAAATTAAAACGTTTAGATAAACAAATTATTAACAAAGTAAAAGCTAATTTACTTATTAAATAAAATCCGGAAATATTGTATCCCAAAAATTATAAAAAATTTTAGCTACTGAACTATGAAATTCTGACTTAATGCGTGTCTGGCATTAAGTACTTACCGAATTTTCTAGAATGTCAATCACATTTACGTTTAAATTAATCTGGAAACGCAATGCACTTTAACCGAATATACCAGGTTACAACACTATTTTAAGACGATATTATTCGAGTTATGACAAAAAATAAACAATTTTTCAGTTAGAGTACGGCGGGGTAAAAAAAGACAAAATCAAACCTTTTCATTTTTCATGTAGAAAATATTTGAATTTTTAGACAAAAAAAAATACTGTATAATGTTAAATTGTTTGTATTTTGAGATTTTGCATGTTTTTTCACTCAAGCTAATGACATAAATCTATAAAAAATAAAAACCTTGTCTTTTTTTTATCCGCCAAGTGGGGTAAAAAAAGACAGTGAAGGGTAAATAAAAGACAGACCTCTAATGGGATACTGCAAGTACATGATTGGAAGGGTAAAAAATAGACAGCTTGAATAATTAGCAGTACAACACTTTTTATTTCACAACTCGATCTCTACTACAAAATCTTTTATAGATATATTTAAATTTTACGTATTTTACCAAAAACTTTAGCTAAGATTAAGTAGTAACAAAAGTCAGAAAAAGTTAACTGATGCAAAAGCTTGACTACAAATTTTCGAATAAGCTGAAATTGATATCCATGAAAACCGTCTCCTCACTAACAAAAAAATTGTTTTATTAAAGAATCAGTATTTTTTTAATCCATAAAATATACATAAACATGTCATAATATAGTCTTCAAATGAAAATCCTTGCCAATAATTTTTAATTTTCCTAAATGTTAACCCCTTGTTTTGTCTTTCTTTTACCCCATTTTTTTCTTTTTTTTTAACATATAAAAAAAAAATACAAGCAGTTGGACCATTTAAATAAAACTTTATACTTTACATTACTAAAGCATGTAGAATAACAAGAAAAAAATACAGCACTCTATCTTATCAGATTTTTTACTTACTGAAAAACTTTATCGTCACGAAATGAATATTTTTCGCTCATGAATAACAAAAGTTTGGGAGAAAATTTTTTTATGTTATAAAGCCCTCTCCAATAAATATTTTTTTGGTCCAGACAGCTTAAAATACTAATGTATTTTGTTGTTATATTTTTTATTTTTTGAATTTAACACTGTTAAGTTTAATATAAGTATGTCTTTTTTTTATCCCACTCGAGCAGTGTCTTTTTTTTACCCCGTCCAACCCTACTTTTAATATTGTAAAAATTTCGAATAAAATCTGTCAATAATTATTTCTGGCGAAAAATTTCGAAAAAGAGATCTTTTCGGGGAAAAAACAAAACTAGTGTGCGGAATTCATAGAAATTAAATCTGACAACCGCATCATTTGTAGACAGTATAAGAACATTGGAGAACACAGACGCTGATAATAATAACATTTGACGCCATTTATTGAAGATAAGATATTATCCTAACTACTGTCGTGCTCATACTCACCAAATGCCATCCACATTATATAAAATATAACGCATGTAAAACTGGAGACGTCACTATAATGTCGATGTTACACTACATAAATTACATATTATCAAATGTTATCAAATAATACAATATGCCACTCTGCGTAAATACATATCATTAAAACAATTGCAAGTGTACTGTTGTATGAGTACATAATGTTTAAGTAAGGGAGCGTCCATAAACTACGTAGCCTAATTGGAGGGAGGGAACGGTTATGCTAAAAGCTACGCTGGACTACAAGGGGGAAGGGGGATTTACAGTTGAGCTACGTAGTTTTATTTAGAACAATTAAACAAACAAGAATTTGAGTGTGCGAATAATCTTGAATTACTTATGAGGTGCTTAATATTTTGAATATTTTGAATTTGACAAAACTTCCTCAAGCGAATTATGCAACCATGTGGTCACATAGTCTTTACATTAAAATTTTTTACTATAAGGAGGCGTGTTTTTTGAGGAAATATTCTGCTAAACTGTAAAAAAGTGCTTTAATTTTCATATTTTATAATAAAAAGGTTATTATTTTAATTGAATGTTTTTTGGAATTATTAAGAAGAAAACTACGTTTCACTGTGTGGGAGAGGGGGGGTCAAGGTAAAATTCACATGTAGTCTACATGGAGGGGGGGGGGGTCAAAACTGGCCAAAATGGAACTACGTAGTTTATGGACGCTCTCTAAGGTGAGTTTAAAAGTTTTTGGTTGATGCTAGGTAATTTAGCAACTCTAAAAGATTTGTTTCTGGAACAGCTAAATCTATTTAGGTCTTTTTACACTCGGAAAATATCTACATTTTACAATATCTATAATTCACTCTGGAAAAGATAAAACCAGAATTCTGCAGCAAAACCGTTACTTGATTATTTATTTAACGTAACTTTCCAATAATGTTACATTATCAAACTATAATATATTAGAATAATCTGATATCACCTCTATAATAAAATATACACCTCAACAATTCTATTGCTTCCATAATATACCGTAGATACATTAAATTATACAGATGCATATACATATATGGCAAAGTTCAGCAAACTCAGACAACAGAAACGGCTATAGGTAATAAAATATCAGCAGCCAACGAGTTGCATAGTTAAATGTGGCCAACCGGAAAAAGAGACAACACTATGATCAATTAAAACATATCGAACTCACTATCTTTGTTTTTGCTTGGCGTCAATTCACACCAATATTGAATTACAAACTCGCGATCGGCCGCACAAGGCCGACAACAAATCTATGTATATGTAACCTTCAGCTGATGCCTCGCTCAATTTATTTTTAGTTAATTTTATTCCATTTCAAATATGTGCAATTCTTCTACTAATTGGACTGGTTTTACTCAGAACCGCTCAAATCTACAGTTATTTATTTATAGATCTATTGAGCTATTGATACGGATGGATAGTCCTTTGAAGTTGACGTCAATCTCCATCTAATTGCTATGTACTTTCCCTATGACATCATATGCGGAACTTACCTGTATGATATCATTAAATTAATATATGACGTAATCGCACAATATTTAACCTAATTTTTGTTTTCAAAAAGACAATACGTTCTCGTACCGCCCACAATATCAATTGCACGTGGCGGACAGAAATTCGATACTAAAAAAAAATATTTGGTTTAAGTAATTTCTTAACGGTACAATACCGCTAAGCGTATACAATATTTGGTATTGTTATTTTATTATATACTTTGATCCGAATAAAAAAATTAAAGTCGTGGCAATCATAAAACTTTTTTGAATACAATTTTATTACAGTGACATGCAAAAATTTATTTATATAAACCGTTTCGTTCATAGAGTGTAAACTTATTATGCTATTGTAGGAAATAAATTGAATTGTACTAAAATTTATACATTGAATTCTGTGCTAACACGGTATACAATAAAAGTACAGTACATTCCCTATTGTCCGCGGTGCTGATTATTCGTGATTCGATCTTTTTTATAGTTTTCGATTTATTTTTTTATGGTCGATGTTCACCTAAATTTCAGCAACAATTAAACCTAATTTCTTAAAGTAACTTAAATTTTAGCTAAAATATAAAAAATTTTATGTTAATTTATCTTATTTTGAATCCAAATGTAATAATAGTACCGTAAATCGGAACAACTTTGACACTGCGGCTTACTTTAAGGGGGGGGGGGGGGCACTAGTGTAAAAAAAAGGTGATTTTTGGGAATTTTTTTAAAGAAAGCTACTGTATGGAACGTTTTAATATTTTAAGGATATATTCGTTAATATATAATAAATTCATGATAAAATCTTTGGACCGAAAAATTGAAAATTCAGGGAGTTATTCGCGGTCTTCCAAGGCTCAAAAAAAAAGTTCCCCCACTGCTGCAGTGAGAGCGACCTTCGCAGGATCTGAAACTAAAAAAAAACCAACAAGCCTATTAAACTATTGTAGAAGGTATTGAATCAATCGTAGAAAAAACGTTGAAATTTAACAAAATGGCGGAGTTTTTTAAAAAAAGTTACAAAATTTGCGCGAAAAATTGATGATTTTTGGCCTGCAAAAATTACATTTATTATTCAATCGAAAAACTGAAGGTTCATGGTACGGAGAAACATATATAAAAGAAACTGCAATAAGAATCAACTCGATCGGAGGATTTGTCTTCGAGTTATAACTGCAGCAAATTTGAAAAATGTAGTTCTTCTATATTTTACCTTTTAGTTTTAATCACTGAAAATTTTTACTAAAATTATTTACGATGTACTCACTATAACGGTCAAAGTAAAACTAGATGAGTCGTTTAAATGTGCCAGGGTCTAGCTTCTCCACAACATGTTACGGGTAGCCACGTCCAGAAACTCCCGAACTATCAACCTTATACATTTCTCAATATCTCAAAGTTAACAATGAAAATCAGAATCCGCTCTTCGGATGGCTGTAACTCAAAAACTATTTGAGATATGCACTTGAAATTTTAATATGTTATTTTTACAGGTATAGACTATGGAAACATTCAAAAAAAAAATTTACAATTTTTTGAAAACTTCACACTAGTGGTCCCCCTTAACATAGTTTGGGGTTACTCAATACACGGTGGCCATAGATTTTTAAAGATCAAATTCCCTGACTTTTCCAGATTTTACAGGAATTTTATTAAAAAATATATATTGCCCCCGTTCATACTAGTAAGAACTACGGCATTTTTATCTACACTTTCTTATAGCATTTTTTCACGGGGGATTTAAATATTTCTTCACAATTTTCTGTGACCACCCGTTTTTAGAGGTGTAACCCAGAACTTCTATCTTTCTTATGGAATGTGAAACAGACTTTGATACAGTTAAATGGCATTTTTTTTCCCATATATCTATCGATATATCATATGTTCTATCAATTTTGACGAATAATTTCGAAAATCAAAAAAAAAAAAAAAATAATAATAATAATATTAATATTAATAAAATTACGCAATATTTCTTTCTAATACGTTGGTGTCAATTCATAACTATAATTTCCATCTAGTTTGTTGAAACGAAAATCAAAGTTTGTTCGGCGATTAAAATTTATTGAAGAGTAACTGGAATTATTTCCAAAAAAGACAATCTACAGTAAAAGTGTAGAAAAATAAAAATAAGAGGCGAAATTTTGACGTGTAGTATTAATAGTTTTATGTTTTAATGTTTTTGAATCGGTAAAAATATACCTTTCATTCAGCCTTTGCTACGTACTTACAAATACTTTTCCAAATTTTACACAGTCTGAGCAGATAAAGAGATCTAGATCATTCTACCTTTTAACTTATTTGAATAATTACTGCGCTTTACCATTACCGACTTTTGATAAAATAAAATTAAGTAATTAAAGTAATTATGGAATCAACATAATAATTTTACAATTCTTGTGAAGTTATATTTACATTTCTCTAAATTTATAATTGGGTAAAATATTAAAAATTACCCATGCGTAAGATATCATCCTTTCCCAAAATTCTAAAAAAAAAAAAAGATTAAAAGAAGTATAAAACACATTTATTTGCTTGGCTTGTTTTTCTCGCATCATCAAAAAATATGAATGTTAACGTGGTTAACGCAAACTACGAATTTTACGACTAAATACTTATTAACACCTTGACGGTTATCGACGTCATAAGACGTCAATTGAAACTTTACTAACTCACACACCACGTCGAAAGACGTCAACAATTTCATATAAAGTGTATTAGCTGTCAAAACAATATACCAGTTGGGCGTTTTGTCACTATAGGTTATTACCGTCAAAGTGTTAATAACCGGCTACAGAAATTCTTATCAATACTTATCACAAATATTTGTTGATGAAATGTGGTATAATTATAGAATAATTACACCAGTTATAAAATATCTTTAAAATCAAAAACATCACAACGTGTTTAAGGTATTTGGTACGAGACAGTCAGGTACAAAAGTATAGGTATTATCTCAGCAATAAACTTTTCTTTTATCAAAAATTAAATAATGTATTAATATTGTTCAGTTATTATATTTGTATACCACTTGTTTCTTTGAATTTCCGCGCGCTTATGCTGTAACAATATAAAAACGTTGTTGAAAAAGCGTTGTAAAATGATGTTTATAAATTATATTTCAAAAACGGCGTGGTCAAAAATTTTTATTTCTTATTAAATATGGTATTAAATAACTTTGTATTTTATAACATAAGTATTAAATTTTTATCAAATTCCTTTGACACGTTTTCATTTTATTCAAAAAAAAAAAAAAAAAAAAATAGAGTTTCCCCAAGATTGGTATATGTATGAGGTTCGCCAATCAAACGAAAAGGACATTTGATTGTGGACTGCAGTATAGTCAGGTCCGGAATATTTTTGTTTTTATTATGTCATTAATATGTTGGAAGTGAACAAAAATATTTAAATTAATGATAATATAAAATACCCAAGCCAAGTTTTCAGAAAAGAGAATAAAAATGATTAATATAATTTTTTCAATTAAATATAGATAAAATAAGTATTTGAAATATATTTATTACGGTTTGTCAGAAAAATAGATACAAATATATTCGATAATGTTACACATGTGTGTATATTCATTTTCTGCGTATCATAGAATTCGGGAATTATGAAACATTAATGAAAAGTTGTCTTAGTTTGTTAATTACCGGTTAATTTGGGTATTTTCAATGTTTTTAATTCAGCAACGTTATACTACATCCTTTTTTGGAAATCGAAAATAGCTAACGTCTTTATTTAATGTCTTATACCGTGAATTTCCGCAACTTGGCATAGAACACCGTATACCAGACATGACTATAAAAATACATTGAAAAATTTTAGATGCCGGCCCTGAATTAAGGAATTTCAAAGCAGCTATTAATAAAATTAGTTAAAATAACTAAATAACTTACTGTGAAAAATTAATAAAAATAATTATATTAAACTGAATATTATTTTATAATAACTAATAAATAATTATTCAGAAATAATACTTTAAAATTTTAAAATGACAGTTCATATACAAATATTGTTGATGATCAAGTGATGATCAGTTGACGGTATAAAATAGCTGATTGCAGTCCAAAAATGAATACATGTGAAGCATAGGGATCTGGTATACCTCATAAACATATACATATAATCCTTGGAGTTTTCCCATAAGAAACCGTGTTAAAATTACAAAACTTTGAAATCGTTTTTCTCAAAATTGGGATGGTCAGTTTGAATCGGAATCAGCTCGTATTACTGGTATTATTGAATTAAATAAATATCTAGAGAAGTTTGGTTAAAATCCTTTGAAAAGTCGTTGTACGTACCAACTACCTTAAGTTATGTAAACGCCCAATTATCGCGAAGAATTCGTATAATACAAATACCTAAATACTAACAATAAGTAAAATATTTTATATTCTTGTACTACCCAAGGGGTCGTTTAAAATTAAATCAAAACAAGAAATGTAGGGTAGGGCGGGGTAAAAAAAAGACAAAATCAAATCTTTTCATTTTTCATGCAGAAAATATTTGAATTTTTAGACAAAAAAAATACTGTATGATGTTAAATTGTTTGTATTTTGAGATTTGGCATGTTTTTTCACTCAAGTTAATGACATAAATCTATAAAGAAATAAAAACTTTGTCTTTTTTTTACCCGCCAAATGGGGTAAAAAAAGACAGGGGAGGGTAAATAAAAGACAGAACTCTAACTAATAGGATACTGCTAGTACGTGACTGAAAGGGTAAAAAATAGACAGCTTGGGTAACTAGCAGTACAACACTTTTTATTTCACAACTCTATCTCTACTACAAAATTCTTTATAGATATATTTAAATTTTACGTATTTTATCAAAAACTTTAGCTAAGATTAAACAGTAACAAAAATCAGAAAAAGTTAACTGATGCAAAAGCTTGACTCATAGGAAATTTCTTTGGACTTTAAATATTAAAATAGTTTTTATTTCACAAACTTACAACTAATAAAAAATTTATTGTAGTTTATTAAAAAACCAAATATGTTAATTTGAGTCTTTTTTTTACACCACTTTACCATAAAGTAAAAAAATAAATGAAAATAATCTATGTAGAGTTAAAAATACTGAATGTGTGCAGTAAAGCATAGTTATACATTATAAAAACAAATAAATTTTCATGGGTGAAAAATACAAATTTTCGAATAAGCTGAAATTGATATCCATGAAAACCGTCTCCTCACTAACAAAAAAATTGTTTTATTAAAAAATCAGTATTTTTTTAATCCATAAAATATACATAAATATGCCATTATATAGTTTTAAAATTAAAATCCTTGTCATTAATTTTTAATTTTCCTAAATGTTAACCCCTTGTTTTGTCTTTTTTAACCCCATTTTTCCTTTTTTCCAATATATAAAAAAAAATTACAAACAGTTGGACCATTTAAATAAAACTTGTACTTTACATTACTAAAGCATGTAGAATAACAAGAAAAAAATACAGCACTCTATCTTATCAGATTTTTTACTTACTGAAAAAGTTTATTTATCGTCGCGGAATAAAAGTTTTTCGCTCATGAATAACAGAGGTTTGAGAGAAAATTTTTTTATGTTATAAGGCCCTCTCCAAAAAATAATTTTTTGGCCCAGACAGCTTAAAATACTAATGTATTTTGTTGTAATATATTTTATTTTTTGAATTTAACACTGTTGAGTTTAATATAAGTATGTCTTTTTTTTACCCCACTCGAGCAGTGTCTTTTTTTTTACCCCGCCCAACCCTACATAAAAACTCTTTATGTTTTGGTGATTAATAGTCAACTAAAAGGGGAGAATAAAATTAAATTATAACACTAATGTTTGGCTGAATCATTTATTTTTGACACTAATTAAAAATAATACGGGTGCCCACACTTTCTGTAATACTAATAATAAGCCACTGTATTCATTGTATATTCATCCTCCAAAATATTTACGTACACATATACTATTCACTATTCATTTGAAGTAACTTTATGGTTGTTATTAAATTTTTAGTACATTTAATATTCATTCAATGACTCATATTAGATACATAATATATTATATTTAACTTGGAAATTTATAGATACCGTCAAGCGGGACTATTTGAAATCGGTGGGGCTATTTGAAAAAAAATTGTTTTTTTTTTTTTTTAAATAGTCCCGTTGACGGTACCTTAAAGATTAACCTCTAAGCAAATATTTACAAGACATACTGCTTAGACTTTAGAGAGTCAGATTTTACCAGTAAATTATTAAAGACAGATTTAAAACAAAATCCGTTGTATCTTTTTTGTACCATAATAATACTTACAAAAGGAATGATTTATAAGAAAATGAATTATACTATCAAATTTTTTCAGTTTTCAATCTAAAAAAAAACTGTTATTCCTTTGATATGTACAAATTCTAATTACAGGCAGTACTCGAGTTACAGGAGATAGTATTTTAACATTATTTCTCAATCTTATGGCATTTGTTTCGAGTTACACCACCACGTGTCTTGATATTTTTCAGCAAAACGATACAATTTAACACAACAGTAAATTTTGAAACAAGGAATAAATAAAACAAAACTGTTGTTACGTCATATCAAGGAGTAATAATCTAAATATAAAACTTATTTGCATACGAACATTATTTAAATTAATTTAAATGTAATTTTAATTAAGTTACGAGCTCTTGCAAAACCCAACTTCTTCATCTTATACAGAAATATAGGGTAAAAGCCCCAATACCCGAACGCGTTCAATACTCGAACAGTTTTTATATTTTATATATTAACGAAGTTATTTCTGAAAAACCCGATAAATTAATATTAAAACTGTTCGAGTATTGAACGCGTTTCGGTATAGGGCGCTTTTACGTTATATACAAGAAAATTATTCGAGTTATATCATTTCGATTGTACAGCACATAATTTGGAAACCTTACATAAGTACGAAGCCGTAAGTACGAGAACTATCTGTACTAGCAACTAGCAAGTTTGAGTTCTGAAGACAAAAAGTCGATAAGCCACGTAGGTACTATAGTAGCACCTAATTCCTAATAAAAGTAAATAATGCTTCTTGTTCAAGTTTGTGTTAGTAAAAAAGAATTAGGTATATTAACGTTCGGATCTCTAAATAAGTACAAATAAAATTATAACAAAATTTCTAATTATATAAAAAGAAAATCGTTGGATAAGTTTGTGTAATTATACTTCCAATTTTTAGTCCACAAAGTGTTTAAATTCAAAGGATAAATAAATACAAAAAAAAAAAAAAATTGAAGCAGCTAGAAGCATCCTTTATAATTTAAATTTCCATTTAATAAAAAGAAAATACCTTATTTTATATTCATAACTTTTTTATCAGAATCATTTCAGTGAAATTTAATTTTACGTATCAGTTAACATTTTTATCCATACTGTTCTGAAAGTTTCCATTTTAATTAAATTAATAACTTAATTGCAAAATAACACACAGGGTGTAACTCTTTATGTACAGTTGTTTCTATTTTTATTTAAAAAGAAAAGTAGAAATTTTTATTGTATTTCCAAGATTAAAGACACCTATTAAAAAAGTACCTATTAATATTTATTAGTTACATAAATTAGTTTAATAATAAGGAAACTTTTATTTTACACCTTCTCAAAATTGAACCAAGAAAATCTGAATATGTCAAATAAATTAAAAATTTATCAAGTGACGTCACTTAAAAATTATCATTGATTCATTATCTTTACAATCGTATTTATTACATATCACGTAACTTATTTTATTTATGTCCTTTTTGAAAACTTACCGTATACAAAAAAGGTGCTGTAGGAGAATAATAATCCCTGCTCATAATTTTTTAAGAAATAATCTGGAATGCATTTTTCACTTGATAACACAAAAAAAAAATAAGAGTAACAAACTTCCAACCTTAAAAACAGCTGGTTAAGACCAATATAGAAAAAAAACAATCCAAAGTTCCAAAAAATAAATTACGTATACAAAAAATAAAATCACAATATAATTTTTTTAATATAAATAATCTTGTAATAAAAAAAACACAAATACTAAAAATTTGTAGAAATAAAAAAAAGAAATAAAATAAAACGTTTTTACACTTTTTTTGATCACTAAACACTATCAAACAACCTTTTATTATTTAAAAAATGTTTATAATATTTAAAAATATCCTTAAGATAATTGTAATTTAATAACATTTTTGTTAGATTAAAATTAATTTCACAAAGTAAGAATAAATTTTACATTAATAATTTACATTTACAATCAGCATCTCTCTTCATTCTCTCTTACAACTGTCAGACGAACATAAAATCCATGTTTTACAAAATACAAGAATAAGCCGATTAAATCCGAAGACACACGACAAGTTGATCATGATGGCGCTAGTATACAGAGTAGAAAAATAGTGGTGTTTGTTTTAAACACGTTTTAAAACTTTTTTTGAAAATTCAAAAACGTTTATTTATTACAATTGAATGGAAATAAAATATCTCCTAAAAATTATTACCCACAATTTTTGTCTACCTGGACTTTGATTTACTTCCTGAAGTACTCATTCAAATTACTCAGTTACATCGTAATTTTTCTATATGAAAATGTTACTTTTACCTAGATACAGTACATATTATTTTACTTATTATTTTAGACCACTAATTCCGAAATAATTAGGAGTTTATTTTTGCAAATATTAGACTTTCCCAACTTTCTTATATATTTCGTTATAACTATGTTTTATTTTTAAAAGTTATTAAATAAATAATATAATTGTTTTCTTTTTGTAAAAAATTTATTTTTGGACGTAAATAACTTTTGTTATACAAATATTTTATTTTTCTCCTAAAATATCAGGATCAGTACAAGGTTCACAAGATACACAATTACAAGGTTCTAATTTAGTAGGCACTGATGGTTTTCTTTTAGGAGATGGAAAAGACAACGACGAAATGTATGTATTTGTTCCCATTTTTGTATAATGTTCTATTTTTGATTGGCCTTCAAATCTATCAGATACTTCTCCAAAATGGTCTGCCTGTCTGGAAGTCTGTTTAATATTTAATTCAGTTTCTTTAACAATATCAAAAAAATTAGATGTATGATTTGGTTGTAAAGAATTATAATTCTGTGGATCATTTATAATGAAATGTGTGCTTAAAGTTGGTTCTGGTGGCCAACAACTCATCGATGATGTTAATTCCGGTAAATTTAAGGTTTTTATTTTTTGCTGCAGGGATGTTAAGGCTTCCCGTAACGGACGAATTTCATTTTCGTACGAAGCTAATGCATTAGTGACAATATTTTCCCGTACTGGAGCATCAGTTTGGAAGGCTGTTGCATGTGTGGACATAATCACTGATTTAGATTTTCCTTGAGGAATTATATGAATTTTAGTTTTAATTATTTTTTCTTTACTTGATGCTTCAATTATTTTCGGTTTAGAAATTTTATACATAATTTTCGTTTTCAAAATGTTATTATCATCACATGTTTTGAAAACAGTTTCATTTGAAACAATTTTACTCCACGGTCTTGTACTCATGTCACTTACAGTAACGCGAGTGTTAACAATTGCGTCGGACGAAGTTTGATTTATAATTTTAGATGACGCCATTATAGAGGGACATTCGCATCCCGGAAGTTGAGATGTAGACGACATGCAGTTAACAGTTTCATTTACACATTTGCTTTGATACATAACTGTTACTTCGTCAGGTCTGAAAACATTTTCACAAGTTTCTGGAAATTCTTTCTCCGGCGGACTTACCGCCTCACATTCGACTGAACCAACCCCTTTACAATCATTACAAACACTTTCGCATTTTTTTGGACATTCTGGCTTCGGCGAATTTGTTGCTTCACATTCGATCGGGACAACCATTTTACAATCGATGCAACCAGTTTCTGGACAGGGTTTAGTAGGACAAGCGATTTCTTCCACCTTAGTTTGACAAAAATATATATTTTTTTTACAGTAATTTAATATTTGTAACGGAATCAGCAGGCTTAAGTATGGACTACTTTAACGTCAGTCATTAATACTGTAGACATAAATTTTGTAAGTGAAAACTCTTTGGGAACTATTTCTACAGATTTTTCCTCGATTAATTTTTTATTATCATTTTTTGTCCCTTTACTTAGAAAGATGCGTCTTTATAGTAACATTTTATTTTATGAGATAGAAGTCGTTTTTTTATTGCTTTATTTCATCAAATTGATAATTTTCTGTCCTAACATTTGATTCAGGAATTAACAAAAAATAAGTAATTTGAGTTAAACTTACCGGTTTTACAACAGGCTTTGGAGGTCTAAATCTTCTCTTCTTTTCCTTTTTGGGCTTGGGAACTGGTTCAAATGAAATATCCTCCCACGGTAAATCAATATACATGGGCAATTGTTCTGAAACATTATCTGTTAGTGTCACTTGAAAATTTTCTAATATTTTATTATACTGATTTTTATTATTATTTATAATTTTACGCTCGCAAGGTTCATAATTTTTCTCTATAATGTCTTTATTATCTCTTGTGCTTCTAATAAGTTTTTCGGAACAAAACTTTAAATTTGGTACAGAAGTTGCTTTTGTAACATCGCATATACAAGGACGCATATTGAAAATCTTATCTACCATTGAATAAAACATTCTTTCATTCAAACAAAAATTTTTCAGCTAAATTTAATAAAAAAAAATATATACATATATAAATTAGATTAATAAAAATGATTTTATTTTGTAAAATCGAGAGTCTCATATTTTACAAACTACAGATACAAGATACTAATTGTAAACTGTAAAATATTTTTCAAAAATTTAGACTTCTGATATTTCATAGTAATAAAGGGCAACTTTATTTTAATTATGAACCTTGCACTATATACGTATAGCCGAAAGCAGTAGATTTCAAACATAAAACAATAAATATATTGAGTAGGTATATCTTGGTTACCTTGGCACATTTCAACATCTTCTTCCTCATCTTCAAGAGACTTTTCATCTTGAAATGGTTCACTTGGGTTAATTGATTGAATACCATTTTGTTTTAATTCAGAAGATTTCAATGATCTATTTAATTTTTTCCCAAGATCTACATCCCACATAGGTATAGGCATAGATTCGCCAACACAAGTACAAGTTTGAATCATATCAGCCGGTGAACATCCACATAGGCAATCTGGCTGTAAAGCTTCATAGCATATGCAACAATTTCCAATTTTCACTTTTGTTGGATCAATAACAAATTTTAAATCAACGTCAAACATGCCTCTTGTTCCTTTAAACTTTCTTAATGCGACTGCATCCAAGTGAGCGGGTTTTTTGATAAAATCACCATTTAGATTATAGTCGTACATAAGGGTATTATTACCACTAACTTCTTCACACAAAACAGTTTCCTTCCCTTGACAACCACATACACAGTTGGGATCTTTTACAGCACCACATTCACAAATATATTCACCTTTATCCTGCGATAAATCAACATCAAACATTCCCCTCATCCCAATATAATAACGCGGATCTAAAAGTGATTTATCTGGACTCAAATCAAAATCGAACATTGGTCTAGATAAAATAGGTTCATCATCTATTGATTCTGGATTATTATTATTTTCGTCTTTTGAAGATAAATCAAAATCCCACATTGGCTGGACCAAAGAATCTTTAGCTTTTCTAGGCCTTTTAATTAAACGTCCACTCAAATCATAGTCAAACATTGCCCGTTGCATAGTAAGAAGGGAACAATCCTCTTCTGCCTCACTTTCAGAGTCATCTGAGGGATTTTGACAACCACACGGACAATCTTTTTTATCCATTCCTTTATTACAGTGGCAGTTGTATAATTTCTCCATTAAATCACTCTTTAAACGTACTGGCTTGCCAAGGTCGGTGTCCCATTGCGGTCCCCCAGAATATACAAAATCGGTTTTTGTAGGGTATTCTTCTTTTGGTGGTTTTACCAATAAATCAGCATCTGTCATGATATTTTGCACATAATCTTCTAAAAATATTGTCATATCATTCCTCCTTGTCAATCCTATTTGGGGTGGTATAATTCCCCCCTTTAAAGATGTATCAAACATAGGATAAACTTTATCTTCCTTTCTGTTAAACAGAATGTCAGCATTAAAAACATTTCGGTCAAATTCTTGTGCTCCTTGTAAATGATAGTCAAACATTGGTTGGGATTCTTTCACCTCCTCATAAAGATCTACGTCAAAATCTTTGATATTTCGAGCAGGAACTTTGAATTTTACAGTTCCATTGAATATTTCATCTTTAACAACACTTAATGGAAAGTCTATTGCATCAACTGTGCACAAATCAATTTGATATCTGTCTACCTCATCTTTCTCTTCTTTAAGAATTTCTTCCCTTTCCTTAGCTTCAGCATATTCATCTACTATGTACTTATTATACATTGATTTTAAGTTGAGTAATTCGTTACTTAAGTTATTTATAGCAGTTGACATTATCGAAAGCAAATCCTTTTCCATTGGTGACTTTTTTATTGATGGGATTTTTTTAGCCGCTTCAGGTGATACGGAATGATGAGAATGATGTTTTGAGAGAATTTTTACTATCTCTTCATCAGGTAAGTTAATATCAACTGCCACAGATGTTTGTGTTTCAATTTCATTATTTTCTTCTGACTTTCGTTTAGACGTTTGACCTAACTCTGGCTTTATTTTTAATTCTTCTTTTGGCTTTTCTTCTGACGGTGTTTCGTACTCTTCTTCATCATCCGATTCTAAAGGTTTTTCTGATTTTTTTCTTATTTTTTCATCCATAATTTGTTTTTAAGTTTACATTAATTATATGCTACTTTTTAATCTTTTTTTTTTATTAAGTTTTAATTCTTTAAATATGTATTTTAAGATATTTTTTTTAAATTCAGAACACTATTGGGTTCTCATATATATTTTACAGAATATGATTGAAATTCGTCATATAAGTTTCTGTTAATGTTTAAGATATTTATTGCGATATTTAAGATTACTTAAAATTTTTACCAGTCTAAAAAATTAACTTTGGACGCATTACATGTTTCTTTGATTGGATTGGATGGATTTTTTTCTATTGTTTTGGTTTCAGTACAGTAAAATATATTTTGAATTTTATTTCTTAGATTTGTTTTATGAAATATCAGAAGTCGTACTAAATGAAAAATATTTTAACTTACTAATAAAATAGTACTTTTTGTAAATTCACTTTCAATTTTCAAAGTTACTAAAATATTCGTACGATCCTATTTAAAAAAATAAAAAGACATTACTTTCAAACATTCGGTATCTGAAATTTATTTAATTGGTACTTACAATTAGTAAGAAAGTAAAAGTGAAAAAGTTAATTGGTACTTACAATTAGTAAGAAAGTTTGTAAATGTTACTTTAAAAACTCAGATTTACGAGTAGGTAGGTCGTGAATTACTAGTAAAACCTCAAATTTACTCATATGTACGTATTGTAAGTCAGAAATACTGTTAATTTCTTGTTTATTTCGTATACCCTCAAAATGAAAGTATTAGTTGCGTCTATAGAATAGCTAGTTGTTAACTAGCGGCCAGTTCTTTACGATATCGACTGTGGTCCTTTAAAAAATTATAGTGTCTCAGCTCAATCGGAGTAACCCAGTTTCTAGAACTCCAATCAAAATAAAATTGGTAGCTTGAATGAAATTACTTTTCTCTAATAAATATACATACATTAAATTTTACTGTTCAACTGTTTTAATCAATAGCAACGTTTATAAAGTAATTAAGAGTTCGAAAAGTCAAAATAATTTCTTTAATTTGAGACCTCTTTTATGGTCTCTGGATAAAAATAGTAAGATTTACACGTGAGACCTAACACTTACCGCAGTCCGAGCTTTCACAGTAACATACATGCATATTTTTCAAAAATTTACTTTTTTAAAATAAATTCAAAATTGATAATAATTTTCTATAATGTACCTATTTGTAAAATATGAAAAAAAAAATTTGAATAAAAAATATTTATTCAATATTTCCTAGATAAAATACTTACAAAAATTAAATTAATTTACAAAGGATTACTTCTAAGAAATTTTTAGACTGTTTTGAAAAATTTTTTACCTATAAATTTAACTGTCCCAAAATTCAAATTTATCATTTGTTAAACAGGGTATATTTTCAAAGCTGACTATAAAATTAGAAATAGAAAAAAGTATAAATATATAAATCAGTAATACAAACAAGATAAAAGAAACTGTAATAATATAAAACAATACAGAGCATCATCAAATTTATTGGCAGTAGTATAAATCTGGTGATTGGCATCTTTTCGGTCTGCAACATTTTCGACAATAACATGGTGGGCAAGGTGAACAAGATGAACATGGAGCTGGCGTACAAATTGTTGGACAGCTCGGTTTAGGTGAGCACACCGGTGTTTTGCAACATTTCACAGGTCTACAAATATCGGAAAAACTGCACTTTGGAGTACATTTTTTCTTTTTTACTAATTGCGAATTCGGGCAATTTCTTATATAGCACGTCACTGGTGAACAAGCGTTACAACACGAACACGGTCTACAGGGTGAACACGGTCTACAAGGTGAACACTGTCTACAAGCACATATTCTACATGGTGAAGATGGTTTACAAGGTGAGGTTGGTCTAACAGGACTGCTTGGTCTGCAAGGTGAACATGGCCTATAAGGCCGTGATTTTCTAGGCGGTGGACACGGTGGAGGACACAATCTAGTAGGTGAGCGACTATATCTGGATGTAGGACACGGTTTACAGGGTGCACAAGGTGCACAGATTTTGCATTTTCGTGATTTTCGTTTTGTTAAACAACATTTTTCACAAATATTACATGATGAACTTTTTAGTTGCGGGCATACTGGATCACAAACATTAGATATTTCCTCTAACTTTTTGATTACACTTTTAATTTTTTCTGATAAACAATGGCATGACATAATTTTTCACTAAAATTTGTTGTAGTTATTATTAAAAAAAAATTTTTCATTTTTGTGTATTTTTATACTTGTTTCAAATTTTGACATTTATATTATTCCGTTACTAACAAAAAAACGATTAAGCAACCTTGTTACCTAAAAGCATAGCACTTCTTTGCCACAACAAATTTTTTGGACACTGGACGTACGTGTTTCGAAAGCAATGTTCTCATCATCAACAGTTAAGGAGGGGGTAAGGTTAATTTGTACAAAAAAGGCGTTTTTGTTATTTTTTTGTGACGACACAGTTAAAATCTCTTTATTAAAACCAATGGTACATTCAAGTATGACATTCGAAGAATATTGTATAAAATTTTCACGAAGAAATATTAAAAAATACAGTAATAGCAGCAATTATTCGGACGTGTCTCGGAAAAAAGTAGAATTGCGGTGCCCCTCATAACTTGGTGCTGGATCATCCGAAATAAAAAAATGAAAGTTCATTCGTGAGATAATAGTTTTTCTCAGGTAACGCTGGGAGGGTTTTTCGAAATTTCAATTTTTCACTTTTTTGGAACATTTAGAAAGGAAAAACACGATTTTTGCGAAAAAAATCGGCTAATTTGTTATTGTAAAATAAAAATTAACAAATTTGAAAAAAACTCTCCAGCGTTACCTCGTAAATTATGTACAGAAATAGTGTTCAAAATTTCAAAAGGATCGGTATTGTAGTTTTGAAGTTATGAGGGGCACCGACTTTGAAAACGTGAGTTGTGGGGAAAATGCTATAAAGTTTTGAATACTTAAAAATTCTTGTATAAAACTGATATAGAATACTTAGTGCTAAACTAAATTTTGTACTCTACACTGACAAAATATACAGTACAGGTATAAACACGTTTGTACTTGCATTGAAATTTCTATAATAGAACTGAGAGAGAGATACCCTAGTAACCAGTCCTATCGTCAGAAATTTGGATCAGATTTACGTCCATCTGCGCCGTTTCTGACGAATATATAGACGGCAGACTATCAACAGAATTTAACGTCAGGAAAAAACAGCATAGATACGTAAGTCTGACGAATAATTTTTATAATAATTCGGTCGACTGACTTACGGCAGGAAGACGGCAGCTATCTGCTTTAAATTCTCCCCTCCCATAAGTTTTCAGCGGTTCTGATTTTCATTTTTTTAAGTTGATAAGCGCGCCACCACGCGGTATGCGGCTGAACTAAACCCGAAATTTTATGCCAAAAAATATTCCCAACCACCGCATGCATATATAAATAAAAATAATTAATAAACCGCATGTATATATAAATAAAAATAGTTAAATAGAGGGGAGAATTTAAAGCAGGTAGCTGCCGTCTTTCTGCCGTAAGTCTGTCGACTGAGTTATTACAAAAATTATTCGTCAGACTTACGTATCTATGCTGTTTTTTCCTGATGTTAGATTCTGTCGATAGTCTGCCGTCTGTATATTCATCAGAAACGGCGCAGATGGACGTCAATCTGACGAAGGGTAATGTAGACCTAAGTACGTAGATCTGATGTCAGTCTGACGTCAAGTAGATTACTAGGGTATATAAATATATAGAGAGCGAAACATCTGCCAGGTAACAACAAAAATACTTATAGCTTCGTCAATTTTGCGCCAATCAGCTTGAAACTTTGAGACAATATGCATTCAGTTAAAAAAATTAAAAAAAGCAAAAAATTATTTTAATACCTTACCCCGCCCTTAAACAATTATTGTTTAACTGTTGATGAGTATTATTACTCTCGGAAGATATACAACCAATCTAGTCTTTTAGCGAATAAATATATTTCACCAATATTTCATATATTATTTGTATTTGTGTATGGTGTAATATTTTGGTGAAATATATTTATATCAAAAATCGAAGTTTATTGTCAAAACTGGCCTAACCTTCGGGCAAAGGGTAACCTTAACTAACCTCACCACTTAGTTTTTATATCAAAAATCGAAGTTTATTGTCATAACTAGCCTAATTTTCGGGCAAAGGATAACCTTAAATACAAGTTTAACGATCGATATCTCTAAAACTAAGGCGAATTTCAAAATGTTTTACTCTTTATTTTTTGCTTAGAATGCCAAAATCTATCAGATCCGCTTGTCAAATTTTGTCGCCTCGGATATCGTACTCTCCCCTTTTGATACGCTTAGAAGCCGAAAATGACATTCAGTAAAATTGTGTATGCTACTCATCCTACCCAGGAAATCTACAAAAAAATTTTAACAATTAATAATCCTCTAAAAGTTATTATTACAGCAAACACGGTAAAAAAGAATAGAAATATAGTAAATTAGCTTTATTTATGTTTATATGAATATTTCAATATAACATGTTGTTATTGCAAATCATACATTGGCCTTAGAATCTCTTTCTATCATTGTTGGTATATCCTACAAAAAAAAGAATTGAAGTTAGTAAACAGAACCATCTTATCTTAACTAATACGTCTTCTATTAATAATTAATATACCTCTTGTTTTACGTCCGAATTGGAATTAGGGACCGGACAGACCAAGACGATCGCCCAAATCACTGCTCGCAATGATCTTTTTAAATGCGGCAAATTGGCCGAAACAAATTACATTTTTTGTTCAAAACCACTGCCTGCTTGAATTTTATTGTTCAAAAATTATTAACTGAAGACATTGGTTCAGGGGGGAGTAGTCAAAAATGCGTGAATTTTGCGTGACATACTTTATAGATGGCCCCCTGTACTTCAGTTAGGATATAGGCCAAGTAGTACAATAAAATTTTATAATCATTGCCGGCAATGGTCTGGACCGTCGTGTTGGCCTACAGTGCCCTTTGTCTCTCGAATGAGATCAAGTTGTTACCAGACTGATAACAATAAACCAGATATAAATTTACTGACAATTTACTGTTTTGGTTGACTAACATTACTAATACCTACTAAACATAATTGATAGAAAAATTCGCCAAATACATGTTAAACACGCATTAAATCAAGGTTTCTCACTAGTTTTTTACAACTTTCGGAATAAAATATAGAACAAAAAATCACATTGTGGATTTCAGTACTTCGCAAGCGGAACTTAAAAACGAAAAATAGTAAGAGGAATTGAATTTAATATCCCACATGATGTGGTAAACTGAAAAAAATTTTCATCCGCACTTTCCAGTACAGGAAAATACCTCAAAAAAGGGAGAAAAATTTTCTTTTAATTCGAATTAATTGGGATCTCTAATTGTAGCATGTATATGCAAAATTTCATGTTCATAGACATAACGAAATTGGCAATTTCGCAAACTTTGTGCCAACAAAATTCCGTAAAGTTTTCTTTTTTTCCTGATTGCTTATGAAATTCCGAGATTTTTCTTTAGAGCCCTACAAAGGCCATTTTGTACCTTCGAATTAGGATACATACGGAAATGATATGAATTGGCGACAACTTTGTGCTAACATTTATTGTTATGCAGGTGGTTTAGAAACAACTCAACTCCGTCTTCAGGGTTTACATAAAACGAAATAATTTATATTCTATAATTACCACTTGACTGGGTATCTCACGAGCTTGAACTTTCAAATCCGTATCAAACATGCGTACATCTGTAGGATCAGATAAACATTTATACGAATGATATTCGGGGGACCGATTCAAATTTGATTTATTAACATTTGAGTTGGACAGTTTTGTGTTCTGAGACATTTTTCCTTTTTCTTTACATGTACTTCGATTACGATAGGAAATGTTAATTTATTACAAATAGGAATATTGTTTATTAGAAACAAATTTTTGAAATATCTCCATAGAAAAGCTTTGAAAAAACGTGATTCTAATTTCTTATTTTATAAATCATCTGTTTTAATTTTTAAAATTTGATTTCGCAAAATACATTATAGAAAGTAAAAATTAATAAGAATGGCTGAAAACGAAGTAGACCAAGATCTTACGATTCAACATTCGATTATAGACAATTTAATTAACCTTACCGATGAAGAAATTGAAAAGCTTAAAGAACTTGAAGACGAAAGGTTAAAAGAGCAATCCAAACATTTTCAATCTCCTGCAAGTAGTATTGTAAACATTCCAAATGTTCCAAAAATTGTATCACCACATGTGGATTTACCGATGGCTTACCGTACACCGAGTGAAATTTTAGCACATTTAAATGTCGATAAAATCACGCACGTGGATACACGTATATCGATAAGCACCGAAAATGAAGGTAACGAATCCGAACAAACTTTGGCAATCATCAAACCAGCCGCCATGAAATATCAAAAAGAAATTGAACGTCGCATTTACGATGAAGGTTTCCAAGTTATTACGGTTAGTCGCAATTTTTATCAGTTAGAAATAAAATGTTTCATGAAATTTATTATTACCAGAGACGAAAAGTACATTTATCGCCGGAACAAGTAGCAGAATTTTATAAATCATTATACGGGACATTACAGTTTCCAAATATAGTACTTTACATGACTTCAGCACCCGTAATGGTTTACTGTTTGTCCCGCGTAAAAGCAGTTGCTCATTGGAATCGAATAATAGGACCGAAAGATGTAAAAGACGCAGAAAGGTATTGGCCCTCATCACTTAGAGCAAAATATGGAAAATGTGAGATTATGGACAATGCATTACATGGCAGTGCAGATCTTGATGCAGCGCACTGGGAAATCCGATTTTTCTTTCCTCATAGTAAATATTTTGAAAATATTAATCCTTAAATGAGTTTAACCAAACAATTCAATTCTAGCTATATTAGAACCACTGGCGTTAGAAGAAGTAGCTGTTGAATATCTAAACATAAGTGTTAATTCAATAATTTCAAAAGGTCTGGTAGAGGTGCTCAAAATAAAACCGTCAGACCCAATTTTATGGTTTGCTGATTGGTTGATAAGTAATAATCCTTATAGACCAAAGTATCCTGACGCAATTGCAAGGACAAAAACATAGAACATGTCAAAATGTGATTTTAGAATGGTTAGACAAAATTACAATACATTTAATTAGGATCTATATAGAATGTTCATTAAAAGATTACATTTTAAAAAAAAATTTGTGTTGTTTTTTGGCTATAAGCCATATATTTATGTAGTACACATATATTGCTAGCATTTGGCATTTCTGGTCGTAAACATTAGAGTGCAGACAATATCACTCTCTCTCTTCATTTAGCGTACCTTTTGCATTGTGCGCATGCGCTGGCAATTTCAAAAAAACCCTTTTAGATTGTCATTATCAAGTACGAGTATAAATTACAAAGTAAATTTTATTTAATAGCAATAAGTTTATTTATTTATTATTTGGATAAAGTTGGAATCATAATTGAATGCTAACTTACCTGCAGTTTTATCAAAGGCTTCTTCAGATTTTTGGAACTTATTTTAAAACACCATTTTAAAAACTATTGAATTTACTTTATTGTAATCTTACAACTTTACAATAGTTACAAGCTTACAGCTAAAACAAAATTGCTTAAAATGACATCCATTTCTTTGATGGGAACTAACCAGTCTTATAACTTCGAAAAATGTCATGCTTTTCCTTAATATTCTGTGAAGTTTTAAGAGATGTAACGTCTTTGAATATTAAATCACTAGATTTGTTTAACTACAGTTTGATTCTTTGGCTGCTAACATCGCAAGTACATTCAAAAATTTACATCTCTTAAAAAATTCGTTTTAAAAAATTACTAATTTTAAAAAAAATCACACTTCTAATTTGTTAAAAATCACAAAAATATTTATCTATGACTACAAATAAACAGATCAAATGATTTATTTCGGATTGATCACAATTTAAATTAGTTTAAAAAAATATACATTAAGAGGCAAATTTTTTTAAGTGTAAGTTGGTAAAAACTTTCTGAATCGTTTTGAACTGCCTTAAGAACTTGAAATATTTAAAAATATTTGGTTAAAAAAATGGTATGGTAATTTCTATTTTTATAGCACTAAATATTAATTAAGAGTTTAAGGTGCTTCTGCCTTCCAGACTTTCTCCTGACAGTATTTCAACGCCTGAAAATAAAAAGAGTTACTGTAAATGCCTATTATAAAAGATAAATAAATAAATCTACGAAGTAAATTTACTTTATTCCTAGATATCAATTACATAAAACGTAAATAAATTTACTAGTAAATTTGCTGATTAATTTACTCTCTAGAAAAACTACCAAACAAATTTTATTTCAAGACAAACTTGACAAATTTGTTGGTTTTGTTGGCGGCGCAAAGATTACGCGAGCGCTCCTGGTTTTTTAAATTAGAAGCTGTATCAAGTAAAAATTTTTGTATTCGTTTAAGGATGTGTATCCAGTCAAATCGAGTACAACATCTAAAATTTTTTGAAAATTAATCATAATGTTAAATTATTACTATAAACACTTATTTTATGAATTAAGATGTGTACTGTATGAGAAACTATATCAATTAATAAATTTTTTTCTATATAAATAAAGATTTAATTTGACTATGGTTGACGTTGGATTTAGCACCTATCGGAATTATTATCCTGACAGTTGATGTCTAGAGTATGTTCCATTTAGAAAACACTGTGTGACACAATGCATTTTCTTTTTTTTTTCACAAAAAAAACTAATTTTTTTTAAATTTTATTGCAAAACTAATCTTTTAATTGCATCTAAAAGCAATTAAAAGGTTAAAATTTAAAAAAGTTAGTTTTTTGTGCAAAAAAAAAAAATGCACTGTGTCGTCTGTTGAAAATGACGTTGTATTACCTTTCTCGTCGAAAATGGCGGGCACAGTTTTTTAAAATAGTGTCAAAATCGCGTGGTTCCGGCTTCTAATTTTTATTTTAATTTTTACGAAAAAGATAGGTCAGTGGGTATGGTTTTTTTCTCATTAAAAAATAATACAAAGTATAAGGTTCATAAAACTATTTTTTTCTCACGAAAGTTGGATAAAATATGATCAATTTTATAAATTTATTCGTAGCTAAGCTACTTCCGGTTCAAACAACACACGATAAATGAGAACATGTACATTAATTATTTCGTTTAATTTGTCCGTGACATTACAATTTTCTTTTTGCTAATCGATGCAGAATCGTCTATTATTTAACATATATTTCAAACTCAATGGAAAAAGTTGGAATTTTCGTTTCAGGTATACATCCTTAATTGTCGATAGAAAAATGTACTATACAAATTATGTGCGGATTACTAGATTTTAATATCACCCATTAATCGTATACGTATATTTTTACTTGATGCTAGTTCTAATTTCACCGTCAGAAGCGCGAGTTGAAATCTTTGGGTCGCCAATACGATTCCGCGACAAAATAACCGTGGACAAAATAATCGCACGACAAAATAACTGTGGACAAAATAACCGAACGACAAAATAACCTTAAAAAAGATAAAACTGTAGCAATATATTGTAAATACTTATGTTTTTGTTCTGCGTTATATTTAATCACAAAGTATATTGTCAAAACTAACCTAACCAAAGGGCAAAGGGTAACCTTAATTAACCTCACCACCTAGTTTTTATATCAAAGTCGAAGTATATTGTCAAAACTAACTAAACTAACCTAACCTTAACTAAACTCACCACCTATAATACGTAACCTTAACTATACTCACAACCTTACTAGTCGAATATTCGTTGATTCATTTATCCTTTATGATGCTGGGCGTAACTAAAATTAATAAATTGTTAACTTACATTGCATTTATTCGCATTATCCGGATGTTTACACCAAAATCCTGGACCCCATGTACATTCTTTCGCACCAAGTTTTCTGGAATGCTTTGCCGCTTTGACGAGTGCATCGTTTGCTGAACACAATTGTAATTTTTTACAGACAGTGGCGTGATTAGTTTCACGTTCCAGCAGATCAATTAATGACTTGCCGTAGATACTCATTAAATCTTGGCACAAGTTAACTTCTTTTCGTGGCAATACGGAACAAGCTTTTTTCAACAAGTGATCGATGTTATGATCAACATTTGGATTCTTTAACATCATATGTAGAACACCAGACACTTCTTCGCAAATTATACATTGGGTGACTTCAGCTAAAATTTTAAAATTAAGTTTATTATTACTCTATTAAAATCATATAAGTTAGTTAAAACGTACATTTAATTTCCAAAGCTTCTTCAGTACATAAGAATAAGAGGCTACAGATGTCACCAGGTGTTAGATGATTACTAATTAAGTCAATCAGTTCATCAATATATTTGCTAACAAAGGCGTTGCATTCTTCTGTCTCTGGACAGGCGTTACAAGCTTTGTGGAATGCTTTTTTAATGTCGTCCTGAAAGATATGTTTTAAAAAATTATTATTCATATTTTGGAATTTTAAACATTAGTTTTAAGTTATGGAAACAGGAAGGTACCAAAATAATAATTAGAGTTAGGATTTTGTAGTTCAAATTAATTAATTTATATAAATCAGTTTGTTATAACGGAACGTATTTCGTAGCACTTTGCGTTAGTAGCGACACAATGATTATACTTGTTTGAACTTTTTTTTAAATTTTAAATCCTCTACACTTGTTTTTCTTCGCAAATTGTTTAATTTTTACAAACTGATTTAATTAAGTGAACTACAAAATTCTGGGTCTAGTCATAATATATACTTTTAAAGACAATATAACAACAATACGGTATTAATATCGAAAACTTATAAGGTAAAGGATAGTATTTTACAGTAAATTACAAATTTTAAAAATTATGGGGTAACGGGGGTTAAATTATACTTTTTTATGCCAAAAATGTTTTCTGAAAGTTATACATAAACCGACGAAACATGGCTGGACTGCCATTAAAAATTTCAAACTACCTAATAAATTTTCACAATGACGTTTGTTGTTATAAAAAATTTTCTAAACTCACAGAGTTAACCATTATAATATTAACACGTTGACGGTCATGAAACATTATGACAAAACGCCTAACTGATGCACTGTTTTGATTACTAATACACAAATACGTAAACAAACTGTCTAGGCACAACAGGTCTGATGCACAATATCGAATGAAGAGCACACTTCACCACTGTGGTACCTATTGTGCCTAGATAGAGAACAAACGATATTTGTTTATGTACATATCTCATTGGTGTACACAATATGAAATTGTTGACGCGGTATAGCGTTGTGTTGCAGTTAGCTAGATTTAAATTAACACCGTTCATAACTGTCAACGTGTTAAGATCGCCTAACAAAGCGACTCTACCTAAATCTATTAAAGTTTTTATAGCTACTAATATTTAATTAATTAAAGTATTAAACTAATTAGTAGGAAATTCTATCAAACGGATTGAAAAAAGGCTGAAAACTAGAAAAATACTCACAAAAACTTTGATGTTTTGTTCCTTAAAAATATTTCAAAATAAAAGTTTTAAAATATTAAGAGAAACCGGAATTTTACTTACAGCATTTACTGAACCATTTAACGCCTTTAATACTTCTTCAATAATCATTTTACAAAATACACATGGGGGGCCACTTTTTTCCTTTGTTTTTGAATCAGTAACAAATTGTCCACCAATAGTGATGTCAGGAATTTCGTTGGTTACTGTAAAAAAGAAACAGGAAAAAATACCATTAATACCAAAATGGTGTAGATTAAAAAATCGTTAGATAATGGCTCATGCTGGCTCACCAAAAATTTTCAAACAAATTTAAAAAAAACAAATTTTTTTAAAAAAATATTTTTTGGCTGCAAACTTTTTCTTATCGCACAAGTAAAGTTGGTTATAAACAATATGACATTCTGTTAATAAGGCAGACATTCTGTTACCACAAATTTGAAGCGCCATCTTAATATGTTAGAACCTTACAAAATTTAATATTGGTTAACTTTTAAATAAATATTCATAATTATATTTAAATATTAATTAAACTTTCCCACCACGCTTTATTTTGAATATAAGGGTTATACACATGCGCAAGAGGTGTAAATTCGAGTCAAAATGGACGTTATCGAAATGTCATTTAAGAAATTTTACAGCCTCACGTCTTTTTTGATGAAGTGAAACAATAACTTTTAAAAAATGATTCTTTATTTTAAAAACATAAAAAAATGAAACAAAAAGCAAATAAACAAAGCATGTACACAAAAATAAATATTGTCAATCAAAATTACTTACGAATATCACCGCCATTGTCAATATCATTTGACGTCCATGAATGTGGTTTTGAAGGGCCATCAGCTTTCTTCGGATCACACAAATGCAAGTACACACAGACCTCTTGTGGATTCAAATCGGCAATAAGCATTTCAATTAATTCTTTACTGTAAGTTGACACAAAATCGTCACATTCGTTCACTAAATCGCGGGGCAAATAATCGCACAGTTTATCCAACGCCTTCTTGATATTTTCCTGTAAATTAATTTCCGTTGTTATTAACACTATACAGACCAAGCACTTTCACAGTAAACTTCCCCAGGGGCCGGCAATATTTTTAAAGAACATTTTAAAGAACATTATATAAACAAATATACATAAAATGATTCAACATGTGTAAACATACGTACATATACATTGATATTTTTAATAAAATCACTAAATCAATAACAGGAAGTAAGATAAGAAACTAATAAGAATATATATTTTTAAAAAATATCTACCTCGGTTCTTTCTTTCTTGACCATGTTCTCTAATTGTTCGACGGCAAATAGACATAATGGACAATTTGGCTTATCGTTGAATTCGGTATGCATTAAGACTTCTACATCTTTCATGTCTCGTTTCGGGCAAAGACTTAACATCGGACATACTTGGGATGGATCGATTTCTTGAGCCAATAGTGAAATTAACGCATCCCCGTAAGTTTCAACGAAGCCTTCGCATTCACTACTGATGGAATTTGGTAATTCTTTGCAAACTTGTTCAACGGCTTCTTTAATTTTTTCCTACAAAACAATAGTTATGACATATTTTGAAATAATGGCGTGAAAATTCAAAATGGCAATAAGAAATTACTTCATTTTTGGTGTCAGTGATTTCAACTTGAATGTAGTGCATGATATATTCGCATAAAGTGCATAGTTCTGAATTTTGTACTCCAAGAATACTGCTTGGTAGAATTCGGTCGATTGGTAACTGGGCATTTTGGATTTCCAAATCTGTTAATATTGGTTCTTTCTGTTTGTAGCTGTTTGCTTCGTCTGTTCCGACAATGGGTTCGATCTTTGGTAATGCCTCTGGGGTGAAAATACGTTCTATTGGTAATTGGGCATTTTGAATTTCCAATTGGCTGAGTTTTGGTGCTTCTGTTGTACTGATATGTTTTGCTTTAAGAGATTCAAGTTTTTTCGCAGCATCAGTTGACAATAATGGCCAAATTTGTTCCTATAAATTTTAATAAAAATTATGTCCAATATTATAGGTTTACTATATTCATAAATATCCTTTTTTTAATTTTTTGTCGTGGCCAGACTTTGTAGAAGATAAATAAGAACTCAAAAAAAACTGAGGCCAAAATCCGCCCTTATGAATTTTCATTCTTTACTAAAAAAGTAAATTAACTTTCTGGAAAATCTGCCACGTAAATTTTGAGTTTTCGCTAAATACTTTGAAATAGTATAATGCACTTACGTCAGATTCGAACATGCCAGGACCCGGACAAAGATGAGCCATCACACAAACCTCTTTAGGTTCAAGCTCCTTGGTCAAGAATTGATATATCGTAGGATAATATTCGTCAACAATATTCAAACACTCAGGTTTGAAAGATTTCATTTGTTTGCAAATACCCTCCAACACTTTCTCAAATTCCTCTTCCGTTGTGTTTGCAATCAAAATATCGCGCAAGTGTCCAACAAGTTGGGAACATAAATCGCACGGCAAATCGTCGCTACACAGAAAAAAATAATTCATCAGATAATTTTTACAGGATAGCCTATAAAGAATGTACTTACGTAATTGGGCGAACTCCAATAGCTCCGTGGGGTATAATTTCAACGGCAGTTTCAACGGACGGATGTTGGTGATACATGTCACTGCATAAACCGGACATATGACAAATAGCATCGGAATTCATATCCTGTTTCAAAGTTCCATAAATTTCATCGAAATAGGTTACAACGATATTGGCACAACCGTCCGAGAGGGTACCCATGTGTCCACAAATCTGCCAAAAGTTTTTTAAAAAAATGATAACTCCATGTACGAGAGATAAAAATATTTTTGAATTACCTTCAACAAGGATTCCAAAACATCATTCTCCTTTAACGATGCAAATTTACTTTCAATTTTCCCGCCAATCGCTCTACATCTTTGACAATCGATTTTAATTTTCTTATTTACATCAATGTCCTTTGACAGATCGATTGGAGCTGACGTTTTCTTTTCCTCTGCTTCGGCCAGCATTTCATCAATACGTTTATTGTTACATAAACCGGCCACTGTGCAAACCACTTGTGGATTCATTTGGGATGCCAATGTTTCAACTAGATCCGGAATGAAATCATCAACCAATTTGCAACATTCTTTGGCGACTGGTTTTAGTGGTATTAAATTGCAAGATCCTTCGAACACTTCCTTTAGTTCTTCCTGTTAAAATTAAAAAAAATTAACACTGAGCGAATCTAAAATTAGATTATCACATAAACCAGTAATTTTCAAAGTGTGAGTCGTAGAACCAATTGATTGCAAATTACATACCCATTTTCTACAATTTTCCTACCCATTTCTACATATTTCGGGAGCCTTCGAGTGCAAAGGGGGGTCACGTATCAGAAAGTTTGAGAACCACTGACATAAACAATGTTGTCTTTCCCCGAATTCAATTCTGCTGTCTACTTTAAAACAGTTAAGCCACAGAAATTTTTAATTAAAAACCGTAAACTTTATTTTTTTCCAAATATTGTGGATTTGGTTTCAAACATTTTTCGAAAATATCATATAAAAGTGCATGTGAAGAGGCCATACAGACCTTATAGGTTTATGGCTAGGATATTTTGAACGGGAAAGGGCAAAGATAAAGTAGCAACTGAGGCAGCACTAATATAAAATTCGGTTCGAAACAACATTCTTATAGACTGGCCTTAATAAGTTTCAGCGATACCTACTTGCGTTTCATTGCTTTCCAATTGATTTCGAGCTTCTGTTACCATTTCAACGCAAATCTGGCACACGCTATCATTATCCACCGGAACATTTTGATGTTCCCAAACGGTTTGTATGCAATGTTTGGTCGCATGGCATGAACTTGCGCTCCTTTAAAGATAATTAAAAAATATTTAATTAAGAAAAAAAATTATACATTATCGTAGTACCGATATTATTAGAGTATTATGAATTTTAAAACGGGGGCGAAATTATACTATTGATCGGGCCAACCTATTACACCTGTAGTATGTGCATTAACCCTAGAATCATACGTTGGTCTACGAGAAACGTTAATCATACATCAACGTCGTTTTGACGGATGGACTTTTTACGGAGAGTTTTAGAGTTTATTTGCAAAAAACATTTTTTTTACATAACAATACTACAAAAGCGAACAAAATATTTAAAAAAATTGGATTTGGAAAAATTTCTTAATGTAAATATTTAATAATTTTTTTAATCTTTTTATCAAAGCATATTTTCATTGAAAAATATTTAAAGTTCGATTACTTTGTCTATTTCACGAATTAAAAATAAAAATAATTTTTAATTCGTGAAATAGACAAAGTAATCGAACTTTAAATATTTTTCAATATTTAAAAAGGAGTCTCACAAAGTAAATCTCTCAACAGTGAAATATTTTCATTATAAAAATTAAAAAACAGATAAATACATCAATTGTATCATAAAACATGTGTTTCAAATAATAAATTTATGAACTATTATGAGTCAGTGGACATGTGTGACTTTACAGAATGTGAAATTTCTCAATCATAAATATTCCTATAGATATGTAGTTATTTCCCCGTTAGGCACATTTGTAAATTTTCTAAAATTTGTTAGTAATTTTTCGAATAAGATCTCAAAAAATAATAAAAATTAAAATATTTTCCACAAAATAAATTGTTAATCTTTTATTAAGTCATTCGAAATGCATTCTTTAGTTTTCGATTCAATATATTAAAACTTCAGTATTATGTCGTCTCTATAAGTCAAACAGCTGTAATCATCTTTCACATTATCATAATCATTGAATAAATTAATTATAACATGCATATCTTTAATAAATTTTAGAAAAATTAGGAAAACTTTTATATGTGAAGTACAAAATCTTTAAAAAAAAAACATCGCGTAATCATACATCGACGTCCTTTTGACAGACACTATTTCAATAAAAACAAAACGACAATGACTATAAACAAAATAAATACGTCTTATGTGTTATAACAACAAATAAATTAGATAACAGAAATCTCACAGCAAGCAGGTACCGACAAGTTGTAGTATTGGAGCAGGTAGAGAAGTTCGTTCGTCGTTTTGACATGTACGTATGATTCTAGGGTTAAATGTTGCTAATTGAATTTTTCATATAAACCGCCACTGGGATAAACAATATCTCCTATCAATAGGAAACAATATAAATAATTTTATTAGTTAATAAATATTTAGAGAGTAAATTTATGTAATTCAAGAATTACATTGTATTACGAAAACATGACTAATATAATAATACACTTAATAAAGCGTGAAAATAATTTCTTCAATATTCTAGAAAAGAAAAATTTTTCAGTGAATAAAAATTTATTTCATATAAATGTACCGGTCGTTTAAATATGATTTAAATATTACAAATACGTACCAAAAAAAAACATATCGAGAATGTATTGTATTAGAAAAAGAAAGAAAAACATTGGGTCTATTGAATAAAAAGAAATATTTACTTTTTACTTCCTACTTTTTTTTTAAGTTTTTACTTAAATAAAAACATAAGTGATTACTTAAAAAGAGAGTTTACCCTTCTTTAGAGTAAACTCTTTTTATTCAATAGACCCAAATCCAATAGATTGTTTGTTTATGTAATTCATTATTTTGTATACTGCAGTCAAATCTAAATAACCTGTATACATATACAATAAACAGTAACTGCAATGTTACTAGTTCAGGATCGGTTTTTAATGCAACTTATTACCAAATAAAGTACAATTAATGCAATTCAAGATATTTTTCTATTGTATAAACATTTGTATCTGTGAATCATGTGTATTAATATGTGTGATCTTGTGAGATAAATCAAGGCTATCTCACCAAGTACAGGAAATCCGATTTATACCAATCAACATAATGAAAAAGAAAAATTGTTGAGTTTGTAATTAATTTTATACAATAGACAAAAAAATTACAAGTAAATATTTTTATTAAAAAAAAAAAAAAAAAAAAAAAACGCATGTCGTGCAAAACAAAAATATTTTATGTCGCGATTTGCATATAAGTGACGCATAATAAATTAAAATTGTCGGGTATAAAATGTAAAAGAAAAAATTTTATTTTATTCCATGGGTTAATACAAGAGTTGGTAGCAGTGTATTTCTTATTTAATATTATACAATTCGTATGCTTGCACCGTAAATTTCTCCAGGGGCCGGCAATATTTTTAAAGAATTAAATTTAAAAAAACTATATAAACTAGATTTTACGAAATAATTCAACATGTGCAAACACAGACATTTTTAATAAAAAAAATAAATAAACACAATGTCAATAACAATAAAACGATAAAAAAAAATATATAAAAAAACAATATTTATTAACAAAATACACCAATGATTCTTTTTATAATACACGTGCGAGAAAAAAAGAAACATATCTCGTAATCTTTTTAAGGAAGAAAGAAATATATTTTTTATTCTTTTTAAGAATGTACTACGAATATATAATTTGTATACAGGATGTTTCATATATTAAATATGAAATGCATTTTTAATACGAAATGCATTTATTTTTTATAAAAGTATAAATTTTTAACTGATTATTAAATATTTTGCACTAACATGTTTTGCAAACAATTATCTTACACATTTGTATTCTATACACATCGAAATTGCAAGTCACAATTATCAACCTGTATACTCTGAATTTGTATTTAAAAAGAGATAGAATTTGTATTTAAAAAGAGATAGATCAGGGTGTATTATAAAAAGAATATTTGCTGTATAAATAAACAATTAAAAATTATACCTATTACATGTATTATGTTATCCGTCTTTACAATCAGAAAAACTATTACACTGAGAGTGTGTTACACATGTTACCAGCTAAAACCCGTCCGCGGTAACATCAAATTCATGTGTGATCACTGACCACGATCGGCCTCTACGGTTATTCTGACTATTACACACATATTGTGTCATCGGACTGTAAAGTATTAAGGGTTAATATTACCTTGGGCTCATAGTCTTTTTGTACGAAAAAAAAAAGAAAATGGTGGGACTAGCTTGGTGGGATCAAATGGTCTTAAAACGACATTTCGTATTACACGATTAAATATTATTCCAATTAATGGTGGAAATGATTCTAGGATGCAATAATTATTTTTAAGATTAAAGAATGGTTCTTAAACATTTTTCTAATGCTAAAGAAAACTGTGTCAACATTTACCTGAATTACATAGTCGACCAAGTGGTTGAAAAACGACATTTCATATTACACGACAAAATGTCATTCAAATTAATAGCGGAAATGATTCCAGGATGCAATAATTCTATTTAAAATTAAAAAATGGCTTTTAAACATTTTTCTACTGCTTAAGAAAGTGTCGATATTTGCCTGAATTACATGACTGACCAGATGGTCGAAAAAGACATTTCTTATTGGAGGCCTTAATGATATTTCAATTTAAGACGAAAATGATTCCAAGCTACAGGAATTCGATTTAAAATTAAAGAATTGCTTTTAAACATTTCTGAAATGCTTAAGAACGTGTCGATATTTATTTAGTTTACATGGTCGGCCAGCCAAGTGTTTGGAAAATAAAAAATAGTTTTCCTTAGAAATTAACCTCATTTGATTAATTAAATTTTTTACCACTAGATACTGCAGATGCAACAGCCACTTACTAATATCGATAACAATACGATAAACATAATGGCCCTAAAGATTCCATTCATCCAGTTTCAAGTGTATTCGATAAGGAAAATTAAAAAATAAAATAAAATACGCTGCCAGTGAGGTGTGGCACACAGCTTCCTCGTACCCGTAAAAGACTTTAAAACAGTATTCTACCAAATATATAAACCGTGAAATTATATTTTCGCCTTAAAGTTCATAAAAAATTGTTGTAACTCAAAATGCTTAAAGGCAATATTAAAAAATAATAGCAAAAATATTTTAGAAACTAACCCCCAAAATACTTTAAAAATTTGAGCGAAGTGGAACTAGCAATAAATAAGATATTGACATTTAATGGGATTTCATGGTAGTGTCGTGGATACTATTAGTCTGAATGCAATGAAATTTGTAGGGGACCATCTAGGAACCAGACCGCATAATTTCTGACAATTTCATAAAAAAAGAATTGAATAGTTCAGAATTTATGCCATTTGGTGCAATTTAGTGTATTAATGGAATGACATGGTAGCAGCGCAGCTACCGTTACTTCGATTTCGACTAAATTCATAGGGGACCATCTACGAATCAAACTGCATAATTTCTGAAAATCTCATTAAAAACAATCGTCTAGTTCAGAAGTTATGCCACTTGGTGCAAACTGGCGACACACAGACGGACAGACACCAAACCAAAATTGTTCAGGAAGCTCTAAAACGTAAAATGTGCGTAAAAAATTTTATTTTGGAGGGAAAAATTTTTTTATTCAGTGATCACAATGCTTCCGCTACTTTAGTAATCTCGGAAGCAATAAATACTTGCAATGTTTATTCACAATTTGAAAGAATTAGGTTATATTATTATGTTATTAATAAAGTGAAACATTTAGGTATTTTGAAACATTATTGGGGAAAAAACGACTTTAAAATAAAAATTAAAACACATAAAAATAATTCTTTTGAAATTTTTGAATAAAAACTATTTTTATTGCTGAATTTTTTGAAATTTTATATGTAAGCAGTATGTAAGCTCATTATAATTTTATACATATTCTTTTTATCAAGAATTAAAGAATAAAATTATACATTCAATTAGACTTTTAATTGAAATACTAGAATCATGTGATTTAGATGCTTTATAGAGCATCCGGTACACATCATTATTTTCAAGAATTACATATTACTGAAATACCCTTTGTAAACAATTCAATTTACAATCATATTTATTATCAATAATTAATAACATTAAAATTTTGATAAGTGTTACAATGTGTTAGTGAATCATCTTTATTTACTGCGGTATACATATAAACAAAGAAGAGTTTTTAAAAAATTATCAACATTCCGAAACAATTTCAAAAGACAACTTTTTTTTTTTTTTAAATAAAATTGAGAATAGCTCATTATTTTTATAAAATGACTCAATTGATAAACACTATAGGTATATACAATGTACATACAAACATTGACCCAAAGTTGAAGATCAAATGTGGGGTGAACTGATAATGTAATAATTTAATAAAATAAAAATAATTATATTTGCATACTCACGTCAAATTCTGACACCAATAGCTGGGGCCGCGGGTGCAGAGTTTAGTACCAAGTAATGGTGAAAGAGATGCATAGCCAACTGTAACAATAAAATAAATTTTAAAAAAATTTTACAATTTAATTGGAATAAGCGAGAATTGAAGGGACCAAAATTTATCGTGGAGATTTTTCATTTACTGGCTCAATTTCTCACTTATAAAAATACAAATATATCAAAAGAGAAACCAAATCCGGCCAGGGAATCAAAAACAGAGACACTAGATTTTCTTACATTAGAAGTTCAAATTTGATTTCTTGGCACTCTAATTTATACGTAGAAGTGTAGGGCAAAACGATCTCCTTTATAGAAGTCTAAACAAGAATTTAATTATTCGTTACTTTTTCGGTATTATCGAACTATCTCATAAATATATAAGATTTCGACTTCTACTGTTCTCCTGGAAAAAGTGTACCAGTTTTTTTTTTTAAGAATTTACATAAGATTCTTATTTCTAATCTTTATGTAGAATTTTATCAGAATCTGACAAGCTTTAATGGGTCAAAAATTTACATTTTATGTAAATAACAAACAGCAGATCAAACTACAAAAAATATCGTTAAGAATTTTAATTGTAGATAATTTAACTTTGTGAAAATTCATAATTATGGTGAAACTTGCTAGCTTTAGGTTGATTTAACCATCTTCAGATATATTTTGAACCGAACGAAAAGTCGATTTTAATTACGAATATATACAAATCAAGACAACTGGTTTCCGTTTCTTAATTGTCTTGATTTACATATATATGTATTGTCACTTAAAATCGAATTTTGATCCATATTTGAAGATGGTTAAGTCAACCGAAAGCTAGATCATAGAAGTATATTTCAGTTTTAAATGAAAACTAACAAATCAAATATTTCATTGTAATTAAAATTAAGAATTTTCTTATTAATAATTAACATTTGAACGATTTACTTTATGGAAATCCACAACAAATAATATGAGAATGTTATTAGAAATAATACATAAGAATAATTCATTTTTTCTATAATTGGGCAATTTTTTTTTTAAAATAAATATGTTTACTTAAATTAATTCCGTAATCTTCCATTTTTGCCTTCGTTTTTGATTCGAATTGTTCCCTTTAGTTTTTATACAGTCAGGATTTCCAAAATTAAAAAACTTAAAAACTTCGGAATCTCGGAGTTAAAATTTGAATATCTGTTACATAATAGATGCTATAACGTATAATTGAAAAAGGCGCCTACCTGTTATCAAGGGTAGATCTACAAAAATATTTTGCTTAAAAGGAATCCACGAAATTTAACTTTAAAACTCGGTACTATATAGGGTTGACCGGAGTAATTGTGAATTGGTGCAATTGTGAACGGCACCTATAATTTCTAAAATAACATTAATATTGTTAAAAATCAAATCTTAGTATGTTTTTCTGTCCTTTCTTAATATGCTATTAAAATTTGATAATAATTCTCCAAGTATTAGTCTCTTCTTACTTCGACCAATCCTCAAAAAAAAATTTTTTTTAAATACATTTTCTTTTTTTAAAAGGTAAGAAATGGTTAAAAGTACTTCTAAAGAAGTGGTCTAAACCCTGAGAGGGTTCCTTATTAACTGCTAAAGAAATTGGACAATTTATTACCAATTCACAATTACCCCATGATTTTAAAATTGTGGGGTAATTGTGAACGTCATTCACAAATGCCTCCATTCGATCAAAAATTTCAGTAGTGTTGATTTCAGAGTTGAAAATGTTGATGAAGATGCTGGTGACATTATTGTACAAACAATACAAAATCCGTACAATCTGTACAATCCGTTGTACAAACAATACAAAAAAAAAAAACTGTGTAAACAGCGATGTTTTTTGTATCAATCTACGAAATCATCTGTGCTCCCTTATCCAATAACAACTTACAAAAACAGAAAAATTACTTGTTTCCAATGTCTCTGTGAGTGTCCAAGGGCAGTGGGATTAATACAAAACCATTTTTTATTTTTTTTATTTACAGTATTAGGCCTAATAGATTGTTGTTTTTTATCCATGTTAACTAAATGTATTTCCTTGAAAAAGTCTCATTTTCCTTGTTTTTATGTGAAAATCTTGTAATTTTTGGATTTTTTATTTGACAAAATGACAAAATATCATCAAAATATCATTTTTAGTTTGTAATAAATTTGTTCCTACAATTTTTATTATTTTTATTTAACTTTGATTTTTGGTACAAATTTGAGGTATGGATAACTTGCATTAAATAAAGAGAAATTGTGACCGCTAAAGTATGATGAAAAATTTGAAAGTGGGATAAATGTGCAGAATTTAAGTTGGGCTTTACTCTGATGCACCTCACTTCTCTTGTAATCCATTCTAAATAATTTTTCTGATGGCATTCACTTTTACCTCAAAATTCATAAGATTTGCAAAACCGCACCGGGGAAATGTGAATGACTTATAAAATTTTTGTTTTTCATACGAATTTGCTCAAAATTTGTGTGGTGCATCCTGAATAATGTAGAATTAAAAATAAATCAACTATAATGTGATATATAAAATAAAAAATACTTAAAACAACGCTTTTATCTCAGTTCATGAAAATTCATTCACAATTACCCCGGTCAACCCTATATGAAAATTCTCGCACATGGTACAAGATAGTAAATACACACGTTTTTAAAAACAAAATCATTTACGTATGTATGCAGCTGATAATGAAAATGTTATAAAATTACTATTAGCAGTAAAAAAAGAAAATAATTTTCCTCAAACAATAAAAACTTGTTATTGAAATTTAAAAATGCATATGAATGTACCTAGTAAGGTCATCATACACTATTCATCAATACTTTGATATTTTCTTTTCTTTGCTAGAACTAAATCTCTACTGTATCTTACATATCTAAAAAAAAATTCCAGCATCATACTTTCTTACAAATCAACGGTAATTTCTTATGAAATATCTATACAGTACCGACAAATGATAAGGAACAAAAATAAACAAATTGACAAAATAAGTAAAACGAAAGAAATTTCTTGATAACAAAACCTATATTGATAATATTTGTATTTTCCTCCAATTTTTACCTACACAAAGAATTAATGGAATATTTAAATAGATTTTTGAAGTCACAAAAATTTTCCTCTAAAGAGAAAGGATAAATAAAGGGAACTTGATGATTCATTATTTAAAACGAAATGCCAATTGATTCAATGATTCATAAATCATAAGATCCAACTTTCTAGATTTAGATTTTTTTAAAATGACTTATTTAGTAAAATCAAAAATTAATTTGTATATACAAAGCAAAGAAATAGCTAATTAATTTCCTTAATGCGTAATTAAATTGGATTAAGAAAAAGTAACCAAACTTATAATTACACTAAACTTACCACAAAATATGATGGCTAATGCACAAGCGGCGATAATATTTAACTTCATTTATTTATTTTTTAATCCAGTATTTGTACTAAATTTTCAAAACGTTTATAAGAAAAAAAAAACTTTAATATATTGCTACAATAATAACACTAGAATTTTCGTATTGTGAATTCGCTTGTCACGCTAAGTCATCTGACATAAAATACGTACAAATATGCCATTGACAACTTTGTTTCAAACAACCAATATACAGAAATGAAATACCCCACCATAAAAAAGAATTGACTACAGTGTAAATAATATATGCTCAATATGCGATAGAATCATCAACTGGAGGATTTTCGTCGAACAAATTTTACAGTTTTTTTATTTATTTTTTTATCTCTTTTATCCAAATCTGATTACTGATTAAATTCATTAAATTATACTTTCAAAAATTTGGGGAAATCCCAATTCTTAATTTCATTCATTGAATTCAAATGAGTTTGATTATTTATTGCCTCGAAAGATGTCAGCACATTCTAAAGTCCAAAATTGATTTTGACGTTTACAATTCGTATTTTATCTGCCAATTTTGAAATGGATAAAATAACGATAGTGACAATAATAAGGAAATTGATAACGTAAAATGTTAAAAAATAGGATATGTTTTGTGTTTTTATTGTTTTATGTATACAAAAATGTAACAAGTAATGATCAGAGTTTTTGTGAAAAAGATTTAGATGGAAAATGTGAAGAAAGACCATTTAATTTATACAGTACTCGGTAAATCTGAATAAAGTTAATTTTTTGAATTTATTTTTTTTTTAATGAAATTTTGAATTTTTAAGCTATTTTTTGTACGATATTAATCCACCTGAAGGTTTTAATCTTCGAAGAGATGTGTATTTAAGACTGGCTGTACTTTTTCATAAATTAAAGAAATCGTCAAACAAAAGTTTGTCGAATTTTAAACTCGTTTTGCCCCCATGGCCTCATCTTTATCACTGGCGTTCGACTGACATTGAAAATCAAGAGCAGATACCATGGGGTCTTTTTTTCGATATTGATAGTTTGCAAAAATTCGCTCCAGTAATTGAAATGTATCAGTTTTTTGAAGGTAAAATATTAAAATGTCAGTATAAGTATTTTACCTAAGCATCAAACTGATTAATTTTTTAGAAGTACGAATTCCTAATAGAAATGACGTAGTAATTGATGAAAGTTACACTTTAAAAAATTTTGACGAAATGTTTGAAAGTGGTCATTTTGAGGACAAGGTAGAAATTCGAGATTGTAAAGATGACAAAATTACATTTTACGGATATGCAAATATGACTACAAAATCTCATAAATGTTTAGCTTTTCATGGTCCTGCGAAAATATTAAAGTCGGTTCTTAAAAATTCCGATGCCAGGTAATTTTAATTTTCAAAAAAAAAAGAACCATCTGTATTATTTATAAGTTATTTGACTCCAGAATTTTTATGTTTGATCACGCCGAAATAGTACTGCATGATTCTTATGGGACTAAAATTTACTGGGAAGGTCGTCGCAGTATGAGGTTCAATAAGGAACTTGTAAAAATTGCAAACGAATATCGTAGGAAATTTTTAGACTCAACAGATGAAGAAGATCGCACGATTCGCCCGGACGATTGGACGCACGAAAAATCTCAAAGAAATGCTAAAGGTGGTAGGTACGTTTGTGCACATTTACGGAGAAGAGATTTTCTATTTTCGAGACAGAACGAAATACCGAATATTAAGGGAACTGCAGTACAAATCGAAAAAATACTTAAAAGACTGAATCTAAAAAATGTTTTTATCGCAACCGATGCTTCCTTAAATGGTAAAATTTAAATACAGTTTTTTTTAAAATTTAAATTATCTAAAAACTTTTTTTTTGTAGAAATTAACCAACTTATAGATATTTTAAATTCATTCGATAAAGACTATCAAGTTTTTAAATTTATACCAAATACTAGCATAAAAAATAAATTTAAAGATGGCGGAATTGCAATAATTGATCAGATTATTTGTTCACATGCCGCATTTTTTATCGGCACCCATGAGAGTACATTTTCATTCCGAATTCAAGAAGAACGTGAAATTCTTGGATTTCCACCCGAAACAACGTTTAATAGACTTTGTCCGACCATTACTGAACCGTGTGAAAGGCCATCGATGTGGCAGATTGTTTATTAATTTCTTTTATGTGATAACAAATAAATATTAGGTCTGTTCCCGTATTTTTTATCCTGTTGATTTAAGTTCTTACTTTATATAATGGAGGTAAAATATGAAAGTAAAGAAACGATTTCATTCAGCTTACTGAATTAAAACAGGTTATTCTCTGATATTTTAAATTTTACACACCAAATACTAGCTTAAAGACGTTCGAGCGCGTCCACAAAACATTACAGAATAATGTTATGTAGCTACCACAAAACACTATACCTGTATGTTATGCATACAGAGCTTGTTCTTGTTCATGTGTCATATCGTTTCGTGTATATTGGTGATTGCTATACGTACCACCTATATACTGATCTATGATATCAATGCATACACAGTTGTTGATTGAAATTTAGTAGTCTGATTTGACCTTGTATGTATATTATGTACGTTTACACATCAAAATCTACCCGAATATTAATTTCAATAATTAATATTTCATTTTAACGTTCGTCAACACGATTTTTTTTGTGCAATTATATAAATTGCATATTTCAAAGAATATTTTTAAACATTTTTTATTATGATATCTACTCTTATAATATACTTATTATAATTTTTAAAATGAAAAAATGCTGTTTAGAATATTTTTTCCTAATAGCTCTGTGTTAAAAATTTGATTTTTAATCGTCAATTACTTTAAGAAATGATCTATGAAGACCTTATAATCTTTGAGGGAAGATAACTGTGTAATTGAACTTGTCAATTCTCTAAAATTAAAATTTTTATCTACTATTAGGTTTGACGCACGAACGTCCTTAAAAAATATTCAAAATCACTATTTTTTTTAAATTTATGTACAATAATTTTCGTTACCTAACATGATTAATAAATTTAAAAATTTAAAGAGTTGGAAGGAAAAAGCAGAAACTCTGAGATCACTGCTAATTTCTATATTTACCTACCGGAGAGGCAGTGAACAACTAACTGAAATTTTGATGTACAGGAACGACTTCTTACATTTTTCTTCAAATGCATTTACATTCCTACTGAAACGGGAACAGACCTATTATGAATCTCAATAAAAATTGACTTAATTGTGTAATTGTAATAATTAATATCTATGTGATGAATAATAATAAAAAATTTTTAAAATATACTTTATTTTTATCTTATAATTATGTTGTTTTATTTACCGTCGGTAACATAGCTAGTGATAATGTAACAATTCCCCAATTATATTTATTGTTAATAGATGGCAAAACTAACAGCATTTAATTTTGAATTTGAATTAGTAACGGTCTTTAATGTTTTCAATTTTATTAATTAATATTAATGTATTAAAACGTTTTAACGTTATTTCAAAGGAAATATTCTTTTTTTTTTCAATAATCACTCTAACTAAAGAAAAATTTATTGGTACATTGTATCATTTACTTCATTAATGATTGCTACGATTATTACGATGTAATGCAAGTTGATGCTGCTTATAGATTAATTAATAATACGAGTACATTGTGCCCATGTCCGCTGCATTGCTATAATATACAAAAAAATTTAATACGGATGACATATCCGGTTTCCGGGTTATTTTGTTTGTTTATATTATAATGGCAACAAATGTATGTTTATTTATCTCTTATCATTTTTATTTTGCTAACTGTACTTTTCGAGTCATTTAGTCATTAGTTCGTTACCTACATAATTATCAAATATATAATTTGTATAATGCAGAAATCTAGAACTAAAACTAATTTATCAAAAAAAGACAAACAAATACACATAGTAGGTATATACATAGGTAAACTGAAAATTACGAAGTAAAGAATTAAAAGTTTTTACAATGTCATTTTCATTTTATTATTTATATTATTCTAATATTTGTATGTACAATTTAAATAGTCAGCTGTTTTCTACTTACTTTTGTTTTGATTAAACTCAAATTTTTTAACAAATGAAGGCTGAACTTCAAAAACAAGCTGTGCCAAAAAAAAAATTGAGTCATTGCCAACAATCTAAACAGTAGGCTAAAATTTTATTTTTTTGGTACTTAGCCTGTTTTTGAAATCCAGTCTTCAAATGTTGAAAAAAAATCTTTAATGTTCTAAAAGTCAGTAGGGGTATTATAAGTATTACAAAGCATCCATGGTTTTTAAAATAATTTTTTAAATTTTCAAATAAATATACTAGGCAATATTTGTACATATTTAATGGATATACCATTCAATTTCATATTCGTGCATTCTCCAGCGATTTCATCATAATACTACTGGACCTTAAACATTTCACTTTAACAGAATATAAGAAATACTTGTGGAAAAGTTATATAATTTTTAATACTGCTTTATCTACGACTACCATCAGGGCCGAATTAACTAACTTTCGGATCCTAGATATTTTTTTCTTACCGGACCCCAGGCGTACCGTTTTTTCAATTTTTTCTCATATATATATATATATATATATATATATATATATATATATATATATATATATATATATATATATATATATATACTTTTTGAGACTTTGTAACAAGATACAAGAATCTAGAAGTTTGGACTAATTTTTCAATTAATCTTACAATTTTTATGGCGTTAAAATAATTGGCGCAAAATTTTTCAAAAATTTCATAGTTTTAATACGGCTAACGAAAATAACAATCGAATTTTTTTATAAAAATTTTTATTGAAAGAGAAATTAGACAGTCAAAATATTATAGAAACTTAATAATTAAAAAATTAGTAAAACTGCCGTACAACAACAAAGTTTGCAATAAAAAATAAAAAATAAGTTATCGCTGAATTTTTCTCGCAGTTGAGGAACATTACTGCTTAAGGGGTGTTTTTTTTTAGTAGGGGCCCCCACTAAGGTTAAAAATTCAGCTATAATTAGTTTTTGATTTTATAGTTCATTTTTAGTCACGGTCATCGGGTTTATATATTTAATTTTCATTTCATTCTGCTTAGTGACAAATTATTTGGTATACATAATACATGCTAGTTATCATCCTTTTGGAGCCTTGCGGAAAAATTTGCGGAACGCCGGCAAAAGTTAGCAAGTTAGTCTGTTTCCCTGTCCATTTATTTGGTTTGTATTTATTTCTTTTAATTTTTATTTATTTATTTTTTTTATTAAACTTTAATTGTTGTTTTTAAAGTGATTGTTGCAATCAATTTAACAATGAACTCACATGTGTATTGAATGTACAATGTATTTCAAAAATATCACGTGTTATGATACGTTAACACTGGAAAAAAATTAATGTTTCGGTTGTAATAATATAAACAAAAATATTTATAATCAGAGGGCAACGACAGCGATTTATTTACAATTAAGAAATTTAGTACAATTGCTTTAATTCCAAAAATATAATTTCAAAAATAATTATTACGGAACACGTATTAAAGTCAAAAAAAAAATTGATTATTTTGTATTTTATTTTAATGTGAATTCTTTAATAACAATAATAACATCTTTAGATTACAATGGATGACATTTAAGTAAAGGCTTATAGGATTCTAATGATACCGCACACTTTTTAATTGATTATTCACATCCAAACAGAGGCATATTAGTTACTAGGCCTACCTAGACTATGGCCTAGTTGCGGTAAATTTATAGAAGAGGGCGGCAAAAGTTGTAATTTGACGTTCTTTTTCTTTTGCTTCTCATTTATTTTTTGTAGGAAAAAATTCTAAAAAAAGTAGAAGTTACATTTTTTTCTTTTTAAGGAAAGACAGGGGCGGCATTTTTGACGGTGTTCAGGGCGGCACTTAGGGTAAATCCGGCCTTGCAGCCAAACATTCATACATATATACATGAACCCTAAAAATTTAGCCCTCCTTTTTTGAGCAGTCATCTAAAAATAAAAAGTCAGGGATTTTTATTTTTTATTTCGAATTCCATACTGTCGCTGCGATTTACTTATTAGAAACAAAAATCGGTAATCTTTCTGAATACATATATGAATATCTTCTCTACATGTAGACAGTGCTATAGCTACGTGATATTAATTCTTATTAAATAACTTATGCTCACTCACAAGGTAACCTTGTGCATTTGGAAAAAGAAAAACCAAAAATAAAAAACGTGCCTCGCTTTGAAGATGATCTCAACATTCTCACACAGAACACATCAGTATGTATAACTATTTAGAGATGCGTAATAGTTATCAATCTGACAAATCTTATTAACATAAAACAGTGGTTCCCAAACTCTTTTGGCCCACGGACCCCTTTTCATAGCTAAAACTTGCTCACGGACCCTGGGTGAAAAACTGCATAAATGCATAATTTAGAAAAAACACTAATTTTGATGTTTTGAATGGTAAATGGTGGCGTAAAAATAAAATATAAATAAAATATTTTGTTAAAGAAGTAGATATTTATTGAAATTATAACTTTTTTTTAAATACAAAAAAAAAAAAATGGCTTGGATAAACCTGATAGGATGTTATGAGTGTATTTATGTCCGGCTCAATGTTTGTGAGCAGCAACCGCAAATACCCGCGAGTATTAATTTCTGGTCGGTTTCCTTTTTTGTGATGAGGCTTATAACTGCACTGAACCCACCTTTTACCAAATAGGAAGACGGAAAAGCAATCAACCAACAGCTTCTGTACAATAACCCATAATGCTCATTCAATAGACTAGGACTTCTTAACTTATGATATTATATTTCTTTCGAATTATCGTGCTCACTTAGTATTTACAAAATACTAAGATACTAAAAGAATGTATCTAAATACAAGATACAAAATGAATTTTTTAAAAAAAGTATTTCATATACAAGATGATGATGAAAATACGTATTTTGTATCTTGTATCTGTACTCTGTATTTCAGATACTTGTATCTTAAATAAGTCTCATCTCTGATCATTAATAATATGTATATTCTTTAGTGAATGTTAAGGGATTACTGTATTGTACTTAGTGAATATTAAGGGATAACTGCAATTAACTTACACAAGAGTATAACTTTTCTTAAATAAATTTAAATTAATTAATTAATTTTGCCCAAGATTAAAAAAATTTGTTGTATGCACTTCACATCACGCATAACACAACTAAATTGTTGATTAGATTTGCGACTCTTTTATAGTTCTAATTAGTTAGTGCAGGTTTCGGCTCTATTGCGTTCCTGTATAAACCTGTATAGATAGGCCTGACTCACCGCGATGCCTGTTATATGTTTTATGTGCTTATCTATATTTATACTTAGGACGTAAAAATCGCTAATAATTTGTTCATTGTTATTTAACTTCCATATATTAATAAAAATTTGTCACAATCTTTTTATTTTATATTAAACCTTGCACGGACCCCCTGACGTTGATCAGGGACCCCCAAATAAATTTTAAATTTCCACGGATCCCCTGAATGATTCCGGGGACCCCTGGGGGTCCGTATGGATCACTTTGGGAACCACTGACATAAAACATTCTAAACACTTAAAAAAAATTTAACATTTACAAATTTTTCAAACAAATCAAATATTTATATATTTATAAATGTGAAATTAATGTAAAAATAATCATCTATGAGTACTAATTGAATTTAGGTGACAACCAGATTAAGTAAAACGGAGGTTTTAGTTTGGCCATGAATTTTCAACATTTTATTACCATAGACCTTATAACGTATATTTATATTTACGCGGTGCCCATGATATCGCCATAAAATGAAATATATAAAGAATCGTTTAAAGAAAACGAATACGTATCAACGAAAAAAGTGTTCCCGCCCCCGTCAATTGTACGAAATGACGGTGAATGAAACGACTGAAGCTTTGTATATTAGTGGAAAAAGAATAGATCTATGTATGTCTTCACACATCTTCACACATGTTGTAAGAAACACTAGCGTTAATGGAACAATAGGGTACGTTGCTTGTACGGTCGTTGAAGTCTTTTTTACGGTTTTGTATAAAATATTCTTTAAAATTGAAGAATTTCGTTGAATTTCGATTTTCTAAACATTTAATATTAATAATAATATTGGCATTTTATCAAAAGTTACAAATCTGATTAAAGAATGTCAGTAAAAATAATATTTACATAATACTTATTATTAAAATAACAATGAAGTATGATTAGTATTAATGTAAGAATTTTATTTAGATTTAATTTAAAGCAGGAATGTGGTAAGATGTATAAATATTATAAATACAACATTAATAATTCTATTTAATTTCCTTCTTAACTTTTATGGCAATGAGTTATTAAATTATTTAATAATTTCCGTAGATTCAAATAGGTTGGTACATAGCAAATTTTGTTTTAAATTTTTGAGAAAACAATACATCCTTACATGTAGATTAAAAACATGCAATTATTGAAATTTAGAACGACTACTGGGGTCGAGCAAGCGGGGCCCATGTCCAGAGATTCCTATAAATCAATTCTTGTAATTTTTTTAAAATTTTAATTAAGTAGGTATAGTATCATAAATACTTCAAACTAAAATTTTATTTGCAAAAAAAGATTTTTTTGTACATTTAAAAAAAAGAAGCTGAACTACTCATGATTAACACTTTCAGTCCCATGGTTTCAGCATCGGAAACCAAACAAAATATCCCCAGAGGCCGACCGCGATCAATGATTAATTGATTAGTTGGTTACGCATTATGTGTGCGATGTTTATCAATTATCATCATTCATCACACGGATGTGTTCCTACTCACACAAATATATACAAACACACACTACTCTTTTTCTTTCTATGTATAAAAAATTTTAAGATAAACAAAAAATATAAAAAATATAATTTATATTTTTAAATAAAATTGATTTGAATGTCAGTGTATATGTAGTATGTACGTATCACGTACGTACGTTTACAGTTTTACACATACATGTTGAACTGTGTTGAATCTATCCAGTGTTTGAATCATTTTATTTTATATATTTGTTTATATAATTTTTTTTTTTTTTAAATATTGCCGGCTTCCGGGGAAGTTTACTTTGAAAGTGCTCGGGCCTCATAGTGTTTAGATGGACAGAGTATTAAGATTGACACGCAAATTCAAAAAATTCAAACAAAAAAGAACATGTTAAAAGTAAATAAGAAAAAAATGTTAAATGGTTATAATTTTATTGAAAACTCTAGTGCTCTCACATATGATACTTTATTAGTATTTTTGTATAATAATATATTATACCCAGGGCCGGCGCAAGGTTATTTGGCGCCCCCGAACTTGATAAACACTTATTTAGACATAATAATAGTTAAAAGTCATATAATAAATCCTCAACTTTTAACGTGTAAAAGCTAGTATATTAGCACGATTAGCACAATTAAATCAGTACTTAACGTTTATTTATTTACAATCAATTATTTACTAATAAATCATAAAAAAAAGATAAGAAAATAAAAGAATAGAGAAAACAAAGTATAACAAAACAGAAAACAAAAAACTGAAGATTATATTTTACTTTTCCTAGTATTAAGCTTAGAAAATATATGAACTAGTTCTATAAAGACGGTGGTTTGCGCTGATTCTTGTTCAATTGATACTGTCACCAAGCCTGCCAGTCTTTTCTACATCATGGACTGCGTCATTCTTCTAGGCTGGAATCATTTCCGTTATTAATTATAATAACATTAGATTGTGTAATATGAAATGTCGTTTTTCGACCACGAGGCCGATCGTGCATTGCAGATAAACCTCGACACTTTTTTAATCATTAGAGAAATGTCTTTTAAAGCAATTTTATTATTTAATTGTAAATAGAATTCTTCCCGTCCGGAGTCATTTTCGCCATTATCTGGAATAATATTAGGTCGTGTAATATGAAATATCGTTTCCCGACCACTTGGCCGACCATGTAATTCAGATAAATATCGACACTTTTAAAAGCATTAGACAAATGTTTAAAAACAATTCTTTAACTCTGAATAGATTTCTTGCAATCTGGAATCATGTCCGTCATTAATTTAAATAACATTAAATCGTGTAATATGAAATATCGTTTTCCGACCACTTGACCAACCATGTAATGAGAATAAACATCGATACTTTTTTAAGCATTAAAAAAATATTTTAACACTATGAGGCCCGAGCACTTTCATAGCAAACTTCCCCGGAAGCCGGCAATATTTAAAAAAAAAGCTTTATATAAACAAATATGTACACAAAAATAAAATGATTCAAACACTGAATAGACTCAACACAGTTCAACATGTATGTATAAAACTGTAAACATACGTACGTGATACGCACATACTACATATACACTGACAATCAAATCAATTTTATTTAAAAATATAAATTATATTTTTTATGTATTTTTTGTTTATTTTAAAATTTTTTATACATAGAAACCAAAAGAGTAGTGTGTGTTGGTACGTATTTGTGTGAATAGGAATACATCCGTGTGATGAATGATGATAAACATTGCACACATAATCCGTAACCAACTAATCAATTAATCGTTGATCGCAGTCGGCCTCTGGGAATATTTTGTTTGTTTTCGGATGCCGAAGCCACGGGACTGAAAGTGTTAATAAAAAATCATAAAAAGAAAAAATTATTAAAAAAGAAGGTTGACTGACACCTTTCTTAATACTGGTACTTTTCTAAAAAAACACGATTCAGTTTTTATTATGATTTGACCATAATTTATTATGATCTAGATACAATTTATCCGATCAACCTTTTTGACATAAAAATACATAAAATAATATTAAAATCGTTTGGAAAGTGAATTTATTGTGAATATAATTTACAAAGCTAGGAAATCTTTAAAATGAGCCATAAAACTTGTTCCAGATTTTTATGAATCCAAGTATACTTTGTAAATAATAAACAAATATTTTGCAAAGTAAAATATTTGTTTATTACTTACAAATATGGAATACCATAAAGTAACTCTCAAATCTATTAATATTACCAAGTATACTTTCTTAATCCACTCAAATAAATTATGGTGAGAGCGCTAGGAAAAATATTTTTTTATAATTAGGGGTTTGCAGAAAAGCTTATATCATAGAATAACTTGGGAGTTTTTTAAGCCTTAGTATTAAACTTCCTTGAACTTATATGTTAAGGGCGTCCATCAAATACGTTCGCCAAAGGCGGCGGGGAAGGGGTCGAATAAAGATAATGTGACATTTGAAATATCTGCATCGCTAAAGAATAACGTTTGATGTTTGGGGAACAATCAACAAATGAGGCTTAAGGGTAATTTTACCAAATTAAAAAATTTAATAGCCAAACCTTGGGCCTAAACAACTGTAATTTCTACTGATGATCTAAAATTATTTTTGGGAACCAATATCAGCATTTGGATAAATGCAAGTAATGATCTTCAAATCTTCATCGCAACGTCCAAAATAAAATATGATAAATTCTTTCATATGTAGGTAATTATTGAGATTGTCATCTTTCTTTCGCTGGATCTCACTATTGAATCTACCTGTTCAACACCCTTAACATAGCAGTTTTGCCATCCGTACAGGTCTATATACCTAAGCTGACGGTGCGAGGCAACAGGTGAACTCACCTTCTTACCTGCTTCAGTCATCTAACAGACATCGTCCATATCATAGGTACATAATATTATAAAACAATAAAGTAATACATACAACAAATTGAGTAAAAACTAATTTGACTATATTTTCTATTGAAAATCAGCTGTCTGTATAGTGTGGTTCCCAGTTTTTCATTCTTTGCGTTTTTTTGATAAATTATCTACATGGTGTAGTGTTAGCGTTAACGTAAACTTGTTGAAAAACTTTGTTTTTATTTAACTTTTAATTGAAGTTTCACTTTTAATATAAAAAGAAAAAACCGGTATATTAACGTTTCGTTAAGGGAAATAAATAAAAAGCTAGTTTGTGTATAAAATTTGACAATTGTTGATTTTTTTGAACAATAGAAAATGTTATTGTTGACCAAATAATTAAGTGTGTACGTTTTTTGAATTTGATTTTTTTTTTTTGTTTTTGTTTAGTGCTTTTTCCGTTTTTGTAATATTTACAACAACGCCTTTTGGATTTAGTTCATTTATTTGGTTTGTATATTTCTTTTATTTTTATTTATTTATTTACTTATTTTTAATTAAATTTTAATTGTTGTTTCTAAAGTGATTGTTGCAATCAATTTAACAATGAATTCAAATGTGTATTGAATGTACAATGTATTTCAAAAATATCACGTGTTATGGTACGTTAACACTGGAAAAAAATTCGGTTATAACAATATAAACAAAAATATTTATATTCAGAGGGCAACGACAGCGATTTATTTACAATTAAAAAATTTAGTACAGTTGCTTTAATTCCAAAAATATAATTTCAAATATAATTATTACGGAACACGTATTAAGTCAAATAAAAAATTGATTATTTTGTATTTTATTTTAATGTGTATTTTTTAATAATAATAATAATAACATCGTCAGATTACAATGGATGGCATTTAAGTAAAGATAATCAAAGTACAAAATGCCATTTTATTTTAATAACACTGTACAATTTGAACTTTGATATTTAGCTGTATAGAAAATAAAAGTTTTAATATCATAAGGCGTAATTACCAGTATTAAATCAATTTATTGTATAGGTTTTCAATATTTAAATGAGATGACTTTTCAAGTACGGCAATAATCAGCAGTATTGTTCGCAGCATGTTACCTACTTATCTGTATTAATGCAAAAAGAAACCGTTGCTTGTGAAACAGGTAACAAATTTAAATACAATTGGAGTGAACATAGGGTGGTATTTGTTGTAAGCAATAAAATAATTTAACATCTTGAAAGTTTATGGTCACTAACAACACCCTCTCGAAGAGTCATCTCAAAAATTGTTGGAAAAGGTATACTTTCTGATTTTTCAAAATCGAACGTAAAATGCATTTTGAACATGACGGGCGTGTGGGCAGACTGTAAAATTGTTAAGTTGTTATGTCACAGTTGGAGATTTTCATTGGAAATTTTTTAACATCGAACATTTGGTTGCGTTTAAATAAAATTTATTCAAATTTTTTTCTTTTTATATTAGTTATTCTTATTAAAATAAGTGTTTGTTTTTCTAATCATGTTGGGCAAAATTAAATGAAATGATTTTAGAAACGCAACAACAGTATTAATTATCCTCAATTTGTTATCTACCTATGTAGGTATTAAAGGGTTCATACTATGGTGTGTTCATACGTCTCGGCTTTCCTGGATTTGTTCCGTTTTTAATATATTCTTGTCCTGATGTCCTGACAAATTTTTTTCAGGAGAGTATTTGTCCCAGTTTTTGAAGTTACTTATTATCATTAACTTACGTGTACGTAAATTTTTATTTAAATAGCGCAAGTGTTGTCTTATTTAATATTGATTAAGTTATAAATATTTTATTCTTTTTAATGAAATATAACTCATTTAGGAATTTATTTTTATTTCAAAATAATGTAGTCATATTTTAATTAACATTACATGATTTAAGGCTTTTAAGGTATTTTTATGTAACAATTAAAAACATAATTCACTATAATAAATTATTACATATTATACCATTGTTATTTTTATTGAAATTGTTTCGCAACTTTTATTTTATACATAATATGAATATTTTTTTAGAAAAATTCTTATCAACATTTCCTATGTTATTATAGCATGCATTACGTAATCTACGGATTTTTTGTTTCTAAAACTTAAATCTAACTATAAGTAGGGAAGAAGTCAGAAAACCGTAACAAGGGTTTAATTGTAACTTTACAATCACAAACTATTAACATAGGTAATTAAGAACTTTTTCAATGCATATTGCGCATTTTAGCTCTCTACTGCATTGGCAAAAATTTTTCATCCACTGATGAAACGGTTTATAGCTTCATACAGGAACAATACAGGGCCATGTAGAGAAAGGACGTGGCACAGGGAAAATTCTAAATAAGGGAAAAGTTATTTAAATGTCATTAAAATTGTGTGAAATAATATTGCATCAAGTCTACTGTGGACAAATTGATCAAATTGGGCAATACAATGTAACTATTCGTCTTTATCTACCAACATGTTTGAATTTTTTTACTATTAACGCTATTTAAGTTAAATTTGGCTTTCTGATTCGTGACGTTCTATAAATTCTGTTTGCCGATTCGATTAAAAGTAGGAGCAAAAGTATTTTTAGAGCCCCTTGGAGGTCTATATATTTTTCTGCAGTCGATCCGAAAGTAGATACTTTCTAATCAATTTACTGCTTTTCATTTAGACAGTCCAGAAAATACTTATTTTTTGGGATGGTTGTAAACTGCTTATTTATTTCTGTAGGAACTATTAAGCAATCGGTATCTCTTAAGTTAGCTGTGACAAAAATACTTTTGAATAAAATCATAAGTAATTAGTTGGCTTTTAGTTTAATATCTCATTGTACATTGTACTTTTAATATGAAGAGAAATAAATTAATAAAATAAAATATTTACAGGTCTATATACTGGACTTACAGTAACCTCATGCTAGAATCTGCCAATACCCCAATAAAACTTCGTTTTCCGAATTTGCTATTAAAGTTGTCCTCAGTAATAAGATTTTTATGCTGTGACTTTCCATAATAGGAATTTGATATTATTTATATCATTTTTGAAATGTGGGCAGTTATAAATTTAAATTCAATTATTTTAATGGTCAATAGTTTCACGGTCATAATTTTTTGGTGATTATTTGAAGAGATGTATAATTAAATTAAGTCACGTGAGAATTTTACGATCTCGATTAATGAGTCATGATTTTTTGAAAGATTGTGTAAAGTAATATCGTTGAACGACTTTGATACAATATTTGAAACAAAATAAAATTTAATTTTAAAAATATTTTTTTTTAAAAAATTTATTAGGTTTTATATCTCACGGATACTGTTAGTTTTGGAACCGTTATTTAATTTATATCGCAGATGAAATTAATATTATTTAGTTTCTAAAATTATAGTTATTTCTGAAATCGGAAGGTGTCGTGTATACACTTTAATTTTGCGATTTGATAATCATTTTGAAATATTAAATTACGAGTATTTTTGCAGTGTTTTTTCTTAATAAGTATAAAAATAATTATTAATTTTACCTTGTTAAAGGTGAAATTTTTTTGCCAGAAGAAGATGATCTTTTATAACTAATAATTATCACGAGTTAAATTATGAGGAATTTTCCTTAATTTATTTTTTTCACTACCAATCGTGTAAGTAGTCACAGTTTATGGTAAACTTAATTATACAGGGTGTTAGTGAATAAGGTGCGAAAGATTTTAACACGTGATTGCTGAGGTTCTTTATGTAAAAAAGTTCATATAAACCCAGGTCCGAAAACGCTTAGTTTCCAAGATACAGGGTGTTCAGTTTCTCGTTTTTTTAGTATTTTCCTAAATATTTCAAAACCATTTTGAGATATTAACACAAAATTTAGGACGTTATGACAGGATAAATACCCATATTCTGAAGTAGACAGAATATTTTCACTCAAACCAGTGGCGTCTGTACAGCCATGTGATGACATATTTTTGAAGAAAAAAAAGGCACGCCAATGATTTTTTCCAATTTGAAAATGTTTTTTCAAATGTCCCATAAGTTGTTGACAAAATTGACCTCAGAAAAATATTTTTAAAAAATAAGAAACTGAACACTCTGTATCTTGAAAACTAAGTGTTTTTCGGACTTGGGTTTATATAAACTTTTGTACATAAAAGAACCTAAGCAATTACCCATTAAAGTCTTTCGCACTTATTCACTAACACCCTGTATATATGATAAAATTTAAATCAATAATTGCAAATTACAGATCCTTTAAATAAAGAAGACTATTAATTTGAATATATCCAAAATAAATGCACCTAGTCCAATTCCAGTAATTTAGGTAATAAAAAATACTCATTTTTTCTAAAAAAAACTCTCTTATTTCTTAAAAATATTTTAAACTAGTTTTTATTGTTAATTTAAGATTTTACGGTCTATTATAATACCAAAGTATAATATAAAACAGTGATTCTTAAAGTGAGGGTCGCGAAAACTATTTAAGGGGATCGCGGAAACAATTGATTACAGATTACATACTCATTTTCTATACATTTCCTACCTATTTCTATATATTTCGGATGTCCTTTGAATTTTTCAGGTACAAAGGGGGGTCGCAGACCAAAAAGTTTGAGAACTACTTACTAATATAAAAAAAAACCATACCAAATTAAAACAGTGATAATAAGTACGATTTTGTATCTTCTAAATTTATCAATTAACCAAACAATTTCAATCCGATGGCATATGAGGCACGGGACTTGGGCAAATGACATCATAACCGGACTATCTAGTTGAAATCTGGACGGTTGGCTAGTGGCGTAGCCGAGGTGACTGGCGACCCCGACCAGTCTTGAAAATGGCGCCCCCCCTTTGACAAAGAGAGAGAAGAGGAGGAGAATATCGCATCATACGTCCCCTCTCCTCTTTTGCACAAACTGCAGCCACCTGGGCTTCTGCGCATGACTCATCGAACTTCACGGAATTACGCGATAACGACGCCCAGTTCCAGACTTGTAGAAATGCTAGAAATCTTTTTACTTTTAACTTATAGCCTAGTTTAAGACTATCCAGTGTAGCCATATTTATGTTAATTGTTATTTTAACTCAGTCTATGTTTTTGAGTAATTTTTTAATGTTTTTGATTTTGATCAAAATCAAGTGATACCTCTACCTTGACGATTAAGCGAAACCGTCGCGGCGGCGCCCCTTGCTCCGGCGCCCCTGGCGAGGGCCATCCCTGCCACCCGCTTGCTACGCCACTGCGGTTGGCAAGCCTGCTTGTAATACAATATACTGCTATAATCGAATATTTTTTCATTCTAATAAAATATCAGTTAAAAAATATTTTCAATGCTTATTTTATACATGTAAAAAATTCCGATTTTTATAGCTATTTTACAATTATAGCTATGAATAATTTCAATGATTTTATATAATATTATTTTAAGTGTTATGTAGAAACTGGTTTTTTGACGGCCCGCACTTCTCATCGTAAATTTACAACTTGGAACAACATATTATGAGTCACAAATTATTTCTCTATAATCTGAAAATAAAACTCTAGAATTGGTAGAGCCACCAGCCATATTTTTATGTTCAAATTTTTTGTTTTTAGCGAATTTCCAGAATGGAATTCAGCTATTACAGCCACTGTCATGATGCGACTTGATCCCGGGACTATGGCAGAAATTTGTTTTGAGGTCCCTAGAAACCGAAAATAATATTCACTAAAATTTATATATATATATATATATATATATATATATATATATATATATATATATATATATATATATATATATATATATATATATATATATATATGTGTGTGTGTGTGTGTGTGTGTGTGTGTGTGTGTGTGATTCTCGAACGAAGTATCCAATATTTACGAAATTTGGTGAAAACATTGCAAGTCCCAAACCCTTGGATGAGTTCTTCAGCCAGACACGCGCCTCGGATGCCCGGAACATGGTTTTTGTTCTTACAAAAAATTAGTTTTTTACCAAAATTTCCACTTATTCAAGAATTTTTTCCAAATTTTTTTACACCATTTAAAAGAGGAGAAAAAATTACATAAAAAAGCTCTTTAAACTATTGTTCTATGTCAACTAGTTTCCGAGAAAAACTAATTTTTATAAACGGAAATTCGCAATATATGCAGGATGCTGAGACAGGGGTATTTTGTTTTTGTTAGTCATTCAGTTGACGGTTTTTGTGTACCAAAATAAGATAAAAGTAGATTTTGCAATTAATTCGCATAATTTAAAAAAATCTAAAAAGGGTTCGACGACTACTTGACCTAAAAAGTAACATTCCGTATTTATACATCAAAAGAAAATAAATATCGAAGATTTCTAATTGAGCGTTAGTACACTTATGGACACTAAAGCAAACGGTTGTATTGCCTCCAAATGGACATGACGCGTGTAAAAGTCGATTGATTATTAAAATTAGTTCAACAGATTAATAAACATATGTACAAGATACCTGTTTACATATCTATGTGCATATGCATGTATGGCTATGTACAGTTAGTTAGCTAAAGTTTGCGCTATGATAGGTGCGGTCCATTAATAATTAATAATAAATTTTTTATGTCTAGATTATTCACTCAAATTCTTTTTTTTGTGTTCTATTGCTGAAAAAAACTAAAAATAATAAATATTTGAAATGTTTTCAAGATTGTTTCATATTGAAACACTAACTGTACTTTGAATCTTTTGTATTTTAATCGTGACGCTTGTTTTCATTTTCTTGTATGTGATTTTCCATTATGTAATATGGATATTATCATTCTTTCCGAACATATGGTGTTAAATTTCCATCTCTTATGCTAATTTTTTATCTTATCTGATCGTTGATGGTGGCAGAGCTGAGTAGTGCAATTAAATTCTTCTAAATCTGATTAAAATGTAGACATTGTAAAGAATTGTAATTTTAAGGATGTAATTTAGTACTAAGTATATATTAAAAAAATTCTGAAGTAATTGCTGCTTTTCATTATAGCCTCAGATGTTTTATTATAAAAAAAATATTTTTCCAGCGCCCCCACCATATTTATTTAAGTGCTACGGATTGATAGCTTTCCAATGTTATTCCAATATCATAAATTTTTTAAAAGTTAAGTTAAAAGAATTTATAATAAAATATAGACCTCGAAAGGATAGAATATCCTTTAATTCCAATAAAAAATGAGACATTTATTTAAATATTGTATAATTTAAATTTTAGATAAGAGTAATTGATTTAACTAGATAGAAAAGAAGCAGTTTTATTGTCGAAACTGGTATTTACAGAATAACCAAAGTCCCAAACTATTCAAGGCAGTAAAACTGATTTTCTGTCGTATTGAATACATTATTTTTCCTCAACTAATAATAATGGTTTCATTCCTAATATTTTATCAAGATAAATTTTATTTTTATTATTTTTAAATTAAATTTAAAAATTTGACATTTTATAGTAAATAAATATATTGCGATGATTTTTATCAATTTATATATGTACTGGTTCTCTTTTTAAAACAAAATCAAACCTACTAATATTTTAAAGTCCTCCGAAGACAATTAAAACATTTTGACTGTCTAGACGTGTCACTCATTTGCCAGTAAAATTATAGTTTTTGTGACGGTTGGGGAAAAATAATTAATTTAATATTTTTATTGTAATTAAAAAAATAATTTAACGCTAAATTTATCCTATAAGTCTGTTACTGTGATATAATTTTTTATACTTTATTTTACAATGTTAAAAAATAAAGATTTTTCCCCAACCGCCACAAAAGCAATACTTTTACTGATAATTTAGCGGCATTAAAACAATACTTTTTCTCCCTCGGGCCTCGGCAATTGAAATATTTTAACTACCGTTGGAAAATTTAAAAATATTAGTAGGCTTGGTTCTTGTTAAAAAAAAAAATTTATACACATAAGTTGATGGAAACCACAGAAACTTATTTATTTACTACAAAATATCAAAATTTTAAAATAAATTTGAATTTATGGAAATAACTTTACCGTTCTTTGGGATAAATATTTTCAGTAAAACAGAAGAGATACAGTTTTATAGCCTCGGTAGTAAAAAAACTGTATTTTTGCTGTTTGCTAAATAAAATATAAGATTTATAATATTTTCTAATTAAAGTCGTATAAAATATACGACTTGAATTAGAAAAAAAATTAATATTATTAAGATACTATATTCAGTTAAATTTTTTTACTCCCAACTTAAAACTTTCATAGGATAATATTTCATAAAATCCAAAAATAAATTTTTATATTATGCATTTACATAAATGAGTTACAAAGTTCATTTTTGTTATTTAAAAAAAAAAAGAATTGATATTGATGCTAATTTTAAAAATACTTCCTACACAGCGCCCCCACAAATTTTTTTTGAACATTAAAGACGTATTTTGAAAATGTTGTATACATACCCTAGTTTTAATTTCACCCAGTACATAAGCAGCAGCTATGTATAGTGTGTAAGATAATTAACATATCTCTGTGAATCTTCATAAAATTGAAAACGTTTGCGCCTCCATTGTCCGTAATTGATAGAGTAAATAGCCCTGGAGCATAAATAAATATATTTGTACGTAGGTACATAATATGTACATATATATATATAATATATTAATAATATGTATATGAATATAAGTGAAAGCAAGGACATCTATTGAATAAAAAGTCACCGAACGCGGAATGTGTTTGTTCAGTTATAAAAGGTGTGTATTGAATGCAATATATGTTTCGATCATACACGTATGCATAATATGTACCTATACCTCCGTACCGGGTGTTTAAATAAATGATCAAATTAAATATAAACTAATTTCCACTATAGGCACTATAGATCACCAAATAATGCGGCTAGTGACGTGGGAAAATGAGAGGGAATTATAAATGAGCAATTAATAGTCAAAGCCACAGATAAAAGAATTTTATGTACCTATCTAGTGACGATTCATCGGTCAACAGCGCCGGTGCGTCTAACTCAAACGGAAGAATTGACAAAATTGGTCAGGAAAATGGCAGCTATTAGGTTTTCTGATGTGAATATAACTGATGTGAATATAACGAATATAGTAAGGCTCATTTCGGACCAAGTCAGTCAAATTACGTCAAGTCCAGTCAAGTCACGTCAAGTCCAGATGCGTCAAGTCAAGCCAGTCAGGTGCTTTCAGATAGATCAAGTCAAGTCAAATCAGTCAGTCTAAATTAGTTATTACTTGATATTTGAAAATTGATGTTGTATTAAATGCAATAATAATTATGCGGAGGTTAAAATCATAAATTTCTGGATAATTTCTAACAAGTAATATTAATTGTTCTAAGTCCATGTTTAACAATGATTTAAGGATTTAACGTTTGAATAATGTATTATTTGAAAAAATAATATATATACTGTATATATACATACATAATATAATACCAGAGATAATATAAGAAATATGCTCTGTGACTTGATTATACCAATTATACACAACATATACCTACCACATAACACACATATAATATGTATGTATCTCTTAATACGCATGTACAATGGTCATGACTTACGTCACTTACGTTGACTGATGACAAAAAATTCAACTTGTTGAGTCGTTGACTGGACTGACGGTGACTTGACTTGATTTGACTGGACGCGACTGATTATATTTGAAAGCAAAAATACAGTTTATGTTGTAATTGCATTGAATCGATTTATGTTAAATCAAGATGCGCCAGACTTGACGTGACTTGACTGGACGCGACTGACTTGGTGTAAAATGGGCCTAAGAAAAATAGTGGAAAAATAGAATGTAAATAGACTTGAAGTATCAAGTTAGCGTAACATGGACATTCTTAATCTCAATTTTTGACAATTTAGAAATGATTTCAAAAATCTTATAGAATTGTTTTTTAAATAAATAGGAAGAATTTATTCAGCTTAATTTTAAATCGATAATATCAAAATGGGTAGGGTGTATGGTGTTAAAAATTGTTCTAGTTGCAGTGTAATTGATATAAAGCGACTCAAGGAATTAAATTTGAAAAATCTTGCATTTTTCAAGTACCCACAAGGAAAATAAAGTAAACTAAATAAATTTTATTTTAATAATATTGCAATTTGTTCTTTATGATATAACAATAAAATTATTTCAAGTAATATTCAAACTACCGCTTTGGTACACAAGGAACACTAATGCTCTCTTATTTTTAAACACTTTTTTGAATGCATTGAGTTCGATCACCTTCTTATAGTCACCATGATCAGAACGTTAAATGTAGTCCGATATTGATTTAATTAATGAAATCAAAATTTTTGGTCGAGTTTTAAATGGAATCATAATTTTACAAATATGTATTACAATATTTATTTAGAAAATATGTAATTTATTTGAATTTTATTCAAATTTGGTTACTGTTCTGAAAATTATATCAAATTACTAATTATTACCATTGTAGCTACAGAAAGATTTTTTTTAAGATTGAACATAATAAAATTTTACTTGGAATCTATCAAATTCGTATTAGCTATAAATCAATTGATTTTTTTTTATAACAGTATTTTATGAATATCGAAAACATATCATGCCGCTAACTTCGCTGAACAGCCGCGGTTCCATAAGAACCTGCCATTCGTCCAAAATTGGCATTTCCATGTAGTTCATCCTACCTCTTACTATTTATACGAATTTGTGCAATGTAAAAGTAGCAAAATGTAATAAATGGTTATTTTGTTGTATGAAATTTGTTTCAAGGCCCCGCAAGTCAACTTTGCATCGGGGCCCGCTTTTAGTTACGCCAGCCCTGTCGCTCAGGTTACATTTACCAAGTATATTTATATAACTAATCCTAGTTAAATTTTATTCTTGTATCCTTTAGTTACAGTCACAAGTGAAATGAAAGCTACAAGTAAAATAAAATAGTTTCTTAAAATTTTTCAAAATCATTAATTTAAAGAAAATGGTAAAAAGTTCAAACAAATAATTCCATCTCCATTGTCTTCAAATACCTTACTCCAGAACTGGTTCACTTCATCTCCATTTTACAAATTAAAAAAAAGAAGATTTTTTGATGGTGGTGGCTCTGGGTAGTTAGATTATTTAGCTTCGCGTAATAAAATCAGTCAATAAAAATAACTATTTGTCGTCATATCTTCACAAAAACGTCGTCTATGATTATGTGAACTTGAACTTTTCTTCAATACATTATTCGGTTTTACAATCTCGTGTAAACTTTTCAACATAGTGTACAGCTGAGTCATATTTTCAATTAAACATCCGGTACAAATAGATAGTGTTAATTTTTACATATTATTCAAGTAATAGCTAACCGAGAGAAATGATAATAATAATATATTTAAATACAAAAAAAATTCAAATAAATTAATGTTAATTATTATGTATTACTCCATTTTGTGCAATTTGTTCGGAATGAGGAATTCACTAATCTATTTAATGTGTTTATCATATATAAACATGTTATTCTGTATATAACTGTACATTTTGTATTGTACGTATTTACTGTACTTTGAGTAAGTTAAACATATTATAAGTTGACACGTTTTATTCAGCTTGTAAGAAGAAACTTTCATTATAATTATTAACTGGATTTTACAAATTATTTACAAGGACATTGCATGTTTATAATTAGTTTTTAAATGATTGTTATACAATGATTGGTTTTCATAAGAAATTGTATGAAATAATTCTTATTAGATACAGTTGGTGAATTCAATCATTACTTTTGAATATTTGCTCATTTCTGAATCATATTGGTCAGCGATGTTAAAACTGAATGGCTATTATGTCATTATAACATAATATATTTTTATATTTTGTGACAACAAAAAAATATTAAAGGTATTATTTTGACTCATCTTTAAAAGTTAGTTCCATTTGAAATACGACTGGATAAGTTAATTTTCATTCTCAGACAGCACTGAATTTTATTAGCGAATTTCTGAATGGAAAATTCAACTATTACAGATACTGTCATGGTGAGACTTGGGTCTGGGAGTATGCTTGAAATTTTCAGATAGAAATTATGTCAGTTATGCGATTTTTGAAAGTTTTCGAAATTATGTACACTTTCCTTGAGTTAGTCTGTTCTAACTATAAAGTCCGATCCACACTATCATTCGGTTCTCGGTACGAAATCGCTACGCTCCCGATTCAATAAAATATTTTTACACAAGAAACAGAGTGTGTTCCAGTACCGCTCCAATACCACTCAGATAATATTTTATCGGAGCGTTATCAGACTTGTTATGACTTTTACCCATAATGTAAACACTTTTTAGTTTTTTGGTTCCACTCCACTCCCCTTGCATTCAGTTGTTATGAAAAGATGTTTGTATCAAACTGAGACCGATTTGGGAGCGTATCTAGAGAGGCATTATAATGTGAATGGAGTACGAATAGGTACCAGCATGATATCACTTATATCAGTACTGTAATGTGAACACAACAAGATTATATCGGAGTGAGACCGGAACAGGAACGTACGGATATCGGCACTATAGTGTGGACCTAAATGTTCTTTGCTGCCTACAAATTTGAGACCCAAAGAGATACAGAATGGGCAATCGCAATATCGAATAGTCCTGCATCTGCCCTAATGATGCCTGATAAATATAACACCTTACATAATATGACTTCTTAATGAATTTTTCTTGAACATCTAAAATTATAAATAGAGTTTGGAGGGAAAATATGGGGACAATTTAAAAAAAGAGTGAGGACATGCCAATAAGCATGAGCCGATGTCTTAACCGTGACGGCGAGCACAGAAAGGTTAGATACCTTTAGATTAGAACAAATATTTCTACTGAATATAATTTTTCATTCTAAGGTTAGATGCATCAACTTCCTTTTTATCTTCCGAACAGGATGATGAATATTATTTAATTAACATTATGAATGATGCCTCCAATTACTTAACTTGACATTTTGTCACTAATCAAATTTTATACTTTTATTGTGTACAATAACAGGTGTAATTAAATTAGTAAGTATATACATATAAAATATTTAACAGTCCTAGTGAAATTGAAATAAATTGCCACGAAGCTAATCAGTTATGGTGGCGGACAGTTTGCTGTTAATTTACTACTTATGTACTTATTGAAAGTGTTGTTTTGATTTGTTATATTGGCAATAAACAAATAGACGGACTGGCGCGGCGCGGCGATGCTTCAAGTCATAGAAAGTTGCATTGATAAAATTGTTATGCTTGCTGCAGACTTGTCATCTGTGTGTAGATATTTTCTTCATTTTTACCATATTTTGATAATCATTAAATTTGATAATAATACTGAATTATTTCTATTACGTGTTGATTTCTTTTTTTTATATCAATGTATATTTGCATATTTTTATACTCTCTACGTGTATGAAGCTGCTGTAGCCGTGCAGTGAAAGATGTTTGTTTGCTTAACAATGTTATCAAAGAAAGTTTTTTTTTATATTTTGACAAAAAGAAATTTGACAGTATATGATCGATTACCTTGGTTTATTATATTGAGTGTTGACACTGGTGATATTTAATTTAGTTTTACGAAACTCTTTTACAGTTATGATTAGTGTAGACCAATAATACCTCTCGCCAGTGAAATGATACCAATGAAGTTTTACCCCTCGCGGATCTCTGTTATAAAAATGTACTATGTAGTCATTATAAAAAACCTCTAGAAAACTCATTGTGGAAAAGAAAATTGTAGTATAAAGAATACCAAATCAAAAAAATTTATAATAAAATAAAATACATATTCCTTATAAAACATTCGCCGTATATTTGCCATAACATTAACTGTAGGCTGACAATCTTGAAAATTTGAAAAAAAATGCTGTGATCGCGTTTATTATAGATATGTCTTATAATTATACTAGCTGTACCCGCAATGTCGTTCGTGCGACGCATTGTTAAAAATTCGAAATGAGAAGTATATAAGTGTATTAATTATACAGAACTTGCATAGAACAATAATTTTTGCGTAATGCATGCACATGTTCAAAATAGATTTTTATTTTCGCGTGGGAATGAGACATTTTCCCAGAATAAAAATTATTTTAGTTGTTGACCCAGGTAATAAGTTATCATCACACCAAATTTCATTGAAGTCCGTCCAATAGTTTTTGTGTGCTGCGTGAACAGACAGACAGACAGACAAAAATTCGCTGTTTTGATATCTACATCGATAACTATTTACAGTGCCAGTACAATTTTCAAAAAATATTTCATGTACAGAAATGGTCTCGTTACAGTTTTATTATATGTATAGATTATTTTGATGTTTTGGTAGTGTTTTATTTTTGTACTATTTTGAAAATTCTATTTTAGGGTTTCGTTATCTCTAATATTTTCTATTAGTTTGTCTCACCTTCACAATTTCCACATCATTAGGGTAATTCCATGGTCACTTACATTACAGTTTGATTTAAAATTGGGATTAAAATCTTTTGAATTTTCGTATTTAATGAGTAAATCCACTAAAATTTAGTCAAATTAAATCGACTACGAATGGAACTTTTAAACAAAGGAAATCAAACAACAAAAACTGCATATAAATTTTTTTTATACAAGATAAAGTAGGTGGTCACTTACATTACTCAAAAAGGAACATAATTTGTGATTTTGTACACAATCAGAATTTCCAGTTCTGTTTTGATAACAAACAGCTTCACTTAAATAAATTTAAACAAATAATGTTTCAATAAATTATTTTAGTAATCAATTTCATAAAATATTAAATATTTTTGATAAAAATGTAACTTTTAATCGGTCACTTACATTACACCTCTTTGGTCACTTACATTACTGCCACTTTAAAACAAGCTTTATTAAAAAGTAAGTAGTCTATTAATTTGATTTTTTGAAAAATATGATAGATAACAAAGATAAAAGTTTATTTTTAATAATAAAAAACGTTTGTCGGTTTTGATAGCCTCCATTACTCGAATTCGTAGCTTGACAAAAAATCAAAATAATACTCAAAACGAGTACAGTCATTATTTCAACATAAAGAAAAAGGTAAATTTAGCTGTATTGTAATATTCATTTGAAAAAAATCACAAGTTATAATATTTTTTTTTATTAAGTAATAAATTTTTAAGCTAAATTTACAAAATAAAAACAATTAAAGGTAAAAAAATAAAAAAAAAACGTTGTATATCAGTGGTTTAGTCTTCTGAGTATCAAGTAGGCATGATTTTGATTAATTATTTTCATTTTTTAATTTTTACTACAATTCCATCATTTCATGGAATTGCCCATTAGACTTTCGAGATTTGAGATTCCTTTAGCAATTCCTAAGCTCTGTTTGTAGAATATTAAATTCCACGGTGGGATTTAATAATTCCCTCTATTTTTGTAATCGTGAGCTCAAAAAATTTGGAAAAAAAATACTTACACTCAACTAAAGTTTATTTGGTGAAGTTGGAACACGCATATACGTTGTACAAACGTCAACTATTCTACGAAATTCAGAAAACAAAGTAGAATCAATGATGTGGAAATAATGATACTAATTTTTTTTTTTATTGGTTAGATGCGTAATAGCTAAGGTCATAATATCATGGGCAGTTCTATAGATTTTGTTGGCAATGGAATGATTATTGTAAATTAAGTATGATGAGGTAGCGTGATAAATGTTGGATGATGGATCTCTGTTGACTGGTTCTCACGGTCCACCTATGAGTGAAATTGTTAACCACTAGACCAGCTCGGAGTCTAGTTTTGTTTATGCTATACAAGTAGCACGAAGAGGTTTCATTGTCATTTAACATACGTCGAGATGAGAAAAATTCGTGGAAAATCTATCCCTCACGTAGAGGTTGTTTTTTTCGCTAAACACGAATTGCATCCCGCGGTCAATATTTTATTGCTTTTAAAGGTGTAGTTGATTACAAATATATACGTATCCATACAATTTATTCAATATTTTATATAAAATAATTTTCAAAAATAATTTTTCCTAAATCATTCATATTTGTGTTTTATTGAAGTTGTACCTCACCTATTTATTGTATTTTAATAAAAAAAATCGCCAAGTACGTATGCGATCTGCATTAAATCAGAGTTTCGTAGTCAGTAGTTTCTGAAATTTTTTTTTTATTATTTTTAATTTTAAATACCTTGGAGAAAATTTTACCGGGAAAACTATCAGTAGCTATTTTTTTATAACTTTCAGGGTTCAGGAAAATTTAGCACATTCAGGTGGTTTTTACTACGGAATTTTGTGGTTTTTACTACGGAGCTCTAAAAGTAATTAAACACTGAAAAGGATAAAATTGAAAAAAAAAAACACTTGAGAAAAATGATAATGATAACATTATTACACTTTCAATTAATTTGTCAATAATGCTACATAAAATAAAGTTTTGAAAATTTACTAAATTTTAGGTATTTTCAATGATTTTTAAATTCTTTTTTTTAATATTAAACAAAAAATGTTTTTGTTCAGCCATTTATGGAAATTATCTACATAAATAGCCCTGTCTTGATAATCTTAAGCTACCTATATGAAACTAAACCAAAATAGAAAATTAGAGTTCTAGATTTAAAGAAAAATGAAATTAAACTGTTTTCCCGGTAAAATTTTCTCCAAGGTATTTAAAATTAAAAATAATAAAAAAAAATTAAGAAACTACTGACAAGGGAATCCTAACTTAATGCAGATCGAATACGTACTTGGCGATTTGTTTTATTAAAATCCAATAAATAGGTGAGATAAAACTAGAATAAAACAAAAATACAAATGATTTGGGAGAAAAATTATTTTTGAAAACTATTTTATATAAAATAATAAATAAATTGTATGTATGTATGGATTTGCATTCAACTACACTTTCAAAAGCAATAAATCAATAAAATACTAACCGCGGGATGCAATTCGTGTGTTTCCCTTTTTACCTTTTTTTACAACTTTAGGGTCGGTTTGACCTTTTTCAACCGCGGGATGCAATTCGTGATCAGCCGTTTTTTTTTTTTGGTTGGAAGGGGGGTAAAATTGACGGGATAATTACTTATAGGTATAGTTTTCTCACTTCGGATAAATCTCGTTTATTAAGGCTTGACCGTATCTGTGCGTACTATGTATCCTTCTTGCACCATTTTATAATTACTTCCAGGTTATTACGTGTGCCTACTACTGTTTCGGTGTGTTAATTTCGACCCCACACGCTGTACGCTATTTGAAACTATATAATGTAGCACGAACCAAAAATATATGTACAAATTATGTAATATTCAATTAACTAATTTCGCTAAAAATTCATTAAAAAGTACCGAAAAAAGGAAATATGTAACGTGTAAACACAATGTGATTAATATGTCATTAACCTTAAATAAGAAATTAATTACAATTATAATCAGTTTCAGTTAACAAAATACATTTTCGTTATTTTACTTTCAATCAACTATAATAAAATTAATCTTTCTGTCATAATATTTATCGAACAAAAAAGAAACGATTAATTAATTCATTTGAAGAGAAAGACGTCTTGGAGAAAATTAATCTTATTTTAAATTCAGTGAGCAATTCGAATTTGATTCCTTTGTTTCACCTATATATGTATTGGTACTTAATTGTTTATTAAATATAGTATAGGTAAGACTTATAAATTGTCTGATGCTTAAGGCTGTCAAATCTACGCCTGATCAAATGCACCCCTTAAAAAATATCTATAAATTTGCATATAGATTAGATTTACTTTTTTTGTTTTTCCAATTTTGTAAAAAAGGTGCTAGTACAACAAGGAATAAGCCCGTCTTACTGACTTTTTATCATTAATTGAATCATTCATATACAGCAAGAAGAACCTGCCCGTTTCGGTTTAAAGAAACCACGTATCAGTCGCTTAATATAAGTTTTTTATTTTTTTTTATAAAAATATTTTTTAGTATATTGTCAACTAATTATAGATAACGTAAAAGCCCCTATATCGGAACGCGATCATATGTCCGAACAGTTTTGACATTTATATATTAATGAAGTTATTTCTGAGAGAAACCTCTGATAACAAAAATTATTATTAATAGAATGATTATTTAAATTCACCTCGCATTTAATGTTCCCTTACTTAATTAAAGAAATGCATATATATATATATATATATATATATATATATATATATATATATATATTAAACAATTTTTGTTGAATACAATATTTTGATCCTTTATTTACGTCTGATACTAAAACCATTCTATGTTTCCTACTTTGACGTCTAGATGTCACTCTATGTGTCATATTACTCATATTACACGTCTGTTTGTATATCGGTTCCCAACTCCTAGTGACATTAATATTTCTTTGGTTTGGATATAGATGTCGACACTTTGTAAAAAAAAAAAAAAAACATTAATAAATAAAAAATTTTGGGTTGTATTTTTTTAATAACATATTCATTGGATTAAAAAAAAACTTTCTTTCATGCTTATTAAGAAAAAAAAAATGGATGTTTAATTTATTTGTCAATTTTTATAAGTCAGTTTAATTACACACCTAAAAATAGTGTTCCGGTATAGGGGCTTTTACGTTACTGACAAAATTTTTGAGTCTAGCATCTGGAAGTTTTTAGAAGATTCGACAGGTTGGTTGATCGGGTATTATAGTAACACAAAAGAATTACTAAAATGGGTGAAATAAAACATTAAACTGACAATCATTTTAGTTAATCTCACTTTCCAATCAATTTATAGTGTAAAAGTCGTAAAAATAATTAATATTCTAAAACACTATGTGCACATAAAAAAGTTTTTTTTTCCAAAAAAAAAGAAGAAAATGAATTTACCGTGTGTTTCATTCGTACGATTATTATATAATTTTTACATTGCATACATAAAACCGTCAATTAGTGATAATTAGTTTGGGAAAGTGAACACTTTCAATCAGAATCAAGTAAAGTTTTTGATTAACTTTTAAATAGAGATGTTCTAGTTCCAATTATTATAGTTGGTAATATATATTTAACTGTAAACTTTGATACTATTCTAGTTTATTGGTTATTTTATTTACGAATCAATTTTGTGAGTTAAAAAAAATCGAAAAATGTAATTTGTTTTGCTGAAATAAGTAGGTTTATTTATTTTCATAACAGGTTTATAATTTTAATAAATTACACATAATATATTTACTTGTACTTTGTAATTGTACCTATATTTTTTTTTTAAACAAATTGAACATTTTATGGTAAGATTGGAAATATTTTTTGTAAATCAACATTCTATTTATAAATGTAAAATGAATTGCATTTTATATTGGTTTTTGTACATACATACATTCAAATTAGTGTTGGGTCAAGATGATTCTTTTGTGGTGTGAATGATTCATTTGTGAGTCGTTCAATTTTTTTAGTTGGTCACTGTTTTTTCATTGTTTTTTTAATGCACACATACATTACTCTAATTAAAATTTTTTTATATGCAATCATGAACTCCAAATTACATAGAAATTATTTTTAGTTTATTTTCTGCATTTTGACTTAATTGTGATTTGTAGGTGAAGAGAAGTCTTCAAAAATTGTCATATTTTTCTTTTTTTGTATGATGTATAATGAGAATAGGTTTTATGTGTTTTATGTATAATGGGAATAGGTGGTGGAGACGCTGAAAATATCCATGAATTTAAATAGAATATTTTTGAAAATGATACATAATTTTAACAACTGTGCCATACATTCAATATTTGCATAGTAAAAATTAGGAAATACAGGAAGGATTCTTTTTATAATACACGTGCGAGAAAGAAAGAAACATATTTCGTAAGCATTTTAAGAAAGAAAGAAATATATTCTTTATTCCTTTTAAGCATGTACTACGAATATAAGTGTAAAATGTAAAATGCATTGCATTTTATATTGGCTTTTGTACATACATACATTCAAATTAGTGTTGGGTGAAGATGATTCTTCTGTGTATACGTATTTAACTGATTATTAAATATTTTGCACTAAAATGCATTGCAAACAATTATCATATACATTTGTATTCTATACACATTGAAATCGCAAGTCATAGTTATCAACCTGTATATTCTGAATTTGTATTTGTAGAAATATATATAATTATATATGATTATATATATATATATATATATATATATATATATATATATATATATATATATATATTATATATATATATATATATATATATATATATATATATATATATATATATATAATTGCATTTCTATCTGATCAGGATGTATTATAAAAAAATCCTTGCTGTACCTACTTATACTAGGTATTTTAGAAGTTAGAAGAGGTTTATTAGATAATTTACGAATAATTTGTTAAGCTTGCTATTACTACAGAGTCATTCTTTCAGTATGACCTAGTAGAAGACCCAACAGGAATTTAAATAGTAAATAAGAAGTATCACAATCGTATATTAAACATATGTTTCTATAGTACATGAATATTGTAAATTTTAACTGACAAAAAACCATATTTTTCATAAATTTTGGTATTCTTCGCTGGCTACTTTGTTATAACAATGTACATATAAAATAAATTGGTTTCTATAAAAGTTCATTACACTAAAGTCTAAACCAAAAAAAATTACTTTTTTTATAATTACTGTCCAGTTGTTATAATTTACTTTGTAGGGTTCCGTAGTTAAAACATTCGGACCTTTATGCAATCATCAAAGAGTCTGTCACACTTAAACCGTCAGATTCGTACACTAGCAATTTTAAATGTAAGTGTAACATAGTCCATTAACTGACTATATAACACTTACTTAATGCGTGTCAAGCATTTGGCGAAATTTTTACTAAATGAACAGTATTTTAAACAAAATTATTTCTCATCTTATTAATATAGTGTTCTGATGGAATTCACGAAATGATACAAAATTAAATTCAGAACATTTTTCTATTCTCCGCCTTGTACGTTTCCCGCCCCGTAATAATCATTTAACTTTAATATTATTATTGTTAGGTTCTATGGTAGGTACGTTTTTCATTTAAAACCCCATTATTATCTGTATAGTGTTTTTTTTTTTTGTACGATAGCGAACATAGCTGCGAGTAATATAAATCATAAAATAAAATACCCCTGTCGCAGCATCCTGCATAACATAGCGAATTTCCATTTACAAAAGTACGTTTTCTCGGAAACTAGTTGATATAGAGTAATTGTAAATAAAAAAACCTTCTTTATGTGATTTTTCCGCCTCATTCTGCCAAATTTTTTTCACGAAAAATGTCCAAAACCCCGTAAACGTTTTCACGAAATTTCTTAAAAATAAGATGTTTCGTTCTTGAGTTATCGTGCGGACACAGTAAACATATATATAAATGTGTCCGCACGATAACTCAAGAACGAAACATCTTATTTTTAAGAAATTTCGTGAAAACGTTTACGGGGTTTTGGACATTTTTCGTGAAAAAAATTTGGCGGAATGAGGCGGAAAAATCACATAAAGAAGGTTTTTTTTATTTACAATTACTCTATATCAACTAGTTTCCGAGAAAACGTACTTTTGTAAATGGAAATTCGCTATGTTATGCAGGATGCTGCGACAGGGGTATTTAAATTTATGTTGGCTATTCGCACGAGGGTCTATTAGAAGGCTTTAAAATTTTTTTTTTGTTAGTTTAACTAGTTTAACGTCAGCTAACCTAGCTTGCACCGTTACAAACCAGAGGGCTCTGATACAAAAAATTAATGCACGTAATAAATTTTTTCATAGTTTTTCGCACTGTATTCTTTCCAGATTAAATTAAATGAATTTTTTAAAATATTTAATTTATTTTCAAATTATTTTAAGCGACCCTTTGATGAAAAATGACGAAATATTTATATTTTATACCCGGCAGAAAATGAATTGAGAGATACACAGAAACCCATTTTAAAATGGATCAGTCTAAGGCTGTATACACAATCAATGAAATAAGATTTAAGATTTAATATTTAAGATTTAATATTTAAAATTTAAGACTTAAGATTTAAGAAATAAGATTTAAGATTTAAGGAGTTGAATGAAACTGTTAACTTAACTGCTCATAAGTAAATGTATTTAGGTATTTTTGTACATCAGAATTCATGAAAAAGTAACGTTCGTGATGACTATTATGTCACTAAGGCTGTATACATAATCAATGAAATAAGATTTAAGATTTAATATTTAAGATTTAATATTTAAAATTTAAGACTTAAGATTTAAGAAATAAGATTTAAGATTTAAGGAGTATGCCACCTAGTGATGTTGAATGGAACTTTAACGTAACTGGTCATAGATATAAATATGTAGGTATTTTTTTACGTCAAAATTGGTGATTTTTTTCACTTAGCGACAAAATAGTCATCACGAACGTTACTTTTTCATGAATTCTGATGTACAAAAATACCTAAATACATTTACTTATGAGCAGTTAAGTTAACAGTTTCATTCAACGTCACTAGATGGCATACTCCTTAAATCTTAAATCTTATTTCTTAAATCTTAAGTCTTAAATTTTAAATATTAAATCTTAAATCTTATTTCACTGATTGTGTATACAGCCTAAGTGAAAAAAATCACGAATTTTGACGTAAAAAAATACCTACATATTTATATCTATGACCAGTTACGTTAAAGTTCCATTCAACGTCACTAGATGGCATACTCCTTAAATCTTAAATCTTATTTCTTAAATCTTAAATCTTAAATTTTAAATCTTAAATCTTATTTCTTAAATCTTAAATCTTATTTCATTGATTGTGTATACAGCCTAAGTCATTTTGAAGGTAAGATGGATATCTGTCAATTACATGTATCTTATGAACCATAAAGATTTGCTTCAAAAAATTGTATCCAAAATTCAATATCTACAGTAATTAAAAAAAATTTGTGCCGGTAACGACAAAATTATCACTCTCTTTACAAATATCTCATTATATTATATACAGATAATCCATATGAAAAATATCTCAGTAATGCGGTGATTGTATACAACAAAACAAAAATAATAAAATTAATCTCCACTATAAGGACCCTTTCTAACATATCCAATACAGTGTGGATTACATACATGAGAAGTCAATATGCAGTCATCGAGTATACAATTGAACTCGATGACTGCATTTAATAATGCATATACACATACTACCTACATAGATGCCTATAAAGAGTATTTTTCCATCTTTGTCGCAACGTCTTGTCGGGCAATTTAGTGCATTATAAATCATCATATTTAAAAAAAAAGTAATATAGGGTAAACGGTATAGTTATTGGACGTTCACAGTTATTGGACAAGACACTCTCTTTTGAAGATTCTAAGGCTTACAGACTAGTAAAGCAAACTGCCTGATTTTTTAGTTAAACAGAACCTTCTAGTATCTACAGAACTTGTGGATTGTGGAAATATACCAGAAATTAATAAATGAAATTTTTGTTCAATAACTGTATTTTTCTACACGCACAACTTTAATATTTTTTTTTTTTTTCAGAGACTTACCAATATGTAATATGAAAGTTTTATATGGTACATTAAAATAGACAGGTCTTACTTTAATTATGAATTTTTTCGTTAAAAATAAAGCTACAACACGTACTTTTTCTGTACTTTGTTTTGAAAATTTTTCTTAACTGTCCAATAACTATACCATTTACCCTACATAGCTAATAACCAAGGGGTCAGACTAGAATGTCTATGTCTCTGTTCCACTTGTAATCAGTGGGTGACGTAAAATCTCTCCACTATAGGTGTAGGTACACACTGTTTGCAATTGTGTTAGTTTGTTGTTTGCTTCTGTGTGCGTATTCACACACACTACTACAAAACACGTATTATGGGACAGACCAACCGGTCCAATTCAAGTAACAATGTCTAACAATGTATTACAATGCACTCTGCGTTTGGCGACGGACACCGACTCACTACATGCCTTAAGCTGTGACAGGCCTACAAATGGCTCCAAGCGAATTACACTTTTTTGATATTAGTTGGCTTCTAGTGTTCTATGCTAATAACCTTGTTTAGAACTTTATTGCTTATTGGTTTCAAGCAAAAAACTAATTAACCTAGAATAATAATTCAAAAACCTTTTTTATGTGATTTTTTTCCGTCCGGAATTAAGATGTTTCGTTCTTGAGTTATCGTGCGGATATATATATATATATATATATATATATATATATATATATATATATATATATATATATATATATATATATATATATATAGTGCGTTCGTAATATTTTGAAGTGTCAATGCCCTGAAAATTATCATATCTAGTGTATTTCATTTTTTGAAGTGATACCTCCTCCGCTCAAAAAAATCGGATGGAGGGTCCAGAACTGGCCGATTCCTCCACTGACCTTTTTTTCTTATTTTCTCAAAAACTACCTAACCTAGAATAATAGTTCAAAAACCTTTTTTTTGTGATTTTTTTCCGTCTTTCCAATGGTGTAAAAAAATGTGGCAAAAACTTGTAAATTATAGCAAATTTTGGCAAAAAACTAATTTTTTGCAAGAACAAAAACCATGTTCCTGGCATCCGACGTGTCTGGCTGAAGAACTCATCCAAGATTTTTGGATTTCCAACGTTCTCACCAAATTTGGTAAACCTAGGACATTTCGTTCGAGAGTTATCGTGCGGACACATATATATATATATATATATATATATATATATATATATATATATATATATATATATACATATATATATATATATATATATAAATTTTAGTGAATATTATTTTCGGTTCCTAGGGACCTCAAAACAAATTTCTGCCATGGTCCCGAGTTCAGGTCGCGTCATGACAGTGGCTGTAATAGCTGAATTCCATTCTGGAAATTCGCTAAAATGAAGACGAAACACGAGATTCATTTGTAGACATTTTTTACAAGCGCTTGCAGACTCGTAGTCAGTCGAGATCGTGAGTCATTAATACCACTGCGGTTATTATATAAAATAATAATAATAATTTTCCAACCAATTACGATTTAGGTATAGTACAAAAAATTTTAAAACAATTTTGTATGTTTTTTCTGAAACATTTTTTGAGGCTCGTACACATTTTTAATTAGGAATCATTTTTATAATCACCTGTATTAATTATAAAGTAGGATACATTTTGATGTGTATGTACCTATGTAAATGTATTTTGCATATTCGTATCTACATTATTACTTCCATAGCTGTTATATCAATAATATTTAAATAAGTTGTGTTTGTGCAATCAAATTTGAGTCGAGCTACGTAATTTCATTTGGAATAATTAAAACAAACATGAATTTGAATACGAAAATCCATGAAATCTGTAAACCGATTTAAAACATTAAGGGGAGGTTTACTTGAGAGTCGTTAAAAAAAATCGATTTTTTTTTTTTTGCAGAAATTGGTAGCTAATTATGTGTAGAATATGTTCCCAAAGTAATTTTGCTGGAAGTAATATAAGGGAAGGTTTACTTGAGATTTGATAAAAAAAAATCGGTTTTTTTTTTGCCTAAATTGATAGCAAATTATATGTAGAATATGTTCCTAAAGTGGTTTTACTGAAAATAATTTAAAAACAAGATTCTTGCACATTAACCGAATCCAGCTTTCTATAAAAAAAAATTTAAAAAAGGTAGTTCACGCAATAATGAGTATTAAATATAAAATTTTGAAAATGCGTTTCTTTATATATATTTTATAATATCTCGGAACTACATTTTTGGAACTGGTGGACACGATAACTCAAAAATTATTCGATGGATCCTTCTTTTTAATTTTTTATTTTAAAGATAATTCAATTCTTCGGCACCTCTACCTAAGTTCGATACACTTTCAAAATTTTTTTTATTTTTAAATTTACTTTAAAGAGCGAAAAATAAGACAAAAATCGTAATCAAAAGTTCAAACATCTGCCATTTTTTTTTTCTTTCAGCAATTTATTGATATTATAGGTAGAGGTGCCGGTACTCTTCATATATTTTATAAATCTTTTTTGTTTTTGGATTTCGGTGGTTTATTACCGGCACTAGGATGTCCGCCAACAAGGCATTGGATTTTCGGATCGTCACACTGCACTATCTATAAAATGGACACTTTTTTATATGTTCCCTTGAAAAATTTTTTTTGTGTAATTTAATAGTTAATAAATGTGTGCACAAAATTTGAAATTGATATTTACTTCTGTTCTTGAGAAAAAAATTCTAGAAAAATACATAATTTTTAAGGACTCTCGAGTAAACCTCCCCTTAAGCATTTGCATCTGGTGCTTATCTCTACTATTAAGGCATGATTTTCTAATGAATTTGTTTTCAGTACGGACTTTTAATGTACTTGATTTCATGTAGTTGAATTAATGATGTTACGTTTGAAGGCAAGTAAATTGTTTTGGCATGTATAGTTATCAAAATTGATAACAATAGCCGAAGTTATAATAGACGGATTAATCTTAAATAATTTTATATGATGTTTTTTGATACAAATTGAGTGTGATTATAATTTGATTATAATTGTAGAACTCGAAGTAGACGAATCGTGTTACGTACCAAAAATTGAAGAACATTACAAAATTTATTGTTATTATTTTTAGTTTAAATAAGAAAACCTTTTGAATTATTTTACAATGCTGTGAAATTTCACAATCTGAAAAAAATTTTGAATAGGAAACTTAAAATAAATTTCAAAATTAGTATTGATAAAGTAATTTGTTTTATAAAATAATATAATTTACTTTTTCAATTTATAATAACAAAGAGTATTTTCCAATAAATCCATATTTGAAAAATAGTTGTATTTCACAACCCAATACTTCAGTTGATAAAATTAAAAAGGTCCGGCTTGAAAAAATTGAGATTTCCACTTTTAGAAACTATGAGGGTGTGACAAACGGACAGACGTAACGAAACTGTAATAGTTTTAAGAGGTGTCCAAGACCTTTTTAAAGAAAAAATTAAATTTTTTATTTTAAAGTTAATTACTTTATACAAAAATATTAAAATTCATTTTTCCATTTACATTTTTTATCACTAAAATTGCATTGATTTCATGTATGTAATTTGTTAATTTGTTCTTCGAAAGTGTTAGGTGATGAATTATGATTAGTCTTAAAAGTAACAGACTTTGAACAAATGTTGCCATCGTTTACAATGGAATTAATGTGTCAGTTATCGAAGTTATACTGTATAATTAACTTATTATCATAATTGAGTAATTTAACACATAGCAATTGTACGTATTTTGCTTGAATCATCTTCACTTGCTGCAATGACCTTGAATGGCCAGTAATTTATTGACAAGTGAGGTGCCACTTACTAGATAATCCTATCATCCATTACAAGAAAATACTTTTTAATTAGTATTTCATGATTATGCATGTTAAAATTTATAGAAATACCTTTTGATGAAACTTAGAAAATCTATGGTAGCGTTATATCTTTTTTGCATGTAAAAGGATAGAGCTAAACCGTAATACCAAGGTAAATTTTCTGCACGACATGTAAATTAAAAAAAAGTAGGTTTATATATTTTAAAAATTTTGTTAAAACTTTTTAATTTAATATTTTGAAACATGGTGTTTTAATTACATAAAATAGTCTACGGTTGAGTTACATTTTTTTTTTTTTTTTTTTATCAAAAATGATCACCTGCACCTTACTCACCGGAAACTTGTTTCAAGGTAACTTAACCGTCTTGGCTGCTTGACCCTAAGTACTTGAAGATTGTTCGTTTAGTAATTCACGTATTCACGTACAGAAGTCGGTCGAGTTATCGAGAATAAGAATGGAAATAAAGCAAAGAAACAGAAAGCAATTTTTGCGTCAATTTACTTGTAGCTCTTCCATAATTTTTTTTTTAAAAGTAACTTTATTCACAAATGTTTGTGGTTTATTTTTTCTAATAATACTAATCAAATTTTTTTTAAATAAAATTCAACAGAAAATTATTCTTGAAACGTTTTATATCAATGATTTTGCTGTACTGTTGTGAAAAAATTTACAAACAGTTCGTCTTTTTATAAACAGTAATTTTGTGATTAAAGAACATAATTTTTTTATTAAAAAAGCTAAGTAAATTACTAATTCGATAGGCATCTTTTCTCCTTTTATTTCCTTTTAAATTGTTGATTTATTTAAAATTCCAAAATTTTACCAACGCTTCCACCATCCATTTCTTTTAAATAAGAACCTGTAAGTTAAGAAATGAATCACATTAAAATTTTGTGAAGTACAATAAATGTATTGTTCACAATCAAGTAAGGAAATGTATTTTAGGGATAAATTTTTTGCTACACTATAAAAAATGTCTCAATTTTCATAATTTATAATATAAACCCCTTTTAAGAAAGAAAAATAAAACCGACTTCAAAATAATAATAATATGAGCACTGAAAAATATAAAATAATTACGCAGTTAATCAAGGCATAAATATAAAAATAAATTTTTCCAGTTTTTGAAGTTGGTGCCTTGGTACACGGAGAGAAAATTCCTATAAAAATTACTGTGCTCATACTGCAATCGACGTGTAACAGGCGAACATATCCAATTTTTGTACGGTAAAATTATAAAAATTACAATAATATAACTATAATTTTTATAATTTTACCGTACAAAAATTGGATATGTTCGCCTGTTACACGACGATTGTAGTATGAGCACAGTAATTTTTATAGGAATTTTCTCTCCGTGTAGGTTCTCTTACCGAAATCTTGTTACGACTTTTACTATCTCTAAATGGTTAAATAGGCAATTGACACCAACTTCAAAAACTGGAAAATTTTATTTTTATATTTATGCCTTGATTAACTGCGTAATTATTTTATATTTTTCAGTGCTCTTATTATTATTATTTTGAAGTCGGTTTTATTTCTTTTTCTTAAAAGGGGTTCGTTTTTTCCCTTTTGAGTAACCCTGAACCTCTTACTAAAAAAAAAGATCTTGAAGTGATAATTCCCGATTTTGAAATTAAAATTTTTACCATATATCCTAAAAAAAGCAGCTGAAACAACAATGCTGACAATTTAAATTTTGCTTGTGTCGGTTTTGTTTTTAAAACAATTCAACCATTTCCAACATTAACCAGAGCTTTTGGAATCGATATAAGCCCCTTAATGAAACACTTTCTTTAAATTTATGGAATACTTTCGTTTAAATATTGATTGTAGAGTAAAATTACAACGAGTAAAAACGGTTTAAATAATTATTTCTAAAAATATAGGTAAAATATAGACTGCACATGTAAGATTTTACATTAAGATTTAAGTTTTTAATTGTATCTAGCGTTACGGCTTTTAACAAAAACAGGTGAACTAGTATTTTGATGCAGTTTTCATATTTGATATTAATATTTTGATTGGTCAAACCATATTCACTCTATTTTAAATTTTACCCCCAATTTTATTGTTAAGACCCCTCCAATAGGTCCGACCCTGGATTTGAGTACGTTGGTAGGAAGACCTCTAAAAATAAAGGCTTGTGTCAAATTAAACTCTATTCTTCTAGCTGTTATAGTTTTCGAGTAGTTTTATAAAATTTAATTTTTACCCCTATTTTGAGACTCAATTTCACCCCTTAAATGGCTTTTATGGCAAATAAAAAAAATACGTTTCTATTATTTTTATTTGTTCTGGACATTTACCAAGTTTGATCAAAATCGGGACTCATCACTTCAAGACTTTCGTCATTAAGGAATTTTGTCGTATATCTACGAAGCCCCTGATTAGATTTTGATCAAATCTATATGGGACCACCTCGGAAGTATATCCTTTCAAACAAAAAAAGAATCATGCAAATCGGTTTTCATATATCGAAGTTATGAAGTAACATACTCAAAAAGAAAAAAAAATACAGTCGAATTGAGAACCTCCTCTTTTTTTGAAGTCGGTTAACAATAGATATTATTTCAATTAAAGATTGAGTTAAACACTAAAATTTCAAATAATAACACTAAGTGTAAAAATGTATGTGCATTGTTATCTTTAAAATATATAAAACTAAATGGTCAAAAAGGCTAAAACTATTCATTGCTTTATATTGATTCAGAAAAATATTTATTAATTTTTATTGATAAATTTGCAATTAGCACCACGCAAGCTTTTATATTTTATTTTATTTTTTGGGCTTGTGTGGCCTACTTTAGATGTTTCCTTTGAAAGTAAAGTACTATCACTGTAAAAAAGGTTGCCGACCCCTGATCTACTTGACTGATTTGACTTTTTTTATTTCATTAAATTGACCTTTTCTTTAGCAGTTTGAAATTAAGACAGTAATAATTATAAAATAAATTGGAAAAAAGTATGTCGTTCTCAAGCACCTACAAGAGAATTAGCTAGTATTTTATTTCATACAGCTAACACCTTTTAATAAACATTAAGATTTGTTGAATACACTTCTAACACAAAAAGTCTTCTAATAAAATTTTATATAAATATTTAGTACAATTCTTTAGTTTTATTTAGTTTGGTTAAAATAAATAAATTATAAGCGACCCCACAGAGCAATAATAAAATAACAACAAACGAAATACAATGAAGAAAATGTTAGACATTTTGAAATGATTAAATAAATGTTAATTTGTAATTTGTTGCAATAAAACCAGTGGTTCTGGAACAATTTTTCTAATACAATACTGTTATATAGTGTTGAGGATAAATGAATACTTACTATTTACTCGTATTACAGTAACACTCAGTTCTGTTTGTTATTATTTCTCCAGTTCTGAACTGAAAAATCCTCTTCAAATGATAGATTACAATCATTTTTAGAAATAGTGAAAAGATTGCACGCAAAATAAATTCCATTTGGGTAAAAAATTAGGCCTTATTGGTGTTACAGCTCAGTTAATTGTCTTAAAAATTTAAAAGAGACTAAGATTGATCATGGAACAGCTAAGTAATCTTTTTAGTTCTCCTTCGTTGTAATTGTAGCGTTGATATTCTGAAGTAGTGATGTCGAGACAAGGAGCTGTTAGTCGATTAATCGACTAAAGTTATTTTTCAGACAAAATTAGTCATTATTCGAAAATATCGAGTATGGAGTAGTCGACTAATCGACTAAATTTTTAGTCGAATTCATGTATTCATGAATAGGGTAACGTAGGTAACTCTTCCAAAAACGACGTTTAGGTTGGAATTTAATTGATGACATCGTTTTATTTTTTTTTTTTTATTTATTTATTATTTTTTTTAAATCATAATGTTCTATCACAATTTGTTAATCGTATAAAAGTGAAAAATCATACAAATAGATAATTTTTTTCGATTTCGCAGTTATTAAATTAATCGTTTTTAGTCAGTTAAAAAAAAATTAATCATTTTAGTCATTTAATCGAGGGTAAAACAGTCGACTAAAAAATGACTAAATGTAAACAAAATTAGTCGACTAAATCGACTAATCGATTAATTATTCGACATCACTATTCTGAAGATGAGTAAGTGTGTAGGTATTAACCGCAGTATTAACATTTTTAAAATATTCGAAAAATTGATTACAAGAATTGTGTGACGTTAAAGGCTTATACGAAAACATTTTACGGATCTCTGGTTTACAGCAATTGCGTGTTATTTTATTGTATTTATATAACATAATATGTACTACAAAATCGTAATAATTAACTCTGCATACAATAAAAATAAATAGAAATACACGAAGCTTATTTAAGTAACTAAGCAGCGATTTATGTGGCTATGTATAAGTAACAAATTCACTCACCAACATTCTAATTCTCATCATTGTAATACAAAATAAAGAAAAAAGAACCATGCACTTCTTCAGTTTGTTTTTTATTTTTATACAAAAGAGGTTTTCGTAATGCCGCGCCGCGTAGAGTAATTTAACCACATTTGTTTGAACAAAATTCTTATTTAATTTCTTTAATGTTATTACTTAAGAGGTCAGCTTGTTCTCTGCCGTAATATACCTATAGGTACTATTAAAATAAGCTAACATTTTTTAACTCTATTTTTTATTGAAATTAAAGTTATATAAACTGATGAAGATTAATGAAGATTCATCTAATTTCCTCTAGTAAAGTAAACATAAGTACATACTACTGAATGACACTTTAACGAAAATCTTCACTTTAATAATTTGCTATACTGCAATAAATTAACGTAGAAACTCCAAAGTTATACTATTTGATTTTCATTTTAATTATGCGATTATAAATATAATAGTATTAATATATTTTAATAATTTAAAATTATTATTTTTTGTGGCAATTAGCGCAAAATGCATATTAGTCAGTCTGTGATACTATTTCTTAGTTTTCTTTTTTTAGAGCAAGGAAAATAAAAGACCACTGGATGACTACACCGTATAAGAAAGTTTAGGAATCAGCTGGTAATGAAAACAATCTGAAATATTGCCTCTATATGTTACAATAATTTTGCAAAATTGTCATTAATTAGCATGGTTTCATTCAGTTTTAGTAATGTTAGAGTATTATCAATGTAATATCTGCGTAAAGAAAGAATATTTTTCCATCTATAACACTGGCCGGTAAAAAAATTTTTTTCAGTTTATCTTATTTTTACGAAATTTGGTGAAAACGTTGGAAGTCCAAAAATTTTGAATGACTACTTCAGCCAGACACATTCGATGCCCGAAACAGAATATTTTGGCATTTTTTGTGAAAAAAAATAATTTTTTTCAAAAACCCTAAAATTTTCTGCGCCTTTTTTTATACCATTGGGAGAAGGAGAAAATTCACATCAAAAAGATTTTTGGACTATAAACTGATTTCCGGGAAAAACTAATTTTCGTAAACGGAAATTTGCTATATTATGCAGGATGCTACCACAGGTTTATATCTGCTACAGTATTTCTATCTAATGTAAAATTTTACTACATTTTTATATCGGTACTTAATTATAGTTGTTAAACTAATTCGTGATGCAAATGTTTGTTTACTTTATTGACTGGTCTGTGTTTCACATTGATGTTACAATTATCGAAACACTACTGTAATTGTAAAATTCTTTGTTGAACTCCACATATAGTCATTCAAAATATCAATTAATCCTACGAGTAACAAAAAAAAAAAATGAAGTCAAAAACCTGTAAACAATGACTCATACGCGTCGATTAGGTCTTGGGACTTGCGTTTTCTTTTTACTTTGTAGGTATGATATTATTGAAGCATAGCTCAAGACAGACAGTTATTGTTGCGTGACTATGGTTGTCAGCCTGCGGTAATGTGATCCTATGCTATAGCAAGTGTAATGGCATGAATATATGAAATTTTAGAGGTTTTAGAGTTTCAAATTCAAAAAATTAAAGTATAGATACATATAGTTTAAATACGTTTTTAATTTCAATTTCCTGATAATATTTTCAATTAAAAAGATGATAGCAGGTTTTTTTTTTTAAGAACACATTTACCTACATTTGTTGAATTATTTTTATGGGAATTCGTAAAATATATCGAAATGTTATTACTGCAGTAATGCAGTGTCCATATGTTCTTAAATTTATATTTTTAGCGGTAATTAACATTTTTTAATTAAGTGAAATTTCTAACATAAATTTACATATGTTGCTTAAAAGAAAGTAAACGGTAAAATTGGTTTATAAAAAGAAATACAATCGTACTATTTAAATTGGCAACATGATGCACCAATAAAGCTTATTGGTTTTTTTAGAATTGCATCTAGTTAATTAACGGTCCGTGGCCTAATTGGTAAGGCGCTTGGCTAGCAACCAAGACATCTGAGTTCCGAGGTCTTAACGAACTTGTCCCACGGCTTAGGACTTCCAACAGTTTCACCAAATTTCGTAAAAGTAGAGCATTTTGTTCGAGAGTTCGTTCGCCCGATAACTCTCGAACGAAAGGGCCTACTTTTACGAAATTTGGTGAAGATGTTGAAGGACTCAAACCGTTGGGCAAGTTCGTTAGCCAGACACGTCCAATGCCCGAAACATGGTTTTTGGGGCATTTTTCGTGAAAAAATTTATTTTTTGCAAAAATTTTCACTTATTTAAAAATTTTTGCGAAATTTTTTTACACTATTAAAAAGAGGAGAAAAACCACATAAAAAGGTCTTTAAACTGTTATTCTATATCAACTAATTTTCCGAGAAAAACTAATTTTTCTAAACGGAAATTCGGTGTGTTATGGAGGATGCTGCGACAGGGGTATTGAAAAATTATAATTTTAATTAGTATTACGCCAGTACTACGTTTAGACAGTTAAGTACTGATATCGTAGCGTTTTCACTGTGTCATTGTGTTAAACGGCCGATCCAAACTAGTGCCCAGTATGGGGTTCAGTGCTCCACTTTCGTACTTTAAATTATCTATCTCCTAAACGAATGGAGATCCCATTTTGAATCTTGGCACGTATTATCTATAAACTACAAGCTACATTTTGTGATAAAAATAATTTTTAAAAAAGTGGTCGAACGTACATAAATTTTGATTTGAAATATTTACTTCCGGTTTTGTACACGAAAAAAATTCAAATTTAGAATTTGATTCGGTAGTTAAAAAGAGCTGTCAATTTTCTATATAAAACGTTATATACAAATAAAATTATAGTATTGATTAATACCACCAACAGCTTTTGAAAAAACCTTGTTTAATATTTTCTCAATTTTTTAAAACCCCGTAATTTGAGAACTAGGCCTCGTAGAAAAAATATTGCGTATTTACATTCAGGGCATACAGAAGTAAAATTAACTCAGTTATGAACCAATTTCGGAATCTGACATCATTTTCGTTGTCCGCTTCACGTGAAATGCCCCAGTATACGAACGATGCAGAAAGAACGACAAAATAAAGGTAAATTTTTTTTGATGTAGTTGACTAACTTTATATTTTATATTAATTTTAAATTTTGTAGTAAGCTTTTTCATATAAAATTTTTATCAATTATCAATTATTAAGCTACTTTATTCTTGGGCGATTTTTAGTTTTCAAGTCATTTTCAATTTTAATGGGTGCATTATTAATTTGATGACATAATATACCAACCTTTAGTAAGAGCAAAATCTTCTGATAATATAAAAAAGTTTTCCATATTATATTGAAAACTTACTGACGAACACCGTATATGCCTGTGTTAGATACCGCTAATAACCTTGATTAGATTACTTATTTTAAAAAGTCGAAAAGTAAGAGTAATTTCCGAGGAAATGGTAGTAACAATTACCTTAAAATTTTTTATTTAATTTTATTAAAACCATATCCTTTTATTCTTCTTAATTCTAGAAGCTACTGACACGTGAATATTTTAACAAAATTTAATTTTAACTTTTACATTATTTGAAATATTTATTGAAATATACAAGATTGGAAACAAGTTTAAAATCAAAATTTACAATTCTACCTTCTAATCTTTTAATTTCAGTTAAATTCATATATTTAAAAAAAAAAAAAATATTAGAGAATGTTTGGACCATAAAAATGTCGATTAAAACAAATTTTTACTCAAGAAATTTCTCTTTTTATTATCTGACTTTTATGTTGATTACTGAATAACAAATAAATTACAGTTTTTGGAAAAAAATTTATGTGACAATTATTATTTGACAATTTGTACATTTGTCCATGAATTTTGGTAAAGTTAATGTTTGAATTTTTAATGTATTTTTGATAAATATTAATTAGTTGTAGCAATAAAAAAAGATTTCCTAGTCAAAAGTTTATTTTTACGTCGTCAGCAGCTTGGAATTTTTCTATGCAATTGCATCATTTCGTATAGGTAGATTAATTGCTTTCATGAATTTCCTTATTTATTGTTTGATTCTAAGCCACAATTTTACATGTAACAATAATTAGTAAGTTATTATTTTTTATTTATTATGTGAATATGTAACTAATGGGTAATATAATTTAACGCTAATTAAGAATTATGCAAATATTAATAGTGTAGTGAATGACTTAGTTCCAATCATATGAATTCCATATACTATTTCTATAATTTTATAGAATTTACTCAGTTAGAAAATTATGTTTTCTAATGCAACAGTATTATTACAAAAAAAAAAAAAATATCATTAATCTTGCAATCAATCAATTAATTTTTTAAAAGACTTTTTAAGGTTCTTCTTCACTAAATTTATTTCCTTAAACCATTAAGTTCTAAAGATAATTTGTTGAGAATTTATTACGATTTATGACCGGTGCAACAAGATATAGTTAAACTGAAAATTTGCTAGTTGCGTCTGCATATACAGTAGCTCGTTGATTACCCGAAATTCAGTCAACTGAAACAACAGTTCACTGAATGCGAACCGAAGTATAATATGTATGATGTATACTTAAATTTTTCCTTTTCTTACATCATAATACTGTACAGTAAAATCTGTTTTTCTTTTTTCTTTTCACTGAACCGTAAAAGTTTTTCGCAATCTGTAATGTATGATATTATTTTTATTTTATTTTACTTTTTTCTTTACGAAAAGCAACGCTGTTTTATTATAGCAATTTTTAATAATTTAACGCACCCACGGTCCCAATCAGTTTTTGATAGTCGATTTTCTACTGAACTTATTTATATTTAGAAGTAACGTAAAAGCCCCGATACCCGAACGCGTTCAATACTCGAACAGTTTTAATTTTTATCGTTTTTTTTTTTTCAGAAATAAATTCATTAATTTATATAAAATATCAAAACTGTTCGAGTATTGAACGCGTTCGGGTATAGGGGCTTTTACCTTACAATAAAACAATCTTAGTTTAATAATGGTCATTCCTTTAGAAAAGGTTTAAAATGTAAAAATTCTGTGGTGGCAGCGTTGGGAGACATTTTATAAATTTTTTGAGAATTTAATCTTGTATGGTTAGTTGTGTTATTAGTACGGTGCAAATTAGACCCAAACCTCAACATCCAAAGTAACAGTTTCACTCCAACTCCAAATTGTTCTATACAGTCCACATATTGTTTGGTAAAAAATGACACCATTTTGAGCGTCGGGTTTTGGGGGGAGGAGGGCAGAAGTAGGTAAATTAACGGTTTTCGTCAGTTTTTTTTAAATATTTCGAAAACTATGCAGTTTCACGCAAAAAGTGCCTATACAAATATAATCTACATTAAATTGCGAACAAAAATAGTCCTATGCATAATGGACTATATGTCTAGTCCTATGTCTTTATAATCAGAAGCTAGCTTGTCACCCATAAGAGTCATTATGCTTAAGGTATCTCAGAAATTGCTGATTTCAAGAAAATTTGCGAAAACGTTTTATTTATTTATTTATTTATTTATTTATTTATTTTTTTTTTTGAAACTAAATGATTCTATTTTCTGCCTTTTTAGGATGTAAGTAATATATTATTTTTTGCTTTCTGAATGCTTCTGAAAAACATTTAGTCAAACTCAGCTTGTCCCTCGTTTTTCTAAAGTATTAAACAACGTTTTGTCGGTATAAATTTTATGGATTGTCAACTATTATATGGTAGCGACGGGAAGCTTAAGACCCTGATCCACACTATAGCTCCGCTCTTAATACTAATCTAGAAACAGAGTTATGTTTGACGAGCGTTATGAGGAAGGGTTTGACGTTAATTGAGTTGTATTGTATACTGTACTACCTTTTACATGTTAGAAAAGCATAAAGGAGCATTCTGAAGCTTAATCTTTTTAAAGTATGAACAACACTAAACATGCTAACTTGCTAAAATGCTACTTACGTGAGTCAAGCCGTAGGTGAGACAGTGACACACCGAGACGCATGACGCATATAGTCATAACGGTGGACACTGATCTAGAAAATTGTGTTATCATCTATACACCTTAGTTCAATGTTGTGTACAGTTAAAAGTATTTCTTACAAGTCGTAATTATCATTAAATCCCCATAAACCATTAAACTATATAATTTGCATCGTCTAACCTTGTAATGTTATTATCTCTATGTCCGATGAAACTTGTTTTTTGCTATTAATGTCACCTTTATTATTATTAGCTATTATTATTATTTTTCTTTTGCAAAAATTGTATAGATACTTAGTTAATTTCTTACGCCTTGTACTAAAATAATTTTCTTAAATTTATTATAATACTAGCATTTACCCGCGGCTTCGCCCGCGTGGCAGGCGAAGGACTGAGCGAGTTTTAGCACACACTACGTCCCTTGGATCAAGATGTGCCCATACTTTTGACACGGCAGTGTACCACAACATTAAGTACAATACTTCATCAAAAAAGTGTGGGCACACCTTGACTCAAGGTGTACTCCTTCCACTCGTGGCTTTTGAAATTATGACATCTAGTTAAAACGCATAAAATGTACGAGTACTTTCATCGTATTGCTATTGCAAACTGTTAATTTCTTCTCGAGAATGTTCCCACAGAAATAAAATGTTTTCTCCGGGTAAAAAGTAGACTATAACATTGTTTTAACAATATGCAAAGTTCGAATGAAGTCAGCGATACTTTTTTTATATCATTTTAAATATATTTTCCCACGGGAATAAGACTTCTCATAGGATTCAGATATTTTCCCGGGGTAGAAAGTAGTCTGTGTTCTTTTCTGTCCCCTCTGTAAACAGTATGCAATGTTTAAAATCAATCTTCCATTTTTTAACAGTCAGTTATCATTATTTCATTCTTTCATTTTAAATACATTTTTCCTTGAGAATCAGATACTTTCTCGGGGTAAAAACCTACGTTTATCGCCGTATATCGTTCTATCTGCTAAAAGAGAGAGTTCGAACAAATTCCAAGAATTTTTTTTTGTTTCATTTAAAATATATGTTTCCACAGGAATGAGATGTTTTCTCGTGGATGTTCTTTTCCATCCCCTATGTTAACAATATACGAAGTTTAAAACCAATAGTCCGCTTTTTAAAAGTCATCTATCATAACTGAATAGATTTTCCCTCGGGAATAAAATATAATATTTTCCCGGATTAAAAGATGATTTATAACCGTCTCCATCTTACAAGTTATGTTTCATGTTGACTGGTTAAGTCGTTGAAGTGTAAAAGCAAGTCAAACAAAAAACAAACAAACAAACAAATTTAATTTCGAAATTATAATACTAGTTATAGAATAAGGATTAGGATTTGCACGTTAAGCAATGCATTTTTAACAATTTTAAAATCACCAGCATACCATACCATATCAGTTTCCATATTTCTAATTGTAAAAATGACGGACTTCCATTTAAAGTTTCTTCTCCTGTGTCAACCCCCTAAGAGATGAATTTTTAAAAGCACTAAAATTTTTGTTTTTAAACCAGTAATTTCTAACTCAAAAAATTAAAAATTTCTATGAAAATTTGCATCCCCCATTTTACCCCCTTAGTGGGCGAATTTCCAAAAATCCCTTCTTAGTGCTCACCTACGTTATATAAGAAATCCCTGTTCAAAATTTCACAATTCTAGACCCAGTGGTTTGGGCTGTACGTTGATCGATCAGTCAGTCAGTCAGTCACTTTTCATTTTTATATACCATGTGAGTTTTTTGAGAGTTGCCATTTCTATTACAACCAAATTTTTATGATAGAAATGATACTGGAAAAGGTTCTTTTCTTGGATGTAATGGAAACCAAGAAAAACACTATCGGTTGAAGTAGTCTCAAGTACACATGCATATTTTTACCGCCTAACTGATAAATTAAAAAAAGATTAAAAAATTAAACTTGAGTAAAAAAATTTTTTTTGCTCATTTATGTTGTTAATTAATGCATTAGATCAGTTTTATTGAAAAATTTATATATAGTCTCTTCTAAAAATCTATAAGTTTGTATCATAGCTCGAAAACCATAAGAGCTATAAAGCTTCTGACTATAGCAATCGGTTGCCCCTGTCGATATCTACAACTCTTATTTTAACAATTTTTCGATTAAATCAACGGTTTGGCTGTAATAAAAATGGCAACTCTCGAAAAACTCACACAGTAAGTATATAGTTTTTGAGACACACTCGTACAAGATATTGACAATTAGATTTTGATTCGTATAACTTTGTATTCTAAGAGGATACTTATTATTATTATTTTTTGTATTGTATTATTTTATATCAGTGGCTCTTAAACTTTTTATTTGCACTTAAAAATTTTAAAAAAGTTAGACTGACTCATTCAGTCATTCTAGTGCTAAAAATATAATCTCTGACAGTATTTTTTAAATTTTGGTGGAAATGTTCTAAATATGTATCACATATAAGGAATATATTTTTCAAAGGCTTCCGTGAAAAAGCCATAATTTTAGTAGCTTGTTTCTTGAAACGATTAAAATGCAAATTAATAAAACTAGTATGTAATTATTTTTAATATTTTGTCGTTTACTGTAGCTAATACTGTTTTGCATACACATACATATTATATGTAATTACAACGAGGAAATTATAAAAATATTCCAAACCATATCTGCTGACATCACTGAAATGTACCCACGTCTCCGATAGTCTAGGCCGGCTAGAAAAATGCAATTCAATTTGATTTATGTCAGACATAAGGTGCATTTTTAATGGAAAAATTTATTACCTGGTAATTGACAGGGTAGTATTTATGTCACTATGTCATCAGGAGATATCTTATATATACTCATACGTATACACAATAAATTCATACGTATGTGTAATCCTTATGTAAACTCTGATATCTACCTGTTATTCAAATAACCTTGAATCAGTTTTGGATCCTGCGATAATGGTCGCTTGCGTTCGCTGCAGTAGCACTCAGCCTGGCTGGACCACCTACGTTGTATATGCATTACTAATTAAACTATGAAATAAATACATATGTGCATACCAAGGTATGTCTACAGAATTTTATGAATATAATAAACCATGTCCAGACATATCGGATTCATTAAATTTAATTCTACAGTCATAATTGTCTTACAAATAATATTATCCTGCTGCGTTTCAATTTCACTAATTACCACTGTAGAAATAGAGGTGGTACTATAGTACAGGATCTGCCCGATTTTTTGTTTTCAAAGCCTACAGTAATCAATAAATATTTGTTATTAATCTTTCTGTAAAAAAGAGGAAATCGTATTGAACAAGGAATAATTTTAGGAGGCATTAAAAACAAAACTGTGATTATTTACAATTATCTCAACATATTGACAGGATGGTCACTTTCTTGAAAACCTAAAAAACCGGGAAAACTTAGGGAACTTAAGTAGCCGGGGCAAAATCAGAGAAATGTCAGGGAATTTTTTAATTCAAGAGTTCCGTGGTAAACACAATGAAGTTTCCATTATATTCCCCATGAAAACGTAATTAGTGATGAGCAAATGCAAGACCAAGACCAAGACTTAGCAGTCTTGGTCTTGGTCTTGTTCTTGCATTAATAATCTTCGTCTTGGTCTTGCTAGAGCAGTTTCAGTCTTGGTCTTGATCTTGCAAAATGAAGTCTTGGCCTTGGTATTGCTAAAAAATCTTGCAATTTCTTGCATTTTTTTATTAGCGAATTTTTTCCTTCTAAAATCAGAATTTTCTCTCTTTACGGTGTTAATTATACATTCAAACTATTTAAATAGTTTAGCAAGAGTCTTGCTTTTTTCTTGCTTTTGTCTTGGTCTTGCTCACTTGAGTCTTGGTATTGGTCTTGCAGCCATACTTATAGTCTTGGTCTTGGTCTTGCTCTTGGTATACATAGTCTTGGTCTTGCAAAAAATGCAAGACCAAGACAAGACTGCAAGACCAAGACTAATTTTGCTCATCAATAGTGATATCCTGAACAAAAAATAAAATTTTGGGTCTATATAGGTTGCATGGGTCTGTTTAGTCTCGAAATGAAAAAAAATATTTTATCGAATAATTTTCTTGTCTCCATATCTGCAATGTTGACGTCAAAAGAAATTCAAAACATATCTAATTTTCATTTTTCTCAATAATTCTACTCTTTAAAAATAAATTAGTTGAAAATTGGAAAAAATTCTACAGACTCTTTCACCCTGCCAAACAGACTGAATAAAAAATCTAAAAACTTAGATTCCTTTAGAATTTTACATTTGTTCTAACCCCTAGCTACCTGTTTTGAGATACTGATTTCTTACCATTTTCGAGATATTTAAAAAATTAAATTTTGCTCTTGAAAGACGTAAAATATTCATAGATTATAGTGTGAGTTTTCAATAGATCAGGACAAGGCGGTAAATTGTATACTATAGTGGTACCGAAACAAGTTTCTCATTCGAAAAATTGGCGCCAAATCTGATTGTATTGACGAAAGAGTCTCGAGTAGACTTTTATAGGTAGTACTGACAAGTAAAGGTCTCGAGGCCGGACCTATCGATTTTGATGAAACTTAAATATGTTGAGAAGACTATAAAGGACACGTATTTTTTTTTATCTGCGGAAAAACGGTTTGAAGGGGTGAAATCGTCTTTCAAAAATTGGGGTAAAAATTTTATTTTTCAAATATATCGAAAACAGTAAGAGATAGAGCAAAAGTTTAAATTGGCGATATTGCTCTTTTTTAAAGAGCTATCTGTTGATATGCAATTTGTTCAATTTATTTCAACAGTAAGTGATTCTGAAGTTGGACTATCCTATATAAGGTTTTTATTAGGTTTCCAATTCATTTTGAAAATATCGTTATTTTCGTTATCGATAATTTTCGATAACGAAAACTATAATATCCATTTAAGAACAAACTTAATAAAAATCTTACATATGATAGTCTAACTTCAGAACCACTTACTGTGACATTATTACCCACTGTCATTGTGTTGATAGTAAAAATTAGTGTATGTAAACTAATATGTAATTTAAAAGGGTGACTCACCTTCTCTCCAATGTTGCTCAAACTGAATTTTGAATTCGAGAATTTAATTTCTACGTTATTCTAATTCTCTTAAACTATTTTCCACGAAGAAGAACTTCGTGAACTACCCAAATACTACGACTATTCGACACAGTCACCCCCTAGTTAACTACCCCTAGACTTGTGAGATATAACTTGTCACGTATAGGTACTGTTTGAATCCTAATTAAATTAGATGAACAATAATTGTTATGCAAATGGAATTAAGGAAGACCTTGAGCACATTAAGTATAATATGTACCTACGAAAGTAACAGTTAACGTAATTTGTATGGTACGTGTATTGTTCAAATGATTACCGTATTCTTGTCATTTGAATAGGAAGTGTTTGATTGCAAATAATTTATTATAAATAAATTACTTATCTTCTATCAAATGAAAGAGAATTACAAGTTATGCAGATAACGTCCGCTCTTTTATATATTATAGATATAAGTAATTAATTTCATAAAATTTTTTTTTATTGTAAAATACGAAATTTCTAAAATATTTATGTAGGTCTGTGCTAAGTGCAACGGAAATATTTTTATTCAAGGCTGAAATGTTGTTAAATATTAAAGATTTTTATCGATAAAAAGATTTAGAAAAGCAGAAATATTTACATAATCTAGATATTATGAGTTCCACAATCTTCTTGTTAGTTTTCAAGGAAAATTGTTCATGGTAGATATCTGTGTTGTCCAAACTTTGTTTTATATTCATAATTTTGATTTACTAGAAGAGAAAAATTATAAATATGGTTTTAAAGAGACCAATTGAACCTGGACAATTGTTTTAGTATCATAGGCACTTCTATTAAAAGTTTATTCAACACCTATAACAAAAAGTCAAAATACCCCTGTCGCAGCATCCTGCATAACATAGCGAATTTCCGTTTATAAAAATTCGTTTTTCTCGGAAACTAGTTGACATAGAAAAAAGTTTATGTAATTTTTTCTTCTCTTTTAAATGGTATAAAACAATTTCGTAAAAATTTTTGAATAAGTGGAAATTTTGGCAAAAAACTAATTTTTTGCAAGAACAAAAACCATGTTCCTGGCATCCGACGTGTCTGGCTGACGAACTCATCCAAGGGTTTGGGACTTGTTCTCACCAAGTTTCGTAAAAATTGGATACTTCGTTCGAGAGTTATCGGGCGGACATATATAAATATATATATTTATATATATATATATATATATATATATATATATATATATATATATATATATATATATATATATAAATTTTAGTGAATATTATTTTCGGTTTCTAGGGACCTCAAAACAAATTTGTGCCATAGTCCCGGGCTCAGGTCGCGTCATGACAGTGGCTGTAATAGCTGAATTCCATTCTGGAAATTCGCTAAAAAGAAAGTCCGCTTAATCGCATTGTCCACGTGCATATCCCACTCTCTTTGTGACAACAGACAATTAAAATTATATCGATACTTACAGTAACTTAATAAATTAACAATATATTTAATTCCTTAAATATAGTACACTTTTATTTTCAAATATTACTTACATATGTATTTGTACATTATGTTTCATTGAAATTCATTTAATTAATAATTCTAAATTAGGATGCATAGCAATATTTTATGTTCCGTGAAGCAGAATTAAAAATTTTGCAAGTCAGTAATTATTAATGTTGATATTTCGGAAGTTATTACATTCCAAGCTATCGTCATAAATAAATTGTTTAAAATAAATGCATCTCTAGTAATAACTTTTGAATCATACTTCACCGCACTTGAGTTGTAACGAAATTTATTTCTGTTGAAAATAAAATTTATATTTATGTAAAATACAAATATGGCCGACGCGAATATCCATATATAAATACGCGTATATCTTTATGTTGTGTTATTTGCACGTGTTTTGCAGTATTTCCTGGTTAATATTTCTTATATGGTTCAAAGCGTTATGTTCGCTTCGAGCGCCCACTCGCCAGGGAACAGTTTCTACAAAGACAATATAGTCATTGTTTGACAATGGAGGACCTTGTCGCCCGTTCTTGGCTCATCTATTGTTATCAATGAATGGCAGGCACCTAATCCAAATTTAGACGAATCATTTGGTATATAGATTGTGGACGTGCCAATTTTATGTATTCATGTCGCAACGCAGTATTGAACTGTTCCCGCCTTTCTGTGTACGTATACGAATATTGAGACAAATACTTTACAGGTGTGGTGATTGAATATTAAAATAAATCAACAGTCAGTCGATCACAAAGAAACAAGTTATTCAAAATGCTCAGATCATTAGAATATAATAGAAGGTACAACACAAGGAGTGAATTGTTTGAAATTTTTGAAAATTAAATTTCAAATTAGGATCCTTCTCAGTTATGTGCATATTTAATGCTACCTTGTATTGATTCAAGTATATAGGTCTTAAATTAATATCAAACATTCCTTTTGGGTTAAACTGGTTGAACGATTTCTGGGTTACCCGCGATTTATTTTAAGATTCATTGTATTTATGATAAATTTCTTTTAAAAAGAAATAATGTAGTTTTCTATTCCAATCTCACTGGCAGTAGCGAAATGAATGAAATGCGTATTTTTTGAAATTCAATCATGCTGATATTTTCGTTTCTATAGTTATTTTTTTTAAATGTAAGATTGGCTACGACCATTCATAGTTCGTTTTATCCATGCAACACTTAAAAGTCCTTTAACAAAAATAAGCAGACCTGATCATTGTAAAACAATGCTAAAAATAAAGTCGACTTTAAATTAAAAGTAGCTTTAGTTAAAGAACCTTTAAAATTATGAATGTAAAACCGGCTGTTATACCTTAAGAAAACCGCGGATCTAAAAAGTTTGGGAGCCACTCGTATATACTGAATGAATAGTCAAAACATATAGGTAGAAAAATGGAATCACTAAGATTGTGAATCTTAACCTGTCTAAATCTGTTTAGGATTCTAGAGGCCTGACTATCGTACATATTATATAGGTATATGTTTAACTAATTTGTCGGTGGTGGATGCACAATTAATTATTTTGTCCTTTGTTATACTTAGCTGGTTATAATAATTATAGAAATAACACATCTTTTTAATTCTTAATTTTATAAAAATATAAGAACTTATTGTGAAGATAAGAATTCTTTCATAAGAATCTTGTATCGGAATTATAAGAATGTGGATTAAAGAATTGAAAATATATTTCAAAATCAACATGAATGACTAATTGTACTGGAAGAAACGTCTTCTATTTTAGTTATATTTCACATTGTAAACACGTTAGTCAGAATGATGTAATTGTTTTATTTAAACTATACGTACCTGGATAATTGAAAATCCTAATCGAATTTATACAAAAACTATAAATAGCAAATGATTTACAACCAAATCTCAACGTTTCCATGAATTTTAATTATTTTCAATAAAAATGTTTTTTGCTTATTTGAAAATTGATATATTCGCTAAGAATATTGCTTGTGACTCATTCATTTGTAAACATAGACTTATAAACGTGTCCTTAGCCGGGCAGTTAAAAATAAAATCTATAGAACCGGAATTATTTCAATTTTGAAACCATTTTAGTGATATTACGTCACACGAGATTAAAGTAGGTAACTAATATATTAATGTAATGCGATTAATAAGATTTATACCTGCTGACCTTAAAATTCATTAGAAATTTGCCTGTAACGTGAATGGGTCAAGCGAGATCGCTGTAATCAAGTAATTAAATAATATAACACAAGATCGTTCGGTCTACTACAGTTTAAAAATAGATAACAATGGCACATTAGTTTTAACCCTGCGGCTTAACGCGTTGTATGTCCATGAATAGGTATTACTTTTTTTTATTGTATATTGAAAAAGTATACTGTTGCATAGACCTGATACATTTAATTCCAAGTATTAATTGCTGTGATAAACAGTCGGGGGAACGTTCCAATTATTTCAAGAAATAATTTTTATTTTAAGATTAACTACTTTTTTATATGTCAAGTCGCTCAAGAGTCAAGACATTATGCTATTGTAAATTAAGTAGTTTCAAAAAAAAAGATGCTTTACAAGTTTTCAACAGTAATTATAAAATACAATGTGTCAAGACAAACAATCTTACAAACAATAATGTCACCTTATATTCTTGTCGACTGTCGCATTAAGCCACAAGATCGTATCTAAATTGCATCTGCGTCATCAAGCTGGAATCACAGACCAGGGCCGGACCTAGAGTTATTAGGAGGGGGGGCAATTTTCCTGTTGTCGCCCTCCACGGCAAAAATGCAAAATAAGAAATTTTTGCGTGGCGATGTTTTAAAAAATTTTCCCTGCAAAAGGAAGTGACCAAAAAAAAAAAAAATAGTCAACACTACATTTTTTAGGTTCACCTGGCCCCTATCAGAAATGGACAATGAGGACCTTTTTTTTTGTCTTCACTTCGTTTTGCAAGGAAAAATTCACCTGGCCCCTATCAGAAATGGACAGTGTTATAATAAAAAAGATGAGAATAGTTCTTATTATTAAACAAAACCGAAAAATTATAAGTTTTTTCAGTTATTGACGAATATAGTTTTATTAAACGTTTAAAAAGGAAACAATTTTCTTACATTTTAAGGTTATTTTGTTACAGATTCAGTTAAAAAAATAATGTAAGCTTATTTGAGATTGTATTGTATAATATACAATCTTACATGTAAGAAAGCTTACATGATTTTATCTGAACTGAATCTGAATACTTATCGTAACTGAATCTGTAATAAAATAACCTTAAAATGTAAGAAAATTGTTTCATTTTTAAACGTTTAATAAAACTATATTCGTCAATAACTGAATTAACTTATAATGTTTCGGTTTTGTTGAATAATAAGAACTACTCTCATCTTTTTTATTATATATATTTTGGTATATATATATTCTAATCTAATTTACTTACTTATATAACATTCTTTGCTCTACACAAATATTATGTTACTTCTTTTTTGTACAAAACAGGTTAACATTTTTATTCTGTTAAATCGAAATTTGTGTTAATATTTTCATTTAACACACACACGAAATGTTACATTAACACAGGGTTGTATTACTTATTTGACACAAAAATTTTAGGTACTAGTTTTTTTTTTACGACAAACAAATTTTTTTACTGTGTAAGGTATGGAACCCTAAACAGAGTTTTAATTTTAAAAGATCTTTTATAGAGTCTAACCCATTCTTTTTCTTGGGAATATACAGAAAAAGCGATTCTAATTGCGCCGTTTCGACTTACAACTCAAAATTCAGTAATTATATATCTTCCCAGCACTCCCACCACTAGTATAATAAATGATATTTTGTTAACTTATTGTATCACTGCTTTATGTGGAAGACGTTTTTATAAAATTTGATTGTTTAACCAAATTTTGAAAGGTAAAGGTAATGGAATTGCCCCAATTATATTATGCAGAAATGACCTATATTGTCCTACGAGCAATATCAAGGGCAGAAGCTACTCAATTCTTCTTTACAAAAATTAACTAATTAAATATTTCCTTATATAAAGTTTTAAATGCAAGAATTTTTTAATTAGTACATCAAATTAGTATTGGAATATTTTACCGATGATAAAAAAAGCATCGTTTTTTTTTACGTGATTAATTATTAATTATGTAAATTTGATAATAATATTTTTTTAACTGCTTTGTTTATATATTAAATAAAAAAAGTTTAAAAAAAGTTATTTCGTTCAATTATATAAATAATGAAAATCTACAATCGTATTAAATTACTCCCGGTATCCTCGAAATCCGGTTTTAAATACGTATTACCAATAACTATTAAATACAAATTTAATAATTCTTAATACAGGGAAACAGACACTTATTAATACTGACCGGAAAAAACAAAGTTTTTTTTAGTTTATGAGTCAATAACGAATTAATAAGATTTGGATAACTTATTTGGATCAATTAATTTTAAATAAAATAAAATTAATAATTTTATTATTCAAAAAAAAAAAAAAAAAAACTAAATGATTTTTTCTTTTTGTATGTCTATTAATAATTTTTTTTTATTTTTCTTTTCAGATGAACACATTAACTTTTCAAGGTGAGTTCTTGAACTAAAATTGGCGTGACATTTAAACTGTAAGAATGTTGCTTCAACCAATATGTGATTGCGTAATCCTAACGGATATATAATAAATTTTATATAGATATATAAATATTTTTATATAAAACGCATATAGTATCCAACTGAAAACTATTACAATTATGTAACACTATCAATAATAATTAATCGCATTGGAGTGTGAAAATAATCGGTAAAATGGGTTACTTTATCTAAATTTATATATCTAAAAAATTTTCAATTATCATCTGAATTCTTTTACTTAGTCTGAAATTAATGTGTTACTAATTGTTTTCAGAAGTATTTTAGATTGTTCAAGATAACGTTTTCTATTGAATCGAATTTGTATATAAAATCTTAAGAGTACAAAATTTCTTTTGCACAGACATGTAGATATGTGTCGTATTTATTATAATTACATATAAATTTAAAATTAATGTATAATATTTAATAATAATTGTCAGGTAATTATAAATAATTAATATCGGTTATATTTTATTTTATTCCAAAAATAGTAATTCATAAAATCGTACGGAAAGTTAAAGTAACTATCTAATAAAATAATAAGCATGTAGTGTGAACAAAACATAAGTGGATTTGTTAAGTACTTAATCGATCCATTATTTTAATACCAATAGTTAAGATAATTGTATTTTGAAATGTTAGATTACTTTATTTTGTTTCGCCTTCTGTACCTTCGAATTTTGATGTATTCGAAGAGAAAACTACTTTATCAACGAAGAACAAATCGAAAATTCAAAAAAATTTTGAAACTTGGCTAATTTGTAAATTTTACTAAAATTAATCTCAAGCCATATTCTATTCGATGCCAAAAACGTTACATTTGAGACTTAAACATTCGACTCAGAAAATTTTCGCCATAATATTCTGAGCATGTTAAGGGGGACTACTAGTGTGACCGCCTGAAAAAAAGATGGTTTTTGGGAATTTTTTTAAAGAAAACATTGTATGGAATGTTTTAATATTTTAAGGATATATTCGTTGATATATAATAAATTCATGAAAAAATTTTGGGACCAAAAAATTGAAAATTCAGTGAGTTATTCGCGATCTCCCAAGGCTCTATAAAAAAAAGTTCCCCCACTGCTGCAGTGATAGCAACCACTACAGTGCCTGAAATTAAAGAAGGGCATGAACCTCAGTCGAAAAAAAAAAGTTGAAATTTAACAAAGTGGCGGGAGTTTTTAAAAAAAAGTTTCAAATTTTGCGTGAAAATTTGATGATTTTTGGCTTGCAAAAATTACATTTTTTATTCGATCGGAAAACTGGAGGTTCATGGCACGAAGAAACATATATATTAGGTGTACAACTAAGTTCTACCCGTTTTTTGCAAAAAAAAACATGTAATCTTTTAAAAACAGCTTGTTGAGTGACGTTTAACTTTTCTGTAAGTTGTTATTGTGTTTGCGCAGAATCTTGGTCCAGTAATTCTTGCAATTCCTCGTCACTGATTGTTGTTGGCTGCAGAGCGTGGTTTATCATTTAAATTGAAATTTCCACGTTTAAATTTCCGAAACCATCTTCGACACGTACTGTCATCAATAGCACCGTCACCATAAATTGCACAGATTATTCTTTGAGCTTCAGCAGCACTTTTTCCTTGATGAAATTCGTCTAGAAGACAATGGTGGATATGCACACTATTTACTTCCGTTTTCAACTCAATAAAAAAATGTATATACTGAAGATTAATATATTAAGAGCGTGATGAATTTACAGAGTAAAAACAGTTGTGTATGTGTGTAAATGCGTATTAATAATTAACCTATAACCGGCTGTGAGATAACGCCATCTTTTGAAAACGGGTAGAACTTAGTTGTACACCTAATAAAAGAAGTAAATTTGAAAAAGTTTTCCAATTTTTTCAAAATGTCACATTACTCTTAACGAAAAAATATCTTAAATCGGTAAGAGAGTTATGCTCGAAGGAAAATTGGAATCCCTCGGTGAGAGCTTCGTTCGTTAAGCTCCCCCTGCTCCAATAAAAATTATATCCATAAAATAATAAATAATTATTATTTACATTATTTTTTCATTTATTGTTAGATTAAGTATGTGTTTATTTTTGGATATCACTGTGTACTGTATTTACATACATCAGTATAATATCATACACATAATATGTATATTATTTTATATATAATTCACATATTATAGGTAAACTCATGGCTTGATTGTACATGAATAAGTTGACTGATAAAAATATTTAAGTAAGGGAAAGTGTAAATGTGGTAAGTGATGTTACGTAATCGAAATGAATAATAAGAAATAGAAACATTGATTCATGTACGAACTCACGGACTAAATGTTGCGGTAACAACACAGACACAGGCTTTAAATATTTGCTCTGGTTTTGGTCCACTTGTTGTAATGCCACTAAAATGTGGCGATTAATAGTGTGTTGCTACTGTATCTGTTACTCTTGCTGCTATAACATTCCATACGTGACCATACAGAAATTTATAAATTTTTTGTTAAATTATATTTTATATTTAGGTATACACCTACCTGGTGTCTATCGATGCGGTTATGCAATTTATTAAGGTGCCATAAAAATTTAGTAATAATAAATTAATTACTTTTTATAAGTTATTTTTAAGTTTTATGTAATAAACAGATATATAATGGGTAGTATTTAGGTCGATAACCTATGCATTTGTATGTGTAGTTCCAAAAAAAGAGAATCATTTAGCTTTAATGCAAAGTAGATGTAGAAAGGTATGCCGACGCGCAGATCGTGATAACGTAGATGGCGAATTACATATATACAGTGTGAGTTTTTTGAGAGTTGCCATTTTTATTACACCAAACCGTTGATTTAATTGAAAAATTGTTCAAATAAGAGTTGTAGATATCGACGGGGGCAACCAATTGCTATAGTCAGGAGCTTTATAGTTCTTATGGTGTTAACTCTTATCAATGGTTTGGCTGTAATAAAAATGGTAACTCTCAAAAAACTCAGGCTGAATAAATATAATAATAAATAATTGTAATGTTGTCTTTTTCTAAAAACTGAAATATGTGACGTAATTATGACGTATGTAGATGGCGAACTGCGCAAAAAAGCTTATTTTGGACTCAAATGTAGCGTACTTTTCTTAATTTAATGTAATGCTTTAATGTTCAAATTGTTCCTCAAATGTTCCACAACTTTGTTGGGTGTGTTAGCAAGCAAAAATTACAAATCATGCTAAATATTCTACTACCTATGCTCTAGATATTAATCATCCAAAGTTTGTCTTCGCATTTCCACCATAATATTTTAAATGGAAAATTCAATATTAGTTGAATTTGATACTATGGAAGAGGTATATTTTCAAATATAGTTTGTATATATACAGGAATTAAACCTTATATTAAACTATGATTCATGACGTTCTGTTAAATGTTCTATCGAAGACAACTTTATAGGACTTTATAGGTCTTTCCTAAAGTTTAAAAATGGGCTTTTAAGCTTGAAACAATTGTTACAATTAAAAAATAAAAGTGCTATCCATAAACTATAAAGTAACGCTCAAATCAGTGAATATTATTATACTTTATTTTTAACATTAAAATTCATTAAATGTCTCCTACTATAGGTACTTAATATTATATAAGTGACGATTGAAATGATTAATAACAATCGTAACAGTAAATTGCCTAATTTATAACATAGAACACGATATCAGCCCTAAAAAAAATATGTGCAATTTTTTCAAAAAATCATCCCACAAATTCAACAGAATTTTTATTATTCTGACCGTAACGAATTTAATGCTGTGTAAAAATTTTTTCTAACAAATAACACACTAATTGCGCTTTTTTGTCTAACATAATTATGAAAAAAAAAAACAACTTTAATTTAATAAATGGAACGAATTAATTACCTACTTATAATACAAAACTAAAACGCAATTCTTTTTACATACAAAACAATAACATTTTTATAAACAATACAAATAAAAATAGTCCGTACTTGCAATTTAGCTTAAGAGAAAAATGAAAAATTTATGAAGAGCCCGACTTCCTCATATATGAATCACATAATTCCACACAAATCGTATATTCAATCAGTGTAAAATTTGTAATTATTTACGGGCATCAAGGTCATCAGAAGAAAAAACAATGAGATTACACCGTGGTTTGTACCTACTTAGATTTACAGAAAAGATCATAGATTAGAGAAAAATTATCTGAATACTTATTATGGCTTTGTTTTGTAATTACACATGTACGTATATATGTATATATTATGAAGATAAGATATTTACGCAAATTGTTCATATTTTAACACCTGTATAAACAAAAAGAATTGCAAATTTCAAATAATGCAAACAGTGTCACTTCCCCCGGCATAATGAGTATGATTTTACTTTAATATATTCATATAAACTATCAGCCAATTGCATTATTGAATAGATACACTGATAAAATTAATTAATTTATTATGTTAATCTAAATATTTTTGTCTGTATTGCCAATCTTTTCATTATAGTCCAGGAGGTATCGGCGCATGAGTACCGAAAACTATTCCACCTCAGTTTTTTTACGCGATCCTGTCCAAATTGCCCTACTGATGATATAAATGCATGTTGCCATGGAGCAACCCGGGGCCATATTGTTTAAACCGAAATTGTTTAAACAATTGCAAGGAATTGTTATTTTCAACCAGACAAATTTATTTTATACTCTTTATTGAAATACAAATAAAAAAGGTTCTATGACTTTTCACGATAAAGTTAATATTTTTAGAGATATGAATTTTTAAAGGTTCGAGATTTTTGAAGGTTCGAGATTTTACGTTCTCTATTCACATTATAATGCCGCTCTGGGTACGCTCCCAGTTCGGTCTCAGTTCGATACAAATATCTTTTCATAACAACTGAATGCAAGCAGAGTAGAGTGGAATCAAAAAAGTGTTCACACTATAGGTACAAGCCATAACAAGTCAGATATCGCTCCGAAAATATTACCTGAGTGGTACTGATATTGGAGTGGCATTGGAGCGGGAGCGAACCGTGACTGTTATCGGACCGATATCAGAGCGATGATGTGAATACACTCATTGTTTATTGTGTAAGAACATTTTGTGGAATCGGGAGCGTAGTGATACCGTACCGAGAGCGGAGCGTTAATGTAAATCGGGCCTAATTTAGTTTGCGCTACAATTCTGTATACACAGAGCAACAGTTATTTTAATGTTTAAAATTTATGCCTGGTCAAACTCAGCTAACTTCGAAAAATATAGTTAATCGTTCTTACTTTTTCCCAATACTATTAATTCAATTTATTAATTGCAGTTTACATTAAAGTGCCTTGTAGTGGTAATTACTGATAGGAGCATTGCTCTTAAATGTATTAAAGAATCATGTTAAAAAAGTTCTATTTGCAATTATGTAAGCAAACCAGTATCTATGCACGATACATAAACAATTTCATAGTTGAAACAGGTGTATGTAAAAATATTGTGAGAGTGACTCTAAAACCAGCATGAACTAATGGAATAATTAATAATATTTATGAGTTGGATGGATATTGATTTAATGTAACGGAAGTTCCACATGGTCGCCTGCATATGCATTTAATTACACAGCGGCTATAGTTAAGTATTTATTTAGTAGTGCAGTGCTACATTACATCCAACGATGATCCGCCAAGTCAATTCGCCAGTGATTTACATAAACATTCCGCTCGCAAGTTTTTCTAGTAGGCATATTTATCAACAATTTTATAAACTGCTGCCTTATATAACGAGTAACTACATTACGATTTATTAGTATGATTTATGTTGACGTTAAATAGCTAGAACTGCAAATATAAAGTGTATACATTATTTATAAGTATGTTTCTTCAATTATATAATTTACACTTTTACATAGATTTGATATTAATATTAATATTCTCGTTATGAAAAACATTTCTATGTGCAACATGCAATTTGAATTTGAAATTGAAATTTTTATTTTACTAGTTTACTGTAACAAGTTTTGCCACCATTTACTTTAATTGCTTCCTTGGTGCATGTACAAGATTCCGGAAACTATACGTTTAATTTAAATATTTAATAATTTCCCTTCTGCAGAATGAATGTGCTAATGATGAAATCCGTTGAAAATTCCAAAGAAGATTCAAAGAAGAATTGTAGTTTCCCCCTGTTGCAACATTTCTTTTAACCGGTTCATGGTTTTATTGATGCTTTTGGAACGTCAAGTGAAACTTGACTAACTGCGACGTTATTAGACGTCAACAGTTCCGTATAAAGACCATACACCAATAAGAAATTCAAACATAGCTCGCTCTCTGTCTAGTTACCATCAGTACTGGAGCGGTTCGATGTGATGGTCTATAGTACATTGTGTATTGTGCAGCTGAGCTGTGATCGCTGTCGAACCTTCTCATTTATTTGTTTAGACAAAGAATTAACAATATTTGAGGGCTGTCATTCCAAAGTCAACAAACTTCACCTTGCTCAAATTTTGGGAAATCGCGAAAAACTGATTTAGGCTATTGGAGTTGGAATATACTAACAAAAATTAGTATATTTGTAAATTTGAACCATAAAAAAAGATTCCCGGAGTCAAAATCCACGTAATTTTTAAATTTTCTGAGTTATTCAGCTCCAAATGTTGGAGATAGCTTATTATGATTTGAACTAGTGGATATTGTCGACTTTATTTCAAACGGGATGGGATTTTGCTTATTTTGATCTGAATATTCATACAATTTGAATTTTATTTCACGCATTAATTTCTTACCATATTGAAAATACTGCAATTTAGATTACTTTTAATTAAAAAGTAGCCTCCGTGGCTCAGTGGGTATCACACTGGGTTAGCATGTAGTTCTTAGGTTCGAATCCCGGTTGGGTAGAGATTTTCTACTCTGTACTTTGGATGTCCGAGGTGCACTCATACTTTGTGAGGAAAAATGAGTAGTTACTTGTATGAGTAGTGGCATTACCAAAGAAAATAATGTTAAGGATTTAGAAAAAGGATGAGGTTGTTTGTGATACCCACAAAAATTGTAAAGAGTCTTTTCTTTCACCAAAAAGAATTCATAGTTTACTTAATTACATTTAATTAAGAGTGATGGAGATGAAAAGGAATTGAAACAAAATGAATACAATAATGTTCAGCTTTCTGAAAAAATTAGTATTTGTTCAAAAGATTTATTTTTCAGACATATTTTTTATAAAAGCTACAAGTTAACAATACAGGTGAACATTTTTTTTTACGGTGGATAGGGACCGCATAAAAAAAATCGCAAAAAAAGAAAAAACGTACAAAAAAAGACGCATAAATTTTACACATCTAAACAATAAACTCGGCTAACTTAGGACACTAACCTGCTCCATTTTTTAATTTAATTATCAAACATCAAACTAAACTAACAAATTATTACAAAAAACTGATAAAGTTGTGTCGTGTGTCTAGATACAACATCAACAATACTGATTGTAAACAATTAAACCAAGACGGTTAACGTGCCACACGTGCTTCTGTTCTTGATTCTGATTGGTTGATAGGATATTGTCGATTTTGTTATGAATTATGCATGGAGATCTAGGTGATTTTTAAAAGAACTAAATTTACTAATCGATAGAGAAGAAAAATAGTATTAGAAACCATTTTTATCTCATTTTTTTTAAAAAGTGGAGATAGCTGACTTTGGAATGACACCCCTCATTTATTTATGAATTGGTGTTAAATTTGAGAAACACTGCAGTGGGGTATTAAAATGTACTTCAAACTATTTTTAAGAATTTTATGTATAACCAGTAGTAAATTAATAAAGAAATGAGAATCCAAATAAGTTTATTACGAGGTAGTATTATATAAAAACAGATTATTTAAACTATCAATTGGTCTGATCAATGGAATGTTTTGAACGAAATCTCACTTAAACTTATTTATTAGTAATTAAATGAATTTCACTTTCTTTCTCTGCTGTTAATTAAAAAACAAATGAAACGTGAACTTCTTTAGCATTTAAACGATTTGTTATTTATTTGTTGATTAAGTCAACTGTCTGTCTCAGACAGACATTGGCAGCCTATTGTGTGTATGGTATGCATACTTATGTACATATATATGTGATATTTAACGAAAAAAAGCTTTCATAAAATATCTCGTTTTGTACGAGTATGCAACAGCAATAGCGACAAAAAGTGAAATTGCTACACAAATATGTACAATATAGGCATTCAAAGTTAGTTACTTTTATTAAGAATAAATTAAATTCGTTTAATTAACAATGAATAAATAGTTTGATCTGTTAATATGTCTGTAGCACGGATATGCTTCCGTTTAAATTCTGTTTAATCTTAAATTGCAACCTAGACTTGACATACTTTTATCTATTAGAATCAACAATATTTATACTTGAAGTCGGGACCATTCTGCAGAGAATTGAATATTGGGAATGTACCAGTAAATATCTTGAAATTAGTAAGTTTTACAGAAAACTCTTTCTGTCAGTAAATCTGTTTTTAGTGATATCTATGGAAATCTATAGGGGGCCTTGTATTCGTGTCCCTTGGGTAAAGACGGTACTGATTAAAACTTTTGTAGCTAACAAATATTACCTTGTAATAAGAGACGCTACAACATGCTTTATAATTTGTAATTAAAAGAATATTTGCCCAATCATGAATACTAAATGTTATTGTCGAAAATAACAATTAAACAATTACAAGATGATAAAATTTACAATTAAAATTTTGTTCCTTTGTCAAAAAACAATGAAATTAATTCTTGAATCAAATTATATCAGTTAATAATTTTCTATTAAGACTCAAACAAAATAATTATTATTATGAAAATGAATATTAATTTTTTATTAACTAATTTGCACATCAACATATAAGTAGTAATCGTACTTAATTAAATTTTCGGGAAATATTGCATTAATAGAAATTTAATTAAATAAGAATGAGTAATACACAAAATAATTCAAAATGAAAGTTGCACTCTATTTATTAATAATCGTATACATAAAATCAATGAAATATGCCGTGACAAACACCCATTTTTTTACCTTGTCTATTTGTTATTTACTTACGTAACAAAATTTGACATTGTCGAATAATGTGTTAATCAGATTTTTTTTTATTCATAACACCGTGTCAGTTTCATATTGAAAGTCGATTGATTAAAAAAAAAAATTGATTATCTATAAATAAAAACAGTGCTGTTATAGTGTGTGGTTTACAGACTTTTATTTTCATAACCTTTTACCTATAAAGCAGAGCGTCTGCAGCGTGGCATCTTGGCGAAGCTGTGCATCGTTTTTTAAAGGAGGACCACATTAGTGATGAGCAAAATTAGTCTTGGTCTTGCAGTCTTGGTCTTGGTCTTGTATTTTTTGCAAGACCAAGACCAAGACTATGTATACCAAGAGCAAGACCAAGACCAAGACTATAAGTATGGCTGCAAGACCAATACCAAGAGTCAAGAGAGCAAAACCAAGACAAAAGCAAGAAAAAAGCAAGACCCTTGCTAAACTATTTAAATAGTTTGAAAGTATAATTAATACCGTAAAGAGAGAAAATTCTGATCTAATAAAAAAATGCAAGAAAGTGCAAGAATTTTAGCAATACCAAGATCAAGACCAAGTCTGCAGTTTGCAAGACCAAGGCCAAGACTCAAACTGCTCTAGCAAGACCAAGATTCTTAATGCAAGAACAAGACCAAGACCAAGACTGTCAAGTCTTGGTCTTGGTCTTGCATTTGCTCATCACTAGACCACATACATGCAAATTTTGAGCTATTATATATATTATAAAGTTCAATTCCTATAGTTAATTTTGATATTTGTTAATTTTGCATAATAAAGAATACTTAAAAGCAAACAATCAAAACCACCTAATGATAAATTATTCAATGACAGTTTTTAAAATGAAATTTGTATTACGTTGACGCAGTACTGCGCTTTTAGTCAGGTTTTACTTGACGCTGTACAGCGTCTATGATCATTAACGTCTTAATGTTATTTATTCCATTAAACTAATCAAATTTCCAATAAATATTTTGAAATGAAACATGTAAAAGTAATACGGTGAATTGATAAAAATTAGTGGATCGCGTATTATAGTAGAACCCATAAAAATAAAAAAAAATTATTTGATTTGTCACTTGACCCTTTTAAAACCGCAAACCAACCATAGATAAAACAAAAATACTTTCCCTAATTAGTTTTTTTTCTTTTCTTCTGGTATGAATTAATTATTATTTTCATGTAAAATGCACAAAAATTTGCATTAAATATTTATGCAGACGACCTTCACAGTGTAAAAATTTCATCAACAAATCGACTAGCTATTAATAACATGAATTATAAAAAGCCTTTTACACACTTTCTAAATAATAATAATAATTTATTATAAGTATCTATTTGTCTATTAGTAAGTTGAGAGAATGAAGTGATTTTTTTATATTTTTTATTAATTTTAAAATGTAATATTAATTACTTCCATCCATTTGTCTTCGATTGATGAGATCGGACACTTTCATTTGTCATGTGACATTTCACCTTTCGCGAGAAGAATCTCCATTTTTACACGCAATTTGCACATATTTACATACAGCATGGTCTAAATTGTTTTGTATTGTCTATGTGTATTGACTATCAAAGTATAAAAGTGAGAAAGAATTAATATAGAAAGCTTAGTTATTTTGCGAAATTTTTATAATACCAAAAGCAGAAAGAGCCATGCCTTGAAATGAATCATAGAATCCTAGTAAAATAAATCCTAGTAATGTATAGCTTGCAACAGGCTAGGCTCTCAGAACAATTTTCAAATCTTATTAAGCCTTGTCCTTAGAAACCTAAAAATGTTTAAGCGTTTCTAATAAACTATGCGTTTCTCTTTACATTGTCCACTTTGTTTTCTGGCCCGTTGTTTTTTGGTAAGTTGCACATGCCTGGTTTATAAGAATGCATTTACGAAAAAAGTTTTACTCACTAATGTGCCTTAGAAGATACACAGGCTGTTGAAAATTGTATTTATCTGCCAATAGTTTCTGGCAAAGAACATAATATTCCTCCAAAGATCAATCGAAACAACAAAAATTGTTATCTTTCTTGTGGTCTAGATTCTAAGATAATATAATTTAGAGTACCTTCTAACCAAGTAATTTATTTGAAATTAGGTGACATAAAACAGTTTTTAATACTTATGAATGCTGAAATGATTAATAAATAAAATTTTAAAAGTAAAAGTAAATATTTTTACATAAAAAAACTACATATAAATGAACATAAATTAATATATTTTTTTTAGTTTTTTTATTTTAGATCATTGCATTTGATTAATGATTTTTTTTTTGTAATAATATTCTTCTTGACTTCATATGCTGTTGGAACACACCTTTAAGTTATTTAATTGCAATATTGTAAATAAAAATTGCAGTAAATCGCAGTAGCGATTATATTGATTGATGCCAGTCAATCCTTTAGATTATAATTGCATGAAATCATGTAACTTTTTTTTACATGTAGGTACTATATGTATACCTATACATACTTGAAAGAAAATTACGATAAAACAAGTTATTCAAAGTTGTAGAGATATTAAATATGAAATTCTCTTTTTAAAATGATAAAATACAGTAAATACGTTTCAACGAACGATTTTAACGATTTCTAGACACATTTGTATGTAGATTATAAAAATATAACAATAATCAAAATCTACGATTATGAGTTTTTTAGATACATTTCACATTTCGTAATAAAATATTTTCACAAATACCTATGGTGTGATGGAATTTTTTTGAGTAATTTTCTTGAATCTATATAAGAATTTATAATTTGCAACCGATGTACCGGTGTGTACCACCGTAATTGTGTTAACCAGTATAATTAAAACAGTTTTACTGAACTATTTGTGCCTTAAAATTGTTGACATTTTGTGCGATATAATTCAAAATGTAATTACTCAACGTATATGTTACTGTAGACTTGTTTCTTGTTCTGTGGTGCGACCCACTTTTAAAAACCGTTGAATTGACACGTATTCATAAAATTGTGTACACATAATATGGTCTGCACAAATTTTTAATAGAACCTCTCAAAAAAATTCAATATAAATTAATAAAATCTAATGTAACACAAAAAGTCGATTAATATTATTTTTGTACTAAATATACATACACAAAGAGTATTTTAAAAATATCTGTCTGTAGTCTTTAATAAATAATTTGTACGGTTTGTATGCAAACGACCTTGTGTGGCGATTTTAATGATTTTACATGGGTTGATATTTTGTAATAATTCACCATATTTGTATGGTTGCTGCTGTTGTTTTTGTAGAAAATATCGAATATATACAACAAGGCTTACTATATAGGTAGTTGTTATAATGTTCAAAATTATGTATAGTTAATTGAATATTACAGTATGCTATATGGATGATTTAAAAATTATTTATGTATTTTAGGTTTAGTCCGTTTAAACACAGAAATGATTTCGATAGGAATTATCTGTACGAGAACTATCATTAGGGCCGGTGGGGCTGTAGCCCGGAGTCCCGATGTCATTGGTATGGCTTTCATAGAAGGTGCAAAAAGAATCTTTTTGTTTAAAAATTTTGAAAAATTTTTTGTCTCTCCCAGGGGCTCATAATTTTTGTTTTTTGACAGGTTTGACTATTAACTAACTAAACTCTGACTAATTTCTAAGATAGAACTATAAAATGTAAACTATTGATTGTTTGTACCCAGGGCTCCTATCCTTTTAAATTTTTAAATTTTTATAAACACTGGATAAATTGTTATAAGCTATTTGTAAGGTTTTAAGTGACTGGTTCATTTTGTTACTTTAGTAATCCACTTTATGTTGTAGGTATTTTTACACAGTATGTCCCGAGCTGATGATATCTGAACAACAAAAATTCCTAGAAAAACGCCTATATTTTTTAAATTTTATTTTTTATGGGTCTATTATTCGAATCCCTGTGAAATGAAACTGAATGCGCCTTGACATTTCAAACATTTGCGAGATTTTTCGTTAAGAATTTTTCTTCGAGGATTTTTAATATTTTGAAATATGAAATAAACTTAATTAACGCATCGATCTTATCGCTTCTTGTTAATAAACTTGTAAATCACCAGTAGATATATTACAATATAAAACAATAAAAACAATATTTATGCATACTGTAGTCTGTGATTAGCCTTTATTCACGTATCAAATATCAATTGTATCTTTTAAATCAGCCAGCAATGTTCAGTAGGTTAGTTGTGAGTTGTATCTGTAACATTATATACCATGCTAAACTTGTATGTTTTCCAGAGTAGCCATATTACTTTCCGTCTAAACTTTATATTTTGATTTTTATACGAATCGATGAAAGAATCAACTTTGGTAAAGAGGTTACCCACCAACCTCAAAGTATCAGGGAAACTCATTAAAAAAAATTAAAAATAAATTTGTATTTTTGTGTAAATCCAAAAGTCGGATCTCTAACTCACTTTTGCGGATGAATACCTAATAATTAATTAACTCTTTTTTCCTTTATGAAATTTTTGCTTTCAGCTCTGAATATTAAAAACTCTATAATAGTTATGTTAACTCCATCGTTTGGTGAGTTTAATTCCGTAGTGCCTGAAACAAATAATAAAATGAAATTGACTATTTCATCGCCTTAAAATACCTCAGCGCTATGGATACAGTACTCCAACATGGATATGTATGTTTGAATGTTAAACATGTCAAATTTGAATGTTGAGTGTTACACCTGAGAAAACTGCAGAAAATACCGATCTTATTTTTCCCTCACCTGATAATAACAACTCGTCAATTCCTTTGCTCCAAGGGGCCAAACTATTATATCATAGCTAAACGCATGCCGGCTGTCGCCAGAATTTTACGTCATCATACATAGCAGCGAGGTCTCCCCACTTTCTATGGTTATATACATATTTAGAGTTTTTTGTTTGTAGGTGTAGTATAGTGGATGTTAGTATGGGTGATTATCGTTATGTTTGTGGTGTGATGTATGTATCTGCTAATAATGATGTAATCACAATCTAACAATCAATAGCCATGACCTAACAATGCTTGTTTGCTCTTGTAGAGCCGATGGACGATTAGTCAGTAAGCAGTATAAAATGCAGCTCATTGCAACTTTCAAACCACAAGTTTTTATATGTAGTACGCTTACTTTGTCTCATCTGTAGTTTGCTCAATGTTCGAATTGTTCAACTTTTTAATACAAAATTTAATATTTGTATTGAAAAGGATTATACAACATATAATACGGACTTGGGCAATTAACTTTTAACCTACTGTTAAGTGTTGTATAATTATCAAAGCATTTAAGGAATGTCACATTACAAAAGGCGCACACTACAACTACACACACACACGAGTGTGTTATCCTATGGCTGTGTAAAAATGTTTTTGTTTTACAATTATAATGGGAGACTTGAATGAGTGGTAAGACACGTTACATACTACACAACACCACACCTAAATTTAGCTTGCCATGAATTATACATATGGATATCTTTGTATGAGTGTATATTTGTCTTTATTTCAAATTTAATAATAATAAGTGAGATTCCAATGCTGCTTTTTTCAATGGTGATTCAAGTAAAATGCCTGTGTTGAAATTTTTCATATTGCCTGTCATTTGTAATATTTCTCAATAAAATATTTTTTGAATTTTTAATCGACGTATTCATATATTATATTTATATATGTATGTTTGAAATGTTAATATAAATGTTAGTTGTATGAATTAATTGTATTTATGAGCGCCTTTAGTGTACTGTATTTTAATTATATAGTAAGTACTTAAAGCACATAGACATCTGTAATTATCTATTAAGATTTATGAAGTTTGGTTTCGAGAGATACAACAATTTAAAAGCAAGCTATTGTTCGTAATTTAACTAAAGGTTTTGTGTAAATGGAATTAAAAGTGCAACTATTTGTTCAAGACTAGATCCAGGTACCTATTAGATTTCTATACAACCAGAGGTGGATCGTGAATTAGCCCTGGGCCAACAGTGTATAGGGATCCAAAATTAAGAATACCTATACAGGGTGTAAAACAAATAACTCTCGTCCTTTTGTGGCGCTCATAGCACCTTGTAGACACTAAAACCGCAGGAATATTTTCGGAATTAACAGTCGCGTCACTCCTCAAAAGGATAAGACTTATTTCCTTTACGCTCTGTATATAATATACACACACACACACATATACATATATATATATATATATATATATATATATATATATATATATATATATATATATATATATATGCGCATATGTATGTGTGTATATATTATATACAGAGTGTAAAGGAAATAACTTTTATCCTTTTGAGGGGTGGCGCGACTGTTAATTCCGAAAAAATTCCTGCGGTTTTAGTGTCTACAGGGTGCTATGAGTCACCCCACAAAAGGACGACAGTTATTTGTTTTACACCCTGTATACAAAACTTTGTATAATTTAATTTATAAACTTCAGAAAAAAATTAAGCTTAAGGTTTGTACATATAATCTATTTTACTCCAGCTGCTTGTCTGTAAAATGATTTTTAGCGACTAACAGTTTGCATAAAATCAAGATTTTTAATCGAAAAATAGGGTATTTGACAGTAGTTGTAAATACCCCTGTCACAGCATCCTGGATAACATAGTGAATTTCCGTTTATAAAAATTAGTTTTTCTCGGAAGCTAGTTGACATAGAACAATAGTTTAAAGACCTCTTTTATGTAATTTTTTCTACTCTTTTAAATGGTGTAAAAAAATTTGGCACAAATTGTTGATTAAGTGGAAATTTTGGCAAAAAACTAATTTTTTGCAAGAACAAAAACCATGTTCCTGGCATCGGACGTGTCTGGCTAACGAACTTATCCAACGGTTTGGCATTTCCAACATTTTCACCAAGTTTCGTAAACCTAGGACATTTCTTCGAGAGTTATCGTGCGGACACACACACATATATATATATATATATATATATATATATATATATATATATATATATATATATATATATATATATAATTTTAGTGAATATTATTTTCGGTTTCTAGGGACCTCAAAACAAATTTCTGCCATAGTCCCGGGTTCAAGTCGCATCATGGCAGTGCCTGTAATAGCTGAATTTCATACTGGAAATTCGCTAAAAGTTCTAGTTTAACTTTTAAGTAATTACTTTAGTGATATAGCCCTTCTAAAAACAATATCACTCAAAGTTCTAAAAATTTCAGTTAAATAAATTTACCGAATTTACGCTAATGATGACGTAATCAGAAACAACAATTAAAAGTAGCTTACGTCATGCAGACCACCAGTACAATCATAATTTAAGGTTATTTATATCAAAATTTGGCCAAAACATTAAATTTAATGTAGAATTTCTCTTCTAATCTCGATTAGTATATTTTTGTACACTTTTTACTCGTTGTAAGCAACTTGAAACAGAATCATATATCTTACTCTTTTTAGATAATAAAATTCACCTATACGTAAAAAGAGTAAGGCATATGATTCTGTTTCAATTTTTTAGTTGCTCTTTGTTTAGTTTGGTGAGTTTTCAATGAATTTATATTTTTGGTTGTGGAGTTTTCTCACCAGAGGTATGAAATTATGAACTTATGTTACATTAATATTTCTACAGGTACTATATATATTTCGTCCAATTACGGACTCTTCAGGTACAATACATAATATATGGATCCATATATGTATTGTACCTGAAGAGTCCGTAATTGGACGAAATATATATAGTACCTGTAGAAATATTAATGTAACATAAGTTCATAATTTCATACCTCTGGTGAGAAAACTCCACAACCAAAAATATAAATTTTTTAGTTGCTTACAACGAGTAAAAAGTGTATATATTTTTTCTCTAACGGCATTTTTTTTTAACTATATCCAATAATATACTAAATATTTTTCAGACATTTTAGTCAACTTTTTTATTTTTATTTTCCTTTTCATCTCTTTAGCTCATAATTATGATGACGTAGTCGAAATTAAAATTTCCTTTATATGCTTCTTATATGGAGTATCAACTCAAAGGATTAGTTGAGAGAGTACCTACAGGAATAGTACGAATTTATTTATTTTTATTTGTAATACCTAACATGTTATTATCACATACTAGGTATTAGTTAGATAATTTATATTTTTTATATTGGTAGTAAAAATTTCTACTTAATTGAATATAATTATTCGTATTAAATACAGGTAATTAAAAGAAAAATTAACGTCACTACATAAAAACTAGTGTAGTAGGTTTTCTGTTCTTGAACAATGTTTAATGTTAGCTTGTTGAATTTATTTATTTTATTATATAAATAGTAGATAAATACATACATAATTTCGTAATATTTTCTATTTTTAATTGTTGCTTTTATTTAATGACACATTCATATAATGTTTTAATGAAAATTAAATTGTTAATTTACATTAAAAATTTACACTATCTATAATTATCTGTTGAATTTAGTGAGTTGAAAACATTGTGAAAATTTTATTTTTACATATTTTTAAACTTAGTATAACTAGTTGCAGAGTTTTTGAGGTATCAAAGTCCAACAAAAAGGAAAGATGTATTTTTAGTAAGAGATATACATATTTTATTATATTAAAAAGATAAAATACTTTTGCAATAAAGATGGATATAGAGTAATTATGTCTAAACTCCCCCTATTAGTTGTTATATCTCTCACTCAGGTAATATTGAACGATATATACAATGTACAAAAATACACTACGTTGTAAAAAAAAGTAATCGATTTTGAAATAGTTTGCTTATTTATATAGTAATGCAATGATGTACCTACTTAAATAAGTAATTTTAAATTAAATAAATAATATTAAGAAATTACCTTTACTAACTCTGAATACTTCGAAGTAAAAAAATTAAGTAGTTGTTATTGTTATCTTATTGTTAGTCACTATCACTTGAACTTTCCTCACACACCTATTACTAAACTTGAGTTAATGGGATTTTCACACCATCACTTTCACTTTTCATAAACACTAACACATTTAAAATGATAAGTTTTGCTTGTGGACTTAACATTTTATTTTTAATACTCATATTCATTTCCATATTTAAATTAATTAAATATCAATAGATAAAAACCCGATTAAAAAAGTATAATAATAATCAAGAATACGATAAGTTAAAAAAAATTGTTAAAATATCGAAAATTGTATCTCGCAGGTAAAGCACTTGACTAGCCAAACCTAAGTAAAAGTACTGATTCTAAAAATTACAATTTATTTGTAAACATACAAATTTTGTAAAACTAATAAACAGATTTTATTGAAAAATTCATAATAATAGCAATATTTACAAAGGTAGGTTTTATGCAGGTTTTATGACTGTATCAGGTAGTTCAATAAAATTGAATAAATTTCAATTAATTAACCACTGAAAAGTACAGACTTTAAAAGAGAAAATTGTAGACCGTTTTATTACTTACAATATTTAGTAAATTGTTCAGAAAGTATAAAACATTAAAAATTAAACGTTTCTAAACTACAAGAAATATGTAATATAATTAAAACTAGAAATACCTATGATAAGAAATTTAATGTTTCAAAACGACTTAACGCTACCAATTTTAAAATATTAATTACTAACAGGAAAATTTTTTATGAAAAATACCCTTACATAGTAATAATAACATATTTTGGTATTTATAAATACGATTTTTTTAATGGTGTAGACCCTTACTTTCATTTATTTAACGCGGTACTGTAGTAAAACTGGAAGTGGACTTTAGTCGCTCAGAAACTTTGCAACTACCTATATGCACCTACAAAGTATTTTCTTTGCGCGAAAATTTATAGGCAGTAATGTTGAGGAGTATTTTGTGATTTTAACGTATTTCGTTCAGTAACCTTTATTCCATATTTACTAGTGCTTATAGAATGTTTATACATAATTAAATAGTTGATTTTATGAGTCTACATTCATTTTTACAATAAAAACATTGAAGTAGTACCTAATGGACTTTTTTTTCATCAAAATTGACTACGTTAATTTGTTATCATCTGCCTGAGTTACTCATTAACACCAACCATTGGAATCGCGTAAGGAAATTTAAATATACACTTGGAGATTCTAATGATTTTTAAATGAAGATGAACAGGCAATTTTGTATCGCGTAGCTAAGTGTAATGACCAATTACAGTTCAAGGTATCATTATTAAGTAATTAACTAATTACAATCATCATCATCATTATGATATCGCTGCAATAAAATTATAGAAAAAAAAGCAAGTTGTCAGGTGCAAGTTGTACTTACGCAGACAGTGTTCCGTACAATCAGTTATTACTATAGATTTGACATAATGGCATATGAAAATAGATAAAATACCTATTTTCTTTATGAACAAAATTATATTCATGAAATAAACTATAATTCTCGATTCCAAAACGAAAGTATCTTTATCTTGGTCTATCTACGCTTGGTCTATCTTGGTCTATCTATCTATATTTTCTAAATGTACCAACGCGCGCCACTTTCCTTTGATACCCTATTTGATGTTTTTAAGGAAAATTTAAGGGGGACCACCAGTGTGACATTTTGAAAAAATTGGAAAAATGATTCGATAGTCTATAGTTCTATACCTTTAAAAATAACATACCATAATTTCAAGTGCATATTTCAAATAGTTTTTGAGTTACAGCCATCCGAAGAGCGGATTCTGATTTTCATTGTTAACTTTGAGGTATTGAGAAATGTATGAAAATTGATAGTTCGGGAGTTTCTGGACGTGGCTGCCAGTCACATGTTGTGGAGAAGCTAGACCCTGGCACATTTAAACGACTCATCTAATTTTACTATGACCGTTATAGTGAGTACATCGTAAATAATTTTACTAAAAATTCTCAGTGATTAAAACTATAAGGTAAGGTAAAGAAAAACTACATTTTTCAAATTTACTGCAGTTATAACTCGAAGACAAATCATCCGATCGATTTCATTCTTATTGCAGCTTCTTTTATATATGTTTCTTCGTGCCATGAACCTCCAGTTTTCCGATGGAATAAAAAATGTAATTTTTGCAGGCCAAAAATCATCAAATTTTCGCTCAAAATTTGGAACTTTTTTAAAAACTCCCCCATTTTGTTAAATTTTAACTTTTTTTTTCAATTGAGGTTCATGACACGGGCGACGCCTTCAAGTTTAATAAGCTTTTTGGTTTTTTTGATTTCAGGCACTGTAAAAGTCGCTATCACTGCAGCAGTGGGGGATCTTTTTTTGGAGCCTTTGGAGATCGCTAATAACTCACTGAATTTTCAATTTTTTTGTCCAGAAATTTTATCATGAATTTTTTATATATCAGCGAATATATCCTTAAAATATTAAAACATTCCATACAGTAGTTTCCTTTCCCCATTCCCCAAAAAAATTCTCCAAAATCACCTTTTTTCAGGCGGTGACACTAGTGGTTCCCCTTAATCCCCAAAATCAAAATTCGACTATTTATAATTAGGTCGTCACATTTTGTCTCTGTGCAAATTTTCACGTCGAATAGTTTCTGGCAAAATCCCCTGTGACAGACGGACGAACACCGAAGTGATGCCATTAGTGTACCGTTTTACCAATTTTGATACGGAACACTAATAACAACCAATACTACTTTATACCGCGTAAGTAAGTGAGTAGGCATTGTTATATGTAGTTGGTTTGGTATTGCGATTACGAATCGCCAAGTAATTACCTTGACGATCGATGCCCGAGACCAATCGCCGATTCAAACTAATTGAATCATTCATTAGCGCGAATTATTTTTAGATTTTATATTGTTTTTTTCCAATGAATTGTCCCAACCAAACTCATTTACCATTGGAAAATATTTGAACGGTTAATGTACATTTTTGTTGACATCATTTGTTTCATTTTTTTTTTAAATAAAAAAATTTTTTGGGGAGGAATATAAAATTTTTTTCGAAGAATTTGATGATTTTTGAAATAAATCATTTGAAAAGAGTAGAAATTTTAATGGCAATGATGAAGATGATGAGGTAATATTTACTGAAAATCTACGGGAAATTTCAGTGGTGTAGGTACCACGTACTGATCTAAACGAAGGTAATATAAAGTCGATGGTAAGAATAATTTATATCGACATGCGCATATTTAGTATGTTAGGGGGTGAATTTCCATTCGATGTAAATTTCCATTTATTCAATGGTGAAATTCGTTTATGACTTAACATAATATGATGATCAACCGTTTACTAAAATTATATACAAAGACCAACTCACAGCGATAAATAATTATAAGGACATATATGAATAGATTTACCCTAGGTACCGCTCTAGGCACCATGAAAATTGCCGCCCCGTCTTTCAATTAAAAAGAAAATCTAACTTCTCCGCCTTATTTTTAAAAATTTTCCGCCCGTAGGCCATGGCCTAGGTAGACCTAGTGGCTAATCTGAGACTGTTAGTATCCTAATCGAAACACGTAAAATATAGATATTTGTCAGGTAGAAATTATCATAATTTTCTTTTCGAACCTCTTAAATGAATACCTACCTCCTATTTTCTTGTCAAAAAGAATTTTTCATTTATTTTTAAGAATTGGTTCGTTAACTTTTCTAAGCGCATATTGTTATATTTTTATACTTGGCAGCGTACAAGGTTGTACTATAATTCTACCAAATATTATGTTCCACTAAGTGAATTTTTGATAAATATTAATATTTTTCAAGGTTAATTTGGAAAATTTAATTGAATTATGTATATAAATAAGCTACCGAGAAACAAAATGTAAATTTTTATCTTAAAAATTTCTTGTATAATTTTGATTAAATGTACTCTCCGTGAGCAAATTACATTTTAAATATTTGAATGTAATTTTCATTTAAATAAAAACGAATCCCTTTTTATGAATAGACATAAAAAAATGTAAATACCTACATAGAAAACTCCCATTACGTGGTACCTACACCACTGGGACCAAATTGCTAAATGAGAAAGTCAAAGATCACGGGCGTCAATGTTTCTGATTTATATATTTGTATGATTTACTGTTACAAGCTATTACTTAGACACTAACACATTCAAACATATTTCCTTTAAAACATGGAGGGGTGCCATTATACACATTTTGTGTGTGACGAGATTGTTAAATGGGAGCGTGCGATATGGGAGCCTACTATGTACCTATTTATGAATAATAGATGATAATAGCCAAAAAAATCCCTGAAAGACAATTCTGTTCGGTAATTGCAACAAATAAAAATATATTTTGCGTTTTTAGGGGTATGGATGCGTGCATTTTAAAGAGAACACTGTTAAAAAATTTTACAATATTTAATATTGGCATTTAATTGCCAACATTAAATATTGTAAAATTACATTTCGAAATGTTTAGAACATTTTTCTATGTAAAATTACATTGTAGAATGTTTTACCTTACATTTAGGATGTAATTTTACACCACTCAATGTAAACGAATTATGTACGACATGTAAAATTACATTGTCAACTCAACTAACGCCGTCAATTGAGCAGAATCAATCACGTGATACCGGTAATTTATATCCAAAAGACCGGTAATTTACATACAAATACAGTAAATTTTCGTTTCGAAATGTAATTTTACTATTTTAGCATGTCAAATACCACTTTTATATGTAATTTTAGTATCAAAGTATTTAAAATTACAGAGAAAATTTATTTTTACACAAAATTTCATATTTTACAACTAAATTATTTAAATTTACTAACACATTGTAATTTTCAAGACACATATTGTAAAAAATTACCATATTTTTTATTGTAATAATACATATTTTTTTAACAGTGAAATTATCGGGAGTAAAATGGTTGCAAAGTTTTTCACTATTATATTTTTACTAAGTTTTCCTCAGGGGGGGGAAAGTTTATATTTCAAGTCATCCCAACCCATTGAGACGCCGTTTTGAAAAAAAAAAAACCTTTGCCGATTTGAAGTGTACTATGACTTCCATTTTACTGTAATATTTCAAAACTTTTTCAGTACTTCTGATAAGGAAGATAAGGATCTTTTTAAAAAAAAAAAAAAAAACAAAAAACAAAAATATCAAAATTCTTATAAGCCACGTGACTTATGAAAGCAATTCTGCTCCTAAATAACTGAGACCTTTTGTTTAACAATAACTTTCATCGATCTTTTAACATAGGTCCGGAGAAAATCGACTTAGAAAAACCAGAATTTTTTTATTTTTCGAAAAATTTAAAAATAACAACTTCAAAACAACTGAATAAAATGTGCCAAATTTTGCCTCTTTTAGTTCCCCACATATAGATTTATCTTAAACCTGGCTTCATTTTTCTGACTCCAATAAGAGCTGGAAATATTCATTGATTTTCACAATATATATATATATATATATATATATATATATATATATATATATATATATATATATATATATATATATATCGCCATACCCATCTTATAGCCATACTGCCTATTTAGACGGAAAAGTAAAGTCCTGTACAGTCCTGCACATGTACACATTTATTTTATTAATTTTCGATAGTATAGTTACTTTTAAAACAAAATTATTTCTTGTCCCTTTCCACTCTTTAGTTCTAACAGTAAAACTACTAATTAATTTCCCTAATAATAATTTGTTTAAAAAAATTCATCGACTGAATGTCTGTCGGTGATTTAAATGCATCGAGACGAAACGAACCGAGACGAATAATTTAAGTTTATTTTTTTAAGTAGGAAAAAAAATGAAAGTTACGTAAAAACAATGAAATTGAAATTTTTTTTTAAAAAAAAGTAGATTACCGATGACATCATAAAATTTTTAAGTAATGCTCAACAGCGTATCAGCAATCATTTATGATAATCAAGGTCTATGCTACCACGCTCACATTTAATTTAGAATAATATTTAGTTCATTTTGAAAATTACCAGTAGTTATTTATCGCTAATCACTGCAAATGTATACACAAATTTGACGTTTTAATTAATTATAATGAACAGAGTAAATTACGGTGACAAAATAATTGGCAATACAATGTTGAAAATGATTGAGTTGACCGTGAAAATTAATCATAAGTTCTGATAAGATTCAGTATTGTTGTTCTTGCGCAGGTTTGCATTCAGCTCTTATATTACGAGGTTATATTTTCGTAATGGTTCTGAGAGAAGAAATATCTTTAGACATGATTTCTTGAAAAGTTATGAAGCGATTTTGTTCAAATTTTGGACACATCTTTGAAATAACCTTATCTGATAATTGAACGAAGGATTTTTTTTATTTTTATTACAACTAATTTTTTCGAGCCAATACATGGCGAAAATTTGACCAAAAAATGTGTTTTTTTGTTCGTACATTTATTTATGTACTAACGAAATATTTTTGGTTTTTTGATTTTAAATGAACCAATAATGAGTTATGCTGTCCACGGTAAGAGCATTTTTTTTTTTTTTTGAGACGTCAAGGGAGATGAAGTACCAACGGCTGAGTTTTCAGTAATTTCAAATAAAAATTTCACAAAATACTATTTAAATATGTATATTTGATATGCTGTATTGTTTAAATAAAATATATAAAAGTAAAAATACCCTTTTTTTGAACCTCTGAAGCCCACCTAACTTCTTAAAAAAATGTTTCCGTATCAGCATTAAAAGTTTTATTAACAATCGATAAATTAGTTTTCACCCCTTTCCAAATAATTCCAAAATCAATTTCTTTATTAATAAAAATTTTACAGTAAATAGTTCAGTTTAATTTGTTATTGTACTGCACTGATGCATGCGTGCTGAGTACCGCGAACGTTTTGTTTATATTCAAAACCACATAAATTTTATTTTACACAACGTAAATGCTTGCATTTTGTGCATTATACAACACATTATTTAGTATAAAAGTCGATCACATTAAGAAATCACGGTGTTGTTTTGAAAACTCGTCAAAGTAATCGTGATCCGAATGTAAAACAACACATTTAAAAGCGAAACTGAGACACAGTAGCGCAATCGAGGATATGCATTGTATTCTCTATTTTTTTATATAGTTATGCAAAATTTTCAAATGCAATAAAAATAGGTATTATATGAAGTGCATAGCGGAAAAATATAAAATAAAAAACAAACTGTGAACCGAGTACGGTGATAACGCGGATAACGTGCCAGTCGTATGTAAACAAAATCTTCGTGAGAAAGTAGGTGAATTCAATAACAAGCGTTTACAACATAACAATAAAAGTTTTCTGCATAAATTAGCAAGAAAACAAAATACTTAACAATTAAGGCCAGCGATTTCCATAAAACCACTTGAAACCAGACAAGTTTTTAATATTTTTACTCGGCGAAATAATTTACTGAAGATGACCTGCTTAAATAGTATACGGGACGGATTAAAAAATTCGCCAAGTGTGTGTAGAACACGCATAAGGTTAGAGTTCTGTAGTCAGTAACTATAGAGATTTTCACGCTAATGATAACAATCTATGAATTTAACTATACTTTTTATACGATTTGTCATACAAATAGGAAAGTATATTCGAAAATTTACGTAAACATTTGTAGCTGTCGACCCCAGTTATCCGAAATAGGTAATTTTAGGTGCAAGTATTTCACAAACGGATATTAAAAATAAAAAAAAAAATGATAAAAAGAACCCCAATTTCATTTTAATAGCACTTTTTAGCGATGGGTACTCCACACAATGTGGTGCGTGGACAAAAAATTTTTCCTCCACTTTTCGAAACAGAATATTTCTACTTGTATGTATGTACATGAAAATTTTCATTTTTATAGGTCTAAAAATGTGAGAATTATGAAAATGTGACAGACGAATGGATATTAAGAAATTATAAGAGCTCGGAAACTTTGAATACCGTAAAATTGGTTGATATTGGCCACTATGGATGACTTTCGCCATTTTTTAATATTTTGTTTTATTTATTACGATTACGTTATAATAATACTTATGCACGGAATAGTATTTTTTACTGATTCTATAAATTATATTGTACTCGAAAAAAATTATATACATAAAACAATTTGATTTTTAGTATCTGAAAAAGTTTAGATAGAAAAATTTACTAAAAACCTGCAATTTTTACCTTCAAAAACTTCAAGAACAGCTTGACATAATTAAACATAAAAAAAGAGGTATTTTTATGGTATTTTTATTTAAAAAAAAAAAACCGCAAAAAATATTTCAAACATACTTGGCTATTAAATCCATGGTCAAAGAAACCCATGCTCTGGCGTGTCTTTGCGTTTTCCAAAAAAAAGCAACATGTGGCCAAAGTAACCCAACTTCCTGGTCTGACTTTGGCCACCCTTATTTAAAAAAAAAAATATTTAGAATGTATTTAGCTTCTTCTCCATTTCAAAGTTAAAAGCACTAATACAGACCCATAAAACGTAACTAGAAACAAAAATTAATGCAATTTAGTTTAAAACTTATAACAGTGTAAAGTTCAAAAGTAGACCAAAGTCATCCAATTTTACGGTACTAAACTCTAAAGATGATTTGAAACCAATTTTTAAAAAAATGTTTTAAATATATATTTGGTCGCCTTTTAAGTTGCCATTGCAATTGTGCCAAATACTATTTAGGTAAGCTTTACTTACAGCTGTGCGAAATTTTATACATGACACACGCCTATGTGTAAAGAACCACAGTATGATACATATTACAAAATTTGGTACTCACCACCTTTACTCATCAGGAAAGTATGTAATAGTTAAAAAATATGCAAATTCAGCAGCCGCATCAAGTAAAAAAACATCGTGTGCTCGAAATGGTTAAATCAAATTTTTGTTTTGCATCTCGTTGCCCCCCAAACAGAAAATCTAAACAAACAAAACAACATTTGAGCTAGAAGATAAATCGTGAGGCAACGTAATGTATAGAGCGAGGTGATTGACTTAAAATATCTCCACCAAGACACTGACCTCAGTCAGCAATCAAACCATATGATATGGATAGGCACATCATTTACAGTGCGTATTGTATGTGTGTATAAATACTTGTATCAAGGTGTATTTATTGTACATTTTTCACATCATCAGTACATAGGTAACATACAAATTTTTTTTCATCTCTTTGATTTGATGTTCATGTTATGTGTGCACAATACCGTGCCCGAGTCGGGCCAAGCCATGCCATGCCTATCATTTTTACGCAACAATATGACAATGATTTACCAAAAAAAAAAAAAAATGTTTACTATTATTATTAAGGTATGTAATATGTGTACTTACAGTGCTGTGACAAAAACGTGAGCACATTTCAAATAAATAAATAACAGGATGTATAAGGGTGACTTCGAGGGTGACACAGGATGTATGAAGTGTTAAGAAGTGTGGCGGTCAGCCCCCGTAAGCAGCAAATGCGACTGCGTATAGTACTACCCCCTCCCTCCAAAACAAATGAAAACTACTACTTAAAAAGTCGGCAGTCGGGGACATCAGACATTTCTGTTCAACTTGTTATAACATGCATTGCCTTTAACCCCCTTAGTTTATTTTTACGTAGTCTGGTCTGGTTTTACTATTTTTACGTATTAAGTCTATATTAAAAACTTAATATAGCGAGTCGTCCTAAATAATAGATGTAGTATGTGTTCAGCGCTCCCACCAAAGACACACTTTTTTAATTCCTATTTTACAGTTTTGCTTTAATGTCTTAAAATCTTGATTATCATGGACTAAAAGTATTATTTTGTGGGTGGATTGATAAAGGGATTGACGGGAACTAGAGTTTGGAAGTTATGCGTCTGTACTCGTCTTTTTAGTTTGATAAACTATGGTAATATATGAAAGTGTGAAGGGAAACTATATAGAGAAATATCCGCAAGCGTAGTCGGACCCCCACCCTTCCAATCCAAGTACAACCTTCGCTAATCAAGAGAAACCTGTGTATATTATAGGCTTCGTATACGAATCTCTAGCACAATATGTTGGAAATATGGGAAATATCCAAGAAAATGGTGAAATTCGAACAGCTAATGGATTTGTTCGAATGCTCGAAAGCAATCAGTGAAGTAGTGCCGAAAAACCTATCTTTCAGTTCTTTAATATTTTTTTAATTACTTCTTTTTATACCGTACTGTACAAAATTCTAAATTCCAAACATTTGTTATATTATAAAAAAAAAAAAAAATCGTGTGTATTTGATACTACAGTGATAATTAAGTAATATTTAGTATTTATTATTGGTAAAAGAGTTTCACGTCTCCCAAAATTTTATTTATCTATTTATTTATTTATTTTCAGTTTTAAATTTCTGTGAATATTCAGTCTCTTATGTTTGATTCATACCATAAATTGTTAAAAGAAGAAACTATGAGCTGTTTCCATATTTCTTCCTAAAATACCGATATTTATCGTTGATATTTTAATTTCAATACCTATATCAAAATATTTAATTCCGAGGATCAAAAACTATATTTTTATTTTGAACACATTTCAGTATCTACTAAGGTATACTTAGTGGCCAGCGTTGTTCGCGTTGCTTAACAAAGTTTGAGAAATATTGATGGTACATATTCCAACTTCGATTTATCGTCACTGATTTAACCGTCAGTTTATTTTATCCATCAACGTCCAGTAACAAAATGCTATCTCTGGCGTTAAGTATAAAAGTCTAGTTTCTAAACGCAAACATAATTCCATAGGAAAGTAAATATTTAGTTGAAATAAAGAATACATAATAATTATGTTTGTAGAGAATATGAAATTGTTTTAGGTAAGTATATTTAGGTACTGTTTTGTATACAGACCGACACTTTTATTGTAAAGTTTATATGAAAAATTTTGTAAAATAAAACATATAAAATTTGTACTTTCGTCCGAAAATTATTAGTAAAATTAAATTACTAAGGAATTTCTGTTATCCGTCTATTCGGTTAAGCGTCACACTCTCGGTTCTGACAATAATTAAGAGCGCCAATCTAAATTTTACTATAATTATCTGTGATATAATTTTTGTACTATATAATTGTGTCCAGTTGCCATCAACTTATTGTTAGTGGTACCGGGAACCGGGAGTAGGCTGACAAGGAAACATTGTTCTCTTAATTTTTATTGCTCATTGCTGACGAATGTTGCGTAAATTAAAATTCTAGAACCATGTAATTTTCAAATTTTCAAATAAATGCCTATTTGTAAATAAGTTGATTTTTTCATAAATTTTGATAACTTTTTTGTAATACTTATAGATCCGTATTATCTACTTTGGACAAATTTTCTTTTACATTTTGACAAGAAACATTACATAAGTTCTATTTTGCTTGTTTATTCAAGGCCCTAGAAGTTTCATTAGAGTATACGTTTATTTAAATTTATCTTCTCATTTGTAGAAAAAAAATGTAATTAATAGTTTAGTGGCATAGATTGATGTACTCATAAAGTCACTGAACGTTTCATATATGTGTTAATTACAATTCATACAGCTGTTAATCAAACCTATTATAATTATAAACGTGATAAAAATTCTTTCAAATCCCATTAATTTAATTATAACATAAACACGTACACTTTATCAGTGTTCTGTTTTATATAATTTCTATAATATATCTGTTGTTAAATCATAAGCAACTGAACATTTACCTATTCTGCACAATTTTGAAATCGATCTCTCTAATAAATGATTGCAATAATCACTGATCTAAAAAAGAAATAATAAACAAATTTATAATTTTATTTATATTTGAAATATTTGCAATTTGTATTTTATTATATATTTTATTTGAATTAATAGCTATTGGTAAAGTATGTCCATGCTTTTCGTCATTAACTTGGTTCTTCACAGTAAATCTTTGTAAAATCACTAAAAAAATAACTTTATAGCTCATTCAAAACCATATGATTTTCATTCCGAGAAAATATTTGATACTAATTATTTTTCTGTTGTTTGCTCAGAATATTGAAAAAAATATTTTGTACCATGCATAAAAGCAATAACTTGAGAATTTTTTTTTTGGGAACCACTCAAATTTCTTCCATTTGCATGTGAACGTTAGGGTTAAATATACATATAAGTAAAAACTCTTTTTATCACTTTATGAGTGGCAGGTTTTACCGCTCTATTTATTCGTTACTCAATCATATACCTTTTCTACAAAGCCATTGAAAACAGGACATCTTGTACACATGTCTATATGTATATATTTTATGTAATCTGAGCATGTTTGACTGATATTACAATAAAACATTTTTACATTTATTATTTCATAAATTTCCTACATATTACTATGTATAGTGTTGATTAGCAAATTTTATGTTTAACATCAAAATTTCTCTACTATTGTCCTTAACAATATCCCATAAACCAGTGTTTCTCGAAGTGTAGGAGTACCTAAGCCAATATAAATTTCTGTAATGGCGAAAAATTGAAATAAACTATTATTGTATGTTAGATTGCAATATTATTATTGCAACATACTTTAAATTTTAACAGTAAATTTAACTATATAAAGCAAAATGAAATATACTTCAGAATATTAGCTAATAAAAATTTAATATTAAGGGGAAGTTTACTTGAGTATCGTTAAAAAAAATCGATTTTTTTTTTTTTTGCAGAAATTGGTTGCTAATTATGTGTAGAATATGTTCCCAAAGTGATTTTGCTGAAAGTAATGTAAGGGAAGGTTTACTTGAGATTTGATAAAAAAATCGATTTTTTTTTTTTGGCGAAATTGATAGCAAATTATGTGTAGAATATGTTCTCAAAGTGATTTTACTGAAAATAATTTAAAAACAAGATTCTTGCACATTAACCGAATCCAGCCTTCTATAGTTTTTTAATTTTTTATTTTAAAGATAATTCAATTCTTCGGCACTTCTATCTAAGTCCGATACACTTTCAATATTTCTTTTATTTTTAAATTTACTTTAAAGAGCGAAAAATAAGACAAAATTCGTAATCAAAAGTTCACACATCTGCCATTTTTTTTTCTTTCAGCAATTTATTGATATTATAGGTAGAGCTCTCTGCCGATACTCTTCATATATCTTATAAATCTTTTTTGTTTTTGGATTTCGGTGGTTTATTACCGGCGCTAGGATATCCGCCAACAAGGCATTGGATTTTCGGATCGTCACACTGCAGTATCTATAAAATGGACAATTTTTTATATTTTTCCTTGAAAAATTTCTTTTTGTATAGTTTAATACTTAATAAATATGTGTACAAAATTTGAAATTGATATTTACTTCCGTTCTTGAGAAAAAAATTCTAGAAAAATACATAATTTTTAAGGACTCTCGAGTAAACCTCCCCTTAAAAAAACAAAATTATTTTTGAGTAGTAGGACTAAGTAAATTTTCCAAAATCTCTGACGCATTTTTGCTACATGCACTTAAAGTTATTAAATATTACAACAAATAAATAATAATTGCCAATATAAACCGGCTTATTTGCGTCTCATTAAAAATGAGTATATCTACATTATTTATTTGTGTTATCAGATTTTTATTTTGGTATTTTTTTGTTACATTTTGTTCAGGGATGGTCTTAAACCCCCGAGATATAGGGCGAGTTATACTCCTCTCAGCTATAATTATAATAATCACACGTAAGGCTATGTAAATACAATTAAAAATTTCTAAATAAAAAATTGTTGATTGGTCGAATTATTTTTTAAGTCTTGAAAATTTACAAACTGAAAAACCACTTGGAAATATTTTTTTTTAAAAGTCGCTTATAAAAAGTTGACACGAGAGGTCCAAACTGAGCGGACCTAAGATTAAATCCATAGCTGATTTTAGTTATCTTTCTTTCTGTTTAACATGATATTGTTTCTAATTTTTTATACACGACGTATTTGTCGGCAGTTTTTGCAGAAGGGGGTACCGTTTCGGTTTTATGATTAGGTAAAAAGCGGAGGAAAAAGTTTGAGAAACGCTGCCACAGTCGAACAAAGAGACACCATGTCCGTTAACAATATTTCTAACAATAAGTGGATATTCTTAATATGGGAGGTCTTTTACTCAAACTTCAAAAATTTTTGTGTAGGCGCGAAATAATTTAAATATCTAACTAATCAATCAACTGCCACTCTCCAAAGGCTCCAAAGAATTTCCATGAATAATTTAAAGTAAACAATGAAATACGTTAAAATGGTAATTTAATTTTTTTTAAATTTTGTATTTGTCGTATTGATACAATGTATAATATAGGTATTATTATACTTAATGACGTAAACATTATGACTCAAACACGTGACCTATGCGCAAACATATCTAAACTGTACGTACACATAGTTACCGACACAGTCATCGTCGCGATCGTGGTACAATACACCCACGCACGCATGTGTACAAAAAAAAGCGAATAATAAAAGTAAGAATAGGTGAATTTATGTAACCGATGCCGGGGACACCTGAGAATGTTCATAAATGCATACATACATACATAGGTAAATAGTGATGGGATACAAGTTGGCAACATACTTATTTGTTCTCAATTTAATATTTTTAATCATACGCAGATGGAGGCGCCGGAAAAAATTAAAAATGGTCAATACTTAGCATAAAAATAAGAAATTTACTAACAATAAGTTTGAAAATGGGCTTTCAAGCTTGAAACAGTTGTCACAATCAAAAAATACGCTGCCAGTGGGGTGTGGGACACAGCTTCCTCGTACTCGTAAAAGACTTTAAAACAGTATTCTACCAAATATACCTATATATACCGTGAAATTATATTTTCGCCTTAAAGTTCATAAAAAATTGTTGTAACTCAAAATACTTAAAAGCTAAATTATAAAATAATAGCAAAAATATTTTAGAAACTAACCCCTAAAATATTAGGTGTACAACTAATTTCTACCCGTTTTTTGCAAAAAAGCATGTAATCTTTTAGAAATAGCTTGTTGAGTGACCTTTAACTTTTCTGCAAGTTGATGTTGTGTTTGCGGAAAATCTTGGTTCAGTAATTCTTACAATTTCTGGTCACTGATTGTTGGAGGCTTCAGAGCGTGGTTTATCATTTAAATTGAAATCTTCATTTTTAAATTTCTGAAACCATCTTCGACACGTACTGTCATCAATAGCACTGTCACCGTAAGTTGCACAGATTATTCTTTGAGCTTCAGCAGCACTATTTCCTTGATTAAATTCGTGTAGAAAACAATGGCGGATATGCACATTACTTACTTCCATTTTCAACTCAATAAAAAAATATATATATTGAAGATTAATACATTAAGAGCATGATCAATTTACCGAGTAAAAACAGCTGTGTATATATATGCGTATTGATAATTAACTTATAACCGGTTGGGAGATAACGCATTTTTTGGAAACCGGTAGAACTTAGTAGTACACCTAATACTTTAAAAATTTGAGCGAAGTGGGACTAGCAGTAAATAAGATATTGACATTTAATGGGATTTCATGGTAGCGCCGTGGATACTATTAGGCCGAATACAATGAAATTTGTAGGGGACCATCTAGGAACCAGACTGCATATTTCTGACAGGTGACACACAGACGGACGGACGGACAGACACCAAACCAAAATTGTTCAGGAAGCTCTAAAGCGTAAAATGTGCGTAAAAAATTTTATTTTGGAGGAAAGAACTTTTTATTTTTCAAAAGTTATCACAATACTTCCCCTCTTTAGTAGTCTCGGAAGCAATAAACATAGTATTTTTTGCTAAGTAAAATATTTGCTTTATCACACGTATCATTTTTACAATTATACCAGTGGGAGTGCTGGGATGTTATAAAGCTGGTTGACATATTTCTATTCATTTACATAATAAATTATATAAAATCTAACAAACAGTGGAAGCGCTGCGTATAAAGTTTCCAACGTTATTCATACTATCATTATTATAGCTCTTGTTGAAGCACTTGGAGCACTGTAAAGATATGAGTTATTTTCCAACAAATAGTCCAACAATCGATGGGAGTGCTGTGTATAGTGTTCTTAACGTTATTCAGACTATCATATTTCTAGTGGAAGCGCTGGGAACGTTACATAATAAAGTATATTAATTTCGACAAACAATGGAAATGGTTGGTCGTTTTTACTGTTATTTACGGTGCTCCCATGATAATATAAAACTTTTACGAGGTTTTTTTTAAACTTTCCATTTTATAAGAGTTTTGTCACGATGACTGAAAAAACACCTAATTTACACCCAATTATCTATATACTTTAAATTATCGAAAATATTTCTTTTTACGTATACGGAACGGTTAGGTTTACGTAAAGCTAACCGTTCCTTTTTTCATATTTTCTGGAAAACCGTTAGAATACCTAATTTTTTTATTACACCATACTTAAATAATACCTAAAATAGATCTATTTTATATCTGGTTGTTTTTTGGGGGTTTCTGAATTTTTGTTGTGAAAACGGTTAGCTTTGTGGAGATACATAAGAATTAGAATAGTTATAAGAATTTTTTTTCAAAATTTTTGTGCGGTTTTACAAGAAGTTTGTAATTTATACCGTTTACTATTTTTTTAGCTACTTTTATAAGAAATTTCTACTGAAAAGTTAATTAACATAAATATTTTCTATGACAGTTTCTAAAATTATATAAATAGAGGGGTATTGGGATGAAAATTAATGTACATAGATACGTCCATTCGTATACCAAAGTCCGGAAAATTTCCATTCGGTGAAAATCATATAATTGTTCACATTGGTCTGATTAACGTACTTTTCATTCTGATAGCCTAAATGTCCGGGAAAGTAAAGACTAAGCATATACTTAAAATTAATAAAAAATCTATTTTGGAATTGAAAATAAAATTTTGTTACTATAATTGTGTTACAGATAATCAAAACGTATCACCATTTCAGCACTATAAAAAAAAAATAAAAAAATCTAAGAAAACTTAGTCCGTGACCCATCCTTAATTCTTCATATATGCAGACTTCTAGACAATTGTACACAATATCAGTATTCCTCCGGTTTCGTATTCGTATGTGATATGTAAAGAGGTAAAAGATGACGAGATATGATTAAATTACAGAACTACTACGAGCTCATAATCTTTTGTTTTAGAATTCAAAAAAAAGAAAAAAAAATGTGGTAGGTTTGTAGGTAACATAATCATGTCTGATTTTAACGACTGCCCATAAAATGGTAATGTATTGAAGGTAAAAGTAAGTACTTATAGACCAAGAGCTACTGGCCGATTTGCGATGGTCATTTCAACACACGTTAAATTGAGAAGATAGAATCTTGGATAAAGAACGTTCTGGTAATGTTTTCACTTCACCAAGGTATTGCCAGAACAATCTAAAGTTGTGATTTTGATAATTATTTTGACTAATATCAAAATATTGTGTATCCATGGTATTGTGATTTAAAAAGAAGAGTGATTACGAATAAGAGATTACACTGTTCTTATGAAAAGTTTCTTACTATTATTGTTCTGACTCATATTTATCTAAATAATTTAAAATAACAAAATTATTTACGTTTAATCTTCTGTAATTATACAAGAAGGTGTAATTCCGCAAGTGACGCTTAATTTTTTTAATTTTAATAGTATTTGTCGACTAAAATTTCAGTATATTCACATTTAAACTTCCAGATGATACCATAATCTCAATTTTAACAATTTGGCTTTTGGTTTATTGTTGCATAACAGAATCCAATTATTTACATTTCGTTTCAACGAATTTTCAAATTCAGCAGTTAAATCATATTGCCATGGATACACAATATTTTAACGTTTTTCAAAATAGTTATGAAATTTACCACAACTTTAAACGTTAAGGATGACTCAATCCGATTGAATAGGCTTGCCAGAATTGAATTTTCGTGTAGCGTAAGTATCCAAGATCCTATCCTCTGAATTTAACGCGTGTTGAAATAACCATCGCAAATCGGCCAGTAGCTCTCCTACTACATATTACAATATATCCAAAACTAAATTATTAGATGTTGTAGATAACTTTGGATTGTGGAATTTGACATTAGTAGCTACTTTGGTCCAGTATAGTAATTAGAGCGATAACAAAAGTATAAATTATGTAAATACAAAGCATAAACTATTGTAAAATAATTTTAAAAACATAAATTTTAAATCCGATAATACTTGTATTTGTGTACGAAGGTGGCACTAAAAATAATATTACAACAGAATTGTTGCGGAGGAGTTATAAAGAATGTCTTTTTTCCCAAATACGAACATTTATATTGTTCAATTCTTGGAAATACTGTGTTCACCGAGTGACCTCGACTGTCAACGCTTACGTTGACACCATGTTACCTTAGTTTCAGTTTGAAGTTGTATGATTATAAAAATCATTTCTAAAATATTGCTTAGAGATAAATTTTGTAAAAAAAAGTATTATACGGGTTCAACTGTCGGAAAACGTAATTAAATTTGAAATGTGTAAACAGTTTGAAAAAAAATTCTAATTAAAAATACCACATCAAAAAAAATCAAATCTTAATAAAAAAAAAGATTGTAATTGCGGTTAAATATTTTGCTAATGAGCTGTAATGTCCGTTAATGAAATTAAAATGATTAATTCAAAAAATAGAAAAAAAACGTAATTTATTAATGGAAGTAGTTATAAGAATTTTTTTTGCAAAATTTTTGTGCGGTTTTACAAGAAGTTTGTAATTTATACCGTTAACTATTTTTTTAACTACTTTTATAAGAAATTTCATTTTTTAAATTATTTATTGACATTTTGTTATATTATTAGTTGATTCCATTCACTGAAGACACTCACAAACTAATTGAATTGACGTAATTTTAGTAATATCATTGGACAACATTAGGGCGAGGTTAAATCAATACTTGTAATTAAATTATTTTTTTTTTTAAATCATGTAATTATGTAATCGTTAAATAAATAATTATTTAGCTAACCTATTCGCGAAAAAGTTGAATAGATAAACAGATATTAGTATTAGTTACTAAAAAACAATTCAATAAGTATCTTCATCATGTTTAACTACTTAAAAACCTCAGGGCACATTAAGTTTGGGGTGAGGAGTGGCATATTAATTAAGGAGATTCCCGTGCGCACTAAATTTGGGAACTTCTGCCGGATACATTGAGTTTAGCCGTTTAAGAACCTTTTTTGAAAAGAAGAAACATACAGAAACATTGCATAATAGTACTGGTAACATACTTGATTTAGTCCTAAGCGCCGTACCTAATATAATATACAACTTGTTTTCCTAAGTTTTATGAATATTAGTTCCGTACGGCCGTCTCAGGTTGGGAGCCCTGGGCTTGTGTCCAAGGTACGCCTTGGGTAAAGACTGAAATTCCTGAATTACTCCTCAGTCCTCAGCCATGATGAACATCTTTTGAAAACTTAATGTGACTTAACAATGACAATAGTTATCCAATTGATTTTTATTGTTTTCGATTTGAAATTTGGTTTCGTAACTTTTTGTTATGTGATTTGCATTCTTATCTTCAAATATCCATCATTACGAAACAGGCCTACTAACTACAACTAACTACAAAAACGTATACCTACTTGAAGCAAGTGAAAGCTTATATTTTGATTTTAAAGATAAATATATGTATATTATGAATTGTGACACTGCCTGACTGTCATCTTAAATGATGAAAAATGAGATTCAGTAATCCCATTTATCAGTTTTACTTTCAATTCAACTTTTTTAAAATTTGTTTAATTTGATCAGTGGACTTCTATTGCAACGACAATTCAGTGAGCGTGGCTGTGTACATATTAAATTTAATAGTTGTTTTGATTTGAGTTGCCTAGTATCAAAATCTACTAATTCCACTTTATAAAGATCATGGCAAATCGCAAAAAAACCATAACTCAATTCAAAATTAATTTTTCGATTAAAAAGTCATAATTATATTAACTAACAAGGTAAAAAAGATGATTAGTACTATTATCAAAAAACAATATTATCGTTTTACCCCTTTTTTAATCGAAATTATTTGAATTTATTAGGTTTTGATAGTAACATTTATATAAAGTGCATTTTAAAACAGAAATTATAAGGGAAATTTATTAAAAAAAAAACTTTATTCAGCAATATTGGGTGTATCGGGGTTAGACGATACAATTTGTTTTGTAATATTGTAAACTATTTTCATTTTGTCACTTAAAACCAAAGTGCTTACTTAGTAATTCATTTACATCTACGATTTCATTATTTAAAATTTTAGATAAATACTAAAATACAAATTTTACGTGAAAACATAATTTTATACTTCGTACGTCCCGCATGTCAGTGAAAAAATTAAAATTTGAATGGTTAAAATCTAAAATATAGGTTATGTATGGGTATTTAGCAGGATTTGTAAAGTTTTCAATGTAATTTCAGCAGGATTTGAAAATTATGTTATATTTCAGTTGCAGATTTCTTTAGTAAGCAGTTAAAATTACAATAAAAGATGTTAAGGGGTATATGCCTTGTTGCATTTAAAAATTAATGGCCCTAAAAATCAAAAAATTCGAAAAGTGCATTTAGTAGATTTTGATACTAGGCGACACATTTGGTACTAAAACTGCTGTTAACAAACACCAAAACTATCGCTGTAGCCACATCTCCCACCTAACAGTAATAGTAGTTTACTGTTGTGTGAAACTGCCGCTTAATGAACAAATATTATAATTTTCTGTGCGTTAAAAACTAAAACACTGACAATGAAAAAACGCAACAACTTCCCTATTTTATTAGCTTGACTTTCGTGTCTTATGAATGCATCCAGATAAGAGAACACGGCAATATTAGATAATGAAACATGTAAACAAAACAGTAAATACATGCAATAAAATATTCAAATTTCACACACTTTATCTTTTCCATTCCAAACGCCTAAGTTACAACCAAACATCTATTTTACCTATAAAGATAACATTCAACAGTATGTACACTGAATGTACAGTATTATAAGTAATACCCACATGTAATCATCATATAGGTATACCAAATACGCCAAATACCGTCAATACGCCTAACTTTACTTACTAAATCTAACTTTACCACAACACACTTTGTGTTTAAAAAAAATTTGCGTTACTAGCATATCCTTTTTAGTGATATAGCTATTTCTAACAAACTATTAGTGTTCTGTAAATTTTTTTGACATTTCAACCACCATTTCTTTAACTTTTTCTAGTTTATATTATACGAGTATATTCCTGTTTCCAAAAAGTGTGTAAACTTTAGTTGATATTTCAAAAAGTATAAAACTAAGCAATGTTTACTTTACGTTTGGTAAAGTTAGGATGCTTTAACAATTCCTAACTTTACGTCTAGTACCAACGGTAAAAACATTTGCATTTTAACATTAATATATAGTAATTGGAGTATCTGTCAAAAATTTGAAATCTATTAGGGTACGTGTAGACTACAACACAAATTGCGATACAAATGTCAAACATAAATTTCTTTACTATTCACACATTAACAAATTTTTTCTGTCTGAATAGTGTCTGTACATAAATGTACGGAGTTTGTGTTCGAATTATTTACACGCAAAAAAATTTCATGAACGAAATGAACCATGAATCTATCTCTCTTCTGTGAGTGTATGGCAAAGTGTCGAACTTGTTTGAAAACTTATTAGCCACAAGAAACACTTGGACAGCCACTGATTCGACACTAATTATGGTGTCCGCAATAAATGTCGCAATTAGAGATACTTGTATGCACACATAGACACTCGGTGTATACACCGAGTGTACGGTGTATAGTGTCGTAGTCTAAACGTACCCTTACGCTTCATTGTTAGATATTATTTGGAATTAACAACAAAGTGTTAATAACAGTGGAATATTTAACATTTTTATAGTATCTTTCATATTTCACTGAAAAATATGAGCTGGTAAAATTAGAAATTCGTTGTACTGCTTTTTTAAATTTTATTTTTGATTACTAATTTAAGTCTCTGGAATGTTTATTTATGAGTCAAATCAAAGATTTATCAGTTGATTTTATTAAAACAGTCAAATATAACTAAATTAACTTGAATCGAAAATTATGGTAAATTTGTATGTCTCTACGGTATACTGTAAGTATATAATATTATTGTATTCATTTATCCGCGAATTCGCAATGTTCATGGGAATAACTTAATTACAAAAACATGGCGGTCACTCCACACATAGCCGCAGCCGCCGCAGCATCAACTGTGCCGTGTGTAGCGTAAGGTTAATGTACCAGTGCTGTTCATTCCTCGCACTCACTCGGTTCATATTTTATAGTAACTTTTTGTTCAAGATTAATTCAAAAATGCTCAATGGAGACGATTACAAATAAAAATTTGTTTCATAATACTTGAATAAATTGTAACTGTTTAATTTTTATTCTTTTTATTAAGAAATATTACAAAAAAAATTTAACAAAAGTTGGTGAATAAATTCCATAGTGGTCAAAGTAAAGCGTATCAGCCATTGTATAGAAGGGCAATCACATTCATTTTGTAAATTATGATAAACCTCATACTTAATACTGAATTGACCTAATTCAGAAAACAAGGTTGTTAACAACACATCAGCAGAAACAATCACCGTTTTACATATGAATTGTTTAAAAACCGATATAACTAATTGTAAGTTCGTAAAACAGAAAAAATGAAAAAATTAATATTTGACATAGGTATATTATGGAAAACGAAGCGAGTCTCTTTATATTTCTCCCATTCTATTCCGTTCATTCTTGGATGTGTTAGTCCTTACTAAAATTTAAGAGGCCCAAATTTTATTTGTAGACTCGCGTATTTAGAGGGTGTTCCCCCTCTTCAAAATTTGCGGTAAATTTTAATTTTTCTATACATCTCGAAAACGGTTAAAGACAAAGTCTGTTTGAGCTCTTGTTAAAAAAACTATCTAATGTTACATATTCTAATTTCAGTGTACCAAAAAGGAATTTATACCATTTTAAGTCGACAATACCTCTGTCGTAGCATTCTGCATAACATAGCGAACTGCCGTTTATAAAAATTAATTTTTCTCGGAAACTAGTTGACATAGAATAATAGTTTAAAGACATTTTTTATGTAATTTTTTCTCGTCTTTTAAATGGTGTAAAAAAATTTCACAAGAATTTTTGAATAAGTGGAATTTATGGCAAAAAACTAATTTTTTTCAAGAACAAAAACCATGTTCCTGGTATCGAACATGTCTGGCTAACGAACTTGTTAAACGGTTTGGCACTTCCAAAATTTTCACCAAATTTCGTAAAAATAGGACACTTCGTTCGAGAGTTATCGTGCAGACACTTAAAAATCTATATGTTTGTATCATAGCTCGAAAACCATGATTGTGTGAGTTTTCCGAGAGTTGCCATTTTTATTACAGCTAAACCGCTGATTTAATCGAAAAATTGTTCAAATAAGAGTTGTAGATATCGACGGGGGAACCGATTGTTATAGTCAGGAGCTTTATAGCTCTTATGGTTTTCGAGCTATGATACAAACATATAGATTTTTAAATGATACTATATATTAATTTTTCGATAAAACTGATCTAATGCATTAATTGACAGCATAAAAGAGCAAAAAAATTTTTTTTACCCAAGTTTAATTTTTTAATTTTTCTTTATCAGTTAGGCGGTAAAAATATGCATTTTTACTTGAGGCTACTTCAACCGATAGTGTTTTTCTTGGTTACATTTCCATTACATCCACGAAAAGAACCTTTTCCATTACCATTCCTATCATAAAAATTTGGTTGTAATAGAAATGGCAACTCTCAAAACACTCACGTGGTATATATGTATATAAATTTTAGTGAATATTATTTTCGGTTTCTAGGGACCTCAAAACAAATTTCTGCCATAGTCTCGGGCTCAAGTCGCGTCATGACAGTGGCTGTAATAGCTGAATTCCATTCTGGAAATTCGCTAGAACAAATCTAATAATGATTAATTGAAATTAATAATTAACTTAGCTTTTTGAAAACAAACAAAAAAAACTTATGAAATAATTGGTTAAGCATAATATTGAATGAACAGTATGTATAAGTGATTCAAAAAATTTTAAGTTGATCCTTACCAAAAATGTTGCTCTAAAACAATAATTCACTTGAATCTGGTCTTGAAAAATGTGTTGTGATCAGAATTAAATTTTAAATATATGCCTAGCTGCTGCTACCAACAATAAGTAAATGTAATTTAAGTTGTCTAATTAAATTTAATTAATTGAGCTAATGGCATTCCGTGAAAATATATATTTCAAACATTCACGGTCAGATTTAATTTTTCGGCAATCAAATATTGTATAATAGAAAATAAACAATTAAATTAGGAAAAAAATAGAACTATGATAATAACTAGTAGCGCTCACTAATTATTGTGATTAATTATATTAATTAATTAAATAATAAATATAATTTTTTCAAAAATAGTCGCACTAATTATTTATTTAAATATTTAAACTTTTATTCTTGTATTACAATTAAATAAATTTTATTCACAGCATGAAATATGTATACAAGTATCTATACAATATATATTTTATCTCATTTCAAAACTTACAACTTATAAGATAATTAGATGTTGATTTGAAACGAAATCATTAGAAAAATTCGCACAAAATGTTTCAATTCACTGGCCTCAAAAAGTCTATATATACATAGGTGCATATTTGACAAGAATAAGTGTGTCTCTGAAATTTTTATATTCCTAGTTGACACAATGTTTATAACAAATGTATAGAACCATCATAACAGTGTTTTACTTGATAAATGGCTGTGTTCGAGCAGAAAAAAATTCTTTAAGCGCTTCAAGCCGCTTCATATTGCTGACTAATTTTCTGCTTGGACAGAAATCAAGTGACATGTAGTTCTGTCTTACACCAAATTTAAATTTTACTGCGATAAATTACAAAATTCTGCCATATTGTTGTTTACTCTGATGATTCTTCAATAATATGACCTATAATGTTATCCATATTATTTAAAATATAAAAGAAATAAGAAATTTTCTTACGAATAACTCTTATTGAGGTTATTTTGTTTAAATATCTACGACGACATTTTGCTTTTTGGTGCTTTGTTATTCTTTGTAAATCGCCATTTTGCTTTAAAGCGCTTTAAATAATTTTTTCTGCTCGAACGTAGCCAATTTGTCACAATTGGTTCAATTATTGCTTCACCTCTCTGCGACCCTGTTAAAAAATCTTACGTAATTAGATAAGAATTGTTTAAAATTCAGATAATTTTAGTTTGAAAGTTAACTCTATTCCATATCCTCGTATTCTTCGAAGAGTTTGATCCAAATCTTCGCTTTTAAGCTAAATCTTACTAATATCTACATATCCAAAACTGATCAATGATACTTCATGGTGGCGAAATATGGAAGATGACACAAAAATCACCAAAACCATATAAAGTTCTTAATATCTTTATCAAAAAATCTAATAGCTTGCACAGTTTATTGTTACAGATAATGGTATTCTTACCAATTCTATTGAGTCAAACACATGTGTACAATTCACTATTTATTAGCAATTTATTACTGTTTTTATGGGGCAAGAGGTTAAATATGGAATTTTATGAAATTATAAAAATTTATACATTTCCGTTAAGGGGGACCACTAGTGTGACCGCCTGAAAGAAAGATGATTTTTGGAAATTTTTTTAAAGAAAATTAGTATATGGAATGTTTTAATATTTTCAGGATATATTCGTTGTTATGTAATTCATGATAAAATTTCTGGACCAAAAAATTGAAAATTCAGTGAGTTATTCGAGATCTCCCAAGGCTCCAAAAAAAACTTCCCCCACTGCTGCAGCGATAGCGGCCTTCACACTACCTGAAATCCAAAAAACCAAAAAGCCTATTAAACTAGGAGGTATGGTCCGTACTGTGAACCTGAATCGAAAAAAAAGTTGAAATATAACAAAATGGCGGAGTTTTTAAAAAAAAGTTTCAAATTTTGCGCGAAAATTTGATGGTTTTGGCTTACGAAAATTACATTTTTTATTCGATCGGAAAACTGGAGGTTCATGGTACGAAGAAATATATATAAAAGAAGCTGCAATAAGAGTCAAATCGATCGAATGATTTGTCTTCGAGTTATAACTGCAGCAAATTTGAAAAATGTAGTTTTTCGTAATTTTACCTTTTAGTTTTAATCACTGAGAATTTTTACTAAAATTATTTACGATGTATTCACTATAACGGTCATAGTAAAACTAGATGAGTCGTTTAAATGTGCCTGGGTCTAGCTTCTCCACAACATGTGACTGGCAGCCACGTCCAGAAACTCCCGAACTATCAACCATCATATATTTCTCAATACAGTGGTGTAACGAAATAAGAACACCATCGGGACCAAAGAGGAGAAGTGTGGTTATTTCGTTACATCAGTGGCGGCTTCATAAAAAAATTAAAGCTGCTGTGCATTACTTAAGTATTTACAAGACATATTTTCGTATACCTGCAACAAGGTGTATTTAAATATCTAGAGTACGACATTGGTTCAAATAAAAGGGTTAGCCAATTTTGTATAATTTACGTATATAATATATATACGTGTACATATGTGCATGTATCATATCATATTATAGCTTCCAAATTTTTTTGAAAGTATATACATACTAGCATTTACCCGCGGCTTTGCTCGCGTGGCAGTAGCAGTGATGAGTGGATTAGTAGGTTCTGACGCACACTACGTCGTCAAAAGTATGGGAACACCTTGTCTGGGAGCTTGGGTGCCCATACTTTTGACACGGTACTGTACTTAACGTTGTGGTACACTGCCGTGTTAAAAGTGTGGGTACCCCCCTGAGTCAAGTTGTCCCCATATTTCTGACGACGTAGTATGTGTCAGAACCTACTAATTCACTCATCACTTCTACTGCCACGCGGGCAAAACTGTGGGTAAATGCTAGTATGTATATTACTTACTTAATGCTAGTATGTAAATTACTTACACATATGCACACGTATATCGTATATATTATATACATACATACATCCATAAAGATAATATACCTATAAAAATTTATTTTAATTCATACTTTAGAAAATTTTAAAAACAAAGTATGTAAAACGAGAATAATTTATTTTAATAAATCTTTATTGTTTACTTGGTGCATACATATATACATGAGTATTACATCCGCCACAGTATATTAACTGGTATGTTACACTAACACATTGAACAGGTAACTCACTATCCATGTGAGGGTATCCCTTCCAAAACACGTTGAGTGTGGTTATTACGTGTGTGCTTATATCGTTACAGCACTGTACCTTAAAGTTAACAGTGAAAATCAGAAGCCACTCTTCGGATGGCTGTAACTCAAAAAGTATTTGAGATATGCACTTGAAATTTTAGTATGTTATTTTTAAAGTAACAGACTTTCCAATTTTTTGAAAACGTCACACTAGTGGTCCCCTTTATTAAGCTAGTGTGAAGCATAACGTAATTTAACAAAATTGTTGATGTAGTTGATCACATAATTTGTTTCAAAATTATCATAAAAAACACATCAAAACAATTAAAGACACATAAAAAATGTAATTATTAATTATATTTATTAAAATTATTAAAATTATTATTGTATTCTATTGACAAGACAATTTATTTAAAATGGACGCCGCAGGCTATCGGAGACCGAACAGCAAACAATCTCCTCTCATGTTCATCATCTTGTTCACCACAGTAAAACCGCGGTGGGCTTGAACGAACCTCAAAACCTAAATTCCATTCACCTGTACACACACTGAAGGGAACAAAAGCAAGTGAAAATTTTGTAATGTTTTGAAGTCTCCGTGCGTCTTGTGCATGCAGTGACTGACTGCCTCGCATTTATCATAATTTTGATTTTAATATGATAATGAGTTCTATTAACGTGAAATCGATTTACTTTTAATGCGTACATGTACGTTTTTGATATACATACCTCAATAAATGTAATTAATAGTAATAATTGTTATCAGAATTATTAATCTTGGTGTTCGAATAAGTTTTCGCCTTTCATTTAGGCTACATAATATGATAGACACTATAGACAGCGTGGTGACTTATAACTGGCCAATAGCCCTACATTTTATATAAATATTAAAATTACCATTAATTATTAATTTATTTTCGAGAAATTTTTTGGGATTAAAAGTCGGTAAATCTTGAAAGTACTAGAAGTCATATCAGTCATACGTGGATTATAATTAGAGGGTCCATATGTTCCGGTTTTCCCGGATTTGTCCTGGTTTTAATTTATCTTGTTCCTATGTTCCGACAAATATTTTCGGGACAGCTTTTTGTCCCGGTACACAATTTTTTCATAGGTCGTCAGCTGAAAAAGTGATTTGTTCACTTTTCATTAAAAAAATTTTTTTTAAATAAACTTGAAACAAATCAATTGTCAGCTGACCATATTATGTAAAACTGAATTTTCGGGACTGGTGCTGTTGTAGATGAGTCACATTTTTTGAGAATAAAGACGAAATCAATTGCTCGACTGTCTCCGTAAATATGAGTTTGGGGAAAATATTATTTGTAACTTTTAGTCAAAAATTAAATAGGCGTGATATGTACTAGGGATGTTACTAGGGACTATCGGATATCCGAAATAATTATTTATCCGTAATCGAAGATGAAAGTTTTGTGTTTGTTTCGGATAATAACAGATAACTGCCAAGAAAATTTTTGCCGAATGTGCATCTTTTGATAAATTTTTGTTGATTCGTGTTGGGTGTTCACTTTTTTCGATACAATTTTCCCCGTTTTCCTAAATAAAATGTTCACTAAAAGAAATTATCCGTAACCGTAACCGTATCCCGAACATATTAACCCATATTATTATATGTACGTAACCGAAACCAAAACCGAAAAAAGTGTTTTTAAATATCCGTATCCGTATCCGAAATTTCATATTCGTAACATCCCTAATATGTACATATAAGTAGCCTACTTATGCGTTCTACTTAGTACTTACTGTCACGGTCTGAACGAACTGTTATTAGTAATTTTTTGACGAAAATCAATTTTAAACGAAAACCAAGGAAGGGAAAACTTGACCATAAAAAAGGCCATATTTTTCAAATAGCGATACTGCAGGTCATATTTTCTGATCTTAAAATTGATATATCCAGTCGGATAATCCCTTACTTTGATTAATAAATTTACTTTTACAAACGAAAGTGAATAATTAACTTTCTGAACTAGAAATTAAGAACATTTTTGTGGATACATGCGACAAAAATCTCGCAGAGGTAAAAGTAATACAGACCGAAACAATTTTTCCATTAAAATTTAAATGATTGAAACGTCATTTTGATTTCCAAAAATTTCTTAAATTAACCAAAAAAAAATTGTAATTGAGTTGCTCTAAAAATAACAACTTTACAAACACTATTCTCCATATGGTTATAATTTCACATTATATTCATAATGTACTAGCAGACGTCAATTAGAATTTTTCAATGATCATTTGAACTTAATCGCTACCAATTAAGATATGTAAATAAATTTTGTGTCTTGGAAACAACAGATGTATAATAAATTATGTAAAAAAATACACGCTACACATAGCCAAAACATTATTATTGAGACCAAGTGAAAGAAATATGTAAGTATGATGGTTGTTTCAAATTGCACGGTAGTAATTCAAAATAAACCGTCAAACCGCTGCACTGGCCAGCCGATTGGGCCAAACTGACCACTTTCTGTGCCATTGAAGAAAAGAAAATAAAATATATAAAATTTGGCACGAATAATTAACGTACTCACTACATTCTTATTTTTGGATATGATTCTCTCTTTCAAATACAAAGTACGTAATGCATTTAAAAAATCTGACAACGTAAGTTGTAAAACCTTCTCGTTTCATTTTTATTTTTTGAAAAAGGGAGGGTTTGGGGTCAGTAACTGATAAGGGATTCATATATAAGCATTTATGAATAACAAACAAAATACGCAGTGAAATAGGCCAGAGGTTACAGAAGTAAGGAAATTTCTCAAAAACAAATTTGTTGTAAACTGAAATTTATACCAATTAAATTTTATAAAATTTTTGAAAATTTTGCACCTGGTCACCCCCAGAGGAGAAAGTCGATATCAAGTTAGCTCTACTTACTATGACGCCATTTAAAAAAAAAGGTTGCTAATTAGAAGTAAGCTACGATTACTATTTTGCCGCAAAATTTCAAAAAATTTTCAATTTTAATAAGGAAGATAAGGGTCTTTGAAAAAAAAAGTCAAAATTTTTCTAAATCACTTCTAAGTAATTTATGAAGAAAAATTCCCCTTAAAATAATTAGGACCTTTTATTACACTTTTCTTTTAAGTTTCATTGATTTTCATGAACAACGTCCGGAGAAAATCGGAAAAAGCCAAAATTGGTCGTGTTTTCCAAGAATAACTTCAGAACTTTTCTCCTAAATATGTCAACATTTTGCTTCTTTTATATAATATTTCCCTCCGAAATCTTGGTTGTCTAGATTCTTTAGGCTCCAAAAGTTCCAGATCCGATGAAAAGCGCATATTATGCTCAAATTGGTATGATTACCATACTTTCAAGGGATATAATATAGCCTACATCACCGTTTCTTAATTTTTTTCAGACAAAGCCCGGTATAATTTCGGATAAGAAGGTAAAATTCTTAAGAATTAGAGAAACACTTAAAAGCAACTCTTTAATCTTAAATATTATTCTTGCAACTTGAAATTGTTAGCTAGAATAACATTATAGATCGTATTCCGACCACATAGTCTACGAGTACTATGTGATTCAAATAAATATCGACACTTTCTTACGCATTTCAGAAATGCTTACAAGTAGTTCCTAAAATTTAAATTGAGTTCTTGCAGCCTGGAATCATTTCCACCGTTAGTTGGAATAACATTAGGTCGTGTAATATGAAATGTCGTTTTCCGACCACTTGATTTGCCATGTAATTGAGATAAATACTGACACTTTCTTAAGCAATACAGAAATGTTTTAAAGTAGTTCTTAAAATGTAAATTGAGTTCTTGCAGCCTGAAATCATTTCCATCATTAGTTGAAATAACATTAGGTTTGTTTAATATGAAATGTCGTTTTCCGACCACTTGGTCTATCATGTAATCGACATAAATATCGGCAATTGCTTAAGCATTAATGAAATGTTTCAAAGCAATTCTTTAACTGTAAATAGTATTCTTGTAGCATGGAATCAGTTTTACTGTTAGTTGATCGTGTAATATGAAGTGTCGTTTCCCAACCACTTGGTAGATCATGTAATTCAGATAAATAGTGGCACATTCTTAAGTAAGTACAGAAGTGTTTAAAAGCAATTCTTTAATTTTAAACAAAATTCTTACTATTAGTTGGAATGTAAGTTGGAAATTCGTTATTAGTTCATTATAATTAGGGTTATCACCTTTTTTTAAGGCAAAAAAAGTATTTTTCGTTTTTTTAGCAAAAAAAGTACGGTTAGTAAAAAAAAAGTACGCATTAAATTTTTATATTATTTATTTTTCTATAAGTATTTTTTATTGCTCTTAACTGTGTTCAGTCCTGGATTTACACGGGCCACGCGGGGTACTAACCTCGAGCGGCAAATTTTAAACAGGGTGGCAAAATTTGGAATTTAACATTTTTATTTTTACTAAAAAACTTTTTCGAAATTTTCGGTTTAGGAAAAACTAGGGAGCGGCATTTGTCACGGTGCCCCGGGCACTTAAGGAAAATCCGGCCCTGGCTATCTGAATATTTGTCTTCTTTAAAAACATTTAAGGTATTCTTACAGTCTATATCTAAATTAATATAAATATCTATCAGTAATTCATTTTTTATTAAGAGACGCCTTATTTCTTTCCTCACGTCATTTAATAGGTATTCATTATTGAAAATACTCTTTCTATTATGAATGCTGAAGTAGCAGGAATAGACAAAAGCTGACAAAAGATGGGCAGTTATTTTATGCATTTGGAAAATTATTGCAGTGTTGCAGTAGAAATGTCTTTAAAATCTGCGCAATTCTTACTTCTGAATCCAAATCATATGATGTTAATACATGGCGCGCTTGACATTTGAATGGTTTGACACCAACGACACTTGTAAAACTGTACTTGTAAAATTAGATGCAACCACACGTTACGCATCAAATTGTAAGTTTCGGCGCTAACTTTGAACATCAAATCAAGCGACAACAAAGTACCTAAACACTATAGTTATTTAAAATAAGAGCTAAAAATGAGATGAATGAGGGAAAATTTAACATACATAAAAAAAAGTATTTTTGCGTACTTTCCTTCCTTTATAAAGTACAAAGTACGTTTGTCTAAAGGTCCGTCCACACGGCTCAAGCTTTACCACCGATTTACTTGCACAAACCTGGTTTGCGCAAGTAAGTCGGTGGTAAAGCTTGAGCGTGTGGACGGACCCTAAAATAAAGTACAATACTTTTTAAAAAAGTACGGGTGGCAACCCTAATTGTAATACACACATCTATCTGCGGACCGGTGAGATACTTTCACGGCCTACATGACTGCTTTATAGCCTAAATAGTTTCGGTCCATATATCAGCTACAAACTCAGTAGTACCTTATTACTTACTTACAATTAGCTCTTGTGCATCTATTTTTTAAAATAAAAATTTGATAAAAGGCTTACTATAGTAGTACCAAATATTTTGTTGCGTTTATGAACGTACCCCGTCTTCATCGTGATCGTATGTGAACCACCGCAAGAGAGCTATACATAGACCGCGTACACGGCGTAGACATCATTCATTGAATACAATCTCCTCGTCAAGCGGCCGGGCCGCTGTGCTGTCTACCTACGTACGTAGAGCGTTCTTTTTATGGCCACGTTCTTTCGTGTCTGAATATATTTCACAGACCCATCCTTTTTATTAACGAAAGTTGTTTATCCGTCTATATATTATTTTGTATGTGTAGTTTTATATGCGAGTGTATAATCTGGCTCACTCAATTCACAATCACTGTTACTTCTTTTACGATACCTACTACATACTATGTATGTGTTAAAATATGCGATTTTTTACAAAGTAACAATTAATGCAATAAAAATAATTTGATAATTACTTTTTTGTGCGATTTATACAATACGGAATACGATTTAATTATTTTGCAACTTTTTTTTTATTGCCGTCTTTTATTTTATACATTTTAGTTATTCACTTTCCTTCGGTTTTTTGAACTACATGCGGAGTTAATGTAGTTATTCAAAAGTAATAGTTTATCGAGTAATAACAGATTTTGGATAAAGTTCTTAAAAGATCCAGATGATGGGAAATCTTACATTCGACTAGAACCTATAGTTCTTGAAAGTAGGTAACTGAAATCATTTGCAAAAAAATCATGGGTATATAGTTAGACCTTGCGTCTACTGTAAGTTTTTTTGACTAGTAGTAAGAAGTTCTGACTAGTTAACTAATAGAGCATGCTAAATGGATAGTTTTTTTTTTTGAAGGTTCCTTGTATGATTTCAAATGTGTATCACCATACGAATAGTTCCTCTAAAAAAAACGACACATCATTCAAATTTTAGCCCCACATTGGTTTTCTTATCCTTGTCAATAGAAAAAAATTCTTTGAAAATATAGTTACTAAAAGTTAGTATAAATTTCTTTTAGGATACCTTTTTAGTATTATATGTAGGTACAGTCTAGAATTTTGAAAAATTCGTTTTTTTTCTTCTTGTTCCATTCTCTGAAAGTACAAATCTTCGAAAATATGTTCCTAAAAGCCAATTCAAAAATAGCCTATTAATACGGTAGAAAACTTCAAATGTATTTTTTCGGAACGTACTTTTTTCAAGCTGGTCGATATAATATCTCGAATTCTGTTTATTCAATCGACTTTAAATGGCATACACTTTCAATACCTGTTGGTTAGGAGCTATGGATATTGGGAAATTAAATTTTTATAATTTAAAAAAAAAAATAAAAAAATTTAAAAAGCCATCACTTTAATATTTTTTGTCGTTGTAGTTCCTACCATAACGGTAATATTTCAAAACCAAAAGCCCTAAAAAATGCCGAAATTATCGCTCTCTAGGATAGAATATCTCCTTAAATATACACTGTATAAATATATTTTCTTTTTTTTAAAGAGGTACCTATGCACAGATTTTTTGAATTTGTCTCTGTATGTACATAAAAGCTGTGTTTGGGTCTGTTGAATCATAAACATACGCACAATGTATGGGTATAATATGTATGAACATTTTGTGAAGAAAATCACGATATAAATCACCAATGTAACCAAACCAGTTTACAAAAAAAAGTTATAAAAACGGACAAAGTTTGTTAACATTAAACTGTTTCACTTGAATTAGGCAATTCGGTTAAAAGCTAAATGATAAACGATTATAAAATGCGTACCTATATAGTACATAATATACTATATATGTAATATGATAATATGTACGTTTATAGTATAAACTGCTTTATACACTAAATTTACAAATTGTGCACCCTTCTTGGAACAATTCCACGATATCTCTTGGTAAAATAGTTTATAATTCAACAAGCTGGTAATGATAAGTATTACTCACGAAGATGAAATTGCAACACGAACCGAGCTTGCGAGGCGAGTGTCATTATGCATCTGAGTGAGTAATAGCCATTGCAAGCGAGTAGAATACGATATTTTTTCTACGACTTTTTTCCTTCTTGATTTAAATAAAATTGAATATAAATTTTAAATCAAAACAATACAATTTTTAATCTATCTCTAATTTCATTAAATGTTTATATATATATACAAACAATGAAAACAAAATACAAGCTACTTTGTTTACTTAGATGTTACTACGCAACATATTTGAAATTAAAAGTTGATACGTATATTATACACAAAACAAAAGCCAGCCCATTGAATAATGGTTAATATGGCGATTTCATTGGTCAAAATGGTATTGAGTAATGAAAATTCCTCCACACCTTTGAATAATGCCTAGCTTTCTCAACAATTAACGGATAGCTAATGAGTGTGTTCTTCAACAGGAGTAGAAAAACAATATTATTTATTAGTTATAAGACAGAACAAGCTGTTCTTGTAGAAGTACCTCAAAATACGGTCTTTGAATCGGTCATTTTTTATGTTGACCTAAGCTTAAACAAATAATGTCTTATTCTGACTTGGCTTCGATCAGTTTTTGATATTAAGTAAAGTTAAAGTAAACTTAATAAACATTATAAAAAAAAATTGGCTTGAGATATTCATCAAAGTAGAGAATTATTTCTTAGAGGAAAGGAAGAGAAACTTTCACTAGCATAAGTCGGCACGAGAATCGAATTCCAAATACCAGTCTTAGAAATTAGATTGTCCAATAGCATTTATAATCAACCTTTTAATTTTGTATAGAAGTTAATTTACTTTTGTCAGAAACAAAAGTTGCAATCCTTAATAAAATCATATTTTGACCTTGGCCTTTTTTTTTACTTGATTTCTTATACTAAAATACTGGATCATAATGATTTTGTTGAATCCGTACCACCTACGGATTACTGTATATGTATATTTACGGTATATACGTCATTTTTCTAACCGGTAAAAATTATAATAAGCTACCTATTCAACCTTTTTAATTAACCACGTAATTAACAACTGACTTACTTTTGGAGTCAAAATATTTCGTACATTCTATTCGAACCATTTAAGGGTTACAATGATTATATCAATTAAATTTAACCTTTAAAGCCTTCACCGATGACACGATTAACAAAAATAGAAAATTTTCATTAAATATACGTACAACTTGTTTACAAATTCTGTTTACCTTACTAAAGTAATTTCACAAATTTTTCAATTAGAATTAATTATCACTGTTTACATTTTATTTTACTACGTGTAAAACCTTGAATCAAAAAAAAAAAAAAAAACTATAAAAAGGGGACATTAAAAATAGAACCGCCTTGTTTGTTTTCTTCTTGAATGTTTGACCTCTCTGGTATCCGGTTTGATGATCCAAATACTCTATAAAATCTTGAATTTGATCCAATTTTAAAATCAAAATCGAAGCAAATGAAACCTTGGCCAGAAGAATTATAATCCATGAATCACATATTATCATTATGTCACTCATATCTGTATGGTATAATTTTACTTAAAGTGTTTGCTACAAACGAATACAAATAAAAAAGTCTTGAACTAGTAAAAATGACATTGAGATCATTCGATTTAAATATTAATTACCAAACAACTTTAGCGATTAGGTATAATTAATCACTTTTTTATTTTAATTGATTGTTTATTTTTAAATATTCAAATAAAATTGATTTTTCTCGAAACTAGAATACCTATATGTAGGTACAGTCTATCCTACAGTAGTATCTGAAAGAGAGAAAACTTATTTTATACTTTACAGGAAGGATTCTTTTTATAATACACAGGCCCGACGAGAGGGTGGGGCAGCCGGGGTTCCAGCCCTGGGGCCCGGGCTGGAAGAGGGGCCCGTAGCGGTTAATAGGGGTCCAGGAAAAAGTAAAATCAGCTTTTTTTTTACTCATCATTTATTTTTTGGGGAGAAATTTTTATGAAATGTTCCCCTTTCCTTGGGGCCCGCCATTTCTCACCACAGCCCTGATAATACACGTGCGAGAAAGAAAGAAACATATTTCGTAATCTTTTTAGAAAGAAATAAATATATTTTTATTCCTCTTAAGAATGTATGTACTACGAATATATAGTTTGTATACAAGATGTTTTATGTATGAAATATGAAATGAATTTTTATACGAAATACATTTTTTTTATAAAGGTAGGGGAAGGTCGCCCAAAGCGGGTACCCCTCTTAAAGCGGATAAGCGCTTGTATATCGTTGTATCGAATGTTTTTGTCAGGTCGTGTATATACCGAGATTAACCGAATATCAACCAATGTCAATCAGTTGCACTTGAACGCTTGTGTCGTTTAATGTCCTAGTTAAGCTTCATCAAATTTTTTTGTTGGTTTTGTTAAAAATTTTGACGATAAATATTCTGTGACTAGTCACAAACCTTTTTATTTGTAATCTTTCTGGTATTACCATATTATGTTATCATCATTTGACTTTTAATGTAGAAAAAGGTAGACATGTATCGGCTTTAATTTTGAAATTATTCTAAATTAACAAAATTAAGTCTTTTTGGGCAAAGCGGGTATGGGTAAAGTGGGTAGACAAATAGAAGCATCTTAATGGAAAAAACTGTTGGAAGGGGAAAAAAATAAATAATCTTCTTTTTACGACGGAATGAGGGAAAAGCTTTAAAAAAAATATTTCTGCCTTGTTTGTGGTGATTTTGATGTGGAATCACCTGAAGTAATATATTCCAATATGGAGGTTGTGAAGAAAGTTACAGTTAATTGTTATAAATTTATTATTTTTGTCTTTTTTCAATTTTTTTTACTTAATTATTATTATTGTTAAGTTCTATATGATTAAGAAAGTTTATATTAAAAAATACTAACAGCATTTAAATAGATAATGTACTTACCCGCTTTGCCCAAAGGGGGCTACCCGCTTTAGGATACCTATACGGGCAAAGCGGGTTTTTGCAGAGGTTTTGTATTTTCTTTATTAAAAATAAATATCGTATAAACATTTCTAAAGCGAAGTTTCATTTTAAAGTTCGATAACTATTCTATCTGATAATATAAAAAAGATCTGTTTATCGAGGTCAAAAGTCACTTTTTTGGGCATTTAATCTTAGCTTACCCGCTTTGGGCGACCTTCCCCTATAAGTTTTTAACTGATTATTAAATAATATTTTACACTAAAATGTATTGCAAACAATTATCATATACATTTGTATTCTATACACATCGCAATCGCAAGTCATAGTTATCAACCTGTATATTCTGAATTTGTACTTAAAAAGAGATAGAAATACAATTGCATTTCTATCTGATCAGGATGTATTATAAAAAGAATCCTTGCTGTGTTTATAAAAATAAGCCTTAAATCAGTAATTACAAAAAAGAAAATCACCGGCTGTTGGACCACCTATCCGGCTGCTTGCAGAATACCGAATATTCGGCCAACACCATGGCCAAATATCCGCGAGTATTTCCTATACCAATACCTTTTAAACGACTACTCCACACCTTATATGAAACTAAAAAAAATTTACAGTACTCAATTTTCCATTTTCAAAATTATCAATATAAATATTTTAGTGTTAGCTTTTTTTTATATAAAAAACCACAAAAAATTAAAATACAGCACAAATACATAAAACAATAAAATTAGATAGAATATTCAAAAGAATATCAACTAGTTATACATTTTTTAATTCTTATTCAGTAATGAACTGTATAACAGTTGTTATATTAACAGTTTTAAATAAATCAAATTAAGACGAAACTGCAAAAATTTTAACAGTAATTGTGAAAGTGACAGAATGTAACCATAATCTATACTCTTATTAACACTACCCAGCGCTCTCACCATCAGTATCGTTTTAAATATTATATCGAGGAATTGTTTCCAATTGTTACATTAATAAATCCATGTATTTTTCCTATGTATTTATGTATATAAGAATATGAATTTTCTTATATTTTCCTAGAGACTTTCAAATATCTGGAATAATTAGTAAAAATAATTAATGGAAATTGCTGTAAAACTGTATCTGTCTCTGAAAGTGTCTAATGAAACTTTCCATTTCACTCATACTGGTAATGAAATTCTGAATTATGGGCTCGTAGAAATTGAATTTTATACATATTGACGCAGAGGAATTATTTACGTCAATTATTTGTTGTTGGCTTACCTCATTATTTTATTTTTAAATTTCTTTTGAGTATGCTCGTACATACAATAATAATTAAACTTTCCATCTTCAACAAAAATTTTTTGAATTTTTCCCTTTGAAAATACTATCGTAAGTGCAGCTTCTGTATCAACTATGGCGGCTAATTTTTTTCTACAATTTCCTACAAATTCAATTATAAACGTTCTACTTTTAATCAAATTCCAAACTTAATTTTGAAATGGAAGAACATAGAAGTACAACATTTATGACTCTTCAGTGGTACATGTTATCGGAACCTGCAATTAATTTTCTATTAAAAACATTTGAACAGATCATTGAGCACTATCTACGTGCATTTGTAATAGTTTAGTAAATGTTACAAAACGCCTTTTACCAAAATTACAGATTAATTCAATTAAAATTAAAAAGAATGTAAATAATTTAGAGCAAAAGAAAACGATTTTTTTCTATTTCTGTCATTTAATCATATCCGTATTTTTTATGAATACGCATACATAGAATCTGTTTCAGTAAGAACATACAAATTTTAAGATGGGAAAAAATTATTGGTATCATCATTCTGTATCAAATCGGTACCAGTGTATAAAACAATAACAATTAACTTTTATAATCTGTAATACACAAAGTCACAACCATTAAACTTGTTCGCTGAGCATTCTAGGAAATGAACGAAATTTTGGCAATATCATTTTCAAGCTAATTTTCAAGAAATTTGAAATTTTTGTAAATTTTATAACAGTTTCTTACGTTTTTCGGCTTCCTGTCTAGATTTAGGGGCTATGAAGAGATTGCCTCATACGCCTACAGTCCCTGTTTGACCCATGAACTTAGATATTTTTTATTTTTATTGTACGCTGGACGTGAGGAAAGTAGATATGAGAAGACATACATTAAATTTAAAAAAAATACTTTGCGAGATGGTAGCAAATTTCAGAGATCAGCATAAAAACTTTTACCAAAAACATCTCTGAATAAGTCGGGCGCGATCATATTTTTAGGCTGGATAGTGAATCTGTTAATATTATTGCAATATCGATGTTTGCAATATAATATGTGCTTCCCGAAACTTCCACCATAGTGTTTTTAACATAAAGGCTTACTAATGAAAGATAATACTGTGGCCGGAAATTGCTAATAATTTTTTTAATAAGGTTTACATCTTTGGATTCAGGATTTTAATAACTTTAATTTGATATCGATAACAAATAAAGGAAATAATATTTTAACTTTCAACAGAAATCACTAAGAAAATGGTTTATAGCATTTTTTTTTTAAATTTGTAGGAGAAGAAGTTTTGATAATTAAGTCGTAGACATACGCCAAGTATAAATTTTTTGGATATTTGGAGGCAGACATCTTTTTCAGTATTCAATTTATGAATAGATATCGAATACTCTCTAACCCTAAAGGATTTTAATGTCTCTTCTGAAATAACTTGAACTTTCTGGCACAACCAGTAACCGATTAAATAAACAACGTCTACGATATTCAGTAAAGTTTCCGAGTAAAATTAATTTGCATGTAAAAAAGTTAATCGCAAATTGTTCTATTTCCGTTGCAATAATTTGAAATTTGATTAATTTATAACGATCTAGTCGTCGGGGAATCATGATAGCTGTAGTAGTTGGCGTTCTATGTAATAATAGCACATACAATACGCTGCTAACCTTGATCAGAAAGTAATTTTTTGTGCTATAAACCAAGTATATTCATTTGTTGGTATACTACTCCATAGTAAGTATACGTATACAGATACGAAATAATTTATAGGAAATAATATCTCATTAAAATTGAAACCGGTTTTCTTTTGATGATAATAAATTTAATAAAATCGTTTTTAAAAAGCCAACATCACAATACAAACCTACTACAATATTATCTACAATATTATTGTGCCTATGTAATTTTTTCTTTTTGAAATTTCATAAATTCAATTACTGCCATTAACAACGGTTTGTATACATAATTGCTTTCAAAATATGTTTAATTATTAATTTTTAGGGTTCCATACATTAAGGGGGGAGTTTAAATAAAAAAGCAACTTTTTTATTTATGATTATTTTGCTTGTTGAAATTTTTGTTCAAATTAGGAAGGGTTTCAAATAGAAAATTTTGTTTTTGAAACATTCAATACCCTTCCCTGTGGGGGAAGGGGGCGCTTTTCCACAATTTTTTAAGCGTTTACAAGGAACGTCATATCTCAAAAAGTAATGAATATTTTTTAAATATTTTTTCATTATTTTATTCCTAAAGGACCTGTCCATAAAGCTGAGTATTGGTTTCAGGTAATTTTAAAAATTAACTATAAAATTGTAATCCCAAACTTCTAAAAATTATAAAACCCAATTTTTTATTTAAAAGAAACGTTTAAAAATAGTTACAATTGTTCAAAAGGAAAAAGCATACTCCACTTTATGCGCAATATGTTTATAAAAAAAATTTTAAAAAAAATTAAGTCTCTATCTTTTCTAGAACTTGAGATCTGATTTTCCTTGTCGGGAAAAACACAACTTTCGGGAATCGGTAAAAAACAAAAATAATAATAAAAGAAGCGGTTTACTCACTGTTTATTAAAACGTTAAAACAAAAGCATACAAATAATCATCTCAGTGCATACTATAACTCATGTACACACCAAAACTAAATATTACTGACCAAATCACGAAGGGCGGGGGGGGGGGGGCGAGCGTTGGAGCAAAGGAGCAGCAACTTGGCTGTGCAGCGGTTCACAAATAAATATTCTTCTACTTGAAAAAAAAATTTTTGGCCATGTTTTATATATCACCGTGTTTGTAAAGAACCACAGAACAAAATAAAAACAAAAAGCGAGATTTGAAAAAAATTAGTTTGTTAGCCGTTTCTGGCGTGAACTTCCCCCTTAAAAAGGAAAACGAGGTCACTCTCGAACGTCTAACATTATAAGATCACCCTCGTGTCTGTCTGTCAAAGAGGCTTTCTTCGAAAATCATGTAACGCAGTAATTTGGTCTTGATGACGCACACATAAATATATCCGGTATAGTCAATGATATCGTGTAATGTATTGTTTGAAAGAGTTACCTCGGAGGATTCTCAAAATATTTCTTTTTATAATTTTTGGTCCAGAAGTCTTAATAATATAGCTCAAAATTTTCTCGATTTGTCACGCTTAATTTCTTAGTTTTCGAAAATTAAAATTTTGATTTTAGCAGGATTAATAGATACTGAGTTATATATTTCCAGAAAATTACGGGTTTTTTTCAATATTGTAATATAGTTTCTGAAAAACCAAAATATTTTAAATAACAAAAGAAACACCCGTAACAGACAACATAATATTTACTAATATTTCAGTAAAATGTGGGACTATTTATGCATTTTTCAGTTATCACAAACAAATTAGGATAAGATTTAAATACTTATAGGGTAAAAGCCCCTATACCGGAACCCGATCATATGTCCGAACACTTTTGACATTTATATATTAATGAAGTTATTTCTGAAAGAAACTTCTGATAACAAAAATTATTATTAATAGAATGATTATTTTTCAATTTAAATTCACCTCGCGTTTAATATTTCCTTACTTAATTAAAGAAATACATACAATTTTTGTTGAATACAGTATTTTAATCCTTTATTTACGTCTGATATTTAAACCATTCTATGTTTCCTACTTTGACGTCTAGTTGTCACTCTACACAGAGAAAAAATTCCAGTAAAAATTACTGAGCTGCCTCCGGTAAACGAGTCTTAAGTGACTAGTCCGTAGGAAATTATTAAGCAAAAATATAAAAAATGCGTTTCAAATATTATTTTTTACGATTCATTTGAAAATTTTTCCTGTACACCTTAAGAATTTTTCCTATACACCTTAAGAATTTTTCCTATACAGCTGCGTAAAATTCGATGGGCTAGTAAAATTTCAAGTGGACACCGGGAAAATTTACTTAATTTTTTGTAAAATATACTGGACATATGAATAATTTTTACTGAGTCGTTGTGCATTTGTTATTTGTCACACACCACTGCATAGCCAAGCATCACATAAACTGAGAATAAATAAAACAAGCATGCGCAATAGCACCGAGCATGCGCAATAACACGACCAACACGACTTCAGACTGCAACTAACCAGGACTGGTTCATTTAGTTGTTCAATAACCAACGTGACTGGATGTTTATATAGTGTTTTTTTTTTATAATAAATTTTTAAAACAAAAAATTGTTGTTTCATGAATTTTTGTATAGTTTTGATATAAATATATAAGAAATATGTTTTTATACAAATTATTGTAATGTGCTTATTGTTAAAAATTTTTATCATGTAATACCTATGTCAAATAAAGAATTTATATATTTTTTTCCACAAATAATAAAAAACCACAAAAATTTTTTTCTATATTAATAATTTGATTTTAATGCTTACCCTTCTATCAATATCCTTTTAAACTATTTTAATTCAATTATTTATTAATAAATAAAAAAAAGCCTTATTTATAAATAATACGGTAATTTTTACTGAGCTATAGGATAATTTAAAATTTTTACTATAAATTATCGTATTTTTTGCTTAGCCTGTCACTTATGTCCGCATTACCAGAGAGCTCAGTAATTTTTTACTAGAAATTTCAGTAAAAATTACTGTATTTTTTTCTCAGTGTATGTGTCATATTACTCATATTACACGTCTGTTTATATATCGGTTCCCAACTCCCAGTGTCATTAATATTTCTCTGTTTGTATATAGATGTCGACATTTTGTAAAAGAAAAACATTAATAATTAAAAATTGTTGGGTTGTATTTTTTTAAAAACATATTCATTGGATTAAAAAAAACTTTTTTTTCATGCTTATTAAGAAAACAAAATCGGTGTTTAATTTATTTGTCAATTTTTATAAGCCATTTTAATTACACACCTAAAAATATGTAGTGTTCCGGTATAGGGGCATATACGTTACATAAATAATAAAAGTTTAATTTGGTCTACTGACTATTCATCGTACGGAACCCTAATTGTGTGACTTATTCTGGTCGATTTTTTTTCAAATAACATTATTATTCATATTAATGATTTTAATCAATTATTTTCTTTATTGAAAAAAAAATATTAAATGTCAACCGTGGTTACACTTGATAAAAAAGGGTCGGAAATTATTATCTGAGACGTTTGTAACAACAATGATTCAGTATGTAAATTATTTAATTTGTTAACTGTTGATTAGAAATTCTCAATTTTAAACCCTTTCGATGGCATAGCGGGTAAACTTTAGTACTCAAATAACTTATGGTGAGAGCGTTGTGGAAAATATTTTATGCAATTATTATACATCTGATTGTATCATGACGTATAAAACCCTTAGTACTTAGGCTGCTTTTCCACTTGTATGTTGTAGATCTATTGTCAGTGGTGGCCTGACATTTAATTGATGGCACTAGTACAGATCCACGTCAGAGGATGTCAATATTTGTTCCCAGTCAATTTTCAAATTCTTGTAATTAATTCGAAATTTCATAATTTAAGTTCTAAAAATGATATGGTGGAGGTGCTGAGTAACAGACGTACGTACAAAATGTTTCATTGAAAAAACATAACTCAAAACGCTCAAAACTTAGAAATTCCGTAGGTTTCCTTATCCTTATAGTTTATAAACAAGATAAAGCATTAATTTTTTACACGTAGGAACATTTTATTTTATTTTTATAATATTAGAAAAATTGTGAAAAGTACATCTGTGAAAAAACTAAATGATGCAGTAACTTATATTCTTATGCAATGTACTGATTAAATGCTTAAAAACCATTAAAAAGGATTTTTATCAAAAAAAGTTATTATACTTAACGTTTAAGTTTCTTACTTTCTCTTGATTTTGATTCACATTATGCATTTTAATGACCATTTTTTTAAAAACCGCATAAAAAATTGCAGTAAAAAGGACCGCATAAGAAAAGGTTTAGCTGTACTTCGTCCTAGGCTTAAATTGTATCAAAAATGGTTAGATTAGAAATATAGCTTTGCAGCGCATTAATTTTAAATTTTATATTAGGTATTATAAAAAAAGGCTGTGAAAGGGTTAAAATATTTCATTGTTCGTCTTCCTTCATATAATCATTCATCTGTATCATCTTAAGTATTTTCCTGCTAGCTGCGACGGCTAGAGTACAACGGCTTCGACCGATCATTGATTGTTATAATTAATGATTCACTTTTTTGTGTCCCAGACTGAATTACATACTTAAGTACCTTCACTCTTGCAAAAACCTATTTAATTTCTCTTTTAATAAAATAATTGCATTTATATTTCATAAGAAAAGTTTTTATTGATTGAAATTTAAATGTGTTTCATTTCTTGCATTTTTATATTATGATCCGTTCAGCAACCAACAATTATGAAGAAATAATCGAAAAATAAAAAATAAGCCAAAACGTTACTTGATAAATATTTTGTTCAACTCAAAATGAACGCCTACAAAAAATACAGAGTAAAAAATTAAGATTTTTGAAAATTTCATTTTTGTTGCTATTGGCGTATTTCACTAGCAAATGAAGGTCAGCAACTTGACTTTTATACTTCGTGTAACGAAAAAAATACAATTCAGTACAAAATTGTGTCTACAAAATATTTTTTTGTTAAACTAGTGATTCAGTAACTTATTGCATAGATTATTTAAGTCTCCCACTCAGCAATAGTTCATTAATAATACGCAAAGCAAACAAACTAATTGTTTCTAAACGTGTAAACTGAACTGACCAATATTGATTAATGATTATTTAAATTGTTTTAGGGTATTTCAATATAAATTTTTATATACCTTGTAGAATACTTTATAGTAATGCATTTTTATACGTGTAGGCAGACAACAAAAGATTCTTTGTAAACTTTGAACACAACGCCGTAAAGAATAATGCCCAAAACAATAGTCTGGCCAGACGTAGCATTATATCATAAATTTATTGCAAATAAAAAAAAATTTTTTTGAATGGATATTTAGACTGGAAAGCAAAACCATAAATTTAAAAAAAATTATATTATACAATGTTTTAGTTTTCATATGATTGGTCTTCTTTTTAATCCATATTGCATTTAATTTAAAAAAGATCAGAGTTCAAAAATTTTTGAAATTTTGCAGCAAGCTAGGGGTCATAACATACTTTCAATAAGCATTCGATTTTTTTTTTTATGGGGGGTTGAAGTAGTGGATGGGGTGGCTTGAAATATGAACTTCCCCCTGGAAGGTACCGGGGGTAAAATTTCGAAAAAGTTTATAAAGTATAATTGGGATAAATTTTAATTATAGGTGCACCCATCTATCCCGAAAGTCGCCAAAAAATTTTGTTTCTTTATAATCTTTGAACAAAATAATTCTTTTCACTTTTTCTGGCTATTAGTTATAAATTCTTATATATATCAGTCCCTTATCAGTTACCAAGCCACCCCCTTCTCCATTTCAAAAAATAAAACGGGACAGGAAAGTTGTACAACTGTGTTGTCAACTTTTTTTTATAATAAATAATTTTTTAATATGTTTTTTGTAATAAATAAGAGGTACACCATACATGCATATAATATACTTACATATATGTATTATTGAAACTGAATGGGTGAATTTAATACCCATTTAATATTGTATTGATCGCATTTCATATGTGATTAAGAGTTGGGTTTTATTTATAATTTTAAGATGTAAACCATGTACTAAAGCAAGCGATACATGTATTGTGAATACGAGCATAAGTTAATAGAAAGTTGATTTTGATTCTTCTTAGTGATTTATTTTGACTTGTAGCTGCTATTCACCTGATTGATCTAAAAATCTGTAACAGATTGACTGAATTCCTTTCACTAAAAGTCTGAATTGCCTCTTCAATTTTATTGTCGAAACATCGCCATTAATAAAATAATTATTTTGTTTCAGAAAATGGATTCTGAAGACCATAGCTCATCGTCACCCGCTGGCGATGACAATACTACAGCGTCACCGTCACCTTCTTCGACTGCTAACGACACAACAGACCACGCTGTTGCCACATCCAGTCATCAAAGCGACGTAACTCTTCAATCGGATGACACAAATAAGTATTACCACAAAAATGAGGTGACGCTATCGATTAATGATGAACCCGAAACAAAGAAATTACCAAAAACCCCACATCCCGAGTCAAAGTATGATCATTACACATCAACGGCTAGTTTAACAGTTAACGAAAACGAAGGTGAGACGGATGCAAGACGAAGGGCTTCCAAATCTCTACAAAAATCACTAGAAAATCATAGCAATTTAGAAAAATTACATAACGAATATACAAGTAATAGTTCACAAAATTTGCATAATATGTCGACGCCAAAAAGTAGCAAGAAATCGTCAATGGCAGGCGTAGACAATCCAGCATTTGAAAATAATGAACCAACAACAAATAATGCTGAATTAAATTCTTTGGGACTATCATCACCATCTAAAATGTCGGATGATTCGAATAACATGCCAGAGGCTGTGAACTTAGAATTGGTCAATATGAAACCAGTTAATGGTAAAGAAATCAATGGCGGTTTTCCCGAAAATGGTACAGCTTTAAATAGCATACCGGTTAAAAAGGAAACGGATATGGATAACGAACCTTACGATGAATATTTTGTACCAGTAAATGAACATAAGAAGTATATGAGGTAAATTAGAAATAGAAGATAACGTTTTTACTAATTTGTATTAGCCTCCTATCGTAAAATTTATGTAGATTAAATTGAAGGAAATTAAGTAATGAATATTTCCATGTAGAACATTTTTTTAGCAATCTATTGTACATATTTTAAATATCGTTAAAAACGAATAATTCTATCTTCATGTTAGAAATAAATTTCCATTCTTCTAACCCTCTTAACACAATTTCTTCTTCACCAATTTTATTGTATATTATACATAGCTATATCTGAAAGCAGAAACAAATAAGACATCTAACTTAATGTCAGAAATTAAGTCTTTTTTGGCAATTTGTTACTTTGACTCAACTTAGTTGAATTCATTGAGTTATTTAGCCACTACACAATTCACTTACAAAAATGAGTATACTGAATAGTCCAAATAGCATATAAATGCACAGTAGTCATATCGCAATGTTTGGAAATATTGAAAATATTAGGCCGTTGGTTGCAACAAATGTAAATTTATTATCAAATAAATTTCTTATAAAGGTATAGCGTTACGTTTGCTGGTACCCCAAGTCCAAGTGGTATCAACTGCGATGGGCATTCCTTAACTCCACCGATAGAAGGAATCCTAGAATACCGTGAATGGGTCGAACGATCTCGGTAATTTTTTTGTTAACGAAATGAAGCAACAATATATCACATAACTTGGGTTGCATAGGTCAAAGGGTTCAATTAAGTTGGGTTACGGTTGCCATTAAGTATAAAAACATAAAAATATTTACACTTAGCTTTTAATGCTTTTTTTGCCTTTATTGACATACCTTCTGTTAGTGTAGCCTTTATAAACTTTGAGAATCTTTTGCATGCAAACTTAATTTTATTGGAGCATCTATTTCATTTCTATATGTGTAGTATTATTACTAATCATACATAAATCCATAAATACCAAACTATAAGGATCATAAGTCTATATTATATTGGATTTCCAAAATAAGTATGTAGATTATACTAATTAAATCTGATGTTGTGGTTTTTATTAACAAAGGAGAGACGTTTTTAAGTCTTTTATCGTCGATTTTATATACCAAAATAAATTTACATATAATTTTGTTTTCAGAGGTGAAAAATTATACGTTACGAAAGACAAACGAGCTGGCAAAAAGAATAAAAATTACTTTTGTTGGTTACTCTGTTTTGCTGTTATTTTAGCAATAATCATTATAGGAATTTTAGCAGGAAGTAAGTATTATATTTTAAAACTTGCCCATTTGTACTCAGTTAAGGATTTACTTATTAATAATGTATTTAAATACTATTCCAGCTGGAGTAATATTTACAAATGAAGCTCAACCGGTTGTAGACAGTAGTGTAAGTTCGCGACAATTTGGCAGTGATGTTAAGACGGCTGGATTTGGTGGAAGTGGTGCAACGTTAAATGATATAAATCCAAGTTCTACTGAGGCGCCTAGTAAAACAAATCGAAGTGAACCCTATACGTCAGGACCTCCCATATCAACTGTAGGACCGTTACCAACGACAGACATAGCAATGATAACTGGTAATTTAAAAAAAATTAAGTAAATAATTATCGTAAGTAAACTTATTATTATAATCTCGTTTGTGATTTACAGTTCCGCGAGCCATTCAAGGACAAATTGTTATTGATAATATGGAATTTAATCCCAATCTCGGAATTCAAAGCAGTGATGAATTTAAACAACTAGCAGAAAGTCTTGAAGAAGAGTTAAAACGAGCTATTTTTGATTATCAAACACTTAATTTTGGAGCTGCGGACATATCATTGAAAGTTGTTGATTTTAGGTAATTTTAAATCAACTGTTTATTAAATTTAAATAAAAAACATTTTTCAATAATAAAATTTATTCTTCAGACCCGGCAGTGTAATTGTTACTTACCGTGTTGGATGGGTATTTAAAGACGGAATTCAAAATCCACCGGATCCAATCACTCAAAAGAAATTAGAACAACGTTTAGGACACATTTTGAGGCGTTATAATGGCAATTTGAAAACATATCACATACCAGAAAGTTCTGTTAAAACAGATAAAATTATTGACATGTGTCAAATTAAGAAGAATGATTGTCAAAAAGAATGTATGTTTGACTATGTAACGATGAACTTCAAGTGTGTATGTGATGCGAATGAGTACTTAAGTGTTGATGAAAAAACGTGCGTCCCTAATGGACAAATGGATCCTAACGACCATGAACATCACGACCATGATCACAGCGGTCATCACCATCATCATCATCATGACCACAGCCAACATAATCATAGCATGGAGAATTCCTACCCTACTACTGAACCTGAACCAAAACCAGAACCCGAGTCTAATAGCGAATCTGACCACAAACCAAATGAACCAAGCAGTGAGCCAGAACCTGCTAGTGAGCCAGAACCTGCTAGTGAGCCAGAACCTGCCAGTGAGCCAGAACCTGCTAGTGAGCCAGAACCTTCTAGTGAACCAGAACCTGCCAGTGAACCAGAGCCTACTAGTGAACCAGAACCTTCTAGCCAACCAGATCATATCAATAAGACAGAATTGAATCAGCTAGAAATAATTAACAAAGTAGAATCTAGTTCTGAATCTGAACCTCGTAGTGAACCAGAGCCTAGTAGCGAACCTGAACCCACTAGCAAACCAGAACCCAGCAGCGAACCTGAACCCACAAATGAACCAGAACCCAGCAGCGAACCTGAACCTACTAGCAAACCAGAATCTAGTAGTGAATTACACCCTAATAACAAATCAGAACCTAGCAGTGAACCAGAACCGAGTAGCGAACCGGAACCTACTAGTGAACCAGAACCTACTAGTGAACCAGAACCTAGTAGTGAACCGGAACCAAGCAGCGATCTCAAGTCGAATTCAGAAACAAACGCAACATCTAAACATGATGATTTACATAGCCAAATAAATGTAATAGCAAAGCCTGAATCGGAACAAACCACAGAAATAGAATTAAGCAATGAGACGGAGCCTACAGTTAACACTCAGTCGCTCAGTGACTTGATAAACAAAGAGGAAAATAAAAATAATGTGGAGCATGTAACAATGTTAGAAATGAATAATGACTCAACAAATAAAACCGAACATATGCTGATGGTTGAGTCAACTAGTGAATCAAATTCCAAAAATGAGTTAGGATCATATGACAAACACAAACTGAGATCAGAGAACGAAATTAATGAAGTACATTATCTGACACCAACAACAACATCTGAGGCGTCAAATAACGTTCATACTGAACACTCATCAGAATCTATTATTGAAATGGAACGAAAAACTGAACCTAATATTATTACAAGTTCTGAACAAGAGCCTGTAGATGATTCAAAATCTGAGGAGAGACATAATATTTATACATTAGAATATACAAACAAAACAATGCTTGAAATAAACAAAAAGATGCTGGAAAATACATCAATGTCTTCACAGCAAGAGATAGTAACGGAAGACTCTGCCAACAAACTCGAAACAGAAACTAAATTAGATAGTACATCCACAACAACAGAACGCTCTTCAAGTAGTGAGAAAGACAATTTTGACTTGGTAAATGTAATACCAATCGCTAATCTATCTCAAGCGGAGCAAGGAGAAGCATCAACTGAAGCAGGGAACATGATTGTCCGTTTCGAAACTTCATCAGAATCTGCTACCGAGAGTAACGATCTTCAATATTCTGATCACCACAACCAGTCTTCCGATTTAAATGATACTAACCAGTACATTGCAATTCACCCGATTATTTCTACTCAAACAGAAAATATTGACGTAGAAAACACAAGTAGCAGTACGGAAATGAAACTAAATGAGCAAGATCCGTACCAAAATGTCGTCCATAACAACTCTCAAACAATTAACAGTAACGAACCGATTCAAGTCCATGAATACATCAAAACCCACACAATCAATGACTCAGCACCAACTTCTGAGACGACAACATCTTCCTCAAACGTGTCAGAACATAATTTAGTATACGAAGTGAGTGAAGATCCAGATACCTACAAGGTTATCGGTTTATCAAGTTCAGAAACCACAAGAAAAGTACAGCAACAAAATAACATCACTGAATCAAACAAAGAAATCCAAAACCACGTAACATCTGATGATTTCCCTGAGAGTAATGATGTACATAAACAAAGAGATTTAAATTTAGATCACTTAATGAATGAAACAGGACTCGCTACCAACACTTCACTAAATCAAACTCATGCTTCCATTGCAATTATTGAGCCGACAGACCACACAAATATTTTAGATATGTCCCCATTCTTACCAGAAATTGAGAATGACACAGTGATTAATGATCTACATTTGCTAGATCATTCAAAATCGACAGAGACTGATACAACATCAAAAGAAACTACAGTAGCACCAAAGATGCCACGATTAGATGACGACGAACTTCACAAAAATAATCCAGATGAGTCAACTCCAATACTAGAAGTCATACCTATAAATAACACCGTAACGAAAGATACCGAATTTTCGGATGTTGATACATCCACACATATTTTAGCTAGCAGTAATGAAAATGATGAACCAACAACAATGCCGCCAGAATTTAATCGTCCAATTCCTATAAAAATAATTGACGGAACAAATAATAGTGCTACCGAAAATCCTGAACAGGTTACTACTCCAATCGTACCAATAATTTACATAAACGGTTATAAAGAGCCCACTAGTATTTCAGCCCAAGAAATAGAAACTGTCACCCATACCGTAAATGTAACCGAGGCTAATAACAGTAACGCAAATGACTCAATGCAGTCACAGAAAGAAATAAATGATGAAGAATCACTTCAAGCTCAAATGACTACCACCGAAAAAGAATCTGAAACTGAGAAAATGAGTGAAGAGGTTAGCACTGTACCATCTGTTACAGTCGTAACAACTTTAGTTGAAGATTCAACTGAAAATATGCCTGAAACCACAATAATTAATGACAATATGAATACTGAAGAACAAACTACCCAAACCGAATTACCTCAAACTGAAAAATCTCTTATTACAAGTGAACAAGACAAAATAACTGGAAATATTACTGAGCCAGAAAGTAATATAAATGATACCATAAACGTAGTTAAAAATCCGGAATTAAATATTATTGATAGCAAAAATTACACAGAAGTCATTCAGAAAAGCGAACACCACGATGATGAAGAAATACTCCCAGTAATTCCGTTAAAAAATCCAACAAATTACAAAGAACTTTTGGAGAGTGACAACTCAGATTTTAATAACATTGATGACGGCGAAGATGACTTTGGATCGCTTCGAAATGAAAAATTCCGAGAGGATAAATACAAATTACAGAACGATATTCTTGATACAAATAGTGTGTCAAAATTACATGAAAAAGACATCAAAGTTAAGGATAACAAACTACCTAAAGAAACGGATTCCACTATTTTACCAGGCTTTTCAAAGTGTGCGACAGGACAATTTCAGTGTGTGTCAGGAACAGCAGTAAAAGACGGTAGTTATTGTATTCCTCAAAGTGATCGTTGTGATTCTGTACAAGACTGTACAGACGGGTCGGACGAAGATGGTTGCGTTGAAGCAAAATGTCCAAATAACTTCCAGGTTTGTACATTAATTTATTGCAACAAGTTAATTTGCTAATTAATTTTACTAAGTATAAATTTATTTTTCGTAGTGTGATAGTGGTCAATGTTTGAAACGACAATTAGTTTGCAATGGTATTTTAGATTGTAATGACGGCAGTGATGAAAAAAATTGCGGTAAGTATAACAATACCACAGTTTTCAAGAGTCCAATGTAAAAAAAAGTTCATTTCATTGTTGATAACACTTTCAGAAAATATAATATAAAAATGGAGTGGGACTCTAGTCAGTACTGCCAATTAAAAGTACTTCCTCTTTTTCTGCAGATTCTGTAGGTTTCCTAGGCCAATAGAACAATTACTGCGTGGCGTCGAATTCACACAATATGTGAAATGATGCCCCTTCTTCCTTGTAAGCTTGTAGTCGAATAGTTCTTATACATAGTTTCATTAAGCCAGCAATAACTTATTGTTTTTATTTGAGTTCTTTCAAGAATCAGTTTTTCATAGGATTCCCTGGGAAATGGACGTTAAATAAACTTTTTAGTGTGTTTGTGTCCTGGAAAATTAATTCATTGTTGATACATTTTTTTCTTAGCTCTTTCTCGTGTTTTATTTTAATAATGCTTTTTGAAATCCCACAAAATTGTTCCGGACCATAAATGGGCCTCTATGGTTCCAGCCAAAAACTAGTTTGTCATCCTTTTCGTTTTCTTCTATATCTGTATGTTCAGGTATTTATTTATTCACCGCAATTGTCCATTTGATTATTTTTTGTCAGATACCACCGATAATAGATTTATTCTATCAGTGATATCAGTGTAATTGAGGGCACTCCTTATCCTGATCATTTACTTCTAAATGATATAGGCACATGCGCGCACTAATTAAAAACTGCGCGAGAATTGACATTAATAAGTCCCGCCAATTCTCGCACAGACAAAAGTGATTCACTACGAGGATGATGAAGTCTGGAATATCCCTAATCATTGACGACGTAATGAACTCAATTCTTTTACAGTGGACTCTCTATTTATCAGAAATAGATATATTTGAATTGCAAAATACAACTTTGAATTTCATTACAGAATTATGGGAATGTAACTTTGATGAATTTAAATGCTCATCCAAAAGTAATGAAACCAAGCATTGTGTTCCTGTGGTACGTCGTTGTGACGGCCGTAACGATTGTCTTGGCGGAGAAGACGAACATCTTTGCCATACTCGTGGTGATATTCAATGCGCCAATAATGAATTTTACTGCAGTGAACAAGCCACTTGTATACCACGATCCTGGCGGTGTGACGGTCAATCAGACTGTTTAAGTGATGAAGATGAAAAATTCTGCGGTAATTATTCTGTCAAATTTTTAAAAAAATAATGACTAATAAAAATTTTTTTCTAAATTTAGAATGTTCCTTTGAACAATTCAAGTGCCAAACTGGAGGATGCATTCCGAAAGGACAACGGTGCGATGGTTTTGAACACTGTCCCGACTCGTCAGATGAATGGAATTGTATTATACTTGAGAAAAACGAAAATAACACTAAACCACTGTTGAAACTTTTGGCCGATGACAATAAATATTACAGTGTTTGTTCTGAAAACTGGGATGTACAATATTCAAGAAAAATTTGCGCTGAATTGGGCTATGCTACCTCCTCTTTCACTGACTTCATAAGGCCGAACGAAATTCAAACGGAAAAAGTATACATGCTGAATGCTACCGCTGCTGATGATAATTTACTGAGTGCATTCGTCCTAGTGGATAGCTGTCGAACAAATTCAACCGTGTCTATTACATGTCAGGAATTCAGTAAGTTGCTTAAATAGTCGTATGTCTTCTTTACAAAAATAAGTTCATATATCAAAAACAAAATAGAGCAAGTAATCCAGTGAGCAACTTTATGGATTTCAGTGTAATGAAATAGAACTTCCTATCATAATACTACTCCTGAATTTTAATAAATTAATTGATTCATTCCGATTAATTACATTATCCAAGGGTTCAATAAGTACACCAAAATTATATTTTAAGATGGTATTCTAGTTTAAAGAGCGATAATTTTGGCTTTTTTAAGGCTCAATAAAAAAATACTTTTAACATTATTTTACTATCCATTTTTTTACCGTCTATTCAATGTTTCAAAAAATTTAAAATGGCTATAATTTTGTAAATTTTTGAAATTGTTTAATTGTTTAATTTCCTTTTAGGGACATATTTTTAAAGGTTTATACTTTCAGAAAACGGAATAAAACGAATCGTATTTTAAAAAGTTGAATTTAAGACGCTCTTCCACTTCTGAGGGAAAGTGACTCTATCGTACTCAAATACAACAATTTTATTTTAGATTGTGGAGCGCATTCAATCAGGGTAGGCAGAATAATTGGGGGAAGCGAAGCTTCTCAAACTGAATGGCCAAGTATCGGACTTCTGTACAATACTCGAAAACATATTAAGTGTACAGCAAGTATTATTGCCCCTAGGTGGATAATAGCCAGCTACGGGTGTATTCATGAAACACTCACCACCACCGACAACAAATATATTGAACCAAAAGATTGGAAGTTCTATGCTGGTGGAACCTATTTTGATGCTACAAGCAATAAACCTGAATTACAAATTTTGGAAATCAAGAAAATTATTCCACATCCTCAGGTATTTCTACGATAAGAGCTGTTGAAGAGTTTTAAAAAAATAATAATTTTCTCTATTAACCCTTGGCATTCTTTTAGGCTAAATACAAGCAATTTATTTATGAAAATGATGTCTCGTTAATTGAACTATCTGAACCGTTGATATTCGGCAACGATATTGGTGCTATCTGTTTGTCAAATGGAACTTTAAATCCACGAGAACTTTGTGTTACAGCTGGTTGGGGCGTATCTAAACCAGGAGGTACAGTATAAACTTGCAAGGAAAGCCTGTAGCAATATTTTATATATTCGTTTAAACTTTTCTTACAGAGTCAAGTGTACAGCAATATCTAAATTACTTACTACTTCCAATTATGGACGTTAATGAGTGTAATTCTACCAAACATTACAACGGACATATCAAAGAAAGTAATATCTGTGCAGGTTATACGGACACAGATAAATCTCCATGTTACGTAAGTATTTAAAATCCCACAAATAATCCAAAACCACTTAAATTTTTTATTATATGCACGTGTTTATTTCAGAACGACGAGGGTGCTCCATTAATGTGCATTCCTGAAGACACTGACACGTGGAAACTTCAAGGTCTACTTAGTTACCACAGTAATTGTGGTCAAAGTCGCCACCCCTCAATATACACAGCAATTAATCCCAATATAGGATCCTGGATATCAAATATCGTTAAAGCTGAACCTTCTGTACATAACAGGGACCAATTTAATGTGTAAAAACCCTTTTTGTAAAAAAATTGACTGACTATTATATAATAGAATTTATTAAATTTAAAATTTAATGACGTAAAGTAGAAGAAATCCTTTGATATGTGTTGTTAGTTTTGAGGAATTTCTCATGACAATTGTTCCTTTATAAAGTTTGTTTCAAGTTTTACGTCATTTTTTAAAAGAAAAAGAGTAAAAACAAATGTGAAGAAAAACTTCAGTTTTTATACAAAATTTATTTAGATAAAGGGAAATTTTTATAGCGAAAATTAAAATTATAGAAAACATTTAACTCTCAGTGCCATCATATATAAAAATTACTTTGTTGTGGAATAAAAATATGATCGATTTAACAACGTCCTTAACTTTTATCCCGTTTTAGTTGGATCATGACGGATTGTGACGGACTAATAAAACTAGTCGGACATTTTTTATCAATTTTTATCACATTATTTTTTTATAATCGTCATAAACACTTGAATTATGAAGTAGAAAAATCATTTACGGCTCAACTTAATTGAATTTTAAAATATTTAGAGAATAACTTAACGAATATATTTGTATTTAATTTAAAAGCTGTTTTATTAACGCAAAATTTTAATTGAACACAATCATTTTTGTATTATTTCAAATTTTGAAGACTCATACCGGGTAATATTAGCTATAATTTTTGTTAAATTTGTTTTTATTGTTAAGTGTATCAAAAAGAGACAATACCAATGATGTGTTAACAAAAAGCAATATCGTATTTGTTTCGTAATCGCAAAATATAAAGTTGATCTTTATCAGAAACGACATTCAAATTTGTTGATTTTCATGTAAAAGGAAATACCCCTGTCGCAGCATCTGCATAACATAGCGAATTTCCAAATTTTGGGGACTGGCGGATCTCATCTAAGAACTGTACCTATTTAAAATAGTTTAGCTTTCTACGAGTAAAAGATTTTTTAAAATCGGCTGGGTAATTAGTTTTGATATTTTTGGAACCCAAGAACCCGAACGGACTTTGTGCAGCGTAGTTGTATCCATCTAAAATAATTTAGTTCTCTAACAGTGAAAAAATTTTCAAAATCGGTCGGTTAGTTTATTTTTTACAATAATGGGAACAGTAAACCCTGGCGGAAATCATACAACATAACCTTTATTCATCTAAAATAATTTTAGTAAAAAGTTTATCCTAACAGTAAAAAACGGGTCCTAGGGATCTCATATAACTTATGGTAGTTCGTAAGGTTCTTGTGGACATCATTTAATTACTTAATGAATTCAAATACTTTAACTTACTAACGGTGAAAAAATTTTCAAAATTTTCGACATTCGCTAAAAAAATCATTGAAAAATATTTGTATGTTTCGATCAATTAATGGTCAACATCAGCAAATAAAAGTTACTAAAATCGAAGAAAAGAATGAGTTATTTGTCCGTAGAAATTAAAATACAAATTCTGAAAACGAGCAAAGAAATATTGAAAAAACTAGATCGGCAAAACATTCTGACAAATAACACTACCCAACTAATACTTGCCAATTTGAATGAAACTTAACATACTTATTAAACAGCGAAAAATATTAAATACGTGTTTTTTTATTTCGGCTAAATACGCTTTTTAGGGGTAGAAAACACCATTCAACCTCTGTAGATGAAAACAGTTATAGCTAAATATTTTTGAAACGGCATATTTTTTGAAAAAAGGGCTGAGTACCAAATTTGTAGAATTTAAAGCGATGCACTTGATAGTGACCCTGAAATCGATTTTCAAGGTCAGTTGAAAATGATTAGCCATTGCCGAACTTTGACCATATCCTGTACCTATAAGCAGTAATTTCATGTATTAACTCAATCTATCTTCAAAATTGATTTGTTGCGTTATTTTTCTAAAATAAAAAAAATAAAAACCTGACGAAATGAAAAAATAGGCGCAAATTTATAGAAAAAATTAGAAGAAAACATTTTTGTAAGTAATTTTAGAAGTTAAGAAAAGATTTAATATCACTCCAATTGTAAGTTAAACATTAACTTTATGTTATATTAGAAATTTTCAAAATTTTTTAAAATTTTTATTGCTACTCTATAGTTATCATATTAGGAATTAAATTCAACATATGATTAACTATTATTTTTCCGATTGCGATTGAGCAAGTATTTTTCAAAATTACTTCTTGATCACTTATTTTCTATCTTGCATGTGAAATTCGTTCGAATATACTTTGAACCATTTAGGGATGAAAAGTAAACTACTCCTTTTGAAAAATATTAAATGATTTTCAAATGACTTTGGAAATTGACCTCAAGGTCAACTTCAAAGTCAAGTGCATCACGAGAGTCAAGTGCTTCAAGATCATCAAGTGCATCACTTTGAACTCTATAACTTTGGTCCTAAGCACTTTTTTCAGAAAATATATCGTACCATAATCCACTTCTATGTTGATTCCTGGTCTCTTTTCCTGCGTTTCTAATATTTATGTCAATAAAAAATGTGCTACCGTAGACAAGGATGAATAGGTACGCATTCCGACTTCACACCGTATTTTTTTGTATTTATTTTATGAGTACCTAATCTTTAATATATTAAAAATTTACGCGAAGATGGTCACTTTATCAGCAGTATCCAAAAAAATTTAAAAATATCGGTGGTTTTTGAAAAATTAACAAAAATCGTATAATTTCTTCTCTATGAAAAATTGGGGTCAAAAGAGACGAGAAAAGAGTAAATGGGGACAACCCGTAGGGTCGACCAAAATTGAAATTCTAATATAAAATAATTTCGAACTTTTTGTATTTATATACATTCAAAAAAGAAATAATAGGTACTTGATGATTTTCTGTAAAAATAAACGTAGAATCTAAAATAAAGTTTATATACTCCTGTCGTTTACCCCTAAGTTTATATTCCTCCTATTCTTATTTTAGTTCAAAAAATAATTTTTCAAAAGACTAAGACATAATAATTAATAACAGTGAGATTCTACGTCCATTTTCAGACTTTTGTTTATTAAATTGCGTAAAAGCTAGTAAATGCAATAACAGATATGATGAATTTATAAGGATTTTCTTGTACTACAAAATCTTAAAAATATGGAAACGCGTACTTTTTTTTCGTTAATTGTGTTTTATTCTTTTGCACAAAATTTTAAAAATACTTTATTTTCTTAAGAAAGGGAGGCAACTTTAGTCACAGATATGCCTATGAACAGTTTTTGGTAATCCGGGAAAAACGAAAACACTTTTTAAAATTTTTTTATTGTTAAAATCGAAATGTTCTTTTAAAGAGGGTTAAAATTACCATATTTTATATTAAAATTTTGACACAATCACTCCCTAATTAACGAGCCTTACTTAATATTAGCAAATTGAGAAAAAACACGTCAATTAGATTTTTTTACACAGATTTTATTTGTTATATAATTCAAAAGGATATTTTAAAAATGTGTATGAATGGCTTTCATTAAATAAATTTCAATATATTTTCCATTTATTTTAACAGTGGAATGTCCTTATTAGTGGCTATACTTTCGGCTTGAAGCGAATTAGACGAAGATTTTCTTCTAAAACCAAATTTAATAATTAATTAAAGAAATAAAAAAAAATTTGTGGATTTCCTACCGTTCAAATATAATCTTTATTGTATGTAAAAATGTTATTACATTTTTTCAAAAAACTGTAAGTAAACTGTAAAATTTTCTTTACAAATATGTTAAAATAGAGAAATATTTCCTTTTTAATTTATTTTTAACTCTTTTTAAATGATTCACTTTAAAATTTTTTAATATTTCTTAATCGAAATTTCATAAAAGAATGTGTCAAAATTTAAAAAAATTTTTCTTTGTTAAAAAAAAAAATTGAATGTGCAAAATTATTTAATATTAGAATGCTCTGATTATACAATTCTAATCATAACTGTATTGTCAATTGGATAAAAAATTACGTAAAAATATTATTGTTTGAATATGATTTAACGTAATTTTTATACGATTGAAGCAAACTCTTATTAATTTTAGGAAGGTGTAAATATAATCTAAATTCTGATCATATCACATAACAGATATCGTCGGGATTTTTTTTGTAAAAAAAAATGGAACAGAGATACATTATAAAAACATTTAACTGACAGAGAAATAGAATATAGCCGAATCGTTAAATTGGATTAAAAAAATCATGACACGCTACTTATAAAGCGGCTTTTTTCGAATTTAGCTCGCAAAAAATGAGACAGAAAAAAAAAGAATGCGAGTGCGAGTGAAATGGAGAACGACATATTTCCTAGTTTTTCTCGAAAAGTAAGTAATTTAGAGCAACGGTATAAAAACATTTTTTATGCGTTTTACCTTTTACAATGGCTTAGTGTAAAAAAAAATTTGAAAAATTGCTTAATTCTGGCAAAAAACTCATTTTGTTGACAAAAAACGCCCGGAAAACCTACTTCTGGGCATCCGACGTGTCTGGCTAACGAACTCATCCAACGATTTGGAAAATCGAATTCGCACACAAAATTTCATAAGCATTAAACGCTTCGTTCGAGAGTTATCGCGCGGATACATATATATATATATATATATATATATATATATATATATATATATATATATATATATATATATAAATTTTAGTGAATATCATTTTCGTATTCTAGGGACCTCAAAACATATTTCTGATATGGTCTCGGGCTTAGGTCGCACCATGACACCTGGCGTAAAAGCTGAATTTCCAGTTTTGGAAATTCGCTAAAATCATGCCTTTGGACATCTTATTTATTAACATCGAAATTCATAGCTTTTTCTCAGCACGTTTAACATGCTTTAACGTATTTAACAAATATTATGAAGACAGATTAGACAAGAACATTTGACAAAGACGATAATTTGTTCAATAAAACAGCCCAAATTATAAGTATATTTAAGGAAAAATTAATTTCTTACTCAAAATTCCATTATGATTTCCATAATGTATTCTCTAAACTTTGTGAATATATAATACAAAAATGTAAATACCATCCCTAAATTCAAAAACAAAAAACTAATTTTTGTCTTAATTACGAAAATTTGTTATTTAAATACTGATTAGTAGTTAAAAAATTTAGAAATAGTCTAGTCTTTTAATCATTTATAAAAAAAAAAAAAGTGGATTGATTTAAAAATTGGAATGCAAGAATTTATTTAGAAAAAATATATAATTCCTGGACCCCTAAGAAAAAGGCAGCCGTCACTTGACTTATAGACATTTTAAAATATTGACATGCTCCACATGCATGCAGTTTGATTTTATAAACCATATGTATGTGCCCAAAATTATGCGTACTCTAAGAGACATTGACAATACATACATAATTATGTATATAATTTATCTATAAGTCGAGGTGAACTGCGAGCATGTCAATAACTTTCAAGTGTCTATAAGTTGAGTGACACCTGTAAATAAAATTCTATCAAACCAATTTTTTTAATGAAGTTAATTAATTTTCCACCAGTTATTTCTGGTGCAGTACTATTACTTTATATTTTTTCTAAATAAAAATTTAAAAATTCTAAAGTAAAGTTTACACCCTGTATATATGTATGTAAAGTGTTAGAATAGTTACAAAAAATTTGCGGCTGGAATGACTTAAGTAACTTTTAGTTGTAAATATATATTAGCTATATTTATTTAAAGTTAAATCAATTTGAATTATGTTAAAATTACTTATATTTCACATACCATAAATTATGAATAAGATCTGTGCAGTTAATGACATGTATGTATATTCAAGCTTTTAATTAAACTATTCAATATCTTTTTTTTTAGATATTGTATTTTGACGAAAATAATTACTAATATTTATGCGCAAAAAATCAAATTTAATAGTTGTTTCCAAAATAACATTAGTTATTTTGTACAATACAATTTTATAATAATTTTATATTTCAATATCAATTAAATAGTTCTTGTAAACGCTACAGATGTCTCAGCCAGATGATTTTCAGTGACATCTATAGTTACTGTGCAGTTTCTATATATATTTTTAATAATCTACTTACTAATTTTTTAAAACTTTTTAATATTTAACATATCTTTTCAATTTTGCAGTACAGTTATATATGGTCCATTTCAGTTAAATTTAACCATGCTTCATCAATTATGAATTTAAATAATTTCCGTTTTCTTGGTTTTATCTCTTTCATTATTGCATTTACGTAAATTTTAAAATTGCAGTTTGTTTTTAGAAAAGAATAGAACATTGATTTGTTTTGAATATAAGAGTTATTTAATTTTTTAACTTTCACTCATGATCAATTGTATTTGAAATAGGATATATAAATATTTTATAATGAAGTTGTATTCAACTAAATTTTAACTTTAAATAAATATAGTATTATATTTTTTTAAAATTTTAGATATAAGTGTTTATTTACCTCAATTATATGAGAATTTAGAAAATTTTATATTTTCTACTTGTACATTTAATTATTTTGTAAATCAATGTTTAATATAAACTAAATAATAAAATTGATCTTTTCTTATTAACCATCCTAACTTAATAGTATTTCGTACTCTGAAGAAAACTAGCGTTCAGCCTGATACTATTGCCGAATTACTTAATGACAGGGGTTCCCAAAATTTTTAGACCTGTGGCTCCGGTAACGTATAGATCATTTCCGGCGGTGCCCTTAAGACGTACTAGTATGAGACTCATCTCAAATATGCTAAAATACATTTAATACCACAAACTATGCAAGGTCAAAATATAGGCAAAAAAACAAAATTTTAACACTTCTAGCCGCGTCATTTTTTCATTTCCCCCAAAAAATATAACTGATGAGCAAAAAAAATTTCATATATTCTTATTTTCGTCAAGCTTAGAACTATGTTAACATAAATCTAAATTTTTTATTTATGGCAGATGATAGCTAGTGTCTAGCACAATATAGCACAACTTTTCTGCTTGAAAAAAAGAAAATGACAGAACTAACTTTATGGACAGATAGTCCATTAAATGATCGGAAAACGACATTTCGTATTACATCACCTAATGTTGTTCCAATTAGCAACGGAAAGGATTTCATTTTAAAGAATTGTATTTAAAATTAAAGAATTGCTTTTAAACATTTCTGTAATGCTTAAGAAATGGTTGATATTTATCTGAATTGCATTGTCGGTCAAGTGGTTGTTAAACGACATTTCATGTTACACGGTCTAATGTTTTTTCAACTAAGAGTGAAAATGATTTCAGGCTACAAGAATTCTATTTAAAATTAAGGAATTACTTTTAAGCGCTTCTCTAATGATTAAAAAAGTGTCGATATTTATCTGAATTACCTGATCGAAAAAATGGTCGGAAAATGACATTTTATATTACCCGACCTAATATTATTTCAACTAAGGGTAAGAAAGATTTCAGGCTACAAAAATTCTGTTTAAAATTAAAGAACTGCTTAAAGAACTGTTACACGAACAGCCAAGTGGTCAGAAAACCACATTTCATATTAAATATAAATGTAATTTAGAAAACAGATAATCGTGATAATTATGTGAACCTATGTATGACCGGTTCACGCAAAATTATCCGAAATTTTACCGGGCCGTGACAGAAAAAAGTTGAGAAACGCTGCTATAAGCATGTTTACAAAATATCGGCTACTAACCATCTGCGTTCAGTCGAAAATCGGACCTTGAATCTCCGTGGACAAATTTTAGCTTGGTGACGACCTGTACGCGTTTTTAACATAATTATGAAATTAAAAAAAGTATGTATTAATTTTATTAATACGTTTCTGCGGATATTATTTACAATTGTAAAAAAAGTTTTAAGTAATTGTAAGAATTATTTATGTATGCAACATCTATTGTCGATAGGGACGGTAGTGCATTACAAGCACCTGTAATTGTAAAGTTGTCAAACTGTAACTTGTACTTTTATGCAATAACATGGTGGCCACAGATTTCTAAAGATCAAATTCCCTAACTTTTCCAGGTTTTCAAGAAATTTTATTAAAAAATTCCCTGACTATTTTGTGAAAAATACCGCCCCTACTTTACTCCAAAAAGCTAAAAACAATTTCTTAATAACTTTTTACCACTCTTTCTTAAAAAAAGTAAATGAGCAAAAAAAAAAAAAGATCCACGCCAATTTTTAAATTTAATCTCAAAACAAGTGAAAAGTTGATCAAAGTTTTATCTATGGAGATTAGACAAGGAAACGAAACTTAATGTATTCAAAAAAGTGTCCAAATCAAAGATGGCACTCGTGTTCGACGGACACGAAAGCGGTACAGTACTTATTCTCAAATGGAAACGCGGGCTTCTATATTATCTTTGTTAGCTTTTAAATAGAATCTTCTGGAATCTTTTGCAATGTACAACTCAGTTATAAAGTGGGTTTTTCGATCGTTTTTAAAATAAACTTCACAATTTTTATGTTGCGTCGCATCATTTATATTGTATATTATATAATTCGCTGACGTCATTATGCAAAACTGGAGTCAGTAACATTGGATATCCGCCGTATAAAGTAATTTAAACTATAAGAGTTTATTTCATACATATGTAATTTCTATGTATTTCCTTATTATTAAATATCATCAACCGACAGTGGTGATTCTCAAATGGAAACACTCACTTCCCCAGTCCCGACGTGTTTCCATTTGAGAATAAGTACTGTAGTTACATTCTGTTTTATCCGTTTTATGTTACTATATTCGCTATATTCATATCAGTATTCGAGCATTATTAACGCCGCGAGTGGTAAAAAAAGAAAGCCTTATATTTACCACTTTCCTGACCAATTTTGTCAATTCCTCTCATATAAGTTAAGTCTCCTTCTTATAATACTCCATTGTTTTATCCCTAAATAAACAAAATTATAAAAATCAATTTTTTCCAGTCTTCCGGTAAATTCCTTGACTTTTCCAGAAAGTTTAGAATTCCCTGACATTTCCACGTTTCCCAGTAATGTGACCACCATGAATAAGGCCCTCAAGAGCGCTTGCAATTACATCAGAAACTGTAAAACTAAAATACACAAAACTTTTTTTTTTAAATAAATATTTAGTGTTTTTAAGTAACATACAATTTTCAATTACTGCCATTTCTCAGTTGTCAACTTTAATCTACAGTAGTTTGTCTATTGGTCACTAGTTGGATAAGAATTTAGCTCATCCTCATTTAATTTTTCAATACTATGTGAATATAAGATTTTTGAGTGATGAAAAACTTAATACATACTGTTTTGTTGCTGTCAATATTTATTACCAATTTAGAGATACTTTCTTACTCCAAAGAACATGACGAATTACAAGAATTACGTAATAGAAAGGCGTTTTCAAAAATAGTAATTCCTATGACTCATTTTGCTAAATTCGATTACAATAGTTATTCTTCTAAACAATCTAAACTGAACGAAGGTTAGTCTAGAAAACAGAATTTCAAATGATTCAAGTTACTAGGAATAACAAAAAAAAAAAAAAATAAATTAAAAATTAATTTTGTTTATTCTGTTAGGCCTCAAAAATAATAAATAATGAAAAGTATTTAATAAGTGTTATGATATGAACAATTAACTAATCTTGAACTTTTTTTGCTTGTTGTCGAGCCAGTTCCATTTCAGTTACCGCGGCTTCCAACTGACTAAAATTTTTAGCAATCGCGTGAATAATATCATTGTACTTGCGCATCGCTTCATGTATATTTTTAGTTACTTCGTCACTCTCTTCTTTGATTTCTAAATAACTTAAGGCGAGTTCATTTAACTTTTTCGACGGAATGGGTAAATTTTTGAGTGCTTCCGAATCTAGTACGGGCAATAATTTTGACATTGTTTGTACTTGATTTGCTAATTCTTTTATATCTGATTCCATAGCCAATACATATTCCATTTTTGCGTCGGTATCAATTAAACTATCCTCATAATTTGGATCTAAATATTCGTTTAGTTCTGGTAAACGATTTAACGTTGATGTAATTGTTTCACGACCACTTAAAGCCGACGAAAGCATTACGCTGATGTCAATTAATGACTGAGAAACTGGAACGCTTGTTTTATATTCAAAATCATGAGGATTTCTCTTTCCGAACACTTTTTCTTCAATACTTGATATTCGTTCTTCTAAAATATCAATTTCATCCATATTGCTGGTCTAAAAATATTTTAAAAAATAAATTCACTACGAAAACTTAAAAGAAATATTACTTTAAAATAATTTTTACCCAAAAGAATCGAAAAAATGCAAATAAATAACCAAGTGATACAAGTTAACTGTAGTTTGACACTTATATGACAGCTGTCAAAAGTATACGAGATACTAGAAGGTTGAATACCAAGGAAACACTCTAGTACAAATTTTGCTGTATGTTGTGTTAAAGTTTATGGTAGTAGGACTGAACAATATGGCGTCAGTGTGATATAATGACGAACGTCGCTATCAGAAATAGTGGGAATATTCAAAAGTAAATATTTGATACATAATAATTTTTACTCAATGTAATAGAAAATTAAAAGCATGCAAGCCAAATTTTATGTATTATGTTGTATTTGCATGTTTAATTTATGTAAAATAAAATAGAATTTTATACTTTGATAGCTTTTAGTTATACCACGTGTTATAGACATTAAAATCAATATTTTAATGTACTTGCATATTTTACGTTTTCAAATAGAATTCACAATTTTTCTGCTTTTTATATTGTAATATTTTTGTAATTTTTATTTTTATTTAAATAAAGTATTTTTAACTTAGATAGTGCTGTAGTTTTTTATTTATTTATTTCATTCATTCATTTTCTTTTTAGAAAACTATTAGTTCTGTCCCTATGACAGTTTTCCCATTGACCTTGACACACTGATATTTTCCAAGGTAGCTCCTGCTATATGTACCTATTTTTCGCACCTAACGATGAATTACTAATTTTATGATTTATATGTATTTATTTTTAGTAAATATTTGTAAATACCTATCTCAAAAATTGTTAATAAATTTTAATTAATTTTTGGCCAGTAACTGTAACGCATTAAAGTTTTATTTATTTATTTTTTATAAATTTATAAATAATTAATTCATGAAATTAGCCGGTATTGCCGGTATAGTGCAAATGCGTTTAAGTTGTACGTATACATTATACATTGTATACAAAATTTTTATGATGCAACAAAGTTACATATTTGCAAAGATATAAAAAAAAATGATTGTTTAACGAATTACGTAAGGGGAAACTTTTATTGGTATTAAAATGAAGGAGACTTTTCGGAATTTTTTCAGACAAATAAAAGATTGATTTTTATAAAATATTTTCAAAATAATTATTCTTTATTTTTGATTCCGATTTGCAAGGAATTGTGCTAGTTCATTCTTCTCTGTCCATTTTTTTAACAATTTATTACATCTTTCTTTTTAAATTAGAACTTTTCGAAAAAAAAAAATTGCAGTGTTTTTCTGATTCATTTATGGCGGTTGTTAATATTACTTAATTAAAAGTAATTTTATTTGTGTCCTGCACATAACTCTTTTTTTCTTAAAATGTGTGTGATACGCTCACATTTTAAATACTACTTTTAACACTGAATGATTTCAGATTTCTTCTATTACTTTAGAAATAAATTCTAAAATTTGTTGACTTTTTATTTATTCGCTAACATGGCCTCCTATTTTCTAAGTTAGCTTTGTTAGGTTAACAATAAGTGTCGATTTGGGAGAAAAACTATCTGAAGTTGCACTCAAGAGTGGCAATTACCAGTGGACACATAACTGATAGTACTATTAATTTGATAGTTTATATCAGTTTATATACAAAAACTCTCGGAGAGTAGATAAATTTATAGTGATCAAGCATAAAATGGTCTTTTCGATAGTTTCTTTTAGGCCCCATTTCTATCTGCAAGAACACTCGCAGAAGTCTTGCATGAGTTTATAGCAATTCCGTTTACATTTTATAAAAAATTACTTCAATTTTTGTTTGTCATATGTAACTATATTGTGAGAAGTTCGTGGATTATTATCGCAGAGGTATTTACACACGGAAGATAAGTATCGCGAAAGCTATAGCAATTTGATTTGTATTGTCAAATCATGCCGAGAAGACTTTAACGGTTTTTCGAAAAAATGATACTTTAAAATTTTAAAAAAAATGAACTGTCAGAACTCAGATTATTCATTGTGTTGCTTTAAAAAGTAATAAACTCTATTCCAGAATATACCTATATTTTTTTTATCTCGCCACATTACATAACAATTATTTTTATTTTGTTTTACACACATGCGTTAAAAATTAAATCTTTTCCTAATACTTAGATTGTATGTGTAAAATTTCTATTGGAAATAAAATAACTGCAAACTTGAATTAGTTCGTACTTCGTATCCAGGGGGCGAATTTGACTAAAATTATTCCTTAGGCATAGGGGTAGTAGCGTCATAGATCCTGATATGTTTTTTTTATTTTTGAAAGAAAAATTAATTACAACAATATTTTTTTTTTTTTGGGATATATAAATTTCACGAAGAATTTTTTCAACCTTCTCCCAAATTGCGTGGACTAGCTTTATAGAAGGATGGACATAATGAAACCAATATCTTCTATTTCATAGCTTTTCTTTATTAAAATTGCCAAAATATTTTCGATATGTTTATTATTACGTTGTAAAATTTTTTTTTTTTGATGTTTAGCCACTGAAGATGATATTAAACATATCGAAAATATTTTGGCAATTTTAATAAAGAAAAGCTATGAAATAGAAGATATTGGTTTCATTATGTCCATCCTTCTATAAAGCTAGTCCACGCAATTTGGGAGAAGGTTGAAAAAATTCTTCGAGAAAAATTAATTGTTCACCGGTCAATCGATTATCTTTAACGTCTCCAAAAATTTATCGGAAAATTTAAATATTCTTTAACTTAGGATAAGTTATACATATAATTTAATTCATTATGTTATTGAACAATTTTATGCACTGTTATAAATATGTTCCTTATTCTGTAAAGCTATATTATAGAAAATTATTGTGAAATTTCAATAAAAATGTGGGAAAAATAGTGATGAGACAAGCTTACACATAGTAATAGTTTTTATCACATTCTACGTCATGAATATCATGAATTCATGATCAATTATTTTTCATAATAAATAGCAATATTGTATTGTTTACATCAAGCTACATAGTACATAACGCTTACAAGTTTTACAATTTACGTACAAATTCTTCTTATATTCTATATCTACATACAGACGCGGACAAAACAACTGTTACAGTTGTTATTGTTCAAGCGAAACTTCTATTGTGATGCAGTGAATCTGAAAAATAATTGTGATGTATTTAAGGTGGTTTCGATTCTAGTGAGATAGTTGGAATAATTAAGTGTTCCTTACCTTTTGTAAAAATTTCAAATAAAATTATATTAGTGCCAGAAGATAAAAAACCGTTTTGCCGGGTGCGCCATGGCCGTTTCACTAAAAAAAGAAATATAATGTAAATTAATTAATGTTTAATAATTTTTTGTTTTTTCGTCAGTTATATTTCTTCCTTATAAAATAAAGAAAAAGGAGAAAAGGAGTCAATGGTTCAAGGAGGGCTGTATTTCTTTTCTTTTTTTTGACTTGTTACTAATATTTACAACAGAAGATTTTCAAATCCGGCCAGAGAGGCGCCACCGAACATATTTGTATTTTAAGGGCGTTGGGAGTTTAAAATGTTGGGGAAGCCTTGGGTTAGGTTATAAGCATTTCTAGTTATTAGTCATACATACATATTAAAATTGAAGATTAACATTGTTCGGTATAAAATGAGCTTTCCAGAGACTTTTTTGGCTAATTTCAATTGAATAAAATTCTAGTCAACTTTGGTTTATAACGATTATTTTATCCATTACTGTATACACTACAATTATGTAGATGTTAGTTATTGCAGCTAGCGTTATTTTAATTGAACAGAACGCTGAATGGAATCAGTTTAATTAAAAAATTGTATTTACATTTTCAATTACGCCTATCGTCTCCCGATTCGTAAATGTATGATAATTCAGCGAAGACAAATAAGTGAACATTTTCATACGATACAATAGAAATTCAATGTCTTGTTTAGAAAATTCTATAGGTATGTACATAATAAAACTTCGACTAAGCGTCCCTCATTTAACCGTCAGTTTTTGTTATTTGTCAACCCGCATTATAAAAGTAAATACTACCTTTACCATTAGGTGTCAGAGGCGGAACCCCTATTTTAAGGGGTTCATTATTAATTTGTGGAGGCCCTGAGGCCTGAGGCACGTGCCTCAAGTGCCCTTTTGTAAATCCGGCTCTAAGTAGATATTATATTTTTTATTTAAATATCGATACTAGTATTAAAATTGGGATAGTAGTGAGAGCGGTGAAAAGAGAACAGTTTATAATCAGTATTTTATAGTTTGTAACAAAAGTAGATAGCTCATATCTTCCTGAAAATGATAATTTATTATACAAACCTGCGGAGCTTGAAAAGCCATGTTTTTGTTTGTCTATCTATTTACACGTGTCATGTATAAAGTAAAAGAAAAGCACGTACAACAGATTTGGAATCGAAATGAAAACTGAGGATGATACAATGTCTACAGTAATAATTTATTTAATTTATTTGAAAACTATTAAAGGAAAATCTATCTTTACAAAGAGGAAAAGAAAACATTTTTCCTTTAATGGCAAGTAAAAATATACGTTTTTAAACCACTTTGGGGATAGTTTAGTAAAACAATTAGAAATATATGTAGGTACATTAATATCAAATTATGCATAGTTTTCGATCGTTTGTTGTAAGCGTAATCATGTATTTGTGTTTAGCTTGGCGAGCCCAATTTTTTGTCCAGAGTAAATTAAACGAAAGATTTCTTAAGCATTTTTGCTTTAATTAAAGAAAAAAAAAATTAAAACGTATAAAAACATACATTAAATCAGGGTCTCTCAAAATCCGAATAGAAATAATGGCGTGCTTTAATAAACTAATATTATTCAATTACTATCACATCTCACATATGACCCTGATCGGATAGTCATAGAATATACGGATGAAGAAATATTTAATTATAACAACTATGCATGTAGGTATATTATGATAAGATTGAAAATGCTTTACTTATAAAGTACACGAATTCACTTAGTTTTCATTATCAGTAATGCAGATATAAGGTAATTAGATGAAGGTTTTAATTAAATAGAACCTTCATAATTGCGTTCTAAATGCTATATGTCACCGGGTCAATTACATTAAATATAATTTTTTTGTACAAAAGAAACACAAATTGTGAGGTGTAGATTTTGAGCACGTAGGCATTCAATTATTAGATTCGTGCTAATTCATTATTTTGTTTTCCTTAATCCTTTAAAAAATCTTTGATGTAAATCTGCATAGAAATTGTAGTACTTTCATTTAGTATTATGTATTATAATATTAAATCGTTTGAAAATTTTCAAATTTTGTATCACGTCACTTTTGACTTTTTAAACAGTCAAACAAATTTCATTAAATTAACGTTCATTTTTACATTGTCGCACAGAGTGATGTAATTCAAAACGCTCCGGAAAAATGTTCTAATATGATTCATCTTGGTTTCAATTACATTTTAATTACATAATTTTATCTAAATAATGTAAATGAAATGAATTACTTAAATTGCCAAGAAAATTTTAGAAGAATGTCTCAATGTTTCCTTTTTAGTATTTAGTTTTATTATGTACAAAGGTGCTAAGGTGCTAAAGTTACTGAAAATAAGAAAAGTTAAATGATATTAAATTGCAGGTAAACTTATTTATTAGTTTCTAATTTTTGAAAACAAAATTATCGATCTAAATACCTATATAAATTATTAAAGTGTTCTTAGGTTTTGATTATTACGTTTCATTTTAAATATATTGTATATTTTAAAATTTTTTCATTATTTAAATTTAATCCCAATAAAGTAATTAAAATGCAAATTAAGCAAATATATCTGTTTACTTTATTGGATCCGTTGTAGCATATTTTTTTTAATTTTCTTATTTTTCTATACGTTTTAATTACAAAGCAGTCCTTTTCGCATTTATGGTAAATTAGATGGTTAAATATTTTTGGCTGAAGAAAATACTGATTTTTCAAAAACAGTGTAGCGGTATCTGTGAAGGCATAGCATTCTGTTATTTCAAAAAAAAAAAAAAAAAAAAAATAGAAGACAACGATTGGTCCTTTTATTCTACCTTACCTGATAAATATAAAAAAAATGTTCCGCAATTTTAAAATCACCTCTCCCTCTAAGATATCAGAAGCCATTGAATATTCCATTATCTGGTAACTATTCCCATTAAATTTAAGCTAGTTCTATAATTTATTCCAGCACGTCTCGTCTCTGTCAAAGGTATCAGAAGCCATAGTCAATCAAAAGCCAATATTCAGTTATTTGTAAAGTATTCCCGTGAGTTTCAGAACACAATTACCCAATAAAAAAAAAATGATTCCTTGGCTAACTTCACGTACTACTTTCTAATAAGGTATGAGAAGCCATGAAATATTCCATTCCATAGCTCTTTCCGTTAGCAGATCGTCAGTTTTCTAGTTTTGAAATTGCAGAACATTTTTCAATATTCGTAACCATGAAAAGTGTTACTGGAACAACCATTGTTTTTTAAATAGTAACAGAATATCGTATCAACTTTACAGATACACTCTTGCGAATGTTTTCCGTTGAGAATACACTTGTAAAATTACATTATAAATAATTCATCGTGAAAATACTGTTATAAACTTTATTTAGAATGGCCACCGTCTAGTGATAATAGTTACTTGAAACTCTTAGACGTGCTTTTTTGATACTAAAAGTTTAATCTAATTTACAGAATTTACACTAATAATATCTATAGTCAACCTGGTATTTCTTAAACTTCTTTTAGATTATCTTAGTTTTTTCTTATATTTATTTAGTTTAATTAAAAACGAAATATTGTAGATTTTATTCCTAATTAAATCTCCAGAATATATTCCCAAACACCTCAAAAGTAGTCTTTGTTCTATTTTGGAATGATAATTATATATCTAAATGTGAATTTAAAAATATCACATGACTGATCGACCCATAGTAATATTTTACATTCTAGTGGAACCGGGGCTTAATACATACATACTAATGTCCATCAATGAAGTTGTGACTCAATTTTTCTCCAAAATCCGTTTTCTTTTTTCTTTTTGGCTTACTCTTAAAAAAGTTTACTTATCATTATCCTGGTAAATAGTAAACCACTATTTTTTATCGCTTAAATTGTATCGCCTGTGCAACGAAATGTGACGGTGGAGACTGTGGAACTATAGAATAGGAAATCTCCCAATAATTTTACTCTTGTACTGGACAAATTTGGTATTATTGAAAGCTTGTACTGTACTGTTATTTTGTCGGAAATTTTTAAATATTTATTTTCTACACCAATTTTTTAGTTACTTTAATAATTTTTCGTCGTTGATTACAATGGATTTCATTCAGAGATGCTGAGTAATATGGATAATACAGTTTGTGCATTGTATATCTGTAGATACTATCCGTATTGTATTAAATTGGATTTTATCACAATGTGACGCATGATACATTAAAAGGAAATGGTATACATTTAATTGAAAATTCATTATACAATAATTGCTTGATTCGATCCGGAATTGATTATAGCCTTGGTCTATTCGAATGATGTTTATATTATTGTGTACTGTAGTTATATTTACAAATACATGAATATGTATGTATCAAATTTGTACAGAGTGTATAATGTAATGTACACCTTAAGTATGTGTATTAAGTTGTAAATTTTTTCAATTTGATTTTATGTCTTCCATGATGAAAACTATGTAACGTAGAAACTTGAAAGGCATAATATTAGGTCTTGTAAATGCACACATATATCAACGATTAGAACAAAAATTATTTTAAAATGGGGGATTAGTTTGGTTCAAAGAAAGAAAGTTTTATTTAATATATCGTATAAGCTTTTTTTGAAAGAGCTCCCTATATGGATTTGAAAATATCTTTTCTTAATAATTTTTGGTTTAGTGGTCTTAATAATATAGCTCAAAATTGGCTAGAAATGTCAAATCTTTAACTCGGTCTTCTAGGTCTCTAAAGCTAAAATTTTTATTTGAATACGGTTAGTACCTAAATATTGAGTCATATATTACCGGAAAACCGTGCGTTTTTTCGACAGTGTAATAGTTGCTGGAAAAAAATTTAAATAACAAGGAAAAATACAGTAATAAATACAGTTCATGCATTTCTTAGAAGCAAATTTAGATAAGATTTAAATATATCAAAAAAATTTAATTTTGTCTATTACTTGCTCATTGCACGAAACCCGAATTTTCTGAGTCCAACTTGCTCTTGGTTAATTTAATTATTTTTAGTTATTTCTTTCTGATTGTACTCTGATACTTCATACTATAATTGGTCACTAATCTATTTAGTTGCTTAGGAATATAAATAACAGTAGAAACGTGTCTTGATGACGATATCAACTTTAGATTTTAATTTTTTAGATGAATATGCCAAAACTTACCACTGAAGTAGTCTAAAATGATAAAATTTTTAAGAAATCTAGCTTTGAAAAGTATAAAAAAATTTTCTACTAGTCTGTTCAGCACCAGTTTTAAAATTAAATTCCTCCTATTTGTAATATGCTTGTAAAACGGTGTGTCTTTTATACAATTTTTAAAGTGATTTTGTGCTTAATATGCGTCTTATCTTAAATTTTGTGCTTTTTTTATCATATTGATGTTATGTTTGAGATATGTTGAGATCTGCAATATAACTATGGAAGATACACACTGTACAGCTTTTTGTAATGTCAAATCAATCAATAGAAATATTAAAGAAATCAGTAGATATTGTTTGACGTTTAAAACTGTCAAATAGTAACAAGAAAAAAAAGTCTCCTAGTAACAATTCACTTCCAAATAATTATATGGAATTAATGACACCTTTCATTTTTAAGAACAAGTTTAATGCATTTCATGATTGCGTATGCGCCAGTAGCGATGAAATTCACAGGGGATTGTCTAGAGACCAACTCGTTGGAATTCTTTACGACAAACAAGCCGAGTACATCTAGGAACTAGCTCACATAAGCCTTGAAATTTTTATCAAAATCGACGGAATAGTTTCAGAGTTATGCTCTTTGCGAAGTTTTACAAACATACAGACAGTCACTAAACTAGAATTGTTCAGGAAGCTCTGAAACGTGAAACGCAAATGGAAATTTTGGTTTTGAGGGAAAAAATTTTTCACCCAAAATATAAATGATTACAGTGCTTTCACCAGCTTAACTAGACAGAGAACCAAAAAAGTATTATTAGAAACTTACTCGTAAAATGGACTTCAAGTTTTATTTTTAATATTTATCTAAAATTTTTTAATATAATACGGTGATCATTTATTCCAAAATGTCATCTTTTAATAATCCAAAATCACCAAAACTCTTCCTATATTAATATTTAACTATAAACTTGATGACGTCACTATAAAGAATATTTGAATTGTAAGGAAATTAAAATGTACAAAAATATTTTATTTCGTCTTAATTTTTGAAGTAGCGTAACGAGCGTTGAGCGTAATCAAAGTAAGCACATACGTAAGCACCTGATATGAGTGATATGACGTTAAATGTTCACATATATTGAAATACAAAAAGCTCAACAAAAGTGCCGAATTCTACACCGATATAATTATTGTTTTTATTACAAATTCAAAAAGACATCATATTTTAGTTGTAAAATATATCAAATATTTTACAACTTAATTTCCGGGTCCAGGGAGCTGCTATTTTTTTAGTATCTTTTTTTTCCTTTTAAGTACATGTATTTATAATAAATAAAACACCCGGTACAATAAAATTTAATTGTTTGCATAATTAGATATTTTTTGAACGACAAATAGCTACTTAATATTACATATTTGATTAAATTTATTATTGCTTTATTAACTGAATCCGAAATCATCTCAAGGTATTCCTATAATAATCGTAATCAAATTATTTAGTGCGTTTAAGGTTGCATCTTTAACATTAATAACACAATTTTCATTGTTATTACTTTACATCATTGCTATAAAATTTTATTTGTTAATTCGGAAAAAATTTAAAAATAATAAAAGATGACAAACTTTTCGAAACTAAAGGCAAAGGATATTTTAATTTTGATGCATGTTGAAAATTTTAAGTAATTTATGATATGAAGTAAGTTCAAAATATTGGCAAAAGAAATAACGACTCAAATTTTTTGTTAAATTAGAACATTATTATTATATTATTTGTACTTAAATCGCAGCTTTGTTTTGCTTATGTAAGTACTATAGTTTGTTTACAAATAATTAAAATATTTTTTATATTTTTAGACAAACAATAACAAAATGGAATAACACAAGTGGAACATTTTTAACCAATTGCTGCAAAGCACTTTCAAATCAAGAAGTGCAATCCATTTCACAATAATGAGTACAATTGAACCGTACATGCCCAGCTTAGTATGGTTAGTAGTAGTAGGATTCATTATTGCCTTTGTGCTTGCGTTCGGTATTGGAGCCAACGATGTTGCCAATTCATTTGGGACCAGTGTGGGCTCAAAAGTACTTACGATATATCAGGCATGCATCCTGGCAACAATATTCGAAATTGCCGGCGCAATATTAATTGGTACGTATTAAAGACTCATCTAATTCACAAGGACATTAAACTAATTTTATTTTTGTCGATTATCAGGATATAAGGTTTCTGACACAATGCGAAAAGGAATTTTGGATGTAACATTGTACAGGGAGCATGAGTTGGATTTGATGCTTGGATCTGTGTCTGCATTGGGTGCAAGCGCAATATGGTTATTAGTAGCAACATTCCTTAAAATGCCTATATCTGGTACGCACAGTATTGTGGGAGCTACCATCGGCTTTAGTTTGGCAGTTCATGGTTTGAAGGGGATAAGATGGAAGCCAATTTTTATGATAGGTTTGTGGATTATAAAGAAAAGTAGAAAATTTGTGTACTAAGGTATTATTGCTTGTTTCAGTGGCATCTTGGTTCATTTCACCAGTTTTAAGTGGTGTGATATCTTCTGTTATTTTTATTATTATTCAGTATGGAATTTTGAAACGTAGGAAACCGTTGAAGTATGGATTTATTTCGTTACCATTTTTTTATGGTTTTACGTCTCTAGTGAATATATTTTCCGTTATGCATGATGGTCCTAAACTTTTACATATGGATAATATTCCATTGTGGCTTGCGGCTACAATTAGTATTGGCTGTGGTTTAATTATAATGTTAATAGTACAAATTTTAATTGTTCCGTGGCAAAAAAGAAAAATTGCTAAATCGTTGCGTGATCCGTCACAAGTTAATTTTTCAATTGGTGGATCAGCTGGTAAGTGAAGTGAAATATTAAAGAATGTAAAATTTCTTAAAAATTTGATAACAATTTTAGAAACATCTCCGAATCCTAGTTTGACTAGGAAAAATAACCGTTTATCACAATTAAGTAATGAGGATAAACATTTAACCGTGATAACGGAATCTGCTGAAATGTTACCGCTGACTCCGCAAGTGGCTGTGCCAAATACAAATTACACGTCAGAGGGTCATACGATAATAAACAATACAAATAAGGCTGACATTTCAAACGGCAGTAAGGAGCACTTGAGCAGCGATAAATTAAATGTGCCCAATGAAAATAATAAATCGAGCTTGCATGTAATTGAGAGCACGGGCACAATAAATCCAATGATGACGCCCAACACAAGCACCATGCGTCTCATTAATGATAAACGGTCCACAATGCTTTCAAATGAGAGCACAAGTCAATTTGAAATTGATCAAAGTCCACATCATAATAATACGCTTACCAAGGAAATTGTTGAAGTGAAAAAATTATTTAGTTTTTTACAAGTATTAACCGCTATTTTTGGAAGTTTTGCACATGGTGGAAATGATGTTAGGTTTGTACATAACGTAAAAACAACTGAACCAGTTTTAAGACATGTTCTTGAAAATTTTATTTTTAGTAATGCTATTGGACCATTAGTGGCTTTATGGTTGATATATACAGAAGGTGGTGTGGAACAAAAGGCTGAAACCCCTATACTTATTTTACTTTATGGCGGTGTAGGCATTTCAATTGGGCTTTGGGTCTGGGGTCGACGTGTTATAAAAACAGTAGGAGAAGATTTAACCACCATTACAACTGAAACGTATGTTTCATTACTTGAAATTTTCCAATTTTCTCATTTTTTTTTTCATTTTTCAATCATTTTCTTATTAATTTCAGAGGATTTTCAATTGAATTAGGTTCAGCATTTACAGTATTATTAGCTAGTAAAATCGGTATACCTATCTCAACCACGCATTGTAAAGTTGGCTCGGTTGTTTTCGTCGGTTTAGTGAATTCTGTCACGACTTCCGTAAAAACGAAAGGTGTTGATTGGAAATTGTTCAGGTAATTCGCAACAGCGTCTCAAATTTCTTTAAAGTTTGTTCTAAAATCTAATTATATTTCAGGCATATAATATCAGCATGGTTAATAACGGTACCAATTGCGGCCATTTTATCAGCGGGCTGTATGGCCGGACTTAGAGCCATTGTCCATTCATCAACGTCATAATTGTTAGAATTTTGTTTAATTATCGCGTTTGAACTAAGCGAGATGTTCTCAACAATAGCACAACAATAAACAACAGTAATCATTAGTCATCCTCCATCTTTTGTTTTCATTAACAAATACAATAATGTAACTGTATTGTTCCATGTCAGTGTTGTGACACTTTAATATTGTATGACATTACAATTAATTACATTAAGATTTGTATATTTTTGTTTTCCTCATAAGATAGAAATAGACAAAATAAAACCAGAACCGTAATTAGTGAATTATTTATATTAGCGCATAGGCAATTGATTCGGTATTTAGCGTACTATTTGATTAAATGTAAAAAATAAAACAAACAACCATTGAAATTTGTAGATTTGTACAGTTTTTTGTAAGTATTTGGTTAGTTTAGATTATTAAGCAAAGCTAACATTTGTTTCAGCTTATCGTGCTGTAAAATGTTGTATTTGATTTTTTAAATTTTTATACTTATACACATACTGTAATTATGTTTTCTTTTTTAAAAAATAATATCTAATATTAATTAAATTCATATATTTTATGAGATTGATACACAAAGAAAAAATAATTTAGTTACAATCCAATACTGCTATTAGGTTAAAAGCCGACCTTAAAGATGTCGAGGTTTTCTGTTTGTCTTTTTTTTTAAGTTTTTCTTAAAAACTTTTGAGAAACAATAATATCCATCGTGATAATCAAGAAGTTGTCTTAGTAAAACCTAATGCGAAGGGAGACGCATTCCAGTTTCAAGTCTTAAGCTGCAATTCTTATCTTTTGGATCATTGCAGTTGGGACTTGGGACAGCTTGTATACCTGTATACCTCATTTGATTTTAGAAGTAAAATTTTCTCTTTGTGTGTCTTTTTATTTTATTTTAATGTAATTTTTTATAAGAAAAGTAATAAACTAATCAAATGTACTCTATTCACTATAATAATACATACAATGACAGTTTGAGTACAAAAATTAGGATAAATAAATCAAAATTAAGGTAAGATACGCTGGTAAACGAACCGACAAAGAATATCACGAAAGTATACCCTGGAGTTTTGTTTATTATTCGATATGTTTTGGCGTTTCAAAATACAAAGGACATGATAACGCCATTTTAAAGGATGAAACTATACTCTTTAAAATTTTTAATATCTCGAAAACGGTTAGAGTCAAAGCAAAAGTTTAAATTAGTTTTTTGGAGAAAAATTTTTTTTGTTATAAATGGAAAGATCATATATAAGTTTTATAAGAAAACTCTTTTTATTTTTTTTTTAAACGTAATAATTAAGAAGTTGCATTAAATTAAAAATAAATTTTCAAACTTAGAACCGATAACGGGCCGATAGTTCACGAGCGCTTATGTGACGTAATAAAGGTTATATGGCCTGAACATAGCTACATTAGTGTCTCTTTATTTTCAAATAAATTATAGACCAAGAGCTACTGGCCGATTTGCGATGGTCATTTCAACACGCGTTAAATTAAGATGATAGAATCTTGGATACTTACTCTACACAGAAATTCAGTTCTGGCAAGCCTATTCGGCCAGGTTGAGTCGAATAGGCTTGCCAGAGCTGAATTTTTAGGTAGAGTAAGTAGTATCCAGGATCCTATCCTCTCAATTTAACGCGTGTTGAAATGACTATTACAAATCGGCCAGCAGCTCTTCTACCATTATTGTTGCTATGAAACTATTGTTACTATGAAATTATTGTTGCTCTGAAATTCTTGTTTCTATCCAAATTATTGCTTGCTATAAACTTCACTGTCGAAATATCGAAACTAAAGAAATATCGAGCTTGTTTTGTTCCACTTTATGATAGCAATACAAAAATAAATCCGACAAAAATGTCTGAAATCAATGAAACAACCATCAATAATTTTTCCTACTAAATTTTAATAATTTTGACACTTTTGATATATTATCTTTATGACGTCACAGACATCGCGATCTTTTGTAGTGTTGTTTTTAACCAAATGATATTTTTTAAAATTTTTCAAGTTTTAATTAATTTATTATTTATCATATATCATTTTTAAAAAATTTTTCGTATCGATTATCAATATTATTCATGATGTAGAATTGAAATAAAATAAAAAAAAAATGATATTTATTTTTTATTCAGAAACCCAATTGTTGATACTGATTTTTTTTTAAATGACTATGCATTGATGTATAAATTGTTTAAGTGACCGCAACAAGGATAGTTTGGGGTTAAAATTGGGGGGAGGTTAATTCTACAAGAATCCGATTAAAAAAATAATTTAGAGTTTTTTACATATTCGAATAGGCACAGTCACCGTCTGTTTGACTTAACCTTAAATCTAATATTATGAAATTGGGCAAAAATAGATCAACAAGATTTTTTGACGTAGATTCAAACTCCGTAAACAAAATTTTAGTATTTCCTTTCTTTCACCCCCTTTTTGTAAAATTGTAATAAATTACATACCAAAAAAATAAAAAGCGTAAATTTAAGCACCCTATCGTTTTCGAGATATTTATAATAAAAACGTAGAAAAAATACGTGTTCATTATTTTTTGACACTCTAAAACATATCGAAGAATAAATAGAATCGACGAGGTACCTCTTTGCGACATTGCTTGTAGGATGTAGTCAGTTTTTTCCGTTTAATGTCTATGGTTTAGTGAATAAAGTACATGTGGAAATAATTTTTTTTTATCCTCTTTAATTATCCAATTCCTCTACTATATATGTACAATTGACCGTAAGGTTTACATGTAATATTTACTTCCAGATTTCATTTTTTGTATACACAATGAAAATTTTCAATATTTCCAAAAATATTTTCATATTCTTCAAAAAAATTTAAATAAAAAATCGTAATTTCAGAAGCTAAAGAATGTGATATTTTTATACACTATTATCACAAAGTAAAATAGGATGGCAGCACTGGAAAGAAAATCAGATTTTTCACGGCATATATTAATCGTAGGCTATAAAGTATCTATTAACGATCAGTCTTATATGAGCTTTCTGAAAATAATACTTATATATTAATATAAACAAAAAACAATGTATTATTAAGTGGCACCTTTTGTTTTAATGACGGAGCTATACTTTATTATAATGCGATTATGTACTCATCAAAAAAAAGAAATAAAATAAAATAAGCTAAGAGCCCGAGTTTAGTTACGGTCAACTAATGTCTTTGTACTTTTAGGTATATTTATTTTTCAATTTCCCTTCATTTTTGCCTTTTTTCGAGAAGTTGTCCCTCAGTTAAAAATGGTTCGAATGTGATTTTAAAAAGAGCATTCTAAAGCTTTAACTGTCTCCTGGGATTCAAGAAGTTTTTTTGAAGAACAATTGCCGAGAAAAAATTAATTCTTCCCACTTTAAAGTTGCGCACGAAGGGCAGCAAATTTTTTTGAGTAAAGTAAGGCTTATACTTTTTTAGAGCATACTTTTAGCTTTAATTTCATTATTCAAATGTCTTTCTACGATCATCATTTTAAAAGTTGTTTGTGATTAAACAAAAAACAATACTTTTAATTTTAATCCCTGATATCTCCGATAACCTGTTTTGAAAAAAGGCAAAAATTTTTGGCGTTCCTTTAATTATTTTGATGAGTATATTTTGACTTTTTTAATATTGTAAGAGAGACCTTATAAATATATTCAAACTTTTATATTCTATTTTTATTTCCTATGCCAATGTCCCACCATTTTGTAATAATTAGCTGATATGAAAATTTCAAAAATTTGATATTTAGAAATGTACTATCACAAAATTTTATAATATACGTTCAGTAATTTGTGATATTTGCGCCAGCTCAAATTTGTCTGTGGATATTCATTTGTATTTTATTTGTGGTGTCACGTTAAATTCTTAGACTGTGATTAACGTAGTTAAAAAATTAAAAATAAAGAAAAAGAATAAATATTTTAACTGTCATGTAACTTTCAAATTAATTAATTATTTTCATACAAAAAGTTATTTTAATAAAAGCTAATAATATGTAGTTTATGTACGACAAATGTATCAAATTGATAAGTATAAAAAACTAAATCTTCTTCTAGAGCAAAAATGTTTTTTTACAGTTCTGTAAATGAGTCAACAATTATTTAATTTCCCTCTAATAGTTCAAGAGCTATCGGACATTCCATTCAAAGATTTTATGCCGATTGAAATTTTTTATAAAGACAAATAAAATTTCATTATAATCCTTTTCATTGAAAATTCAATATTTTTCGAAATAACTGCAGGCAATCGTTTTAGTAAAAGTTGTCGGCGTATGTTTTAGACATGTAAAAAATGTCTATACAAAATTTCAACCAGTATAAAACTCTTTGAATTGAATGTTTGGTGGCTTTTGATCTATTACATGATTTTTGTCGAAATGTGTCCCAGTTTAGTGCATCACTGGCATATTAATTTATTACTCAGGTTTCTCTAATCCATCACGTTCCCAGTGTTAATATTTTGCTCTAGAACGTAAAAATTTTTATTTTAATTCTCGTGTTGTAGGCAAAAACAAAGTGTCTTTACTTCAATTTCCAATAAATTTTTTTTTTTTTTTTTTTACTGGATTATTTTAAATTTAATTCCCTTTTAGTATCTTTTGATGTCAAATAAAAAATATTAATTTCCAAAAATGTTAGATTACCTGTCAGTAAATTTATTTGCTGGATATTTTTTTATTGGATAAATGTAGTACATCAAAAATATTACAATATTTGTCAATTTTTTGTGAGTATAAATTGGCAATTTTGTGTTCGACAACACAATGCATCAAAGTCCTTTTAATTTCTGCGTAAGCCTAGCGCATGCACAGAATTCAGAAACGAGTAGGTATTTGCTTAATCTTTGGGTTTGTTTTTACTTGTAAACATCTACACAGAGAAAATAACATTTCATAGTTGTTCTGGGCTTGCGTATAAAAACCAAAAGGGACATAACTGAAAAAAAAATACTAAATAATTTATTTACCAGAGTTTTTGATGTACTCTTATTTTATATGTTCAAAGGAGATAGACTGTAAGACTAATGACATTGGCTAACAAAAGCCAATATTAATGAATTTATTTTTTTTTAAATGAGAATGCTTCGTGTTTCCTATAGAAATTGTCATTTTTCTCAAAATGAGAAAATTTCGAAATTTAATAAAAAGAAAAATGATTAAACTCAGTTAGATCTTCGATCTAAATAAGTACGTAAATTTAATAAAAAAAATTCCAAGAGGGTAGCACAAAGAGAGTTAGCATTAATGTGTATAATCGAGGGTAGTTTAGATAAACTCATAACTTTTAATCTTTTTTAAGACTTTTAAATGACATATCATTTAAAATTGTCAATTTACAAATTTCCTTATATTTCAGATATTTTTGGAGTCTAATTTACATAAACTCCGGGTGAAAACTATATTTGAAATAAGTATTTGAATTTAAATGAGCCTTAGTGTTAACTCTGTTTGTAAAAAATCGATTCAATTCTTAAAAATGTTCATAATTAGACTAAATATTGAAATTATATTGTAACCCAATTCTTACGTATCATACTTCTATCAATAAAAGTGCTAAAATAGCAAAGATAAATAAGCACAAATGGATTTATTGCGATATATTCGATACGTATTAAAAGGTTAGTATAGAAAGCTCCTTGGAATTTTCCCAAAAAAATAAAAATAAAATAAAATAAAAAATTAGTAGATTTCAAACCAAAAAATTGATTTATAAAAATAAAATATTTCAGAAATAAATATTCATATATGTTTAGGAGCAGATATTAAAATAAAAAATCTTATAGAAATGAATTAGCTCAAAATAAATTGTTAACGTGATCTAAAAATATTTATAATGATTTTTTAAAATTAAAAGGATATTCAAAATTAATTTTTGTTAAGTTATTCAATAGACTTCATACTCTTTTCAAATGATTACGTAACAAAATTGAGGATATTATAATTAAAAATAATTTTTACGTATTTTATTGAAAAGTCAATATTTTAAATATTACACTGATAATAATTTTATTCTTGTTAAAGACATATTATTATTGTTGTAAAGCACAATTGGAAAAATAGAAATAAAAATAATAATAATAATTTGTTTTATTATTCTTTTTAAATTTTACTTTACTCCCTTTTAAAAGTCAACGATTAAAAAAATTAGATTTAAAAAGTTCTAAATAATGACAGACATAACAATACTATAAGGGGTTCATGGTTTTGGCTACGAAACCCTATAATAATTGTCAAATATACTATCTTCCACAATACTACGGTGGTAGCGCTGGGTAGTTATAAAAAATAAGAAGATAATCAACAATCAGCAAAATTTATTTTATCACAGAAGTGATGGAAAATTTCATATTTTAGTACAAGAATGAGATGGTTTTATTTATTAAAAAAAAGAATGGAACCTTCCGTCAGTGTATTTAAAGCAAATATTAAAGGCAACTTTTCAGAAATATTTATTTTTAATTTATTGACAATGAGTTACAACGTTTGATCAGAGTTATATAGGCAATTGAAACAGCTAAAGTGAGTTAGTATTTGCATTTAATAGGAAAAACAGCTTGGGTTTTTTATTTACATGACGCTAAAAACCAAAATCCCTTCCACTAAACAGTTAAATGAATTTATAACATATGATTGGCTTGGACAACAATTATCCCCACTCACATCATGAAAATCAAACTAACAATCAAAGTGGCTTCATTTTGAATAAAGAAATAGCCATTCTTTATTTCGGAAGTGTCGGTGCGTTATTGTAATAAAATTAATTTTGATTCAGTGCATTTTTAAATTTTTTACTGTGAGTTTTAATTCTTTTTTGTGATTTATTTCGTGCTAAAGTTAATGAACTAAATATTGTTATGTTGCATATTTGTGAATTAAGTACAGTGTATTCATTTTATTTGGTGTATTTTGTGGCAAGATTCTACTTAGCAATCGCAACAGTGTTCATTTTGTTTGATGGGTTTGGGTTTAGTTCATGTGTTTTTTAAAATTTTTATCATGACTAGATCCACACTCATCCAATAATTTGATACCAATCGTCATAATTATTAATGAAAATTAAATTATACTTAAGAATATACATATGTTATTAAATTTTAGGATGTATCCAATAAAATTTATTTATTAAATAAAAATTTTGTTGGTGCATTCAAACAGTCATCAAAATGATAAAAATTATGATTTTTGAAAGTATTAAAACAGATTTCTTTTATTTTATTTAGAAGAATAACAATTGATTCGATCAGTTGTTTTGGCGGGAAATTCCTTTATATGCTCTACATGTTATTTTGAGTTTTATGGTAATTTCTAATTGTTATTCTGCAGTCCAGTGCATGAAATTAATCTAGCTTTTTCTATTAAATTCGTTTTTCTGAATTCAACAATGAAATTCAAAACATCTTGTTGTTTACTACCCTGTAACAACACATTGAAAAACCGTTAATTATGGTTTGGTTAAGGTTTGATAAAAGAAAAAAAAAAAGAATGTAAAAAAAATTAATGCACATGTTAAATAGATCTTTAAAAGATCAATACATATAGTTATTCGACAAAGATCTATATTTATTGGTAATAAAAACAAACTAAATTATTGGTTTGTTAATGAATGACAGTAAAAAAGGCTCATTAAATTCTGTTTTGTTTATTTTTTTGTGATTTTCTTAACGGCCAAGCTAAATTGTAGGCTTTGTAGATAGATAGACGTTTTGATATTAAATTCTACATCCAATCTCTTTCGTCATGAAAGTGAGATAGGTTTATTATATTATTTATTATAACGTAAAAGATGTCGATAGACTAGGTTCAAGGTTAAGATCAATTTTCAAATGAAACACGCTATGAGAAGAATAACTTCGTTTAATGATAGCTTTATAGTCAAATTTTTTTTTCTTATTTAGTTTCGTGTCTGAGTTAGATCATTTTTTTTCTTATATCCACAATAAAGCTATAAAAAGTAACTGACTTTCTGACAAAGCGTTACTATTGGTTGTCTTATAAATTTTTGATTTTGATTGTTTAGAAGAATTTGGAATTTGATACAGTGCGTCTTTTTTCCTTCATTTTTAAATTAGTATTTCTATGACAAAATAATTTATTTCACGTTGCATGTTTAAAATCGATTAAAAATCATCTCTGGAACTACTCAGCCTAATCAAATTTTGTACAAACTTAATTATTTTTACTTAAAAATGTTAGACAGTTTTGTATAACTAATCTATGTTATGCATGTATCCAAAACTAATAAAAAAATAATACGTTTCAAATATAATTTGATTTTTTTTGTGTATAATTTCTTGATTGTTATATTGTGAAGGTTCAACGTCTTTTGATGGTCGGCTATTTACCTCAAGAACTCTTCTGGTGTACCTGTATATAATACATACATATTACGTAGTGTATATCGCGTACATAATACAAGTACCCTCGCTGGCCACTCTTTCACATTCACATGGTTCATTTTTATTGTATCTTCATAAAAAGCAGTTTAGTACAATAAAACTTCACTGGTCATTATCATTACCCGTCCATTTTATAGTATGAAATAAAAATGATAAAAAGAAATAAAGTTTATACGTAGCAAAAAGTAAAAATTTTTTTTTGAAACTGAGTATTAATTTTTTTTTTTTTGTATAATTAGTTTGATATTTATAAAGAATTTTATTTCTGTTTTATAATTAGGGTAACATTAAATTTAAGCTTTTATTGGATATATTGTCGGATAATATAAAAGAATATTACTGACGAATTTATAAGAGTACAGTCTACAGTAAGGTTTTAATTTGGTAACCTTATATTGAGCAATCATGTTTTTAAACGACAGGAATACACTTATGGGTTGCTAAATTTTCTATTTATTGATGGGCTATTCTATTTCATGTTTCTTTTCACTTCCATATCACTTCTTTGACTAATTGGATTATTAGATGAGTCTTCTAAAATGTTGTATTTGCTACAACGCATTTAAATGAAAAATTCTTTCAGTCTATTTTCAGTTGAAATTTAGTCTTAATAATTATTTTTAGTCTTCTGCACACACAATAATTTATTAACATTGTTAGGAACATTGGGAATTTAAATAACGTCAAGGTGTATGCTTAAGTAGATACGAGAAACAATTTTACAAAAACTTATATCTTTATAGTACTTATCTCATTTATTTGCAAATATTTAAATTTTAGGGTTTGAATTTTGAAATCAAAACCATATACATATGTATATTTATGCAAATTATCTAGCCAAATTACTTCTTTTAAAATGAATCCAGACATTATTGATACTGCAGACAATTCACTCTATACCTAGAAGAAGCATCAAAAACATTAATAAAAGAAACTTGTTTTTTCTCTCAAGGGATCCGTTGCACATTATACCTATCAGAATTCAAAAGAACAAAATTCAATACGGAAAGCTGAATCCAGCTGCTTTTCTGCAAACTTTAAATAGGTCTCGACACCACCCTATTGTAAAATTATAACTTTCTAAGGGTGAATGTTCTAAAAATGTTAATCGTTCTTTTACCTGTGCAAGAAATGTTTTAAGGTAACCCTCTAAATATCTATACAGGGTTGTCTTTTAATTTATTGGTTTTTGAAGTTAGCATGTTTACGTCACAAACTGGACCTAAGCTTATAGTAGAGATGAAGAATTTAAAACATTTTTTTTTAAAAAAAAATTTTGTTAAATATTTGATTTTTTCCAAATCAAAACAAATTATTTTATAAATTAGTTTCATTTCAGATAAAATAATAAAAAAAGCAGTGTATTTTTTTTCGGTTTGCTAGTAGTATTGTTCGAAATCATTGTACCGTGGGATAAAATTTTTAATCGGTCTATCTTTTTTCACATTAAAGTGTCTGTGAATGTATTTTTAATAAAAAATAGAAACTGGGGGGAAACCGGTGTGAATTTTTACAAATGTCTGTAAAGGACCATTGATCCTTACAGTTTTTTAGTTTAAATTCAATGTTAGGGCGCTTAATATTTTTATCCAAATGTAATTATTCCTATGTATTTAACGGTTGAATATTTGAATTTTTTTTATATTATTCTCCAACACCGGAATTATTTTTTTTCTGATTTGACAGACAGAGCGGGTCGATGTTTGTTCATCAACCGAGACATAAATTGTCAACGTGGTAAACGATTACACAAAGCAACAAAAGTAAATAAATTTCAATATTTTTCAAATATTTCTAGGTTTTCCTATAATGTGCAATATTTCTGCATATTTTTATACTGGCTGTACCCGCGACGTCGTTCGCGCGATTCATTGTTATAAGCTCAATGAGAAGTATATAAGTATAATAATTATACAGAACTTGCATAGAACAATAATTTTTGCGTAAAGCATGCACATGCTCAAAATGGTTTTTTTATTATTCCGTGGAAATGAGACATTTTCCCGGAGTAAAAAGTATCTTAAATGTTGACCCAAGTAACAAGTTATCACCACATCAAATATCATCAAAATCCATTCAATAGTTTTTGCGTAATATGTGCACATGCTCAAAATTGTTTTTCTATTTTCCCGTGGGAATGAGACATTTTCCCGGAGTAAAAAGTATCCTAGATGTTGACCCAGGTAATAACTTATCACCACAACAAAGTTCATCAAAATCCGTTCAATAGTTTTTGGCGTAATGTGTGTACATGGTCAGAGTATTTTTTCCCTTTTCCCGTGGGAATGAGACATTTTCCCGGAGTAAAGAGTATCCTAGATATTGACCTAGGTAATAAGTTATCATCACACCAAATTTCATTAAAATCCGTCCAATAGTTTTTGCGTGATGCGTGAACAGACAGACAGAACGACAGACAAAAATTTTAAAAATCGCTGTTTTGATATCTACATCGATGACTATTTACCGTACCAGTACATTTTTCAAAAAATATTCCATGTACAGAAATAGTCTTGTTACAGTTTTATTATATGTATAGATTATGAAAGGAAAATCGTGTAGGCGGGTTCAAGTTTTTTAAGTTGTTATAATTACATAATTTAAATTTCGAAAAATACAACGTATTCATCCAAAAAATTTTTATTCCGGAAACGATGCCTTGTAGATTCGTTTGAATAAATTTGAGTATGTAAAAAAATAACTAAATAAGTTTATTCATTTATTGTGTGATAATATATGTATGTTTAATAATTAAGTACATAGGTATATCATTGGAAATATTCGTGCTACTATAGTATGCGGTTTGCCCATTTGTCTGTCATAAACTCATGCTAATCTATAAAATAATATTTTCTTTCAAGTATAATTACAAATTTTTGAAAATAATTTTGTATAGAAAATAATTTCCAGCAAGTGTATCATAATAATATATTGTATAATGTAATCAAAATTTTGTAAATAAAGTAAAATGAAAAATAATGATGTTGGTAGCGTATGTTATAGACAGAACATCTAAATAACATTATCATTATTTTAACTTACAACAAGTGAAAAGTGTTTTTTGATCACATCACCACTACAAGCATTCTGTAGAATATGAAATAGACTCACCTTTTAACATCAACTAGTGATCTCGAGGCGCGGAGCAGTTAGTCGACAATACTTTAGTCGAAAATACTTACAATAGTCGCTTAATTGACAGAGTGTTATTCAATATCCATGTAACTCTTGTAAAAAATGAAATTTCCTTGTAAAAATTATTAGCTTACAAATAGTTTTAATATTTTTGTTTAAGGAAAAGAAAAATATTTCATTGTGTTAATTACGCAAAATATTAATTCAAACGAATAATTTCTTAGTTTTTAATCTTTCGAACCCTGTAAATTCTACTAAAAAAGGAGTCTTTTTTAGTTGTTTGAAAAAAATATTTATTTCAGTCATTTAGTCAGAGGTAAAATTGTCTACTGAAACCACCAAAGTTGTCCACCAAAACAATTTTACGCTTGGATGAGCAAGTTTGTATCGAACTCGAAGAAAACCTAGTATGGTAGTTTTATCGGTCCAGTAACCGAATAAAAAAAAATGTAATCGGGGAGCTATAAATCTATTGACCTATTTGACATTTCATAAAACGCAATGACTAGAAATATGTATTATATTTCCATATTCGTTAATGTGTGTGTGTAGATTCATGTGATTTTTTTTGCGTGAAAATTCATTTATGAATGGGGTTATTATAATGTGAAATAATTCCAATTATCATATTCATTTCTGTTTAAATAAATATCTATTATAAGATCATTGATGAATTTTTGTTTTCAGTTCATGTATCATAGATATTTCTCGGAAAAAATGAATATGAAATTTTTAATTTTAAAATAACGGAAGGTTAATGAATAACTACAAAGAAATTTAATAATCGAGCTACACTAATTTTCAAAATTACTATTATCTGAATAAAATAAGAGGTTAATGAAATTTTGAAACGGACTGTACGTAGAGATTATAATATTGTAGCGTAGAGTAGCATAGACAAAGGAAGGTCACACAAGTGGAAGTTAGAAGCAGGTGGATTATGTTATTATTACGCCGAGTGGTTCGCTACGTTTTTTATTTTTATTTTTACCTGAGCGAGTGATTTATACTTGTTGTATCAGTTGTAAGTAAATGGACAACGAGAGATTATGAGCATGAGATTTATTATTCCTAGCCGCCCGTAGTCTGTTATGTGAACTTTTATTTTGACGAATTTTTTTCAAATGGAAAAATGAAAAGTATTTCTAGGAAAATTCGTTTATTTTTGTTATAATACAGAGAAACCAGACTTATCGTAAATTTTACATATATGCCTGCTGATGCCTGATTGGGATTCGAAAAAATTGATTCTGATATTTTGTACTGTTTTACGCAGAAACATTATTAATAAATAGACGGGAAAATGAACTTCTTTGTTTTGCCTATCCTTTGTTAATCGATTGCTAGCTGGCGATATACAAGCACTTCATAGCCCACCTTTAGTTAAATCAATTGTTCCTTTTGTTTATTAATATTTTTGAATAATTTAACAGCAAAGAAAGTCAGAACCAATTTTTTAGGGCTCCAATCAAGCATCAGCAATAATACTTATAAACTAGTATTTTTGGTGCAGTTTCCACATATAATACTCAAATTTTAAATTACCAAAGAATATTCACCTTATTTCAAATTTTACTCCCGATTTTCCCTGAACCATCCAGTATGCCCGGCCCGGGATTTATATATATGAATAGAAACTTCTTTGAAAATTAAGTATTGTGTCAATTTAAAGTTTTCTTCTGTTTTTTGTAGTTTTCGAGGAATCAGGTGAAATTGAAATATTACTTCAGTTTTGAAGGGTTATTTCAGCTCTTAAACGGTGAAATAGGTTTAGGACTAGATTTTTTTAGTGATTTGCACGAATGAATATGTACATATATAATTTATTAAAATTTTAAAAATATTTTGTACATACATATAAGTATACTTTTTAAATATAAGTTTAATCGAAAGCGGTAGCTTAGATTGATCAGACATTTTTTTCGTCTATAAAAAAGGTTATCTACGTGATGTGTCTATAGTCACTTCAAAATTTCTTTTAATTTGCCTATTTTTAGGAAAAGTTCATGAGAAAACTTATGTACATACGTATTCACAATTTCAAAGAACCATTATTAGGTATAATCAAATTACTGGAGCCATTGTGTGTTATATTAAAAATATATTTCCATAGAATTTTAATTTGAAATAAAAAAATTCGTATATTTTTAAATAATTTTTTTTCTTTTGTAAAAATTCTATGAATAACGTTTTGTGATGTTATTCCAACACGCATGCATGTAATCTGTATGATATTATAGTCTTTGGCCTCTACAGTATTAATTAATATCTAATTTGGTGGTCCGTACATCTGAAAATTTTTGTATATATGTACGTGCTGGGGCATTATAATAATATGTAAGTTGATTGATTAGTAACACTGACATGTAGGAATTATATTGTTAAAATCGAAAAGAAGCGAATTTAAGCGCTCAAGTTAAAAATCATTTTAACTGCGAGCTTGATAGGTAAGTTTTAAAAAAAAAAGGATAAATTCTGCCAGTGATAGTAACGAATTAATCTTAAATTTAAGAGCGATTACATACCTTTTGTAATTTCATAATGTATTAGTCCAGGGCCCGCTCTAGCGTTTACGCCGCCCCGGGCAAAAGAGAATAATCTCGCCCCGGTGCAAAATCTGTCACATTTTTTTGCTCGGTGGGTATAAAAATGCCGCCCTTTTTCGGTCTTTTTTACACTGGCGACCTGTTTTTTTTTTGCTCGTCAGCTCTAAAATGCAGCCCCATTTTTACAAAATTCCCGCCCTTACAAACTAGGTTTGCCCCGGGCAAACCTTGTTTTTTTTTTTTGTTCCGTACTTGTAAAATACCACCAAAATTTACAAAAATCCCGCCCTTAAAATTTGCTGCCCCGGGCAAATGCCCGGGTTGTCCCCCCTCCCCCTTGAGCGGGCCCTGATTATTCTCTGTTTAATCAATTTTATTAACACTGAAAATGATTATATGAATCGTAACATATTAGGGTTGACCGGGGTAATTGTGAATGGATTTTCATGAGTTGAGATAAAAGCGTTGTTTCAAGTATTTTTTATTTTATATATCACATTATGGTTGATTTATTTTTAATTCTACATTATTCAGGATGCACCACACAAATTTTGAGCAAATTCGTATGAAAAACAAAAATTTTATAAGCCATTCACATTTCTCCGGTGCGGTTTTGCAAATCTTATGAATTTCGGGGTAAAAGTGAATGCCATCAGAAAAATTATTTAGAATGAATTACAAGAGAAGTGTGGTACGTCAGAGTAAAGCCCAACTCAAATTCTTCATATTTACTCCACTTTCAAATTTTTCATCATACTTTAGCGGTGACAATTTCTCTTTGTTTAATGCAAGTTACGCATACCTCAAATTTCTACAAAAAATCAAGGTTAAAGAAAAATAACAAAAATTGTAGGAACAATTTTATTACAAGCTAAAAATGATACATTGATGATACTTTGTCATTTTATCATATAAAAAATCAAAAAATTATATGTATTCACACAAAAACAAGGAAAATTAGACTTTTTCAAGGAAATACATTTAGTTTACATGAATAAAAAACAATTTTTTTTCTTGTTGTATTGTTTGTACAACGGAAACTTGTACAATAAGGTTACCAGCACCTTCATCAACATTTTCAACTCTGAAAAGTACACTACTGAAATTTTTGACCGAATGGAGGCTTTTGTGAATGACGTTCACAATTACCCAACAATTTTAAAATCTTAGGGTAATTGTGAATTGGTGATAAATTGTCCAATTTCTTTAGCAATTAATAAGGAACCCTCTCAGGGCTTAGACCACTTCTTTAAAAGTACTTTTAACTATTTCTTACCTTTTAAAAAAAGAAAATGTATTTAAAAAAAATTTTTTTTGAGGATTGGTCGAAGTAAGATACATAAAATTTTGCAAGGGTTTTTTCAAAATAAAAAAAAAAAAGATACTTGGAGAATTGTTATGAAATTTTAATAGCATATTACGAAAGAACAGAAAAACATATTAAGAGTTGATTTTTAACAATATTAATGTTATTTTAGAAATTATAGACGCCGTTCACAATTGCCCCAATTCACAATTACCCCGGTCAACCCTACAACAAAATTAATTAAATAAAAGTAGTATTGGTACCTACTTCTTTATAAATTTAAAATAAGGTTGTAGTTGCAAAGTAAAAGTTATGTTTGAAGTAAAAATTATGTTTATGTTATGTAATTATATTTATTATTTTCAAAAGTAAAACTGACCTTTAATATATAGATTCCTAACCTTCAGTCTAGAAAATTTAAACGTGCAATACAATATAATAATTCGAAAAAGTGGGTGTTTTAAAAGCAAATTTTTATTTATAGCCGATAGGAATTTAATTTCTCAATTCACCTCCCTTTTAATTATATTATTTGAACATCTAATTAGTGATTAATTACTATTTTTCTGAATACGTTGCGCTTTTCTATAAATATCGCACCGAGAAATAAAAAATTCCAAAGAGTACCTTCACATTAAGCGTAGACGTACTTTTACATATGTGTATGTAATCATTAATAATTAATTAGATGGCGTATAATTATGACCCGACATTAAAAGTAATTCCCATGTTTAATCCGTTCTGTAGTGGTAACAAAGAGCGTGATACGGTAAAGTTAATTTGAAACAATGGGGCATTATTTTTTACAATGATAATATGAATTTAAATATCTTTTATAATAATATACAACTTTTTCTCTATTCTCTTCTGTAATTTATCATGTAAATTCGCATCGTTGTTTCAGTTTCAGTTTTAGTATAATGTTGTATGATATAATAAGTGATTAGCAACGAAACAGGGGCCCCATTTTGTCTAATCTAGTTATTTAGTATAAAAAATCTAATTGGTTTTATATACTGGTTATTGTTTTCGATGGTGTTGTAGGTAAAGTGTTTGGAAAAGTTAAATTTAAGGAGTATAAGCACTTGTGTTCACAAATACGGGAGTTATATTTTATTTAAAAGTAATCAAAGGATTTATTGAAATACTGTTTCGTATGAAAGAACAAGTCTTAAGGTACAAAAGAAATTTTCTTATATTTTTTAAAACACAAAATGGCAGCGCAGTAGCTTTCACAAAACAACCATTATTTTTCCTTATCCTACGTCTAATTTCTTAATCACAGTTAAAATTTGAAGTCAATCGGATAAAAACTGACGGCTAGAAATCCTTTCAATCCTTTAAATAAAACTGAAAAATACAATTTTAAATAAAATTAAATTTGTAAACGTAAGCTGATATAGAGAATTTTAACGAGATAAAAATTCTAAAAGTATAGTAAAATTAAATTTTGAATTTTTTTTTGTTATTTATATTAAGATAAACCAGCGGAGTGGTCGAGCGTCATAGGCACTGGCACTTGCGGAGTAGTAGGTCGAGAGTTGGAATCCCACGATCGGCTTTACTTGTCAAGGTTTTCTGCAGTTTTTATTTTAAACTTCTTTAGAATGTTGTTTGAAAATGGACGTTAAACGCCATTATTATTATTACATTATGTTTATTTCATTTTATAAATTAAATACCTAAATTTCTATAGCTGGGACCTAAAAATATGGTTCCAAAAAATAGATTAAAGTATGGATTGATTTTAGGTATTCTTAAAAAGTAAAAAATAAGAGTGAAATTTAACAACCTTACGTTTTGTAAAAACATTTTAAACCTTAAAGGAGACTAAAAAACTAATTTTCAAAGCTGAAGACCACACTAATATAAGTTTTCAACAATCTTTATTCCCTCATATAATGTTATGTATTTTATTTTCAATACCATTAAAGAAAACATTTGAAACAAATGTATACTTATGTGTTATTAAAAATGTATTTTTCTTGAAACATGCTGTATTTATGTAAGTATATATTTTATTAAATAATGATTGTTAACTCTATGCGTGCCGGACTATCGGATGAACTAAAAGACAAGCGTATGAATGTTAAAAAAGGAGAGGCAATTGTTTACATACAGATTTCCTTTAATATTTTTAGTTTTGAAATTTTCTTATTCGGATTCCCTTCTCTCATATGTATTGATATAACAAAAATAAACATTAAAATTTTTTTTTAAATACATATTTATTATAAAGTCAGTATTAAATTAGCAGTTTAAAATTTTAATTTTCTTGAAAAATTAAGTAGAATAATTATTAACACGTTAGTTGTCGTGCATGCTGTAAAGCGTAAAGTGAAACTTGACCAATTGCCACACAACGCTGTACCGCGTCAATAATTCCATATAAAATGTATTAACTAGTTGTTAAAATAATGTACGAACTGTACATTTCGTTATCATAAGTTTGATCCTCAACATGTTAATCAGATTTTAGTTATCAATTATCATGTATATTACAATTTGATGATACCATCACAAATTTTTAAATTTCAGTTTTTGTTATTGTGTATATACCTACCATAAAGTAATTCATTTATAAATTTAAATAATTAATAAATTGTTATCATATAATACTGACTTTATTAAAGCAGGTAAGGTTTTGTTTTTTTATTCGTACTATCCTATTTATATTGTTTATATGTATTATACATTTATACAATCATAAATTCCTAATCAGTATAGGGTTGACCGGGGTAGCAGAAGCTTGCAATAAATTTATTTCTACAAATTTTGTTACTTTTATTTAACCTTGATTTTTTGTACAAATTTGAGCTATGGGTAACTTGCAAACAAAGGGCAATTGTGAACGCTAAAGTATGATAAAAAATTTTCAAAGTGGGGTAAATGTGAAGAATTTGAGTTGGGCTTTATTCTTATGTACCTCAACTTCTCTTGTAATGCATTCTAAATAATTTTTCTGATGGCATTCACTTTTATCCCAAAATTCATAAGATTTGCAAAACCGTGCCGGGGAAATGTAAATGGCTTATAAAATTTTTGTTTTTCATACGAATTTGCTCAAAATTTGTGTGGTGCATCCTGAATAATATAGAATTAAAAATAAATCAACCATAATGTGATATATAAAATAAAAAATACTTAACGCTTTTATCTCAATTTATAAAAATCCATTCACAATTACCCCGGTCAACCCTAATCAAAATCATATATTACAATTAGTCGACAGCACAGAATTTTGTCAACAGCATTCTAATGCGATCCCTTGTATGTGTGTATGTGTATATTTTTATTATAATTTATAGCTGATTGTGAGTGTTGATGTTTCTGTGGTTGATGAGATGGTCGAACCGTGTGAAAATTTTTTGCTAACAATAATAAACAAGCTTCCTCATATCATAGTACACTATAAATTCAATTATGTTAACACATTCAAGAAAAATTATTAGAAGCAACTTTTATATTTTTCTGTAAATATCTAAATGTTAATTTACTCACAGTATTATTTTTTTTATTATTATTTCATTTTAAAGCAAGTTGGGCAACTACAGAGTTATCAATTTACCTTTAATTTAACATTTATTGGGGAAAAATTTCTAATAGGAAAATAACCCTAGCGTGGATTTTTAGTGTACTTGTAATTTGTTTTTATTATAAAATTGAGGAACAATATTTTTCAATCTAAACCATTCAAGTGCAGCTCAAATAAAAATGTCAAAATGATTAATGAATGAATATAGTCTTGTCTTTTTTTGTAAGATATATTTCCCTCTTTGTTTCCTTTGGCATGTTAACATGCCAATGGCACTGAATCGGTTAATGAATTGTACTTTAGCGCAGTGAATTCATAAATTTGAATTATGTCCATTATGTGGTGACGGGTGATATGCACCCGCCGATGACTAGTGCGTTGACAGCTTGCATTGAACTTATTGGTGCGGGATGTTTGTCAAGCCCCGATTGTAGGTCGCGTGACCCACATGTTTTCTTTATTACCTTACGCCACTTTTTATTTCAAAATAATTAAATAACAAAAATACAGTTATTGATTTTTTGTTCGCTCTTTTAAATTAGAGATTATATTATTAATGGCATTTGGATGATATAAAATGTATAATATTTTATTGCTTTCTAATCCTCTGAAAGAAAAATAGAATATTTCTGATGGTTATTTGGTTATTTCAATCTGTGATAATATGTACTTTAGTTTTTGCTGTTATTCGAAAGCGGTCCAAAATTGAAGGTATTTCAAAAATTGCCAAAACTGTATTTTGGCAATATTTAAAGTTGATTATCTCAAAAGAGATTGAGTGAAAAATTATAAAATTAATACTGGTTGTATTAATGTTAAATATATGTCTTTATTATACCTTTATTAAGCCCCACTGATGAGTAACATATCCTTATTTGAATCAGAAAATTACTCTAAAATTACTTTTTAATCTGGAAGCTTTACTTACAGATTGAACAGTAAATCAGTTTCAAGTATCAGTTTATTGGTTAAATTATTGGAAGTTTCGATACACATACAAATTTCTACTCTCTTTCGTTGGATATTTTCGTTGAACTTGTTCATTGGTCGTTAGAGCGAAATAAAAAATGACGAATCGACTTGTGAGAGGCAGACAATAGGTTCATTAAAGCGTATCGTATGTTGAAATTATTCAACCGTAAAAGAAGTAATCATCTTGGACAAGGTACGCGTAGGTAAGTATACATACCTAAACAAAGTACAAACAAACAAAGTGTATCTAATGTATATATTCTCTCAAACAAAACTATAACAATTTTAGAAAATATTTTGTTCATCTGAAGCTTCCGTGAACTAAATAAAAATATTTACATACGTATGGAAATCGGAGTAGAAGTCTCATGATCAGTTGTGGAATTTGAATGGAAATTGAAAAATTTTCAATATTTCAGAAACCATTTCTTTATATTGTGACATCATGATAACCTCGACGAAATGGAAATTTCCTTATTTAGTCTACTTAACACGGCTGGCAGTACGTTCGTAATAATATGTGGAATATTGACTCTTTTTCAAGAGTAATCTAATTGTCAGTACTTGTTATTTTGGTAACGAATTTTAGCGCCAATAAAAACTGAGAAAATCGAATGATATTCTTATTCCAGGGATATTTTGCATATGAAATTTCGAATTTGGAGCTGGAATAACATGATGGACGAGGCCTATACAGTATCTTACAAAAGTGTTTAGACAAAAGTTTCTTTAAAAATGTTATTTAATTTTTTACGAGATCTTTTGTACAAAAGAAAATAGAAATAAGGGAAATAAATTCTTCAAAATCTGTACTACAAGATTATACTAATTAAAATCACAGCAAATATTATAACTCTGTTTAAAAAAATATACTTAATTAAATTAAGACATGTGTTATAGCACTTACAAAAGTCTTTAGACAGAACAGTAAACAAAAAAAATTACAAGTTAGGAGCATGGGATAATAACTATTTTTGATATTTACTTACACATTCCTTTGCTTTATTTATTGGTTGCAAGCGATTGGGCATTGATGCCATTAATTTTGTTGTAAAATCTGGACTGATTTGGCTCTATTCATCAGTTTAATGTTTTAATTAAATCCTGTTTATTAGAAATATTATACGTTTTCTTATTTGAACACCTAGATATTGGCCATAGATGTTCGATAGGGTTTACGTCTAGTCACTGTGGAGGTGTATGAAGTAAATGAGGTACGTAATATAAGAAATACTGCTTCACTACAATGCCGAATATTTAGGGTCATTGTCCTGTTGACAAATTAGTTCTTGGAAAGCTTTCCGATAAATTTAATTTTCTGGTGCTTGCACGTTAGTTCTTTTTTAAAATATTCCGATTTTGAAGCATTTCAGCACTTCAGCATTTCAGCATTTCAGATACTCTAACTGTACTCTAAGGGCGTAAAACACCATTTTTTGTTTGGTACTTATTGAAGCTGACGCAGTGGACACATCGGGAACCAATAAATTAATCTATAAATAGTGGTAGGATTCAAACTTTCAACACGTAGTATTGTAATACAGGACGTTATCGACGTTATCCGTTATATGAAACACATAAACACAACACTAACCAGCGGAGTGGCCGAGCGTGCTTAGACATTGGCACTCCGACTGGTAGGTCGAGGGTTCGAATCCTACGACCGACTATGCTCGTGAAAGTTTTCTGCAGTTTTCCTTCACAATTCCAGATGAATATCGGCATATTTCCTTTAAAGAAGTCGGCTGCAGACGCACACCTTCCGAATCCTAGACCTCCACCAATTTCTTTGTCCTCCACTCACATCATAAGTGTTTTAAGTAAAAAATAGTATTGTAACAGTTTAAAATGTATAAATAAAGGTACAAATAATGATGTGGGTGGCGTCTGTTATAGATGAAAAGTCTTAAAAACGGACGTAAAACCACATTATCATTATTATTAACACAACACTATAGTTTGTTTGGAATATGAACACCATATTTCTTTCTCTGTTTTGCAGAATAGAAAAAATGTGCAAAACAGAGAAAGAAATGGTGTTCATATTTCAAATAAAATAAACAAATTATATCCTATAATGCACTGCTTTTATATGTTGGGTAGACCGTTGGAGACTTCAATGCTACATATGGCGCGAATGCAGGTAGGTACTTACTGCTGTAGAGGCCAAAGCAACAGCGTCAGTCGTTATATTATTCAACAACCCATCTTTATATATGTACCTACATACACGTTTTGTTAGGGGTAATGTCATCGTGTGTATGGCGCTGCTACGAATAAAAATTTCCCACCATCCGATGGACGGACCGGTGCGCGATGGTAGACGGACTGATGGGCAAACGCACCAGAGTAAAATAAATGTGGGAAATTAAATTCCCACTCTTATTACACGTACATATAGAGTCGGTAGGTAATATGTTCATAATATTACACGTATATGTGCCGGGCATAGGTCACGCTCGGATTGCTTCAGCTCCATCATGATGGAGTTTTAAGTAAACTGGAACATTGTATTATAATAAAAAAAAAAATTATCATACATATCTGTATTGTAGATAATAACCTTATTTTAAAAATTTTAATAAAATATTTTTATTTAAAAATGTAAATTTTTTTTTTGTTATATAGTTACTATTATAAAATTTGATTTAATTTCATATTAATTTATGCAAAAAAGAGTAATAACTTTTATATTTGTGGTTATATTTAACTCTATGTAATGTAATGGCACATCATAGTTTACAAGGAGTTTCAAAATTGCCTAAGAATAGATACTAGTGAGACCTACTTTTAGGTGAACCAGTCATCCTAATTCCTAACATTTCTGTCAAGTTCTGTTTAATCTTATATTTGAGTGAATCTTTGGCTTACTCTAAAAGTGTAAATCAGCGGTTTCCAAACTTTGTGCACTAACGTCCCCCTTATAAAAAATCTTACCTCTGCCGCTCGCCTTGAAAAAATTGATAAACAATTCGTAAATTATTTTTTTACTGAAAAAACTCATATTCTTAGCGGACGGTAGATCTATACGACACTGGAGAGCAAACCGTCGATCGAACACGTATTCGATACTTACGCGCTAACATGACTCACCGCTTGAGAATTGTTATTGTTAAAATATTATGTACAGTACACGGAGAGAAAAATCATATAATTTTTGTAGATAAAATTTCAGAAAAATTACCATGCTCTCTTATAATGCGTGCGCGATCGACGATCAAAATAAAAAATATGTGCTAGCATGGTAAAATTTAATGTGCTAGCACCGGTGGGGGAGATTCCAAAAAACTTGGTTTTACCTCCCCTCCCCTCTGGTGTTACCTCCCAGAGGGGAGGGGGTCATGATGCCTTGACACACACGCCCCCGCCTGTAAACGCGCTTGGCTCTGGTGGCGAAATTGAAAAATTTATCAGGTCGAACACTCACGTATACGTTTAATACGTTTAATGGACGATAGCAATCTAGTGATGTGAACATAATTTGTTGCATTATAAATTAGAGAATTTAACTCAGAATGTGTATCAAGTCCCATAAGAATATTGTAATCTTTTCATTTTTACCGTGGAAAAAAAGTTAAGACAAATTTTTACAGCAAAAAAATGGTACAAAACATTTCATTGGTCATTTCATTATAGGTAAACACGGTAAAAACGAAACAGAAATTCGTACTGGGAAATTTAACTTATTTCAGAACCATAGGAACCATGTATTAAATAATATTATGAATTATACTAATTTACTTTTTTCATTAAATTGTCTTACATTTTAGTTTTATATTTTTTTCTGAATAAATATGTGTTTTCTATAACTTAAATTTCTTGCCTAAAAGCAATTTAACTCGAAGAATTGTCAACCCAAAAAGGCTTCAATTTCAGTTTTTGTTCTCGCTAAATTGCTAGGCAACAAATTTTCATTATATATAAACACTTTATTCGAAAAAATAGTTGTATAACGAAAACTTATAGGATATACTCGTATGTATTTGAAATACCCGGTACCAATACTATTTTCTAAAAAATAATTAAACTACAAAATTATTTTAAAAATTTTTGTATTTTTCGAGAAAAAAAAGCAACACAGACAGGTATGTATATAATAATAATAATAATAATACCTGTGATGGATTCTTTGTGTGAAACTAATTTCAAGTCTCAAAAAGAATAGTAAATTTGTTCCAGTTGTGTCGTCATTATTTATTACTTTATTACTTTGATGATTAATACTGTCGTTTTTTTCACGTTTGATATTTCTAGTCATAATTATTTTAAATCTTCTAATTTTTTTTTCCACTTTTCAAGAGTAATATAAAGTTTTTTTTGTTTTGTTTTACTCATAATAACTATAAAATTTTCAATTTTAGCTGTAATAAAAAGTGGGTTTTTCAACTTTTTTATTTACGCTGTCATAATTGAGGTTTTTTAGTAATTGTAAAATTAAATTGATACTACTATAGTATGCGATTTTCTCATTTATTCCAAATATTTAAAACGTATTAAACCAGTGTCAGTAATAACAAAAATTCGTTAAGTGCGTGTTTTTGACACGCACTAAGTAATGTCACCTCAGTAAAAGTGTTAATTTATGATCTTTTGTTAACTCTATAGTTGTTAACTCTACAGCTCTCTTGCGTTTATTCAATATGGATGTACAACTCTATAATTATTCAATATGGATATACAACTCTATAATAATGTTTCCCCCACTATGATCACACAACGATATTAATATGTCATCCTGCGATGACATAATAAGAATCTATTCGTCGAGTAAAACATTACTTTTCGGTCTTGCTACATAAATAACTATTTTAGAACGTTGGCAAACAGTTAGTAGGCCGTGAACTATGTATAATAATAACATCATAAAAATAATTTTAGAAAATGGTTCCGTTTTCTTTAAATTATTTTAAATCATTAAAAGGGACCACTAGTGTGACCGCCTGAAAAAAGGTGATTTTTGGAAATTTTTTTTAAAAAAAAACTACTGTGTGGAATGTTTTAATATTTTAAGGGTATATTCGTTAATATGTAATAAATTCATGATAAAATTTTTTGACCAAAAAATTGAAAATTCAGTGAATGATTCGCGGTCTCCCAAGGCTCCAAAAAAAAAGTTCCCCCACTGCTGCAGTGATAGCGACCTTCGCAGTGCCTGAAATAAAAAAAACCCAACAAGCCTATTAAACTAGAAGCTATTGCCCGTGCCATGAACCTCAATCGAAAAAAAAATTTGAAATTCAACAAAATGGAGGAGTTTTTTTTAGAAAAAGTTTCAAAATTTGCGCGGAAATTTGATCATTTTTGGCCTGCAAAAATTACATTTTTTATTCGATCCGAAAACTAGATATTCATGGCACGAAGAAACATATATAAAAGAAGCGGCAATAAGAATCAAATCGGTCGGATGATTTGTTTTCGAATTATAACTGCAGCAAATTTGAAAAATGTAGTTTTTCTTTACGTTACCTTTTAGTTTTAATCACTGAGAATTTTTACTAAAATTATTCACGATGTACTCACTATAATGGTCATAGTAAAACTAGATGTTTCTTTTAAATATGCCAGAGTCTAGCGTCTTTCTCCACAACATGTGACTGGCAGCCACGTCCAGAAACTCCCGAACTATTAACCTTCATACATTTCTTAATATCTCAAAGTAAACAATGAAAATCAGCATTCGCTCTTCGGATGGCTGTAACTGAAAAACTATTTGAGATATGCACTTGAAATTTTAGTATGTTATTCTTAAAGGTAAGACTATCAAAACATGCAAAAAACAATTTTCTAATTTTTTCAAAATGTCACACTAGTAGTGTCCCTTGAATGAATTTGAAACAAGACATTTTTATACAGCCTGTTTTTTTTTGTAATACGATTATGTACCTTTTGTACATAGGTAGAGGTAAATTTCTCAAAGAAACAAACTGTATTCTCGGTAATTCGGTATAAAGTAAGTCAAGAAGTAAATGAAATGACTTTCCAAGTATAGAAGTAATTAGTAGGTAAGTGTTTTCTTCAAGAAGTTACCTGCTTATCTATTCCCGGTACTAAAGAAATCGCTGCTCATAAGACAGGGAATATTTTTAGATACAACTGGACCGAACACAGTTTATGGCCACTAGTTGCCCTCTCTCAAAAGTTATTTCACTTATTTATGGTCATACTATACATGTGCGTATGAACCTATGCGACATGCCTTTTTTGCTACGTTTAAAAAAATTCTCAAGTGCGTGTTGGACACGCATTTAGTCAGAGTTCCTCAGTAACTATACAGTTTTTAAGACTTTCGGAATAAAATATAGGACGTGTAAGTAGATTTTTTATCATTTATTTTTTTTATTTTTTACCATTATTAATTATTTACCATTTATCTAGAATCTAGATGAATATATTCCACCAAAGTCCCTGTTTAACCGACTCATAGTTGTTATAGTAGGAAACATAAACTTTGAAATTTAATATTTCACAAATGACACTTAAAAAGGAAAAGTGGTTAGAATTCTACCAGTGGCATAACTGCAATTTTTGCACCATGGAACACTTTCAACTCAAGTGCCCCCTCCTTAAGAGCTCATTTTTCCCCTACATTATCGCCGACGAGTAAAAAAACAGAATTTCGCATGTTCTTTATCTCTACGTAATGGACCCTGGAAACACCATTCCTCTCAAACAAATACAATCGAAGACCAAAAAAACAAAAAAACCCTGTCGCAGCATCCTGCATAATATAGCGAATTTCCGTTTATAAAAATTAGTTTTCTCGGAAACTAGTTGACACAGCAAAATAGCTTAAAGACCTTTTTTATGTGATTTTTTCGCCTCGTCTCAATAGTGTAAAAAAATGTCACAAAAATTTTTGAATAAAGTAAAATTTTGGCAAAAAATTAATTTTTTTCACGAAAATTGCCAAAAAAATCATATTCCAGGCATCGGACATGTTTCGTTAACGAACTCGTCCAACGGTTTGAGACTTCCAATATTTTCACCAAATTTCGTAAAAATAGGACCTTTCGTTCGAGAGTTATCGTGCGGACACACACACACACAGATATATATATATATATATATATATATATATATATATATATATATATATATATATATATATATATATATATATATATATATATATATATATATATATATATGTATAAATTTTAGCGAATAGTATTTTCGGTTCCTAGGAACCTCAAAACAAATTTCTGCCATGGTCTCGGGCTCAGGTCGCGTTATGACAGTGGCTGTAATAGCTGAATTCCATTCTGGAAATTCGCTAAAACTCCACTTACATAAAAATTTAATTGTTTCCCCCTCTTGTATTTTGCCCTTTTCCGCCCTTTTTTGTCACGCGTCCTGGAGCGACTGCTTCACCTGCACGATTGTAGTTACGCCTCTGATCTCCACCTTTACGGACGTGTGCTCATTGATCGAAAGATGTAGAAATTGCAGGAGTGTAACGGATGAACGGACGAAGCTATAAGACTTACGAGAGGTTTCTTCGGAACCTTAAAGAAGCGTAACGTAATATAATACTCCTAATGTCTGACGTAGGATCAGTACACAAGTTTACGTACGAAACGATGGTGTTATGTTGCGTCGTTCTCTTTAAAACGTGAAATTTTGTCTTTTTAAATAAATTTGATTGTTTTGTTTGGTACGCACTCGAATCGTACTGGGGCGGTCGACGTAGTGTCCGGTAGAACTCACACATATAACCAAAACAGCAGTTCACGTACATACAACGCGCAACGGTCACATAAGAATGTGGCTAAGCAACCTTGTGAATGCCCTCAAGTATTCGGTATTACGTTATTATTATACTTCAGCGTGGTGGTATAGGTCTGTCTCTGTTTTCCTCTTCAGTTCTTGTTTTAGTTTATTACTGTTGTCGATTTTCTATCTTTTATTAAGCTGTGCCGATTTCACTTACTTCTTCGTTTTCGTCGTTAGATGTTTTCCATTTCGTTTTTTTAAAAGGGATAAAATAGAGTTCTCTTTCTAGTGAAAAAAATTGTGTTCTTCAATTTACGTGTTTCGTTTTCATTGCATGTTGTTGGTGTATTTACCTGGAAGTATTTTTTTTTTTGGCTTACCGATAAATGTTAAGTATGAGTAAGGTGACCAAATTTGTAAAGAGTCAAAACGGGACAGCCGACCTTACTGGGGCGTTTGAGGAATACAGAGAAAAGGGGTCCTCCCCCGGAAAATTTGTGAAAATTTAAGTCCATGATGGTGTTTTTAAGTTTAGAGTGCTAATTTTTCTATCTACCATAAAATTAATTTGGTGGCGGATGATTCCATCACCACTGTATCATGAGACCTTTGATAATGAAACGATAATTTGGATAGAATAATTTGTGTTAGGAGTAGGAAGATAGAAAAACAAAAGGATATTATCAAGGAAGTCATAGCCAAACTTCTTACACCAGTGATATAATATTTTATTCACTTATTATTACACGAGAGGTTTGCATTTTTTCGAATAAATTTAGGTTTGTCTAACGAAAATTTGTTGCCTAGTAATTTAACGAGAAGAACTGTCAACTAACAAAAACGCGACAGCGGAGCTGAAGCGTTTTTGTTAGTTGACAATTCTTCGAGTTAAATTGCTGTTTGGCAAGAAATTTGAGTTGTAGAAAACACAAATTTATTCAGAAAAAATATAAAGCTCAAGTGTAATACGGTAAGATAATTTAACGAATAAAATAAATTAGTATAATTCATATTATAATTTAATATATTGTTACTATGGTTCTGAAGTCAGTAAAATTTTTTTATCGTGTTTATCTATAATGAAATGACCAATGAAATGTTTTGTACCATTTTTATCGCTGTAAAAGTTTGCCCTAACTATATTCCATGATAAAAGTGAAAAAACTACAATATTCTTATGGGACTTGATACACATGAGTTAAATTATCAGAATATTAAATAAGTTCATTTTATCATCAGAATATGAATAATACAATTAGACTTTTTCTTAGCTTAATAATAATGAATTGCGTAGAAGTTTAAATATTACCAAAACGGGACAAATGGGCGTCCCGAGAAGTTTGGTCGGGACAGCGGGACATGTGTCCGAAAAACGGGACGTCTGATCACCTTAAGTATGAGAGACAATTGGACAAGTGATTTTGCACGTCTCGGGAAATGTTTGGAACAGATTCAACTTCTACTGTCCATAGCTTAAAAATAATGTAGGTAGGTACCTACTAAGAATTGTTACGATACCCTGAGCACTTAGTATTGTGATTTATGAACTTCAATCCTATAACCATAAATTTAGGGGTTCTCAAAACTTGGCGTCGGTGACCCAAATTGTAAATACGTCAATATTTGGCACACCAAAAAACTACTAAATACTAATTATGAAGGCTGCTACTTGCTCACGTACAATCAGGCCCGACGAGAGGGCGTCCGAGTTTGGAAAGGATTGTTGGACTTGAAAAGGAGGCCCGGGAAAAAGTAGAAAAAGTAAAACTGATGGCTATGAAAGTGTTATTTTTTTTTGTTGCTCGTCATTTCTATTTTTAAAGTTCACGGTGGGTATTTTGAGGACCCCGTTCATAAGATAAAAAGCTATGAAGCCCAAACTGTCTTCGAAAATGGTTTTAGGAGGTGATTGCCCTACCTCAGAACTGCGAAATAGTCTGCATATATTCATTGTTTCTTCAAAATATTCTTATCAATCAATATTCAAGTCACACTAGCATTACATATGTATTTTTACTTACGTGTTATCTTTTTATAAAATTATGCTTAACCAGTGTGTTTTGTCTTTACCGTAAGCATATATAGAGTACAAGGGAAACCCTGATTAAACCGTTTTTTTTTTTGTTCATTTAAGTTAGCTGAAGTGTGTTGTAAATGTTGGTTGAATATTAAGAGAAAAAATTTTATAATTAAGAAAGTATACAGAATTGTTTTTTTTTTACAATGCATGGAATGAATATTAGCCATCAAAGTTTGTTTTGTAAAATTGATTTACAGAGCCCAGCAATATACTGGCATACAAAATATACTGGAGTACGCTCACACTGAGCTACTAAGGATAACTAAATATTATTTTTGTGACTTCTACAAGTAAATAATATATAAACAGAAACTATGGTGGAAGTGCTGGAAAGAAATTAACGAAAGAGGTTCGCTGTCCAGAGACCGATAATATATACTTAGAAATGTCAAGGAAGATTCATTTAGGGGTGACATATCATTGTTTATTCCGATATGTGACGCCGAGAGGAGGGGTCTGAATAAATGTAACGCAAGGTTTGAAATACTTATACCAACTTTCCTATTTTTTTTTTAAACTATAGATTGTATTTTTTAGATGTGAAGGAAAACATCTTTGCTGGATCTATCATAAGTGTCTTGAAAATTTATAAGTACAATAATAGTTTTCATATGTTATTAACACTTTCAGTCCCATGGTTTCGGCATCCGAAACCAAACAAAACATCCACAGAGGCCGAACGCGATTAATATTTAGAATAATAAACAAAACACTTAAAAATATTTATCAAAGAGATTTTAGGTATATGATTCTAATAAAAATAATTTATTACTACGTACCGGGCACTTTTCATTTTTTGTACATGTAATTTGTTAGTGTTCTGTGGAATCACTTTATGTACTTGTTTACATTTTGTTTAAAAATATTGTCCGGTTCCGGGGAAGTTTACTGTGAAAGTGCTCGGGCCTCATAGTATTAATAATCACTCATTTGGGTAGGTGGGTCCAGGATTTGTTATATATTATTAGATAAGGGGTGGGAAGGATCAAAATGCGTAAATATGGCGTGATGTATTTTATGGATAACTTCTTATCGAACTCTGAATACGTATATCAAAGCTCGGTTACGTATGGCTCAAAAGCAGGACCATTTTAGGATTGATGTAGACCCTAGACACTTTTAATTTTGTTTTTGTTATATTAGACTACATTCCCATTAAGATTATAATTACAGATATTCGTATACTCCTGTAGGCTTACACAATCCCTATTGTGCCTGTTGTATAAGATGACCGTATCCAAAATCCGTAGTAAGCTGGGAGTTTTTTGTGAAAAAAATGGGTATTTTAGTTCTTCTCCAATACCCTTCATATATTTTTTTTTATATCTCAATATAATAAATAATAATATACTGCGTAATATCAGTTACTTTAATTTGTGCATATATGTCTACGCCAGTTATATTTATATATATATATATATATATATATATATATATATATATATATATATATATATATATATATATATATATATGCCAATAAAGATATGTATATCGCGTTTGAAATTTTGTCTGTTATGTCTTCATGATTGGAACTGAATAATTACTATTATTAATTAGTTCATACATTATTAATTGTTATCGTTGTTATTAATTTACTAGCCGTACACCCGATTGGATTTCCCATCAAAAACATCTTTTTATTAGGTATTCACTTTCTGCTCACTTTTAATGTTTTTCAAAAACCTAAATCAATATCCACGTTTCTAACTTCAAAAATGACGAACTTCCCATACGAATTTTCATTTCCTGTTTTAACACCTTAGGGAATAAATTTCCAGAAACTTTTATACAACTGACTTTTCTTTATAAATAGAAGCCTAACGCCAATTTTCATATCTGCTGTGCTAAATTTCGTCCTTCTAAACCCAACAGTTTAGGCTGTGTGTTGTCTGTCAGTCAGTCAGTGTTACAGATTTATTAAGCAGATTATTTAGTGATATTAAAAGTTGCGTGTAAAAATGGTTTTAGTTTTAAATTACATTCTTTAGTTAATCTAAAATTTAATATTGTACGTCAAAAACATAAAATTTTGAGTCCAGTCAGTAAAAATCATGTTATACTTTTCAGCGCTCCCAACATGGTATTCTGAATTGATAATGATTAAAACTATGCAGGGGAAGGTAGCAAAGCTGGTTAGATAAAATTAAAGACCCGGAAAAGTGGCTCGTAGCCCAGATAAACAAACAATTATTATACTATCAGATAGAGTATTTATGAATTTTTTGTATCAGATTTCTTTTTGGTAAAGAAAATACCAAACTTATACAAAAACCCGTTTTGTCCGTATAGGGAGTCCAAAGGGAAAAAGCTTTTGGTGTCCAGGAGGTAAGTACAATTAGGCCCATGACTACGGCAATATTTGAGAGCCTTAAATCAACTTTTTGTAACCAATCAAATATCCGAAATTCGAATTGAATGTTCGAAAAATTTAAAAATTTGAAGTTTTATCAATGTGTCGAAAATTTTTTAAGTAGTTTGAATATATAATGAATAATTCAAATTATCTTCGACTAGGTAATTCGAAATTTAAAATTGCCATAAAATTTAAAATTTCTCGGATTGTTCGAAAATTTTTTAATTGTTGGGGAATTTTTGAATAACTTAAAAAAGTCTTCGGGTATTCAGGGAATTATTTAAACAATTTCGAAATTTGGACCGAATAGTAAGTTTCGTTTCAGGTAAACACTTTTATATTACCGCTTCCCAGTCTAACATATTTTTAATTAACCTCGTATTGCATGTTTGACTGACCAAATTTAAATCATTCTGTACGCTTTCAATAAATTCTTTTATCACTATCAACAGTAAAATTATTAAAATTTATATCGGCACGGTACACAACGTAAACAATATAATAAATATTGTATAATTTGTACGTACGAGCTTATATTTATACAATGAAAATTTTGTATTAACCCTAGAATCATACGTACTCGTCAAAATGACGAACGAACTTCTCTACCTGCTCCAATACTACAACTTGTTGTTGCCTGCTTGTTGTGAAACATCTGTTATCTAATTTATTTGTCATTATAACACAGGAAATGTAAAAATTTTGTTTATAGTTGCTGTCGTTTTGTTTGTATTGAAATAATGTGCGTCAAAAGGACGACGATGTATGATTAACCGATGTTTTTTTTAGAGAGTTTGTACTTTACATATAAAAGTTTTCCTAATTTTTCTAAAATTTATTGAAGATATGGATGTTATTATTAATTTATTCAATGATAATGATAACATGAAAGGTGATTACAGCTGTTTGACTTATAGAGACGACATAATACTGAAGTTTTAATATATTGAATCTAAAACCAAAGAATGCGTTTCAAGTGACTTAATAAAAGATTAACAATTTATTTTGTGGAAAATAATTTAATTTTATTCTTTTTTGAGATCTTATTCGAAAAATAACTAATAAATTTTAGAAAATTTACAAATGTGCCTAGTCAGGAAATAACTACATATCTACGGGAATATTTGTGACCGAGAAATTTCACATTCTGTAAAGTCACACATGTCCGCCGACGCATAATAGTTCATAAATTAATTATTTGAAAGACATGTCTTATGATACAATTGATGTATTTATCTATTTTTTAATTTTTATAATGAAAATATGCTTTGATAAAAAAATTAAAAAAATTAATAAATATTTATATTAAAAAATTTTTCCAAATCCAATTTTTTTAAATATTTTGTTCGCTTTTGTAGTATTGTTATGTAAAAAAAATGTTTTTTGCAAATAAACTCTAAAACTCTCTGTAAAATTCCATTCGTCAAACTGACGCCGATGTATGATTAACGTTTCTCGTAGACCAACGTATGATTCTAGGGTTAATATACAGTTTGGTTACATCTGCGCGGACCACGCGCCTATCTACAGCATTCACATTCATTGTAAAATATTATTTTACAACATTATTTGTATTAAATGTTTTGTGACCGTTTGACCAGATATTAGCAATCACTAATCAGCAAATTTAATTCAAAACTACATACATATTCATATCATGGGCGTCGCCAGCCAATTGCCTAGAGGGGCCAAGGTGAAAGAGCGGAAGGTATGTTTTCAATAGGGCTCCTATCCTGTCCGTCAGACTGTTTTGTTCCGGGCCATATTTTGAATTACTCTATTTGCCATTCTCCAAGTCACTCTCAATAATGCCATTTCCAAGTAATAATAAAAACACAACGTTTTGTTTGTATATGTATGAACAATAAGTAATTAAAATGCTAAAATTGATAAACACATGTATGCACGTAAAGTGTGTGCACTTGTTACCTATCATGTCTCAGTCACAATGGTATAAATATGAATAGTGTGAACAAAAGTGTCCGCCTAGCTAATAATATATACGTGTACATACTTACCTCGAATACAAGGGACGTGAATTTTCCAGTGATATGTTATGCGAACACTTAAACAATTTTGTTGTTTTTAATGTTTTTCAAAACCCTAATTCAATATCCACGTTTCTAACTTCAAAAATGACGAACTTCCCATCCGAATTTTCATTTCCTGTTTTAACACCTTAGGGAATAAATTTCCAGAAACGTTTACACAACTGACTTTTCTTTATAAATAGAAGCTAAACGCCAATTTTGATATCTGCTGTGCTAAATTTCGTCCTTCTAAACCCAACAGTTTAGGCTGTGCGTTGTCTGTCAGTCAGTGTTAAAGATTTATTAAAATAAGATATTATTTATTTTAATAGCCATATAGTAATATATTTTTATATATCTTTAATTTCAAAAATTACGAATTTCCATACATATTTTCGTCCCGTATTTAACCCACTTAGGGGATAAATTTTCAAAAATCCTTTCTTAGTGTTCACCTACGTTACATAGGGAACTCCCGTACAAAATTTAATTCTTTTAAACCCAACGGTTTAGGCTGTGCGTTGTCTGTCAGTCAGTCAGTGTCAATCCTTAGAAGGAGTGACACGAAATGTAACGGTTATTAGTACTTTTACAGTTGCGTCCCGAATGAGTTTTTAAATCGCTCCATTTGAATAATGCCATAAATAAAACAAACAGCTGTTGGAGCTAATTTGAAAGATAAGTTAAAAAAAATTGTCTTCTCTGAAAATCGCAAATTACAGGAATTATTCAGCAGAAGTGAAACGAAATGTGATGGTAAAAAACACGGAACTAGAGTGCGGATACAGCTTTTCGAAGAATTTTACTGCCCTACTGGAAAAATTTGGCATTATTGGGAGTTTTAGTTCTATATGTGTAAAATGTTTTCCTTTTAAGTTTTTTAATTCAAGAGAAATTATAGACATTTTAATAATTGAAGACATGCGTGGATGAAGGTCTTATGTAACATTTTTCAGAAATTCACTTTCTGCAAAATTTTGAAATATTCTATGCTGAAGTATATATCATATACTAAAATATGGTTTCATTACGTCCAATAGTTTTGTAGAAATTCAATAATAAACATGAGCTATCGCATCGAAAATATAGGTACCTATACAAATAAAAACTTTCAAATGCTTTTATCGTAAAATTATAAAAAACATGAGCTATTGCATCGGAAGTATATGTATATAATTAAAAATTTTTAAATACTTTTATTGTAAAATTATAAAAAACTAGCCGTAGACCCGCCCGATGAGATTTACTATCGACAACATCTCAGGATGTTAGCCAGTGTCGAAGATTTATTAAATAAGATATTGTTTACTTTAATAGCCATAGCAACATACTTTTATATATCTTAACCCACTTAGGGGAGGAATTTTCAAAAATCTTTTCTTACTACTCACCTACATTACATAGGGAACTTCTGTGCAAAATTTCATTCTTCTAATCCCACCGGTTTAGGCTGTGCGTTGTCTGTCAGTCAGTCAGTGTTAGAAATTTGTTAAGTAGATGTTACATAACACTTTCATCCACTCATGTCTTCAATTAATAGTATTAAAAAAATCTTTATTTAATAAAAATAGTCAGAATTCTCAGATTTTTTTCCAAATGTTTCGAACCTCTAGTGCGGAGTACTTTTTTCTCCTACCTTTACCCTCTCCTAACGACGCCGACGCCTTTGATCCACATCGAATAAAGTGCGATTACGCGTATGTAATATGTACATATATGTTATATTGTGCATATTTGCTAAAAAAATAAATACATAATAATCATTTACATATTAATATTTACTGTTTTATAAACATATTACATGCATATTATATTATAGATTATAGATATTAATTATTATAATAAAATATTTGAATATCATCTAAATATTACATAAAATTATGAAATCATATGTATTTGCAGTTCTTCGAATTCAGATTTGTGACTCATATATGTATATGTATTATCACTATTATCAGTTATCACTATGTCACTATGGATACGTACAATGGCTACAATGATTTGAAAAAGTAAGACTGGAGCTGGATTAACTACCAGGCAAAAAAAGGCAAATATGTACAATAATTTAAATGGGACCCAAATTTTGGTCTAGGACCTACATGAAGTTTAATTTGCTGTTGCATAAAAGTATTTAAACTCTTTAAACTCTTTAAATTTTAAACTGAAATAAACTCTTTAGTATTTAAACTGAAATTTTTACTGTTAAACGAAGAAATTAATCAATACGGTACTTGACTGTATTCAAAATTTGTTTTAAGTGTGAAATAATTTTATGTATTATCCTTAAATATATTCAATTTTAGCAGTGACAAATAAAAATATTCTTTAGTTATTTAAAAATTCTATTTTGAAAACTACAAATTTTTAGCCTTCATTTAAATGACTAAAAACGCGGTGGTATTTGAAAATGACGTCATTTTTTTTTTTTATCAAATATTATTACCGTAGTTACAATTTGCATTTTCACATTGACATTTTCACAATTCTAATTGACCAAGTGAAGTTGTTTTTCTTTTTAATTTATTTTTAATTTTTTGGTTTGTAATTAATTTTGCACTCAAATTATATTGATGGAAGGAATACATCGTCACTTAATACGTAAAATATCCTTATCAACTTGTTGTAAATATTATGTTAAAAATGCTTTTATTTTTGCTACAATTTTAAAGTTACGTAAAACTGTTTTCTTAAAGTACATTTAATACTTGTAGGGCTTTATGAAAATCTTACGGTGATGATGCTATTGGTTACATCCAAGTGAAACCAGAGGGGATCATCTGTACTGTTAAGTGTAAAATATTTGCTTGAAGATAAAATAAAAATCCGGAACATATTCTGGTACATTAGCTGTAAATGAAGAAGATAAAAAAAGTAAAAAGTTGTTAATACCACTAAAACTGAGCATAATGAATGCTGAATATTGTATAAAAATTTGACATGACACTGTGAAAGCGAAATCTGTTTGAGTCAAATTGTGACGTCATTGCATACGTCACTACGACGAGTCGTTTTTCGCGCCAATTTGTTCATTTAAAATTGAACGGTGGTTTTTTCAAGATTTTTAAAAAATTTAACAAAAATTAACTAATTTGTACGTAAGAACAAAGCATTTAGAATCATTTTTCAATTGCAGTCAAGTACCCTATTCTGCTTTTAAAAATGACTGCTACAGATTTAAAAATATTACATTTACGTTGTAAATGCAATTAAAATGTAAAAATTACTAATTTTCAATACTTCTGTAAATGAAATATACTTCCAATTTATTCCTTATACAAGTATTTGTAAGTAATGAATACGTAAGTAATTACTAATTATTTTTTATATTTTTAGTTTCAATGCAGGATATTTGTAAGCATTTAAAAAAAAAGAAAATTATAGTAGATTGGAAAATTTTAAATAAATAAACTAAAGAAAATATTTGTTTTCCTTATTATTAGTCACCCAATTATACATAGAATATCGTCCCTTTAGTTAGTCGTTCCAAACCGACTAAGTAAAAAATTATAATCCTCCAGATTAACCGGTTAACTAATTTTATTGCTTTAATTTAGAAGCATAAAAAAATTATTGAAAACTTAAAATTTTAACAAAGGAAAAGGTAAATACAGTCCGTTAAATTAAAGGGACTTTAGTAAAGTTTTCATTAAGTTTTATTTGCACTTTTAAATAAAAATAATTTGTTAAAAAACGGATCAATCGAAATGACTTTAATTTTTTAGTTTCCTTTCTACACAGTGCTGTTCAAGTACATATATATTATCGTAGAGCCATCCATAGGAGAACGTGTGTACTAACTGCTTGGTTTACTGATTATTTTTGTAGTGGAAAACAACCATCTTGTTTGTGTTTAGGTGAATAGATATGATCTCTATAGAGGTCACACTATGTTTCATATACAGAGAAGTAAGTATGTATGCGAATGAAACTGAGGTTTCGGGAATCTGGGAATTTGGCGATTTCCACTCTAATTTTTACTACCATGTAATAGATAATTTAAATCAATAATCATTCGAATGGTATATTTTATAAGTTTGTGGGATTTATAATTTTGAAGGTTATTATCTCGAACCTCAAAGCCACCCTTTAAACAAATCTATTTCCGAGAATTAAATTGTAATTACCTCAAAAAGAACATTTCCCAGATACCTACACCACTTTCATAATATTCACATTAATCGTATCATTTCAACGTTCTCAACTTTTTATTTCTATATTATTAACGTTTATCTTCGCTGGTTCTAATAAGTATTATGGTGGAGGCGCGGTTAAATACGCTAGGAATGACAAATGGCTCAAAACGACCTTTAAAAACTATAGTATTACGTCATCCGGAAAATTCGTGCCGTTTTTGGAGCCGCTCAGATGAATTCATATTTCTTCAAGTAGCAGCCGCATATGAAACATGCAACAACATGTTAGTGTTAGGCCGACACTGTTGCTTGTATTATGTATTATACATCTTTAAATAGTGTTTAAATAATTTTTTTTTGTCACTAATAATGAGCAATCTTAGACATCAAGGAACATCATCTCATGTTATACGAGTTTAAAAAAGGTACTAATACAGCTGACGCAACGAGAAATATTTGTAGTGTTTATGGTGATGACGCGCTTTTTGACAGAACTTACAGAAAGTGGTTTGCTAGATTTCAAAAGAGTAATTTTTCTTTGGAAGATGAAGCTCCCTCCTGTCGACCTGTGTGTATTGATGATGAATTTATCCGTCAAGAAATAAAGTGAAACCTGAGGCAAATTGTTAAGTATTAGCGGCAACTGTTGAGCATTCAAAATCCACATTTTTCGGCCATTTGAAGAAAATTGGGGTGGTCAATTGCACCAAAAACGACACGAACTTTCCGGATGATCCAATATTTTAATGCTGAAGGATACATTAAAATTATGGAGAAATCGAAATTTTTTAAAGACAAACGTTAACATTCAGTTGTTAGATAAACATTTTGTTCAGTTGTTTGAACAAAATTTTGTTGTTCGGCCATAGATATTTTCATTTTACCGGGTCTTCTGCAACCCTCATAAGATATAGAGCACACAATAATATAAGAAAATAAATAAAAATAAACCAAAACATGTGAAAAACTAAAACAAATCTCAAATATTGATTCAAATCAATTAGCTCGCTTTAGGACGCAATTAGGACGCTTCAAAAAACCGGACTTCAGCCATTTATCTTATTTGTCTATGCGATGATCCGGCCCTAAGTGTCAATATTTGCCTGAATTAAATGGTTGGATAAATGGTCGGAAAACGACATTTCATATTACACAACCTAATAATATTATTCCAAATAATGGTGAAAATGATTCCGGACTACAAGACTTCTCTTTACAATTAAAATAGGTATTACTTTTAAACATTTCTTTAATGCTCAAAAAAGTATCGATGTTTATCTGCATTACGTGGTAGGCCAAATGGTCGGAAAACGACATTTCATATTACACGACCTAATGTTAATTCAATTAATAACGGAAATGATTTCAGGCTACAAGAAGTTAAGGAATTTGCTTTTAAACGTTTCTCTAATGCTTAGAAAAGTATTGATATTTATTTGAATTACATGGTCGGAAAACGGCATTTCATATTACACGACATAAATAAGCATTAAGGGGGGAGGGTCCTCCAGAACTTTTAAATTTTTCATTTTTTTGTTTTGCTTTAAAAGTTCATTTGAACCTTAAGGAATTCATTTCTAATGTTTTAATCCCAACAGAAAGATTATCTTACATAACGATAAACTGCTTTTAACTGTACTTTTCAAGAACGAAAATTTTTTAATAACGTTTTTCTCAAAACAGGTTTTTTTCCGCGCAGTGAAACATAACTTAAATAGTTATTAAGCTATTAACTTGAAATTTTGTACAGATATTCTTTAAGATATTGGCCTTTGCATATACCTAAAATTTTGTATAAATTATTACTATAAATATTGTTTATAACAATTTGTTTATAAAAAAAAAGTGAAATTTTTTCTTTTTGGTTTTAAATTGTGAAAAAAAATTTCTCATCAGAAATAGTTATATGCAAAGCGTAATGCTTTATTTTAATAAAATTCTTTTGTTCGATTGAATTCAGTTGATTGCAAGAGGCTGGGCATTCCACGGCGCAAATTAAAAGAGTCAACTTGGAACAGCTGTAGCGCCGCCATTTTTTCTTTTTTTTGCATAAAAATTTATGAGTGAATACACCATAACATGTACTATACTATGTAACTTCATTTGATACAATAAATGTATCCTGTTTCTTAAAAAAAATTATTAAAAATCCTGTTGTCTGGAGGACCCTCCCCCCTTAAGTAGTTACTGATTTAATTGTGTTAATATACTTTGTGATAAACTTTTACACGTTAAAAGTTAGAGATTCGTTGTATCACTTTTAACTGTTATTATGTTCAAATAAGTGTTTTTCAAGTTCGGGGGCGCCAAAAGATATTTCACCTAGGGCGCTAAATAACCTTGTGCCGGCCCTGTTTGTAAATGATGAGATAAAATTTGTTTGATTATGTAATCATATTCATATGCATCCACCCTTTAATAAACTGTCTTTCGCAAATATAAATCCTTCAGTAAATAATATTTTACTTATTAAATTTTATGTAACAAATCTAATTACGTATTCTAATCATAATCGATAACAGATTAAAGGAAATTAAATTACAAAATGTAATTAAAAATAATTAGAGTCGTAAGGGGCCGGGGGGCTGAGGGCGCCTGGCGGCAGTGTCGGCGTGGCTGGAGCGAGCATCGGGAGTGTTACCATTTGCGGTTGTTATTGATATTTCGAGATTCATATCTAACATTAGTTTAATTAAGTTTCATAATAAAGTTTCTAGTCGTATAGCAAAATTGTATACGCGTTTTATACCAATGATACAATTCTCCATGTTGGTTGCTAGTTCTCTGTTGTGCTAGTTGTGTTGTGTCGCATGAATACACTAATTTTCAAACATGAATGGATTTCGGGAGGTTGGGGGTTGTGCGGGTGAGTAACGGATTGTGTCGAGAGGGTGAGACGTCTGCGTTGTGTTTATTGGTGGCGAATGAACAGATTGCCAATAATAGGTTACGATTGTACTATATTATTATATCATTTATAGTTTCAAGTTTTAGCATTTAATACACATATGGATAATATGTACGTGTATAGACCGGATATGTTGTACGGAGGTACCAGATACCGGGCGATTTATATAAAATAGGTAAAAAAAAATATTTCTTGAAGAAGGTGAATGCAAATTTACAGTTAGTTTTATAGTTACATTTTTATCGCCAGATACTATCTTTATATACATAATCGTTAGTGCGTCTGTTAATAATCGTGTTAGGTCATATTCCCACAATGTATTTGTTTTATTAAAGCGATGGTCGTATGAAAAATTGCGATCGGATGTGCTTGAAACATCGTATATCAGCTATCTTGAAGAATGTTTCTAAAGAAACATTTTAAATTTTAAAAGTGAAAAACATTGTACCTGTTTAAAACTAAGTAACATTTCTGTCGATGAGTGTACAATTAATAAGTGGTATTAGGTATATATATATATATATATATATATATATATATATATATATATATATATGTATATGTATATATACGATAAGTGTCTGCCCCATTCTTATTATCTTGATGTTTGCCATTTTGTGGAAACTCATTTGTGTGTGATGTAATACATTTTCCAATAATTACAATTTCATCATTAAAGGAAATTATTTTACGAAATCCGGTTTTTCTTTAGTTGAATTAAAGCTGTTAATGGTTTAGTCCGATAGTCAGCAGGACTCAGTAAGAATTTAAATTTTGGATAAATTATTTTTTATTATTTTGTCTTAATACTTTCCACACTAATTGCCTACATTAAAGTTGTAAAAAGTTGTGCTTATAATGAAAAAAGTTTTAATAGAATCATAATTTAAGGAGTCTTGCTATAAAATAGAAAAACACGAGTTTGATTGAACTGATATTTTGTATGTATCTATCTGCTGTATGTGCTTTTAGAAACCAAATATTTTACATCTGCTTCTTTTCTTCATCAGATAATTTGATGTTACCGATGAACGAAAAGTTGCAAATTTTATGTTATAGGCGTTGCGAATTCGATCAAAATCACTGGAAATCCTGAGTATCATTTGTAATTGTTTAGTTAGAAAATGATATAATGACAGAATAGATACATATAATAATAGACTCGAATAAACTGAAGTGATAAAGGAAGAAAAAGCTCTTGGTATTTTAATATCAACTAAATATAAGAAAATTTTTGCCAATTATAATATTTAATTCGATTAAAATTATTTTGTAATGGTTGATTCAGTTGACTGAAGCGTAAAGCAGACAGATAAAAAGTATGTATAGTAAACAATTTTGAAAGGAACTTCTTTTTTAAACCAAAATAATTTTCTAATTTTAAAATTACTGATTTATTATAATTTTATTACAGTAGGAGACACTTTGAACAATTCCAAATTTGTCCGATAGACCAAAATAACCACGCGACACTTATGTTTCGTCATGTCTGTCGGTGCTTTGCGTGATTTAACACGCACTTGATTAGTTTTTAATGGACAGTGTCGTGTCTTATTAAAAACTTCCAAAATTGAAACTTAAATCTTTAAAATTGCAAAATAAAAATCAAGTTTATGTTGGACACGTAGTAGAACAGGATTTTCGTAGGGCAGTGACTAGAATTTTTCACAATTTTTGGAATAAAGCCTAGGTAATTTAAGTACATCTTTTTTATTGTGTGGTAATGCCACTGTTGACATATAGGGAAACCACATTATTTGAAGTGTCATTATTTAGGACTTATAGTGTTATAAGAAACAATTTAAATATCCTCAACGCTTCCATCAGTACCAGATTTGTACTGTAATGATGGATATCTGTAAACACTACAATAAAATTTGTTTTATTTTACAGAAATTATGTTGGCAAAGTGATTAAAAATAATCCTATATTTAAAATGGCTGATTTTTTGTGTTACTGTAATAGTATATTACGTGATTGAGGTTGTATGTAAGTTGCATATTACACACGAGCGAAAAGCAACGGCGAGTGCGTAATTGCACGAGTGTGTAATATGTCTTACAACCGAGTTACGTACTATACTTTATCTACTACTAACATGAAATTCACAATAAACGATAAAAATTTGGTACAAATCTACAAATACCAATACATTAAAATTATGTACACAGTAAAAAAAATTGTGTTCTATGCGTAAAAAAAACCAGTGGTTAAAATTTTTGTGTTAAATAAGTAACACAACCCTGCGTTAATGTAACATTTCGTGTTTGTGTTAAATGTAAATATTAACACAAATTTCGATTTAATAACAGAATAAAAATGTTAACCTGTTTTGAACAGCAAGGAAGTAACACAATATTTGTGTAGAGCAAAAGAATGCTATAAGTACCTAACTTACATTAGAATATATATCTACCAAAATATATATAATAAAAAAGATGAGAGTAGTTCTTATTATTAAACAAAACCGAAAAATTGTAAGTTTTTTCAGTTATTGACGAATATAGTTTTATTAAACGTTTAAAAATGAAACAATTTTCTTATGTTTTAAGGTCATTTTGTTACAGATTCAGTTACAAAAAATCATGTGAGCTTACTTGAGATTGTATATTATAATCCTCTTGTGTGTAAATCACTGACACAAATCTTGCGTAAAGATTTGACACATATGCTTTGTGTTAAAATAACACAAAAAATTGAGTGGATCGTTCTGGACATGTGAAATGTGTTAATTTTAACGAAAATTCTTTCACTGTGTAGTAGAAATTTATTAAAAACAAACGTAAACATTCAGTTGCTAGGTAAAATTTTTGTGCAGATTCTAATATGTATAATATGTATATCACTGTATAATATATAATAAATAATATAAGAATTAATAAAAGTCTAGTAATCGTTGGCATTTTTCATGTACATGCGTGTAAAAGGTCATTTTTTGTACAGCTGGATATATGGCTGTATGTAAAAGGTAGCTTACTTAGATAGTATTTTGTACACTAAACAAGCAATTTCATGGTAGTCGTAGATAAAAGTTATTTTAATATTTAGAGTATACACTTAATTAAGTATTAAACTGATTATAATTTTCACATAACTGTTTTACATAATATACCTACCAACAGAATATTATAGATGTGTAAACCGTACAAGTATACCGTGTATACATGTTTGTGTATGACAAAATTGACCATAAATAATTAGCCGTGAGTTTATTGTAATTGAATTAATCAAACAATATTTTGCATAATCTATGGTATTTTGTTCACAGATATTCAAACTGAAAATAATTAATTAATACTTTATATTTCAAAGTGGTGTACCTATACGTAAAATAAAATATCTACAGTATGTTTTTCATAAAATTCGTTGGAAAAATTTTTTAGTACCGATTTTTGAAAAATATTTTAGTGTCATCATTTGGTGCCTTGGTTGAAATGAAAAATTGCCTAAGCACATTTTATTCTCGGGAAACTAGAAATTTAGAAATTGCAAAGTATGAAAAATGGTAAATATTTGAAAATTACATATTATTTCTTAATTAAAATAAAAATTAGATCTAGTGAATAGATTTCGGTGATAAAATGCTATTCATAAATTCCAGAATACGACTTTAAGTGACCGTAAATCCAAAATTGTTTAATTATACTCGCAAAATAATGCCAATAAATATTAAGTGGGGGTAAAATGTGGTTAATTTTTTTTTTTGCCATTTCAACCGATCTGGGAACTGACCATACTAAAATATTTTTCAAAAAATTAATAGTAAAAAATTTTTTTAATTTGTAAGGAATTTTATGCAAACCATTTCCGACATGTCTGTGTGGGTACAAATCTGTGAACATACCTATGAACACAATTGTGTGCATATACCTGTACATATGTACAATAGTGCATCAATTTCCATGTACTCTATGTCTCGCTTTCAATGGTTTTGAATATGGAAGGAGTATTATACAGTTTAGTTAATCAAAAATAGGTAAAACTTGGGAATCCTGGGATGAAAATACAAACTAATAAGTAATACTCGTATACCATAAATGCGGTACGGTAAAGAGTTTGGTAGAGGAGAAGCGGAATGAAAGGGTCTTTTTGTTTTAAGCGTTCTAGTATATAAACTAGATAACAATTTAAATAGTTATGAACCGAATTAGAAATTTCAGTTATCTTACTCTTGAAATTAAATTCAATAATAAACATTTCTTTGTTATTAGTTTAGTTGTAATTTTTCTCAGTTTTTAAAAAAGTGCATTTTGTCCCCTTCATCAATAGACTGTATTGAAGCGGACATGATAATTTATGAAAGGGACAATACTAATTATTATAAGATACAGTTCATACAAATCCGCAAGTCATCTTACTGAACTTACATATTAATAAATTTGATTCAATAATGGGAATAACCAAATGATCTCAGTAATCGATGATTATTAATTGCGTGGTTTTAGTAATAGATAATTAAAATCACTGATTTTCATTTGATTATTTTTGTTCAAAAATTTTAAACAAGAATAAGAAAGTTTAAAAAAATTAATTATTGACACTAAGAAAACATGACGCTTGATTTGGCGGGATTTGTATTTAGCGCGTAATTTGAATTGTCCCCTTTAATACGTGTTCCTTTCATACCACTTCTCCCCTACTGCGCATTCTTATTTTAAGTCTTATTCCAGGGCCGGCTGCAGTTATTTAGATGCAAATGGTGCGCCACACTAGGCACATAATAAAATAAAACAAAACAAAAATCACATTATTCGAATTCTAACTCTAGTAAATTGACTAATGTTTGATCTCAAATATTAGGTATATAAATAATTACATGTAGTGTTGTTTAAAAAAAAATTATTTACTTCTCAGTTTATGCCTGATAGGATTATTTCTTACTTAGTATCTGGCAGATACTGTAGGCAACATTTTTTTGTTTGGTAGTTTAATAGTTTTGTATCTGGAAAAATATGAAATTTTTGTGTGAAATGCTAATTTCATTCAAATATTGTAGCTTAATTATTTTTATATGGTTTCTATTATACTAATTCGTGTAATGTTAAAACCAGGAAAATATAATTAATTATTATTTTGTTGTACCAAATTCGTTTGAAGACCCCACCAGGGATCACAGAAGATCACTTATTTTTAGTATATCTTAATTATTGTAAAAATTTAATTTTTAGTACTTACATTTTTATAACTTTTTATGTAGTTTGGTTTTTTATAGATAATATGTAATATTGGGCAGGTTTAGTTAGGCCTATTGTCTTCGACAGCTATATAATCAAATTTTGTAACTCAATTTTTGTCAAAAACCACTCTCTGACATTATTCGATACATTGTAACAACCTCAAAGAGTCGTGGAAAGCAAACCTCGAAACTCCGCCCGTAACTCTAAGTAAATAAACAACATTTAAAAAAAATAATCGTGAAAAAACTAAACCTTGTAACTCTACTATTAAAAATTTTAAAACGAACAACTCGTATCTCCCTCTTTTATCGTTATTTTAAAAAGATCGTTAAAATTAATTTAAAAGATCTGCACACGTCAAACAGCACATATTATACGCACAAACTCGTCTAGATATGTGTGTGTACCTACACGTCCATACAAATACGGCTATCAAATATTGTTGCAAATGAAATCATTTGGGAACGTTCAGATATGAATTGATTGTGTCGTATCGAATGGTGGTGGCGGTGCTGGTAATACATATGCATATTATTACAACCATAGTAATTGTTATTGGTAATATTAACTTCACAATATTTGCAAAACTATACACAACATCTGTATTTGCATACAATTTAGGTATAGATAAAACTTTTGCCAAAATTAGTCTTGCAGAAGAATTTGAATGTTGAACGGTAAAACTATAGTTAGCGGTAAACTATGAATTCTATCCAATATAGATACAGTGGAACCTCTATAAATCGCACAGCAGTGCCACGTGAAAGTTGTTCGTTTAATAGAAATGCCCGATTACCAAGGGCAGAGTCGAAAATATATCGAGCCATTACCGCCGATTTATCGTAAGCGACACTTTTATCCAAAATTGAGATTTTTATTGCAAGCAACATTTTAAACCGTAGCGGACCAAGCAGTGTTAACGTTTTTCACCAAAATTCGTTAATTAACGAGTTATAGCAACTGCTTAGTCTATCGTTAATACAACATATTTTCACATTTTAGCGTAACCGACAATAACCATCTTTATCGCAAGGTTAATAAAATAATAGGAATAATACGTTCAGGCGTAATAAAGTTAAGACAGCAGAAATATCGCAAGCGCCATATAAATATTTAAAAAAATCCGTCTCCTGTAAAATTTGATATTTGTCGGTTACGCTAAAATGGCGGTAATGGCTCGATATTAATTTAGAGAAACAAGCTGTTAATCCATAAGATTTTTTAATAGATATTATACTAATGTTTAAGAGGTTGACCCGAAGTGTTCGTAATCATAGGTTCTACTGTAGATATATGTAATAATGTGCCCGTAGATATGTTTGATATGGATGGCTATACAATATGTTTGTGAAGCTGTAATGGTAAAATTGTTTTATAGAACTGTAGATAGTTTTAGTTTCCAATATTATTAATTCATTCACGGGTTTTCTAATTGACTGTAATGTTTTAAACAACTATTGATAATAAACAAAATTATAATAGAAAAATATAAACTTTATGGGGTGTATTTGAAAACCAAATAAATATCAGTAAATTTAACTAATCTGCCATTTTTGGATGTTTTAGAAATATTCTCGTTTTGGAGATACGTAAATTATAAGGATACCATCCAAAACTGAATCAACTAAAAGAAAAAATGAAATCAATAGTAGACAAAAGAAAAAGAAAATTAAGTAATAATATCTTTTAGATCAGTGTTTCTCAATCACCGTGGAATGGTGTCGGGCCGCGAAGGTATTTTAAGAACGAAGTTGAACGCACGAGAGAAGTTCCACTTTTATTCCCAATTAAATATTTTTACTCTTACTACTTCACACTCCTATGTATATTTTGAAAAAATCATGGTCCTTCTCACTGGGACCCGATGACAGCCGCGAGAACTCTTAAAATTTCCGACCTATAATTCCCCTCTCCACCTTGAACTTTTAGTAAGTGTTAAGAAGTAAGTAGAACACAAAAGTAGGACAGAAAAGACAATAGCGTAGTGGGTACATAAAGTAACTTATATATGCATTTCGAGTAGGTATCGCTTCAGTGTGACCGTTCTATAAGTGCAAAAAATTTTACAAAACAGAGTTAAAAATATGTTAGCTAGACTAACGGATATTCTACTTACCAAGTTGATGTCTTTAACAATTATTCCTGCTAAAGAATTAATGTTTCATATTTATTTATATAATAAATAATATTAAAGAAGTAAATATGAAAATTAAATAGTTTGAAAAACATTTTCATTTACGTAACATAATAAGATGGATGCAGCTTGAAGTGTTCTACATCCATCAATTTGTATTTGTTCGTCCGTCTATCCGTTTGCCGTTTTGTAGAAGCATCCTTTTACTTTTCCTTTTTTTATTGTATTCAATATTTATTTTATTTAAAACATTCATAGATTTAATTGTAAAGTTTGTAGAGAAGTTTTAGAACTGTATACACTCCGTGCTTACTTGCAATATAGAGTATTAAAAGTATATGAAGCGAATGCAATGCATTCATACAACCCAAGAGACACTTATAATTTTAAAGTAATTTATTTGATTAAATTGTTTAAGAAACTCGAAATTTTCATCACATCGTTCGTTGTGAAATATAGTTATAAAACTCTAAAGAGTAATTGTTGTAAACTAAAGATTATGTTGAAAAAGTCAAATTTAAAATTAGGGATAAGAGCCATGTTTTGTTTTTGCTTTGCTTTTCTTATATGACGAAAAGTAGGTATGTCGGCTCTAATATCAAAAAGGAGCTCTATTGATTGAATAAGTTTACACTCTACTTACTTTTTTGCTACACATACATAGGTATGTACATACATTTAAAAATTATACCACCAGAGGTCTATATGTGTGGGGAAGTTAATTTCAAAATTCAGTTTTTTTATGTTCCACCTAATTTTAAGTATTTTTCAAAAACTATTTTCATAAATAATATTTATGAAGTGTCTTAGAATGCAAACACGTAGAATGATTACGATTACGTCAGTGTTGATATCAATGCATTAATGAAGGTGGGTGCGAGTCCCATAGAGTCGGGATTACAGTTTCAACTTAGATAGTCGGATGAAAAACTGAAAAAATTCTCGCTACTGAACTACGAAACCTTGATTTAATGCATGTCTCATACGCACTTGGGGATTTTTTTTTATTGTTACTATTAAAGTAATGAAACGTAACTAAGGTAAAAGCCCCTATACCGGAACGCGATCATATGTCCGAACAGTTTTGACATTTATATATTAATGAAGTTATTTCTGAAAGAAACACCTGATAACAAAAATTAATATTAATAGAATGATTAACTTTCAATTTAAATTCACCTTGCATTTAATGTTCCCTTGCTTAATTAAAGAAATACATATATATATATATATATATATATATATATATATATATATATATATATATATATATATATTAAACAATTTTTGTTGAATACAGTATTTTGATCCTTTATTTACGTCTGATACTTAAACCATTCTATGTTTCCTACTTTGACGTCTAAATGTTACTCTATGTGTCATATTACTCATCTAACGCGTCTGTCTGTGTATCGGTTCCCAACTTCTAGTGTCATTAATATTTCTCTATTTGGATATAGATGTCGACATTTTGTAAAAGAAAAACGTTAATAAATAAAAATTTTGGGTTGTATCTTTTTAAAAACATATTCATTGGATTAAAAAATAAAACTTTCTTTCATGCTTATTAAGCAAAAAAAATGTGTTTTTAATTTATTTATCAATTTTTATAAGCCAGTTTAATTACACATCTAAAAATAGTGTTCCGGTATAGGGGCTTTTACGTTATATGGAAATAAAAAACATTTAGTTTTTATTTTTTGCAATTATTTGACAGTTTGAGACGTCAAATAATGTCTATTGGTTTCTTTAACTTCTTCTAGGGATTGATTTAACATAAAAAAACATCAAGACTACACAGTTAGTCTTTTCCTAATTCTCATAGTTATATAGCCAACTACAAAAGAAGCAATTCACCCTACTCTTGTCTTATTTTTGTGTTCAGTAACGTTAATGATATGATACGAAATTTAAAACATGATAAAACTTACGTACAAAAGATTGGATAAGTCTGTTACGAGTACGAGGAAGCTGCGTAAGCCTTCCCTATTGACAGTATATTTTTCAGTACTATTATAAAATTTATATAAAAAGTGAAATAGAAAAAAATAGATCTAATTGTCTGTGACACTTTCTAATATATTTTTGACATATTTTAATCTTTGTAACATTTTTTATATGGTACCTACATACTGATGTTTGTGACATATCATGCAAAGTTTTATTTGAAAAATGTGATCCTTATGTAGATTATATAATGTAAATAAGCGATTACGACTCTTTTAATGTCTCATTTTGGAAGAATTTGGGAGAATTTTGGAAAATTTTGGGAGAATTGCTTTTGAAATAAATCTCCAGATATATAGGTATATTGTGTACATAAAGTGAGGTTATGTAGTCACAAACAGCAACATCTTAGAAATTAATGATTTTAGTGACATTCCGTAATGGCATCGCCACCTCAAGACGGATTTAATGTAAATAATACACTTTTTTTTCTTTTCTTTGCCTCCATACTTTTGCCTTCGCTTGGCTATGTTTGCACTTATGTATGTACATAGTGGTGTATATATAGGTACTGTAAGAAATAAATTTCTTTGACAAATATACAAACACAACGTTTTTTTGTGCTTTCGTTTTTTCCTCTTCTTTAAAAGTACATTTATTTTTAATGATTATTATTTTAAATGTAATTTTTTTCTTTTGGTAAAAAATTATGATTTTGAAATTTATCAAGTGGCATTAGTACGCAGTGTGCCATGCAAATATTTAGATTATTTTTGATACTAATTTTGATGAAACTGGAAAAAAAAGTTTTTAAAGTATATCATATGATTATAATAATAAAAAAACGTCTTATAAAAAAGATTCATTTTTTTTTTTATAGTACTTAATCGTGAAATATTTCTAGAATTTTCTGTTGATTATTTAAAGAATGGTATCTACAATTGGTCACACAGGGCCCAATAATGAAATATATATGAGTATAGGTCGACGTCCATTCGACACTGGAGTAGGGGAGACCGGAGCATGTTTGGTACAGGGGTAAGTTTACACAGTCCTTATAACTCACAAACCGTTGATCGGAGCGCAGCATTTGTCAGGTCAAACAAGTTACTGAGACTGCCATTTGCAAGTACATCAGTTTGCAACCAGTACTGTTAGTAACAAACAGCAGAATTTGTGATTTTTTTTGAAATGAGTAAATTTTTACACTACTTTGTTGATGTGAATAGTAATTATACTATTAGATCTTTACAATTCATAATGGATTATCTTGTTAGGCCGTTCTTTTACGGCTATTTTAAGATAGTGTGTTAAATGCTAATCTCATTCAAAAAATTTATAGGTTATATTTTGTTGAAAATATGCCGAAGGGGCAAATTTACACAAGACACATGGGGTACGTTTACACATATGATAACTGTAGGTTTATTGAAACTGATTCAATTTTTTTTGTGTGTATGACCTGTAACAGTGATTTTGACTGTGACTCATCTTAATTGATTTGTAGATTCTATGAATTTTCCGTTATTTTATATTTTTTGGTATTTGAATTGGAAGTTTTGTGTTATTTTTTTGCTAGTAAAACTGATTCGCATATTTATTTGTTATTTTTTACAGTTGTTAGCCCTATTTTTTCCCATTTTAGAAAGTGTGTAAACTTACCCTAGGTACTGTATAAACATGCCCCGTAAAGGGGGCATGTTTATACAGGCGACATCACTCAAAAAAAAGTTAAGTATCTAAAAAGGTATGATAGTAGGAAGGTTTTTATAGGTGTCAAAATGAAGCTTAATAATCAAGTTATATTTGAGTATAAAAAGCATCTAATAGCTGTAATACAAAAAATTAGAAAAATCGAAAACTAAAAACTGTGTCAACATGCCCCGGTCTCCCCTACACCAATGAAAAAGTCTGTTTAGCTTAATTTACTGTATGCACACCTTAAGCACATGAGCACTTTGATATTGAAAATCAACAGTGTCGTTAACAGAGCGATCAAATATTCTAAAATACTCATTGATTTTGTGGAAGTGATTATTTTAAAAACTCAATAAAACACAGAATATAAGAATATATTGGGTAATTCTCTGGTAACAGTAGTCACTCTTAAAACTCTAATCTGAAAGTGCTGTATAGTTATGTTGGACTGTAGTTATTATATCTTCTAGTTCCTATGTAGAATAAAAATAGGCAAATTGACTCATGTGTAAACCTACTGAAATTAATTTTTCCAGTTTTCTCCGAATTAATTACGACACAGAAGTTAAAAATAGTGTCAATCAATAACATTTCTAATAAGTACCTATGGTACGTTGTATCATTGGTCTAGATAACTTCTAAATAGCTTACAAGGAATTTAATTTTTGACACCTAATTGATTGCTTTACTCCTAAGAGGCTAGCAAGAACTTTTAAAAACCCTGTTGTCAATTGCGGTGGCACCACCAATTCGGCTGACATCAATAGTCAATGTTAAAGTTTTTTTGGTTAACCAGAAATAATTTCTGAAAAAAAAAAAAAAAAATAGAAAAAACCAAAACCCCAAGTCACATAACTTACGAATAAACTTTTTGTTATACATGTTGTCCAAGTTTTATCGATTTTCGTGAACAAGGTCTGGAGAAAATTGAAAAAATAAGTTTTTCCATATTTCCAAAAAATTAACTCCAGATTTACTAACCAAAATGTGTCAAAATTTTACTCACTTTTTAATACTCCATATATATAAAATTATTTTAAGCCTGATTTTATTTCTCTAATTCAAAGTTCGAACTAAAAGCTCAGATACAGAAAATTTCTATTTGGATGTTTTGTTTTTCTAGGTTGTTTAGTCCCCAAAATGTCAAGATCCCTTGAAAACCTCATATATCCTCAAATTGGTTCGATTATTATCATACTTTCCCTTTTGATAGTTATTGCTTCGTTATAATGTATAGCTTATATTAGTGTTTCTCAAATTTTTTTAGACCATTTAAATACAACCCTTTTAAGTTTAAAAATTTTTACGGGACATTAAAGTAAATATACCTGATAAAAAAAAGAAAACAACAAAAAGTTAAAGATTGTATTGAACACATAAAGGCACACAATTTGCCACACTTCATGACGGTATTCCTACAGCTTGCGCATAACAGTTTGGGAAACGCTGGCTTGTGGAAAGTAAAATGTTATCCTACAAAGTAAAAAATAAAAATATATAAGTACCTAATAGTTATAGTACCTAATCACAAAATGTTTGAGAATACCACACAGTGAAAAAATTTGTGTTAAAATTAACACATTTCACATGACCAGAACGGTCCACTCAATTTTTTGTGTTATTTTAACACAAAGCATATGTGTCAAATCTATACACAAGATTTGTGTCAATGATTTAACATACAAAAGGACATACATTTTGTGTCAATTTTACACAATTACTTAGTTATAATTTTTCCACAATGATGTGTAAAATTAACGGATTTAGAATGTAGAAGTTCACTCAGTAAATGTGTTGGTATATTATTTTTTTAAGTTAGTATTTTTTTTATTTATTTATTATATAAATGAAAGGAAATAGTAAAAAGTAATTTTTCAGTACTTATACTTTTTTTATTTAATATTTCTACAAAGTTGTGCTCTGATGAAAATAATGTTGAAGCAATAGCCAAAAATTGTGAAGATCGTTGTCAAACTAAACGTGGAAGGCAAAATGGAACGACTACTCTTCCTTCTTTACCTGATTATTTAATTAATTGAAGTAAATTCTGCAAACAAAGAAAAAAATTCAATATATAATATTTTTAATTAACTTACCAATATTTAATATCTAAATATTAAATATTAAAAATTTACGTCGCACAATGATTGGCAATGAAGCTTGATGCTACCGATGCTACCGATGATGTCAGTTACCCACTACCCCCGTTCTTATAACTAAAGTAATAGTTATGCCACCAAACCAGTTTTTTGGTGCTGAAAATACACAAATAAGTGTATTTATGACATTCTTTGGCATTTTACACAAATATTGTGTTATTTGTGTGTTCTTCAAAACAGATTAACATTTTAATTCTGTTAAATCAAAATTTTTGTTAATATTTTCATTTAACACAAACACTAAATGTTACATTAACACATCAGGGTTGGATTACTTATTTAACACACAAATTTTAACCACAATTTTTTTTTTACGCAGAACACAAATTTTTTCACTGTGTGTTAGGAAGAATGGCAACTATGGTAGAAAAAAAAGTCAGGAGTGGTTTCTCGATGCCTCCACCCTTATTATAAGGAATATCACTGTTACATTTATAAAAGGGTTAAAATTGTTTGCAATAGAAACGAAAACATAAAGATAAATTGTTAATATATAACATTTCTTTTTGATTTAAGTATATATTTTTTTATTTCAGAAATAATATGCAAATTTGAATTTTTATGATTTATACATTGCAGAGTTGGGAGTGAGCTGTGCCTGTGCGAGAGTTGTGCACATTTCAACAACGTCTTCTAGTACGTACTCGCGGGCGTATGCCCGTTCGTATTTCATATTAATATTGAAGGCGATGATTTTATATATTCCGTTCGTTAAACTTGAATTCATCATTCCAGCGGCAATAAGACGCCGGGGCGTTACCGGAAGGACGCGTCATTTCATAACGGTTTTTAGAAATCACATCAACCGGATACATTTAGAAGAAATAGAAAAAAAAATGTATAACATTGTGTGTTGTATTCCCGTTCAGTTTATTTTTTATTCCCCAGAGAGCACAGCACCAACCAGCACACACAAAAAAAAAACCGTAATATTCTGCCACAAGAAAATTTTTATGATTTTTTATTGATATGGTTATGTAATAATATCGTGTAATTTTTATTGTTCGTACCCGCAGAGTATTTCAAATGTATTTCAGTGGCGTACTTTACTTATATTCACAAGGATACAATTGGATATATTTCTGAATCTAAATAAGGAAAGTCTAATCTGGTCTGGAGCAGTGGCGTAGCGTGCCTTGGAGGGACCCTGTATCAAAATTAGTTGGGGGCCCAAATGAAGAGTAAAGATTTCTCACAAAAGAAACAAAAATGCTTGCATTAAATTAAAATAAATATTCATTGATTATAAGTTATCGCTTCCTCCTAGAAATTAAGCTTAGCCAAATATTTCAAGTTAAAGTACACCTTTCTTGCCTTTTTTCCGGCAAATTGATTAATTAAATCATCTATAGCTGAAGACAGTTTCAGTTTTTCTAAAATTTCTGCCTCTATAGACAATAGTGACAAGTCTGATAGCCGTTCCTACCCCATCGAAGTTTCATTTTTGAAGTTACCCATGTTGCCAACTTTTGGGCGCACGCTTAACCCGGGAAAGAAACGGGATTGCTTTTTTGACTTTTGTCATTTCTGAAGTGAAAACTCTATTATAGGTACGTATGACAGTTTTTTTTATATGTTTTTTTCCCGGGAAGCACGAGATAACATGTTAGGGGCCTCTGTAGCCCGGGGGCCCCGTATCATTGATACGGCTGATACGGCGTTAGCTACGCCCCTGGTCTGGAGATACTTTAACTGGGACAATTTTATTATATTTTTGCTTTGTTTCAGTTACAAGTAGGTATTTTGAATTACTTTGGATTTTAGCAATGAAATTGAATTTGAATTTTCGTAACTAAATGTAAGGTTTTATTAAATTAAAATGTTTTATTAAGATCATAAATTAATAATACAAATACTGGAAAAACGTCAAGCCATGTATTTTGGCCATTTATTGAGATCTCATAAATATTAAATTTAGTAATTTATAGTAATGGGGATATTGGAACCCGAAAGGAACACGAGCAAAGGACGAATAAAATTGTGATCTCCTACATCTCTTAGAAGACTTAGAACTCATCATCATCATCATCATGGTAGTGTTTATAATAAATTATCCTTTCTGGTTGGATTCAAATTCGCGATTAACCAAACCAGAACGGAGTGGCTTATTCACTAAATGAAGTCTCTTTATTGTATGAGTCAGAAAAATTAAATTAGTTTAAAGATGATTAAAAGTACCTTGTAATGTTATTAGCAGTATTAAAAATTACCCATAATACGGTGATTTTTCATCGATATTTCTATAAAATTTTTATAATTTGGGAGTAAAGTATTCACTTTTAAAAGTAAATGTCCGATTCACATTTTTTACTAATTTTAGAACTTTGGCTTTACCAGAATTGTAAATGTTTCATATGTACCTAGTTCATTGATTCAGCCAGTCAAATATGTGGTGCAAATATTTCAATGATAGGATTTCAAATCTTCTCGTAATCCACTAAAGCATTTACATTATTTAGGTTTTATAAAGATTGATTTTTTCTATAATGGATTTTCCTTTATATACATAATTTGAAATAGGATTTTTCATTTCAGATAAAACTAGGTTAAAATAAAAAATAAAAAAAAACATATTTTCGTTTCACCTACAAACACTAGCATGAATATTGATTTTTACTAAATGTTGCAATGGATGTCCTGACCTAATGATACCTCACTAACCGTCACTGTATCCCGTTTATCGGTTTGATGGAAAAGCAATAAAAAAATATATTATAGATTTTAATTAAATTGTACCCATTCTACTGGAGTTTTCTGCCGGTAGACGAATACCTATCGTTCAAAATTTTATTCATACAAATATATTTTCTTTTTATTTATAAAATATTTAAAAAATCAATCAATATTATATTGTTAGATATGATGATTTTGATTTAAAAAAACGTACATTCAAACAAATATGTACATAAAATTTCAACTTTTAGAACATAATTAATTTTATTTTTACCAAAAATATCATTAGGAAACATCTTAATCTTATTGGATTAACGATAATGGTTTAATATACTTAATAAGACAGTATCTAACCTAATTTGTATTAACTAAATGATTACGTGTAATAAGAAATTATGTAAAGAGTGTAAAATTTAAATGCGCAATGGTACCCGTAAGGTTAATAATTAAAATTTTATATGAAATTATATTATAGTTACGTATAAAACAATATAATGTTACTTAATAAGCGATATAATATTTTATTAAGTACCAAGGTGTACATATCCGTATACAACCCACAACAAAATTAAGTTATTAATTTTGAGAATTTGTCAAAGGCGCATTTATTTAAAGGAAAGAAACTTATTGTTGTAAAAAGTTAATATGTTGTGTTGGCTAGAAAAACAGTCTTCAGTTTGCATATGATATACTAAAATTATTCTTAAATGCGAGTTGAAAAAGTTTGCGCTGAATTCACATGTAATTTAACGGTTAGCTCAACGAGATATGATAGTATAATAAACTAAAGATTAAGTTGTAAACTTAAAACGGTTATTATAATTGCCATTCCCAAAAAAGAACAACTTTACCAGCAGTGTTTTTTTTAAGATATGTTCTTTCTGGAAAGTATGATGGTGATAGTGCTCACGAATATGGCTGAGTTGAAATCACCCAAATGTGTATCTTATTTGTCCCTATTTCATTTGAAATATGTATGTGTTGTAAGAGGATTTTCAGTTTGTCCATAGGAGTGTGTGACTTGTTTGTTTATTTGACGAGCGGCTAACCTGATTTAGGGAAGGGGAGGGCAAAACGGGGTACTTAGGAAATCGTTATGATTTTAAGGACTGAAATATGCTGAATCTTACTATTTTCAATCGTAATTAAAGTAAAATAATCAAATTTCGAGCTGCCGTAAGAAAATTTTTTTTTTTTTTTTTGCGGGCAAAATGGGGTACCCCATAATAATGTAAGATTATTATATATTCATAAGAAAACGAAGCTACTAAATAATAATATTTTTTTAGGAGTAATTTACGTAAAACGAATCACCATTTATATTAGTAGTGGATGCAGAGGCGAAAAATAATTATTTTTTTAATAATTCTGAATTGTTCTTCATTATCGAATAAAATGTTTTTTTCAAATGAAAAACTATTTCGTTTTCAATATTATCAAATTTGAAAATATACAAATTTTTACCAAATTTTTGGGGTACCCCATTTTGCCCCCACCCCCTCCCCTATGGAAGATAATTTTTCAGAAGGTTGGCTTTGAAATATTATAAGTATAAAATAATTTGATATCAATTAAATATATATGAAATATGATTTGCTTTCATTTTAAAATTTATTCTGATTTCCATAGATTTGTTTGAAATGAAAGTAAAGTTATTGTTATAGAATTTTTAGTAAATAGAAATACTGATTTAATCGTAAGGCCTGATTTAGACTACGACAAAAATTTGCTACACATATGTCAAACATAAATATCTTTACTATTCACACTTTAGCAGAACCTGTTTGAAAACTTATTAGCCACAAGAGACACTTGGACACAACGTGTTTACATGGCCACTGGTTTAACGCTGATTATGGTGTCCGCAATAAGGCCGGGCGCACATTGAGACGCAGTTAACGCAGGGAGAGTAGCACAGTTTTTGTGACTCGTGTTGTAGAACGGGGCAGCGCGAATTGAAATGCAGAACAGAGCAGAGCAGCACTGCGTCGCACGAGAGCGATGTAACACTCGTGAATGTGACACATAAACTGCGCGATGCTGCGCGACATTGTAACACGTTCTCGAGTTTTAGTTGGTTTTATTTCGCTGAAATGAAAACAGTTGAAGAAATTGAAGAAAAACAGTGCTGCTCTGCTCTGCTCTGCTTTTAAATTCGTGCTATCTCGCTCTATAACAAGAGTCACAAAAACTGCGCTGCCCTGCCTGCGTTAATTGCGTTTCAATGTGCGCCCGGCCACACAGTTTATTTCTCGTGCTTTCCTGCTTTGCCCTGCTCTTCTCTGCTCTGCCCTGCCCTGCGTTTACTGCGTGACGCCTGGCCTAAATATCGCAATTAGAGACACTCGTATGCACAGATAGACACTCGGTGTATACACCGAGTGTACGGTGTATAGTGTAGTCTAAACGTACCCTAAGAATGTTTTTATTGTTAATATATAAAATGTGTAGGTAGGTACTTATTTTTATTATTATTAAATAAATAAAAAAATAATTCGAAACGAGATTTCTCGATAATGACCGAATTAAATCTAATGTTAGTTCAAATAATAAAGAATAAGACATCAATCGGCGCCGTGCAGTTCCGCTCTCGGAGATAAATGCATCTGAATAAATGCAGGTTCGTCCACTAGGTCGACAGAGCGGCGCGGTACCGCCTCGGAGATCTTGTTGATGTAAGAACCGCTTGCGCCGTTCTATCGACGTAGTGAACGCTTAGTATTATAGATAAACTAAATAATTTGAACAATGTAAAATATTAATCACTTATAGCAGTGATCAACTAACCACCAGCGTTTGTTTCACTTTACAACCATTACAAATCTCATCACAGTCAAAACATTACCGTTTTCATTCTCGACTAGATTTCATTACACTCTCACATTTATAATCTCATTACACTCTCACGGTACAAATTTCGTTACACTTTATTATAGAAATTTTCACTTCAAAAATTATTTGATAACAAATGAATCGGTCCATACAAAAAGGGCTTCAGTCCATTTTTTCCGTAATTTCAGTTTGAATATGAAACTTTATCTAAGAAGGTAGATACACATTTCTATGCGAAAAAGACTTCAGTAACAGTGCATTAATTTAACTGTTTCATGCAGAAAGGGCTTCAGTCCGGGACTGAAGCCCTTTTTGCATGGACAATTTGTTGTAGCAGCACACTATTGAATATTTTGTGTCATTATGTTTCCTAACCTGTTATTCAAAATGAATCGGTCCATGCAAAAAGGGCTTCAGTCCATTTTTTCCGTAATTTCAGTTTGAATATGAGACTTTATCTAACATTTCTGTGCGAAATAATAATGTAAATAAAATAATAATGTAATAAAAAATAATATGTGTATAAAACACTTTTCCATGCAAAAAGGGCTTCAGTCCAACAAATATTATAATTTTTTTTGTGATAAACGATGTACAAGAACAGTAATATAGGTAATTCATATGAGTGGTGACAGCATTAGGTACAATATAAAAAAAGTGTTATCGTATTATTAAAATTTTATGGCACAGACAGTTTTTTGTGTTTTTCTCAAAAACACTTATTTAGGACTGAAGCCCTTTTTACATGGACCGATTCAAATACAGAAATGTACCAAGTAAATTGAAAATATTTGATTTCTTGCAACATTTAATAAGAAATTCATATCGAATTTTTGTTAATGTGTGTACCTGAGTACACACAACAAAATAAGTTTTACATTTATTATTTTATGATTAATTAACATAATAACGTTTATTATGCAGCACACATAACATAATGTTCAAAATCCTTTAAATAATACAAATAATATCCCCCATTGTAAATTATTTGATGTAATATTTTAATCCTACCGAACACAATGTTACTTCACTCCTCTACTTCAAGTAGAGGTACCTACCAATGTAGCAAGCAGTGAGGTAACGACACAAGTCCCGTTTCTCATTTGCCCCGTGTCTGCTAGGTACCAGCTACTCTGTAATTTCACAATGATGGCCTAATCTCTTAAATGGATTTCTTCTCACAAAATAAATGCCTAAAAATAATATATTGTCGGGCCTACGTTTTAAAACATTTTAATAATGTTTTTTGGTGCCTTTTTTAATGTCTAACGCTCCAACTAAATACATACACTAATTCTCATGTATCAAAAATGTGTTCGTCGTAGATTATCTATATTACGACGCGATGCATATTTAAAATTTTCTTTTATCTAAATTAAACTATGTATGTTGAGTGCCGCACATCCTCTGGTTAACTAAATAATAATTTTCATATTTGAGTGAGTGAGTGTGTCGAAAGTTGGAAATTGTATAAACTACATGAACGGGGACATTGGCAAATTATTGTAATAGAAAGTAAATCAGAAATGATGATTGTGTAGAGCTATCGTGATTAAGTTATCTTGTTCTGTTCTCTCAATGTTCACCAGCTGGAAAATTGTCAATCACTGCGCTACACAAAATTGAATATTATTATGTAAATTTTAATAAGCGTCTTCAATGATCTATATAGTATATAAAATGTAGTCAATAAAGCTGGGACCCAAGTGCAGTAGCATGGATACTGACTCAACAGTACTCATATTACGTTTATTGTCTCAACTGACTGAACAGTATATCTCATGTAGTCAAATTTTTAGTGCTACGGAAAGATTATAACCAGCATTAGGACAGTCTGGTGCTGAAACAGAATCGCCATATAAAATATTTTGTACTGAGGGCTGTCATAAAACGTAAAAATATTATCAATCTTTTTAAAAATCAGTTTTAGAAGATTTTACTGTTAATACTATATCATCTACGTTGTGTGGGTCTGTTTGTGTTTTTTAATTCCCAATATTTATGAATCATTTTGTCTATAATCTGTATATACATATATCTACTTAATAAATTTCTAATACTGACTGACTGACAGACAACGCACAGCCTAAACCGTTGGGTTTAGAAGAAGGAAATTTTGCACAGGAGTTCCCTATGTAACGTAAATGAGCACTAAGAAAGGATTTTTGAAAATTCGTCCACTAAGTGCGTTTAATAGGGGATGAAAATTTGTATGTAAATTCGTTATTTTTGAAGTTAGAAAAATATGTTACTATATATGACTATTAAATTAAAAAATATCTTATTTAATGAATCTTTAACTTTGACAGACAACGCATAATCTAAACTGTTGGGTTTAGAAGGACGAAATTAAGCACAAGGTTATGAAAATTGGCGTTTAGGATTCTATTTATAAATAAAAGTCAGTTGTTGCTGGAAATTTATTCTCTAAGGAGTTAAAACAGAAAATGAAAGTTCATATGGTAAGTTCGTCATTTCTGAAGTTAGAAACGTGGATATTGATTTAGGCTTTTGAAAAACATTAAAAGTGAGCAGAAAGTGAGTACCTAATAAAAAGATGTTGCCGATGGGAAACCCCATTGGGCATACGGCTAGTATCTTTATATTTTTGTAATGGAAAAACTAAACCATGTTGAAAGATGTGAGCGAACCACTGGAGACCTGATATACACATTATGTTTATATTAAACAGTTCTCAACAGATTTGTTCTCAAAAGCTTCCTTAGGCTAGTCTTCAAATCTAGAGGAAAATCGTCAGCCTTGTAATAAAATTTATAGCACCCCAATCCAAAATATTTTATATGGCGATTCTGTTTTAGCACCAGACTGTCCTAATGCTGATTATAACTTTAAATTTTACATTTATTTGTAGAAAAAAGTGGATATCATCTTGCGTTTCTTATTTATGTATTGCTGATTTAGTTATATTGCCAACAGAACCTTCCAGGCCAAAAATGGGGCCCGGGGTAGCAACGTAACAATCTATTCCATTTTGCTACGTTTACGTTCCACAAATTCGTATAGTCAGGAATGGGTTAACTTACATGGGAACGACTTTGCAATTCTGAACAAATGGTAGATCGTTATGAGACTGCGATTATTCAACAAAGTTACCGACATAACGTGTTTTCGAAACATACAATATTTCAACTGAAAATAAACTCTCTGAATGAATTAGTGTATGGTTGCTCGGGTGACCGATGAATGAAAAAACGCATCTGTAATTTTCATTATATTTTTGTAAATCGTTTGGTGTAGAACCAAAATGTTACATTATCACTTTTGTAGTAGAGATGCTGTAACCTGATTACTTTTGGGACAGAACTACTGTAACTTTACTACTTTTGGTACAGAACCGCTGCAGCCTTACTACTTTAGTTAAAGGTGATGTAATAAAATACATACTGCAATGTAGTTAGATTATTTATTATTAGGGTTACAATAGTGGTAATTGTAATCTAATTATTAAAGTAAAAATAAATGATTTTAACATTTTTAAATATAAATAAACAATTTTTCTTAGGATTCCAAATATTTCAATATATTTGATATTAATTATTAAAATAAGTACGTACTTCACAAAAAAGAGAACGATATAATTATGTTTTTCTACTCCTACTATTAAAAGTAACATTTTGCGTACGGCTAACTATATGTAAAAATTAACAATTGCCCACACCGTGCGGAAATAGCATGCGAAATAATTTCCCACGGCTTAATATAATAAAAAAAGTAGCTGTTTCGTTAATATAATAACAATATACTATTTTGTACTTAAAATCTGCATAAATAATTTTAAATATATACATACATTTATGTTGGTTATTGATTTTTGTTTCCATAATTTCAAAGTATGCATTGGTAAAAATTTTAACATCTTACCACTGACATTATAAATTTAAAAATTTTTTACTACTTATTTAAATAAATATTAATGTAAATTTTACGAAAAAAATGTTCTCGTAGAAAAAGTATAGTGTAACATACGTGGGAAAAGCTTATTTCTCACTCATATGAGTTTAGCAATACTTTAGTTTTTGGATTCCTTCATAAAATTTGTAAAATTTGGTAAATATGCCATTACTTCTATCTTAAAACGAACTAAGAGATTGGTTCAGCAGATTTCTTAATAATTTTTTTTATGTTCGAAAATGTTTGCTTACAAAAATGTATATATATATATATATATATATATATATATATATATATATATATATATATATATATATATATATATATATATATATATATATATATATATATATATATATATATATATATATATATATATATATATTATTTAGTAACTTAAAAAGAGCGGCGGTTTCGCACCAAAGCATCTGAAGTTTGCCGACCCCTGTTCCAGGCCCACATAGGGCAAACAATTGCCTGCGAGTGATTCTATTTGTTTTACATTTTATGTATACAGAACACTAACGACTAAATTCAGTATTGAAATAATCTTAAATCCCATCACTACTTTAGAAAACTTTTGCCAAAGTTTAACAAATCATTATATTAGTACTACAATAATCGATTCATGAAATTAAGTTCAAAACTTTCAACATTCAATCCAGAATTAATGAAACAGTGTTCAAAATTGATTCACATAACACACATTTATACACACAAACTGTCAAATCTATATCTACGTTCCTTAACTTTTTGATTACGTAGATATAATAAATAAAAACGAACAAAAGCAAAATCAAAACAATCTACTCGTTTTGGATGATTAATTTTTGAATTTCACTAAAATTTTCATTATATACATCGACGTGGTACAATGAACTAATATGGTGGAGGCACCGAGGTGTTACACAACGGATAAGGAAACGTTCTCTGGTGTCATTCTCGGATTTCGGTGATACTGAGATATATGTTGCTTTTTGTTGAAATGACAACTAGCATGTAACTTAAACGGGTGACTCATCCCCGCAATGTCGCCCAAATTTAATTTTAAATTCGAGAATCCCATTTCTGCGTTATTCTAACAGTCGCTAACTATTTAAAATTAAAAGGAAATTCCTGAATTTGGGTAGTCCTAAGCCTACCCAAAAATTTTTAAAAATGGAAAAAATATGAGGAAAATTTATAAAAACAACATTTACCATTACCGAACTCGCCGACTCTATCTATATCTTTGAAGAAAAATGTGTTAAGGGGAGGTTTACTCGAGAGTCCTTAAAAATTATGTATTTTTCTAGAATTTTTTTCTCAAGAACGGAAGTAAATATCAATTTCAAATTTTACGCACATATTTATTAAGTATTAAATTACGCACAAAAAAATTTTCAAGGAAAAATATAAAAAAGTGTCCATTTTATAGATAGTGCAGTGTGACGATCCGAAAATCCAATGCCTTGTTGGTGGATATCCTAGCGCCAGTAATAAACCATCGAAATCCAAAAACAAAAAAGATTTATAAAATATATGAACAGTACCGGCACCTCTACCTATAATATCTTTAAAGTAAATTTAAAAATAAAAAAATTATTGAAAGTATATCGAACTTAGGTAGAGGTGCCGAAGAATGGAATTATCTTTAAAATAAAAAATTAAGAAAAGGATCCATCGAATAGTTTTCGAGTTATCGTGTCCACCAGTTCCAAAAATGTAGTTCCGAGATATTATAAAATATATATAAAGAAACGTATTTTCAAAATTGTATATTTAATACTCATTATTGCGTGAACTACGTTTTTTGAATTTTTTTTTTTATAGAAAGCTGGATTCGGTTAATGTGCAAGAATCTTGTTTTTAAATTATTTTCAGTAAAATCACTTTAGGAACATATTCTACACATAATTTGCTATCAATTTCGGCAAAAAAAAAATCGATTTTTTTATCAAATCTCAAGTAAACCTTCCCTTAAATTACTTTCAGCAAAATCACTTTGGGAACATATTCTACATATAATTAGCTACCAATTTCTGCAAAAAAAATCGATTTTTTTTAACAACTCTCAAGTAAACCTCCCCTTAATTGGCTTGCTTTTTTTGCTCGTCAACTGTATTTTTGGAGAAAAATGGCGATATTTTTTGTTTGTCCTCTGGGGCATTCTATTATAATATGCATACAAAAATTCTGGCTTATTTAAAAAAGATCCTAAAATCACCGCTGCTTAAACTACTCAAATAGTACTTACGATTATGTCGACACAGTCACCTCCCCTTGTTCTTTATTGATTTAATATTACGAAATTGAATAAAAATATATCAATTAGATTTTTTAGTCAATTGTAATCCTCAATCATTCCCTCGCAGAGGGATACCAAAACATGTTTCCTTGTGAAACATCCTCTCATTTTGTTTTAATATATTACTTAATAGAGTTTTATCAGCTATTATGTTTATATTATGACAAATATACATGTATGTTTATGTTTGTAAGCTATACTTGTGCAACTTAATTACTGACGCACACTTAAACATAGTTACACGGTTATTGGCACATTAAACTATTAATTATAATTATTAATATAAACATTAATTTATTTGTTACTACAAGTATACAATGTTATTACAACAATGTATAAAAAGTAATTTAATAAAATTAATTTATACAGGATGTTTTTTAAATCTAATTAAATTAAATTATTTATATTGAAAACATAAAAGAATTCATTCGTATTGTCAACAGGTAGTATAAATCAACAATTTATTTCAATATCTCAAAATACAATTACATTTCTCCATGAGAATCTTAGAAAATATTACCATTGTATGTATAAAGGCCATTACATTATAGGTACCTAGATTATGTCTTTCTGAATTTTGAAGGTGTTATGTATTTGTGATAGTATTTTTTTTAGTGTACTAGATTTATTTTGCTTCTGCACAGAAAAAGACCATGACATTATTTATAAAGTTACTTCTATCATTCAACTTTTTCTGTCTCTTAATTTTTTTAAATTTCATAATTTTACTTAATAAAATGTGCCTCTTTGATAAACGGAAGATGTGATCCCTTTTTAACTTTTCACCCTGATCCCGAAGAATATGTGTAATCCAATGCTGGAATATAATTTTTTGAGACAATTCAATTGAAACCTTACTGTTAAGAAAAAAGGAAAAGATAGCGTTTAATTAAGAGATATTGTTATTTTCCCTACAGGATACTAGAGCCATTAGGAAATCACCTACTTTGCCTGTTTGGAAATGCGGCCCTGAGAAATATAGACGTGTCTACTGAAGTTCATTTTGCTATGAAATAAAATCTAAAGCAAGTACTTATAGGTGTTTTATAAATAATTTTTTATACTAAAATGTCACAGTGGAAGCGCTGGGTAGTAACATATTATAGTGAATAATATTAGGAGTTTGCTCCTAGGAATATATTTAACTAATAATATTAGAATCATTACGTTTTTTAAACATAATATTAGAATCATTACATTCTTTAAAAAGAGCAAATACATACTACTTATGGTAAGTAAGATAACACTGAAAGTAGAGTGAAAAAATATATTAAATAAAAGATTGAAAATTATGTCGCATAAATTATGGTTGCCTAGTCGTTTTAAATTCAACCATAGCTTTATAAAATATTTTTAGAAAAGATTGATTGAAATAATTGCTATTAAGCTTATAGGTGCAGTAAAGCTTAAGTACTACTAAATTCTAAAACAGTGTACCATGTATTTTTCAATTTAGTATTAACTAAATGTGAATTCTTTTTTTAAAGAATTAAAATTACATTGAGAAAGCTTAAAAATAAATAGATAAGTAATAACACATAAAAGAGACAGATTGACAACTGTAGGCCAAATCAACTAAAAATGGTTTGACGTCATTAAACAAATGCCACAAACACAGTAAAAAAATTTGTGTTAAAATTAACATATTTCACATGTCCAGAACGGTCCACTCAATTTTTTGTGTTATTTTAAAACAAAGCATATATGTCAAATCTTTATACAAGATTTGTGTCAATGATTTAACCCACAAGAGGACATGCATTTTGTGTTAATTTTTCAGATTTATCAGAGTTAGTTGTTAAACTTTTTTATTCAATATTTTACTTCCACTGCAGCTTAAGATATTTGAAAATCGTCAAAAATTTCATTATGCAATCAAAAATTATAGTATACAATCTCGTAAGCTTACATGATTTTTTGTAACCGAATCTGTAATAAAATAACCTTAAAATGTAAGAAAATTGTTTCATTTTTAAACGTTTAATAAAACTATATTCGTTAATAACTGATAAAACTAATAATTTTTCGGTTTTATTTAATAATAAGAACTACTCTCATCCTTTTTATTATATATGTTTTGGTAGGTATATATTCTAACTCATATGTTCATAACATTCTTTTGCTCTACACAAATATTATGTTACTTCTTTGTTGTTCAAAACAGGTTAACATTTTTATTCTGTTAAATCGAAATTTGTGTTAATATTTTCATTTAACACAAACACGAAATGTTCGCAGGGTTGTTACTTATTTAACACAAAAATTTTAACCACTAGTTTTATTTTACGCAGAACACAAATTTTTTGACTGTGAATGAAGCAAAATTAGACACACCTGGTTTTGTGTCTCTTTTCCTTTTTGTTATTTTTATAATAGTGTAAGTACTACATCTTAAGATTGTACAGTAATTATTCTCAAATGGAAACCCCTTTCTCTCTCGCACTGTTATATATAAATACATAATGAGTGAGTGAGAGAAGGAGGTTTCCATTTGGGAATAACTACTGTACATCTAATTTTACTTCACGTGTTAATGAGGTCCGGCCATTTTTAGTTAATTTGACCTACACACAGGGCAAGGGATCAGGTGGGGCAATTGTTCGGGGGCCCGTGCCTAAAAAGGGAGCCCCTGTTAAAAGCGCGAATAAAGTGAGAAAACGTTTGATTTTTTTTAATTTTTGCAGTATTTTTGGAAAAAAAATGTTTGAAAATTTTTTGTTGTACATGGGGGGTCGTCATGTCTCTCGTCGGCCCTGTCTATACATACTTGGTTTTGTATAAGCTACTGAAAACCTATTTTATGATATATCATGAATAAAAATAAAAATCAATATAAAAGTATTGTTCAATACAAAAAATGATAGTGACCGCGATATTACATACATATCTGTTTCGGGTGTTTCCTGTACCCGTGTTGTCATTGTATTAACATTTATTGAACAATAAATACTTATATTGTAATACCCACAGAGAACAGAGACTCCGCAACTGTCTCTTTTCTGAAATCACGAGTGTGTACTTCTGTGCTCATTAGGCTTCTTAGTTGTCAGTTTTTCAGTAGCAGTCGATGATTGAAGATCAACCACACGATAATGGACTTGATTGTTGTTGGTATTGTTACATCCCCTAGTACATGCGTATGCTGTCATAGCTAGGTATGCAATAACTGAGCCACGTGACCGCCCCTACTATCTGCGTTACTCACACAAAGACACAAAATCGCACTAATACAATGTAAACCCAGTGTGTGTATACAACATATTGTCTATCTCTTACATGTTACACTGGTTCCAGTAGTGTAGGGATAGATATGTTGTCTCTATTACTCTATGGTAATTCCTATGTATGTGTGTTCCATATGACGATATGACCTATGTCTATGTCACATATTATAATTATTTGTGTATGTAGGTATGATATTGCTAGGATTCTCAACATAGCATAGTTTGAATTATGACTGCCATTAATAGCTTTAGTTATATAAATAATCCAAATATTTATAGGACCATTTACAATATTATGTGTATATACATAAATACAGTGTATCTATAACAGTTAGTCTTATAATAGACAAAGCTCTTTTTCCACAATTCCACAAATATTTGTTTGTATACAAAATAGTCAACAGGGAATTTTCATTATTTGGGAAATTACTGGAGTGTCATTCAAATAAACTGAATTGCGGATAATCGGGTTGTTACAATACAGGATAAATACAACCTGGAGCATATGAAACCCGGGGTTTGATAATTAATTTTGACAAGACAGAGTACTTGCTCTGATACTTTTGACATTATAATTGACGAAAAATATTGACTCCAGCTGAAAAAAATCGATGGCTTTAGATACCTCGAATGACCTCAAAAGTAGAAAGTGTTAAGTAGAAACATAAAAACAAAAGGACGCTTAGTTTTTTGTAAACTTAGAAACCGTTTTGGTGGAAATGTTGTGTGTAACGTTCTTAACGTTGTAGTTCCAACGACCAACGCTCTGATCATTTAAAATATTTTACGAGACTTCTCTTAAAATTTTTACTTTATAACATTTTTGTCAGCATTATTGAAGAACAACTAATTTAAACCTGACTATCCATACTTTAAATTACTAAAAACACTTCTTTTTACCTACGGGATCGTTAGGTTTACGTAAACCAAACCGTCCCGTTTGTTTTGTATTGTAAGTTTTTTTCCAAAACGGTAACCCCTAACTTTTTGTTAAGGGGAGATTCGCCAAAAAACATCACAAATCTACCTTTTTTAATTATTTTTTTTATACAAATAAATTTTTTATTAAAAAAATTAAATATACTTACAACATTGTTTCTACATGTCTTGAGGTAATTTTTTTTTTAAGGTTAATAATGAACTGAGTATGAATGGCTTTGAAATCGACACTGCGAGATTTTTCCAGCTTGATGGTTCCTCGCGTTCTGAATCCCCAGTGTACCAAAATCAAAAAGTCAATAATTTTCTGCAAATATACACATACATCTATGGCATTAACTAGGATTTAAGGAAAAAAATAAAAAATGAGCGAGAAATCGCATTTTGAAATCGTGTGGGATAAAACGGCTAGCTTTATGGCGGTATATAAATAATTCTTTGCAATTTTAATAAAATCGGAAACTACGGTGCTGTATCTGCGAAAACTACTCAATTTTCTGTTTTATATATTATTTATAGTTAAAACTTTCGTCTACACACTGTCAGCAGTTTATATTGTGTACGTTTGTACTGTATGTACGTTCAAATTTTTGTTTACTTGTATATGTCGCCGCCGGATTGTAAAATCAGCCAGATTACAAAATGTCTACCTGTTTTACAAAACGCCCCTTTTGTGTAAAACGACTAATTGTAAGTGTGTGGTTCAGTTGTATTGTAAATGCATTGTATTTGTCAATATGGCTAGAATATTACGTCGTATTGCAAAATTGTACTGGCCAGGAAATGATATAATGAGGCATATTTTAAAATATAATTTTATTGTAATACTCATTTTCGGGTAATTGGTAATTTTATAATGAACTCGTAAATAATTACCCTTTGCCCGAAATGAGTTTTCGATAGTTCTTCCTCAGCTACTTATTCCTATCAATAAATGATTCTCCTTAAATTTAGCATTAATGTCGCAGGATTTCGCAGTATTGGTGTTACCAAGTATTTGTTACCAGTTTTTCGTAATATCAAGCATTTAAAAAAGAAATAATTACTAAATTTCCTTCAAAATCATAACTTTCATTAATATTTTGTATATTTATTATTAACTTCCTATTGGAAGTTATTGTAATGGGTCCGATTTTACGAATCGCTAATTTGGACATATCTCCACGTCTCAAAGTTACTAGAATCCGAATCCATTGTTTTTAGCGTGATATCTGTGTGTGCGTTCGTTAGTTCGTTCGTGAATATTTTTTCGTCTGGCATATCTCGAGAACAAATGATGATATCAGCTCCGGACTAATTTCCTTAGATGCGTAATCAAAAAACGAAGACCGGATAAAGTTTTCAGCAAATTCAGGTTATAACGGTTTGTTTTTTGTTGTACAAGAACGAAATTAACTTTATTAGCATAACATAGATTATATGGATTTTTTACCATAACATTAGTATATAATGGCCTAAGAACCTTCCTTGATGTTAAAAACGCCAGTATTTTATTATAAAATTAAAAAAAAAACAACGGCAATACGAAATAAGAAACTTTTTGTGAAATATTTTTTGTCTTGCGTATCTTGAGAACAAATGA